>JAEIGQ010000003.1:0-1425618 GCA_018904275.1 Lordiphosa clarofinis
AAACTATATAGTATAGCCTCTAAACAAGAGATATGTCTGAAAAAAGTCTAAAGCCTAGTACGGAGGGCGTTCGAATTTTCCTTCCAGAAATTTGCCTGATATTCCTTTTTGTGGAATCACTAAGCAAGAAATATATAGAGGCGTCAAACAGCAGAAAAAGTGCTATCAACCAAACGGCTGAGCCTGGAACCCCAGAGCAGCCGAACGAAATGTCTAGCACCCCGAGTGCGCTCGGCTGTTTCGAGTTCGAAGCATTCGTTCGAAAGCTAGCACCACAAGAAACCGATTTTCAGTCGCAGATCAAATGCGGAACGATGAGGCACGGCCGCGCATCTGCGCGCTGTGCTCTCGTTTCTCTGTATGTGTGTATATGTGTACAAACGCACGCATTGCATGCGTGTGCAAAAGTCACGGTTGCCGCTCTTCTTTGTTATGTTTTTTGATCCTGGGTTGTCTGCGGCCACAGCAGTGGCTCCGCGACGGCTCATTGCTTATGACGTCACGACAATGTGAAAATTAGTTTTATTATCGACCATCACTTTTAAATGCCCTATGACCCAAACAAAAATCAATTACATTAATAGACTTAATATATGTACATTAGGGTGGACGCCGATAAAAAATATATCTGATACCATCTTAAACGATTATTTGTAGGGTGAACATAATGAATTAAAAAATCAAAAAATTTTATATCATGTTTTAACCTCTGCGAAAAGCCTTTAAAGTTTCCACAAATATTACGTATACGACCCGTTCACCGAATCGAAATTCTGTCGACGAGTTCTTCGTATCATTTTAAAAGTTGTCAAATTTGAATTTAATCGAACAACAAATAAAAATGGAGCAGGAATCGAATGTATTTTTGGTTGGTAGACTAGGACAAAATTTTGACGAAGCGAGCCCATTTCCAACGAAGAGATGCGTTTTTTCCACGCTTTTATATGGGACTAAATTCTTAAGACTGCCTATTTCAGAAAGTGCGGCTAGTGTGGCTCGCAAGTTGAAGTCAGCATTGTCCACGAGCGGGGTTTCAACAAAGGGCCATGTACGCATGAACGCACTGTCCTTCTAGTCAGATACTACAGACATAACAGTGAAAACCATTTTAAGTGTCCATTTTGGCTACTATGGGCAATTCGCTAAACTCAAGAGATCGCTCCGTGGACACCGTTTTAAATTGATAAAGAGACAGAGCCCCAAACGAAGAAGAAATTAAAGACTATACCAGAAGAAGACTTTGCAGCATGTTCTTAAAATTGTCGCATAAACACAAACAAAATTGTAAAAAACGTTGGCACAAGTGTAATGCAGTAGGGGGAGGTTACTTTCAAGGGAATGAAATGAATTGACATTATTAAATAAAGAGTTTTTGATTTAGGAATAATTTCCCTGTATTTTTTCCCCATTGTAGTATAGTAATCCGCATTAGTTTTCGATCCTGAAGAAGCTTATTTATAAGCAGCCCAGTAAAAGTAGACTATTCGCAGGAACGGCTGCAACCGTGATGCGCAGCACTTCAGTTTAGTGTGGGACCTGACTTCAAAGATATCTTGATAGCCTCTTAGGGCCATTTTCTCAAAAGTTGCGGTTAGGTACCGGCCGGTCAAATTTGCCGGGCGGAACCACCGGTAAATCATTTGGTTTTCTCAACAAGACTTACCGGCAGGTTCGCTCCGATATCGATAGATTGCTATCGCTGCCATAGTGTGACCAAAAACTGACAAAAAAATTAATTTAAAAGCTGAATTTGTCAACCTGAATCGTTGAAAAACATTGACTTCATCGAGCATTAAATAATTACCCCCCCCCCCTCCTCTTTTCCCTTTTTAACTTTGTTCCGTCCGGATTGTATGTCGCCATGTGGTTCTGCGTGCGTGTGGATAGTATTTTCGTTATGGTGCACGTATCTGGTTGGATCTCAATCAGTATGCCCACATCACAAGGCCGGTGACCTAGTTGATCCTACGATTTCGCAGACGGCAGGCAGTGGGTTTTGCCTGTCTTGCGATTGGTGCCATTTCAAATTTTTCGGCGCGGCGGTCAATACATTTGCCAGTGCGGCGGTTGCCATTCTGCTGGACTTTCTGTTCCAGATCGCCGCATGTATCTTCCTGTCTCATCCACTCCCAATTTCATTTCTGGGATGCAACAAATTCGTTTATTATAAACATTTTGGTTGGCAATTAGCAAAATAAATAATTCAAGTGTTGCAACCAGCATGCTATATCGGAGTCAAAGTATCGATAGTTTTTTACATGCGGCTATTACTCTATGTTAAATTCCTTTTTTTAAAATAAAACATTTTTTCTAATTCGGCTAACCTGCCATTCTATTCTTTCATCTAGAAGTAAACAATGGTAAATTTGCCGTAATATAAAAGGTTTCAAATATATTTACATATTGTGTCTGTTATATAAAAAACATTTTTATTGGTCATGGAACATTTGCCAAATGTTATGACTTCAAACCAAGTCTATATAACTTCTTAAAATTATAAACACATAGGTACGGTGTAGTGATAAACTTTAAGTCCAGTCAGCCCTAAACCTTATTTTTCTAAAAAAATTTTTTGCTATGCGTTTACACAAATATGCATCGTTTAAGCGGGTATCAGTATGACGTTACATTTTTCATATAAAATGTCCGACTTAATGTACATACTTGTATATTTTTATTTACTTCAGTACATTTGAGATCAAAATTAAATAATTTTTGAATCTTTAATAATATAATTATGATAATTTATTAAAAGTACGTTTAAACTGTGAACAGCATGCGTGCACAATGTGCACTGCACATACATACATACATACATACATGCATATGCATACAACAAGTGCGAATTCGTCTTCTGTTGGGGTAGGTTCTCAAAGTTACCTACTAAGTAAGAAGAAATATAGAGAGGCGTCAAACAACAGAAAAAGTGCTATCAACCAGACGGCTGAGCCTGGAACCGCAGAGCAGCCGGGAGCGAAATGTCTAGCACCCGAGAGCGCCCGAGAGTTGATGGCGAGTTAAATTCGTTCTTAGGACCTTAAAATGTCTATTTTTCTTTGTGCTTTCCAGCGTCTCAGATCCCCATAACTTTTCTGTGAGCCATAAACTATTTTTCCTAAGCAGGATGAGCAGAAAATAATTTAAATGTGCTTTCTATGTTCATAACAATTATGATTTTCGGGACACCATTCTGAGTATTTATTATTACGCTTTCCGCCTGCGCAATAAATTTTATTAACTCAGGTTTCTTTAATATTTCTAGCATGGGGACTCTTCAAAAAATTTGTGAAATATATTATAATTCCGCTTAATCAGTTCAAAAAAATCGTCACGTTGGGCTTTTAGTTTCAAATTATTGTTCATACTTTGCAATTTTGTTGAATAAAAATAGTTCGGATTGCTCAAAATTCACTAATTCATCTTGTGACAACATCTTGCAGGTATCGCAATTAAATTTCTGTTGTGTTTTAAATAGCACAAATCCTGTAAAATATCTTAATGCATTTTCTTGCTACGCTCATGGCCAAGGTGGCGGTTTCATTATCGTTCATAATTTTCAATTTAGTCTGATTGCGCTTCAAAAGAAATATCAATATCTTTAAAATACACCTGTTCTTGGTCATTTAGATTGGCGGTCTGTTCCTCATTTACGTTTTAACTGCATTAATAATCATTTCATCATCATCTGGCTCGCAGTTTCCAGTTGTTCTTTAGAAGAGATGACCTTTCCGTGATAGCATCTTTGAAATAATGGCATTAAATTCAAAGAGCATTGGATTGTTGTTTACCGCCTCTACTTCTTATTAAATAAAATAGGTGCTCCAGAGCATCACTGGTTAGACAGGACGATATCAGAAAGTATACATTACTTTCACCCCAGACATCTTACGCAAGCATCAAAATTGAATTTATGGAAAGTATTAATCCGTCTATACAATAAACTTTGTGGGGTATTTGCATTTGTTTAAATAATCTTTCATTTCAGCAATATAGTTTTCTGTGTCACTATTCTTCTGCATGGCGGCCTTGAAAGGATTTTACTATATATATTATTGCTATTCAAGCAATCGAAGGAGCCTATTCATTTTTTCAATAAATTTAACTGTTGCAAGTGCTTGTTCTTCGCAGTCATTAAATGCGCCATTTTGTATAAGGGTCTTTAAGGCAGAAGCGACTGTTTGGCTAAATACCTGCGTGGCATATTTAACCTTCATTTTTTCAAAGGAGTTTGGGTCTATATGTTTCCGAGATAGCTTTGGGCACAACCGAGTTGAAGAGTTATTTGTGTCAATTTCAAACAATTTTACAATAATTTTCCATGAGACTTCGCCATCTGGAGTCATAATCAGGGCTGCAAACCGGTCCGGAGCTGAACCGCTCCGAGGTCGGAACTCCGAATTTTCGAGAATCCTGAACCGAACCTGAACCGGAGCAAAAAAAAGTTAAAAGTGGTTCGGTTCAGAACAAAATTCATATTACTATTTTCGGGCTGACTTATGTATTGGTCCTTTAAGGTTTGAATGTTCGTAAATACTTAGAAAGTTCTTAGAAAAACGTTTTTACTTTTTACGTTCAATCTCAAATAAAATCATAGAACTTTTTTAAGCATGATCTAGGTCATTTAAGTCAGGATTTTGTCCATAACTTGTCTAAAACAAGACACGCACAACACCACAGAGGATGCTGGTTGACAGTATAGCTATTTCATGAATACCAATTCAATCTTCAGCGGTATTCGTCTGTCCTTAGTGTAAGGGCAGAAAGTACCTCATGACAAAACTGATATGATCGCTTGGGAATCCCAAAGGTAGGCTTGTAGCAAAATCCGACAGCAGCATAATAAAATTTTTTTTTTTAAATCCAAGAACTTAATTTTTTGACCTTGAAACAAAATCAGCTTGCAAAAAGACAAATTGCTGAATTGTATGAACCTCAAAAAGAACTCATTAATAAAAGCATCACTGATTATTCTTATGATCATGAAATGCAATCCTTAGCTAAAGAGCTAGAATATAAAGAATTAGTGACAAATACATAATAGTGAACGACTTCGTAGCTTCATTTGAAGAAATTCAAAGATTGCCTAAAGATTCTAATGTGTTGAAGGTTTGGATAAACTATCATTGTGAATTACAATAATATGTTGCATAAGCTGTTTCTAAAACACAAGTATCAGGCATATTTTTCTTCAGTCAGTTAATTTTGGTTTATCCATTATTAACTTAAGCATAGTTCGAATATTATTTGGAAAATATCAATAGTTGGCTAATGTTGTTACAATGTACTGTAGTAGCATGTAAGCACCCTGTATATACAACTCTAGCTCTAATTCTAATATGTATATGTGCGAGCGAGCGCGCTCTCGCTTTCTCACTCTCACTATATGCAATAGGCATCAACCCTTTGACGAGTAGTAATAAAGTGATCGGCGTTTGATGCGGACGTGTCCCTGTGTCTTCTTTTGAGTTACCACAGTACATTCCTGTTTCTTAAGCTAGCAAAAAATTATTTCTGAACCTCGGTTCGAACCTGAACCTAGGTTCACCGACCTACTGAACCCGCTCCGTGAACCCGAACCCAAAAAATCTCACAGGTTCGAACCCCGGAGTGAACCTCCACCGATTTCAGAGGGGTTTGCAGCCCTGGTCATAATACAATTTTTCATCAAAATATTGCGAAGCGATTTAAATAAGTGGGGGATATCATATATAGCGTAAATTTTCTGACTGTCAACAGATATAAAAGGCTCTTCTTCATTCACCCCGAATTTTTTAAAAGCTCCTAAAAGGCCTAAGCTCTTGGCGACTTTTATATTTTCTGTTATTAAATCTTGTAATTTATGAGCTTAAAGTCCATTGGTCGTTGCGACATAACTCAAGACAAATTTCCAGTTCTCATACAATCCTCTCACCACAAAAACGCATATCTGCTTGCACAATGTGTTCATTTTTTCGTTGCCATCATCAACAAAGCCTTCCACTTCATCTCGAAGGGAGTTATATTGCAGCCCTTTTCTAATTGAAATTTCATCAAAAATTAATACGGCATTTCTACTCCTACTGTCCATTTTTGCAATAAGTGATTTTAATATATTTATAAATTTTCATTAAATCCCGGAACCATGTGTCGAACTGGAGCCCATCTCACTAGCGACGATTTTGACGGCAGATTCAATTTAAGGTCATCTCTCATAAAACTATAGGCCTTAGCAGAATAAAAATTTATACTTTGAGCAATTAATCTTTCGTCTTCATTCCACGATTGTTTTTTTTTTATTAGCATCTTGCAAACAGTATTTGAACTCTCAGATAAACCAATTTTATCATTGGCAAGTAAAGACAAGTATGTACAATGTACATTAGACTGAACATAATCGTATGGGAATTTTTTTTTTGAAATGTTCTGTTCCTCTGGGCGCAAAAAATTCGTAAAATTCTCTAGTTACCGTAATAAAAAACCAAAATTAGAAATTTTAAGGTCTAATACTGGCGCCGTGGATTTAAAGTTGCGAAATTAAATTTCAGTTTCCCCTTTTAATTTTCCTTTTTCGTAGAAGTAACCTTTGAGATGCCAAACATTTTTGAATTCAAAATATATTTTTAAAAATATTTTATTCAAAGCACAATGCTGGATATAGAGAACTCGAGCATTTATTTGATTGGCGCGTTGCGGGTAGTGCTGGATTCAGCAAGCTACCATCTAAAAAAGCGTTTCTTCTGCGTACTATAAGAGGATTCAAATACACATTAAGGGAGAGCCTAATCAACATGTGTTCCTCAGAAAGAATTCTGGTAGCGATAAAGAGTTGTACCGCAACAGAGAAAGGAGTTTTATGGACCATTTAGAAGAACTCTTTGATGCTGTTTTAAAAAGTTCGATTGAATTAAGTGCTGATGCGGCTTTTAAAAGACAGAGGTCCGATGACGAGGTCCCTATCTAGTGGCAGTACTCGTTATCCACATCAAATCGATTTTGAAGAAGCGAAAAAAAGTACGCTTATCAAAATAGCAAAAAAATATTCCTATGAATAAATTTGAATAACTACTTTTAATTGCATTTTGCATTTTCGCTTTAAACCCCTACCATCATTATAGTTCATTTTTCTAGCAGCGAAATAAATAAAAACTGAATATCTATGTTTCATATGATGAAGCAACACAATGAGGACTGGAATCTGCATTTTCAAAAATGATCTTTTGAAAATTTGCTTCAGTGAGGAAGCCATTTTAGTTTTGGTTTGGTGTTCGGCATATCCATGATTACTACAAAACCTTTAAAGCACAGCGCTGAAATTTGCTCAACACTTTATTTCATTCTTGGACAATGGTCAAATTATGAAGAATTCTACGCGAACAAAGCTAGCGTAACATGGAATATTTGGGTAAAAAATGCCTACACCCTGGGACCGATCCTGCAGTTTTAATTCAGTCACAGCTTCGATTGTTTCTGGCACATCAACCGTTTTTAAGTTGAACCAAAACGTTTGGCATCCCAGGTTGCTTTAATGAAAACGTAAAATGAAAAAGGGGAAATCAAAATTTAATGTAGCAACTTTAAACCCTCGGCGCCAGCACTAACCCTAAGAATTTCCAAGTTTTGTTTTTCATTACATTAACTAGAAAATATTACGAATTTTTTGCGCATTGAGGAACAGAAAATTTCCAAAAAAAATTTTTTTCATATAAAGGACGTTCAGTCTAATGTACATATACATGTACATTGTACAAATATTAAGTCTATTAATGTAATTGATTTTTGTTTGGGTCATAGGGCATTTAAAAGTGATGGTCGATAATAAAACTAATTTTCACATTGTCGTGACGTCATAAGCAAATGAGCCGTCGCGGAGCCACTTGCTGTGGCCGCAGACAACCCAGGATCAAAAACATAACAAAGAAGAGCGGCAACCGTGTCTTTTGCACACGCATGCAATGCGTGCGCTTGTACACATATACACACATACAGAGAAACGAGAGCACAGCGCGCAGATGCGCGGCCGTGTCTCATCGTTCCGCATCACAGATGAGGTAAACCTAGATAAAATGTTTGCGACGTGCCTCTTCGCTGCTAGCTGCGCTGCTTTGGCGCTCAGGTTCGGACCTCGCCCTGTCTTGCTCTTTCGCGGTTGTGTTTTGTTTGCACCAATGTTGGCTGATCGGTTAGAGTGAGACAGGGCCAGTGCTGCCAACTTTTGCCGAGAAAAAAAATCTGTTTTCAGCGGGTCGGAGAGGAAAAAAAAGCTGTATTTTTCGACAAAAAAGCATAATAAAAAGCGCATCGTATTCTTGTCTTTAGTGTAATTATTTATACAAAATATTTTAAATATATCATCAGAGTGCTGAAGTTCCTCGTCCTCGTTCTTGCCCTAGGCCTCAGTTGTACCTGTTTGCTTAAAGTAACTAGAGGGGACCTTATAAAACGTAGTATCTTTAGGCACGCTCAACTTTAGCGTTCAACCATGCCAAGGACAAACTCTGAATCGCAAACGAGGCTAACTCAAAAAATCGTTGATTCCCTTTAGTCATTGAAAGCGATTACTTCACTCAAAAACTTAATAGTTTCTTCGTTATTCTTCCATTTCCCTAAATATAAATAATATTATTAACCCTATGTTTTCCTAATATCGGAAAATTCTTCCAAAATGGGAAAAAACTTTTTATTTGGTTGTAAAATTAAGTGAACTGAAAATATGTATTTTTTTTTGAAGAATGCTGTGTTTTTCAGGCAACAATGAACTTTATAAAAATCCCAGAATCAGATCAGCAGAAGACAACTTAAATAAATTAAAAAAATAAACTTCAGCTTCTGTTGTTTAATAAGATCAACTATGAAATTTTTGCAGCACATGCTCAACTAGATTTCTTCAATACTCTATCCATCTGAAGCATTTCTTCAAATAGTCATCATGTAGTATTTTATTATTGGTATCTGATGGAATAACTTGTAGAATCTTTCAGATCTTTAAGATCATTCAGCAGGCCGGATGCGTCAGTGTCATTGACTTAAAAAATCTCGTTGATTTGTGGCATTTTCAATAGAATTGAATCTAATTGTTTCTTTTCAAGAACTGCTCGAGGTTATTCGAGAGGTATCAGATTTATACTTCCGAAGCCAAGCCTTTCGAAGCCATTTATCGTGGCATATGGCAAGTGTTAATTAATGTCAATAAATGACTGACAAGGGTGAAAAACTATTGATTTGCTCCAAAACAAAAATAAATCTAAAAAGAAGCCGAAATCCTTTTAAAAATCCAGAATTCCCGCTTCCCGCATTTTGTAATTTTTTTCCCGCAAAACGGTTTTAAAAAAAGCCAGAAATGACGGGAAAAAAAGCTGATTTTGGCAACACTGGACAGGGCTCTGACGGTTTGAGTACGGGACGAGAACGGTTCGAGTTCGAGACGAAGACGGTTGCAGTCTGAAACAAAGCTTCTTTCGACCGAGCAATCATCCAGTCTAGGTTTAGATCGTCGTTGGTTCCGCATTTGATTTGCGACTGAAAATCGGTTTCTTGTTGTGCTAGCTTTCGAACGAATGCTTCGAACTCGAAACAGCCGAGCGCTCTCGGGGTGCTAGACATTTCGTTCGGCTGCTTCCAGGCTTAGCCGTTTGGTTGATAGCACTTTTTCTGCTGTTTGACGCCTCTATATATTTCTTGCTTAGTGGTGGAATGTAAGAGACAGTGTGACCAGATAACATTAAAAATGTACCGAAAACGTAAAATAAATAAATTGGCCAGCTGATTTGTGTTTTGACTTAATTATAAATAAAATGAAGCACTATGCACAACATGGATGAAGTTGCAGTTGCAGTGGCAGCTGTCAAATTGAAGAATATGAGCAAGACTTCAGAATTGCATTCGCCTGTTGTCAGGAATCTAATGGTCTGCACGAGGTCGGATAAGTCCAATTATAATTGTTTTATTTCCATTTGGAATATCATTCCGATGGCTCAATTGGCCCTCCAACATGACAAGATTCCAACATGGCGCAACTGCTTCCCAAACACTTCTTGTAAGTGCTGTGTCCAGTTGCTTGTCATTCGTGATGTCCCACAATCATGCATTGTTTTTTACTGCATCTATTAATGCATTTTTGTCGTCATAACTAAAATTTTTGTACTTTTGCCTAGCCTTTTGAAAATTGACACAAGGAATGAATGACTGCACAATATCTCTTGAAGGAATATCAGCTGTTCGATACAGTCCACACGCTTCATTGATGTGGCAACTCTCAAAATTCCTTGTGTGTATTCCTTGGCTTTCTGCGTACCAAACAACAGAATGAGGCAAAGAAAAATTACTTAAGCAATTTTTTTTATATGGAGTTTGACAGCTGAAGCCTAGTACGGAGGGCGTTCGAATTTTCCTTCCAGAAATTTGCCTGATATTCCTTTTTGTGGAATGTAAGAGGCAGTGTGACCAGATAACATTAAAAAATATACCGAAAACGGAAAATAAATAAATTGGCCAGCTGATTTGTGTTTTGACATAACTATAAGATTTAAATAAAATGAGGCACTATGCACAACATGGATGAAGTTGCACTTGCAGTGGCAGCTGTTAAGCTGAAGAATGTGAGCAAGACTTCAGAATTGGATTCGCCTGTTGCCAAGTTGTTGGTTTGCACGAGGCCGGTTAAGTCCAATTATAATTGTTTTATTTCCATTTGGAACATCATTCCGGGCGAGGACCCCACTCAGGTGCACATATCGCTGACAAACACTTGTTGTAAGTGCGGTGTCCAGTTGCTTGTCATTAGTGATGTCCCACAATCATGCATTGTTTTTTACTGCATTAATTAATGCATTTCTGTCGTAATAACTAAAATTTTTGTACTTTTGCCTTGCCTTTTGAAAATTGACACAAGGAATAAATGACTGCACAATATCTCTTGAAGGAATATCAGCTGTTCGATACAGTCCACACGCATCATCGATATGGCAACTCTCAAAATTCCTTGTGTGTATTCCTTGGCTTTCTGCGTACCAAACATCAGAAAGAGGCAAGGAAAAATTCCTTAAGCAATTTTTTTTATATGGAGTTTGACAGCTGAAGGAAAATTCGAACGCCCTCCGTACTAGGCTTGAAGGAAAATTCGAACGCCCTCCGAACTAGGCTTTAGTAAGAAAATCTTTTTTATTTTCAGTGCTATCACTCCCAAACTTATCACTGATCCATAATGTATACTACCCAGGGAATGAAAACGAGTAGTCAGGCATGTTCTCAATTCCACTACTTTTTGAAAAGTAAATCGAACGCAATTCCGCTTCGGTTATGTATTTGTGTTCTCAATTGCGAATGAAATTGCTCTCTTTTTACATCTCGCCATCCGCTGGACCAAACGAGAATGACACTAGATAAGCCAGAGAGAAACCAGAATTCCAAGCGAAACGATCGAAAATGAAACAGTCGTAAATGAGAGAGGCTGACTTTTAGGTTTCAATTTTCGGTTTGGCTGGGCAATGCCAATTTATGGTCACATATAACAAAAAATCTTTATAAATGAATTAAAGACCAGAACGCCAATTCAATGTCACTAACAATTTCTAAATTGATAACAGAATTAAGAAAAATTTACTTTATGTACATAAAGCAACTGGAAGAGTGCGTAATTTGGCAATTACTTTACATTCCACCGACTAACAAGCTTTACTTTTCAAAACGAAAAACTTTTTCGTTTTGGTGTTGCGAATGAATCAATTCCACTTTCGAAAGGTTGGCGTGGAAGTGGAATTGAGAACACGCCTGAGATTATCGGTTTTGGTTCCGGTTCTGCTTCGTACCAAAACTTATGTTTCGGTAAAAGGTTCTGTTTTAGTTCTAATTATATTTCGGTATTCGGTTCCGTACCGGTAACAAGTAGTAGTAGTTGTAGATTGTTTATTGCGGCTTATTGTATGCTTGGCAATTTGCAGTCCGCCTAAAGCCGTTTCGATCATGTTAACATGTTTCTTAATTTTTATGCCCGTTACTCGTAGAGTGAAATGGGTATACTAAAGTCGTGCAAATGTATGTAACAGGCAGAAGGAATCATTTCCGACCATATAAAGTATATATATTCTTGATCAGCATCAACAGCCGAGTCGATATAGACATGTCCGTCTGTTTTATCTGCACGCAGATCAAGTTTGTTTCAAGTATTGGCCACGCCCCCTCCCGCCCCCGCAATTCGGAAAAAGCGTTATATCTCCTACAGTTATAAATAATTATATATGATAAAGACCGGTTGAGCGGTTCCCAAGTTATGAGCAAAAATGTGAAAAATAACCGAGTTAAAAAAGTGTTGCATACTTTTCAGATGTTCACCCTAAGGAACTCAGGAACACTGTTAAACATGTTTTTTCATGAGTAACGGGTATATCGAAGTCGGTTAGAGCCGACTTTAACTTGCGCTCTCGTTATATATAAACATTTGAATTTCACATTTAACAATTATTTCGTAGACAATAATATAATACAATACGAGCAACAAAAGAATCATAATAAGTTAATCATTTAAGTTACAAATTTTCTAAAATTATAATTTGCCTTTGGCTTTGGAATATGCCAATTTTATAAAGGTGGCGAGCCCAGACCAGTTGCAACCGTTTAATAGTGCGCGACATTCTTCTGCAGTAAGCCGTGTCTTTCACTAGAATGGTTGTCCCGATTTCCTTAAAAACCGGGCTTCTGGACACAAAATGCTCTCTTTCTCGCAAGTTGCATAGAGTGCACATTATGTCTTCACTCTGTTTTTACTAAAAATTTCGCTGGTATGCGGTCCGTGCCTGGAGCTTTATTTAGTTTGCTTTTTTTGAAAGCACTGACAACTTCAAGGGTATAAAACTCTCGGTCAAGTGTTTTTACCACAGTGTTTGGGATTCTCAAGTCGTCGAAGAGGACGCTGCAAAAATATCGTGACAGTTGCGATAACTAGATTTTTATTTCGGTATGTACCCTTAAAATGTAAAGAAAGATCGGTTACTGCTTTTGCGTACATTCAATTTTTTAGCGATGACATAATTAAACTCCAAAAATCAAAGGTTCAACGCTTACTTGCCCTTCTCAAAGGCAAGTGTGGAAACTTTGTAGTGTTTCCATCTTCTTTTTTTGGGAAAAATTATTATGTTTGATGCCATTTAACTGTTTGGGGAAAATACTGATCTATTTGAATTGTCCTGTTGCTTTTTTTGCAAATACATGTAGAGAAGAGAACTAACGGATGATTACTATGATGAATGCATTCGGGTGTTGATAAACGTTTTTAATGGGTTCGTTAGCTAAAAGCTTCCCCACCAAAGAAATATCTCTACAGAATCAGAATTCATGAATCAAGCTTTCAATTAAAACGTTTGCTTCGATAAATTAAGAAAAAAGCGAATCTAACACTTTCCGTTAGGTTTGAACCCCCGCACCGAAAATTCTTCAGAATTTCAGAACTTTGCAGTCTTGGTCTGAACTGCTTTCCTCATTACATTTCACTTGAAGAAAAATGGATAACACAAGTATTCTTTTGTTGTAAGGTTATCATAACATTATAATGAGGATCTACCAATATAGGATTCCTATACTACTAAGTGCCAGCTTTGCAGTATAGTTGTTTCCCCGAACCGACACAGTACCGGTACTACGTTTACGTTATTTTTAGTCGTTTCGGTTTGAAAAATATCGGCTCTCGGATACCGGGATCCGGTATACAAAATATTTCAAATATTGGTTCCGGTTCAGGTTCTCCGTCTTTTCGGTAAACGGGTTCGGTTCCGGTTTGATTCCCTGATTCTACCACACAAGTTTGATCCAAATCGGATGCCTGTAGCATATATGTAGCTGCTTTAGAAACGATCGGTCAAAAAAGTAGATCTAAGAAAAACACTTTTGTTTTCAATGGCAGCGTCAACACAACAGGGCGTGTCAAAAATATAAAATGATAATAAAGAACGGATTAAAGTTACTTTAATTATGAGCAAAAGAAAGATTTCTCGATAAAAACGAGAAGGCCAAGCTAACTTTTTCTGTGTCGAACTTATTATGCCCTTGCAAATAATTTGAAATATCAGAGTTTGAGAACGCTAGCATTAGAATTGAACAATTTTTCTAAATAAAACCTATGGCAACTATAAGATATGGTCATCCCATATAGATTAAACTTGACAGAATTGTGCGGTATCATATAATAAAGGGTTCTCGAATATTTCAAAAATATCTATATCGATATTTTTGGCGATATTGAAAAAGTATCATTTAGATATAAATAATTTGGTGTCAAAAACATCGATATTATCAATACTTTTTAATAAAAACCCCGATCTCAACTATGAACAGATCTTTTAAGTTAATTGATGCGTTATTTGACGCGTAATAAGAACTATAATCTGACTGCCCTTACAAAATATGGATTTAATATATAATTTAATTTTTAACTCTCACAAATCGAACTTCGTAAGGGTACTGACATCGCAGGTGAATGCAAAACTATAGATTTACTGAAAATCCTGTTTCACTTTATCCTTACAAATATTATACTTTTCTTCAATCTATTCAGTAACTTGTAAATAAAGACGAGATCATAAATTT
This sequence comes from Lordiphosa clarofinis, assembly GCA_018904275.1. Taxonomy (NCBI): domain Eukaryota; kingdom Metazoa; phylum Arthropoda; class Insecta; order Diptera; family Drosophilidae; genus Lordiphosa; species Lordiphosa clarofinis. The sequence goes on from JAEIGQ010000003.1 coordinate 14,554, forward strand.
TATTGTTTTCGTTGTTTGCAAGTGGAGGTGGGAATGGATTGAGTTCACTAATTAAAAATACACACCTTTGAGCGACTTGGCGTTTTATACCAGGGCACCCCTTTCTTCATAAGGTCAATAAAACCATTTTATGCATTTTATACGTAGCACAGCTTCCGATATTTCATTTGACTTACGTCCATTATCAGCAAATAGACACAAGTGCCTTACAAAGGACCCGAATTCCCAGAATTCAAAATCATTTATACTAAGATTTACCGTTGATGAGCTGCATTTCAGCCAAGCATCTCCATGCTTTGCTTTTAAGTGCGTTTTTTATTTGTTGAGTTTCCACCGGTACTTAGAGCTTTATTGCACAGTTTGCACTGCGATTTCTGTGCATCAACTTTAAATAAATAACTTTTAAACATTTTGTCTTAAATGTCCAGAGCACAAGAAACAGTCATTCGCAACAGTGCGACCAAACGCTAAAACAAAAATATTACCGAAAAATATCACCAAAAGATATTCGATTTCCGACATATCGCCTCTGAAAAATATGCGATAATGATATTTGTCATTTTGGGCAAAAATATTAATATATCGATAATATTTTCGACAACTCTAAATATAATATTGATCAATAACAAAGTTGGAAGCGATAGCATTGAAAACATTTCATTTTGCATTTCATGACCAAAAAAAATGAAATTGTTCTTCCCTTCTATTTTAGCAAATTCAAAGATTTTATTTTTGGATAAACAAAAATCAAACTCTTCGGAGGAGCAGGTTTATTTAGAAATATACTATTTATTTTCCTTTGATATTAATTTTTAATCTTTCATTAATGCCTTAAGTATCATTCGATATATTCTTTTGTTTCGAACATGTCAATTGATAAGCTATTTACATTGAAATCATGACAGTTTATCATGTCATCATGTTTCAAGGAATGTGAAGGCAGCACTCAAATTTTGAGGAAAAAGCCTTGCAGATAATATGTATGTAATGTAAATAATATGTAGATAATATGTAAGTCGATAACTTTTTATCAATAAAAGGCTCCTGTTAGAAAAGGCCAATGAAAAAGTTAAGAAATTCGATTTAGCTCGGTGGGCATCGAAATCTTAATAAAGGGAGCTGCAGCAACAATCTTCATATCCCAACATACCATCTAATGTCGTGATGGCATTTTTGTGTTGCTTGTATTTAAATGCTTTTGGAGAGAAAAAACGTACCGGGGTCCAGGTCTGGACGTCGAATAATTTTTCGAATGTTGTTAGTGGCATAAAGTAGTCTATATTTAATAGTATACCCTCTTGGTCTTTGAGTATGGAAAAGTGTACCGAATTTCCCTTCTTCCAGGCATTGGATTCCCCTAGTCTTATGGCTGTTGTGAAAGCCAGTTGCTTTGCTACAAAGTGTAGTGGTAAAAGGTCACTAGCGCTTCCGTGGGTGTCGTTCGGAGATACATATCTCCTCACTTCTCTGTACTTTGTGGTGATTGTGCAGGACTGTTGAGTATATCAGAAGGCAAATGGACAATAACGATGTAACGTTTTTTACACTACTTGATGTCAGCAAAGCTTTTGACACTGTTTATCATGGAATCCTAGTAACTAATCTTGATAAATTTTTTAATTTCACTGACACTGCCATTAAACTAATAAAATCATATTCGGGGTGCTACGGAAATCATTAGTGATTTTGGTATAAACGTTTGCAATTACAATTTAAATTGCTTAACTTTTTATGTAAACTGACAAAATTATCTCCGGTTGCTAGATTAGATGGTAAATTTAATCGATTTGGGACCCATTGCTCAAATCTACTTGGCTTTGAACAGTCCGTTTCAGTTCGCTTAAAATTAAAATCTCTGATCTAGTAACCGAGACTTTTAGTGCCACTTCACACATAAATGCAAGCAGTTTAAAACTGTTATACAATCGTTTGTACAAAAATCTCTAATGATTTCTGTGGCACCCCCGATTGATCTGACAAATATCGTCTATTTTCCGTCTAACTCGTATTGTTCCCCAGGGCTCAGTCCTTGACCCACTTCTGTTTTCTTTATATGTAAATGACCTCCCAGATATGTTGTCTAATTGTAACGGACTGTCACTTAATACTACAAAGTGATACAAGAAATCCTTGAACACAACTGATCTTTCTAAGCTGAAAGTTATGAACAATCCTATAAAATATGAATTACAGACAGTTAACTTTGGTATAACATTCAACGGCACTATATCTTTGAGTAATCACGTGACTAGGGCAATTGATTAAACGTACGGAGTACTAAGACAACTTTCCATGACTCCGAATTATTTACCGACAAACCGCAGACTTTTACTCGCAAAGACATTCTGCATACCTGCACTCTGCTAATTGCTTGAAATATTTGAAAACTGTGATGCTGCCTCCCGAAGAAGACTTAACGTTATATTTGATATTGTAGCTAGATATGTATACAATAAAAGACGAACTGAACATATTACACTCCTTTCTAGTCAAATTTACGGTGTTCACTTTAAATCATTCACAATATACATAATCACTAATTTGCCTGCAACAGAATATTTATATGAGACATTCATCATTCTTGTATGACATGATTAGATTTGCCACATCGATAAGAACTACGAACTTAATAGCAGTACGTCATAAACTTGCCAGTTCGGAGTCACTTAAGAATCAAATGACTTGATATTATGACTGGTGCATTAATTCATAAATATTTACTTGTAGCAAATGTCAAAATGTAAGAAAGTGGGCCACAGCTTTTCTAAAATAGAATTAACTAAATAAACTTTACTTTACATAAAAATAACATATGGAATATTGTGATAAAACGTTTTGAGTTTACATTATTGCACATTTTAGATAAATGTTTATATCGATCTATCGAGTAAATTCTTTAAAGAATTCTATATTGTTGGAAACCCCATTAGCAGTACCAAAATTATTCTTTCGAGTTGTGAAACTTATGAATATCAAGCTTAGTCTCTTAACCAAATAGAAAATGCGACCTGCCCTTAGTCATGTCTTTTTATGCCGTTCTTCCAAAGCAATTTCGGCTATCTCCCACTCTGGTATGGTCTTCTCCTTGATGTGCCAACTATCCGTTTTGGCACCTTTTGCATCAGCTAAAAAGGTTTAAAATTTTATTATTATTCGCACAAACAGACTTATTCAAACTCACAGCTCTTGAACCGTTTCACTCCCTCCTGCATATCCGTCACCATGTCCGAGGTTACGTTCATGATCTCATTGTGTACAGCTGCGTAAAATCCGGGTCGTGCATAGGCATTAGCATTTGCCAACACAGCATTACGATCATGCTGCAGTGAGGCCATTGGAAATTTGGCTATGGAAAAAGCCAAATTTACAGCCTGACCCAAGGCTGTGCCTGTGGCCACAATTCGATTTACGAGGCCAATTCGTAAAGCCTCTCGTGCATAGACACGACGCCCGGTCTCTATAATATCCACAGCATTTGAGTAACCCACAGCAGCAGCCAGACGAACGGTTCCACCATCGCTGAGAGGCACACCCAAGTGGCGATTGAAGAAGCCCATTACAGCTGTGTCCTCCATGACGCGCAAATCGCAGAGTAAAGCCAGTTCCAAACCGCTGGCCACACAAAATCCGCTTATGCCGCACACAATGGGCTTGCGTAAGTGGCGTCGGGTGCGACCCACTGAACCCTCATGACGCAACAAAAAGTCTAAGCTGCCTCGCTCTGCCTCCGCTTCAAGTTCAACCAGATCATAGCCGGCCGAGAAGGAGCCGCCAATGCCGTAGAGTACACCCACCGGGGAAGTGTCATCCGCCTCAAAGTTGGCAATGGCCTCGGAAATTAGAAAGGCGGTAGAACTGTTTATAGAATTACGCTGTTGCTCCCGGTTTATGCCTATCAAGGTGATATGTGAATCCTTCTCAACGACCACTGAGGGAGCGGCATTTTGGGTAGTATCATCTTCCCGTCGCGCTGGAGTCAAGGACAGTCTCCTGCCACCTAATTTTGATTTTGTTTGGAGTACGTTGATTAATCTACCCAGAAATTTGGTCATGACGACCACACTGATGTGATCGAAGCTCAAATTCAGATTCAAAGATATACAAATACCCAAAATTATTTCAACAGCGGCAATTTAACAGCGGGACCGTATTAGTCGCAGTGGTATTTTTCTATTAGGAATGACAGTAATCTAGAGAGGAACAGAGTATTTTTAATATTTATAATCAGTACTGACTGCTTATTAATCAAGTTTAGTTGTTGGTAAAACACTATCTATTTTTGGCTTAAACTGTCTTATTTAAATTACGACATCAAATTTTTAAGGTTTAACACACACGACAGTTTCGTTCTTTCCTCTTTGTTTATTAAACAGGTGGGAGCCCATAAATACTCTATCATGTTAGTTATTTTGTAATTTTTAAGGCACATTGGTTTGCAATTCATTATTGTGTAAATTAAAGCAAAATTAACTTAAATAAACTACAAAGCACACGAAGGGGGGCCACGACCTCGCACACAGCTGGTTAGGTATCGTGATTTTCTCAGTAAAAGTGTGGCCGTAGCCCATCAGTCTGAGGATCACGATGTTACTTTGCACATCACTAGCGTGTGACCGTTTCGTTTCCTTCGCTTCGCCTTTTGCAATTGCGAAGCGAAATTTGCAATTTTGCATTTAAATTAATTAATAAAGAATTAATGGAGTTGGAAGACATTTCAAGTGACGAGCTTCTTGATGAGGATGCGGCAATAAAGTCATGCGAAGTTCAGATAGTGCAAAATGTGTTAGTTTTTGTTTATTAAATTATTATTTTTAATATTGATAAATGTCAATGTTTTAATGTCATAAATCTTCTGATTAATTGAATGTTTAAATCTTAATTGTTTAGGTTTAACTTCTGCTGCAGCGCTGCAGCGCGGCCGACTGTCTTTGGACATGTCCATTTTTGCTCATTTTTGCTTATTACAGTTACTTGTGCCAACGGTTACAGCTACTTGTGCCAACGGTTTTATACCCTTGGAGAGGGTATATTGAAATTGTCCGGATGTTTGTAACGGCTATTTCGGTTAAGTGTTTTAACTTTTTCGGTTTAGTTATAGTAGCTATTTCGGTTAAGTGTTTTCACTTTATCGGTTTAGTTCTTGTAGCTATTTCGGTTAAGTTTTTTCGGTTTAATTTCAGTGATGGTTAAGTTTTAACTTTTTTGTGGCTATTTCGGTTGTGTTTTAACTTTTTCGGTTTAGTTATAGTAGCTATTTCGGTTAAGATTTACTGTAAGAATGGGAAGATTCAACAAACTAAACCTTTTCCTGTGTCTTCTTTTAAACAGCAAAATGAGGTCGCGACGCTCAAAATATCGAGAGCGAAGGAAAAAAAGGATTTTGAGTGTTTGTCAGCCTTATATTACACCCCCCGTTCTAAACGGTTCAAACACACCAGGAATGTGTCAATGCCAGAAAACTATGCTCATAATGTTGAACAGGATCAACGGCATAGCGGGGGAATGGATCATTCAGCATCAGGAACACCAACTGTGGCTTATATGGAAATGGCTGGTCAACCGAGTGGAATGAATATGCGAAATATGAACAGCTGTGCCTCAGCAGCAGGTAATGCATCAATGGAAAACATGAGCGTTCGCTATTCTGCTATTCAGCAGAATGCTCCATCAGCTTCCCCTGCAGCTTCGAGTTCGCAACCATCTGCCATTCAGATCGTTGATGATCATCACATTCAGCTGGATGCTCCATCAGCTTCCCCTGCAGCTTCGAGTTCGCAACCATCTGCCATTCAGATCGTTGATGATCATCACATTCAGCTGGATGCTCCATCAGCTTCCCCTGCAGCTTCGAGTTCGCAACCATCTGCCATTCAGATCGTTGATGATCATCACATTCAGCTGGATGCTCCACCAGCTTCCCCTGCAGCTTCGAGTTCGCAACCATCTGCCATTCAGATCGTTGATGATCATCACATTCAGCTGGATGCTCCATCAGCTTCCCCTGCAGCTTCGAGTTCGCAAGCATCTGCCATTCAGATCGTTGATGATCATCACATTCAGCTGGATGCTCCACCAGCTTCCCCTGCAGCTTCGAGTTCGCAACCATCTGCCATTCAGATCGTTGATGATCATCACATTCAGCTGGATGCTCCACCAGCTTCCCCTGCAGCTTCTAATTCGCAACCATCTGCCATTCCGCCAGCTTCAAAACGGTTGGTGACCGATTTTAGCAGCAGTAAGTGTTTCTTTTTATCAGAGATGCAAACCACTCGGAAATAAGGACTTGGCTTATTACAATATAATAAGGTTGATATTCTTAGCTTTTTTTGCAAAAACTCAGCTTTTCCAAGTATTGTCCTAATATCTTAAAGCTAATTGCTGATTATGCTCACTTTTCGCAAGTAACTCAATACCTAGATAAAGTAAACCGAACCGAACCATTTTATTTTTCGGTTCAGCATTTTTGAAAACACACCGGTTCGGTTTAAAGCCGGTTTGCATCCCTGCTTTTTATGGATATTTTCAAATTGTTATTTTTTAAAATTTGTTTTCCTTTCATAGATGAAGAACCTCTACTTCCTGCACCCGAAGCAACCACCAGAAAATTATATTATAAGAATAATGTATTAGAGCTGGATTCCGGCGGGAAACGCATTTGTCGAAGGACATTTACAAGCGTCGACCATTTTGTGGTTGTAAAACGCGAGATGCCAAGAGAAACCTACCTGTGCTCCTGCGGTTTAGAGTTTAGAAATCGTTGGCATACAGAAAGCCACATTTTATGTGACACTGATTGCATATCTCCAAAGACACTAGCCGAATGGTGGGAATATGCGGTAGAGTACCATGTGAGAAAATTTAACCGTACAGCCACTATGCCATATCTGCCATCTGCCGCCCACCCATACTTTAAGAGAATTTGTGACCTCTTGGCCAAGAATGTAAAAAATTTCGTTATTCTGTCACAGCCAACGTCTGCTATACCGCGTAGAGTAATGTATTCGATGTGGTTAAGGCAGGCAGCCAATGAAAAGGTATCGGAGCAAATCCTTTGCAAGGTTATTGGCGACGCCTACAAGAAAAATGTTGTTTCCAAATATCTGAAATTTGATCAAATTGAAGAATAAAATTAAAACAACTGATTATGCCAAGCACAACCGTTTTCGAGTCTTATGTTAAAATTATAATGATCTCTATCACCTGCTCTCAACAGATCTCTCTATAAACGTTTCTCTTTAATTATCTCCGGAAAAATCTCTGACCACTCCTGGCTGTGAGCTTGCCGGACGGGCAGAAAAATCTCTCAGAGATTTTCTGTTTATTTAATTTTAAGTTTTACGTATAAATCTATTATTATTTTTATTTTTATCCTAGAGATCTAATATTTAAGAAATGTACTTAGGTGCGCACTAGGGTGGACGCCTATAAGAAAATTCACTGATACCATCTCATGCTACTGATTCCAGACATCCATCGAACGCGGACCTCATCTTCACTATTTGCTTTGAAGAATTTAAAAAGGATAGGTCAATAACTGAATTATACGTTCAGGGGACATACTTCCAAGAATACTTTCAAAGGAGTGAAATTGAACGAAAAGAAATATTAGAAAAGTAAATTGTAAAATTAGACCTTAAATATTATCTGTATTAATCAGTATTTATTGAAATTTAGATTTCGGACCCACACCGATAATTTCAAAGCAAAGGATGGAAGATTTTTTTTTGACAACACAACTAATGTGTTGGAAAATAAGTGCCCACATAAGAGGTACAAAATTATGCTGAATGAAATGGGGCATCTTAATATAAGGGTAATGTTTGTTTATCTCAACTAAGGAAAGTTAAAAATTTTTATTTTATTTTTAGTTTTTGCTGATTTCCATAGCGGAACTGGGAAGTCTGAAAATAGAAATACTTTGTGCCAGTGCATATACTAAAAGGAATAGTGGAACAATGCTTGCAGATATTGAAGATGCGTGGAGCAAAATTAGAGCCAAAAGTTTTCACCTTTCCATCGTGGCCCTTATAGCAGATGGAAACCACATTAACTGGGCAGCCTTCAAGTTAGGAGCTTCATTGGAGCTACCACCAGTAAGCAACGAAAGCTTTATCGAAGCTTTGTATAACATTTTAAAATAAATTGTATTTCAGCTCCTTCATTGCTATTCGCACCTCTATTTGCGTGTAATAGAAAATCACAATAGGGAAGCAGTAAAAGCGTTAAATGTTTTTTCTGTGTACAATAACACTTCAATTACAGGTAATTTTTACTCCGGAAAATTTATTTCTTTACAGTATTTCATATCATAAGAAACGCTTTGGCTTTGCTTTGAAACTCATGTGCGTTTAGAAAGTGTTTCTATTTGTCTGAGATACTGTAAAAACAAGAAATTTTTGAGATAAATTTACAATTTAATAATTTTAAAATAAATCACCCTTTTCAGCTCAGAACTATGAAAACCTTGTTGATAAGGCAATTTCGAAATTTCCGGAATCAGAACGGAAAGAAGATCATAGAAGAATAATATCTTATTTGGAAAATTTACGCAAAGCACTCAGAAAATCATTTGAGGGGCAAAATGATGCGATCTATAATATGACATCATTTAATAATGATCAATTGGAAAACATGATACAAATTACTAAGATTAATTTTAATCAATTCTACCAGAATAGAATACTAACACTTTCAAGTAGGAGTATCGGTAGAAGTCCTCAACTGTGGTTAATGGTCCTTGCACTGGTGTGGGACCTGTATTAAGTCTTTAGCCAAATCAAAAACTGATTTAATTAATATTATTTATTAATATTTAATTTTATTTAATTTAAGACCATCGCTATCGACGAAGGGGTTGTCGATTACACATGTATCGATAGCAAATAAGTAGCAAAAGTGTGGCCGTAGCCCGCGAATATGTAGATAACGTTTATGCGACACAAACTTTATAATCTATAATAAATTTTCTTAATTAAAAATAACCAATCGATTGGATAGGATATAGATGTTCGAATTTGTCTTACTTCTAATTTACTATAATTGTTATAAGTGTTGCGGTCGAGTGCACCGACAGCAAACTACCCTGTCCCAAGTAATGTGTTTCCTATTGCTTTGAATTCTATTTATTTTAAAATTTATTTCAATAAATAGGCAGGCACACTTTTGTACATTAGTCCGGTCCCCAAACCGGCAATATGGAAAAAAGGAGGTCTCAGCATTCCCAAAGCTAATATTTGTTGCATAATTAATAATTATGAAAGTTAAAAAATTTTATTTTAGTTTTAAATAGGCGCGACAGGGTCTCAAAGTTTTAAAAAATATTAATCATACGACACGTTCACCAAATACAAATTTTTACAAACAAAGTTGTGGCCGTATGTGGCCCAGTGGTTAGTGTGCTGGACTGCTGGGCGGGAGGTCGTGGGTTCGATCCCGCCTCTGAACATTTAATAATAAAAGTTTTTTCTTTCTTTAGATAATAGCTTTTACACATACGGTCACACCTTCACCAGCTACTGGCGCCAGCTGTGAAGTAACTAGCCATGAAAAAGCAAATTCTCAAACTTTGCCGTTCGGATCCGGCGTTAAACTGTAGGTCCCTTCCGCTTGCGCGAAAAATTTAAAGCACACACGCCAAGAGATCTTGAGAATCTTGGCTTGGCCCCGTTGTGGGAGCTGTATAGCCAACATTTACATTTTACAAACAAAGTTATTAGTTCATTTCAATTGCTGTCATTGTTCTAAATTCAAAAAGGGATCTACATTTGAGGAAGAAAATATTTTTAAAATTTGAATAGTTCATAAATAAAATCATCGTCGACTATTTATAAATGAAAAAAATATATGATAATAGGCAACACTGCGCATGAGTTATACACACAAACTTTAGACGCCAGTCGCGCCGGTTAAAACTCGACTTTTTTATCTTTTGTTTTTATTAACGCTAATTATACATAAAAAAGTATCAGATGGGGGGTGAGAGCATGACCTTAAAAATTTCATATACATGGGGACCGCACTAATGTACATATCTTCGGTGTTTTTGCTCGGATCTCATTGTAGTACACAGAATATATAGATGTTGGGCCTCACTGAATATATATTAAGTCACTAGGTTAAAACTTAAAAATTGAAGCTCTGACAGTTTTTCGCGGTTAGAAGAAGATGGAGGAGGAATTTGCCAAACTTGGAGCAAACTTTAGCTGGGTACGGTGTACACCTACATACATGCAAAAATTTGTGGCTCTACTTCTTATAGTCTATGAGATCAACGCGTATATACATAGAGAGTGACAGTTCTTCGCTGATAAATGATGGAGGAAGTGGAGTTTTCCAAGTCTGAATCAAACTCGATGTGGCTACAGTATACACCTTCATACATTGCAAAACTTGTGGCTCTATCCATTACAGTCTCTGAGATCGACGCCTTCATACAGACAGACAGACAGACGGATAGACGGACATGGCTAAATCGACTCGGCTGTTGATGCCGATCAAGAATTTATATATTTTATGTAGTCGGAGATGCTTCCTTCTCCCTGCTACATACATTTGCGCAACTTCATGATCCCCTTTTTCCCATTTTTATTGGGAACAGGGTATAAAAATACAAAATTAAAAATTTGTGAATGCGAGGGCTGTTCAAAAAGTTCTCGGGATCCAAAGTAGGCTCTTCCAAAAAACGAGGAGTCGATGGTACCCACGTTTCCGGGATTTACAATTATTAGAAAGCGAAACGGAAGATGGGAAGTTAGTTAGTATGAATGCCTGTATCGTCCGTAGAAGAATTGTGAAAATAAAAGTGAATTTGAAAAAATAGCGGCCTTTTAAAAACAAAAAATCGATTTTTAACCATTTATTTGCAGTCCAATGTATTATAAAATTTCATTAAGATCGGATAATAAAAGGGTAGTAAAAAAATGTTGCATACTTTTCGAATGTTAACCTTCAGCAACACTGTTAAACAATTCTTTCCATGAAGTCGGTTTGAGCCGACTATAAGCTAACGCTTTTAGCGGAAGCGCTCGTTGTTTGTTCAAATTTTGCTGTAATTTAAATATAAAGAACGTTGAAAGTTATTTTGCCTTTCATATTTTAGTAATTAAATGATAATGAATTATTGCGGAGTCATAAGTGTACAAGTTCTTGGTGCTTGTGCTTGACGTAGTCCAAGAGGTTCAGGATTACAAATCTGCCCAGTTCTCCTAGAAAGTTTCACGCTTCAAATTCTTAAACAATTTTATTGTACCTCTTCCTCCTTGGATCTGCCAAATAGCATAAATTACTTTCCGTGACCATAAACACATACACTATTAATTGAATTTACCTTAAAACTACAGAGTTTGCCCACAAACTGTAGTTAAAGAAGATTAGAACAATTAATTCACAATTTCATTCGTCATTTTTTGCTTTCGCGCCTTTGTTTTAACTTTGCGCAAATAGAAAGCAAATCAAAATTAAATCAAGGTCATTTCACGAAAGTAAATCAACTAAATTAGTAAAGCAGCCTCTACAATTATCATATGTCTTTAAGCCTGTTTACTAACTAGACTAAATTTTCTTAATATTTACAGTTATATGCGTTGCTATTAAACCATCGTGAGAGAGTCTCTTTAGAGATTTATGACCAGTGTAAAGGCAACTTTAGATACAGCCCTGTCAACTTTCATAAATTTTTCCCATACCAGTTAGTAATTTTAGGCCCATATTTTGAGAATTGCCAAATTAAGCGTATAAAGGAGAATTTTTTCAAAATAAAAGTCGCAGTCACTGCCATCACAGGGACGTTGCTCATCTCTAAGCCAGTGCTGGATAACATTAAAAGCGACACTTTCCTGCTCAGCGACTTACAGCACTGCTTGTCATTGAAGCAGAGAGAGAGAGAGAGAGCGCGCATAAGAGAGAGCTGTCAGAAAAGGTGGGTGTGTGTGCGTGTGTTTTTGTCTCATCCAACAACAAGAGCACAACCAATTTATTACAGTTTACAATTAATTAAAACTCCCAATTAAAAATAAAAAAATTAAAAATTTATTAAGTGCCAGCGACACTTTGAACAGCGTCATGTGTGCCAGACCATTGTAATTGTTGTGCACACAGACACATAACGGTGATATAAGCCAACTACAAAACAGTCGCTTCCGCCCCCTTTGCGTTGGATTCTGCATTGCAGAGCAACATTCGAAGTGCATCAGACAAAGGATAGGCCAAAGACACGGTAACCAGTGAGGGCTATCAAACAACTTTCCTTAATTTCTTTAATTGAATTTGGCCTCCGATTTGTGGGGCAAGTGCAATGAAGATGCGCCCGCCGGACAAAACAGACGCTTGCTCTGCCCCTGCCCTGGTCCCGCGCCAGCCAGCATCATTACAACCTAATTGTGCCTATTTTTAACATTAACCGTCCGACGGTGGCTTCCGCGTCCCACCAACAAGCACCCCCACGCCTTGAGTTGGAGGGGCCACTGGCTTCTCCTCCTCCTCTATGGCTGTTTATTATGTATGCCGCCGTCTGTGCCGCATCAAGATCTATTTTCGTATATTTTTATTTTGCAAACTTTCATTTAATTATGTTTTATTGTTGCTGTTCGCTGGCTGGGGGGGGACACACCTTTTTGATCATCTTCACATGGGTGCAGTTGCCGACCCTGAGGCCATAAATAAGATAAGACTCGCAAGTTTTATTGCCTCAAGTAACTCTTAATTAATTGAATTAAACGCTGACGCACTCGCTCATTCTTCATTTCTTAGCTTAGCTCACGATGTCAACCGGAAGGCCCATAAAGTGTGTTGTCGTTGGTGACGGCACCGTCGGAAAGACTTGCATGCTAATCTCCTACACAACAGACAGTTTCCCCGGTGAATATGTGCCCACAGTGTAAGTGTTGTTTAAAATGTCCCACTCTTGCCCATTCCCTTAGCTAAACTCTTTGATTTTTGAGCAGTTTCGATAACTATTCCGCACCCATGCAAGTGGACACCATACAAGTCTCGCTGGGATTATGGGATACAGCGGGGCAGGAGGACTATGACCGCTTGCGACCACTCTCCTATCCACAGACAGATGTTTTCCTGATATGCTACAGCGTGGCCAGTCCCTCGTCATTTGAAAATGTCACATCCAAATGGTATCCGGAGATAAAACATCATTGCCCGGACGCGCCCATCATTTTAGTTGGTAAGTTGCCAGCTGGCATGTAAATGTGTGCGTGTGTGTGTATTTATATTCTTCTGTTTTGATGTTTCAGGCACTAAAATCGATTTGCGTGACGATCGGGAAACATTGAGCGGCCTGGCCGAACTGGGCTTGACGCCGCTAAAGCGTGAACAAGGTCAAAAGCTGGCGAATAAAATACGCGCTGTGAAATATATGGAGTGCTCCGCCCTGACGCAGCGTGGCCTGAAGCAAGTAAGCACGAAATTTCCAGCTGCAAAATTTATGTTTATTGTTTTCTTTTGGCATAATTGTGTACATTTTATAAGAATCAGTCAACTTTGTCCGGTATTTAGTTTTTTCCATCCACTATTCCATTGTATTGTTCCACATTTGTTTACTTCTTCAACAACCACGGAGATGGGGCCGTAGAAAAAAATCCTGGGGTAGCCCATAATAAGTCACTGTTTGCTGTGGAGAGATAATCAGACTATTGCGTATTAACCTATGAAGAACTCATCCAAAACCAAACAGAAAACGATTCATTTGTGGCTACAAAGTCACTAAAAGATTCTGTACTATTTCTATGGCGGGAAATGGTAATACTTATGTGAATAGTTTAAATCTGGTAATACAAAATTAAAGTTTGACATTTTTTTAGGATTAACAGTCTCCCACGTTTTCATGCATTGGCGCCAGGGCATAATACCGAAATGAATTTCGATTCCGGTTCCAGTACCGGTACGTCCCGAAATGAATGTTTCGGTTAAAGGATTTATTTTGGTTTTCAATTAGTTTCGGTTTTCGGTTTCGAAACGGTACCCGAATTTTTATTTCGGTATACCGGTACGTACTGATATAAGTTACTTGTTCTTAATACTGAAGAAACATAAAGGAACTTGTGATTACAATATAAATTCATAAATATTATATTATGTCTTATTGGTTTTCGAATTGAATTCTTTTGAATTGTGGTTGAGTCAGTCCGATTGTTTTTGCACACGATTTTTCGTGCTGGCTCTAGGGTCTCTTGAAATTTTGTTTTAAAGCAGAGATCCCCAGCGATAGCCCCGGGAGCACGAACGTACTTGCCGAAGTCACATCTCTCTGTGCGTTAGAGAGAGAAACAGTCACGATTTAGCGTTCTCATCTTGGGGAACCCTGTTTTAAAGCCAGAGAGAGAGAGAGAGAGAGCGCGCTCTTGAGCCAGCCGCTCTCTTGTACGCATACAGCGACAGCCGACGACAGCATTCGTTGTGTTTACTCCAGGGTTCCCCGGGAGAGCGCTAAAACGTGACTGTGTCTCTCTCTAACACACAATGAAGTATTACTTCGGCAAGCATTCGGCAAGTAAGTTCGTGCTCCCGGGGCTATCGCTGGGGAACTCTGGTTTACTCACACAAGCATTCTATTTCTAGATTTTTACGCTCTCAACTTTGAGCGAGCGGAAAGAGCGCGATTTTCGTCGCCACCAAAAAAGTAGCTGCATACTGCAAAACCTATGTATGGCCGTTCGCCATCTTAGATATTATATTGGTCTTTGGTTGAGTCCATCCAACTTATTAGCAGATTTATTATACATTTTACGACTGAGAAAAAATCTAATATAATTGTGGGAACTTTAAAAAGGATTCTGACCACCATTCAAGAACGTTAAAAAATTTTCAAATACATTTTAGTGCGATTTTGCTTGAGAGAACGACTGTGTTTATATTTCCAATTTCCAATATTTTCTGAGTACCTTTTGCACACGCTTAATTTAGTTAGGTACAGCGTATAAAAAAACCGAAACTGTACCGGTACCAAAGTTTCGGTTTCGTTCCGGTACTATCGGTTCCACTAATAACGGTAAACGGTTCTAAAAACGAGAAAGGCAAGGCTAACTTCGTCCGTGCCGCAGTTTTAATACACTTGAAAACGCTTGTCTCAACGGTAAGCGACTTCGACCAAACTTCGCAGATCAGCTTAAAAACATTTTATATTACCCATGACCGTGATTGAGAGCGGTAATATTGAGGAAAACCCAGTTTTTCTAGTAGTTAGTAGTTATCCGATCCGGTCGGTTCCGACATATTAGCAGCGTGCAGAGAAAAGAAGACTCTGTGCAAAATTTCAGCTCGATAGCTTCAAAACTGAGGGACTAGTTTGCGTAGAAACAGACAGACGGACGAACAAAGCTTAATCGACTCAGCTCGTCACGCTGATCAAGAATATATATACTTTATGTGGTCGGAGATGATTCCTTCTATGCGTTGCAAACTTCTGGACAAAATTATAATACACTTTTCAAGTGTATAAAAAGAATTACGATAAATCAACATCACATTCAAAATAGTGTTTAAGCTCGTCTGGAATGTCGACTACTGTTCTTGGCAAATCCAAATTTCCTTCCGTGTATTTCTGCAAACTAAAATTGTTCACTCCTCTCTACCATCCACTGTTAAGACTACAGCGCAACTTCTCAAGTTAACGGCGCCAAGCTCTGAAGCTGTCAAGATTACGGCGTGCCAGAGACATTTTTCTCTAACTCATACATACATACATAAGTATGTTTAGCTGTTTCTTTTTCACTCACATTCAAAGGAAGAGAGTTATTTAAAATACGAGATCGCGCAAACAACAAAAATATATGTAAATATTAACTTTTCGTTCGTGTAATAGCAAATAGGGGTCGAGCCCCGTTAGTTCGAACTATTAACCGACTTATAAAACAATAATCGAATTAACGAATGAAATAAAAAAATTGATTTTATTTTAGTAAGGCTGGAATGTCATTTTCAATTTTTAGAGACAATTATTGTCGCAGTTCAAATTTGCTGTTGTGTGTCATTGCGGCCTCTTCTAAAGCATTCTGCGGAGAGTTCAAGCATACTCTGACTCGCTTACACCAACGACTTTTGCCCATAGATAAAAAATTGTGACTAAAATTGTCCCTAAAAATGGAAAGTGTCATTCCAGCCTGAGAAAAGTTACTTGATCAATTCGATTCCAAAAATTGTTCAATTTCGGTAACTTTCTAATATCTAGACTGCAGATTTGCTCAGTCTCTCGCCCTGCTATCGAAAAATATTATCGTACTTTCTCTGAACCTTCTCAATGATACCTTTATCCAATACTTCCACATGATAAATCGACATCACAATCGAAATAGCCTGGAATGTCGCCCACTGCTCTTAGCAAATCGAAATCCCTTTGAGATACTTCGGCTGTACTGCTTAACACTATGTTGTCTTCCTGATCCATAAAACCAACATCGAAAGAAACAGACTTTCTAAAGCAATTCTTAATTTTGTTAGACGAAACTTTATGGTCCCAAATGCAAGAAATATGCTTTATGCAGTTTCACTCACAATTTCACTTACAATTTCATTCCTGTAATGGACTTTTGAACATCTCATTATTCCTTTTGGTTGAATAAGTGCTGTTATATATGGTGGAAAAGATTAATTTCGAATATTTTGCCATTTTTGTTAAACATCTTTTTTGTGTGCAGGGCAATTGTCGATCTAATTTCAACAAATTGTACCGTTCATCCACGCTTTTTGATGGAAATTATAATCAATGATTAACGCAATGGCGTCGCTTTGATCTGTCAATTACCAAAGGGGTAATTTTGTCAATGCCAGACATATTTGAACAGAACATTACTGTTGTGCGCTCATTACTAAATTTGTCTTTCAAATGTAATCCGAGGTAGACATTTATAAAATAGGTATCTTTCATTTGCATTAAAACTCGTCGAACTTTCTTAGCAAGGGGTATTAAAGGAATTTCAGTCTTAGCAGCAGCTATACTTCGGTCAGCGCCTCTCTATCCCAGATCGTTTCTTGAATCTTTGTTTGCTTTGAACCCTTTACAATTTAAGCTCTCCGCATATTTTTGTGCCTTCTGATGAATCGTGCTCCCACTTACAGAAAGATTGCTATTTCTATTACATTAGCTTTTTATTTGTTTTCAACGGTTAATGTTTTATATTTTGTATTTTGTTTCGAAATATTTGGACAAAAAACTAATTTTACTGACATATTGAGGAAACTTTGTTTTTAAAATAAAAATAGTTAAAATTATGGGGGTAAATCGAATTATATAGAGTTCGAAATAAGGATTTGACCCTTATAAGAAAAGGTTAGAAAGGTAAGGATTTTGGTTAGCTGCTTGTCTCTTTCTCTTTGGCTCTGTTTAATTTGTGCCCATTTGCAAAAATGCAGCGAAAAATAATTAACCAGCCAATTTTTTTTTGCCAAACGCTTTTGAAGGCTTGAGCCAAGAGATCAAACAGCTCTGCAGCCGCTGGCCAGCGGTCGATGAAGAAATTAAGAGCTGGTTTTCGTCGCTTTATTTTTGCCCACCAATACAATGTCACTTTTTGGTTACGCTTCTCTTGACACTAATTTACAACTAGAAAAAGCTGATATTCCGATTTGGTTGATTACTCTTGGGTTCCTTCTGTTTTATTTTGAAATATATGTAGAATCTTTTGGAACCACCAAATCAAATCGCACATAATTTTTCAAGATTATGTCAATATTTAATCCACTAATTTTCTCTTCTATTTTATTTTGTAGGTATTCGAGGAGGCAGTACGTGCTGTGCTTAGGCCAGAGCCACTTAAACGGCGTCAGCGAAAGTGCTTAGTTATGTAAATAAGTCTGGACACACAATGGAGCGCCCTTATCATCTATCTGGGTGTTTACAATCCAACTGGAGGAGAACTGCATTCATTGAGCACCAACATATATTTCATTTCATGTATAAGTTGAGAATTTATTCGTATTATAAACAAAACACACCACTTGTCCCTCCCTCCCTCCCTCTCCGAATCTAGAAGGCAAATTACTATTGAGAAACAGCTACATATATAGAAATCTAGTCAATTGAATCGAATGTATTGAACTAATTTTAAACAGACAGCCGCAAATATTGGTTTCGCATATCTAATCGAATATCTCTGCATTTCCTCAATTCGCCCCCTTCCTTTACTACTATACCTGTATTATAAGCCAGAAAACATTTCAGCTCATCCTTTTCTTACTTTTTGTAACAACTGTTGTTCATTATTTTATATTAACTTATTTATTATCCTAACTTTTTATGGCGTAAGTTTAGCAAAGAAGTGGAAGAGTGTATGTTAAATGCATTTAAACTGTGACGTGACTCGAATCAAAAAGTGAAAGGCCACAGTAGAATGAAGTGGAGAGAAACCAACCCCAGGAACATTTTTTGTATTAATAATTATACAATTATAAATCAAATTTAAAACGAAAAACAAAAACCTAAAAAAAGCTAACGAAATTCTTATGTAAATGTAATGTAAACGAAGGGCACTTTTGGCAGCCCCCAAACAGAAACTGATTTAATACTTACACAAAAACTCACATATATACATATATATATAAACTGTAATTAAATTTAAAGAAAACAACTCGACACTCATGGATCTTGGTGCTGCTCTGTTTGGTTTACGTATTTATTTAAATGCCACGTTTCATTCATTTGATCTCGGGTGCGCGTGCCTCGTAAGTTTCTTTAATTTTGTGCACAATTTCATTAACTCTGGTGCGGAGGAGGTGCAGATGCTCGATCTCAATACAAACGGAAGGGTTTCGCATGTACAGCCTGTCCGGGCTTCTTCTTGGCTCCCGCACTCTTGGGACGTTTCGGCTCCGAGTTGAGTGAGGGCATGGATACGGATAGAACCAGACATTCGGCTGGCAAAGACATGGAGGAGGTCAAGGTGGTGGCACGCTGTATGCGTGGAGCTTTCCAATACTGTTTTGGGAGGGAAGAGCAAAGAGTTTACTTAAAACCACAGGCGAGTCCAAATTGAAACTTACAAAATGTGGCTTCAATTCAATTTGGTGGCATCCAATGAGGTAGATGGGTGCACGTGCAGGGCTTGCGGCTCCAAATATGTTTACTTGGCTCAAATTGTAATAAATAAACTAAGTGCAACTCTTTTGTTTTTTGGTAAATGAAAAAACGCTTTTATTATTACTTTTGTTCTTACATGGGTTTTTGTTGATAATCGAGTGTAAATAAACTGTGAGAATGAGATTTGAAATGGGTTCACCAAATAAAGTATCTAAATTTGCATAAATATTGTGTGTACGTTTTCAACATTTTTCAACTAAGCCAGCATAGTTTGCTTAAATATTTAGATACTTTCATTCATATACATATATATAATATGGGGAATTTGTTTGTAATACATTGAGATACATTTATATATATATATATAATTTATGTCTGGTATCTGTAGAATGATTAGTGCATTGCTCAACTAGTCAAGTTTACCAAATCTTCAATTGTTTTTGATTTCATAGTGGGAATTATTGCATATTTCTTGTTTCAGTGTGTTGTGTGTGTGAGAGAGTGTGTGCTTAATACTTAGATTTTTCAAAATTAGCTTTAATCAATTTGTGTAAATTTTTTTTCTCGTTTTCGAGCATTTAGCTTTGTTGATTCAAATTTTCATCAGCACCGCTTGTTGAAGCCGTCATGGATGGTTGTGGACTCTGCATTCAAGATAAAAAATATAAATGAATAAATGTGTAAGAGCAACAATAAATAAAACAAAGCGTATTTGACATAAATAGTATAAACCAAATAACCTGGGTAAAAGCTAAGCTAAGACACTATGCAACACGAACGAAAAAATGTTGAAAATAATTGGATAAGTCAAGTTTAAAATGTTCATATATGACCCCGAATATATTGGGCCCCCTTCACAGAGGTTCTTTTTGGTCGTTTTAGCTCGATTCATTAACTTTGGTCGGATCTTAAGTATGGAAGTTAATTTATAAAGAAATATACTTTAGAGCAGGGGTAGACCCAACACACATGCTCATTTTGGCGTTGCGTGAGTGTGTTTAGCACTTCTTTGTCTTTTGAATCTTTATGTAAGCTCGTGTACGAAAGCTTTTCTGCACGAAATGCTTACCCTGGGGCACGAAAATGCTCGCTAACTCACACCGAATGCGTACCGAAGAGAGGAACACACAGTCACAGTTTCGTGCTATCTTCTTGGGGAACCCTGTCGTATACTGGCGGTGTGTCGACGTCGCGGGGCGTTGCTATACTGTATACTCAGTAGATAGAAACGTGACGGACATTAGTTTTGTTTGAAGTTTCATTACACTTGCTAAAGCTCACTCCAACTAATCTTAGCATAAATGTTAAATGGCAGTTACCTAATACTAGGGCTGCAAACCTCCTATAAATCGAAAGTGGTTCACTCCGGTGTTCTAACCTCCTGAAATGTTTGGGTTTGGGTTCACGGAGGTCGCTAAACCAAGGTTCAGGTTCTAGCGGGGGTTTGGAAAAAGTTTTGTTTTATGGCGAATTCGGAGAACATGTTGTTAAGCAGTTAAAATAAGCTTTAGGGCATATTTTTGAACCGAACCCTCTCTCATTTGTTTTTTACTCCAGAAAAAAGTGTTCTGCTCCGGTTCAGGTTCAATTCGGTAAAAAAGCTGCAGGGAAAAAAGCTGCAGGCGCCGACTCCGAAGCGGCTTAACTTCGAACCGGTTTGAAGCCCTGCCTAGTACAGTATGTGAAGCGGTTCAATCCTATTAAGCACCAGAATTGTACTGCAGGCAATTTTACCCTATTCCTAAAGTTGGTTTCGCAGACTTTGCTAGACTTCGGCACTAAAAACGGGCCTGGACGATGCACACCAATATTCTTTAGATCTGCTTCCTGACTATATGAGAAAAGTTTGGCATAAGTAAGACGACAAGAGCATGCCCAACTAACTTACACGAAAATTTCTAAACTCGTAAAACAAGCCTTTGAGACTAGAACGGCCAAGTTCTATAAGCACGGTTTTATACCCAGGACATTGTGGAATTAGTAAGGTGAAGCTAGGCGGGACTTTCTGTTTGTAGGGCCAAAGGGCCAGTGCATTGTGATTGCTAGAAGCGAGTCAAACAAATGTTGTGCCGTCTTCTTTTATCTCTCGCAGTCATATATCAACTGGCCCTCAGCAGAGGCTGACGACTTCATCCGGTCCATCAAGTCAAACCTCTCCAATATAAGCAGTGGTTTGGTTCAGGTGGTCACATAATTTTTGTAGCTAACTAAACAGCTGTTTCGTTTCACCCGTTTCACCGTTTTCTAGTCGAAAATATTATAACTTCTTTGGTGAAAAGGTGTCTCCTCACACACTGTAAAAATGTAATTTCTGGAAAACACTTGATTGTTTTTAAAATCTTTATGTAAGTGCTCCTTGGAGAATGTAGTCACGTGAAGGTAATGGAGAATGATGACAGGTATACTAAGGGTTCGGTGCGCAAAGAAGGCTACATCGATCTGGGATGTTTAAGGTTAATTTCGGTCTCTTGTAGAGGATCCATCAGCAAAACTTATTTTTACCTAAGGTCGCCCGCACACATGCGGCTTACTGATGAACTGACAGCAGAACTTAAGGCTAATCTGGACAAAAAAAGGATGCGTGTAATCAGTTGTAAATTCATGTTTGTCTATTTTGATTTGATGACGTTCTAAAATATCATTGTCAGCCGTCCGTTCATTTTTCATTCGCATGAGTCTGTGCGCCCTAAATTGGGAAAAAACTTATCTTTGGGATCCGATTAAAAGTCCCAAATGTACAATTATCATTGTTCGGAGGGAAGCATTGTTTTGCAACATTCCAAAGCTCGGCCACATGTTGCGCAGCCGGTCAGAACATTACTTGTAATGCTGAATAGCCCAGACATTGCCTCTTCCGATTACTATTTACTAGTTTGTGTTCGTCGATGACGCATGTTCTTGAGGATGAGCACTTTCGCTCTTTTGAAGGACTGCAGAATTGGAACAAAAAACAAAGTTTTTGTTCCGTTAAGAGCCTCGCTGGGAATTTACAGTCCACGGCGAACACTAGTGAAGACAGCAACTCTGGAATTTATTCTCCAAGGTTGAAAACAGTTCGTTTAAATTTTTAACTTTACTTCTATGAACCTACGGACCACACCTTTTTCCTTGAGTTCTACTATCGTTATTATCTTTTTGGTCAGTCCAATTTTGAGTTTGAATTCATATAATCTTCGGCTCGATTTCTAAACTTCTCAAAAGTGCAATCATTTACCAAATCTTAAAAATTACAAAGTGCATTATTCCAGTTAAAAGTTTTACACCTCTAAGAAACTTACATACTTCGGATCGACCAGGAATCTCAGCACAGTTCAATACATGTAAAAAACTCGTTAAACAAAATTACCAATAAAAAAAAAATCGTTTCTTGTTGCATAGTGTAATTGACAGCGGAAACCACTTGAGGGATGGAAATCATTTATGGTTCGGTTAGTCGTATCACAGCACTGTTAAATATTTATAGAGACGGACTTGCAACGCACGCAAAACTTACTGGATTTCATTTGAATGAAGTAAGTAGTTGGCGATAAAATAACTCTAATGGACGTAACAAGTTTACGAAATTCGAATTTAATGCACTTAAGTACTTAGTAGTTGTATATGACCTAGCCTAATAGAATTGATATAAATATTCCTATAATAAATGAAAGAAAATCATTAAGCACATAAATGAAATCAAAATTTAGACACATTTGTTAACGAAATCATAAAAGTAACATGAGGTTGGTATGTACATGAGATTTTTTGTGTGTGTGTGAGAGAGCAAAGCACTTTTGCATTTAAATGCAGGGAGCAGACTTTTCTGAACCGTCCACAAGTTTGTCATAGTTTTTTGTTTTTCTTTGTTGAGCATATTGTCGGGGTTGTTAAAAATTTGTACTATCCTACACAATTATAGTTTGTCAGTAGATATAAATTATAAAAATTGTTGGTATGCACCGTTTGGCATGTGTAAATAATACTTTCGGTTCGGTTAAAATATATATAGAAGGTATGTGGTAATGTCTAAGTTTTTAATACTAAAGGAATTTACTAACAAATATTTGGCCAGGCTGGCTGTGCTTATATTTGGATAGAATAGTTGAGATCAGTTTTGAGTTTGAGATTTTGTGAAAAGTGCTTAAGATATCAAAGATTTAATTATTATTATAATAGAATAGATTATTTTAAAACAAACAAGACTAGCCCAATGTTGGTATATTTTTATGACAGTTCATAAAAAGAATAACAATTAATTATAATATAGGTTATAGTAGCCGTAACGTGCATCCATGCGATTGACGTCCTCACCGCCTATAAAGTAGATTCGTAAAAATGTTTGTGGAACGTTCGGCATTGACAGCGATGAGCCTTTTTTACGTTAAACTGCTGACCAATTGAGTTTATTGTGCATTATTTCTGTTGGTCCGAGCGAAGTCATTTAAAAGCATGAATTAAATCTACGAATGGATTTCAGAAAATGGTATGAATCTGGATCCGTGAGACATTTTTTGTCTATAACACAAACCAGGTCTTTCGATATCTGGCTGAAACTTGAAAGCGAGAAGAAGAAACGACGCAGATGTTAAGGCCCAATTTACTTGTTGGCGTTGTTGGCCAATTGTTCTGCGTGTGTTTACATCTGTCTGTGGTTGACCATAAAATATTCGTTCTAGTTTTTTCTGAGTGTAAGCCGCATGGTAACCTCTCTAAACTGTCGAAATGAGTTCGGATGCTTGCTTTGATGACAAAGCATACACTCTATCATTCCATTTGTAGAACGATTTCCCTATGGGGATCATCTTCTTGTCAGTAAACAGAATTTGTCAGTGGGCATTGCTCGCGCACTGGCGACGCAATGCTTTCGATTTTGGATTTCGACGAATTCGATCTTTCACGGCTCTAATGACTTGTGGCGTTCGCACCGTGCGCGGACGACCGGATTTAATTTTGTCCAGAAGGTTGCAACGCGTAATATTAATAAATATTAATTTCCGACCCAAAATGCAGTGTTCGTTAAAGCAGAGGCACTGGGTTTGTCCGGAAAGCCATAGGACTGAGTCGAATTTAAAAAATTTATTGACCCAATCGTTACAATTCTTTAAAATTCTTTAAAAATTCTTTAAAACGAAGTCATTCTCCGGAATAGCTATGAGAGCATTTTCGGCTCGCACCACTCACAGAAACACGTCGCCCAAAAATGCCTAGCCTGACTCTTCAGCTGCTCGCAGACAACTGACAAGCCGCTCGTTCGTTAGCTAGAAACGCCCTCTACCGAATTAAGTCGGTGCGCAATCGCTCCGAAGTACAGTCGCGGCGATCTCTCTCAGCTTTAAAGCTATCGAGCTGAAACTTTTCACAGAGTCTTTTTTTTACTGCACACTAGACTGAACATAATCGTATGGAAATTTTTTTTTTCCTCAGGGCGCAAAAAATTCGGAAAAATTTCTAGTTTCCGTAATAAAAAACCAAACTTCGAAATTTTATTACTGGTGCCGTGGGATTATAGTTGCTAAATTAAATTTCAGTTTCCCCTTTCTAATTTTACTTTTTCGTAGAAGTAACATTTGATATGCCAAACATTTTTAGAATTAAAAATATATTTTTTAAAAACATTGTATTCAAAGCAAAATGCTGGATATGGAGGATTCGAGCATTTATTTGATTGGCACGTTGCGGGTAGTGCTGGATTCAGCAAGCTACCATCTAGAAAAGCTGTTCTTTTGCATAATATAAGAGGATTCAAATACACGTTATTGATGGTGTATTGAAATCACTTGGGCTTACCATTAAACTAGGAAGAGCTTGAGGAAACTTTATGATCAATATGTGTTCCTCAGAAAGAATGCTGGTAGCGATAAACAGTTGTACCGCAACGGAGCAAGGAGTTTTATGGACCATTTAGAAGAAATTTTTGATGCTGCCTTAAAAAGTTCGATTGAATTAATTCCTGATGCTGCTTTTTAAAGACAGAGGTCCGATGACGAGGAGGCCCTATCTAGTGGAAGACGTCGCCATCCATATCAAATGGATTTTGAAGAAGAGAAAAAAGTACGCTTATCCAAATAGCAAAATAAATATTCTTATGAATAAATTTGAATAACTACTTTTAATTGCAGTTTTAAAGCTATCGAGCTGAAACTTTGCACAGAGTCTTAATATGTCAGAAACGACCGGATCGGTTAACTATGTCTTAGAGCTGTCATAGGAACTATGGGTCGAAAAGTGGGTCTTAGAGAAAAAAATAGAGGCAAGCTAACCTCGGCTCGACCGAAGTTTATATACCCTTGGAGCATGATATCTGCCTGCCAGTTTGTTATATGGCACCACAATTTTGACAAAATTTTGAAAACAAAAAAGTTTTTCTCACTAGAACTACTTTTTCGACCGATCGTTTCTATGGCAGCTATATGCTATAGTCATCCGATTTGAATCAAACTTGGCAGAATTATGTGTTATGTGTATATAATATTGACCAGTAACAAGTTTGGGAGTGATAGCAATGAAAACAAAAAAGTTTGTCCTACTAAAACGTTTTTTCAAAACTATCTTTTGTATGGCAGCCATACTTTGTAGTTGTCCGATTTTCATAAAACTTGGTGAAATTATGTGAAGGCATAGAAAACTTATAAATACGAGGTTTGGGGACGACTGCGTTGAAGACAAAAAAGTTTTTCTAACCAGAACTACTTTTTCGACCGATCGTTTCTATGGCAGCTATACGATATAGTCATCCGATCCGGCCGATTCCGACAAATGTACTGCGCATTTGTACCAAAAGACTTCGTGCAAAGTTTGGTTAGGATAGCTTTTAAACTGACGGATGAGATAGCATAGAAAAAGACGGATAGACAGTCATGGCTATTTCAACTCAGCTCGTCATGCTGATCAAGGATATATATACTTAATGTGGTCGGAGATGCTTCCTTCTATGCGTTACAAACATCTGAACAATTTTAATATACCCTCTCCAAGGGTATAAAAACTTTATTGTTTTATTGCTAGCGTTCTTATACTCTTATACTTCAAAACATTTGCAAGGGTATAAGAACTTCTACGCAAAATTGCGATAGCAATTTTTACAGCTGATTGAAGCGTTATAGAGCGGTGAGTGAAACCATTTGAACCAAGATGATTGATTCAGATTTTCGCTCCGATAAATCTCAAATGTCGCAGTTTCTTAAAATATTTTACCAATAAAGTTAAAAGAATAAATGATGACTAAACATTACCTTTTCTTACTGAACTAAATCGAAGAAGTTTGCTCTATTGCAACGACATGATCGTTTTACTTAATGTTTTCTCTACAAGAGCAAAGATTTTGGGATTAGAAACTGCGATGAAATCGCAGCAGGTGATAAAGCTTTATTTTATAACTACGTCTACGAAACCAAACAACAGTAAATGGTAGTGTTCTGGGACCGAACTGCGTCGCTTTGAGGCGCCGACTCCCACTAACAGGCATCACGCCAAATGCAATTGCCTCGCTTCGAAATGTGGTACAATCACAAGACCATGCCAATTGGATTGAGGCGCCTGCTAGTCGCTCAAGCTAACGGCAGAAAGACTCGCTTGACAAGAACAAGATACCTCAGCTAGCTGATAAGGTATTATTTATTCTGTTGTTGAAATGTTCCCAAACTCAAACTTCGTAACACCGAAACTAAAAATGTCAGTCTTAAAACTTTTCCCTAAAAGTTTATTAAAATCGCCTAAAAAAGAGTAACAAAATATCGATTTTTAGTCCTATTTTGACAAGTCTGGAACATTTTTCTAAAAATGAATTATAATAAAGAAAATAAGATGAAAAATTTTGACTTCTATTTGAACTTTTCTTTGACCTCAATGGTAAATAGGAAACCTAACTCGGTTCTTTGATATCTTTTGCACTTTTCATATAAAATAATTTGGCTTACATCCTTTCATATAAACAAAGCCAGCTTACATATTTTACACATTTCTCAAAATTTCAATAGATATTGGAAAATTCAAATAATTTCAATTTACAATTTAAAATAGAAACTCTTGCAAACTCATTCGAGATATTCATGTAACAACACATTTTCAAAATCAATTTCTTTCGGTTTCCGTCCTGCCATAGTTAATCCAGTTTTCGAGGTACGGTACAGTAGGATGTATGTTTGTAAGTATGCATGTTGCTTCGATTTAGTTTACAGCTAAGGGATTTCATTTAAAAAGCGACTCAAAGATATCGGTACACACACAATCAGAATTGCAAAGACCAAATTCTAGATGAATGGTGGCAATCAAGCGCCCCTGAGCCGCACACTACACTTAGCCATGGGAGGGAGCATAATAGAGAATATAAGAGAGAGGAAGAGAGAAGAGAATAGAATGGTGAATGCGTGTAAAATACTTGTGGTTAAGACTTCCTTGGTATGAGAATGTTTGAGCGTTTTAGGTTTTTTTCCTTGATTTGTCGATAGCCAAATGAATCTCAGTTTGAGTTTGAAAGAAATTCATTTTTAAATGTAATTTAAACAAAAAGAACTAAAACTAAACAAAGACAGGGATCTGGGAGAGATTAATACCCGCCTCGTTTGATAGACCCGACAGTGCTGACAGCTTTGAACTGATTAAAGTGGTTCATTGTGGTTTTGTTCTTCCCCCTTTTTTTTTGAGTGCCTAGAAAGTGGGTGCGGTGCTCTGTTACAGTTGGTTATAATTATGTTTGTGTGTGTAATAAACAAATGCAACACAATGTACAATTACTTTAAAAATGAATTTCTTAAGGTGAACACAAAATGGGATATGGTTAAATGCATACAAATCGAATAAATCAGATATTGAGGTCGGGTGGTTGGTTGGTTAAAGGCTACGATTAATGACTTGGAGCTTATGTACAAGTAGTTTACCTGTGTTGGTGGTGTTGTCAGTGCAACCGAGTGTTCAACATTTTTCAAATAATCCTTATCATCGAAAATCTTCTTTTCACCGCCACCGGGCTTGTGCTTTACATTATCCAAAGAGCCAACTTTGCTTTGTGCCTTAATTTCTAGTTTTTGCGTTTGTATCTGAAAAGTAGCAGCACCGGCAACGTACAGAAATTGATTAGCAAAGATCATTTCGTTATCGATAAGGATTTAGGTTTTTACACACGACACCAGACGAATCGAATTCAGAGCCAATCGTTATGCAGATGGAATTTAGAATTTTCGCTTACAAAGAAACAAAACATTAGGAAAGACAGTAAAACTAATCTACTTGAGTGCCTTGAGCATATTTACAGCTGAAAATTGAAAATTGTAGAATAAAACAACAAGTGAGAGCTGACAACAAAAACCAAATTTTTTATACAAAAGCAATTTTATGGTACACAAGCACACACAGTATTCAAATTAATCACAGACTACTTACATCCTTGACGTTCTTTTCCTTTGGTTTTAGGCAAATATTTGATGGTTGATTGGTTAAAAACAAAATACATAATCCAAAAATCGGTTTAAAAATATGTTTTCGATACGGTTAAAAAAATAAAATCAAACTCAAAGTTAAATAAAAATGTTTGCTATTGGATGGCAGGCTTACAGAAAGCCAGCTTTTATCCACAAAGTCGAAAAAACGCAGTCTTACAAGTTTCAGATGATTTAGGTAGATTGACTCATTAGACCAGATAGACATAAAGCTTAGCGTTGACGCGATTAGGTAAAAGTAACCTACAAAAGTCTGTTATGGCCATAAGTCTAACGCCGTTTATAAGCACCCTGATTGGACCTTATCAGTGTGACTTCAGACCTGGTAATTCCACCACAGATCAAATATTCACATAACGACAAATCCTGGAGAAGTTCTGAGAGAAAGATATCTACACCGCTTTCGACACACCGATAAAGTCATGGTTCTGTGAAGCCCTGTCTACTTTTGGAATACCAGCAAAGCACGTTCGACTTTGCATGATGACGTTGAGAAGCACGCAATGTTCCGTCAAAGTAGCAAAGAGTCTCTCCGAATCTTTTAATACCAATCGTGTGACTTCTTTAAATTACTACCAGTGACTACAGATCGGACACCATACAGATGTAATGCTACTCGCATATGTCGATGATATTGTCATTAATGTTAAAAACGAACGAAGTACCTTTTATCCACTCACAAAATCTATCATTGTACCACTCTGAATGTTTAAATGAATCTGCGAATCCAGAACATTGTTTTGTAGGTTATTGAAACACTTGACTACTAAATAGTAATTTTCTCCAAAACTTAAGTGCTCAGCAGTACCATCTGAAGTAAATATTTTACAGTCGTTCTTCAAAAAGAATGATTATACAGTGTGGATTGAATCGTTGCCACTCGAATTTGGCTAGGTTCCATTCTCTTATCGTTCTTTTCTCTCCTAGAACCTTATAAGCAATGGGACGGAGACTCTTCATATAGAGTAGTCACTTACAGGGTTTGTCCGGTAAGCAATAGGACTGAGTCGATTTAAAAAAAAATTTTTGTGTCAATCGTTACAATTTTTTAAAAACTTTCAAAATTGGTTCCTTTTGCGTCGATGCAGCGCTGCCAGCGCTATTTCCAAGCATTGAAGGAATTGCCTTGAGAGCCGCGGTTGGTCGTCTCAAAATGCTTAAATTCATCGGCCTTTCTGGCGAGGAAACAAAAAAAAAGCCCGGGGGACACACCTGGGCTGTAGGGCGGCTGCGGAAGCGTTGGGGTGCCGTCCTTTCCACACTGCCACTCGCTGCAATTTCTGGTAGTCAGTGAGCAATTATGCTTCGTCACAATGTCTTGAACCGCAGATTTTAGTAAAATTAGCATCCGGGCAATTAAACGAATACTTGGCCGACGGTCTGAGTTCAAAACTTTGCGCGCAAGGTCAGATTGTCGGTTGTTGTCGAAGATCTTTCAGAACGGTCTTCATCGGCGACCTCTTCCTTGCAGTCTAAAAAGGCCTGGTGCCACCACTTTTTGCTAAAGAAACATCTGGGTAAGCCTGCTTGATCATATCAATCGTCTCTGTCGCAGATTTCGAGTCGCTTTTAAATGAATCACATTTTGAGCTATTGCATAAGTCATTTTCGAGTCTTTCTTCTTCTCTTCTTCTTCTGTATTGGCCATCACAACCGTTTGACGGTCTTGACCTCTGCAATCTATGCTCTCCAGTCGCTTCTGCTCTGTGTAAGCTGACACTAATTGCTCGCACCAAGCTTGAAAATGTCTTTCCGCACCTGGTCTTCCCTCTTGCCGCCTCCATAGTCAGCTGCCTTCGATTTATACGCTTTTTTACTGGAGCTTCTTCGTTCATTCTGGAGACATGTCCTAACAAGCGCAGCCGCAGTTGCTTTATGCGCTTGACCAGACAGTTGTCTCGATAGAGCTCATACAGTTCGGAATTCTTTCGAGTGCGGAAGTCATCGCCAACTTTTAAGGGTCCATAAGTCCTCCGAAGAATTTTTCGTTCGAGCACGCCAATCGCCGCTTCATCCGCTGCTGTCATTGTCCATGCTTCTGCGCCGTGTTGCTGGACTGGGAAGATCAGGGACTTGTATAGGGCTATTTTTGTTTTTCGCATGAGGTCTCTGCTCTTGAACTCCCTACTTAGCCCATAGTAACATCGGTTCGCAAGAGTGATTCTTTGTCGGATTTCCGGACTGATGTTATTGTCACCGTTCCGAGGTAGACAAAATCCTCTTCAACTTTAAAGTTGTACTCTCCCATTGTAACAGATTGTTCAAGGCGCGTAGACTTCTAGGATACTAGGTATTTCGTCCTGTCTTCGTTTTCCGCCAAACCCATTAGCTCAGACTGCTTTTCAATCTGTGAAAACGCCCTGTTCACCGCTCGTTCGGTTTTGCCGATATTGTCAATATCATCGACATGCGAGTGGCCTTAGAATCATTCGAGTCTTCCTTAAATCTCAATCAAGCCCATTAAATGAATATCTTTTTAATAATTGAAAGATCTTGAAAAAGACTTATCAACGTGACTCTTGCTTACAAAATCTTCCAAATGGAAGCTATGGCGGTGCTTTATAAGATCGTTACAGGAGACGACCAAAAGCACTGTGAAGCAAATGGTCGCCTGTTTCTTTGACCGAATAAGTGAAGTGGCCACTGTTTCGCTTGATCAATGTAGGACGGTAGGACAAATTCCCAAAACCATCCGCCGATGTAGAATCATTCTCCATCATGACAATGCGAGAGTTCACACATCACGTCATACAAGCGGCTTTTTAAGCGGCCAAAACTTGGAATCGATGGGTCATCCGCCGTACAGACCCTAATGATTTCTTTTTATTTCCAAACACCAAAAATTAACTTGGTAGTCTTGTTTTCAAGGTGTTTTGGAGGTGCCCTAATCGAAGGGAAAAACCTGGAAATGTAAGGAAGCTACTTGAGGTCCGTGATCTTTACCACACGCTCAAGTTTTGAAATCTATCTATTATACATACCAATCGAACGGAAACATTAGTTCATCCTAATTCAAAGAATTTCGACAACTGTCTTAGAGAATCCGGTCTGATAATGACTGCAAAAATGTTCTTATTTTCGATGAATAATCTAATCCTCGTTTAACTGCTTTTTGTAAACCTGCGGATCCACCATCAATCAATTTCATCAATATAATGTTCTTATTCACAATGTTACTTACACTAACCAAAACTTGTTAAGACTCAACTAAGTGATGTTTGTTAGCTTAGCCAATATTTGAATGGGATTTACCTACCCCCAAAAACTATGTACAAATCAAACTAATCCTCTTCATTATACAAATTCTCATCCAGGCGCTTGCTGCTCAGCAGACTGGCGCATTGGTTGACAATTTTGGAGCCCTCACCACAGATGATGTTCACCTTTCTATCGTAATGCATGCGATTCGAGTAGGTCTGTAAATTGTGACAAAAACTTTCCAATTTATTATGAAAAGAGACTATTTTTCGGGCTGTTAGCTGATGATGAGTGAGAGTCAAACACCGAAAGTTAAGTTAAAAAAAAAACTTTTGCTGCATGCTGTCTAAATGAATTTGCCACATGCCCATGCCAAGTTCAAGTTCAAGTTGAAGGAGCAACCACATGCGTTGCCAGGCAAAAACAAATAAAACACTAACAAAGTTAGAGAGTAGGGCATCCAAATAAACAACGGAAACAATAATAGGTGAACCTACCTTGATATCACCGCCACCCGGCTGATGCTTAACATTGTCCTTGGAGCCGACCTTGGGTTTGGCCTTATTGTTGAAGTCCATTTTCAGAGTTTCGATCTTCTTATCGCCACCACCTGGCTTATGGGCGGCATTATCCAAAGAGCCGATTTTGGATTTGGCATTCCATTGCAGCTTTGTTGTAACTATCTACGGTGTGCGGTTGCAGGAGGTAAGAGTGTGATTCAATGTCAAAATAGAGGTACAATTATATATATACAGACTTAAAAGGCAACGGCATTATGCTGCTAAGTGTTTCCTACTACAAGATGCGTTACAAGAGATACCGTGCCAACTATCTCCAAACGCAAATCGACCGTGAAATTGAATTTGAATACTTTTTTTAATCGAATTTCTGATTATGATTTTTTCTCAATAAAAGCCAATTTGTTGATTGATGAAAGATGTAAGGAAAATTTACATTGCCCTGGTATGGAATTGGCCCATCCCTTAACTTACCTTCTTCTCACCGCCCTTGGGCATATACTTGTCATTCTTAGCCTCAATGCGAGGCGCCGCCTTGATATCAATCTTCTTGGATTCAATTTTCACATGACCACCACCTGGCTTATAGGTCGCATTGTCCAGGGAACCAATTTTGGAGCGTACCGCCTTCAGATTGGGTGAAGGCGCATGTCCCACCTGTACCTTGTTCATTGGAACTAAGATAAAAGAAAGTTAGAGTTAAGTCAAAGGTGATTCAGTGAACAAAGTGAGTGAGTAAGTATGTTCAATTGCTCAGTGACTCGTGAGTTCATTTACCTTTCTTCACTGGCTCGGGTTCGGGTGTCTTGAGTAGCAAACGATTCTTTGAGGCGCTACGCGACTTGTTTGCCGATTTATTTGAGGGCGTGGCACTCGGTGGACGTGATTGGCCCGACTTGTCTGGCCTCGATGAGGTCGATGTGGGCGTCTTGACCGGTGAACTGGGCGAAATGGGTCCGTTACGATCCTGTCAACACACAAATTATAATTTATCAGGCAAATGTTTACGACTTTGTTGGTTTACAAGCAAATAGCTCGAATCGGCCATTATAACCAAATGCATCTTTACGACTTGGATGTTAACACTCAGCTGACTAGGGCATTTATGACTGGCTAGTATAGAGAGCAGTCAGCTTTGGGTGCGTCGTTGTCGTCGACGACACGAAGGATTTATAGTTTATGCATTTGTTTTATCGATTGTCGCCAGTTCGTGTCGTTTTTGCATATGGATGTGTTATTTATAGAAGACAACAACGACCCCCTCCCCCACCCCCCACACAAACCCAACAGTTTCGTGTTTGGGCACTTATCTAGGCACAGATATCACCAAGTTTGCTTTGCCGCCTTGGCACACAAAACTCGCTATTTTTTTTTGGGAGTTTTTGAAGTTCTGCTCGCACCTGTAAGGCTCACGATATTCTTTATTTCGCACTTTTCTGTGGGTTTTTCCGACCCGCCAACTGCCGCCTGCCAAGACACAATTTAGTCTGAACTTTGGCTCATCTGCACCCAAGTCTGGGGGAAATGGATTGTCTAATGAAGCGTGGCGGGCGATCGACTCACTTGCCTTTTACAGATATTTTATGATTTGTGCATAGACATCAGACGGTGAGGGTCAACAACGAAAACGACAACGATTTTAAATTAATTTGTCGCCAGTTAATTTCCTCTCAATTAACAGAAGCCAAAACACACAAGTTCAGAGACAATCTTGATCGACTTACCTTCTCCTGAGTGGACTCATCCACACCGCTGTCGTTGTCACCTTCTGTAAACAAGAAACACAAATTAATTATGGGAATATTAATGAATCTTTAAAGCAACACTTTGAAAATCGAACTTAAAACTGACATATAGAAGGCTTACGTAGCAGTCCGTCAGTTCTTATAACTTAAAGTTAAGATTGCGTTATTAACTGAAGAATTTTTTCATTTCCTTCTACTGTGCACTTACTTTTTTAGCCACTTTAATTTCTTTCCCTTTAACCAAACTCATTTTCTTTTCAAAACAATACACTGATCTAGTTCAAGTGTTAAAAGCTACGTTTTGAACCGAACCGGTCTCACGTAGATATGATTTTGTTCGCGGCGAGTTTTAGGTTTATGGTCCGAATGGTGGAACCCGGATAAAAATTTCGGGAGTTTGTTTAGTTTTTTCAGAGCTCCAAAACGTGCTTAAACCAAACGGCCAAAATTTTCACTAGTAGAAAATATAATTAAACGTAAACCTGTTTTCAATCCCTGATTTCGCCATTAAAAAAAGAAGGAAAGTTGATTAACACCGACTCTAGTGTACTCTGTACCATTAGTAGTAGACGCTAAAACCAGTGCTGCTGATGCGCTGCGGCAGAGAAAATTCTTTTGGTCATAACTAGAGTATCGTTCATCCGATCTTTTTCATTCCTTGCGCTAATTGATCAATAATCTTTATAAGTTGGGGCGAGAGTGAAAGAGGCAAAAATTGAAGCTTGATCTGCGTGCAAGTACAAGAAGTATATGTCCCTTACATGTGAAACCTTTATCTCGAACGATTTCTGAGAACTCTTTGACGAATTTCAGAGGTCGCAAGAACCGTTCCCTCGTTTGTCTCGGCCACATTGATAAGAGGTGCCGAAACGATCCTTAACTACGCTCTCTTATTCTATTTGGTTGTAAGAAAAGAGAATCACATTTTTTGATATTTTTTCTCACAGGTCTTTCTCGGACCTTTTGGCAAATTTAACGGATTCAAAAGGTTTTTTTTGTACGTACGCATCAGTTATTCCGTTAATGCTAAACTCTGGCTCTCTCTTGAGTCTGCAAGCTTTTGAACTAACATTTTTGCAGTTTGGTGTTCGAGAAACTCGCATCTTGTGCCCGATTGACTGAATTGGGCCTGGTTTGGGCTTGCTCTCAGCTATGACGTATACAATTACTAACGAGAGCGCAAGTTAAAGTCGGCTCTAACCGACTTCGATATACCCGTTACTCATGAAAAAACATGTTTAACTGTGTTCCTGTGTTAACTAGAGAACCGCTCATCCGATTCTTATTATTTCTTCGGCAAATTTATTCATTTTGCTCATTAGTAACTATCTCTAGAAGGTACGAATCGTCTATCTTTAAAACTGTAGAAGATATAACGTTTTACCGAATTGCGGGGGCGTGTCCAAAATTTGAAATAAACTTGATCTGCGTGCAGATAAAAGAAGCATTTGTCCCATATATGTCAAACCTCTATCTCTTACCATCTCTGAGATCTGGGTGTTCATACAGACGGACGGACGGACGGACAGACGGACATGTCTGAACAAGAATATATATACTTTATATTCCTTCTCCCTGTTACATACTTTTGCACAAACTTAATAGACTCTATGTACCTTTGGTACAGAGTATAAATAGTTAATTTTCTGAAAATATGAAACAGAATCAAAACAAAAGTGTTGGTTTCCCACAGAAAGCGTTTAAAAAGTTTGCCATATTTGCAAATTGTTACTCAAATTACAACGTGAAGGAACATTTCTAAAAACAGATTTGTTTTAAGGACAAGAATATAGGGCCCTGTTCCGAATTCAATTTTCCCTCGAATTGAATTCATTTAAGATTAAGCAATCGGTTTCAGCTGCTCCCACAATTCCGAGTTTTGTTATACCTGATTTAGTAGCCGTAGGTATATTTGTCGCCTTTTATACAACGATTTCAAATTTGACTGGAAACAGGAACAGAGCCGATAATCTAGATTCTTGGTTGGGGGTTAAACCCCCCCCCCTGAGATCTACAAATGCATTGGTGAGAATTCACTTTTCACTTTTTTTGACGGGTTTTTGACCTAAACCGCGTTTTCAGTTTTGTCAACGAAGCCTTGGTTCGCGGTTTATAGGCATTTTTGTACCAGCAACTGCCTTAGAACAACATTGACCATTTAGGTAAAACCAGCTTTACCAAAATTATCAAATTAAATTTATAAGTAAATTGCTTCATTGCAAGCAGGAAAACAGATCATATTATTTAAATACTTTAGTTCAGCGCATCTAGGTGTACCACGGATGGCCCACCAAAGACAATTTTTATTAAAGATTTACTTTTTCTTGGTGGAAACGACGAATTTTAATCATAAGATTAATTGCATAATTTTTGGGGGAGGCTGTGATACCCAGATGGTATATGTTGTTTAAAGGCAATTGCTTGTACAAAATTGCCTATAAAACGCGAACCAAAGCTTCCTTGGTGAAACTGAAAACACAGTTCAGTCTATTTGTACGTCGGGTATATAGTTCATATGGAGTGCTCCGTGGGTGAATATAAAATTGGTACTCCAATTCGCGGTTTTTTGGCTGTCAAGTACCATCTCTTAGGGACATGCAATAGCCCATTATACCATCATACACAACGATTTTAAGAAAAATCTACCGTGCGCTTTTAAAGATATTGAAGAATGAACGTTTAACTTCTTCTGGAGGTACCTTAACCGTTTGCGCGAATTATGTGAATTTTTCATATGTCGTTCCCAATGACCCTGTCCACATATGCTGAATTTTGGAGAATTTTATCTTAAGCCAGTAAAAACTTAGTTAAAATTGTTGTAGTTGTGTGTTGCAAGTACAAAAGTACCCATTAAACGCGAACCGAGGGTGGATTTGAAAAACTGGGTATGAGGTGATGCTTACAAAGGTGCCTTTTATCATAATTTATTGGTCTTATGCCGGGCTTTTAAAAAAAGTTGGATTTTGTCGATCTGTGTAATTAGATGCATTTAGCTTTTTATGAAAACGGTTAAAAAGATAGATAGTAAAAATCAACGGGTTAAAAAAACGCGAAATTTGCTAAATTTTATAATGAGTTTAAATTAAATAAAGATTTGATAGATGGAAATGGTAAAATAAACTTCATTTCACTCATGACAGCGTAGTAATACAAGCAGGGTACCTGCTACTTCGTTATAAAATATTCCGAAAATTTATTAATTATTTAGTTAGGGTGTTCACCAGCTCGCGTAAAAGTGTAATTGTGAAAATTTACCCGACGCAGCTATTGAGCGCCCCTAGAAGGTTTACCCTCGTCATTTTTGGTGTAAATCAGCTGTATTTGACAGGCTTTGAGTTTTTCTGTCGCTTGTGTGTGCCAATGCTTAATACGTATTTTTAAAGCATTGATTTTAGATGCACAAATCAAGCTAAATGAAGATAAATGAATACATTAAAAATCCTGAGATGTCGATGAAGTGGCAGGCGACCTTATGGAGGATCTTACGGCAATTTCCTGCTGGCGGCGAGGAACCAATGTGGTACCATTTTTCAATGTTTTATGCTTTATGTCGCCTGGATTTCGACCCCAAATAGAACTTGAGTTACAGGTAGCACTATTCTGTTTGGGGTAGTTTGGAGAAGCTACAAGAAAATACAACTATGTTTGCAGTAGGTAATGAAGGCTCTCTAGTTGTTGTTACTGACAGAGTGTTTGGAGCTATTTTGAGGAAGATGTCTCGATATACATAGTGGCCAGATACAGTTAAACTGGCAAAAAATTTAATTATTGTAGGTGTGACCGCATATTTTTATGAGAAAAATCGCGAAATGCCACGATATCTAGTATTTTTTGTCGACACAAAAAAAAAACAAAAATCAGCTTATGAGTTATGCATACAGTGGTCTACGCTGCTGAGAAGTTTGAAATCCGTTGTGAATATTAAGGGCAAAATTTATAGCTTGTTAAAAACAGATCGTTTACCACAACAATTACTAGGGTAAATCTCAGTAGGACGCTCACTAGCTCATGTGTGGTAAATTTACTAATTACTACCCTAACAGTTAAAGGGTGGCGTATACGAACTGTTTAAGCGAATTCACTTTCCCTCCAAATGGAGGGAAATTAATAAAAACCCATTTCTTCCTCTATATGAAGCATTCTTTTTCTTTGAGGAGGCTTCAGGAGGAGGCAATGTCTTGCCATACCGTCTTGCTTAAAGTCTATTGTTTTCGATTTTTACTGAAGACTTTTAGTTTGACTCATTCTTTATCTGTTTTGAGCAGAGCTCGGAAATATGTAATTGTTGACCGATTTTCCTTCTGCGGTCTGCGCACTAACATAACCAAAAAAAACACGCACGCTTGTTCTCTCTCTCTCTCTCTCTGAGCAGAACACTTCGTTTTGCTTTGATCTGGTTTTCAGCTGACTGTTCGCAGTTAAGCTATTCGTGTTGTGCTTATTCAGCAACTATTGTTAAAAAGCGATCTGACTGAAAGCTTGCACATTAACAGTAAGCAGATGAGAAAAAAATTTAAGGTCTCATCGCAAACGCTCCTTTTTTTGTGTTGTGTTTTGCATACAAATGCAAAAGACTTTTAATTTCTTCGCTCGCGTTCAAAATGTCTGCGATTGAGCAGAGCAAAAGG
The DNA here is from genome assembly GCA_018904275.1 of Lordiphosa clarofinis. Lineage (NCBI taxonomy): Eukaryota > Metazoa > Arthropoda > Insecta > Diptera > Drosophilidae > Lordiphosa > Lordiphosa clarofinis. Next base: position 53,077 of record JAEIGQ010000003.1, read on the forward strand.
AACACTATAAAATTGGTTGTTCTCTGAGCGCAGACGGATTTATTCAAGAGACGATGTGAATGGTTCATCCCTGACTCTTTGCTCAAAGGGTCCGTATATAACAGTTATATTTGGACAACGAAAAACGGTTAAGAGTTATTTCCGAGATCTGGTTTTGAGTCATTATTAATATAAGCTGACTAACTCGAATTAAATAAGAATTCAGACTTGATTTACGAGAACCTTTTCTTTTAAAAGCTAAAGACAAGCGATTTATGAATCCACTTATGCAGAGCTCTGTTATGTATATTTATAAGAGGATGTGGAAATTTCAAAATTTAGATAAATTTGGAAAACTTTAAGTTATTTTCCGAGTGTTCTCAAGTTGATCAAAAAAATGGTCAATAAATTTGTGGGGTAAACTTGTAAATGTTTCGACTTTCCCCGAAAGAATCTCTCTTAAAACTAATCTTACTATAAACGGAGGCCTTTTTGGCTGGATCAGGTAATGCTGCTGTCAATGGTGGACTAGTCTCAAACGGTGGCTCGACATCCTCCAGTAGGGGTGAACCCATGGGATCAGCTTTCATGTTGAATGTCTTGAGTGGAGTTACGGCCGGACCCATAATAACATCATCATCATCTTCATTGTGCACATTAATGGACGAGGGGGGGCGCAGCTGTTGCGGTGGCTGTTGAGGTGGAGGTTGCTGCAAAGGCTGCTGTTGTGGCTGCTGCTGCATGGGCAGCTGATTGTAAGGCGGTCGATAAGGAGCCTGCAGCGGTTGTCCTGGCAAAGGACGCGCAAATGTAGGCGGCGGCGGTCGCGTCATATTCTGCGGCTGTGGTGGAGGTCGTGCTCCAGGCGGCAGTCCTCCAGCGGCTGTCCAGGGAAATGCACCCTGTGGTCGCGGCGGTCCCTGTCCTGGTGGGCTCAAAGGTCCGCCACCGCCAACTGAGTTGGGCAGACGTACAGGCGGTGGCATTCCCGGTCTCATGGGTGGCGGTGGACCCATCAGCAAATTGCTCTTGCTGTCTGTGTTACGCAAAGGCGGTGGCATCTGTCTGGCGGCCATATTTGGAGGCGGCATGGGTGGACGTGGTCCCATGCCCACCATGGGCCTGGCTCCGGGAAAGGGCGGACGCGGCTGAGGCGGGCCCACCGGCGGACGCATCTGCGGTGGCAAAACATAATTGGGTGGTGGTCGCTGCACATAGTCTGTGTTGGGATTGGGATTAGGTGGTTTGTGCAGTATGGTGCGTTCTTTAGCTTGAATGGAGTAATCCGCTGGCTGGGTGGACTGTTGAGAGCGCAGCTGCTGCAGCTGCATGGAACGCTCTAAGGCGCCCATTTCCGTATTAACTGGCTCCGGCTTGGATCTAGCCTCCGGAGCCAGGTAATTCGCGCCTAAGCTCGATTTCTCGCCACGTTCTTTTGCTGGGCCGTACATCTGGGTATTTGTACTTTTCGCCTGCGGTGTCGGTGCAGAAATGTGCAAGTGTCGGGTAACCCAATACCTTGGAGCCCGCTCAGCTCTCACAGGCTCATATCATTTGCATATGTAAGTAGCATGTCCTCAATGGGCATGTGCATATATCAGCCCAGACCTCTCAATACGTTTCGTATTGAGTGGAGGCTTTCAAATTTGATGGCTCTTTTTGTGCATTTGTTTACATTTTATTGTTTGGGTATTTCTGGTATTTGGCTTTCGGTTACCATTAGGGAATTTTGTCATGAATTTCGGTTGCCAGTTGTAACATGACCCAAATTGTTTTTGTGGCTTATTGATTCAACAAAAGTTTCTGCGGCAGTTCTAAGACCCGAAACGAAACCAGAATAAAACCGAAATTGCTGTTTGATTTGTTTTGCCAAAGGGGTTCCTGATATGCCTGCTCGTCGTTGTCGATGCCAGTGCATATGGGCAAGGTCAGTGGTGGAGAGGTATTAATATCGAAGTTTATTCAAATTATGCTCACTGACAGGCCAAATTGAGCTCGTAAATTGTGCAAATGGTGCATAAATGCTTAAGTGCTTATTGTGCCTCAAGTTCATTATGAAACAAAATCAGAATATCTTCAGTGTCGGAAGATTTTTCAAATAAAACAAGATTTACTTTTAGCCATGTTTTAAAGAATTTAAAATATTGGTTATAAATGAGAAGATATTTCTAAAGCCAAATATTACTACTGTGTTTACAAGGAAAGTCAAGGAAGCATCGATAATAACGAGCCACAGAAACCTCTTTCAACCAAATTCCAACCGAATTCCAATTCTTAGGTGCCACAGAAATTTCTTTTGGTTGGTTTCAAACCTACCGTCTTTTGTTAGGAGATTTATCAAAGCTCTGTTCGCATTGGCTTCCTGCATCACAATACAGATACCACAATCAAACAATTTCAGTTAAAAATCAAATAAACCAATGAATAAACAAGTAAGAGTGTTGCGGTCGAGTGCCCCGACAGCAAAATACCCTGTCCCAAGTAATGTTCCTTTAGCTTTGAATTCCATTTATTATAAAATTTATTTCAGTAAATGGGCAGGCGCACTTGTGTACATAACTTCGGTGTTTTTGCTTGGATCTCATTGTGGTACACAGAATAGATAGATGTTGGTCCTCACTGAATATATATTAAGGCACTAGGTTCAAACTTAAAAATTGTAGCTCTGACAGTTTTTCGCGGTTAAAAGAAGATGGAGGAGGAATTTGACAAACCTGGAGCAAACTTTATCTGGGTACGGTGTACACCTACATACATGCCAAAACTTGTGGCTCTATCTATTACAGTCTCTGAGATCGACGCGTTCATACAGACAGACAGACGGACATGGCTAAATCGACTCGGCTGTTGATGCTGATAAAGAATATATCGCTCACTTACTTCAATACTGACTTACTTGACTTAATGATGCAGAAATGTGCGCGCTCTTCTGTACTATTTTATGCAATCGAATTGCTATCTCTTCTACTTTTCATGTGAGATGAGAATATGTCGCAATATCATTTTCCAGGTTCATTTTCATGTTGATGCAAGAACCGCGCATATCTCAGTTGTCCTGCTGTCGATATTGACCAAACATACTTCGTCTTTTAGTTAAAACATCATATTTTTAATGGTTATTAATAAGCATTGTTAATTTATAATATTTTACTTAATTAAGTTGAAACTAAAAGAACCATTTTTTTTAGGTAAAAATCCATTGATAACTTCAAACGTGTTTTTCTCAAAATGGAGGTGCTTCCTTCTCCCTGTAACATACATTCGCACAACTTCATGATCCCGTTTTTCCCATTTTTAATGGGAACAGGGTATAATTTGGCAAGAGTCTCAGCCCTATTTCTAGAAATGGAACTTCAATTGGAATATCTGGTGTTCTAACTAGATTTTCTAATAAGATGTGGCACCAGCAACCGTCGGCAAAATCTCTAGAAATTTCGGTAGCACCCCCGTATATCTGTTAAAATGTCACGTAGAGTTGTCGAAGCTTTATTAAAGAGCTTTCATGCTTTCAAGTGTCTTTTACACCAGTAGCATCGCATTTGTGCATGTAATGAATCTCTCCGTTAAGGCTTAATCTAAATAATAATAAAAACATACACGCCTTCATGTGCATTCATTTTCATTTTAAGCGCCGCAATTATTTCAGTTGTGCCCAGAGCGACACATACTGTGCTTCATTTTTTCTGTCTTTGATTTGTGATAAGCTGAGTGGAAATATGTGTTGACTGTTATTTTTATACACAAAAGTGTATTATAATTTTGCCCAGAAGGTCGGAACACCTAGAAGGAATCATCTCTGACTCTATAAAATATATATTTATCCTTGATCAGTATGACGAGCCGAGTAAATTGAGCTTTGTCCGTCCGTCTTTCTGTTTCTACGCGAACTAGTCCCTCAGTTTTGAAGCTATCACTCATGGAAAGAAACGTTTAATAGCGTTCTGTGTTCCTGAAGGAAAGGCATCCGAAGAGTATGCAACATTTTTTTAGCTCAGCTATTTATTATCTGATCTTGATGAAAAGTTCAGGGACTATAGTATATTTAAAATTGTGGGGGCGGAGGTGGTCGTGCATAGGAGTCCACATTTCAAAGTTGGTTGCTCCTGCTCTTATTGCCTTTGAGACAGACGGGCAGGGCAACATCGACTCGGCTGTGGTGCTGATCGAGAGTATATATGTATACCTTCATATGGTCGGAAACGATTCCTTCTGCCTGTTATATACATTTGCATGACTTTAGTGTACTCGGGTATAAAAATACAGGAATTCTACTTCGGATCGGCCGAGTACCAATTCTTTTGGTACATGTCCATGGTCCTCTTCCAACCGAATTCCAAATCTTAGGTGCAACAGAAATTTCTTTGTTAGTGTTTGTTCGGAGATTTAGGAAGGCTACTACCTCAGTGGCCCCCTCTGTCAATGGTGTTGCCATCTACTTGACATCCCGCCGATTAAGGGCTGCCAGTTACACATCATATTTGGCCCCAACAATTTTTTTAAATTTTGCACTTTATTGATGGAGAATATGACATATGAAATTTGAATTTTAGTTTAAAAACGCATCATAAAACATATAACACAATCAAAAAATTGTAGTTTAACATCAAATTAACCCAAAAAGGGAAATTATTTAGCGAGAGATTCAGTCCTGCTTTTAGAGATGGAACTTCAATTTAAACATCTGCTGTTCTAACTAGATTTTCTATTTAAAAAATAAAATCTGTCGAAGTTCTGTGGCACTGACGATTTTTTAAAAAGAGATTTGCAAATGAACCGTCGACAAAATCTTTAGAGATTTCTGTAGCGCCCCAGAATATGAAAACGAATGAATATTTTTTAAGGTCTTTTCTTTTTTTCGGCCTTTGAGTGGCTATAAATCGTAGAACACCTTATCCGAAATGGTCATCTTGTGCGATTCAGCAACGCCGAAGGCTGACTAGAATCTGTTTAAAATATGCAAAATCCGCTGTCTATTTATTATACAGGCCTATTCACAAGTCCACTTTTGTTTTCGTAAATATTATACCACAGACACTACACATAATAGACACTACACACGCCACATACTAACTTTTATAGTATTTTTACAGGAGCGCGGGGCACAGAAGAAGAAATCTTATAATAGAACAAGCTTTTCACAGCTGCCAAGGTCAACTTAGTTTCGATTTTAATATTCCTTAACATCAATCCAAATGAGTTTCATATTTTTTCGACAAACGCCGAAATTTTCAATGACTCTTATCTCATTGAAGGAAGGTCGTGAGTTCAAATCCAGGTGCAGACCAGGTTTTTTTTTTACCGTTTCACTGAAAAGAAAGTTTTTCTTTCAAATTCATTTCTGCCTTCTTCTATTATATTCTTCTTTGCAGCATCTGATTTGGCCATTCCGACTTCGTGTGGCCTAGCGATATTGTTGTTGGCCATGGCGACGAATGAGCACCTCGGCTTTGCGGAAAAAAATAATAAAAGTTTAAACAAACGCAAAAAAAATATTCTTAAATCTAATAAAAAAATTTTAGATATGATAAAAGTTGATCTATATCAATATATGGATCCTCATAAATGAATGCAAAAATTGTTATATAATATCACTAACAAGCACTTTTTATTTCAGATGCGTCATCTATAACATCTATAAATCTTTGGTTATACTCAATGTTAATAAGGTTTAATGTAAGGTGACACTCGTATCTACTACGGTAGCTATATCCGGTTAGGTTAAATCGGTGTTGCTTAAGCACTTAAAACAGACAGCTAAGTGGGTACAAGGTAGAAAAAAAAAAAAAAGATGTGAGTGTCGCTAGCACTCACGAGTCTTTGATGTGAAACATGATAATAAGTTTAATAGCTTACTTTTAAATCACAAGTTCTGTCAATAGTATATAATTCAGCAAGGACACTCTTTCGAAAGAAGACAAATATCCCACCCAGATCTTTTCCAGATCTCACCCAGATACCACCCGGATCTCACCCAGATCCCGCCCACATTCCACCCAGATCCTACCCAGATCTCACCCCGATCCTACCTAGATACCACTCAGATCCCACCCAGATCTCGCCCAGAGCCCTAACAGATACCACCCAGATCCCTTCCAGATCCCATCTAGATTCCACCCAGATCTCAACCAGATCCCTTTCAGATTCCATCCATATCCCACCCAGATCCCTTCCAGATCGCACCCAGATCTTGCCCAGATCCGTTCCAGATCCCACCCACATCTCATTCAGATCCTATCCTGATCCATCCCAGATCCCACCCAGAACTCAGCCAGATCTTGCCCAGCTCCCACCCAGATCCTCATCCAAATCCCACACAGATCCCACCCAGAAACCACCCAGATCTTACCCCCATTCTCACCCAGATCCCGTCCATAACCCTCCCAGATCCCACCCAGATCTTAGCCAGATCTCGCCCAGCTCCCACCCAGATCCTCATCCAGATCCCACACAGATCCCACACAGAAACCACCCAGATATTTCCCCCATTCCCACTCAAAACCCACCCAGTACTCTGCCAGATCTCGCCCAGCTCCCACCCAGATCCTCATCTAGATCCCACACAGATCCCACCCATATCGCTCCAAAATCCCTCCCAGATCGCGCCCAGATAAGAGTTTTTACTCCAACCATCTTGCGTGTGTGTGCGTGTGCCGAGCCACTACACAAAGCATAGACAGCAACATAATATGGTTGGCGTCAGAGTCACGTGACGCTCAAATCAAATTTCACTGAAATCAAATTTTACTCCTACTAAAATCGTCCGTACCGAAATTAAAGATGTTTCACATCAAAAAGCCTGGATCTAGGAACCACAAATTTTCTTGCCTTACCAACCAGCCCGATTGTTGTTACATAGATGACGCCAGCATAGATGAATGACCATCGTGGAGGTCTTGATCTAGTAACCACAGACTTTCTAGCCACCTTTCATGTAAACATTTAAAAGGAAAATGGCCAATTTAAAAGTTTACACAAGGGGTAAAACCCGTGAGTCACGGCGTGATCGTGAGCAAACACTAATAGCCTATTTCCATTATGATTACATATTTCGAAATGTACATTAATTTTTTTGAGTGTTTCTACCTGGAGAAAGAGCTGAATGCAGTGCTGCTGCTGCGATCATCTCTACATTTCTTTCTATCTCTCTCTCCCACTAAGATTGTACGATTTTGGTTGTGAAAGGGTGGGAGGGGGTGAGGGCGGTGGTTGACTTTTTTGCTCATACCTTGATCTTTATCATTTCTTCTTATCTTCTTTCTTACTAACTATCTCTAGAAGGTACAAACCAGCTATCTACAAAGCTGTGAAAGATACGACGTTTTTTTTTTCAAATTGCGAGGCAAAATTTGAAAATAAACTTGATCTGCCTGCAAGTATAAGAAGCATTTGTCCCATACATGTCCAACCTCTATCACTTACCATCTCAGAGATCTGTTTGTTCATACGGACGGACGGACAGACAGACCTACAGTACCCATACCATAAGGCTCTGAAGGCGAATCTAAAAACACAGTTCGGTCTATTTTGATCTCTAGTTTATGACCTATATTGCCTCGATGATTGGCGCTGTCAAATGTGGTACCCACCATCGCAGTTTTTTGATGCATGTTACCATCTCTTAAGGACAAATTTAACTGGTCAGTATCTCAATATATTTAAAATTTTAAAAAATTCTATCGAGTGGTTTTTTATTAATTCCATTTTCTAAGTTAGTCCTCTAGGGTCAGGGTACTAACCGCTTATCCATTGGCAGCGGGAATTTGGTATAACAATTGTGGGGACTCCCTTCATCTTTGGTGAATTTTTAAAAATTTTAGCTCTCATCTTTATTTGACAAGCAACAGATGTTGTAACTGTGTGTTGCCAGTATAAATATGCCCAATAAACACGAACTTGACATGATCAAGAAAAACTGGGTATGAGGAGTTGTTACTAGATGCCTCTAGTTTCACAATTTATTGGTCCCAACCCCAGGCTATTTTGAGTGTTGCACTGTGTAATATGTGAAAATATGTACATTAGGATGGACGCCGATAAAAAAATATAACTGATACCATCTTAAACGTTTACTTTTGGGGTGTGCATAATGAATTAAAAAATCAAAAAATTTTATATCATGTTTTAACCTCTGCGAAAAGCCTTCAAAGTTTCCACAAATATTACGTATACGACCCGTTCTCCGAATCGAAATTTTGTCGACGAATTCTTCGTATCATTTTAAAAGTTGTCAAATTTTAATTTAATCGAACAACAAATAAAAATGGAGCAGGAATCGAATATATTTTTGGTTGGTAGACTAGGACAAAATTTTGACGAAGTGAGCCCATTTCCAACAATGAGATGCGATTTATCCATGCACTTATATGGGACTAAATTCTTAAGACTGCCCATTTCAGAGAGTACGACCAGTGATGCTCGCAAGTTGAAGTCAGCATGGTCCACGAGCGGGGTTTCAAAAAAGTGCCATGTACGCATGAACGCACTGTCCTTTTAGTCAGATACTGCAGACATAGTAGAGAAAACCATTTTGAGTGTCCACATTGGCTACTATGGGCAAATCGCTAAACTCAAGAGATCGCTCCGTGGACACCGTTTTGAATCGATAAAGAGCCAGAGCCCCAAACGAAGAAGAAATTAAAGACTATACCAGACGAAAACTTTGCAGCATGTTCTTAAAATTGTCCTACAAACACAAACAAAATTGTAAAAAACGTTGTCACAAGTGTAATGTAGTAGGGGAAGGTTACTTTCAAGGGAATAAAATGAATTGACAATACTAAATAAAGAGTTTTTGATTTATGAATAATTTCCCTGTTTTTTTTGCTCATAGTAGTATTGTAATCCGCATTATTTTTCGATCCTGAAGAAGCTTATTTATAAGCAGCCCCGCAAAAATAGACTATTTGCAGGAACGGCTCCAACCGTGATGCGCAGCACGGACCTGACTTCAAAGATATCTTGATAGCCTCTTAATGAACGGCTAAAACTTGCTTTCATCTAGAAGTAAACAGCGCAAAATAGTAGAAATTTTTTACCAAATATAATAAGTACCAAATATATTTACCAACATATTGTGTTTGTTATAAAAAAAACATTTTTTATTGGTCATGGTACCTTTTTGTCAAATGTTATGACTTCAAACTAAGTCTACGCCAACTACTAAAAAATTAAAAATGTAGGCATGGGCAACAGAACGTATGAGTGATAAACTTTAAGTCCAAGTCGCAAACCCTAAACCTTATTTTTTCTCAAAAATTTTTTTGCTATGCGTTTTATTCACAAGTGTGCATCGTTTAAGCGGGTATCAGTATGACGTTACATTTTTCCATATATAAAATGTCCGACCTAATGTACATATATGCTACGGGGGATATAGGATATAAGTTTCGTGCGCTAGCATCCGTGATCCGTGTGTGTTTCGTGAGTGAACTAAAGACTATCATCAATGCAGTTTTTCCGAAATTTTTTTAACTTGTTTATGCTGTAGAAAATGTGTCTCAGTTTTTATTATTAAAGGAGTCTGTACAGATTTTAGCCTCGGTTGGTTGGCGAAAAATCCTTGGGGGTTCAAGAACCAGCAGATTTGATTTTCTTGTTTAAAAATCTAGTTAGAACACAAATTTTTTCAGTAAAAATTCTTCTCTAAAATCAGGGTGTTTTATTTAGTTATGGGTTAATTTGATGTTCAACTAAAATTATTGAATCAAATTTATTCTCCAAAATAAAATGCGAGTTTTAATAATGTGCTCGCGCCACTCATGAAGTATAACTTGCCAACCCTAAGTCAGCTGGCTGTAACACCATCGGTAGGTAGCGCAACCTGAGGTGGTTGCTTTTGACATAAACACTTTTGGTTGGTTTTTTAAATTCCATTGTTTAAGCTAAATAAATAATTTTTTCATTTAATGCAATTTATCCAGAATAATAATGTTTACATTTTAAAAATTAAATTTGGTTGTCAAAATTGTTTGGGTGGCAAATTTTACTTAAACACGAGAGAATTGAAACTAACTGAAAGAGGAAGCTAGCTGAACTCGCCGCGACTTCGTCCGCGCCCATGTTTTGAAAAAAATCGTAGTAAGTAGATAAAATTGTATAGCACTTTGGACACTATTTATTAAAACGCAAATTCTTTTTTAATATCATTGGCTATATTAGCTTAATTTTTAGACAGTTTCAAGTTTACGGTTGATTAAAATAAATTAATCTGGGAAAAGATGATTAAGTAAGGCGTGAAAAATTCAGTGGTCTAAACACATATCAAATTCTATCCCGTCCCGTCGCGCGGAAATTCAAAAATTAAAAATTATTCCCTTCCTGTCTTGTGAATGCTGAATAGGTTATAGTACATTCTTTTTCAGAAGGACTATGTAGTGAATTTAGGGTCAAGGGACATTTTATTTATAAGGGTGCACCTATAAACATTTGTTTAATACTAGATCTCCAGGATATTCTTTTCTGATCAATTTATGTAAGTCAACGAACTAAATTTATTTTTAATAAGGGTCACAATTCCCGCTGCGCTCTTTTTTTTTTTCTACAAAAAGCTAATTTGAAAAATAAGCTGTTTTGGCAACACTGTTTATTTTTCTCCTTCAAACACAAGAATGTTGTTATGAATTTTTAGGCGCTTCAATCAATGCAAACCTCTTAGATTATTAACTTCTAGCCTAGTTTATTAAAAAAAGTCTAACAAATGAGATTAGAAGAAAACTAATTTTTTAGCAGACTGCTCACGACATGTGTGCCATTACTTTTCCGATAGTATCGGTGAGATCACGTACCACCACCTCTAACAAAAGATGGACGCCTGGCACCCTGTGCGCTGTGTCTGTTTGTGCATATGACAGACATAAAATAAATGACACATTTCATTGTCCTTTTGAGACACTTCGGAAAAAATTTTTCCAAATTTTCTTTGCCAAATCTCAAACCTGTAGAATAAGCCGTTTAGGCTGTGGGTTGATAATGTGTCAGTCAGTATTTCAGTCCGTACGGCCTACCGGCACTCACTTGAGAGAGTCCAAATTAATTCTACAACTTATGATTTTCTTAAAGAGCCATGTTGACCACCTGTTCCAAAGTAAGTAAATTGTGAGAATGTGAGAAGGTGAGGGGTGCTTGTTATTGCTAAGTAAGCGGAATGGCCTGTTGAACTTGACAAATGGAGGGCTTGTACACTAAGCTGGCAGCCCCATCGTCTGGAAATGGAATTAAAACCTACGTTAACATCTCTCATAATAAATCAAGCCACCGAAATAAAAAGACAGCCTTAATTTGATATAGAGTTGGAAATTTTAGTTCATTTTAATGACCTAGTTCATTAGTTCATTTTTTCATGAACTATAGTTCATTTGAACTATAGTTCATTTTTTGAACTATAGTTCATTTTTTGAACTATAGTTCATTTGAACTATAGTTCGTTTTTTGAACTATAGTTCGTTTGAACTATAGTTCATTTTTTGAACTATAGTTCATTTGAACTATAGTTCATTTTTTGAACTATAGTTCATTTTCTGAACTATAGTTCATTTGAATTTTTTTAACTATTGTTCATTATTTTAAATACTGAGGATAATTTTAATACTGTTTGTCTGGATTTGTTGAGTTTGCGTGCGCGTAAAATCAGGGCTTCGGTGCTTGCTCGCGCAGTTGCTCGGTCAGTTTGTTGAGATTAAACTGTTTTACTATCTACATAAATGTTAGCAGCGATTTCTTAATGTTGTTATAGGCAAAATGAAAAGCTACATCTTCATAGATGTCGCAGCCATGGATCACACATGTCGCGCTGGGGGAATCTTTACACAATCAGCGAGTCACCCTTAACCCGTGCCTCTTAGTAAATTCAAGTTAACATGTCAGCCAGTTGGGAAGCCGGCTCATTAATACCAATAGCGTTGGCCCGAAATTTCCTCCTCACGTACGACTACCTCTAAATAAGAGAGTGTTACCATTTGGTTGGACCACTTTAAGCTCAACTGGCAACTTCTGACTATGCTCGAAGAGGAAAAAAAGTAACACCTAGGCCTTGGCTAAATCCGTGGCTGTGCACTCGAAAAACACCTTCTTGGTCTTAGGCAAGTTCTTCGATCGTTCACCATTAATGATGGGCAGCAGTGAGAGAACTACACGATTGGCACCATAGATCACTGGGTAGTCGGAAGAGCCACGAATGATGTGGCTTAAGCTGGGCATATAAGTCCATCAACTGCAGACCTGTCATCTTTTGAGTTTGGTTATGCGGTTTGAATTTGATTCCCTCTGACGCCAAATCCTCGCAGCTGAAGGCTCCCTGTAATGTGTCAATGTCGTGGGTGCCCATGGCCACCAGGGTAAATGAAATTTTTGCAGAACTCTGGGGTAAAGGACAAATTGCGAAGCAGAGCGGCCACAGCATGTGGAAGAATCTGTGCTGAGGAGGAGGCAACACTTAGCACCTGCTGCTGGGTTGGCTCGAAAATCTCATACTTTGGCTTTGAGAAATGATAGTCTCGTAGTCCTGCTATTTGTAATTTTTTAAATGTGAATAGCTTGTTAAATTCATAGAAAATCATTACTAAATGCAGGCCCAATAGATTTTCATATCTCATGTATCAGACAATGAGTAAACGCCTTAAAATTTGCTTCAGTGGTAAAGAAAAATTAACTATAGTTCAAATTATGAACTATAGTTCAAATTGAACTATAGTTCAAAAAATGAACTATAGTTCAAATGAACTATAGTTCAAAAAATGAACTATAGTTCAATTGAACTATAGTTCAAAATATGAACTGTAGTTCAAAATATGAACTATAGTTCAAAATATGAACTATAGTTCAAAAAATGAACTATAGTTCAAAAACTGAGAAATACATAGTTCAAAATATGAACTATAGTTCAAAACAAAGACCTAGTTCATTAGTTCATTTTAAAGACTAGTTCATTTGAACTAGTTCAGCAAAATCGGCACAACTCTAATTTGATACACTGTGTCCCTTGAGGGAATTGGGAGCCAAAGAAGAGTAGGTTAAACACGCAGTCGAAATAAAGTTTTCCTGAAGCTTAACGATTTTTTAATTAAAAGAATTTTGTGAAAAAATAAAATAAAATATATATGCTAAAGCAGTCAAGAACTAAAATAGTAAGCTTGGGCAAAATCAAAAAAAATGTTTATCAAATATTGTGCAAGTGCGAGTATTTGATTTTTATTAAACTCACCGCATCGGCATCACTCATATCAATGATTTTGGACTCGTTCTAGGCACTACCTGGCAATTAGGGTTTTATTTTTGCATTTAGTTTTTTTGCTGTGTTGTTGCCTTCTGTTGGACAGGCGAATCGATAAAATTCCAACAAAGGCACTTTTATGGCACTTTAAACTGCCTGCCAATTGGCCAGTAAGCGAGGAGCAGAAGCAATTGTGGCCTTAGCACGTGCAAAGTCACAACTAAAAGCGCCAACTTCAACTTCTGTCGAGTCAGAGTCGCAACCCCAAAAAAAAAAAAAAAAAAAGAAAAAAATCACAGAGAACTGCAAATTAGGGGCAAAATGATTTGTTTGGCTCGGTTGGAATTCCACTGAAATGTGGTTCATGTCAACCGACGCCACCCAAAGGCAAACTGTCATTTGTGGCCAAATAGAGTTGGCCAAATTGATTATCATTGCTTTCGAGTAATGCGCATTTGCCTGCTGCAGCGCATAAACAAAAACAAAAAACAAATAAAGTTTTATAACCCTTCTAAGCGCGCGCGCCTTTTGTTAACCAACTTTTGACTCGACTGGGCCAATTGAATTTGTTGTCAAAGTTTGCGCTTTCACAATGCAGTCGGCTGCGACTCCGATTATTATCATTGGCAGGACTCGCACATTATCAATTGTGTGCGGTTGTTGGCCATAACAAAACACCAGGCAAATTGTATCGATTTTTGTCCAGCCCGAGAGGGCAATAACTTGTAGGCTAATGCCCTGTGCACCTGCAGGTAATCCAATGAAGTGCGGAGCTTGACCCACTTCTCCAAGGAGTATTTACAAATGCTTTTCGAATTTCCTTTGTTTTTCCTCAGGACGTCGCGTCGTCAGATCTGCGTTCAGCGAGTGTTGAAACTCGACTGCTTTTATTTGCTTTGAAAAATTTCGAATTACAATACTTAGAATTTGTTTTGGCTCGTAAACTTCTCGCAGCGCATAAACAGAAAATGTCCTTGCGCAGTGCAGAGAGTAGACTCGCTCACCTGGCCTGGCGTCTTGCCTCGTCTATTCTATTGACATACAAATTTATTAGTTGGGCGCCGTGGAAAAATGCAAATTCCACACGCCACACAATGAACGGGGCGACGAGCCTGATTTCATATGCAGATTTCATTTGGCTTGATTAATTTTATGGGTTCCGGAGGGGGAAAGGGGGGATGTCTCAGACGCGCGCATTTGTGCATTCCGACTGCTACTGTTAATGTTGATGGGGATTAGCTACAGGCACCGCTTGCCACGCTTCCCATAATATTTATTAGCGCCACCCACCCCCAACCCTTTGCCTCGTTATTCAGGTGTTGTTGTCATAGGTTCCTTGATTTCTATCTAATTTGTTGTCTATTTAGGGGCAGACAACACGCAAGTTTCTCCTTCCACTGCGTAAGCATAAAGTAAACCAGAGAAGCGTAGGGAGAGGTGAAAATCGGTTGCTTGGTGGATGATTACTTAATGCCTCCCTTGTTGGGTTTACTAATTCGATGGCCAAGGTTATGGGTTGTTTGTCTGCTGGCACAGACACTGGCACGGAATAATCCCCAAAGAGGACTTAACATTTACCCAATTGGCCTAGGTGGAAGTTAAGTGCGAAATCGGCTTGCAGTTGGATAAGAATTGACAAAGATAGAGCGTATGGAAAACTGCTGCAGCAACAAGTATTTTGTTCTCATTTTGAACTCGGCGTTATAAAGAAACATTGGGTTTTTTCGAATCCAGAAGATGGTTTTTAGGTGGCCTATTTGTTAGGCCATCGGACGGTTACGAAAGCCTACCCCACCAATTGACAGTCCCGGGCAGCCAGTGGGTGTCACGCCGCAGTGCACCAACGAGGCGCTTGTATTAGAGCCTGCTATAAGTAACCTCACACGCAACCAATTCCTGCACATTACCTTCCCCTTTCCCATCCCTCACATATCACCCAGGGCCGGAATTAGGTGACACTTGGACCGTGCCGAGAGTTTGCTTAGGCGGAGTGTGGGGTACAGTGGACCACGGTGTCCAAATATAATAGAAATGACGGAAATAATATCGATATATCTGCAAGTTGTATATTTGAAAAAATAGCATAATGGAATATTTTTCTGAGGCGGTATATTAAATATCGAATATTTTTTGTTATTTAAAAGTTTTTTTTTCCTGAACAAGAGTTTTAAATGTTCAAAAAAGGTTGAATATTCATTTTAAGCCCTTAATATAAATTCGTGACTAGGTTACCACAACTTTTTATGTTACTACTGAATATGGGTGCGGAAAGTTCAAAATTTTACATGCATTTGATTTATGTTTGCCCCGACTTAACTCTCAATCAACTTGTCGGACGCCACACTCTTCTCATTGGCCCTAGAAGACATAGACTAGAAGACAAATTTCAGGGATTACACAGTTCGACAAAATCCAACTTTTTTTAAAAGCCCGGCATAAGACCCATAAATTATGATAAAAGACACCTTTGTAAGCTTCACCTCATACCCAGTTTTTCAAATCCACCCTCGGATCGCGTTTAATGGGTACTTTTGTACTTGCAACACACAACTACAACAATTTTAGCTTAGTTTTTAATGGCTTAAGATAAAATTTTCCAAAATTCAGCAAATGTGGACAGGGTCATTGGGAACGACATATAAAAAATTCACTCAATTCGCGCAAATGGTTAAGGTACCTCCAGAAGGAGTTAAACCTTCATTTTTCAATATCTTTAAAAGCGCACGGTAGATTTTTCTTAAAATTGTTGCTTATGATGGTATAATGGGCTATTGCATTTCTTTAAGAGATGGTACTCGACAGCCAAAAAACCGCGAATTGGAGTACCAATTTTATATTCACCCACGGAGCACTCCATATTAACTATATACCCGACGTACAAATAGACTGACTTGCCAACGAAGCTTTGGTTCGCGTTTTATAGGCAATTTTGTACCAGCAATTGCCTTAGAACAACATTTACCATCTGGGTATCACAGCCTCCCCCAAAAATTATGCAATTAATCTTATGATTTAAATTCGTCGTTTCCACCAAGAAAAAGTAAATCTTTAATAAAAATTGTCTTTGGTGGGCCATCCGTGGTACACCAAGATGCGCTGAACTAAAGTATTTAAATTATATGATCTGTTTTCCTGCTTGCAATGAAGCAATTTACTTATAAATTTAATTTCATAATTTTGGTAAAGCTGGTTTTAGCTAAATGGTCAATGTTGTTCTAAGGCCGTTGCTGGTACAAAAATGCCTATAAACCGCGAACCAAGGCTTCGTTGACAAAACTGAAAACGCAGATCTGTCTATTTTTAAACCTTGTTTATGGCCTATATGAATTGATTTGTGGGTGAATATAAAATTGGTACTCCAATTCGCGGTTTTTTGGCTGTCGAGTACCATCTCTTAGGGAAATGCAATAGCCCATTATACCATCATACACAACGATTTTAAGAAAAATCTACCGTGCGCTTTTAAAGATATTGAAGAATGAACGTTTTACTCCTTCTGGAGGTACCTTAACCGTTTGCGCGAATTAAGTGAATTTTTCATATGTCGTTCCCAATTACCCTGTCCACATATGCTGAATTTTGGAAAATTTTATCTTAAGCCAGTAAAAACTAAGCTAAAATTGTTGTAGTTGTGTGTTGCAAGTACAAAAGTACCCATTAAACGCGATCCGAGGGTGGATTTGAAAAACTGGGTATGAGGTGAAGCTTACAAAGGTGTCTTTTATCATAATTTATGGGTCTTATGCCGGGCTTTTTTTTAGTGTTGTACTGTGTTATAGTTATTGCTAATATTAATTTAAGTTGTAAATCTGAACGCAATATCTTAAAAAATGTGGAAGTTATTCAACATTTTCTATTGTGGGGGCGGGGGTGGGCGTGGCCAAAATTTAAAACAAACTTGATCTTCGTGCAGATAAAAGAAGACTACATGTCAATTTTGGTAGCTCTAGCTCTTATAGTCTCCGAGATCTAGGTGTTCATACAGACGGACGGACGGACTGACGGACAAGTCTATATAGACTCGGCTGTTGATGCTGATCAGGAATATATATACTTTATATGGTCGGAAATGATTACTTCTGCCTGTTACATACATTTTCACGACTTTAGTATACCCTTTTTTCTCTACAAGTAACGGGTATAAAAATCAGAAAATAATCTTTAAATATAATTTTAATTCAATTGTGATTTGGCGACCTTTCTAAAAGTAGATGTGTTGTTTCCGGCTTGAGGTCAGGTTGATAGAAAAAACGATTTATGTTTTTTTTTCTCCGATATATTTCGGTTGCTCTTCGGCATCCGTCTTCAGGGCAAAAAATTTTACACGTCTGCACCGTATGACGTGGAGTCTTCAACTACACTCAGAGAAAAAATAGAGAATTTCACTCTTGAATCAAGAGCATCAAGAATCAAGAGCACTAGTTTATGACCTATATTGCTTCGATGATGGGTGCTGTCAAATGTGGTACCCACCATCGCGGTTTTTCGATGCATGCTACCATCTCTTAAGTACACATTTTATTAGTCCGTATCTCAATAAAGTTAAAATCTTACACAATTCTATCGAGTGGTTGTCCATTAATTCCATATTCTAAGTTAGACCTCTATGGGCATGGTACTAACCGTTTATCCGTTGAAGGCGGGAATTTTATATTAGAATACTGGTGATTCCTTTCAGCTTTGGTGAATTTTTCAAAATTTTAGCTTTCATTTTCTTTTAACCAGCAATAGACGTTGTAGCTTTGTGTTGCTAGTATAAAAGTGCCCATTAAACGCGAACTTGACGTGCTCCAGAAAAACTGGGTATGAGGTGTTGCTACCTAATGCCTCTAGTTTCACAATTTATTGGTCCCAGTCCCAGGCAAAAAAAAAAGTTCAATTTTGTTCCTCTGTGCAATACATCTCTAATTTTAATTATTAAAACTGGAATTAAAAGTTATTATAAAATAAAAAATAAAAATTAATCGTTTCATTAAAATTTGTATTTTTAAATCAAAAATTTAAGTTATTTCTGATCTTTTTGAAAAAAAAAATAAATAATCAAACCATCAATATTATGCTGGCTCAAGGTCTCGTTATGCTTTCGCATAACTCCAAAAAGGAGGAACACATCACACCACAAGTGAAGCTAGTTGGTCATACAGCCTGTTTCAATGGTATCTCTACCATATCATCAGTGACCTTCGCTTGCTTGTACTGGCCCCATCGACTCCCACTCCATGCCAGCGCTGCCATAATCGTTTGGGAATTCCTAAGCGACATGATAGCAAAAAACCGGCAGACATGGGAACGACGTTGGTTGCCAGTACCTTGTGTGTGTGTGTGTTCCCCAGCTTGGCTTTTTCTGTTGTGTTAGTGAGAGAGATTTCCTCCCCGCTTCTAACCCAGTAGCCAATAGTTTGAGTACAGAATAGCATTCAAACCGGGGTTTTATGTTGCTTTTAATTGAAACTATTTTTGTTTAGTTTCCGCAACAACGCCGTGCCTGGCGTTTCTTACACATGTGTAAGAACCAACGTCGTTCCCATGTCTGCCGGTTTTTTGCTATCATGTCGCTTAGGAATTCCCAAACGATTATGGCAGCGCTGGCATGGAGTGGGAGTCGATGGGGCCAGTACAAGCAAGCGAAGGTCACTGATGATATGGTAGAGATACCATTGAAACAGGCTGTATGACCAACTAGCTTCACTTGTGGTGTGATGTGTTCCTCCTTTTTGGAGTTATGCGAAAGCATAACGAGACCTTGAGCCAGCATAATATTGATGGTTTGATTATCATAAAGGTCGTTAAAGCACACACATGTAAAATAAATAATCTTTAAATCGTTATTTCTCCATCCCTGATGGAAACGATAAGCAAGTTCGTTCTTTCGCTGAGACACCTTACGTTGAGGACATGCGTGGTGCCTCACGTTGAGGACTTTCGTGTTATCCCTCGAGGACTTCGACGTTTTCGACGTGCCTCTCATTGACGACTTTCGTGGTGCCCTTCGTTGAGGACTTGCGTGCTGCCTCTCGTCGAGGGCTCTCCTGGTGCCCCTTGTTAAGGACTTTCGTCGTGCCTCTCGTTGAGAACTTTCGTTGAAACAGATAAGACTTTCGTGGTTCCCCTCGTTAAGGATTTTTGATTCAAGTTTTTCAAAGTATTGTTCATCGGTAGTCCCTACTTTTCCCATATTTCTGGCAATTTCGGATACCTTCTCGATCCAATTTCAGAGTTTTCAACATAGAAGAAGTGCTGATTCACAAGGGCAAGCGTTATCGACGAAAACAGATAGTAGTCGCAAGGAGCAATGTTTGGCCTATACGGCGAGTGGAGTAGAACTTCCCATTCACGCTTTACACCGCTTTACAAACGCATCAATAGACTTCCCAAGAGTTGATTTGTGAGTTTTATCCGAACATATGTATCAGCTCATAGTACACCACGCCCAATTGATCCCACCAAACACAGAGCATGGCTTCGCCATATAATATGAATAATGAATATTCGGCTTTGGCGTCGATGTTATGCAACTAGAATTAACAGGTAATACAACAAAATATCTATATTGAAATAAGTATCGATACTTTTTAATATCAAACATTTTAATTGATATAGATATTTTTTAAATATTTGGAAACCTTATAAAGACCCTTTGGTTTGGGTTCTTTGAATCTCTGTGAGAATTATCGTTTTTAAATGCGCTGCATAATGATTTTTTATTGCCTCATAAGCCAATTCGCGAAACAGTCCTTCGCCCGTAATTAATAGAATAATTACGTAACAAAGAAGTCTATGTTATAAAATTCACGATTTCTTCAATTTGCAAACAAAACTCGTTCCTGTTTAAGCAGCTTCTGTAGATTTGTAAAATGGCCAGCTGTTAGGCAGATCTGGCAGCACTAACACAGCTTTTATTAGACTTTGACTCGGAATAGTCAAGTTTCGTTTCTAAGTTGAATTCGTGAATTGATGTTTATGCCCGCGATATCAGACCCGTTTCATAATATCATTTTACAAAATTATAATAGTATTATTTATCATATGCTTTTGACATACCACATCAGTCAATCTCCATTTACAAGTTTACCCATGTATACAATTCACAATCGTTAGTTTACCCACCTGAAAAAAAAACAAGAATAATTTATTATTTTAGAAATACTGATGTTAATTTATGTCTAAATCTGTAGTACAAGATTTATGAAAAAAAAGCTTATTTCCCTTGTTGCTCGGTCACCCGGCGTATGAGTAACATTCTGACATACAAAATTAGGGATTGTGTCTAAATAAACTTAGCCCGGACACAAACCAAATAACATCAGAGGTGGAGCACTGTACTAAAAGCTTTATGGAGCAGGGGAAATAAACAGCTCTCTTCTCTTGCGGTAAAAAAGCCAACAGAGACCACCCACCCGCAAGTTGAGGGTTGGTTGTTGTTCAGCCGCTGTACGAGTAGCGGCTGCTGCTGCTGTGACAGTGTGGTCGCCGCTATTTGCTTTCTTTCTTTTTAACATTTTGTTTTGTTTTTTTTTTTATTTCCTTTTGGGGGGTTGGAGTGCATTGGGGAGGTTTGCTTTTATGTTGTATCTATCGGCATGCCTTTAGTTTAGTTGGCTTCCCTTTGGTCAGTCGTCTCATTGATTATTTGATTCAACTTCTGGCATTCCTTACTTGACTTGCTGCGCAATAGATGATTCATTATTGTTTGTGTTGTGTGTTTCTTTTTTTGACTAGCTAACTTTAACATTTGTAGTTATATTTGACGCACTTCGGTTATTGATTGCTGCCACAAAATGTGGCAACTGTTGTGTTATTGACGCCGCACGCACGCACGCAGCCGCCACCAAAAGTAGTGATGGCCTCCCAAATATGGACATGGCTACAACAAGAACAACAAATTATGCGCTAAGTGCCAAATGTGGACAAAAGCCAATTGGGTAACCACTTGGTAGGCTCTGGGCGAAAGTGCACAAAATGCTTGGCCATAAATTCGAATTGAAATCAAAGCAAAAATCCAAGTTTAATGAACTGACAAGTGCAATGCGAAGCCGTTTGGCAACATTGGGTTGCGTTGTCCTTGCGTGTCTAGCGACACTTTATTGCGAAGGAAACAATTAAACAAAACACTGAATCAGACACCCACCCATTAGTAAAAAGGTTACCTTTATAAAAACCAACTTTAGCACCATGGTTGAAAGGTTAAAAAAGCTGGACAAAATTGAACGAATGAAATGAAAAAATTCCCTTTCCTTCCAAATCTATGGGAGGAATTGACTGATTGAAATGCAAAGTAATTGCCATATTACAGAGATGTTAATTTATCATTATACATTGATAAATTTTTAAGTTTTTCCTGGAATTACAGTTACATTTAAGACTTGTGTTGATATGTGAAGAGTAAAATTAAGCCTCTGATTCGTAATTCAAAAACGAAAATTTTAACAGATTATGAATATGCAATTGGTTTACTTTTCATAAAGTAGTCGAATTAAAAAACTGCGGACAAAGAAAACTCTTTATCATTTCTTTGGCAAAGTGGCAAAGCAATAAATAATCTTGATTACCTGTTATCTGTTCTTTCGTACGCTTTTAATGCCGATTAAGAATATAAATAATTGATTGGTCGGAGGTGCATTCTTCTATTTCTTACATACATTTGCACAACTTCATGATCCCCTTTTATTGTCAGAGGTAGTTGCCGGCATCGAAATGCTTTTTATTGGCAAGATTCCATAAAATTGGTTGCGATTTTCTTTAATCAATTTCGTGATTTTGTCCAGCTTGCAGTTTTCCAATTATTTACATTCTTTTTTAATCTTTGCGTGAATCGGTGAATATTAAATTGCATATAAAAAGACTGTAGTCTGAAGAAAGCTTTACCAACACAAGTACACCACTTTTCTGAACTCTCTATTTGGCCGACACTGATCCAGAGAGCTAATTTCTGACAGAGGCGATGTCGACTGCGTAATTCTTAAGTCTAGATCAGTGTCCGGCACCGTTCAATGTTCTGTGTATAGAAGTAGCGACGTCCATCCTCTGTAGCAGCGGCGTCGATACACAGACACTATACGAGCGTACACTGCTCTCTTTTGCACTAACAAGCATGTGCTAACTGAGAGCGCTCTCGCGTGTCTGTACGCACACGTTCAAAGGCAAAATAAGCATGTGTGTTTTGCCGGACACTGGTCTAGATCAAACCCGGCCGCCTAAGGCTCGCACGAGCCGAAGTCTGTCGTATTTTTAAGCAAACGAGAGCAGAAGTTATGGTTGTGTGAATCGGTGAGCACTGCATTACAAGTAAAACGCGTGTTGTCTGGAGAGAGCTCTCTTGTTCACCAACACAAGCGCACTTTTTTTTCCTCTCCATTTGGCCGCCTCTGGTCTAGATGTTTTAGTCAATGACTCCATTCTCAAAGACGCCCCTAACAATTATCAAACACATTTCATTACTTCAAGACCCCCTTCAAAAATCAGCTGTTTTCAAATCAGCGCATTGTCATAGCGAATTGTTGGTTGATCTGTACTTGCTTTGACATTTTCGAGAGCGCATTGTCACAGCTATGCTATTAGATGATGAAGAAGGCCAAAAATTTGCCGAAACGCGTCACTAAAAATTTTTCTATTTTTATTGGTTGGATCATTTTCTACCGTCATTTCTGGCTGAAATCTACTGTGCTCCCGTAATCATTGCGTTATGTGTTATGCCACTTTTACTGTACTTGACGGTAAGCCAATTTATTGAGCTATAGCTCTTAGCCTATGGTGGTTGTTCCAGATCTCATAAATATATTATATTGTCAGAGATGCTTTCCACTGGCTGTTACAAACGTTTGAACAAACTTAATATACTCTGCGTTCCTTTGGTACAAAGTTAACAAAAGAATGTGTGTATGGGTGAATACCCATTTAGTCTGACTGTATTAGTAAATGAGATTTTTTTAGTAATTTGTTCCTTCGCAGTTTCATTGGAGTTTCGCATTTACTTTAATCTTGATGCAGGCTTTTTAGATTTTCAGGTAGGATCCGTACTGAAAATGAGCATTTTCGGATTGACTTTTGTTTAAGCCTTTCCTAATTGTTTTAAATTTCGAAATCCGAAGGGCAATATCAAATGAATTTTTTTGAGCTTGTGACCGATTGTAGCTCCTTAATATTAAAGAATAACTAATATTATTTACTTTTAAAAGAAATAGTATGGACTATGTCCAAAATCTCTCAGCGTCTTTTTTTTTTGGCCGGACAATCAAAAAGTCCTTCCACTGTTTCTTGGTGTTTATTAATATATTTATTTTTTTTTGGCGATTCTTTTCAGTATTGATCAAACTTTTTAGTGCATGCCAAAATGTGGTAATTAATTAACATGCGGCATTCCTTAAGCCAATCCAAGTGCATTCATCAGATAGACAAGGCATTAATATGCACATAGTAAGCGACTGACAAATGTACATTTTATGCGCGGTGCATGCCAAACGAAAGGGAATTAGAATTGGAATGGATTTGGGACTAAAGTTGTTTGGGAATTTATTGACACACTAATTAAGCCCAAACACCCTATATGGCTCTACTCAAATCTATGCTTCATTTGTTGCCATGAGGGCGTGGCCAAAGACCACACTTACTTACGTATATGGTAGCAAATATTTGGTAATTATTTTCTATAGTTTTTAGAAGAACAAAAGCGGAAACCGTAACAATTAGCAGCCAAAGTGATCAAAAAATCTAGCACGCCCCCAATCGAAAAGCTCAAGAAACCAGAGCAAAAAAATTAAAAAAAAAGAAGAAAAAATCAATTGCAAACTGGCAAATGCAAATGAAAAGAAAAAAAACAAAAGTGTCGCTCAGCTGGCTGCGTTTGTTAATTGAAAAAGTCAACGCAAAAATAGGTGCTAGAAATGCAGCAGTGGCTATTTATATACTAAAATATGAATACATTGTCTTTAGTTTTCTTTTTCACTTGACCTTACGTAAGGAAATTATAGCAATATTAACTAACAACCAAAAACAGTTGAGAGAAAGCAATTTCACCTGTTATCAGTAAATGCCACAACAAATAACACAAATGATATCAGCACATAAAACGCTGGAAGCGGCAATCAACACTCACGATGACTTCATGTGGGTGACGTTCAGACAGATGAGAGCGACTGATAGCGATCAACTAAGTAAATTTAGTGTTGGTTTGTTGTGGGCATTGTTTTTGTTTTTACTATTAGTATTAATATTAAGCAGAGCCGGTTTGCTCTTGACTTGAAACGTTATGATGGGGTGTATGTGTCTGTTTGCCTAAATTAAATATTATTAAGCAAATACATTCAGAAAATGAAAACTAGAAACTGGGACACAATGCGGCAAAAATGCTCTTTTATGTAGTTGTTCGAGCTCGATTTGAGCCCTCAGTCGAATCTAATTAAGAAAGTCCGGTATTGATTTAAGCTCAATATTCGTATTTGATTTGATATCCTATTGATTGATTGATTGGTGACACGTCTATAAAACACACAGTCATTTCACCCAACAACACAATTCAACAATACGTCAATTCAACACAAACAAATTCAACACAAAACTAAGTCTTCACAAAACAATTTCAACAGACGTCAATACAACACTAAGTCATTTCACCAAACACAACAATCAACACACGTTAAACCAACAATTTCAACACGTCAATTCAACACAAAACAAAATAATTAAATTATTATTAGATTTAAATTTTAAATGACTTATAGACGTGTTTTGACTTTTTTTTGTGAAGACTGTTTTGTGTTGAATTGGCGTGAGTTGAATTGACGTGTGTTGAATTGACGTGTTAAAATTGTTTTGTGTTGAATAGACGGGGAACCTAAAGTTGAGTAACGGTGATTTTAATTAGTGATAGTAAATATAATGCAAGTGTGTACAAAAAAATGTTTGCCTGCGGCGCAGTTTTTCCACAATCGCAACCTTCATCCCCCGCCGATTTAATAAACCATTTCCCGGTATAATCAACACATAAATTTCAAAAAGTCAATTAAACATACGTCATTTCAACACATTACAAATGAAACGCAAACAAATTCATGCTGCGAAAGAAGGGTGATACAAGCGGCTGGCAAAAATTTTACGATATTTACTACGTCTGCATTCGGATGAAATTTATTCAAGTATGCGTACACTTTCGGAGGATATTAAGGCTCCACGTCTACTCAACACAAAACAACTTCAACACGTCAATTCAACACAAAATCAATTAAACACGAACAATATTTACAACGCCTGCATTCGGATGAAAGTTATTCAAGTTGCGAACAAAAGAATGTTAGGAGGATATATAATTTAAGTACGACTCGATTTTGACTTGCTTCTGAGAAATTGTTTGCAATCCAAGACAATAACAACAACTTCGTCAAAGACGGTAAAGCGAAATGGAAATTTTTGTTTGTTGTTGACTGGCACAATCAATATAAGTCTAGTTCGCACCTGTAGTACTGGAATAAAAATACAATAAAATATACAAATTCTAAATATAAGATATGGAATTGCAAATACCAATGAGAAGCTAAAAACTTTAAGGTATACAGACCAAATCCGGCCAAGGTTGAAATGGTTGGCCTCTACTCAATCATCTTTTTAGTGTTGCACAATGTAATCACTACGTACCACTATTTTTTATAAACAGCAAAAGTCAAGAATTAAACATTATATTGTTGAGAAGAAGGAACTTACATCTCATTCATTATAGTTATGGTGCAGGACCGGCTCGGGTCAACTTTCAAGGGGAAGGTTTGGATGTGGTTTCGATTAAATAGACCCTAAGTCCACCCTCTGTTAAACAAAACAAGAAACGGTGTCGGTGTCTTAAAAACTTAGATCTGGAGTGCCCACAGCCTACGCGCACACCGCTAATTCGTTGATGTATTGCGCATAACGATAGCCGCCTGTATAGGCGATCACGCATAGATGAAGATGAAACGTCCCCCATTGAAGTTAACAGTTTGGAAATGCAGTAGACAAAGTCGTAGATGACAAATGCTATTTGCCCCACTGCTGGGCATCTCTGACTTAGATATTACTTTAAGGTCGGTAATAAGTTGACCCAATATAAGTTATTAATGAAGCGTTCGCCGCCAGGTGTCGCCGCGATTTACAGTAAACACACCTTTTTTCTTAAATTAAAAACACCAATTATTCTATTTGAATTATTAAATTTGGTACTGACATGCTAAAAATATTATACTAGCCTATTCAGAGGCGCTCAATGTGTTTTGAGAAATTATTATTATTATTAAATATTTGAAGAAATTACACTGCTTTACAGCATTTTCAAAAAATTAATCTACCAAACACTTACAATTTTTTTTTTATTTTCAATAGATTTAAAAGTTCTAAAAAAATTGTGAAAGAAAGTACTTGGCCAGTAGTATCGTTTTCATCAAAAATGGGCTAAAGTGAGTGCTTTTTTGGTATGGGCTCAAATGTAGAAAAAACGAGAAGGCCAAGCTAACTTCGTCTTTGCCGAAGTTTTTATACCCTTTTTAAAACATCAGAGTTTAAGCCCCATAACTAACCTTAAAATAGAAAACGTTGGAGATGTGCCCACATATGTGGGACCAACATCGGCCAATGTCCTAGACCTAACTCTGACCTTAGGGAATAGTACACAGGCATCAGAATGGAGAGTCCTTGATAGAAACTCCTTCTCAGACCACAAGTACATCCAATTTAAGATCGAGTTCAACCACAACCAAACCAGAAACGCCTATAGGAACCCCCGGAACACAGACTGGGTGAAGTACCTTAGAACGGTAGAATCAAAACTACCAAAGCCAACGAGTATCTGCTCGGTAGGCGACATTGAGAGGTCCGTGGAGACGCTCACAGCCAACCTAACCGCAGCATACAAAACCTCCTGCAAACTCACAGTTAGCAAAAGGAGAACCAGACCCCCTGGTGGACCCCAGCGCTGAAAGAGCAGAGGAAGGACGTGCAAGAATGCTTCAAACTCGCCAAACAAGCGGATGAGCAAATAATCTGGGAGGAATACAAGATTAGACTTCGCGTCTTCAAAAAAGAAGTACGGAAGGCAAAACAGAACTCTTGGAGAAACTTCTGCTCCAGCATAGAGAAGGTCTCCGAAACAGCTAGACTCAGGAAACTGCTTTCAAAGCAGCCACCCATGCAGAGTCAGCTAAAAACGAACGACGGACACTGGACAGAAAGCAGCAGGGAAGCGACATGCGCTCTACTTGATGCGCACTTTCCAGGCTGCACTCCAGTCACTGAGGCAGATACGCCCCAAGACCTACACACGCAACAAGTCAACATCCCAGACAATATCATCACTCCAGAAAAGATCCGATGGGCGATCGACTCGTTCGCGAGTTATAAATCCCCAGGGCTAGATGGAATATTCCCAGCCATGCTAAAAACGATCAAATGCGCAATCGTCCCATGGCTACGATCCATTTTTATAGCATGCTTGAGGTGGAGCTATGTACCTGTGGCCTGGAGGACAGCACGCGTTGTATTCCTGCCCAAAGCAGGGAAATGCAGTCACGTGCAACCAAAAGACTACAGGCCCATCAGCCTTACATCATTCCTGCTCAAAACAATGGAGAAGCTACTGGACCTTCACATAAGAGAAGGCATGAACCTGGACCTTGGAGGGAAACCAGCACGCCTACACGAAAGGGAAATCGGTGGAAACAGCGCTACACTCCCTAGTAGCCACCATCGAGAAGGCACTGTACCATCAAGAATTTGCCCTGGGAGCATTCCTTGACATTTCGGGTGCATTCAACAACGTCACTACAGAAGCAATAATGCGAAGCCTAAGAGCCCTAGCAATACACACGGCATTGGACTCCTGGATATATAACCTGCTGAGCTGCAGAAGAGTACAAGCCGAGTGGGGTACCACAACCATTACAAGAGAGGCACACGGCGGAACGCCCCAGGGCGGAGTCCTGTCACCTCTTCTATGGAACCTTGTGGTCAACGAATTACTTAAAAAATTTCGCAGGAAAGCACCTAAGATAACCGCATATGCCGACGACATAAGCATAATTATTATGGGAAAATGTCCATCGACTGTCAGCTCAATCATGGACTCTACTCTCAGAGAGATACTAAAGTGGGCCACAGAAGCCGGACTTAGCATCAATGCGGAGAAGACGGACCTCATTCTCTTCACCAAGAGATACAAGGTACCGCAATGGACTCCACCCACGATAAATGGAACACCGCTAACGCCAAAAAACAACGTAAAATACCTTGGAGTAGTAATCGATAGTAAACTATCCTGGAGACTCAATGTGGAGGAAAGGGTGAAAAAGGCAACCAATGCGCTATATGCATCCCAGAAGATGCTAAGCAGCACTTGGGGCCTATCACCAAGACTAACACACTGGCTCTTCATATCAGTTATACGACCGATACTACTACACGGTATATTGGTATGGTGGCAAGCCACAGAGAAGTCCACATATCTAAAGCTGATGGAAAAGGCCCAGCGGCAGGCACTGGTCTGCATAACGGGGGCGCTGCGGTCTACTCCAACAAAAGCACTGGAACACATCCTAGGTGTCAACCCCTGGACATCCAAGCACGCCTCACTGCACAGGACGGCCCAACGTCTTTGCGCGGCTGGCACCATGGCTCTACAAAGCTATGGACACAGCACAGTGGGCAGAGAGATCAACAGTAGCACGGACTACATGATCCCAAAAACCAACTTTACAGGCGCATCAGCATTACTGGGACCAGAAGACTGGCGTACAGGGCTGGCTCAGGAAGCAATGCACCTCTTCACGGACGGCTCAAAGATGGCCTCAGGAGTCGGAGCCGCCGTGTACTGCAAGGAACCGGAATTGAAACTCTCCTACAAACTGCCAAACCACTGCACTATATTCCAGGCGGAAGTTTTCGCCATAAGGAAAGCAGCCGAACTGGCAGAATTACACGCACCAAACGATCAAATCAACATATACGTAGACAGTCAAGCGGCAATCAAAGCAATGCAGAGTCACGCCATCAACTCCAAAAATGTTCTGGCAAGCAGAGAAGCAATAGATTCCCTCAGCACCTCCAGCAAGGTGCAAATCTACTGGATTCCCAGCCACCAGGGCATCGATGGAAACGAAATGGCGGACACTCTTGCAAAAGCCGGGGTCGCACTAAGCCGAGAAGCAACACTAAATATACCTATCTCCCTACAGACGCTATACAGCAAGATGGAGGAGATAGCGGAGAAAGAAGCAGAGGAAAAAGTGGAAGAACACGACCGGCTGCAGAATCTCTAAAATTATGTGCAATAAGAGAGACAAAAAACTCACGCACTATACGCTGCAGCTCCAAAGAAGAGACTGCAGACTGCTTATAGGCATATTAACTGGTCACTGCCTAGCAGCCGCTCACGCGATAAAGCTAGGCATCACGACAGCAGACACCTGCAGGAAATGCAAGGAACCTGGAGTAGCAGAAACTCTAGAACACCTCATCTGCAGCTGCCCAGCAATCGCCACGACAAGATTAAAACATCTGCACTCCCCCAAGCTTCACCACTCTGGAAGAGGCAGCCAAGAGCTCCCCCAAACAACTATTGGCATTTGCCAAAACGTCAAGAATCCTACAGGATTTCTAAAGGAAATGGTACCATAAAGCACCCGGCCTCACTAAGGACCGTAAGGTTTGTTTCATGGGGCCAGCCGGTAATACCACCTAAGCCCCATACGAATGACAAAAATTCGTTTTTTACAGTATTTCACATAAATAGAAGCACTTTCTAACAGCACATGAACATCAAAGCAAAGCCAAGGTGTTTCTAATTATATGAAATACTGTAAAAAAACGAATTTTTCGTCGTACTCCGTATGGGGCTTTAAGAAAGCCAACATTAAAACAATCGGTTTTTCTAAATAACACCCATTTTTAGACCGATAGTTCTTAAGGCAGCTATAAGATGTAGTCATCCGATCCGGTCGGTTCCGACATATTAGCAGCAAGCTCTATAGCTTTACAACTCAGAGGCAAGTTTGCTTAAAAACGGACAGACGGACAGGCAGACTGATGGACAAAGCTAAATCGACCCATCTCGTCGCCCTGATCAAGAATATATATAGTTTATAGGGTCGGAAATGAATATTTCTATGCGTTGCAAACTTCTGGGCAAAATGAAAATACTCTTTGCAAGGGTATAACAACAAGTAAGAGCGTTGCAGTTGAGTGGCCCGAGACCGAAATACCCTATAATTGAGACACATACAAACACACAAACACACACACACACGCACACCCGTGTGGTGAGCGGGTTATAGAATACCACCACAGCAAGTCATAGCTTGTCGTATGAGGCGACTAACATGACACGGAGATGTCACTGCGCGGAGAGGTGCTGCTAATGCAACTCGTGACCTCCGGCCATGGGCCAGGTACCCCTGACAGCCACCCAAACACCCGTGCGGCGACCAATTAACACGAGATAGAGACTAAAGCAGAGACCAGTAATGCTTTAGGTAACGAATTCTGGACCCCCCTTACGACATGACGAACCCTGGGCTGACGGTTAATAGTATTCTAGCACTTCAGTAAGCGGAGTGAATTCTTGCCGAAATGGCAGCTAGGCCAATGCTATTATCGCCCCCGTCCCGTTAAAATCTGGCAAATCTCTAAGCACGCTTCTTGATACATCGCCATTTAGTTGGCAGTATAGGTTCAGATGTAGCATTTCTGATTAACGGATCCGGCTCTGCACACTCGACCCCATAAAGGCTAGTGTCAACCCTCGCATGGCCTCACTGCTTGCATAGACAACCATGGAATCATAACGCAACTATACAACGATCAAGGATAACGACTTATGAGTTGGGACCCAGTTTGCGATGCGTTCGCAATAAGTAGCAGAATGGTAAGATCACCAATTGCGAAAAGGCAAGCCGACCCCTCGGAATCAAGTGCTAAGCCGCCGAGCTGCTTGGCACTGCGTGACCTGGGATGCGAAATTGCGAAACTAGTGGATATGCTCGAAGATGGCAAACGAAGATCCATCCATCAGCCAATGAGGGACACCATTGAGAGTACCAGGGCGCTGTATGAGCTAGCTGCCATCCAGCTACACGACGATGGAGCCAAGGCTGTTATCAGGACACACCAATCCTCACAGACATCACCGCTGTTCAGAACCTATGTCGAAAGCCAAGAGAAAGCAGGGCGTAGGAGTACGAACGCCTCTAACCAAGCGATCCCGCGGCCCAGCCGACACAGATGCCGCCGCTAGCGCACATGAGGTGGAAGATTCTCCAACCAAAGAGGAAACACACGAGACACCAATCTCGAAAACAAATGGCGCCGAATGGCCAAAGGCCGAAAGGTTAAGTCGGACGAAAAACTCAGCGGGCTAGGTGAGGCAGTTTCCATAATAAGAACAACGCAGAAAGGAGAACTTCTGCTGCAACTAAATAAGTCTGGAGAAAATACCTCAGCATTCAAGTGCTTGGTGGGTGAACCGCTGGGTGAACAAGCAGAGGTTCGTACACTAACTCATCGTGTCACGATTGAACGTAGGGACCTGGACGAGGTCACCAATAGTGAAGACATCTACGCGGCGTTGAAAAAGCAGCTTCTGTTAGAGGACGTAGCACTGGAGGACATCAGCCTACGCAAGGCGTACGGGCAAACGCAAACGGCTTCCTTAAAGATGTCTGCGGAAAACGCTCGGAAGGCCCTATCAATAGGATTCCTTAAAGTAGGATGGGTGAGATGTAGACTCCGTGAAAGGATAAACGTTACCAAGTGTTTCAGATGCCTTGAATTTGGACACCTAGCAAGGCACTGCAAAAGTGAGTTTGACAGGTCAAACATGTGCCGACGATGCGGGGAAAGGACCACTTCGCGAGGGACTGCTCAAAAGATCCGCATTGCATGCTCTGCAGCGGGAAACACGAAGACTCAAAACACATCGCAGGAAGCGGTAGGTACCCCCTGATAAGGAGCGCACTAGCCAATCGATTATGAAGTGCTTGCAGTTAAATCTTAACCATAGTGAAGAAGCCCAGACTCTACAGAGACAATCCGTAAAGAAGTGGAAGACTGAAGTGGCCAAATGCGAGCCATATAAAACAATTGCCGGAAGCGGGTGGATAGCTAGCAAATGTGGTAGAGCAGCCATTTGGTCGTTAAATACTCCGCCTAAGGAAGTTAATAAAGATCACGAAGGGTTCGTAAGGGCCAAGATATGCGATATCACCTTCTATAGTTGCTACGCCCCACCAAGTTGGCAATTGTGGCAGTTTCAAGCAATGCTGGAGGACATCAAGGAGGACTCACGTGGAAGATCTCCTCTTATCATTGCGGGTGACTTTAATGCATGGTCGCTGGCAGCAAGGCAACGAATGCTAGAGGTAAATGCCTTATAAAATCTTTTTCCGCATTAGATGTTGCCCTAGCAAACGACGGGAAGGAACTCACTTACTGGAAGGCTGGCAGAGGTTCCATAATAGACCTTACCCTGCTTAGTAGCTCATTATGCAGAAAAACAAAATGGAAGGTTAGTGAGGAGTTTACGTTTAGTGACCACCAGGCCATCGTTTTTGAAATCCAAGGAAGAAAGCGAAGACCAAAACCGAAGACAACAGGCCCGAAATGGAAGGATAGTCTTCTTGACGAAGAAGCACTAGCTGACGCTATACGCCATGCCGACTGGAACTGGACAAGGAAAACAGCTGAGGACATGGGAAACCAGCTAGCCCAAAGGATTGCCAAAGCATGTGATTTATCTATGCCTGAAAGGAGAGCGAGCAGGCAGGGTGCTCCGTGCTACTGGTGGAATGAGGAGATCAACCGGCTAAGGAAAGCCTGCCTTTTTGCGAGACGGCACTTCCACATGCGCACGCGCACGCTTACTCTGTTATAGTATCTGATATCTACCTTCATACATGTACGGACATGGCTAGATCGACTTGGCAGTTGATGCTGATCAAAAATATATATACTTTATAAAGTCGGAAATGATTCCTTCTGCCTGTTACATACATTTCTTCAACTTTATAATCCCCTTTTACCTATTTTTATAAAACAAAATATTGTTGTCAATTTTAAAAATTTATTGGAACTAAAAATGTTTGTAAACACAGCTCTCAAACCAGAAAATGAGACAAAATGTCCCTTTTTTTATAAATTTTTTGGTAAGAATACATAGATACAACTATATTTTCTATTCAGATGCCGCTGTTGCTGTTTTTTCTGACTTTGAGTAAGTGGTTTTAATGATAAGGACTCCATCGTGAAATAATTTAACAACATTCTTGTAAAATATTTTAAATTTTAATCATAGAACTTTTAGCTGGCTCAACCCCAAAAAGTTGTGAAATTTTTGTTTGGACCTTTTTTAAAACCAGACACACAAACACACTACAAAGGAGGCTGATTGACTATTAGCAATTTCAAGAACTACCACAATTAAATCATCAGCAGTCTTTGCCTATCTGCAGTGAGTCTACATAGGCTAGCTCATGCCAGCAAGTTATAACCGCCTTGCAGTTCCAACTTGTTTTTATTTTATTTTAAACACTTTTCATATAAAGAGGGTCTTGCTTATGCACTACCGAGGCAACTTCGTGGTGAATCCATTCTTTTCCTAAACTTTAAGAGAAGGCGTAAAGAAGCGAGTTCAAATAAGTGAATTTTCAGTAACATTACGGTTTCTGTTGATAAAAGACATCATTGAATTAGTTCGTAGGAAGGGCAAGCAATGATCTTCCTTTCCTTTTGCACCCGCTTGCGATGGTTGAAGCTCTTCTTACTTCCTTCAAATTATTTTCAAAGGAAAATCTTTCTATTTCTCCTAAAGACAGCTTTTGCAAAAATCTACAGTGATTTGTTCATAATACGTGTGAAACCCAAATAGACCTTCATTTTATTGTTCCTACGGTATTTCCTCGAATAACCTGCAAACATAAGTTTACATATTTTCTGAACATAATTTACTAAGCCATTTTAGAAATATTTGTATGAATTGTATGAATGTAAGCAAAAACGAGAGCGTAAGTTAAAGTCGGCTCTAACCGACTTAGATATACCCGTTACTCATGTAAAAACATGTTTAACAGTGTTCTTGCGTTCCTTAGGTGACCATCCTAAAAGTATGCCACATTTTCTTTAGGTTGGGAGGGGTGGTAGCGGGGGTGCTTGGTTCACTTTTTTACTCATAACTTGAGAACCGTTCATCCGATCTTTATCATTTCTTCGGCAAATCGATTCATTTTGCTAATTTCTAACTAACTCTAAAAGGTACGAATCGTCTATCTATCGTCAAAACTGTAAGAGATTTAACGTTTTTTCCAAATTGCGGGGGCGGTAGGGGGCGTGGCCAAAATTTGAAACAAACTTGATCTGCGTGCAGATAAAAGAAGCATTTGTTCCATACATGTCAAACCTCTATCTCTTACCATCTCCGAGATCTAGGTGTTCATACATTTGCACAACTTTAGTATACCCTTTTTACTCTACGAGTAACGGGTATAAAAACTTGTTGGAGGATAATTTAAACTAAAATTTAGTTTTATTTTGGATAACAATATCTTGATAACTAGCCAATAGAGTTCTTTATTCTGTTCTAAAAAGTCATCAGATTAAGAGAATCTACCCCAAAGCTGAAATACCTATGTATGTATGTATGAAGCTGGATTTGAAACGAGGTCAAATGCAGAGCCAACCGCAACAACAAACAGCTGCACCAGCAGCGGCCGCCACAAGAGTACGAGCTCAAGTTGCTGATAACTTTAATCGCAGTTGGCTGTAACTGTATCTGATAGATACACAATGCTCGCCAGGGCAGACGCTGGGCATTAAGCACAATTAAAAAGCTGCACGATGCCTCCGCCGTGTGTGGGTGGTGGTGGTTGGCGGCTTGTCACAATTGCAGGTCGTTACACTTACACCGGCTTGTGATGAACAATGCCACATCCTGTGCCTGAGCTCTCTTCAGACGGTCTTAAGAATCGTAAAAAAGTTAAGGGAGCAGCTCGACAAACAGAACCCAAACAGAACACAAAAACCTAATAGCTGTTTGCATAATTTTCGTCCTCAAATGACGTGAGCCGGCTCAGCTGCATGTTGGCCTGACATAACCATCAATGTCCTGGGGTGTGTCCGTTCTACACTTTGCCTAATTGAGCCATATATAGTAGTACTGTGTATCTGGATGTGGCTGGAACTTTACCTAATTGATTTTCTAAAACTGACACAGCGTATGCGTAATGGCCGGTGTGAAGTCATGAAAGGTGTCCTTACCTTTTGCTCCTGGCCAGCGTGAGCGGGTGCTGGTGATGCTACTACTGCCACAGCTGGTGATTTAGGTGGTTCCTGTTGCAGCTGCTGTTGCTGCTGCTGTGGCAGGGGCAAAGATTGCGGCTGTGGCTGAGGTGGGTGTGGGTCTCCTAGCGTTGGCACAGCATCCAGCACAGAGCTTTTCTCCATGACATCCGCCATATTGAAAGTTAACTGGTGTGTGTGTGAGAGTGTGTGCGTGTGTGGGTTTCTGTGTCGGTGGCTGCACTCGAGAAAAGGACTTTTTTGCGTCGTTAAGTTTTCTGTGTGTGTGTATCTTTTTATTTAAAGATTTTAACTTTTTTCACTTTGCTTTTTTGGCCCGTGTTTTACACTGATTTTCACTGCACTTGGAATGCCTAGAAGTTGCTCTTTCAACGCATTTGCCCAAGAGATCAACGTACCGAAAATCAGATAAATATTTTATGTAAAATGCTGTTTTTATTTTGCTTTTCACTTTTGCATATTTATTTGCAATTTATTTTTGTATATAAAAATATTTAGCTTTGCGCAGCGCCCGCACGTTTGCCTCTGCGGTATCTTTTGGGTTTGTTATCTCGTTTTCAACTGATTTTCAATACGTTGAAATTTTCTAATTAACGTCCACAGACGATGCGCGTCGCTGCAACTTTTACGCAAACTGCGGAAAGAAGCTTTTTTAGTACATGCGCAGGGGAAGGTGGCTTTTTAAAGCTATGTCAGAAAAGCTATTGGGACGTTAACAGTGGTATCTACATTAAAATGTAAAGTGGCATGTGTAGAATCTAACTACACGTAACGTAATTATTTGTTACATATATAATATATTAGAGGGATTCCAGAAAGTTGATTTGCTTTCGTGAAAGCAAAAGCAAAGCAGTTGGTGGAACGACCCTGATTTCATTTTGATTTGCTTTCATACAAATTATCCAAAAAGGAAGGGTAGAATAAAATTGTGGAAGAATTTGTAACTTTTAACTTTCTAGGAGAGCTGTGCAGATAAGTAACCATGAACATCTTTGACCAAGTCAAGCAGTTCTCTAAGAGAAATGTCACACTAAAACGAAAGCAAATCGAAATCAGCTTCGAAGCTGATTTTACGAAATCAATTAGTATGACTTTAATTTCCATGCATTTTCTGGGCACACTGCTCATTTTGTATGGATCACGAAATCAAATTGAAAGCAAATCACTTTCAGGAATCCCACTATTATCTTTAAGTGTAACCATTTTGAAATAGTAATAAGTTAATTTATTTCCATAGTTTTGAGAATATCAATACAGACGATAAATCTCCAAATAAAACGGTTTAGTTGCATCTTAAAAATTTTCCGAAAATGTTTGAATTCGAGTGGCTCCTCGAACGGGGCCAAGCTTCCCTCAATCTCTTGGCGTGTGTGTTTTAATTTTTTTGCACAATAGAAAGGGACCTACAGTTTAACGCCGGATCCGAACGGCAAAGTTTGAGAAATTGCTTTTTCATAGCTAGATACTTCACAGCAATACATCGATATTAATAAGATTTAACAAGCATATCCGCTAAAAAATTCACGAAATTTTCCTCTTACTTCTTGGCCCAAAAAGGGTGGTCAACGTTTTCTAAATTTAAAATGACCACTTTTCAACATCAAAACAATACAAAGCAAGTGAGAAACTCGCTCAAGCCCGACTATACATACTCTGTAGCTGGAGTAGAAGCTAAATGCAGCGCTGCTGCTTCGCTAAGTTGCTCTTTCTTTCTTTCTGCTAAATGAAATGCGGTGTTGGTTGTTGTGGAGGGGAAGTTTTAGACTTTTTGCTCAGAGCTTGAGAGCCGCTGATCCGATCGTTATTATTTCTTCGGCAGATCTATAAAACTGTGGAAGACCTGAGGTTTTTTCCAAATTGCGGGGGCGGGAGGGGTAGTGGCAAAAATTTAAAACAAACTGGGTCTGCCTGCAAGTATGAGAAGCATTTGTACCATACATGACAAACCTCTATCTCTTACCATCTCCAAAATCTGTTTCTTTATACGGACAGACGGACATGGCTAAATCGACTCGGCTGTTGATGCTGATCAAGAATATATGAATATACTTTTTGGGGTGGTAAATGATTCCCTCTCCCTGTAACATACTTTTGCACAAACTTAATATACTCTATGCACCTTTGGTAAAGACACGCACTTTTCGTTCACATACCACCCACTTCACATCTACTTACCAAACACATTCCCCTAATTTCCCTCCACATTCCACCTACTGCTCATCCACTTACCACCCACATTCCAACCACTTTCCAACCACTTCCCACCCACTTCCAAAACAACTTACCACTCACATCCCACATACCTCCCGCTTGTAACCCACCACTTCCCATTCACATACCATCCGGATCCCAATCACTTCCCAGTGGGCATCCCGGCGGTATTCCAACATCGGAAAATGAAAACACAAATGAATTCTCATTTTGATCCTACAAACCGAGTTTCGAGCGATTCGATCGGATTAAAAATAGTTATTTTGCATGTAAAATTTTCCAGGCATTTTCAATCCTGGGGCGGATACTCCGACATTAAAAATCACAATTCAAATTATTTTGTATTCTGTCCTTAAAATGCTATAGTCAAGCCAATCGTATGGAAAGGAGTTTTTTTCATGCATTTTCTGCGCATTTCGTGCCCTTCACTTTTTAAATTATTTCGTATTGAATAATGAATAATAGCTTTTTTCCGACCAACTTAGGATGGGAACCACTGCTATAGGAACCACATTACTTGTTAGAGGGTATTTTGCTGTCCTCACTATAACTGCATTTTCGCATTTCGGCCAAAATGTTCATTTTCCCCCATACAATTTTGTATGGCCACTTGAGTTGCCAAAAAAGGGCATTTTGAGAAAATGTAGTTGCATTACTCGATAGCCATTCGATTTTCGATAGTTTCTATTCGATAGTCGATCATTTTTTGGCTAGTTAACAAAGTGATCATCACTTTTAAGGGCACGCCAAATGGCAAAAATTTGAAATTTGCTTAAATTAAATTAAATTGAAATTAATTTAACCTATCTAATGTTTACCAATAATATCAATGAGATACGAGCTGGAGATACCTCGCGTTAACGCGAGCTGGAGAGCCGTCGAGTGTATATTATAAATAACCGCCAAATGGAAAAAAATTGAAACTAGCCTAAATTGAATAAAATTTTAATTAATATATACTTTCTAATAAGATATTAATAATATCAATAATAGAACAATGAGTTGCAGAAATTAGAGACTTTTAAAGAAGTTGCAATAAGACTTAAGACAAATGTTTGGCCACCGAAATAGCTCTAGCATTTACAGAGAAGAATTTGACATAGATGAGCTTTAAACCCTTACCAACGTTATGTTTCTAGCTGCGAAATAAATTAATATTTAATATCTTTGTTTTATTTTTTCAGATGAAATATCGTGATCTTGTTATAATGCAAAAGAAGAAGAGCAACATAATGAGAACAGGAATCTGCATTTTCAGTGATGACGATAACTTTTTTGAAAATGTGATACAGCGAGGAAGCCATATTACTTGCTTTTCTGCCTATATAACTACAAAACACATCTTATAAAGGGGCATCACTATGGGCTTCGAGCTCTCCATACATTAAGTGTGCACCATAATGTACATGAATATAACAGTGGGACAGCGCTATAAATTATAAGTGAGAAAGCAGCCATAAAGTGTGTGAAGTGCTACCATCGCCTTTTCGGCCAGTGCTACCCATCATAATTGTTTGTTTTTCTTATAACTTGACTATCACTCATCCAATCTTAACCATTCCATAAATTATACTAACGACTAAATATGCCTCTAGGTGCACCTCCCACCGACAATTCTTCAACTGTGCGAAAGCTTAACACAAATTAATTATACTTATTGATTTTACTGATTTTCTTATTCGCCGGCTGGCACCATGATGATTGGATCTGTTATTATCCTTTGCTAAATTATTTATTTGCGTCTCAAAATAAAATCAACAATTAACTATTTTTCTTTAAGTTTTCTCTTGCAAACCACAAGAATAAAAATCAACAAAAAACAAAATCAGAACAAAATTCATAAACAACAAAATTACTTTATAGTTTCAGTTTTACCAGTTTGTTGTTTCTTTGTTTTTCTTTCTTTTCGTTCGTTATTTTTTATAATTTAAATTTTTTTTATTTTTTAAAAAATAATATTATTTTGAAGTTCAATTTTGCAGTTGTAGTAGCAGAAGTAAAATTTAATTAAAATAATATACGAGAGAGAGATAGAGAGAGTTAGCGATGAATATAACATCTATGGAGAATGGTTGTTGCTATAAATTGGTTGGTGTTGATTGGTTGTTGTTGTTGTTGGTGGTGGTAGTTATTTATAGCATATCTGGTCTGTCACACATTCTGGCGAGGAATGCTGTGGAGAGAATTGAGAAATCAACAGATGAGTACACGAGTTTTCATGACAGCGACACGAAAAGACACCCAGACAGACGAGACATCGGTATCAGGTGGTTGGCATTTTATTTTATTTTCGTTTTGGAGTACTTACGGTCTAGTCGAAGACGACTGGATCGCTCATCAAGCGCTGGATGAACTCTGTGATGGTTCAATCACGACAGGCAAGGTTCAATCACAAGACAAATACGTTGGGGGATTTTGGTTGGTGCAATTGGTTTTTTTTTTTTTTTTGGTGGGAACATAAATACGGCATACACAGAGGGTTTCAAGTGCAGAGCAAAGATTGGTTTGGTGCATGTGGAATATATAGATAACATTGATGACTTGACACTTGACACCTAGACACAGGTGCAACCAATAAATGTATTGGCTATCAAATACTTACGAGAGTAGGGGATAAAGCCTTCATCATCCTCAGGATCCATGCAATCAGCCATCAGAGTATCCACCTGTTCATCATCCAGAGTCTCACCTGTTTGATAGAGAAATGGTTAGAGTTTTCTTGAGGGATGAGTACTTTAGGGTCTGAAGCTTACCAAGGGACAGCAGGGCGTGTTGCAATTCAGCGAGCATCATGGTGCCGTTCTCGGCTTTGTCGTACAGCTTCAAGCACTCAATGAAGTCCTCATAGCAGCCTTGCTCCTTCTCCTTCTTAACCTGTGAGTAGATGGGCAGGAACTCATCCATCTTGATTTTCTTCTCGTTGCGCTTCTTGGTGCCGCCCATCTTCTCGATCAGCGCCAAGGTGGGGTTCAAGTTCAGGGCACGCAGAGCATCGCCTAGATCAACGGCATCAATACCCTCACCGGCGGAACCCATGACTTCGAAAACGAATTCGACATCTAAGAAAATCAACATAATAATGAATTTATTAGTGGAATTACTTAAGCCACTATGGACTTCAAAACACAACCACAAGGACTTTACCAGGGATACCTAATCTGATGTTAATATATGATTTTTATTTTAGAATTTAATAGAATTACTTTTTTTCTTTAAAGGCGACTACCGTTTGGAGTTCTAATTCAAAACGAGAACGAAAAGAGTCAGCAATTTCGAACCCTGCTTGTTCCAAGTACCAATGACTTTTTCAATCCTGAACCACTTGATTAAATTAATTTCGAACTATTTAAAAAATTTTTTGTTTTGACTTTTAAGTCTTAACTCGGTCGGAAACTTTACGTTAAAGTCTGTTCCATTCTAAAGTCAGATATTAAAAACAAAATGAAAATACTTAAAATAAGTACTAAATGCTCTTGATTCAAACCCATCAAACTCCAAAGTGTTAGTCTCATAGTAACCTTGTCATTGAGGGAATAGAACTTTGTACTTGAATCAACATTGTTAATAGTGCAGTAATAGTCCGAACTAGATTAAAGCACAAAACTGTTATTCTAAGTACGATTCTGAGTACTTGTTTTAAGACTGTTTAGGGATGTTTTAAATCAATTTTAATATATTTTTTGGCGTACTATTATTTGTTTATGGTCTTAAGTACTTTTCGGTTTAGTCTCAAACTTCAAAAGTTAGGTATAAAATTTTCCTTGTAATATCAAAATCCAGAAAAAATGAATTAACCAAAGACCTAGATGTTTATACTACAGGTCAAAAACCTACCCTTACTCCATAACCATAGGGTAAGAACCAGAAAAGAACTTTAAACACAGATTCAACTTAAAATAGTTCGCATTTTCTGTAGCATATTTGCATTGTAAGTCTATTCTGTGGCTAATCCATAAAATTTTGTACTTGAACTAAATACGCTCTTTTTCTTTTAATATTTTGGCTAAATGCAAGTACGAAATGTGCTCGATTCAATAACGTTTGTTCGCATTTTAATTATATTAACAACTGTTTTTCTATTCTAAGAACGTAGAATGGTATTAATTCTATCTTGATCGATCTAGAACTCTGCCGGTCATTAATTTAAAAATATTCCACTTTGCAAGACACTTGCTAATTTTTTTCTTTTTTTTTGAGCTTTCAACATTTTGTACCTTACAGAGTCATTAATTTCGCTTTGTATTCACTTAGCCTTAATGTGCACCTGTTGCGAAATTTTAAATTTAATCAAATAATCTCATTTTTATTAATGTCGAGTTGAAAACCATGTGGCGAAAATAACTATAAGGGCAAATATCAGAGTTGTTGTAAAATCTATTATAATATGTGTTGAAATAACAGGCCCAGTTGCGAGGCTGAGGCGGGCTATGAGGTTGCCGAACCTTAAGAAGTAATCCAAAACGTCTCTGCTTGGTCTGATTACTAAGCTGTTAGAATCCTTTCTTTTTAGAGAATTTGTAAAAATGAGAAAAATATTGTCATTGCCAGATTCTACAATTAACTAGAGGGAAAAGGTAAAAAGATTGGACGAACATCTACGATGAGCACAAACGTTTCCAAATACGGTGCATAAACAATTCTTCTTTGCGATGATGAATACTGAACAAGTGGTTTCAAGTAGACGGTGCCATATAATACACAAAAATGGCCATATTGTCAGGCGATTTCAGTGAACAATTTATTTTACTTTTGCGGCCTTGGGGTTATTCAATAATGAATTACTTATTAGTAAACTACCGGCCAATGTTTTGGAAAGAGTATGCAACAATTGGAAACGGCGTATGAACCACTTGAGGCTCAGCCGAGTTCAA
Source organism: Lordiphosa clarofinis (assembly GCA_018904275.1). Taxonomy (NCBI): domain Eukaryota; kingdom Metazoa; phylum Arthropoda; class Insecta; order Diptera; family Drosophilidae; genus Lordiphosa; species Lordiphosa clarofinis. The sequence goes on from JAEIGQ010000003.1 coordinate 95,641, forward strand.
CAATTAACCGAATTCATCTTTCAACATTTATAGAGCTGGTGTCAATTCTGGTTGCTTTCGATATACACAAACACGTGCGATAGCCATCCCCCGTCAAATGTTGATTAATCCGGTTTCGAAAACTCAAAACGTAACTAAATCGTTTGGAATTCGGAACATCAAAATTAACACGTTCATTATCGTTTTGTTTTTAGTTTCGGAATTCGGATCAAGCCTGCATATAGATCGTTCTATCGGTTCAAATAAAGATTTCATTATAATGTGAAATTATAAAAAATTATAATGTGTACCACCAAAAGAACCAATTTTTACAAAAAATAATGCTATTTTTTAAACTGAAAAGCCGAAAACTATTCAGTTTTAGGAGAGCCAGCAGTTCTATCAAATTTGTAAATTTTTAAAATATTTAACAGTGGATATCTGGGGGACAATTTGCTACTTTTGGCATCAATGACGGCAACTCATTTACTGAACAGGTTTTGTTCACTCTTTGTACTTAAGCTTATGTTTTGGTTTAAGGTGGACAAAGCATGGAATACTCAAGAAATTTAAGGAAATAGTGTAGTAAAACGAACGAGTCGTCTTAATAGAGGGAATTGCCAGTTAGAATTGCCCCTTAAATAATCTTCATAGTTTTGCTTGAAAGAGGAACAATATTAATTAACTGGAACATAACTTGTCATAATCAAAGAAGCCGAAAAGAAGTTTTAGTTTCACTAAGACATTACCCCAGGTCACACATAACTCGATGGCTAAATTAAAAACTTGTTTTCTTCCCTTCGATATGATTCCTACAAAACCACTTTCCCCCATTAAAGCAACGATTAGGTAATTTTTTAGACTAGAATTGGTTATTGAACCCCAAATTGCGCCATTTTGATTTGGTTCACTCATTGATTTGACCTTTGTCTGTGGTCGCAAATTTTTTTGAATTTCATTTCACTTGCAGGAATAAATCCACTTTTTGTATTTTTGTTTCATTGTTGTTTAAATTTGTCCCCCTTGGAATGAGGTCAAATGGTTAACCCTGAATTATGGGATACGCACATTTTTGGTCATCATCAATTTCTTGGTTGCCGCCTACACACCCACACACCACCCTGGCTAAGCAAGTTTGTGTGTGTGTGAGAGTGTATGTACCCGCACGAAGCATACATCACGTATACGTAATCCGACACCCGAACGCCTTCGCCATCGTCTTGGCTATATACATACATACAGAAATTGTTTTTGCTCTTCTCTCGAAACGATTTTTCAACGAAAATAAATCGAAAGAAATAACTTGGCCCAAAATTAGATTTTTTAAACGAAACAGCATACGATCGCGAGTTCGCCATGCACACACACACACATACACATGAAATTTCCATTGAAATTTCCTAAAAATTTTCCAACATAACGTTGACTGAAAACTTTCCGCCTAACGTACATATAGATGCTACGCGATTACGAAATATAAATTTCACTTTTTTCTTCTTCTTTCTTCACACGCGGCGGCGCACGTTATGTAATCAACTTGGCCTTTTAGTCCTTGTGCAAGTGATTTGATGTTTAGCATAATCCTTTTTTTGCAGACAGCTTCAACTTACTTTCAATTTCACGCTTTGGAACATCAGCCTAGAAAATGTTGAGAAAAAGAACATGGTTTTTTTTTTAAAGATATAAGCAAATTTTGTAGAAGTTTCCTAGAGCTGTTCAATAATTCATTTATATGTATATACACACCATTTTGTCTGTTTGAATGCGAAAGGCAACTGTATCGCGGATGAGCTCGGTCTCGACTGAACGTTATTCGTCAGCGGCAGTACGGCAAGGTAATTCTGAGGTGATAGCCCAAGCAGCAGTTGGCCACGATCGCACGCACACATACACACACTCAACATGACGAAATGCTCTTTTCCTACGCAAGGCTATACGCACACACACACACACACACACTCGCGTTGATGAGGCCAAGAATTTACTTTCATCTTGGGAACATTTTCAAATGTCTTCTCTCGCTATATCTGGATATTAGGTCTCTCCTTTGGAGCACAGCTGCTCTCTCTCTCTCGCTCTCTCTCTCTTGGCAAAAGCTATTTTTAACACTATTCTTTTTCTTAGTGAAGGCAAAATAATAATCATTTGTGGCATTCCCAGTCGCATAGTGTTGAATATCATTTGATGTTACACATGATTTTGCAGATAATATTTTGAGTAACATTATTGTCTGAGCTTAGGGAAGCATTATGTATACATATTTATCCGCTCATCGTCTCGACCCTGATCAATCTTTTTGGCAAGCCACAAGGCATTTTCATTTTTCTATGTTATCGTTCAAAATGTTTTGTCCGAACACCTGAATGACCATTAATACATTCTCCAAGTCCCTTGCCTTCCCTTCTATATATATATACATAAAAATATATATAGATATATGTACGCTTGGCAGACGCATTACTAGCTCTCTATATTCGGTTTAATGCGTGCTATTTATAAAAACTATGACACAGATACACAAAATGTATTCAGAGCAAAAATGTACAACAACAATTGAAACAGGCAAGTGCATACATATACATTCTGATGTATGTATGTATGTGTGTATTGGCCAAATAGCCAAGCAATTAGTATGGTCAATAGCTTAGCAACTGCATCGGTCAATGGCATGCCCCGTCATCCTTGCAATCCTTGTCCTTGACTTTGAATCAGGACGGGCCCTTTTATAGTTTGACCCAGTTAGGGCTCAGCTGTTTCCATTCTCTCTCTCTCTGTCTCTCGCTCAAAGTGTTACTTCGGCTCGGTATTTTTCAGGCGCAGCCTCTGTAGATTTGTTTTGGTTTAGTCCTGACCAAAATAAACACCTGTTGTGGTGCCAGCGAAACTAGGCTGAGCTGCTGCTTAAACAAACAGCTGATAAATGCGCAGATGAATGTGCGCAGTTTCATTGATAAAAATCATTTCAATTAATCAATTCAATGTGCGCTGCAAATCTCTAGAGATTTTTAAAGAAGTCTCACAGTCATAGAATGTCCTTGACAAATTTACATATACGTATAGTCATAAGCCACGCGATTGCGCGCACACTTAACTCTTCTTTGTTGTTGCAAAAGAAAGCGGTATAAGCTCGTAAACTGCCAGTGTGTCGACGTCGCTGCCGCAGAGCAGTGCTGTATACACAGTATAACAACTTGGATGTTGTGTCCGCTTTAGCACTGCGTTAGCTTGTACTTATTGTATCATTATAGGCGGTTTATTTGTAAGACAATCTCTACAGATTTTGGCCTCGATTGGTTTGCAAAGCGCTCGAAAAATCCTTCGGTGTCACAGAACTTTAAGAGATTTTATTTACATGTTTTAAAATCTAGTTGGAAGGTTTATGCATTTAAAAATTACACAGTACAACACTAAAAAAAGCCCGGCATAAGACCCATAAATTATGATAAAAGACACCTTTGTAAGCTTCACCTCATACCCAGTTTTTCAAATGCATTTCGGTTCGCGTTTAATGGGTACTTTTGTACTTGCAACACACAACTACAACAATTTTAGCTTAGTTTTTACTGGCTTAAGATAAAATTTTCCAAAATTCAGCAAATGTGGACAGGGTCATTGGGAACGACATATAAAAAATTCACTCAATTCGCGCAAACGGTTAAGGTACCTCCAGAAGGAGTTAAACGTTCATTCTTCAATATCTTTAAAAGCGCACGGTAGATTTTTCTTAAAATCGTTGTGTATGATGGTATAATGGGCTATTGCATTTCCCTAAGAGATGGTACTCAACAGCCAAAAAACCGCGATATGGAGTACCATTTTTGGACACACCCACAAATCAATTCATGTAGGCCATAAACAAGATCTAAAAATAGACAGTTATGCGTTTTCAGTTTTGCCAACGAAGCTTTGGTTCGCGGTTTATAGGCATTTTTGTGCCAGCAACTGCCTTAGAACATTGACCATTTAGGTAAAACAAGCTACAAAATTGCCTATAAAACGCGAACCAAAGCTTCCTTGGTGAAACTGAAAACACAGTTCAGTCTATTTGTACGTCGGGTATATAGTTCATATGGAGTGCTCCGTGGGTGAATATAAAATTGGTACTCCAATTCGCGGTTTTTTGGCTGTCGAGTACCATCTCTTAGGGAAATGCAATAGCCCATTATACCATCATACACAACGATTTTAAGAAAAATCTACCGTGCGCTTTTAAAGATATTGAAGAATGAACGTTTAACTCCTTCTGGAGGTACCTTAACCGTTTGCGCGAATTGAGTGAATTTTTCATATGTCGTTCCCAATGACCCTGTCCACATATGCTGAATTTTGGAGAATTTTATCTTAAGCCAGTAAAAACTAAGCTAAAATTGTTGTAGTTGTGTGTTGCAAGTACAAAAGTACCCATTAAACGCGAACCGAAATGCATTTGAAAAACTGGGTATGAGGTGAAGCTTACAAAGGTGTCTTTTATCATAATTTATTTTAAAAAAAGTTTGATTTTGTCGAACTGTGTTATTATTCAAATTTAAATCATACTCTTCAAAAATAAAATAAAAAGTTTAAAAATATTTCTGCTGCAATCATAAAAAAAATATAACTTAGCAACCCTAAGTCTTTGCTGGTACACAGATGGCGCTACCATAGGTAGAGGGCGCTTTGGTTGGTTAGTTTTAATTGTTAAAGCAGCATAGTACAGGAAAAAACTCCCACATATATATAGAACAAACAGTTTTGGCCATCTCTGCACTGGATTTCTTTGGGAGCAATCAACCGTCTTCTTACAAGTGTGCAAAGGCGTCGTTGTTTACTTTGCAGAAAACTAAAGATTTCTTCAGACATCCCTGAGTTATTGCGTTGATGACGATGTAGCAATAGCGAAAGACTTTTGAAACGCAGAAATATAATGTGAAACCGTGACACCTTCGTATATAGAGAATAGTTTCTTTATGCAATCGAGACTTCCACAAAAAAATTGATTGTGTTCAAGGTATCTCAATACCAACTTTAATAATTCTTTAAGATGCAATTAATACCGTTGCAATGTGCTTCCATTACCTTAAAGTATCGGCGGTAGTCAAAAAATGAATTAGGGTGGACGCTGCCAAGCTACCATGCGAAAACTTAGATGATACAATCAGAAATGGTGATGTCCAAGTCCCGAAGAACTTGTGAGAAAGTTTTTAGGGGGCCATCGCACACTGCACACTGGTCCAAATGCGAAAAATTTTGGCAGAAATTCAATTTTTTTTTAAGAGTTATGAAAAAACAATATTTTTTTCCAATAAAATATTATCCAGGGCAGTTAAAAATCATATTAGTACAATAGAATTTGAAGCACAGCGAATTTAGGCAGCCCTGGAAGTCAGCTGTTCGTTTACACAAACTTTGACATTTTTTGCCTTGCACATAAGAGCATATTTCAAATCAGTATATAATAAAATCTACGTCGAATATTGAAGTAAATCAAAATGGAAAACAAAGTTTAAGGTATGTATATTACACAGAGGAACAAAATTCCATTTTTTTTTTTGCCTGGGACTGGGACCAATAAATTGTGAAACTAGAGGCATCAGGTAGCAACACCTCATACCCAGTTTTTCTGGTCCACTTCAAGTTCGCGTTTAATGGGCACATTTATACTAGCAACACACAGTTACAACATCTGTTGCTGGTCAAATAAAGATGAGAGCTAAAATTTTGTAAAATTCACCAAAGTTAGAGGGAGTCTCCACTATTGTTATACTAAATTCCCACTGCCAATGGATAAGCGGTTAGTACTCCGCCCATAGAGGACTAACTTACAAAATGGAATTAATAAAAAACCACTCGATAGAATTTTGTTAGATTTTAAACATATTGAGATACTGACCAGTTAAATGTGTCCTTAAGAGATGGTAACATGCATCGAAAAACCGCGATGGTGGGTACCACATTTGGCAGCACCCATCATCGAGGCAATATAGGCCATAAACAACAGATAAAAATAGACCGAACTGCGTTTTCAATTTTACCAACGAATCCTTGGTTCGCGGTTTATAGTCATTTTTGTACTAGCAATTGCCTTAGAACAACATTGACCATTAAGGGCACTTCCCTTGACTTTAAAATTATAGTTTTATTCATACATGTAAAAAACATTCCTTACAATATGAAAATGCATCAATGTGATTGGCTTATGATATAGCGGATCGCTAATAAGTCTAACAGTGTTTGAAGAAATTTTATTCTACCTAGACTACTCTATATGTCCTCATAAAAATTTCTTTCTAATTATTATATTCATTAGCTAGCAAAGGCATACCGCCGAAATTAAGATCTCTCTGAATCATTGGTTAGCATATATACGATTGCGATTGCCCAGTGCAAATGTATGAAATTTTTATTAAAGTTTGGTGTGCATAGTATGCTTTGAAGCATTACATTTTTTTTTAAATGGGTGAAATGTTAAAATTAATTTTAATTGATTGACATTTAAAACTTACAAAAGGAAAGTAAAAGTAAAAAATAATAATACGAACTTGTTGGAAGAAAACGCCGAAAACTAGTCTGACTGACATCACTTGGACCATCCCACCATGTAATCCGAAGCTTCCATCACACAATTGGAAGGCATATCATATTATAAAAATCGTGAAGGCCAAGCTAACTTCGTCTTGGCCGAAGTTTTTTTACCCTTGCAAATGTTTTAATACATCAGAGTTTACGAACGTCAGCATCAAAACAAACAAATTTCTAAAATAAAACCCACTTTTCGACCGACAGTTTCTATGGCAGCTATAAGATATAGTCATCCGATCCGGTCGGTTTCGACATATTAGCAGTGTGCAGTAAAAAGAAGACTCTGTGCAATAAGTTAAGTTTCAGCTCGATAGCTTTAAAACTGGGAGACTAGTTTGCGTAGAAACAGACAGACGGACAGACAGACAGACAGACAGACAGACAGACAGACAGACAGACAGACAGACAGACAAACAGACGGACGGACGGGCCGATGGCCAACTATCAACAATATATATTATCGTCAGGTCTCTGAAGTTTTATTTTTAAAAAAAGAAACTTTTTTCCTTTTATTTTGACGTCTGAAATTCATGGGATCTGTTTCTCTAATAAGGGACCAACAATATTGTCCTAGCATAGATTGAAGATTTTTTCCTTTGTATCTACTTTCAATTATAGCAATTTCCTGGTGAAATCTTTCTCCGTGTTCGTCACTAAAATCGCCCAAATTCGGGGGAAAAAAGTCCAAATGGTTGTGTAAAAAGTGGATTTTCAGTGACATATTTACACCCATATCACGGTATGTGAAAATTAGGTTTTGTACAATTTCCTTGTAGTTTTCTGCTCTTTCATTTCCTAAAAAATTTTCTGTTACAGATTTAAAAAGCAAGCCAAGCTTTTTTTCAATTTCATTAAGTGAATTTTCAAAATCATTATTCTTAAATAACTTTTTAATTTGCGGGCCGTTAAATACACCTGCTTCGATTTTGGCTATACTTAGTTTAGGAAAAGTTTTTCTTAAAAGCTGAAAACTTGTGCTTTCAACATTTAATGCCCTGACAAAATTTCGTATAAGACCCAGCTTTATGTGCAAGGGTGGTAAGATAATTTTTCTAGCATCGACTAGCGGTAAATGCTCGATGCTCGGTTGACCCAATTGGAACCTGACTCGCGGATCCCATTTAAAATCTGTGTAGTGAAGATGTTTTTTTTGTCCTTCCCAAACGCATAAAAAGCATTGATGTTACCCTTTTTTCACACCTGTTAATAATGCTACTATTTTTAGGTCACAACAAATCATCCATTGATATTGTTGGTACTTTATTAACCGTAGAATTAACCTCATATTTTCATATGTTTCTGGCATATTTGTTGCATATGCAATGGGTACTGAGGGATACTTGTTGCCAATGTTTAGCAGTACTGCTTTTAAGCTGTTCGTAGATCCATCAATAAAAAGACGCCATTCCTCTGGGACATGAGGGTGTCCTATTTCGATAAAAAGATCATCGATATTTGTACAATAACATAGATTACTGTCTGTTTCATCAATTGGATGCATGGCGAAATTAATATCAAGTGACTTGGAACAAGTTCGTTTACGAGAAGATGTTATTTTAAAATCATCTGCTACCAAATTCCACTGTTTTCAGCGAGATGCAAGCAGCTCTGCTCCACTTTGGGACAAGCTTGCATCTCGAACTATGTCGTTAAAGTCAGATTGAGTAATCAAGTGTCGTGTGCTAGAACACTCTGATGGTTTAAACTCAGAATTAGTAATTTCTTCTAGTTGTTGCATACTTTTATTTTTAGTGTCATCTAAGACAGATTTTAAATTATTATTAGAACTTAATTGAGCTCTAACTACCGTGTCAACTTCAATGTAGTCAATTCGTTCACGACTGCTATAACGGTGTCCCTGACAATTTTCACGGTTTAAGCAAAAATAGCAAGCATCCGGCGAATGCTCGGTTCGCCTATACCAAATTGTAGGATGCTCAAACTTAAAAGCTCTAGAGGCAATTGTATTATTGTTATCATTTAAAGTTCTTATACAGGAATCACACACTCTATCAGGAGCGTACCACACATCCTGTTGAAATGAAGTTTTAAAATAATCTTCGAATGCATTCCTATGTCTGGAAGATGCTTTTCGGCTTTTTCTTTTAGGCGTATATAAGCCACAAATATAGCAAAAGTTATCTTTGAATGGGCAAGATGGAATTAACCTACTTTGTTTGTTTTTGTAAAAATGTGCAAGCATTTTTGCTTTGAAATAATTTTTTTGTCACTGCCCTTATCCAAATAAAACGGTTTTAAAAATCAGTGTTTTCTTCCAACAAATTCGTATTATTATTTTTTTACTTTTACTTTCCTTTTGTAAGTTTATTATTAAAATAAAAATTAAACAAGTAAAATAAATAAATTGGCTTCTGTATGTTGTTGCTCATTATTCGGATGCCTTTGTTTAAGTGTCAATAAATTAAAATAATTTTTAACATCTCACCTTTCAAAGCATACTATGCACACCAAACTTTAATAAAAAATTTCATACATTTGCACTGGGCAATCGCAATCGTATATATGCTAACCAATGATTCAGAGAGATCTTAATTTCGGCGGTATGCCTTTGCTAGCTAATGAATATAATAATTAGAAAGAAATTTTTATGAGGACATATAGAGTAGTCTAGGTAGAATAAAATTTCTTCAAACACTGTTAGACTTATTAGCGATCCGCTATATCATAAGCCAATCACATTGATGCATTTTCATATTGTAAGGAATGTTTTTTACATGTATGAATAAAACTATAATTTTAAAGTCAAGGGAAGTGCCCTTAATGGTCAATGTTGTTCTAAGGCAATTGCTAGTACAAAAATGACTATAAACCGCGAACCAAGGATTCGTTGGTAAAATTGAAAACGCAGTTCGGTCTATTTTTATCTGTTGTTTATGGCCTATATTGCCTCGATGATGGGTGCTGCCAAATGTGGTACCCACCATCGAGGTTTTTCGATGCATGTTACCATCTCTTAAGGACACATTTAACTGGTCAGTATCTCAATATGTTTAAAATCTAACAAAATTCTATCGAGTGGTTTTTCATTAATTCCATTTTGTTAGTTAGTCCTCTATGGGCGGGGTACTAACCGCTTATCCATTGGCGTGCAGGAATTTAGTATAACAATAGTGGAGACTCCCCTCCCTCAACTTTGGTGAATTTTACAAAATTTTAGCTCTCATCTTTATTTGACCAGCAACAGATGTTGTAACTGTGTGTTGCTAGTATAAATGTGCCCATTAAACGCGAACTTGACGTGGACCAGAAAAACGGTTTTTAGGTTTTTATATGTGGTGTGTTTTTTTTTCATGGGTTATTGGCCCGGTTTCAACCCCAGGCAAATTTGAGTGTTCCACAGTGTGTTATATAGTGTTTTTTTGCATTCCCTGTTTTACGTGATTTGTCTTTGTTAATATGTGTTTTTGTAAATGATGTTTTATAGCAATTCTAACCTTGAACTTGTGTTCCGTGGAATAAAAGTATGTTGGATTGACGTGGATTGACGGAACTTTAAACGCTATATTATTCTTCAATATGTACATAATACGGGGATATAAATCGTTTTGACCCCTTTTTGCCCCTTTTGCGAAAAATCGACTTTGTTCAGACAACATTTATTTGAGTTAAGGCGAAATGCTCAAGTTTTGGCTTGCAAATGGTCGCCCAACCAAACCTTAACTTATTTTGCGCTGCAGAAAAGTAGCAGGAACCACACAAAAAACAAGAAAATAAACATTTTTTTTGACTATGTTAATGTTTATTAAAGCAAATGCTATCGAATGTTCTCAAGATTTAAAATGCAGTAGCAAACTTGGCTTGCATCTCGATTGCAAGTAAAACTTTTAACCAGGTGAATTCTTTGAAAATGTAGGACACCCACGATTATGCTATGAAGGGAGCTCTCGCTTGAAGCGTAGATTAGCTGCCACGGTTTCAGCAGATCATGGTAAAAAGGAAAATCTTCTTATCCATGTAGCAGCAGTGACTGCAACAAAGGCGCATTAAAAAAAGAAGGTAAATTTGTTTAGGCGGGCGGGTGGTTGTGGAGGGGGCTAAGGTGGTTGGGATGATTTACCAGATTGTTTATTAAAAAAAATATATATACATTTAAGATTTATGGAAGGTATTTTAGAATTTATTGTATTCAAAGACATTGGCATATATGGGGCGGCAGAGAGGGCGTGGTCCGATCGGTCTAAATTTTTTCTCAGACTTCAAATATGCTATAACCATAAAGTGTACCAAGTTTCAGCTCTGTAACTACATTTTTCTAATTTCTGCCAAAATTTTTGACATTTGGACCAGTGTGCATCGGACGTATCGCAGGTTGCGGATAGCAAACGGTCTTCCTATTAGGTTAGCTACAAATAAGTGGGTTTACCCCACAAATAGTAGTCCCGGACAGCCAGTGGGTGTCACGCTGCAGTGCACCGACTAGGCGCTTGTTTTGCCGCCTGCTGTAAGTAGCCTCACACACATCCAATCCCTACACAAAACCTTCCCCTTTTCCATCCCACACATAAAAATTTTGGGAACGAATATGCACCATCCCCTCCCCCCCAAAGGGAACACGGAGAGTTATCAAATGGTCGATAGTCTAGCACCGTAAAAACAAAAACCTATCCGCAAGGAACGGCCGCAGCCGTGAAGCGCAGCACTACAGTGCACTTTGTGTGGTGCCTCACTTCAATCATATCCTGATAGCCTCTTAGTGTACGGCCAATACTTGCTTTCATCTAAAAGTGAACACCGCAGAATAGAACAAGTTTTGTAATTATTTATTAAGTAAATATTATTTACATTTTGGCTTGGTTATATAAAAATCAATTTTTTCAGTGGTCCCGCCCTCTTAATTAAAAAAACCCTCAGTATTTTAACTATATAACGTAACAAGATCTTTTAGAGATAGTTAGTAACTATCATTATATATTAATTTACCGAAGATATGATAAAGATCGGATGAACTGTTCTCAAGTTATGAACAAAAAAGGCCTTGAACCCGCCCCCAAAACAATGCCAAGTAAGCCTCCGATTCAGAATGAAGTTAACGGGCGGGGAGAGGCACAAACGAAAAAATGTAAAAATAGAACAAGCCTTTCGCAGCTGCCAATAGCAAACTATTTTCGATTTTAATATTTCTTAGCAACAAGCCAAATGAGGTTCACATTCTTACGACCTTCATATTATGCCTGATTGAGCTTCAGATCTTCGGTGGCCTTTTGGTCTAAGCACTTCTTTCATAAAGTGGAGTTTGTGTGTTCGAATTCTAGTTCTGAAAAGGAATTCTTTATATGGTCTTTGGGCCATAACTTCAGATTTTGTGGATTCCCTAGGACAACGAAGTAGCACTATGTTACAGATGAGTTTAGGGAGAAAATGTTTTCACTAAGACCTGGGAAAAATTATAATACCCACTGCAAAGGTATAAAAATAGAAACCAGAACAAAAATCTTTTAGTTATATATCTACTACTTATAAATCCGTAGGCCCGACTGACTGACATATTATCAACCCACAGCCAAAACTGCTTATCGTACACTCATAAAAATCTAGAACGAATAATTTGAGTACGAACGCTCTTGAAAAAAAAATCTAGTCGCACTTGAATTTTCAAGAATTTCGCTCTTGGAATCGAGACAAATTCATTCTCAATGTGGTTTTATAGGCAAGGGGAGTGAGGAAACGCAAACTTTGAGAGAATAACGTTGGCCGCGCTCTTTCAAAGAGAGACAGCGCATGCGCAGTTTGTCATTGTCATTTGACCGTGCCGCGCCGATAATTATGTTAAAGTTGAACATTAAGATTGGGCAAAAGTAAGTGATTAAACGTCTGTATAACACAGTACAACACTAAAAAAAAGCCCGGCATAAGACCAATAAATTATGATAAAAGGCACCTTTGTAAGCATCACCTCATACCCAGTTTTTCAAATCCACCCTTGGTTCGCGTTTAATGGGTACTTTTGTACTTGCAACACACAACTACAACAATTTTAACTAAGTTTTTACTGGCTTAAGATAAAATTCTCAAAAATTCAGCATATGTGGACAGGGTCATTGGGAACGACATATGAAAAATTCACTTAATTCGCGCAAACGGTTAAGGTACCTCCAGAAGGACTTAAACGTTCATTCTTCAATATCTTTAAAAGCGCGCGGTAGATTTTTCTTAAAATCGTTGTGAATGATGGTATAATGGGCTATTGCATTTCCCTAAGAGATGGTACTCGACAGCCAAAAAACCGCGAATTGGAGTACCAATTTTATATTCACCCACAAATCAATTCATATAGGCCATAAACAAGGTCTAAAAATAGACAGATCTGCGTTTTCAGTTTTGTCAACGAAGCCTTGGTTCGCGGTTTATAGGCATTTTTGTGCCAGCAACTGCCTTAGAACAACATTGACCATTTAGGTAAAACCAGCTTTACCAAAATTATGAAATTAAATTTATAAGTAAATTGCTTTATTGCAAGCAGGAAAACAGATCATATCATTTAAATACTTTAGTTTAGCGCATCTTGGTGTACCACGGATGGCCCACCAAAGACAATTTTGTATTAAAGATTTACTTTTTCTTGGTGGAAGCGACGAATTTTAATCATAAGATTAATTGCATAATTTTTGGGGGAGGCTGTGATACCCAGATGGTATTTGTTGTTTAAAGGCAATTGCTGGTAAAAAATTGCCTATAAAACGCGAACCAAAGCTTCCTTGGTGAAACTGAAAACACAGTTCAGTCTATTTGTACGTCGGGTATATAGTTCATATGGAGTGCTCCGTGGGTGAATATAAAATTGGTACTCCAATTCGCGGTTTTTTGGCTGTCAAGTACCATCTCTTAGGGACATGCAATAGCCCATTATACCATCATTCACAACGATTGTAAGAAAAATCTACCGTGCGCTTTTAAAGATATTGAAGAATGAACGTTTAAGTCCTTCTGGAGGTACCTTAACCGTTTGCGCGAATTAAGTGAATTTTTCATATGTCGTTCCCAATGACCCTGTCCACATATGCTGAATTTTGGAGAATTTTATCTTAAGCCAGTAAAAACTTAGTTAAAATTGTTGTAGTTGTGTGTTGCAAGTACAAAAGTACCCATTAAACGCGAACCGAGGGTGGATTTGAAAAACTGGGTATGAGGTGATGCTTACAAAGGTGCCTTTTATCATAATTTATTGGTCTTATGCCGGGCTTTTAAAAAAAGTTGGATTTTGTCGAACTGTGTAATATAATAAAAATGTTTAAAACATCAAAAAAAAAAATTAAATTAAATAAAAATAAAAAAAAAAGGAAAAAATACAAAAAAAATAATTGCTGCTACGGGGACTTGATCCACGGTCGAGCTGTTGCGGCTGGCCAAATACCAACCGCGCTGCCTCATAAATATGCTTTCGCCGCTGCTTGTAGCTTATCGACAATAGTCGAGTCGGTTAAGCTGCTCGTCCAACTGTGTATGTTTCAGTCTTCGAGGTACCGAGTTCAAGTCCCAGTAAAGTAAGTAAAATAAAAAATTTGTATCTGTTATGTGACTAACTCAAAATCAATTACATCTTAGAAAAAAGTGGGTGGGGTGGCTGATGGTGAGTGGCGAGCAGCGCAGAGCAAACAAACACCACGTCGGTCTGACGGGTTGTCCCGGGGTCTCGGTCGTGTCTGTCACACCCAAACCCCCACCCCCTTCAATTACTATTTTTAGTCTTTTATTTTGAGAATTATTCGTACTTGGATCAAGTACTGAAACTCTTGAGTCAAGAACGTCGGGATCAAAAATTCACTCTTGGATCAAGAATATTGCTCCTGAATCAAGAATTTTCACTCTTACCCTACTTTTGAGAACGAATGCTCTTGATTCAAGAGTGAAATTCTCTATTTTTTCTTTGAGTGTAGAAACCTAAGATTTGGCATAGACCTTCGTTTAGTTATGGAGGCGCGCACTAAGAAAAAAATGAGGAAAATTGTCCGCGAAATGGGTGAGAACGGCAAAGAAAATTGTGTATGGTCCACATAAATTTAACTGAGGAGCTCAGGCAATATTGAGGACAACATTGTTTTGCAAAGAGCGCGAGAGAGAGTGAGAAAGGGAACGACTCAAACTCTCACAAATTACATATTCGCTGTATGTATTTGTGTTGGCTCTCTAAGTTAGATGATAGCTGCTATGAGAGACATGTGTTAGAAAGAAATAGCAACTAACAAAAGAGAGAAGAAGAGGGAGTACACACAGGACGAAACGAGAGAGGAATAGTGGACAAGGGGAAAGAGTCCAGAGCTGTAGAGAAGGGGATGGAAAAAAAGGGGGTAAGCCAATTTGAATTCAAATATAATTGAAGAGTGGCTGCCATGAGATAAATTTTTGTTGATATTAAGTTCGTAATGGTGCAACAATACTGGACTTGTGTAGAAGTTTTATCCAAATATATTATCTCTTTAATTTTTGTGAAAGACTTAGGAAGCTATACGTTTCCAATTATGATCAAGCAGTGGATTAATATATAATTCCGGAATTTTTGACCGTCTTGAAAGTTTAAAATTTAACATGTCCACAGGCCACTGCATTTACCACGCAATATATTTTTAGCAGCTGTAAACTCTCAACTGTTACGATAAAACTAGACAATTTGTAAAATTTCTGAAACTTGGACGCGGACAAAGTCGCGGCGGGTTGGGACATTATATTATAATTATGTGCACGTACGTTGTACGTTGAGTACGTATGTCGCGTTCGCGACTGTGGAAATCCCCATACTTGAAAAATTAAACTTTGTTTCCATTAAGAAGTCGGAGATGCTTTCTTCAATGCAATGCAAATATCAGAGCTCTCATCAAGGGTATAAGTATTGAGGTTGTCGTTGTTAATCGATTTGAAATGTCTATTTTAAAACTTGAATAAGTTGTTTAGAGCAAGGAAATTTCAGTCAATTGGTTATTTCAGAAATGAATGTGCTTTAAAACTGTAGGAAATCGTTAGCCATTAGGCTAAATTGATGAACGCTTAAAATGCACTAAAATTTAACTCTTAATCTTAGTTTCCCTAATTTGAGTGCCAACACTTAAAGAATGACTTTAATTTAGCTAAACACTTAAGTACGAGTATTTACTGACACACCCTTATAAACTGAGCGCTCACATAAGCACACACACATATAAACAATGCCATTTAATGATAAATCGACATAAACCATACAATTGAACACACGGCGTATACGCAATTCCCACCCTCAGGCATTTGTTATCATTGTAACACAGGGTGTCTTGGCATAAAAGGACCAACAGCTGCTAAAGCATTATATAGCCAAACACCCTCTATTTCGAACAGCCCTTTTGGCATGCCACCAGTGCGTATACTTAACAAGGAGTGCGGGTGTGTGTGTGTGTGTGCGAATTATCCTGTATAGAGACGGGGAGAACAAGGCCAGAGCTCGTCCGTTAACGAGGCTAGCCTCAGTTGCATCCGAACCTTCTAGCTGTGAGCAGTTATCGCAACTGGCCCCGCGCAAATCAAGGTAAAGACAAAGAAAACTGTGGAAAAAAGGACTATTAAAGGAAAAAAAATGGACAATTATCTTTATTGAAATCAAACAAAAAGTGCTGCGTAAATGTGGTCGTAAAAATGGTTTACAATTACCACAACGGCAGGAGCCAAGCCCTTTGCGGCCAATTGTCTGGGGTGCGGCCACAATCAAGCGAAACAATTATTGGCCTCAAAGGCAACGTTTGATTTGAGTGTGTGCTAAATGCTTAAATAGATTGGCCACTTTTTGGTCGAAAACTAAAATTTTCATTTGTTATATAAGTCTGTGAAAATTTTTGTGCCCCAAATTAGCATGTATACCAAAAAGCCCCAATTCTGTATCTATAACCCAAATGCTGATGCGGAGTCTGCGTTCTGCGATGCTGTAAATCACAGCTGTGTGCGTGCTTGAGGATGTGGCACTGACCTAGACACCCCCAAAGGATGCGCACGCAAGCACCTGTTGGCCTCGCCATGCTAACTAGTTGCCCGTTTTATGAATGGAGCCAGCCGCCCACATGTTGCATGCCATAATTGATTGCTGTTTACCTTGCCTTTCCAGCTGGCCACCACCATGGTGACCAATGCCACAACAACAACAACAACCACCAACAACAACAATCTGCAAGCGAACAATAATAGTCATGCGCCTGCGAGTGCCGCCAACGCCGCGAATAATAACAACGATGACTTTGACTTTGATCAGGACGATGGACTGCAGGATTTGGGTTTGCCCGTGTCCGTGCAGACATTCCTGTGGCGACAAATTGCCCCCTTCATACGTCCCAAGCTGGGAAAGTTGCATGAGTCGACCTGCCTGGTGAGTCCTGTCACTGCAGGGGAAAAACATAACTGAAAAAAAAGGATCCTACAAAAACGAACTGTGCTGTACATTCGCTATGCGTGTTTGTTGTAAGGATGGACTGTGTAAACATTACCATTTATTGGCCAACAAACATGAATTGATTGTTTAATGTTTTCAAAACAAATTCCAACAAAAAGGAAAAACTATAAAACAAAATTCTTGGCATTGATGTTTGATGTATTCATTTTGTATTATTTTTTATGCATTTGATTTATACTTACCAACACGGCCACCTTTCACAAACTGTGTCTTCACCAAGCACTTGTACAGGCAGTATTCTCCAAACTGATCCTGCACTCGTGCTAACTAACATACCTATATGCTTTCAACACACCAACAACCACAACACCAAACAATATCAAAACTGTACAAATTAAAATTGTAAAATCTTTCGCAATTTGTCTAAATCTGAATGTAGTTTTGTCAACATGCACCAGGACACCATGTAAGTTATAAATGTTTTGTTGTTACATACATATATGTATAACATATAGTAGAAATCAGGCCAAAGCTAACTCAACGTACCAGATGCTCAGCACAGGGAAGTATCGGGGGTGCCAGAACAGAAACCTCTTCAAACCAAATTCCAATTCTTAGGTACCACAGATATTTTGAATGGTTGCTTCGAAATCTCCCCAATTTAGATAAGCTAAAAAAATTCGCAAAATCTAACAAATACTGCCAAATCAACCATAGCTCTTACGTAAACCAAACTGACCCAGCTCGCAAGCCAACCTTTAGATAGCCCATACAAAAATACATTTCTATGGTCTAATAAGAAATGTAATTCATAGCGGCTTTCTATTAGAACTCCAAGTACATTTCATATATAAATATTAAATTCAATAAAATAACGAGCAGTTTAGGGAATATAATTATATTGATATGAAACACAAGAGTAAGTTAAAGTGGGGCCTGACCAACAAAAGTCAAAGCCGAAAAGAATGCTACGATTCTTATAAATTCGCTATTTCTTATCTGATCTATATGAAAATGTTTAAATTTATACATATTGTCGATATTTCCCGATATTTCCGTCCCGCCCACTTTTGTAGTAAATATTTAAAGATTGTACATTTCACAACAGCATTAGCATTGGTTGACCACAATTGGGGGCATATAGATTCCTAAGTCTTTCGCAAAAATTATAGAGACAATATTTTTTTGATAAATGTTTGACATACATAACTCCCGTCGGGGCAGCCACTCTTCAATAATAAATCAATTCAAGTTGGCGTTCCCTTTTTTCCACACCCCCTCTCTCCCTCACTCGTCCACTGCTCTCCACTCTTCCCCTTCCCCTGCCCTGTCATTTCGATCTGTATGTTCCTCAGTAAGTAGTATTTTCTTCTCTCTGTTCACTGGTAACCCACTGGTAAGAAGTACCTCCTCTCTCCTATTAATTCCTAGTTCTTTGTAACCGATGTCATATGTCTAAGATAGACAAGAAATGCTTGGCATTTTTTGTTTTACACACATACCTAATTTGTGTGAGTGTCTGAGTCGTGCACTCACATACTCTCTTTCGCGCTCTTTCCAAAACAGCTTATTCCACAATATTGCCTGCCCCATACAAACTTTTCTTTGGCGCTTTCACCCAATTCGCGGTCAAATTTTCATATTATATATCTTGCATAGTGCACAATCTTAACCTAGCAGTTAAGTCGCCTACCGACTTCGATATACCCACTCATAAAAACTTTTAACTCCTCTACACCCACGGTTCAAATTTTTCTCTACTTCTTCATTTCTTTGGCTTTATGCTACTACTTCTCTGAAGTCAAATCGGCTATCTTTAACTGGATAATCAGTTTTGGCTGTGGGTTGATAATATGTCAGTCAGTCAGTTAGTCGAGACTACAGATTTATAAGCATAGATGTGATACATACACCTGCTCGAACTTAATATAGCCTTTTAAATCCTCGACCAGCGGGCATAATACACATTTGCCACATCTACGCGCTACCCAATACTGTTGTTGTTGTTTATTAGTTTTCTTAGTGCTACAAGTACATTGAGACTTATGTTTATGGCTTTAATCACAGGTTGAAATCAATTTGAAAAACAATACAAAAATATACTAACTTAAACTACGAATAAATTATTTAACCAATCACTAATTATTACATTTACAAAAAAAAAACGAGAAAGCGGCAAGTTAAAGCCGGCTCTAACATACTTCATGTACCTGTGACTCATGAACAAAACATGTTTAACAGTGTTCATCTCTAGTTCTCCTTAGGCTACAAAACTCTTTAAGGGTGGGAGTAGGTGGGGAGAGGGTTGTTTACTTATTTGCTCATAACTTGAGAACCTCTCATCGGATCTTTAGTATTTCCTCGGCAAATCGATACATTTTGCTAATTACTAACTATCTCCAGAACCAAACGTCTATCTTCAACTGGAGATAAACGTTTTTTCCAAATTGCGGGGGCGGGAGGGGGCGTGGCAAAAATTGAAAATAAACTTGATCTGCCTGCAGCTGTAAGAAACATTTGTCCCATACATGTCAAACCTCTATCTCTTACCATCTCTGAGATCTGTTTTTTCATACGGACGGACGGACAGACGGACAGACAGACGGACAGACAGACGGACATGGCTATTTCGACTCGGTTGTTGATGCTGATCAAGAATATATATACTTTATATAGTCGGAAATGATTCCTTCTCCCTGTTACATACTTTTGCACAAACTTAGTATACCCTTTTTACCTACGAGTAAGGGTATAAAAATAAAACACAAGGAGAGAGAACAAAAAAAGGAGAAAATATTATTACTATTTGTGCTATTGTTTGAGATGGTATTCTAAACTTTTCTTAAATAGTGGTGCGCTTTTAATTGATTTAATACTGTTTGGTAAATGATTCCATAGGCGAATAGCAAATGGGAAGAAATGGAAGTCAGAGGTAGCGGTTTCATTTTTAGGGCAGATTAGATTTTTGGTTCGTTGAGACGCAGCAAAGTTTAGTATCTCATAAAGATATGAGGGCTCTGAGGTGTTAATTATTTTATGCAGGAAAATTAGAACTCTTAAGCAGATCCACGAGTTTAACGGAAAGTAAAAAATTTTCTCTGCAAATTCAGATATGTGATCCGATCGTTTTTTGTTGTAGACATACCTAGCTATATTGTTGAAAGCAACATTAAGTTTAGATTTAGATTTTGCACTACAACTACCAAACACTTCCACGCCGTTTGAGTTTACACAGCTCCAATCTCTTGACGTGTTTGCTTCAAACTTTCTCACCAGAGTAAGGGATAGCAGGGAGAGCACCGAGATAAATGCAAACCTTAATACTGAGTCGCCCAGCCATGGCCCCTGCGGTCGAGCACACTCGCCGAAGTCATGCATCAATGTATGTTTTCAGCAGAACAACTTGCTCCAATTTTAGATTTTATGATACAGGAGCATGTATCAAAGAAAGACTGATACTGCTGAGGGATCAATTATTCTGCTGAACAAGCCCAATGTGTGTTAAAGAGAGGAGACAGTCACATTTTCGCCCTCTTTTCTTGAGGAACACGACGCAGCAAAATTTGACTATTTTCAGTTTACTGAAGAGGTGATAGTTATTTAGGATTATATTCGTAAGCAGAAAATGAATCTGGTTTGCGGAAATGGTCCATTTTTTTATTCTTGATAATTAAAGAATTATCTATCTAGCAACCCTTTTTAGAAGCAGTTTGTGTTTCTTCGCTATTGTCATAAATCAACTCTATCATTTTATTTATCGAAGATATACCATTTTTAATACATTTCCTCGAAATAACAAAATTGTCTACTGCCCTAAGGTATGCAATGCAAAAACAGTACAGCTGGTGTGAAAATTGTGTCATTTGTAGTAAGTGAATTCAAACTTGTTTGTCTAATCTGTTTGGAGCAGTTTATTATAAAGCTTAGACAGAACACTGTACAATCATGGGGTACAAATCAACACCTAGTAAATCGTGTTATACTAGTTATACTTGTACCTTCCCGTTGCTAAAGATTGCATCTGTACATTGAGAGAGCTAAGCCTGTTATTAGAATTGCCCTTCACTTTGATCAGTAAATGTTATATGTTCTCTGTATCTACATTTAAGAATAATTCTGTAGCTTTAATATTTCGTTGTCTAACTTTACTCAATAAACTTTCAACTTTTCCCCAATACACAGGAATCCAAAGAAGCCTGCAAAGTAAGTATGTGCAATAAAAACTCTAAACCCTATCAAGACCCTTCTCTTTCCTTGTAGTCCTTTGAGAAAGTGCTAGTCCAAAACATTCAATTCGGCCTGTCACCGCCACTTACCAAGGCCTTGGGTGCTATACCACGCTGGCGTTTGCTGCAGGGGGCCTTGCCGCATGTCATGCATGCGTGTGCCGCTCTGCTCCACAATCGTGTCAGGGATATGCAGGCAATTGGGCAGGTAGAGACCAAACTGCTGTATACCATGCAATGGATCCTGCTGTATGCCGCTGAGGAATGCGCCGATGATGAAGGTGGTGAGGATATGGGTCTGGGCCTGGGCGAGTCGCCAGCGTCGGATCCCAAGTCTAAGCCCATAGATCAGTATTTGTTTTCGGTGCCCACAATAACGGTAAGTCTATACCGATCTAAGCAAATTTATGGTTTTTACTTTACCTTCTTCTTGTCCAGCTCTTTGTGTATTTGTTCGCACCCATTATTCACCATTTGAAGGAGTCGGATTTTCAAAATTTCCGGCTGGAAAATGGCATTAAGCTGTGGCAGGGCATGTGGGACAATCGAGCACCCGGTGCTCCCTGCTTTGCCGCCCCGGTCAAGCCTAAGGCACGCAACTTGCTGTGTGCACCCACTCCGAAGGGGTCGACAGATGTGTTTACGGGTCGCAAACATTCGCTAAATGGTGATCCCTTATCGCCCAAGGGAGACTCACCCTCCCCACAGAGTGGCATCTCGGATTATGGCAGACAGGATGAGGAGGGCTCCTGGGTATCCTCGCCCAAAGAGTTTGCCTTTCCTGAAACCATACCAGAAGAGGCCTCCTCTGTGGAAGACGAGCGAGTGGTCATTTTTCGTCTGCCCTCGGTGCCGCAACTTATGGATAATTCCTTCTTTACGGTAGGCAGCTTAACTCAAATCCTTTGTAATGGTTATCTTAAAAGTGGATCTCCTCCTGCAGGCCGATGCTAGCTTGTTGCAACAACAGCAATCGCAAAGCCGACGCGGCAGTCGACAGTCCATGAGCTCGCGCGACAAGGATAAAATGCCCTCCACCAAGTTTGAGTTCGATCAACAGGAATTGATGCGCGGTGCCTCCATGAAGGAGAAGCGCAGTGCCTCCATGGAGAAAGAGTCCGAGTCGGATAAGTCGGAAAGCTTGAAGGCAGATGTGTCTGCAGCCACGTTTCTGGATGTCTCTGTGTTGCGTTGTCTGTTCATCTCACATTGGCAGGAGGAGGGCATCTTCTGGAGTCTGCAGTATCTATATAATCGGTTGGTATTCCGACTGATGTACATATACCAAAATATCTTAAGTTCCCTCTTCCATTCCTTTGCAGTCTAAGCGAAATAGGCGAGGAGGCGGCCATTACTTTGAATCAGCCGCGCAAACGTTCCAATTCCTTGCCCATACCACAAATCGAAATCTCTTTGTATCAGGGTCCTGGCAGCAACAGTCGCGACAGTCCGGGCAGTTCGGTGGTTAAGGACTACATTGAAATTCCGGAAACAGCTGCACCTGTAACTACCAATGTAGTTGGTAAGTTAATCGGGCAGAGCCTTCCCACTTCAATCCAAGCTAATTGACCCAACTTGTCCTTTTCAGAGGAAACCCAGACGGCGTCCAGCACAACGGAGCGTCGCGGCAGTGAGAAGAAGAAACGCGTCAAAATGGCCGATCTGAGAGCCTTTGTGGAAACAAAAATGTTCTCCAAGTCGGAGAAGAATTTGGAAAAAGTAGGCCTCGATACGAACTCAGCCAATGGCAAGATCGAACTGCAACATGCAGTAAGCCACGAGAAAAACCTTAACAAAAATAACGTTAGCACGCGTTGATTGTCCTTAAATTTGCTTCGTTCGCTTGCTTTTCTGCTTACAAATATTCATACTCATACACACACTCAGTAAAAAATACTTGTTAATTGCATCAATTGCACTAAAAATGATCGTTAACATTAGGCTGCCTTTACACTGTTCGACACATGACCCATGGGCCTACTAGATGCTCGCATTTCCCCATGAAATTATATGAATTTGACAAGCTATTTAAATTTAAAACAGAACAAAAAGCAGAACTACTAGACTATCATGTGTCATGTGTCGAACAGTGTGAATATAAGAAAGAGTATTCTTGAATCAAGAAGGTTTTCAAGAATAACATTTTTTAGAATGAGAACGAAATATGTTTAAAGTCAGGGTTGCAGAATAGTAACTTACAGTTCAGTCGATTAGTGAAACATTTTAATCGCTCTTTTTTAATATTTAAAACAGCTGATATACATTCAGACAATACTTTGGTCATTGGACCTTTACTCGCAATAAGAAACAGCTTTCGTAAGACAATCTATTTTTATAAATGTGTAGGCCCGACTGACTGATTGACAGACTGACATATTATCACCAAAGCCAAAACTGCTTATCCCACAGATCTAAGATTAAGCATAGACTTTGGTCATGAGAGAACGACTCACACCAATTATTCATATGAACACTCACAGGTAGATGAAATGCTCTTATATTTATATGTATATCTTCTTCTTTTTGACTCAATGTAAGACAAATGATTATTTTTATATCGTTGCAAAGAATATTATACTTTTGCCCTATAAAATATATATATTCTTGATTAGGACAATGAGCTGAGCCGATTTAGCTTTGTCCGTCCGACTGTCTGTCTGTCTGTTTCTATGCAAACTAGTCTCTCAGTTTTAGAGCTATCCAGCTGAAACTTTGCACCGACCGGATCGGATGACTATATCTTATAGCTGTCATAGGCACACTAATCGATATGAATCTTTTAGACCGACTGATAAAAAGAAAGTTGTTGCTCTTTGAAAAAGCAATGAATTACAAAAAAGTAGATAAGACTTAAATAAACAAACGGTTGAAGTATGCCAACTACATTCGATTGGTAGTTCATATAGCTACGGGCCCTTAAGCATGTATAATTTCAACCAAAACTCGAAAAATTACCATTTTTGGTAGCCATTGGCTGACACAATAAAAAATTTCGATTGATTTGTATTAAATCAATAAAATTGTGAAAAAATCTAACTCAAACAAATGAGAAAGTCAATCAAGCCCGACTATAACATACTCTGTACCTGGAGTAGAAGCTAAATGCAATGCTGGTGCTGCGCTCATCTCTAAGTCTCTCGCTCTTTCTCTCTCTCTCTTTAAGGTTGTGCGGTGTTAGTTTTAATAGGATGGGAGGGGGTGGGGGAGGGTGATTTACTTTTTTGCTCATAACTTGAGAACCGCTCATCTGATCTTTATCATTTCTTCGGCAAATCGATACATTTTTTTGAAAATAAACTCTATCTGCCTGCAGCTATAAGAAACATTTGTCCCATACATGTCAAACCTCTATCTCTTACTATCTCCGAGATCTGTTTGTTCATACGGACTGATGGACAGACAGACGGACATGGCTATATCGACTCGGCTGTTGATGCTGATCACACAATCTTAGAGAGAGAGAGAGAGAGATAGTGAGAGAACGCGAGAGAGAGAGAGAGACAGAGATAGAGGCAGAGAGAGACACAGCAGCAGCACTGCATTCAGCTCATACTCCAGGTACAGAGTATGTTATAGTCGGGCTTGACCGACTTTCTTACTTGTTTTTTGATAACTTTTGTAATTTGGAGAATGCACATGTAATTTTTCTGATTTGCTACAAAGAAATGTTTTGTAGGCCAAGACAAGAGGAACAACATTGCTAAAGACTTAAAAGCAAAATTCACAATAGTGTATAGTGTTTCAGTTCTCTTTATACCCGTTACTCGTAGAGTAAAAAGGGTATACTAAAGTCGTACAAATGTATGTAACAGGCAGAAGGAATAATTTCCGACCATATAAAGTATATATATTCTTGATCAGCATCAACAGCCGAGTCGATATAGACATGTCCGTCTGTCCGTCCGTCCGTCTGTATGAACACCAGATCTCAGAGATGGTAAGAGATAGAGGTTTGACATGTATGGGACAAATGCTTCTTTTATCTGCACGCAGATCAAGTTTATTTCAAATTTTGGCCACGCCCCCTGCCGCTCCGCAATTTGGAAAAAACGTTATATCTTCTATCTTTGAAGATAGACGGTTCGTACCTTCTACAGATAGTTAGTAAAATGAATCAATTTGCCGAAGAAATGATAAAGATCGGATGAACGGTTCTCAAGTTATGAGCAAAAAAGTGAACCAAGCACCCCCCCAGGGCGCAAAAAAATCGGAAAAATTTCTAGTTATAAAAACCCAAACTTCGAAATTTTAAGGTTTAATACTGGCGCCGTGGGTTTAAAGTTGCTAAATTAAATTTAAGTTTCCCCTTTTTAATTTTACTTTTTCGTAGAAGTAACCTTTGAGATGCCAAAAATTTTATTAATTAAAAATTTATTTTTAAAAATATTTTATTCAAAGCAAAGTGCTGGATAAAGAGGATTCGAGCATTTAATTGATTGGCGCGTTGCGGGTAGTGATGGATTCAGCAAGCTACCATCTAAAAAAGCGGTTCTTTTGCATAATATAAGAGGATTCAAATAAACATTAAGGGACAGCCTAAACCGCACTGTCCTTCAAATTGATGGTATATTGAATTCACTTGGGCTTATCATGAAACTAGGAAGAGTTTAGGGAAACTTTATTATCTATATATGTTCCTCACAAAGAATGCTGGTAGCGATAAAGAGTTGTACCGCAACAGAGAAAGGAGTTTTACGGACCACTAAGAAGAAATTTTACTTTTAATTGCATTTTGCATTTTCGCTTTAAACCCTTACCAACATTAGAGTTCATTTTTCTAGCAGCGAAATAAATAAAAACTGAATATCTATGCTTCATTTGTTATCTTTGTTGCCAGCCCTTTTGTAAATTGTTAAGATGCATATGATGAAGCAACACAATGAGGACAGGAATCTGCATTTTCAAAAATGATCTTTTGAAAATTTGCTTCAGTGAGGAAGGTCCACTTCATCTCGCGGTATGGCAAAGCAACCGTTTTTAAATTGAACCAAAAGGTTCGGCACCACAGGTTGCTTTAATGAAAACGTAAAATGAAAATGGGCAAATGTAGCAACTTTAAACCCACTGCGCCAGCACTAAACCTACAAATTTCCAAGTTTTGTTTTTCATTACGTTAACGAGAAAATATTTCGAATTTTTTGCGCATTGAGGAACAGAACATTTCCAAAAAAAATGTTTCATATAAGGGACGTTCAGTCTAATGTACATAGGTGCGCAGTTATAACGAATATTCTAAATTCACTACATGGTCCTTCGGGAGAAGAATATAACTACAATATAGTATGTTCAGCATTAACAAGACAGAAAGCGAATAATTTGTAATTCTGGAATTTCCGCACGTCTTGCAAATTGGGTTGCGTCCCTTAGGAAGAAACTAAATAAAATGTAATATGTGTACGGGTCACTACATTTTCCACCCTTAACTTAATTTCTCTCCGGCACTTTTCCCATATTGATTTATTTTAATCAGCTGTAAATTCGAAACTGTCTAAAAATTAACAACAATTTTTTTAACAATCAGATTTAATACAAACATAATGTTCAAAGAGCAAAAATAGTAATAGTACTCCGTATAAATAGAAAAACTTTTAAACAACTCAAAGCAAAACCAAATTGTTTCTACTTATATTGTGTTGTGACGAAATTAATATAGTTTAGTGAACGGGGCTTAAGTCGAAAGTGGTTCATGAATAATTCGGCCCAAGAGTTTTATATATATATTTAAGTAGCCCAAAAAAAAAAAAAAAATTGTTTCTCATGAGATTTTTATTTTACTTCTCAATACTTCACAACTGCGTATAGGGTCTTAGTTGGTTCATCTTCTGATTATATACACTTACAAAAACATTACATAACCCATCCAGTAGTTTGATTTTCGCGTTCTTGCAAGTTGGCTTTTATATTATGCTCCTAAATGTTGCAGCTTATTAATTTGCTTTTTGTATCTTCTGCTTTAGGAATACCATCGCAGTTTGGACACTGGTGAGAAGAAATTATCACGTTCTGCGTCAATGATCACTCGCGAACCGGCCAGCAATCTCATCAAGGGCAAGTCCATGCCCAGTCTGAGGTAATTAAGCACTGAACATCGAAAGTTCCACCACAAGCATATGACTTTTACTCTCAATCAGGCCTAAGACACCAAAACGCCAATATTCACACTTTGAACTCTTTGCTCACGAGCTAATTCTTTTGTACTCTTACCACTCTGTCTTATAAACTTACTACTTTCTTCTACGAACTAACCAGCTGTCTGCTTGATAGCGGGTGAGTTTTGGTTTAAGAATGATGTCGACTCGATTTATGCAGTTAACTTTCCTCTGTACTCTCAGTTTTGCCTGTTCACCTTGTCTATGCTTACCAGTTATTCAACACCCCATCCAAATGTCCTGTTGTTTTTTTTTCTTAAGCTTGCCTGCACGCCAGTTTGACTAATGTTACACAACATTTTCTGCACATTTTCTACAATATGCCAGATTTTACAGATACGTCGAGCCTCCTAAGGCAACCAGAGCGCCACTGACCACTTGTCCGCGCTCGACAGCTTTCTATCCACGAAATCCTATTATTACAGTGACAGAACATACGCCTACACCCTCACCGGATTATATGAAGCGACAGGTAATAACATATGAGTAAGATAATCATTTCAGATATTACCATTGATCTCGAGAAGTCCATTGGCTGTTTAGCTAAAATTTATTAGTATCAGGACTGCAAACTTCTTAATGCGCGTGGCTTAAGACTGCGAAGATACGGAATCTCAGGTTTTTGAAGTGCACTCAGAAAGTTTAAGGTTGAAACCAATAATTAACAATTTAATGGGGATATTTTTGTTCGGCCCTCTGCAGATGAGGATATAGCTTCAATTACAGGCCGAGATGTGTTAACTGCAATACGAGGAAATTCGATAACAAAATATCGTTAGCCTGACGGTGGCAACGCCAGCACCGTGCAATTAGGTCACACTGTAGTTCGATAGATGCCACTCAGCTGAGAGCTCAGGCCAAATAGAACTGGTTCTATTTTGTCTGATCGCTCACCTGTGTAGCTTCATGTCTAATCAGACACCTTTTTACAAGTTCGGACAGCAAATGAGACGAAAACTCAGCTGAGTGATCAGGTCGTGTAAATACAGCTTAATCAACGGAGCAAGTCGCACTGAGCACATCTAACATCCAACATCCTGAGTCATAAATATTTACTATCGCGGAACTTGCTAACTTTGTAGCATTTACCTATTAGACATCGACCCACTTTACATTTCTACAAAACAAAAGTTTAAAAATGTTGGCATAGCAAATGATTATTAAGCATATAAACTCAGGATGTTGGATTTTATATGTTAGATGTGCTCAGTGTAAAAAGCCTATTACTTGACCCGAACGCATGCCGAAGCTCAGGACCAAGAGAGTAAACAGGCCTTAACTCGTTGGCTAGCCTTCGATGCGGTCAGATCGAGACTGGCTCACGGCGCTTTGATTTCGCAAGTTTTTATGGGTCACATAAAATAAACTAAGGCGCTGGGACAATATTGTGGACTAAGTTGTTTTGCCAAGACCGCGAGAGAGAGTGGGAGAGGGAACGACTCACACTCACACAGTTTAGGAATTTGGTATATGTATTTGTCTTGGCTCTCTGAGACAGATGATAGCTGCTATGAGAGACATGTATTAGAAAGAAATATCAATTAACTAGTGCAAGGAGGAGAGGTATGATAGGGCGGGTGATGGAGAGGAATGAAGGGACGGAAAATAGTGGAGAGCGCAGGAAGAGGGACTTATATCGAAGTTTTATCTAAAAATATTCTCTTTAAATTTTGGGAAAGGCTTAAGAAACTATACGTTCCCAATTATGGGGAAGCAGTTCTGATGATGCTTTGAAATCTATAGTTTTTTTATATTGACTACAAATGGATTCGGGACGGAAATATCGCTAGACCCGAAATTCACTATGTGGTCGTGAGCGAGTGGTCGTGCACTCAAAATTTTTATATATTTTTACCAGCTCTGAACTCTAATCTGTCCACAAGATAAAACAACACTATTTCTACAATTTCTAAAAATCTAGGACGCGAACAAAGCCGCAAATGTCTTGTTACCATGGGAGACCCCTAAGCTTCGAATTGCGCTAGTGCATTGATCCTGGCATGATTTTTCCCTTGATTGGCATTAAAGTTTTTCATTATTACTATTTTTTATAATCTTTGGCCACGTGCCAAGTGCTGGTTTCCGAGCTGTGGCTCCCATCTGAGATTCGATTGATGGTTCACGGCTACCGAGCTGCGGCTCACGAGAGCTGATTGTGAGTTCCCAGCTCATATACTGTGGCTCACAGCTCACAGCCGAGTGCTGTCGCTCACGAGCTGAGAGCCGCCCAGTGCTCCCGGCTCTCAAGCCAAAAAAAAAGCGATTCCTAAAAATCTAGAAATTTGACAAACTTTATTATAAGTTTACATCAGCGGTGGGCACAACATTTGAGTTTGCACCGATTCACACTTAGAATCCAGTTGATTGCGACGCAGTTTATTATGAGACTGTCTGACGCTAAAGCGCCAGGAAAAATATCTTGGACAAATGGGAGCAAGGACATGCTCACTGCTGGCTTAGATAATAGGGAATATTTATTAGTTGGAAGTTGGCGACGGGTAAAGAAAAAATTTCAGAAAATCAAAATTTTATAATAATTTTCGATTGTTATGAAGACGGTTAAATAGACGCGTAAATAGGTGTAGAGGGAACGTTTCAAAAAATCTCGAAATTCGCCAAATTTATATTGTCCTGAAGACGGGTAAATAGTAGGTGTAGATCAAACAGTAAAAAAAATCCCGAAATTTTAAAATGAGTTTGTATTAGTCTGAAGACGGGAAAATGAATGAATGGTATTATTTGAATTTTTTGTTGTTAGAGGTTTGTAGAACATGCCGGAATTCACCTATTAAGTACCATACAACAATTGTTTACAAATTAAATATATATTTTAAGAAAAAGCCTTAAGCCATTCTTAGAAACGAAACACTTTAGGATATTCAATTAGTGGTTCACAGCGCCAGTTTGACAAGGTTCGGTTCTGAAACAATTTGCAGCCTTGTTGAACGGTGTATCATATCAAAAATTATATTTAAAGACGTAATACATTTTACGACCGTTAGAACCGCTCCGCAAACTGCTACTTAAGCTAAGTTCACACAGGCAAATAATTTGACAAATTTTTATGAAAATTTGGTTAAACTATCCAAATTGGCGAACTTTTCGGCCATATTTGATCAAATTATTAGTGAATAGAACCATAGTTAATGATTTAAGTCCTGCAAAATCTGCAATCATGGCTATTTAGCCAAATATTTATCAAAATTTTCTAAAAATTTATCAAATTATTTGCCTGTGTGAACTTAGCTTTAGACTTTAAAAAGGGTTCGCTCCTTTAAAACCAAAGCATTATCAGAATTTTAGGGGTGTCAGTCTTGTGATCTTTTAAATGTTCTTTACTTTTCTTATATGCCAATATGACTTTTCACAGGGCTCCATTGACTCACAGCTGGATGTCTTGAGCAACGGCGGCAGCATCGGGGGAATGGGTGGAAATGGTGGAGCCAATGGTAGCACCGGTGGAGTGAGTAACACCACTCGATTTCGTGGTCAAATGTTGCGCTCCCACACAGACTCGCATATTGATTATACCGGCGTGGATGAGTCCGAGGCACCTGGTTCCTCTTTCTACATAACACGAGATGGTGGCATTGACTACGAGATCATCCTGCTGGCCATTAGTAATGTGTTCAAACGTGATCCGTCTTTGGTTTGCTCATTGCGTGTGTTGGAAGCCGGCCTGAATATCTGTGAGCTGTTGATTGAGATGGGTGTGCTTAAGCTGGGAGAACACGCACATGAAATATCTATGGGCATTATACGGCGAGCCTTGCAGGTTCTCGGCTGTCCTCATGGTTGCAATGAGGGTAAGCACTTTCCAGCTTCTGCTTCGTTTTACTAAAACATTTCCACCTCTGGCAGGCGTTCGAGGTCCTCCAGCTGACTTTCTGCGCAATCAATGCCAGAAGATTCTCTCGCGCATGCTGCGTCAGGCGGGACAGCGTACCAAGCGTTTCATGCAGGAAATGGTGAAGGTTTTGCCCCTGACCGAGCTTATCGATTTCTTCCATGCCTTTCTGGCCTTCTGCGTGGATCCCAGCTCTTTGCTGTCGCCCTTGAGTAAGTTTTTGTCTGCTTTTCTTTTAGCTTAACTGCAAATGCTGGGCTTGGATGCAAAGCTAATCCAATTTAGGTGCACAAATCCCTGATTTTGTTTTGGTGTTTCAGTTTCATTGGCCCTACGTATTGTTTTCAGTTGATTCCAATCACACCTGTTTGTTTGCTCATCCGGCCTGGCTTGCAACTTTTGCCCTGTTCTTCTCCTCTTGCATGCCATGAATTGTGCTAATGCTTTTGAGTTGTCCTCCTTATCCTTCTTTCTTACACCACCAAATACGTTGTATATATATATATATGTATGTATGTATGAAATGATGCAATAGCTCATAAACGTCAGAGTGGATATAAAAATGTTAACACCGATCTTGGCGGCGTACCAGGTCAGGGCGGCTATTCGACCAATTTTAGCGGAGGCATGAGCGGCGGAGCCGAGGCCCAGGTAGTTGGCGCTGTCTTCAAGCCGCTGGTCAGCAGATTTGTGGAGTCCACCAAGGAACTGAAGATGTCAGAGAATGTGGCCCTCTATGGAGATATTCGGCAGCTTGTTAATTATGTGAAGGGAGCCCATGGTGGCCCCTTTCGTTTGGTAGCACTTAGCGGCATTTTGGCCGTTACACCGCGTCCTCACAAGAAGGGACCCTCGGCTCAAACCACGCGTGTGATAAGGTGAGTGCATTCGAAAAAACAACCCACACTAAAAAAGGTCTTTTACACAATCGGCCCAAAGAAAGAGCCAAGGGAGAAAAGCTTTTCTAAAAATTATAGATATTTTTATTCTCTTTCAAATAATTTGTCCTACAACTACAAGATATAAAATGTGTTCTCAGCAGAGCTCAGAAATATTATTGACCTAGAGACTGCTAAAAGTTCTACTCCCAGAAAAATCTAGCACAAATTGGCGCGACTTAAATCGGTTTCGATTTGAATATCAACGACGAAAAAATCGAATGCGTTAGTGCCCCTGAAATAATTTCTCTTCTAAATTTTGAAATGAAATTTTGCCAATTTGAAATGAAACGAGAGCGTAAGTAAAAGTCGGCTCTAACCGACTTTGATATACCCGTTACTCATGAAAAAACATGTTTAACAATGTTCCTGCGTTCCTTAGGGTACAAAAGTTGGAAGGGGGGAAACGGGTGGGGCTTGGTTCACCTTTTTGCTCACAACTTGAGAACCGTTCATCCGATCTTTATCATTTATTCCGCAAATCGATTCATTTTGCTAATTACTAACTATCTCTAGAAGGTACGAATCGTCTTCAAAACTGTAGGAGATATAACGTTTTTTCCAAATTGCGGGGGCGGCAGGGGGCGTGTCCATAATTTGAAACAAACTTGATCTGCGTGCAGATAAAAGAAGCATTTATCCCATACATGTCAAACCTCTATCTCTTACCATCTCTGAGATCTAGGTGTTCATACAGACAGACGAACGAACGGAAAGACGGACATGTCTTTATCGACTCGGCTGTTGATGCTGATCAAAAATATATATACTTTATATGGTCGGAAATTATTCCTTCTGCCTGTAACATTCACTTGCACGACTTTAGTAAACCCTTTTTACTCTACGAGTGACGGGTACAAAAAGTTACTTTAAAAACAGCCTTAAGCATTGCCCCCAATAACAACAGAAGGCCCGATCATGGGGCGCTCACACACAGCTACTACGACTTGGCTTTGGTTGCTGATGTAGCGTTTTGCTATAAGGCTACCTTCTAAATTTCCAAGTGGTTATAGCTATTCCGGCATGAGGTTTTTTCTGCTAACCCGCAGAAGACAGACAAAGGCTGCTGATGATTGAATCATGTAATATAAAGTGGGCTATAAGAACCCAAAGGGGCCAAGCCAAGCTTCTCTCAATCTCTTAGCGTGTGAGCTTTAAATTTTTTCGCACATGAGAAAGGG
Source organism: Lordiphosa clarofinis (assembly GCA_018904275.1). Taxonomy (NCBI): domain Eukaryota; kingdom Metazoa; phylum Arthropoda; class Insecta; order Diptera; family Drosophilidae; genus Lordiphosa; species Lordiphosa clarofinis. The sequence goes on from JAEIGQ010000003.1 coordinate 128,882, forward strand.
ACCTGCAGTTAAACGCCGGATTCGAACGGCAAAGTATGAGAATTTGCATTTTAATGGTTGTTTTTTTATTAAGAAGTTTTATTTTGTAATTCATATTCTAAGCGAATCCAGGTTAGGTAGTCACTTGGGTCCATTGCTTTTTACTTTCTTTATCACTGGTACTTTCGTAAGGGCGTGCGCACACATGTGGCTGAAAGATAAACTGACGTCAGAACTTAAGACTGATCTTAAGAAATAACGAAGCACTGTGCATCAAATTCAATTGTAAGATCAGCTTTGCAGAATCAATCAAGCATGTTTGTTTTTCCGACTTACTGACGTTCTAAAATATCATGGTCAGCCGTCCGTAAGTTCTGCCGTCAGTTCATCTTTTAGCTAAATGTGTGCACGCACCCTGTCTTAACTCACTCTGGTGTGCTTATGTACGCCGATGATTCCGACGTTTCCCTTTATAATTTGCAAGCTAACTTGTATCCATTTCTGTCTTGGTGTCATGATTATCTCTTAATCCTTAACAATACCAAGAGTCTTATCATCTTCTCAACTTAAGTTTGACTCCTATTTAACTGCTATTGTTAATAACGCCAGGACTGTTCTAGGGTTTATTAACCGCTGGTCGAAAGGAAGTCACGATCCCTACACGACAAAGATTCTTATTTATTAATTTCAAAAGCTCCAAAAATTTTAAAAGTTCACCCTAAAGGTATTTTCTGAAAAATTAATTTTTAGCGTAATCTTTGTGATATTCAGAAAAGAATTTCTTAAATATAAAAATTTTATCTAAATTTTAGGTCGATTTTCTTATATTTCGAAAAATATTTTTCTGGGTGTGGAAAAAAACTAACTAATGTCATCCACCCATTCCTGCAGGCACATACCCCAGGCAAATGTCACACACAGCATGCAGAGTGATGACAATCGCTCGCAGCGTCGTCTCCTGCTAAAGAAACGCAGCACCTCCTCCGCCTGCGCCGTAGTGAGTCACACCCCCAGCTCCGCAATATGCAACTTATCCGCGATTCCTTTGCAGAGCTTGCTGGAGACTGAGACCTGCGACGAGCACTACAAGACCAGTCAATCGCCGCTGAGCAATTTTCGTCGTCGCACCACCGGGGTGCGACCCACATTGACTCCGCGGCATAGTGAGCGAGCGCTGCTCTCCGATTCCACTTCCAGCTCTGAACGCAATTCGCTGGGACGGCTCAGCGGCTTGGTGCGCTGGTTTCGAGGCACACCCAAGGAGGCGTCGTCCATTGACCTGGAGATAGGCTCGCTAAATCCAGAGATATCCTCCACATTCATGCGGCACGCCTCGCTGAAGATTCAACGTGGTCGCTCTAGCGACGGCATTGGGCGTTCCATACAGCGCGCCAAGCGACGCGTCGAGCGGCGTCTGAACCGTTTCGGGGGTATTGTAAAGGGCAAGAAGAAGGTGGGCGGCATCGAAGAGACAGCGGACTTTAGTCGGCGCAGCTCGTCGGATATGTGCGATGGTCCGCGCGAATCTGAGGTGGTCATTCTAAAGGAACGGAAGCTGGTGCCCATCGACCCCGTGCGTGTGGGCATGCTGAGGCTCTCGTTTTTATTGGAGACCTGTGCGCCGGGCTCGTTTCCCGATCCGCAGCTGGTGGCCGCCGTTTTGGATTTGGTTAGTCAGCATTTAATTAGTCTAGTAATCCAGTCACTCAATTTTACCTCCGCTTTCAGCCCCAAGCTCCTTTGGTATCACGAGCTACGTTTCTGCTGGAGTGCGCCCACTTCGTGCATCTGTGCAACAAGGGCCAATGGCCCGCTTGGATGAAACAGAATGTGGGCAGCTATCGAGCCTCGGGAGCCAACATCAATGTCAACCCAATGAAGCACCAGGCCAGCCAAACTAGTGCCAGACGTACCCACATACTTCAGAGAGCCGCTGGCAAAATGTTTCATCAATGGGCAGAAATGGTGGGAGCCCGCTTGGAGGAGATTCTATTTACGGAGCGTCTACAATACGAGGCCATTAATGCTAGCCTGACAGATCCAGAGAAGCAGCGAGAACTGCTGCAGCAGGACGAAGAGGAGGACTTTCTGGACGAGGCCTCGGTCAATCCGCATGGCAATGACTGTCCTCATGCTCTGAAACTGATTGCCTGTGTGCTGCTCTTTGAGATTACAGCTTTTCTACGCGATACGTACATAATGCTGCCCCGTACATCGAAGCTGATGCATAGAGATAGGCCAGCACCCTGGGAGAAGGTGTATCGTGAGGCCAATCGGCGCTGGTCGATGGCCTTAAGCTCCATGGGTCATTCACAGACTTCGGCACAGAGTCTGCAATCAATAGCGGCTGGAAACGATGGAGCTGTACAAACTGAACGCAAGATTTCATTTGTGCTACATGAGCCGGACAATGAATCGGAGAATAGCAGTAATACCACATTAACCAAGGAGGGGGAAGAGGGTAGGTAGGCTAAGCATGCTGCTGAGCTACTGCTGCCTTATTTATTACTGCAAGGATAAGCAGCATGCTGCTGAGCTGCTGCTGCCTTGTAAAACCTTTTCTTAAACAATTTCAAAGATAACCCCTAAGCTGCTGAGCTAGTGCTGTGGGATATACAAGATCCCTTGCATAGAGAAATCTAAAGCTTATCTAATACCTTTTCTCACACAGCTCGTCGTCCTACTGCCTCAGCTGTACGTCCATTTTTGCTTAGACGCGGCACCGCCACCACCACGGGTGGCTCTTTTAAACGTCGCTCACTCAAGCTACGTCGTAATACCAAGGACAGCAAGGATCTTGAGACAGACTGTAAGCTTATATCCACCCGCCTTTTACTCCAAGTCATACTCACCTCTGTCATTTCAGTTAACATGCAATCACGACGTAAAGTCTCTTCACTATCGGATCGCAGCGATACCTCAGAGCAGGGCATTATTAGCGGCGGTGAGGAATCTCCTGGAATACTCAGCGATGACCAACAGCCCGAATCGCCCACTGATTCCAATGAGAATGATGACACGGCCAAGAATATGCCCTGGCTTAAAGCTGCCATTGATTTGATGTCCAGTTACAATTATTATTGCACTCATAAGGGTTACTGTCATCCCTATTGCTATAAGCGACACATGCGTTCCTGCACGCGTTTGATTAAGGCCACCCGGAAGGTAAGTTGCTCAGAAATCCGTTTCTTTATGTTAGTAGTACATAGTATTGATTTATTCAGAAACTTTTTATCATTTGTGTGAACAAAAAAATGCTCATAGTGAGGTCCGTAAGAGGTCCCGTAAGAGGTCCACAATACTCCATTGCCAGTTACTTCATACAAAGTTTTAGTATGCTGTACTCTACGGCTTCTTTAGGTTAAATTAACATATCTTAAGCATAATACGGGCTTGACTTCCCTGGTCGGGTCGAGATATCAAATCGTTGTGAAATCAAGCTGGTTTGGTGGACATACATCTGCAAAAGTCAACGACAATAAAACGTGGGGCAGAGGGCTGCTCACAATACTAGTCAGTGCCTAGTGCTCAACAAAGTGAATACCCTAATTGTAACCAAGGCTGCAAACCGGTCCTGAACCGAACCCCTAAGAACCGGTTCGGTTCGGGTTTTTTGGGCCCGACGAACCGGACCGTGAACCGAACCCCTAATATTTTTGACAGCTCGAACCTGAACCCGAACCGGACCACTTTTTCGAAAAATTAGGTTCGGTTTCGCAAAATAAGTAGTTATTCCAGGGAAATAAAGAAATTACAGTTAATCCGACTTGTATCATTCAAAAAGTTCTTCAATCCTACGACATTTCTCTAGTTCAGATTTATACTATCGACGTCAATAATGGAGCGAATATGGTTCGAGCAGGAGCACATTTAAATGATAACTGCAGAGCAAAGGGCAACTAGTATGGAAGAAATGTTATGGTTGTTGTGAATCGAAGCATTTCTTGATTTGAACGTGACCTGAATGTTACCTGGGGACTAATTACAGTTCGTTGTTTTAATCGTAAACCTTGTAAAGACCGTGCTAGACTATTTGACGCGTGAACTCAGTCTACAAAATGTGCAAACGTTTACTAACTCTTAAAACCGCTTTAGCTAAAAACATTTAAATGGAACGTAGTTCAAAATATCTGTTTAATGCTACGGCAAATAAAACTTTTGTAAAGCTAGGATTCACAATTACTACCAAGTGATTTTTAGAAAAAGAAGAATTGTTTTAAATTCCTTAGCAACACATTGTTTATAAAGATCTAAATGCCTCGATAATCGTCTTATATTATGAGTTCAGTACCTATTTTTACTGCAATGCTCCTAGCCCAAGATTTCCAACTTAGGTATCTTCTGATCAAACAAATAAGTTGTAAAGCAGCACATTACAGAATGCTGACTGACAGCAAGACATTCTTAATGAGAGCTATCCAAATTTAACTTTAAACGACTCAACGTCTGATTCCGAAGAAGAGAAGTTTAGTTCTCAACTCCACTTCAGTTTACGTATTAACGTTGGGCTCTGGGTCAATAAGGTTTACGGAAGTTGATACTCATATCAACAGTAAGTAGATCCGGTTTAAGTAAATTAGGAGTTTCTTAAGCAGTTGAAACAGACAGTTCAATGCCAAGTGGATTCAATTCGTAGAAAAAGAAAGAAAAAAAGAAACCACAGATTTTTTTGCCACCTTCCGCATAAATTTGTAAAAGTAAAACGGCCAATTCAAAAGTATATACGAAGATCGATAATCACATAATAAATTTTAAATCTGTAAATAATCGATTATATATAATGGCTATTCAACAGTTAAGTTTGATCTTTCTGATATAAGAGCTGGAATAGATCAACAGCTCCTAGAATGCTTATTAGGCTGCCTTCACACTGTTCGACACATGAAACATGATAGTCTAGAAGCCCTGCTTCTTGTTATGTTGTAAATTTGAATAGATTGTCAAAATCATAGAATTTCATGGGAAAATGCGAGCCTACTAGATGTCATGGGTGATGTGTCGAACAGTGTGAAGGCAGACCTTCAACAAAGCAGTTCTCAAAAGTTGAAAGTGTCAGCTAATGAATTTTATTACAAAAATTACATTATTGAAATATAGAATATTATTTTAAAATGTAAGTATTTATAAATCGAAACTATTGATAAATGTTTTAGCGAACCGAGGTTCGAACCAAAACCTTGGGTTCAGCGGTTCCGAGAACCGGTCCGCGAACCGAACCTTAGACTTTACAACTGGTTCGAACCCCTGAACCGAACCTTCTGCAAAATTTTAGAGGTTTGCAGCCTTGATTGTAACACATAAGTTGAGGTTACAAAATATTCATTAATTGACATTAAACATTTTAAAATTTTCTGCAAATAAAATTAACACTTCTGATTAGAAATCCCTTATAAACTCCTGCCTATATTTTGTGGCCTTCCTCAGATATGAGATTAGAGAGGGCCAATTGGAACAGATCATTAGGTCAAGCATTTCCCTTCTCTCTAGAGTCCATTTGTCGAAGTGCAGTTAACGGCGCTCACCTAGTATTGGACATCGCGCTATGAAATGTACAACATCTTCTCTTTTATCCATATTGCATAGGGTGCATCAGCTTTCTTTCGTTAAATGTGGCATATAATTAAGTCTGAGCACTTCAGCTCTTGCACGAAAAATAAGCAATATTGCATATGTGTCCACATCATCCCTAAATTAGTTTCTTTCATAGTTTCTGCCATACTATCCCATTCATGGAAGATCTGTGATTGGTCTATTAAAAGTAAAGTCCATGTGCATAGCTTCGCCTATATATTTAAGGTGAATTTACTACAATGTGACGTATTCCGTTGTGGGGAGGGGTCTTAATTTTTTTCAACTCGTTCTCTTGACTCTCCGAGACAGATGACAGCTGCTCTCAGAGACATGAACTAAGAAGAGATAGAAATTAATAAGGCCCTCCGAAACACAGCAGCCGTGCTGAGTACGTCACCTTATTAGTAGATCAGAGGCGGCCAAATGGAGAGGAAAAAAAAGTGAGCTTGTGTTAGTAAACAAGAGAGCTTTCTCCAGACAACACGCATTTTACTTGCTAGGCAGTGCTCACCGATTCACACAACCATAACTTCGGCTAGCGTTTGCTTAAAAATACGACAGACTTCGGCTCGTGCGTGCCTTAGGTGGACGGGTCTGTAGTAGATTCACCTTGGCTCGGAGTGTTTACAGGTAGAAGTCCCCAGACTGGGGCCGCATAAAACATAATTGCCCTGGATGTTGCTAGAAACAGTTTATTATTCGGTGCTGATTTTGACTTTCTTCTTCCCAAGCAGATGATTGCAGGTGCTATTAACAGCGAGTGTCGATTTCTGTGTCTAAGTTCGTTTCAAACCATTCCACAGTGGGTCGAATTCCCAAATAATTGGCATAAAGTCGTGTGTTGCAGATATCGAGTTAAAACTTGGTACTTTTAATAGATATAACACCTATAATATTTAAACGAAATGTTAAGTTAATTTGACCACGCCTTCCCCGACCGCCCTTATATGGCAACACTGCGTATACGTAATCTGAAAACAAAGTTTTGAGAACTGTGAATAAAATGTTAGAGTTTAAATTAAAAATGAATTTCCAGTAATTTATAGTCAAATTTTAAGCGTTCATTCCTTTAGTTGGCCAAATATCTGGTTTTTAAAAGCGGTAGAGTTGCCGTCCATACGTCCAGCAGCGTTGCATGACAGAGTTTAAGCTCATTTTCAAGTTTAAAGCACCGCAAAAGCCGCAAAAAGCCGCAGACAGGATAATTATAATCTTTTAATACACACTTTCTACTTTATTTTGACATATATTACAAAACACACAAACATGCACAAGGTTAGTTTTGCTCCACAGAAGACTTGCACTTTTCTTAAGTTTTCTCTGTTTATGGACCACACGAAACAACACAATTTAAAGCAACATATTGAATATTATCAAGAAATGCTTCCATTTATTTATTCTTCATACCCTGGCCTTTATTATCCATATTTTGGAAAACATTTTTGTGCAACTTTACACGACGTGAAAGTCCTCAAAGTTAACAAATAGTTGTCGCCAATTTTATCGCAACAATCACTGCACTCATCACCTGACTTCGATAATCGATAACAATTTCAGGGTTGCCAAACTATCGAAAATATTACTTGATTCTTTGTACATAGACTATGTATTTTTAAGGTGTATTATTAAAAATGAGTTTTGTTTGCATGAAATTTTTGACTTTATGCCAATTATTTGGGAATTCGACCCACAGTGCATTCGTATAGTTGATTTCCATCCCATACAGTGGTTTTATTTAGGCTATAAAGACTTTACACTATAGCAATAAATTTGGTCGATACTCCAGCAATTCCAAGCTACTTAGCTCGAACGCAGCTTTGAAATCTTCAAAAACAGGAAATATTTTCCTTCTTTCGCCAGAAACAGTTTGCAAATATACTGTCTACAGTCGAGTTGCCCCTTTCTGAATCCAGCTTGATATTCTCCTAGAATATCGTGAGTCTTAACCAAGTTTGTTAGGCGCGCTAGCATAACAAATGTAAACACCGGCATTATCGCATTAAGAAAGGATATTCCTCTATAATTCGCTGATTCCATTTCGTTGCCTTTTTTTAGAGCGAAGCTCTTTTACGGACGTCAGACTGGGGGGTAAATCTTGAAAAATTTTGTCTTTGCGACAGATTCTTTTGGGGTATGTCTTTGCGACAGATTCTTTTGGGGTATGTCTTTGCGACAGATTCTTTTGGGGTATGTCTTTGATTTTGTGTTTTGTATTTTGTATTTGCAAAATCAGCTGCTTTTACCATTACCGCGTAGTAGCAGGTGGGTTGTGTGTAGAGTGGGATAGTGTGAGGTGGAAGTGGGGGAAGGTGATGGGTATTTGGTAGAGACCTGGTGGGGATCTGGTGAAGATTTGGTGAGGATCTGGCGGGGATTGGGTGCTGATCTGGTGGGGTTCTGGTGGTGATGTGGTGATGATCTGGCGGTTATCTGGTAGGGACCTGGCGAGCTCTGGTTTGGTACTGGTGGAGATCGAGTGGGTATCTGGTGTGAATCTGGTAGGGATCTGGTGAAGATCTGGTGTGGATTTTGTAGGGATCTGGTGGGGATTGGGTAGGAATCTGGTGGGGATCTACTGGGGACCTGGTGGAGATCTGGTGGGGATCTGGTGGGGATCTGGTGGGGATCTAATGGGGATCTGGTGGAGATCTGGTGGGGATCTAGTGGGGATCTGGTGGGGTTCTACTGGGGATCTGGTGAAGATCTGGTGTGGATTTGGTAGGGATCTGGTGGGGATCTGGTGGAGATCTGGTGGGGATCTGGTGGGGATTTGGTGAAGATCTGGTGGGGATCTGGTGGGGATCTGGTGGAGATCTGGTGGGGATCTGGTGTGGATTTGGTAGGGATCTGGTGGGGATTGGGTAGGGATTGGGTAGGGATCTGGTGGGGATCTGGTGGGGATTGGGTAGGGATTGGGTAGGGATCTGGTGGGGATCTGGTGGGGATCTAGTGGGGATCAGGTGGGGATCTGGTGGAGATCTGGTGGGGATATGGGGGAGATCAACTTGTAGGGGTTTGAGGGCAAGTGATGGAGGGGATCTGGTGGGCTCTAGTTGGGATCCGGAGCGGATCTAGAGGGGATCGTGTGGGGACATTAACATAACAGTAACTCAACAGTGTCTTGACAGTGACAAAGACTTAACAGTGACTTAACAGGGACTTAACAGTGACTTAACAAAGACATTACAGAGACTTAAATGTGACTTAACAGTGGCTTGACAGTGACTTAACAGTGGCTTGACAGTGACTTAACAGTGACTTAACAGTGACATAACAGTGACTTAGCAGTGACTTAACAATAATTTAACAGAGACTTAACAGTGGCATAACAGTGACTTAACAGTGAATTAACAGTAACTTAACAGTGACTTAACAGTGACTCAACAGTGACTTAACAGTGACTTAACAGTGACTTAACAGTGACTTAACAGTGACTTAACAGTGACTTAACAGTGACTTAACAGCGACTTAACAGTGACTTAATAGTGAACTAACAGTTACTTAACAGTGACTTTACAGTTCCCTAAAGCGACTTAACAGTGACTAAACAGTGACTTTACAGTGTTTTGAGAGTGACCTAATATTTGATAATTTAACATTTATTAATACAGAATCCAAATGTGTCTTTTTCCATTACTTAAATCGGATTCATCGTAAAGAGCTTCGCTCGTACCGTGCGTCTCATGACACACACTCTTTTTCTAAATCTGTCAGGGGCAACTCCTGCTGTTGCAAATGCGGTTGCTAGCTGGTTAATAATCAAGGGCTGGGCATTTTTTTAAAATTCGGCAGGAACTCTATCTACACCCGGTGCATTTTTTATTTTTGCTACGTGCGAGGGCTTCTGACACTTCCGCTGCTTGAATCAATTGATCTAATGCTTGCATTGTCGAAAATGGGAAAGCATAGTGGTGTCAAGAGAGGAGAATTACTGCATAGAGTAGGTTTTGAAAATGTGATATCAGACTGGGCACGCTCACTTTTATTGGGTTCCTTTTATTTGTTCCGTTAATCTCTCTTAAAAGATTCCAGAGAGCTTTGCCACCTCTCATAGCGACTTTTACTAAGTATTTGCTTAATGGTACTATACCTTATGTGCATAAGTTGCATTTTTGTTGATCGCGCGCCTTGAATTCAATTGTGGGTATAGTTCCGTGTTCTGTTCTGTACAATATTTTCAAAATTTCCCGCGTACCTGCGGGTACCATTAGCTGACAATCTTAACTTTGACAGAAGCTCGCTTTCCTTTTCCTGCGATTGCCAATCTCTATATGTACGCTTATTAGCATGTAATCTGAGTATATCTCGCTTTTAACTTCCATGTCAATTACATATTGATGCCATGCGCCGTTAATTAGTCAATAGTCGACTGTTGAAGTAGCTTGTGCTCTTATGAATGTAAAGTTTCCTTCACTGTCGCTGCTGGTTCTACCGTTTAGGACTGTCATATTAAATATCTCGCACAATTCTATTAATTCTATTATTTTCTACCTTTCCAATCAATGATCATGTTCTTAGCAGCTCTATTGACGTTTGCATATCGGTTATCTGACTGTGTATCCTCTTTAGGTTTACGGAGAAGAATTTGGCTTCACCTTTGACGCAGACCATCCCAATGTGGAGCCCACCATCATCAGCTCCGGCAAACCACATATATCTCGGCCACGTACCACGCGCAAAGTATCAGAGCAAAGCTCTACGCAAACTTCTCCATCAAAACGCAAGGACAGCTTGTCACGCAAAGATCGGTAAGTGATCTAATGCACCTCAAAGGTCTTACAGGATTCTATTAAACATTTGTCATTTAGCATTAGCGACGATCCCGATCTGGAGATGGCAGAGAAACTGGCCAAGGCTTTTCGACAGGAAAAGGAGAAAAAGCAAATGGAGGAACCGCCCATTCTAAAATTCATACGCATTCATATACGCAACCTATTTCACTTTCCTTTGGCCACCATGTTGAAGGGAGCCGTTATCCTAACCGAGGAAATGGTCATTGAAGCCATGCCCTCGGCTTGGGAGCTATTGCTTGAAACCAACCATGATCTGTCCACGTCCAGTGCTGCGGTATTTCTGATGGGCTCTGTCAAGGCACAGAATTTCGCCTTTGATATAATGCAGCGAGCACTGAAGCACAAGGATCCGGATATACGTATTGGAGCCATTCAGCGCTATTTGGTGTTATGGAAGTGTCGCTTTCATGTCTGGCCCCGCATGGAGGAGAATGCACATGATGTTACATTCAAGGTGCCGCCGGGAGGCATAGAGTTTACATTACCTTCACCCAAAATTGGCATTGAAAGTCTACCCGTGGTGGATCCACCCTGGATGCCAGTGCAGCAGACCAAGGATATGGATATGACACTGAATCAGGATAGACATGTGAGTGAGAAGGCAGCAGAAACGTTGGGTTATGTAGGATTGGAGTGTGGTGTAGCTCAATGGGAGGTGACGGCTAAACTAAAACTTTTTGTTACAGCGTTCCCTGGTAACGGCCACCAAGAGTCGTAAGATGCAGCAAACGGAGGCCATACGTAACGCTCTGCGCCAACAGCGTGATAAGCAAAGGGCGGAACGACATAGCTTTCTCATCACGATGATACCCATAAGCCAGCAGGCTTCTCATGAGCCTGGAATGGAGCATGAGGATCACGAAATTGAGGAGGATCTCGATGGTACACGCATGTCATCACATCTGCATCACGCTCACTCTCTGTTCCCCTCGGTTTTGTGTTCATCGGTAATGCAGATTGTGGGCTGTCTGGATGATGCAGCCATTGGATCGGATGGAAATGCGGTGTACGAAATTGCCTATCAAGTGATCTGGGTATGCTTGGTCGAGGAGTCGGCTCTATTCCTGCGCTATGTATTCGAACGATTGACAAGGGATCGTCAGGATCAGATGTTCAAGCTGTTGCGTCATTTGATACGATTTGTGCCTCGTCTACCCCAGCAGGCAGCTTTTGCTCTGTACAACTCCATCATTGGCTACATTATGTTCTATGTGCGATCCTCCAACGAGCTGAAACAAGAGGTGGGTCAAATCTGTGTGAATGCTTAGCATATGCTGGTGTTGCGCTGTCGCACAGTAGTCCAAAATCCCAAAAAGACAGCTTAAATCGAAAAAGTGTTTGATATGGCTAAGTTTGTACTCAGGAATCAGAAGTCAAAATTATTATTTTGATTTGGGTGAAACTTCGAAAAACCCGTTTATCGATAATATCTGGATAACTAGTCGACAGATTTTATTTTCATGTCGATTTTCGTGCTCAGTGGGCCAAAATACTTTAGAAAAAGTTTGTTTGGTGAATTGGAGGAGAGAGCTGTCGAGTATTGTATAAATATTATGTCGCGACAATTGTCGCACGAAAATCATCACCGACTCTGAATCTGCAGCTATCCGCAGCTAATTTTTGGCTATGTTTTTAAGAATTGTCTAAAAAACAATTACTATTTTGTTTGAGGGAGGAATCTGATGGGTTATATTATTTTTAATCTGACTATTTCGTTGCGATCGAGTTTTGACAGTAATTTTTGGCTATGTTTTAAAGAATTGTCTAAAAAACAATTACTATTTTGTTTGAGGGAGGAATCTGATGGGAGTTTTGACATATTGCTATTTCTAACAAGACTTTTCAGAATGTGACCAAGAAAAAACCCTCTACTTTTATTAATGACTCACTATTTCATGCATTGCTAATAATAAATTTGAGCAGTCCGTTCAAATTTACAACTAATCCAGTCATTGAAAGTCCATAAAAAGTTTTTTTTTCTACTTTTGGCCAGCTTTTTGGGATTTGGGAAAATAGTATGTCGCTGCAAAGTTTCTTTTGCTCATTACTTGACTAATATTCCTTCGATTTTTACTAAACCTTTGGCCCATCTTTCTTTTCTCTCTTTTCACCCCCCTGTAGCTAGTGGGATCAGCTTTATCGGTGCTTTGGATGGTGGTACACTCAGTGCATGGCATTATGTTTAAGGATCTGAAGCAAATATTGCGCAAGGAGCAGTGTGATGCATCCATTTTGCTCACAGCTAATGTTCCAGCGGCCAAAAAGATTGTCGTACACGGACCTGCCGATGATGACTACAACATACCGTCACAATTTCCCGTACAGGAGGACACTTTGTTCTGTCAATTATTAAAAGAGGCCTTGGATTATTATCCCATTGATGAGAAGAATATTTCACATTACTGTCTGGTGGACTATAAGAGCAGTAAGTCTTCTCTTCTGTTCTCTTTAAGGACCAACTTTATTAACCTATTTCTACATCTTCTTCAGGCAAAATCCTCAATCCCAATTGGTATATACGCGATTTGTACTTCTTTAAACGCTCTCAGTATCCCGAGGTGCGTCTCATGCTTATGCGTCCAGATGAGTCCTTCCTGGCTTTGCAGAAACAGGAGCTTACCAAAAAATTTGTGGAAATCGGCAAGGTACACCTCACTTGGGCCATTCTCAAGAATGTGGATATGGTGGTGCAACGTGTGGTATTCCTACACGAAGAGCTCATGAAGCTTCCCTCATTTCCACGCAAAGCCCTCGAAGTGGATCTAGATTTGCACCATGGCGGCGAATATGGCAAAGTTTTGCTCGGATTGGATGTTTTGCACAAATTCATGTGGGTGCGTCTGATTGCCCGCATGTTTGAGGCCATGGCGGGTAATTTTGCCTACTCGGCGGACATACAACTCTTTCTCAATGTTTTATCCGGCGCTTCGATACTACATGCCGAGGATTCGTGCATAATGCGCTACGTGATGGCCACATTCATAAATGCCGCCTTCAATTTTAAGAACATTTTCTCGACCAATGGCTACTTTATGATAATGCCCACTCTGTTGCAAGTGTATTCGCTGCATCAGACCAATAAGCTGATTACCACCACCATCGAGTATGCCGTTAAGCAGTTTTACCTGTTGAACAGGAAGCCCTTTATACTACAAATGTTTGGCTCCGTGTCAGCCATACTGGATACCGACGAGGATGGCACCTACGGAGAGGCACATAAAGTGCAGTCGAGCTGTCTATTCAATTTATTACTCAGTCTGGAGGATCCCTCGCCAGATCCCTTAAACATTGCCGAGTTGGTCAAGGAGCCGAAGCCATTGAAGGCCATCGATTTTTGCTATCATGACGAAGATGATGATGTTACGGTGCTGGACTGCATTACGCTATGTGTGATGGTGGTCTCCTACTCGGCGGAGAGCACGCGAGGCTATCAAATGTTGGTAAGTAAAATGGGACTTCTTACTTCTAAGTAATATTCGCATTTTCCGCAAATTTAATTCTGACGGAGATGTGTTAGCGATACATTTAAATGTACATACATTAGGGTGGTCGCCGAGAAACTTAGAGATGAGCGCAGCAGCAGCGCTGCATTCAGCTTCTACTACAGGTACAGAGTATGATATAGTCGGTCTCGACCGACTTTTTCACTTGTTTTCTGATAAGTCAGTGCAGTCAAGTGAGAAATATCCGTTAATCAATTATTGTTGTACTGGCGACGCCAACCCATACCTTTTTTCCAGACACTTGCCAACCCCATTGACTTAACCATCCTTGTGTACTTTTCAAGCCTCAGTGCGACACGTAGAGGCAACGCTTTTGTCTTTTATTTTGTATTTGTAATGTCAGACACATTTGCCGTAGCAACAGAGGGTTTGTGTGTTTGTGGGATGGTATGAGGTGGATTATATGGGCGTTGTCGTATAATGCGCAGTACGTTCAAGTGTCGCGCTAACCCCAAGTAAAAAGTAGACCACCTTCCGCCCAACCGACCGAGTGATGCCGCCACTAACGTCTCACGCGAAGTCGCGAAGGAAAAACATAAATAAGTGTTAAATACGGACTAAATAGGTTAAAATAGAAGTTTTTTAAAGCAGGAAGAAAAGTTTCAGAGTATCTATCAAATAATCAGCACAGAGAACACGAAACGGTTCATGCAAAACAAGATATAGAAGATCCTGCAAGTAGCTTTACAGCTTCTATCATCTCCACCTAATCCAAACTAATCCCTTTATCTGTACCTCTTCTTTCAGATCATTCTGGAGGCCATACTGCCCTGCTATCTGCAACAGATCCAATCACCCAGCTATATTCCACTTCAGGGTAAATCAGAGCGGGATATTATCCTCCAATTGGCAGTGGCCATACGCACCATGGTGCATAATTGTGAGGGTCTGGCCAAGAGCTATAATGGTCCTTATCGCAACAGTCCCGAGCACAAGGGCTCCTCGCAGCGCAACTGTAGCCGTGGTCCACCCTGTTCGCCAGGTCTGGACTTTGATGATGAAACACATCCGAAATATGTGTCTGATGCACGCACAAAGAACATGATGGACTCCGCAGAGGACTCGGAAATGATACGCACTGAATATCGCCGACCCAGAGATGTTTTGCTCTCCGTGGTGGCGGATTTCCTAACCAAGTCCACCGCCCGACTGAACGAGCTGGCCAAGAAGATGCCCAGCGATACGAAGCCCACCGAAGTGCTGGATGCCAAGTGTCATATACGTCTGGCGGATATAGCTCACTCGCTGCTGAAGGTTTCGCCCTATGATCCCGAGTCGATGGCCTGTCGGGGCCTGCAGCGTTACATGCAGTCGGTGCTGCCTCGAGCCGAGTGGTCTAATGATACTCTTCGCAATGCTCTGGTCACCGTGCTACGAAGGATTGACAAGGTGTTTCTGAAAATATCCAAGAAACCCTCGATTCGACGTAACACGGACTGGGAGGCGGCATCGGGGTTGCTGAAGGGTATCCACGAGACCGTCGTCAGGCACTCCTATGTGCTGCACTGGCAGCAGATGAAGACCCTCATCAATACCGTACAGAATCTGATTGTCAACGAGCCGGGCAGCGGCATACTCGAGGGCGTCTCCAGTGCGGGGGCTGCGCTCATGTCTCAGAATCCACCGGCCTTTTTCTGTTCCGCTGTGGTGCGTCTGGTGGCACTACAAGTGGTCAGCCCCGTGGACTGCTTCTCGCTGGTCCAGATATGCGGCGGCAGTGCGGAGTTCGCTACGCAGGAAAAGGCCGAAGGATTTCTAATGCATCTGATCATGCCGCTGTGCCTGAAGGTGTGCTCGGGTCGCGGTGTATCTGATGTGGGTGAACTGAAGATGACGGATGTATCGTTTCTGCTGACGGCCGTGCTCAATGCCATGAGTCCGCCGGCGGGTCGCACCGGGCAGGCTGTGTCGCAAATCAATCGGGTCACGGGAGACTTAAGAGCTGGCTCTCTGACCTTTACAGGCAGCCGCGATGCCAAGCGTCCGGCCAGGATTTCTGGATCACTGTACCAGGCGGCGTTCTTGGCTTTACGCATTGTGTGCATTTGCTTTGAGAATCGCCTATCCGCCGAGTGGCCGCGCATTGTCCGGGTCATGCGAGATCTGGGTAGACGCAATGAGGCTGCCCCGGATCTGTGGAGTTTTATGGAGTTTGTGGTCACACACCGCACTCCGTTATACATAGTACTCCTGCCCTTTATATTGCACAAGGTAAGGTCTAAGGCCTTTTTCCAGAACTTGGACTAATCCTTTTTTCTTAGATCTCTCAGCCTCCCATTGGGGATCACGAGCGACACATGCAGTTCATCATTAGAGAGCGTCTCCGCGGCACACCCCCTCAGGGTGGCATCAAATCCAAGGGAGCTCTACTGCTGGAGCTGGCCCGAGAATTACGAGATTTGCGTGATGAGCTGGAGGAGAAACGTTATGGTAAGTTTCGAACCAAGCTTTACCGACCACTGACACACATGTTGCAGTCTCCACAGATCGCGAAAGTTCCGAGCAGAAGAAAAGCGATACCCCGGCACCCACCAGCGTGGTAGATGCACATAAATCCCAGCAGAGACCCTCGCTAATCTCTATCTTTACGGGAACCACCACCGGCCAGGCTACCCATTCACATGTTTCGGCTGTGCCCATAGATTCACGCAGCGGTTCGGGTGGCATCTGCACGCCCAGCGACACATTGTCACAACAGACTTTGCATCCGCCGCGTGAATCTCTGTCGAGCAGCTCAACAGGTCGCGATCCACATACCACCACGAGTGAGAGTCATAGCGGTGATGCGGATGCGGGTTCGGCACCCACTTTAGTAGGTCCCACGCCCAGTGGTTCTGGTCAGGGCACTTCCGGCGGCGCCTCAGGCGTACCCTCACAGCTTTCACACTCGCAGTCGCTGCAGCAGGCCCCCTTTAAGGCGCAACCGCCCAAACTGCGCTTTGTGTCCTCCGTGGAGTTCCGCCATTCGTCCGGCGAAACCTCTACTACTCCCTTGTCGCCAGAAAGTCCAGCCGAGGATAGCTCGGGAGATCACACACGCTCGCGTCTGCAGCGCTCCAAGGCGGCCAGTCGCAAGACTTTCCGTCTCAAGCGCAGTCGTCTAAGCACCATGGAACCGCCCAGCATAGTAAGCTAAGCCAGAAATTGGTTCCCATTTCAACTACAACATAATCTATTTAAGGTCACCTCTCTATCGCAAGAGGAACCAGTGCCCACGCCACAGCCCAAGGCCATAGGGGAAATATCCTGGGATTCGGTGTCACAGACTTCTTCCACTTCGGGCTATCGCGACAACAACAGCCTGCAGACAGGTCTTCTGTCACCAGATGGCTCGCTGGGAGGCCTAACCCTGGGACGTTCGCCCTCACAACATTCGCTTTTAATGGTGTTTGAGGGTCAGGACGAGGATACGCTTATTTAACAATCACAGAACGGCGACCGAGCCTACGAACTGTAGCCAGTTGCTGGAGACTAAAACCAATGGACACGAGATTAACGTAGAGTCCCGACTAGAGGAGAAAGGAGTTGGAAGAAAAAAGTGTGAAGCCAGAAAAGAGGGCTCTGCTCATGATACAAAAAATACAAGGTAGTGCACTGCGTCGCTTGTCAAAAAACATATTCAATTGTGAAGTGCTGC
Organism: Lordiphosa clarofinis; assembly: GCA_018904275.1. NCBI lineage: Eukaryota > Metazoa > Arthropoda > Insecta > Diptera > Drosophilidae > Lordiphosa > Lordiphosa clarofinis. The sequence goes on from JAEIGQ010000003.1 coordinate 146,365, forward strand.
GAAAAAAATTATTCTTTTTTATCGAGGCAATTTCTTGCGGCAATAATTTTCATAAAATCTCTTCCATCAATCTTACTTCAATTAGAAATGGTGTATAAGGCTTAAAGAGGCCTCCTTTGCTTAGGTGGTTCACCCAAGTATATGATGTTAAATTATTAGAGGGTCCTATATCCTTAATTTCCTTAAGAAGGTGGCCAAACTTTCAATGGCATCCAACTTAATTTCTGCTATCCCATCATCTTGGGCGCGCCTTTAAAATGTGTAAGGATTAGTTGTGTTAAAGTGGTTTTCCACACTAAGTATGTGAAGTGGTTCCCACCGGAATCTCGTCTACCATGGTCCTTGTAACTGTCGCTGCAAAATAGGTAAGAAGATTCAGAAATGAATGTCCCTAAAGGCCCGAAAGGGCTTGGCACGATAATATTACAACCTTTTCTTATTGACTAACTAGTTGCTCAACCTCACAGTCCGGGCGTTAGAATTTCGTAGTCTTAAGCATTTTCAAATAGAGACTCTCCCGCCTTACCCCATAACTCTACATTAGCACGCGACTCCAGTTGCTGGCAGCTAAGGAGTATGAGTCAGTTTGCGCGTATGTGTGTGTTGGCATGTGTGTTTCAATTGTACAGGGTATATTGTAAAATATACAATTGGCTATACAGCTCCAAAGGGGTCAAACCAAGCTTCTCTCAATCTCTTGGCGTGTGTGCTTTAAATTTTTCGCACAAGAGAAATGGACCTACAGTTTAACGCTGTTTCCCAAAGGCAAAGTTTGGCGCCACTTGCTGGTGAAGCTGACCGGATGTGTAAAAGTTGTTCTCTAAAGAAAGAAAAACTTTTATCATTAGATGTTCCGAGGCGGGATCGAACCCACGACCTACCGCCTTGCAGTTCAGCACACTAACCGCTAGGCGGGCTGTATTTTAAAATCGGGAAACTCGACTGCAACTCTCCTACTTGTTTTTCTTCTTTTGCGCTCGGACGTTTACCATATTGAGCTCCCGCTTCTCTTTGCTATTCTAGATTCTATTCTATTCTGCAATTTGTAAGTTTATTTGACACTAGCTCTATGTACAAAATCGATATCAGCAAATTCGTATTTTTAACCCTGCAGGGTATTATAATTTTGCCAGAAGTTTGCAACGCATGAAATATCATTTCCGACCCCATAACAATCTAATAGGCACGAGCTAGTCGATTGAGCTTGTCCGCGGTCGTGGTCTGTCCTCGTGTTGTTTCTACGAAACTAGTCTCTCAGTTTTAAAGCTATCAGGAAACTTTGCACAGAGTCTCTTTTACGCACACTACTAATTGTCGGAACCGACCATCGAACTACTATAGCTGCCATAGGAACTATCGGTCGAAAAGGGGTTTTTGTGAAAAACTTTTTTGTTTTTAATGTAAACGCCTTCCGCTTCGACAAATTAGTTTTATAGACATTACGCCGCCGCCGCCGCGTCTGCTTTAACGCGCCGCCGCCGACACGAAAATCGTGCGGCGGCGGCGCCTTAGCTTTTATACCGTACCGTAGAGTACTAGGGCAAGGAATCACCCCTTGTATTCTGATACATCAACACCGAGATAGACATGTCCGTCCGTCTGTAGAACACATAGATCGGACAACGTATATAGCGTCAACATATTAGGTCTGAAAAAGTTTTAGTGAGTTAAATGTTTTTGTTTTCAATATTATCGCTCCCAACTCTCGTATTTATAAGTTTTCAATGATTTTACATAATTTTAACAAGATTTGTCGTCACATCACAACAAACTTCACCATATCAAGTTCCAAGGGTATATAAACTCCGTCGAGCCGAAGGTAGGCTACCCTATTTTTTAGATGCTTTTAAGTAATCGAATAAAAGAATCGATATTGTCTCAGCTGCATTTCCCAATGTGTCATCTCTAGAACATAATCAATGATCTCAGAAAAAAGTGTTAATTGATTTTAATTTCTTGAAATTTAATTTTTGTTTAATTATTGGATAAAGTGCTTAAGTTTAAGTTTATAAAGAAAATAAAGAAAATTGAAGAAAGAAGAAATCTTTCAGAAAAATATAACTTGATGAACAAATGCTTTAAACAATTTTTTTGTTACGTGTACGCGCGCCGCCGACAATTCGACGGCTACGCCGCCGCCGCCGACGCCCAAGCTATCGGCGTAAACCTCTAGTTTTATACGCTTTAACACAATTTGAAGTTTTGGTCAAAATCGGATGACTATATCCATAGCTGCCTAGAACTATCAGTCGAAAAGTGGGTTTTTTTAGAATAATTTTTGCTAGTACGTTCGTAAACTCTGTATTAAAACATTTAATAAATTCGCAAAGACGAGTTACTTTTTGAAATTTCGAACTGCAAAATGTCAAAGCGAAATGCAAAATAGCTATTTCTTAAATTGAAGATGGAAAGCCTTAAAATCATGTTTCAACAAATTTTTCAATCACAATTTACCAGAACCGTGCGAAATGAACAAAAGGGAATGAGGATATTAAAACTTGTTTTCCAATCCAGTAATAGCAATATTTCCGTAAATGGAAGCTTTATTCAGCAGAAGACACAAATCAAATCGTGAACGTAAAAGCAAGCAACGAGTGGTTCAATCGCTTCTGGAAACGATCTGACATGCATCGAAAAAAGAACTTATTCTAAAAAATACTCTTCTCGACTGCATAAACCGAATTCATGTAATTTGTGACAATAAGGATTCGTCTAAAATATTTAGCAAATGCTTTAGAAAATCTGTTTTTGTAAGAGGATTTCATGGATCAGGATGATAAGCCGCTTAGATGAAGGATTATAGAGGATGTTCAAAGGAAGAAAAATAATAATTTTTGATTGACTTTCGAAAATGAAATGGATATTGATAAAAACAGTTGTGACAACGTCGCTGCTAATAAGAACAATCTTATAACAAAATGTGAAATGCGAGTGTTTCTCTAGAATCATCAGTTCTGGTTACTTTCTTTAATGTGTCTTTAATAAAATTGAAAACTTTTAAGAATCAATTCATCATGCAATAATGAAAGAATTGATTTTATGGGTTCTTAAAATCAATTAATTTTTTCATTTCATTCTTTAATTCACTTGATAGTTTGAATTAAAGAGGTAGGACCCAAATCTAAGGGGGATTGGGTCGTTTTTGTCGCAGAATATTTGCCATCTCACCATCTCTCGAGTTCTTCGGAAATCGGATACCAAATTGAATAAGTATTGGATCGTTTTTGGGTCTTAAGCGATTTGTAGAATATAGTTCACGAATATTTGCTCTTAAGGTCGGCAAAACGGAACTTTCGAAAGAAAGTATGATGGAGAATTATTCATCTTTGGCGGTTGGTTATGCAAATTTCTCCAAAGACTCTGTGATTTTTTCAACTCCCTGTTAACAACACAAAATACGCTAATACGTCAAAACGTTATGGCATCGTTTGTGCTAAAAAAACGTCAAACTTAATTTTAATATTAACAGTTAACAGCTCCCGACATACAAATATTACCCCACATAACTTACCTTTTCGAAATGGCAATAATGTTTGCTAACATTGCAGTTTCATATTCTTCACAATCTTGTTTTTTTCCATTTAAATTAAAGTTATATAGCCCATGTCCTATGTCCTATCAACAATATGTGTGCCAAATTTTATTTAATTTCGTTTCGTCATATCTGAGCGTTGAAAGTTCGGGTGGCTTTATTAGCTTTATTGCCCAGATCCCATTGAAATTGCCGAATTAATTTCGTTTATCAAAATATTGAGCAAGTGTTTGCACTACCTTGTATACATTGTATCATGGATCAGTCACATCATTAACGATCATTTCTAGTTGTGTCCTACTATCTTTTAAGTTTTAGACAAGAAAACACAATGATGTAGTTTTCCATTTCCATAATGTGCCCCGTTTTGTATTTGGATAGCAAATTAGTAAATAGAAAATTAAATAAATATAAACCTGGTAGAGGAGCCGTTCTAATTGTCACCTGGTTGATTCTTGTTTGCCACCTTAAGGCGATTCTCCTTGATTAATTTGCGCCATTCCAGCCATTTGGCAAGCTCAGGTTGATCGGTGTTGCCGCCCTGTTGTTCCAGTTGCATGTAGTAAGCTTCCCGTAATATTTTAAAGGCCTGTATGCTGTAATAGGGCTGCTGGGTAACCGGATCAAAGTAACGTGCTGGCAAACGGGTGATGGGGCAAATGCCACTGGTGCTTTTGGGCAGTGGTTTGGGTCGGAAAATGGCTTGGAATACCTTGTCATTGAAGTCATTCTCAATGGTGACAAAAGTACGTTCGCATTTTGAGTCGGGATCGTTGGGATTATGAGGTAAAGTGGTGCCGCGTGTGGGTTTCCGCATAACAGGCATGGTCATTGAATGGTAACGTATGGTGGGGCCTGTAAAAACACGCTTGGTGGGTCGCGTCTTCTTTTTCTCCAGCTCCATTTTTTGAAATTTCTCTGCAATTATTAAAAACAAAATTGAAGATGCTGTTCTAAGTATTATTATTCAACAGAGATTACCGAGTGACTTTATATTCTCTTCCTCTGTAATCTTGGCCTCCTCCAGCAGTTCCTCTTGGGTGGGCATGTAGTCCTCTACCCTTACCTTCTTCTTTTTACGTTTGCGTGCATCGTCCAGCTCCTTAAGGCGTATTTTTGTGGCCTGTGTTTTGATGGCCGTCGATGTACGTATAGATTTGCGTCCCGAGTCTTGCACTGTATAACGCGGCCGAACTCTTCGTTTGGCTATGCTACCTCCGGGCCTCTTTTTATGCAAAACAGTGGCCGACTTTGTTTCTTTTTTGATGGCCGGTTTGGTCTCCTGTAAGTGGAAGTTAATGGTTGTCTCAAAAAAACGATCCTCCTACCTTGTAGGCTTTGGTGTTGACGCCACCCCGCTTGCGTTTGGCTTCGGGAGCCTCTTCTTGATCGGAAACGAGTTCGTCTTGCTCATCAATGCTGAAATCTGAATCCACCACATCTTCTTCGTCTTCGTCCTTTTGACTGTGGAATAGGGCAGTTAGCAATGGTTGGCTGTGCGGGGTTATCTACTTACACATATTCCCGGTCCTCGTCTTCGTCCTGGAAACCGCCATAGGTGGTTTTGTAGAAATCATCTTCTTCCTCATCGAGAAGTTTGGCTATTTTATTGCCGGCATTATTACGGCGCGAACGTGCAGCAGCCATTTACATTTATTTAAGTTGTGTTTTTTTTTATAAACAAAATGTTTTTTTTTTGATCGATAACTAAATATTAGAGATGAGCCGACAGCGGTATTTGCTGTTTGTAACGAGTTACAGTGGTACACCATGATATGCGATATTTATCAAAAACATTTAAAGCAGGCCATCCTTACACGAACTTGTTCGCCGAACACAAATTCATTTGCCCACTAACCAGGCGATCATTTTTCACGAACATCATTTGCTTCAATTCAATAAATTCCAGAAACAATTTATTGCTCATTTTTTTCATATTTTTCACAAATGATGTTCGTCAAAATGTTCCCATCCATTGACGAATATGTTCGCACGAACACTCGCAAGATTGAAACATTTCTATTCTCTGCGGACAAAACGTCGAACACAAAAATCTGTCACGAACACCTACTACAGTTACTACACTCCGTCTACGGGAGCGATTGCACAGCCTCCAACTCTACCGAAGCCTTCCCGAGCAATTGTGATAACTTTATACGTTATTTTTTGTTTTGACCGTTTTGTTTTGGCCCCGTGATTAAAAGTCGCAAAACCGCTCTTCTCTAATAATTAACAACTATCGAAAAGCCGGTCACACTAAGTGCTGACAGTCTGGCCTTTTTTCATCAATCTGTTTGGCGTGTTTATGGTAGCGACTAGAGCAAATATTTTATATTATGCACAAATTATTTATTTTTTATAATTAAGTAAGCCGTTTTATTTGCTTACATCTTAGACAACCTAACAAGTTAAGCATCTGCTTACCTTCGCAAATACATATCTTTAAGAATATGAGCTAGCTATTTTAAATTTATTTTAGCTTATTGTTGGCTATAATTGGCTTCACTTGTTAGGACTGCCCACTTGTTAATAATTTAAAATTTATTTAATCTTACAAAAAAATACAAATAAACTGAAATTTTTTTCACCAACTGAACAGAAAACATTTCCAACTAGTAAAGTGATTTCTCTAATTTGGCACATTGTCGTCCAAAGATTGTGCAGGGTATGGATAAGTTGACCAATCCTCATATTATGTTGATGCCGCTCTCTTTTGGCTCTGGCTCTCGCCTCTCATTGGACTTCTGTTAGGTTAGATCGCTCGGATTGCACTTTGGACTTTCTCTTTCTCGGGGTTGCAAGGTTTCAATTCCAACAGCGTCAGTGGCGATTTACTAAACGCAACAATCACATCACATCAACAATGATCAACTCGGGCAAATTGGCTGGACGCACTCTGTTTATCACAGGAGCTTCTCGTGGCATTGGCAAGGCCATTGCCCTTAAGGCGGCTCGTGATGGGGCCAACATTGTTGTGGCCGCCAAGACAGCTGAGCCACATCCCAAGCTGCCGGGCACCATTTACTCCGCTGCCGAGGAGATTGAAAAGGCTGGTGGTCGGGCTCATCCCTGTGTTGTCGATGTGCGCGATGAGAATCAGGTGCGTTCGGCTATCCAGGAAGCAGTGGCCAAATTCGGTGGCATTGATATTGTGGTGAACAATGCCAGTGCCATATCACTGACCCCCACCCCGCAGACGGACATGAAGCGTTACGACCTTATGCATCACATTAATACGCGGGGAACCTTTCTGGTGTCCAAGGAGTGCCTGCCTTACCTGCAGAAGAGCAACCATGCCCACATTTTAAACATCTCGCCGCCGTTGGACATGAAGCCCAAGTGGTTTGGACCCCATGTGGCCTACACCATGGCCAAGTATGGCATGTCCATGTGTGTTTTGGGTATGGCGGAGGAGTTCCGGGATCAGGGCATTGCCGTCAATGCACTGTGGCCACGAACTGCCATCCACACGGCTGCCATTGAAATGTTAACGGGTCCCGAATCTGCAAATTGGTCTCGCAAGCCAGAAATCATGGCAGATGCTGCCTATGCAGTTCTCTGCAGGGAACCCAAAAAGTTTTCCGGCCAGTTCTATATTGATGATGAGGTGCTGGAATCAGAAGGTGTCAAGGATCTTACAGACTATGCCTGCGTGCGTGAGAATGCCAACCAGTTGATGACGGACTTCTTTGTGGAGCCGAAGGGGGCTCCCGCTGTAACTCCGGCGCCTAACACTGAAGGTAATGCTGCTACTGCTTCCGCCAGCGGCGATGGCCAAATACCCCAATTGTTTAAGAAAATCGAGGCTATGCTCTCGCCTGAAATTGTTGCCAAGACGCAGGCCGTCTACCAATTCAATATTAAAGGAGCCGAGGAAGGTATCTGGTTCTTGGATTTGAAAAATGGCACGGGCTCCTGCGGTTCGGGCACACCCACAGCTGCTCCAGATGCCACACTTACCATGAACTCGCAAAACTTTTTTGCCATGTTCTCGGGAAAACTGAAGGCTGCTCCAGCCTACATGACCGGCAAGCTAAAGATCAGCGGCGACTTTCAAAAGGCACTCAAATTGGAGAAGCTAATGAAGGCGCTCAAGTCCAAGTTGTAGGCGATTTTTAAGGGATTTTTCTATAATATTAAATATGATTTACATGTATGTATCTATGTATGTGCAACATGATGAATAAAGTCTGATACTAAATTTCAATTGCAGGGACTGGGGTAAGGAATATTTATCAAACTGCTTAAACGAATCTACAAAGGTTAAAATGGCTTCAATTTGTTTTCCAAAGATTTAGATAAAAAAATAACTTTATCCCAAATTTCAAGAATTGTCTTAGTAAACCAAGCTGATTTTTACAAATGCAACGGAGATCTTCAATTCATGGTCTTTATACAGGTTCCTGATATTAGTGACCTTTATAAGAAAGAAAAATATGCCCAAAAACAATTTTGAAGGACCAGTTCAGGAAGATGTAAAATATATATTTTTTAGGTAGGGCACACAGAAAAAAAATGATATTTTTGATGTGAAACATCTTTAATTTCGGTACGGACGATTTTAGTAGGAGTAAAATTTGATTTCAGTGTCACGTGACGCTGACGGACGATTTTAGTAGGAGTAAAATTTGATTTGAGCGTCACGTGACTCTGACGCCAAACATATTATGTTGCTGTCTTTGCTTTGTGTAGTGGCTCGACACACGCACACACACGCAAGATGGTTGGAGTAAAAACTGATTTGAGCGTCACGTGAGACTGAAGCCAACCATTGTTGCTGTGTTTGCTTTATGCAGTGGCTTGGCACACCCACACAAGACGGGTGGTAGAGTGATGGCAGGGGGAAGATTGGTGATGGGGGGCGGAGAGAGATGCAGAGAAGAGTTTAAGATCACACACCCACTCCCAACATTTCATTTACAGTTCTTTGCCTTTGGCTCAGTCAAACAAATCAAAACAAAGAAAACTACCACAACAACAACGAGAGAGCGTACTCCCACAACTTTTGCTGTAAACGCGAGAGGAAGAGTGAGTGCTACTAAGTACTGAAAAGACAGGGGCACTGAGAGCAGCATCAAACCATTTTAGTAGAAGTAAAATTTGGTTTCTGCGTCGCGTGACGCTGACGTCAATCATATTTTGTGTTGTTTTGATTTGTGCAGCAAACAAACACACAAGAGGATGGGCCGAGGGGGGAAGTGAATAGGTAGAAAAGATGCTGAAGAGGGGCAACTGGGTGGGTTCTGGAAAAGATCTGGGTGTGATCTTGGTGCGATCTTGTGGTATGTGGGAGAGATTTGGGTGGAATCTTATCTGGGCGCGATCTGGGAGGGATCTTGGAGCGATATGGGTGGGATCTGTGTGGGATCTAGATGAGGATCTGGGTGGGAGCTGGGCGAGATCTGGCAGAGTACTGGGTGGGTTATGGGTGGGAATGGGGGAAATATCTGGGTGGTTTCTGTGTGGGATCTGTGTGGGATCTGGATGAGGATCTGGGTGGGAGCTGGGCGAGATCTGGCTGAGTTCTGGGTGGAATCTGGGAGGGTTATGGACCGGATCTGGGTGAGAATGGGGGTAAGATCTGGGTGGTTTCTGGGTGGGATCTGTGTGGGATTTGGATGAGGATCGGGGTGGGAGTTGGGCGAGATCTGGCTGAGTTCTGGGTGGGATCTGGGATGGATCAGGATGGGATCTGAATGAGATGTGGGTGGGATCTGGAACGGATCTGGGCAAGATCTGGGTGGGATCTGGAAGGGATCTGGGTGGGATATGGATGGAATCTGGAAGGAATCTGGTTGATATCTGGGTGGGATCTGGGTGGAATCTAGATGGGATCTGGAAGGGATCTGGGTGGTATCTGTTAGGTGATCTGGGCGAGATTTGGGGGGGGGTGGGGGGGGGGGGTCTGGGTGGTATCTGGGTAGGATCGGGGTGAGATCTTTGGGATGGAATCTGGTTGGATCTGGAAAAGATCTGTGGGGGATTTTTTTTTTCGAAAGAGTGTCCTTGCTGAATTATATACTATTGACAGAGCTTGTGATTTGAAAATAAGCTATTAAACTTATATCATATATGCTAGCGATACTCACATCTTTTTTTTTCATATCAATTTTAAGCCGACATGATAATCAATTTTAATATCAATTATTTCAAATAGTTATTGATTTGATAAGATATCAGATTAATATTTTACAAATTTCAAATAGTTATTATTTTACATATCACATTATCAATTTACGTAAATGATATTATTTTGGATCAGAAAGATATTAATTTATTGTCAAAATGAAATGAAAATATTGATATTTTTGTAAAGTTCATTTTAATCTGGTTAATATCGGCATGAATTTGATCTTTTTTTTCTCTGTGCAGGGGTGCCAAAGCGCATTTCGCAAGGTTGTTGTTTGACGCAAAGGAAAAGCTGCCGCGAATACGGGCCCCGAGCCATAAGCCTACATAAGGCAACACCAAATTCATAAGCGTGCTCTTTTCTCGTTCTTTTCGAGCTGAGGTTTTATTGTTGGTGCGTGTAGACCTGCAACAACAATACCATATGAAACTCCCTTATCTTTACACTATGTTTCTAGCAAAAAGCAACAACAATGTTGCTTATGCGAACGATAGTAAAACGAAACTATCGTAGAATGTTCGTAAACGGACAAACGATACAAATCTGCAAACGTTGGCAAATGTCTCGCCAGACTATCAAAATCGGGCTTATCGAGTGATGTGCGGGGAAACATGATATATAAAAATAGAGGCAAGCTAACTTCGGCTCGACCGAAGCTTGATGGAGCTTGATATATGCCTGACAGTTTGTATGGCAGCAATACTATATAGCGGTCCGATTTCGACAAATCTTGTTGAAATTATGTAAAATCATTGCAAAACTTATAAATACGACCGTTGGGAGCGATAACATTGAAAACAAAAAAATTTTTCTCACTAAGACTTTTTTTTCAGACCTATTGCAAATCCAAACATTTAATGCCCCAAATGCATTATTATTGCCATGCAGTCTCACGCCAGACTCAACAACGGAACTTACTACGGCACTTATTTAGGTCTAAATTTTCCAGTATAAAGCCCCATACGGAGTACGACGAAAAATACGTTTCGATACAGTATTTCATATATGACTACAAACACCTTGGCTTTGCTTTGATGCTCATGTTCTGTTAGAAAGTATTTCTATTTATGTGAAATACTGTATCGAAACGAATTTTTCGTAGTACTCCGTATGGGGCTTAAAGGCAAAGGTTTTTGGGGGGAGACCTTTCTTTCTTTGGCATCTACACCTTTGAGAAAGCATAGAAAACTTATAAATACGAGGTTCGGAGACGTTTGCATGGAAAACAAAAAAGTTTTTCTCACTAGAACTACTTTTCGACCGATGCTATAGCCATCCCCCCGGCCGGTTCCGACAAATGTGCAGCGTATTTGGTTACGATAGTTTTTAAACTGATGGAGAAGATAGCATAGAAACAGACGGACAGACGTACATGGCTATATCAACTCAGCTCGTCATGCTGATCAAGAATATATTCACTTAATGTGGTCAGAGATGCTTTCTTCTATGCCATTCAAACATCCGGGCAATTTTATATACCCTCTCCAAGAGAATAAAAATGCACCCAAAGAAAAATTCAAAAAAATTGATACAAGAATGTTAAAAAAAAATTTAAAATTGTATTGATCAACTTTACGGACTTTTTGTGCTTTTCCAATTCTATCCTATCAAATTCGCCGTCTTCCAGGTTGAACTTTTGTTTGAAAGCAGCTGTAAAAACATGAATGAAACCGAGTTCATTATAATTCGCATATTATTCCAAAAATAATACTGCCTAAGGACTGCAAGGGTTGTATCCTTCCATTCTGTCATTCTTGTTGTTCGCGCATACGATATTCTCGTCAAGCGAAAACTGTTCGCTCCGAATTAACAACTGAGCAGAGCGGACACTGAGCGCCTGCAAGGTGAAGAGAAGATTTTTCTCTGTCCGTATTCTGTATATATATTAAATTTTTATCTGCTAATATAGATGTCGATATAAAGAGAGATTTCGATAGGAATCGATTAGTATGAATCTTTGAGTAAACTGTTGCCACGTCTAAAATGGCGGTTGCAACGATCGGTAGTAGTTCAACTCAAACTTATTCCAAAGTTCTGGATCCGCTATTAAAACGTTCTCAAAAATTGGGTAAATCGAGACATTTGAATAAATGACAAGAATCAACCTTCCCAATAAATCTTCAACCTTTGAAAAATATCGAGCCGTTGTTTTTATACCCTTGGAAGTGAAATTGTCCGGATGTTTGTAACGCATAGAAGGAAGAATCTCCGACCAAATAAAGTATATATATTCTTGATCAGCATGACGAGCTGAGTTGATATAGCCATGTCCGACTGTCCGTCCGTCTGTTTCTGTGCTATCTCCCCCGCCAGTTTAAAAGCTATCGTAACCAAACTTTCCACGAAGTTTTTTGGTACAAATACGCTGCACATTTGTCGGAACCGGCCGGATCGGATGACTATAGCATATAGCTGCCATAGGAACGAACGGTTGAAAAACTAGTTTTAGTGAGAAAAACTTTATTGTTTTCAATGTTATCGCTCCCAACGCTCGTATTTATAAGTTTTTAATGATTTCACATAATTTCACCAAAACTTGTCGAAATCGGACTACTATATAGTATTGCTGCCATACAAACTGTCAGGCATATATCAAGCTCCAAGGGTATAAAAACTTCGGTCGAGCCGAAGTTAGCTTGCCTCTATTTTTTTTTCTTGTTTCAAGTAACAATTCAATCACATTGGCGGCGTGAGCACTGGCTGATGATATCTGAAGTTCTGGAGTCTGGAGAGTCCTACTGAGTGTCAGAATTGCAGCAATGACGGCAGTAAAAACATGCAAAGAGATCAGAAACTCCGTTTTTCTTAATTGCACTCATGAGATGTGCTGCCTTTGATGATCTGTTGCTGTCTCTAGAATAATAAACTTTTCTTATGCTCCAATAATGTAAAGCTGCAACTCAGCGAATGTGTACACACATTCATGTTTTTCGTGCATACAACCATTCTCATCAAGCGGCAACTGTTCGCTTAGTGACACAAGGTGAAGAGAAAGAGAAATCGATTAAAATGAATCTTCGCGCAAACTGTTGCCTCTTATAGAATAGCGGTTAATCAAAATTAATTCAAATATTTCACCGGCTTTTCAACGATTGGTTATAATCAGAGGTGTCCTGGAAATCTCTAGAGATTTTCGTAAACTGGGACTACTTTATTTGCGAAGTGCCAAGAATCAGACCGCCTTCTAGATTATGTGGAAGGAAAATCGTAGGCATCAAATCAGCTTGGCTTCGAGCAGGCGGATTTAAATCGCTTAACTTTTGTCACCTTATTTAGTAGCCAGGAAAATTTGAGCGTCTTAAAGAATAAATTCAAACAGCTGTGCTAACGTTTATTCGAAAACCTCTAGAGATTTCTGTGACACACCCGAATGTTTCAAGTTGTTGTTTCAACCCATATTTCAACGTACTTTTCACTGCTGATGCCTTTTTGAAACAATCCAAATATTTTCATTTATTTCTGAAATTCTTGATTACCCCTGGATCCGCTACAGCGCTGCTATTTGAATTGGATACAATAATTTCTACTAAAGTGAGTGTTTCAAATATTAAAAGGTAAAGGGAGAGAACGTATATTTGAATCTTACCTTTAATAAATAGGATTTGTCAAATCTGCACCACGTGGCAGCACACCCACACTGTGGTAAAATGTACCTGTGCTAGTGACACTATCGAGAGGATTGCTCAGCATTCAACACCGGCTTGCACCCGTGTAGCCATCGCTGTATACTACAATCCAAGCATCTCCAACCGGAGCAGTCATATTCACGTCCATTCATTCTCCGTGCATCAGTATGAGGAAGAACATCGCAAGGCCTTGAGTGGAAGTCAGCTGTTTTGATATTAGTAGTTTCAGGTTAAGATAGTGTCTTCGTGACAGTCGTATGTTAAAGTAATATTAAAAGTTGCTCAGGCAATGTGACGGTCTTTTAATGGCTTATTTGATACACTAGCGTTGAAATTTTGTAGCGGCTAAAGAAAATGAACATACATACCACATTACTTTCACAGATCAAACAATCACCCCGTAGACGCCTGACTAATTTAATACCCGGTTGATGATCTTTCACGTAAGTCGTATCATTGGCCAAATTATTAAAGAGTATTGAATCCTCAAAGTTAAATGACAACTTGGTGGTATTTTCTTAATCGAAATTAAAAGTGATTTCTGAAGAACACTCGATTCAAAGTTAAGTTTTTATATGAAAAATTTCTCATATATAATTACATTTTCTCATATATATTTACCTTTTAACGTACATTCGGTATAATCATAACTGTTAAGCGTAAATTTAAGCAATCTTACTCTATTCGTAAGGGTTCATGTTTATGAAATTATTATAATTAAACATGGAATATGAAGTAAACTATTTCGAAGAACGACTATAGTTAAAATGAAACATTAATTCTATTTTTTTTGGGCATGCAAATGAATAGAGAGGAAGCCATGGTGAAATTTTAAAACCCAACTGTTGTCTTAGGGATAATCCGTAAAAAGAACCGCATTCGGATTATCATGGCGTTGCTTTCAGCAATAGTTAGGGAGGGAAAGATTGTGCGGACACTCAGCGCTAACATCAAGCTGAACAACATTACCGTAAATAATAGGTTCCGTCTGATATAAAATAATTCAGGCTTTAAGCAAGCAGTCATGACACGTATATTTGTTCTTATGTTACCCTAGGAGTAGTTTTGTTGGCCTAAGAGAATAGTTGTTGAAAGAACCCCACCCCATCCGGCGAGCTAAGCAACGCAGCCAAACGTGCAAGCGATCAACATTATTTCTCTATAGAACTTTCAACAGGGTAAAAAATCAGCCTGTTAAATTCTATGTTTGCAGACGAAATGTATTAAGTGTTATTGCCTGTGCCGTGACATGAGCGATGCAGAAGCCACCTCAATTTGCAAATTGGCAAACAGTGCACGTCACGTCCTCAGTAACGAATGGGCCACCCATTTGTTGAGTAGCTATATTAAGGATCGCAAACCGGGTGATAACGTGACCTTGGACTGTATTAGCACTTACCAGGAATGTGCTGGATTGCAAAAGCTCGGCAATGAAGAAGCTTTTCCCCAGGAGAAAGTGAATAAACTAATGTCGCTACTTCCGTCCGCGTTGGGTAATGAACTGGGTCAAGCTGCAGCGCCCAACAATAATGACAGAATCAACATACTGCAGCGCATTCAACATTTTTGCATTACCGAGATTGAATTTTTAACTGATCTCGAAGATTTTCGAGAAGATCTGCAGAGTTTAGTTCTGGCATGATATCATAACAACAAGGGTCCAATCGCTTGCACGTTTTGTTAGTGCCCATTCCAAAATTATAGGCAACTGAATTCACTGGGACTCGTCAATTCTTTTAAATCCTATACTCGGTGCTCTCTTTCACTCTTATGTTGAACATTCATACATATAAGTAGTATCAAATTTCCACATCTCAACATCTCACATAACCACAACTAATTGATCTTGAACTTTAAGGGCAGCGCAGCCTTCGAGATTCGGATAGCTTTATTACTATGAATTTAGATTTAAAGTGAAAATTGTTAAGGCCACATGGCCACGAAATACATAAAAAAAACCTACTTCTTCTTAATTTTGTTAATGTGTTTGATAGAAAATCAGATATAAAAAACCACAAACGAAAAATCCAATATCGAAAAATTGACCAATTTGTGTTATCGTATAATTGCTTCATAAGTGGGCGAAAGACGGAGAGACTTTAATTTCCGCTTTCTCCGATATGTATATTATTTTGAACATAGAGCTTTGCTCTTGATGTATGTATCGTATCTTGAAAAAAACCTAACAGATTTACAACCAAGGATACATCTAATAAAAATAAAATGTATTAGACAGAGAATTTATATAGCTTTAAAAATAATCCAGGTTTTTTTATATGGGCTAAAAAAATTATTATATATTAACTATAGTAATAATAATAATATAAAAGCTATTATAATCTTAACTATATGGGTAATTATTTCTAAAGTGGGCAACTATTTTTTTTCATAGTCTCCAACCATTTTATTTTTTTGTCAGGATGAAACCGCAGTTTTCAACGATTTTTAATAGATTTTTCAGAATCTTACCATTGTGGTATGCAAAGATATTGCGATTGTTAATGTTTCGTTAAAGTTGGTTATAACTAAACATTTAATAGGCCTAAAAATAAATACAAATTTTCAAAAAATATTGTTTTTCCCTTACTTTGTGGTAAAACTATTTGCGATGGTTGAACTAAAGGAAGAAATCGCCGAAACTTAAGAACAAAAATTTAAATCGCGGTTTGTGAAAAAAAATAGGAGTAATACTCATTATATTCTTAGTACTCTGAAAAAGGCATTATGATCGGACGGCCAGTTGCTTGTAATAATGCCCTATGACAAGTCACTGTTAGGAGCGACATTACGCTCGCGGGCCTTATGTCACGTTTTTCGGGCTTAATAACACTTTACACTCGTATGCACAATGGATTGATCTCTATTTTATGGCCTATATGGTCTCAATAATGGGCGCTGTAAAATGTGGTACTCACTATCACTGTTTTTCGATGCATGTTACCATCTCTTAAGGACACATTTGAATAATCAGTATCTCAATATATTTAAGCTCTTTAAAAATTCTATCGAGTGGATTTCCATTCATTCCATTTTCCAAGTTAGACGTCTATGAGCAGGGTACTAGCAGCTTGGCAATTTAGTACAACAATTATGGTGACTCCCTTCATTTTGGTGAATTTTCCAAAATTTTAGCTCTCATCTTTATTTAACCAGCAACATATGTTGTAACTGTGTGTTGCTAGTATAAATGTGCCCACGTGATCAAGAAAAGCTGGGTTTGAGGTGTTGCTACCTGGTGCCTCTAGTTGCACAATTTATTGGTCCCAAGCCCAGGCTATAAAAAAGTTTTATTTTGTGGCACTATGTTATCGTATCCTTTTTTTGATAAATCAAAATATTAATTATTCATACCGTTTGGACGGCTTTCAGCACCGTCTTAAATTGACATTTTTATACCCTTGGAGAAAGTATATTGAAATTGTCCGGATGTTTGTAACGCAGGGAAGGAAGCATCTCCGACCACATAAAGTATATATATTCTTGATTAGCATGACGAGCTGAGTTGATATAGCCATGTTCGTCTGTCCGTCCGTCCGTCCGTCTGTTTCTATGCTATCTCCTCCGTCAGTTTTAAAGCTATCGCAACCAAACTTTGCTCGAAGTCTTTTGGTACAAATACGTTGCACATTTGTCGGAACCGGCCTGATCGGATGACTATAGCATATAGCTGTCATAGGAACGATCGGTTGAAAAACTAGTTTTAGTGAGAAAACCTTTTTTGTTTACAACACTATCGCTCTCAACGCTCGTATTTATAAGTTTTTAATGATTTCACATAATTTCACCAAAACTTGTCGAAATCGGACTACTATATAGTATAGCTGGCATAGAAAAGTTAGGTCTGAAAAAAAGTCTTAGTGAGAAAATTTTTTTTGTTTTCAATGTTATCGCTCGTATATATAAGTTTTTAATGATTTTACATAATTTGAACAAGATTTGTCGAAATCGGATCACTATATAGTATAGCTGCCACACAAACTGTCAGGCACATATCAAGCTTGTTATGATCCGACCTTCTGTCCCGGGTCCATCTATCGGTCGCCGGCTAGCTTACGGCTGACTCAGGGATGAGTACGACCTCGATAGCTGGACTGGTCGGCTAACAACAAAAAAATTTCTATTTTTCAGATGCAATATCCGTTTGGTGGCTCCACATATAAACAGCCGAGTGGGAGACCACCGGAAAGTCCGCCAGCTCCGTTCGCTGTGGTTTGGCCAGAACCGGAGGCATTCCGAAGATGCAGCAGAAGAACCAAGCCGCCTCAGGGCAAAGGCAATCTCGAAGTCAAACTGGATCTACAATAAGGGAAGAACAAGAATCAATTATTGCCCGGCTAACTCCTTTAGTGAAAAAACCAAAACACACACACACACACATGCATACCTACTCTTCTTGGCGCAGCTTAGATCTCAGGGCGTGGGCGATGGCCTACGTTGGGCTGGAATCCGGAGAAGATCCAAGGCGACAGACCGAACAGCACATTTTCCACTCCTGTTTGCTTCATGGATTCGTAAACCGGAGTGTGCTGTTATGTGCTGGTACTGAGCCAACAGCCGAAATGTTTAATTTTTTGTTTGGACCGCCGATAAACGAAATTGGAACCAGGGGTGCGCACGAGTGGTTTACTAAGTCGTGCTGGTTCACTAGTTCCGAAGGGTTCAGGGAGTGAGCGGCTTAAAATTCAAATTGTTACCTTCTTGGGCGAATACTACCCCAGAGGAAGAAGAAGGAGTTAGAAATTTAGAAAGTCATTGCCTAGTTTCGTGTAGATGTACTTATATGTGTCAGCAGAAAAATTTGTGTTATATATTAAATAAATTACTATCTCGGTAAGATAAAAAAGAATTTATTGAAGGTAGATATTAATTGAATGGTTTTAGGGATATTTTTTTGGAAAATTTCCGCGTAGAGAGCAGAGCAATTGTTGGATTTGGAAGTGGCCACCAGAGGACCCAATTTTCGCCCGGAGCAAATTGGCCACCCACCTCTGGGTGGCCCCAGGTTTTTATACCCCAAATAAAACCAAACAAAGACATGGCAGTAGGGAAATTTAGTTTTTAAGTATTTATTTAATTTAATTTAATCCCTTTATTTATGTTATTAGTCCCATTTATATATATATATATATTTTTTCCTTGTATTCGTCCCAGTGGTACCCTGGTTAGGAAAAATAATTAATATGTCTTTAGGTGTTAGTGAATTGTTTATAAAGATATGTGATGGAAAGTGAAAAAAGTAACATGTTAGTGTAAATTTGTCAAGGGGGTGAGATGGCGGTCTGAATATCAGTGTCTGAGAGTTGAGGGGGTTGTCCGAGTTAGTGAAAGTCAACCTATGGCAGGGAGGGTAGTGTTCTGGCAAATGATTCCAGCAGTTTTGCCAATTGTTTTGTGTTTCGTGTGTGAGCCGTGACAGGCATCTGAAAAATAGAAATTTTTTTGTTGTTAGCCGACCAGTCCAGCTATCGAGGTCGTACTCATCCCTGAGTCAGCCGTAAGCTAGCCGGCGACCGATAGATGGACCCGGGACAGAAGGTCGGATCATAACAAGCTCCAAGGGTATATAAACTTCGGTCGAGCCGAAGTTAGCTTGCCTCTATTTTTTTATATCCTTTTTGATGTGAAACATCTTTAATTTCGGTACGAAAGATTTTTGTAGGATCTGGATGGGATCTAAGTGGGATCAATGTGGGATCTGGATGGGATCTGGGTAGGATCAGTATGCTATCTAAGTTGGATCTATGTGGGATCTGGGTATGACCTTTGTGGGTTCTGGGAGGTATCTGGGTGGGATCTAAGTAGGATCTGTGTGGAATCTGGGTTATCTATGGATCATCACAAAAAGCTTCCTTCTCACTGAAGCAAGTGATATTGTTGCTGATATTTTTTACTCCCTGTTAATTTACTTTTTTCGAAACAGTGCCCTTGCTGATTAATATACCATTGAGAGAGCATGAGCTTTTAAAAATAAGCTCTTAAACTAAGCATCATGTTTCACATCAAAGCCTCGTGAGTGTAAACGACACCCGCACCTCTTTTTTATATATTATCCAGTCAAAATGAATATAAAAATCATTAAATGGATCAAAAAATATATATTGTTTTTATTTCTGTGGTAGTAAAGAGTTGGATATTTTGAAACATCGGGACCAACTTGAATATAAACCTCTTATAAGAAACATATCCATTCAATGCAATGGATCCGGGCAACACCGGGTATATAGCTAGTTCCAAAACAGTTTGGAAGAATGGTAACCTAAAAATATTGAAAGTGTATATAAGATAACATTTATAAGATAATAAAATAACTAAAACAAATTTTCCGATCTCACGCCGACTTGACAATAAAGACGATCAGCAAAACAAAACAAAAAAATTTTGGTTCCAGGTGCATTGATGAATTGTTTAAGCCCATCACTCGGCTGGCAATTAATCCACCAAATTCTACTATGTTGTGTATTTTATTAACCCACAATCATTACGGCACCTTGAAATTTTATTTTTAGTTGGGATCAGCTCAAGTCAGATTATAGTTACAGACTAGAGTTAGTAGAGTATTTAAATTTCGGCACACACGAAGCTAGCTTTGTCTTGTCGTTTGGCATTTTCTTGGTTTGCAGCCTACGGTCACACTGTACACCGGGGCTGTTTAGAATTGGATCATTTTGGAGCTGCTGGAAAACATATGGCTCTAGTTCCGGCTTCTTAGACAAATATCAAAAAACTTTAGTTGTACATAGCGACAAATACCCCCACCCGTACCCAACAACTGCACCCATCACCATGGCGGCTTGTTCGTACAAGGTTTGTGTGGATATAGCTTTAGTCATTGATAAGATTGATTTTGATTCATTTTGATGTTTTTGTTGTTGTCTGCTGATCAAACAGAACAAGGCCGTGCGGCTTATCAAGTGCTTTTGTGGCTGCTCCGATATGACGGTGGAGGAAGTGCATCGCATTTACACACTCACCAACAGTGTGCACGAAACTCTCCTGGATGCGGAGGCCACTAATCTGCTGCGTCGATTCATGGAGCTGCAACGCTCCGGTGACAAAAATGAAGCCGAACAGTATTTGGATATTTATGAGAAATGCGCTGAATTTCTACAGGAGACGCAACGGACTTTTACTCAGGATGAAGTCGAGGAACTATGCGATTTGGGCTTACCGTATGACTTGGAGCAGGATTTAACCCGACGCATGCTCAGTGGTCAGCGTACGGATATAAATCTTGGTCTATATCGCATCCAGGGTAAATGTCGCAATGAGATAGAGGCTAGCAATGATTTTCGCAACTTTCGGGATGCAATTTTGTCTAAAATGCGGCGTGTACCCAAATGATGTCCTTAGCAAGGGACTGAGCTAAGAGTGGTGCTTTTTTGTGTGTTCACATAGTTGTAGGAATTGTATACCAAAGTAAAATTGGTAACGCTGCTCTAAAACTTCTCACCTGCTAGTTAATACGCAGTGCCTTCCCATTATCCACCAAGTCATTGTACAACGAAACCCGTCCAGTTGTAGGACTATCCATAGATAATATTAATGCCAAATGGTTCCTCCACATGTTCTTAAGGCCCACATCGAACAGCATGCGAATGTTTCTCTCTTAATACTTTTAGATTTGTATATTTGTACATTTTGTTAAGCACTCAAAACGACAAAAATAAATATTTGATGTCTTAAATTGAGCAAGTATTTGGATGGGCGATGAGTCACCGTTTGAACTGCTGTGTGGTGGAGTTCACTGGTGACGAAAATAAGCCAACTATTATGATCCATTTTTTATACCAGACCAACAAAATAACCAACTTTGTGAGGTCCTGTGATTTGAAATTAAAGTATGTAATGTTTGGCTATTTGCTGTAATAGCTTAAGGATTAGTTCAATTATAGCGTTAGTTTAAAAAGGATCCATATCTTGTAAACAAAAGCTGATAGGCTGCAAACCTCGTTAAAATTCGAAAGAGTTTCACCCCGAAGTTTAAACCCTTGCAAGTTTTTGTATTCGGACTTACGAAGCGGGGTTCAGATTAATTTTGTTTTTCTCTAAATAAAAACAAGTGAGAAAGTCGGTCAAGCCCGACTATGTCATACTCTGTACCAAGAGCAGGAGCTGAATGCAACGTTTCTGCTGCGCTCATCTTTAAGTTTCTCTCTCTCCTTCAGTCACACGTTGTTGAACAAAAATGCGGTGTTGGTTGTGAGCGCGTGGGAGGGGGTGGGGGAGGCGGACATAGCTTTATCGACTCGGCTGTTGATGCTGATCAAGAATATATGGGTGATTCCATGAAAAATCGCCCACTGGGATTTTTTTTTGGATCGAAATAATTTTTTTCGTATTCCTTGTGGTAAAATAGTATATACGTATTTTCAGCATTTTGGCGAAATACACTTAATTCGCGGACAAAGTCGATTTGAAAATTTACATATTTAAAAAATTTAATTATTTTCAATTGCTTGCTATCCAAAGCCATTGGTAATAAAAATATTTAAAAAATCTGAAAATTAACATCTGAATCCAAACTTTCAAATAACGCACACTTAAAAATTTTTTAAATTTTCTTTGGTCTTCAAATCGCGAAATTAAGTAAACAAAAATTAATTGCCGCTAACGGGATTTTTTTTTTGTCTTCATTTTTTTCTCAAAATTTGGTCTTGTATCCAGTAATTTACTGTATTAAGCTGTAAATGGGCAATCAAATAGTTCCAGAGTTATGGCCATTTTTCATTTATTTAAATTAATTTTCTGTAACAATATCAGATTTAGTATGTTTAATTTTAAGAGGTTAATATTTTTGTGGTCGAATATAGTGAAGTCTATCATCATACAAATTATTTTAACAGATCGGCGGAGTGGCTTTTCCATGCAACAGCCCACGGTAAAGGGAAGCCTTCAAATGATTACCGATAAACAGATTACCCCAGCCTTGGAACTTTATGAATGGGTCAACGAATTTTTACCAAACATCACAGTAAGATACAGAAACATAAATCACTAAACTAGGGCCACAGAATTATTAAAATTACGATTTTCGAAATGCAAAACTATACATGGGACACTCTATTCAACCACAAAATAACTATCTTCTTAAAACCAAAACATTTTCACATTCCGAAACATCTGATATTGTTAGTTCCTAAAAAAAGTGAATTTTAATAAATGAAAAATGGCCATAACTCCGGAACTATTGGATTGCCCATTTACAGCTTAATACAGTAAATTACTGCATACAAGACCAAGTTTTGAGAAAAAAATGAAGACAAAAAAAAAATCCCTTTCGCGGCAATTAATTTTTGTTTACTTATTTTCGCGATTTGAAGACCAAAGAAAAATTTAAAAATTATTTAGTGTGAGTTATTTGAAAGCTTGGATTCAAATGTTAATTTTCCGATTTTTTAAAAATTTTTATTACCAATGGCTTTGGATAGCAAGCAATTGAAAATAATTAAATTTTTCAAATATGTCAATTTTCAAATCGACTTTGTCCGCGAATTAAGTGTATTTCGCCAAAATGCTGAAAATACGTATATACTATTTTACCACAAGGAATACGAAAAAAATTATTTCGATCCAAAAAAAATCCCAGTGGGCGATTTTTCATGGAATCACCCATATATACTTTATAGGGTCGGAAATGATTCCTTCTCCCTGTTACATACTTTTGGACAAACTTAATATACTCTGTGTACCTTTGGTATAAAAGTATTAAAAAGTATTAATTGGTAATACCTTTGGATTTCCCCGCATAATTGACAAGGTCTATTGGTATTGTCATGATAAGTAAAGCCCTTCTACTGAATTAAAGCCCGACTTTTAACTGCATTTATCCGTTCAATCTTTAACTTTCATTTGCCAACCCCATCGCTTTCGTAAATATGCAAATGTATATATGTTAGATTTCGCAGTTCTTGTTCTACACTTCTTAAATACGCGCCTTAGCAAATTTCTCGATTTTCTTGACCATTTGATTTACTTCTCCTATATACCTGTCTCACTATAATCCCAAATCCCAAAAAGCTGGCCAAAAGTAGAAAAAAAATATATAGGTTTTTTCGGTCACATTCTCAAAAATCGGGTTTAAAAAAGCAATAAGACAAAACTCCCAGCAGATCCCACTCTCAAACCAATAAGAAATTGTTATTTAGACAATTCTTCAAAACAGAGCCAAAAATTAGCTGCCCTTATCTGCCGGTTTAGTCTTGGTGATTATTTTTGTGCGACAATTGTCGCGACATTACAAATGTACACTGCTCGACAGCACTCTCCCCCAATTCACCAAACCAACTTTTTCTAAAGTTTTTTGGCCCGCTAAACATGAAAATAGACATGCAAACAAAATCTGTCGAACAGTTATCGAGATATTATCGATAAACGGGTTTTTGATGTTTCAGGCAAATCAAGTACGTTTCCGAAGAAATTGTCCGCCATATTGGATCCGCCATTTTGGTTTTCAAGTTTTGTTTTTTGGTTGGAGCAAAAATAATGATGGGAGTCTTGAATGGGTGACAAAATATTGTAAACTAAATGAATATCAGGCAGGATTCCGCAAGAAGTATTCTACAAACGACAACATCTACAATCTTGCATCAATAGTCAAAATCAGGTTCTCAGAAAATAAGAAAACGTACGCATACTTTGTTGATTTTAAGGCAGCATTTGACAGAGTCCCAAGACAATTATTGATATTTAAGCTACACTCAATCGGGGTACCAACGAAAATCGTTAACTTCATTGAAAAAGTATACGCAGTATCCAGCAGCGCAGTATGGAACGGAAGCCAGTTGTCGGAAAGTTTTGAAACTTATAATGGAGTTAAGCAGGGATGCTTGTTATCCCCTTTACTATTCGCATTATATATTAATGATCTCCAGGAAAACTTAGGTGGTGGCCTTTACATAGATGAACTAAATATCAGGCTCCTTTTATATGCAGATGATATCGTCCCGCTAGCTGACACCCCAATCACATTGCAACGTATGGTTAATCGTCTTGAGAGTTATTGTGGCTTATGGGGAATGGAGGTAAATATGCTGAAATCTGAGATTATGGTTTTTCGTCAACGAAGAAGGATTGCTGTGGGCGAAAAATGGACCTATCAAGGAAACCCAATAAGAGTAGTAAACGAATACAAGTACTTGGGAATTATTTTTACACCAAGCCTGACTTTCAACAAGCACTTAAGCGAAAAAACCCGGGAGGCCAAACAAGGATTCAACATAACGTGGAACAGTTTTTTAAGCAAGCCGAACATAAGCCTAAAAGCCAAATGGAAACTTTTTCAAGCTGTTACCCGTGCAGTACAAACTTATGGCGCGCAAGTATGGGGCAACTCCTTATTTGATGAAGTAGACGCGTTGCAACGATATTTTATTAAGAAAATACCGAGGTTACCTGCGAATACCCCTAACTATGTGCTGAACCTTGAAACTGGAGTATAATTTGCACCTTAGATACATAACCAAGACTCTATTTGAATATGAACCCACCCGACTACCCCACATTCTGTCAAATGTAATCAGAAGAGAGAAAATTTATTGGTACAACGACCTAGCTATGCTCCTTCAAGCTTTTAATATACAACTGCCTGATGAAGTTAATCATCCGGAATGGCGCAATATATGTGTCGATATACTAACACAAATAAAACTTAGCAGGTCAAATCATTTAATTGATAGTGCACGAGCCAGCGAAACTAGGATTTACAAGTACCTTGACTATAACAAGGGATCTGAATTCTGCTGCGAAAACTTCACACTCAAGAAAATATCCTGGATTATAAAGGCTCGCGGAGGCCTTCTATGGTTAAAGGGAAACTCTATTAACAGTACCCGGTCCAGACAATGCAACCTGTGTAACCTCAATGAAGACGAGACGATGCAACATTTCATCGGAAGATGCCCAGTGCTACGCGAATTCAGATGGAGATACTTCAAAAAGACACATTTAACTGAGGTGGAGATTATTAATGTTTTAAATGGAATTGATGATGAAAATTGGTCAAAACTTGCAAGTTACATATAGCAAGCAATACTTTATAGAAAAAGCTTAATCGAAGAATTTTAGTTTTTTAGTTCGTCATTTAATGTTAATCTACATGTTTTTTTTTGTATTTATGTTTAATTAATTTAACAATATCTGTAAAAGACAATATGAATGTAATAGTATATGTTAAGATAAGACTTATGATCTTTTGAACTTCCTTGTGCTGGGAACGATGCGGTATCTTGAGACGATCTTGGCAGCCGTGTGTAGTACCAAAATAGAGAAGAACAAAAGATGTGGCTGACGGTTTATAAACCAAGCCACTAAAGCTATATAAAAATGTCTTTAGTAATTTGTTATATGTACAAAACTTTTAAGAAAATAGTGATGAAATAAAGACTACTACTACTACCATTTTGGTTTTCTAAGTTGTGACTTCCGACTCGTCATCTGCAACCCCGAAAACCCCAACCCCAAATCAAATGCGTTTTTGAAGAAATTGTCCACCATATTGGATCCGCCATTTTGTTTTTCTAATTTTTGACGTCGGATTCGTGATCAGCGACCCCGAAAACCCCCTAGGACAAACTTTAAGCCAATTCAAAAATGTTTTTCGGCTTTTGGCCGTGTTTTTCTGTGCGACGTCCGATTTTGGTTTCGTCCCGTAAGAAGCTTCGCCAGTCAATGACAGTGCGTCGGGACCAGTTCAGTTCATCTTGGATGAACTACACTTCGTTTCTAATGCGCATAACATCGAACACGACGAAACGGACAATTTCATCCATGCTCAGTTTTGACCCGTCAAAAAAAGTGTTCTTGCTAACGCTTTGCAAGAAATTGGAATGAACCTTTTTCATCTTCTTCTTAGCGCTCGTGCTTTCCACAGTAACGTTGCTCCTAAATCGACCTCGACTCGCTTCTAAAGTGCACAGTCTATTGCACCTCGGACATATTCCTTCGCCATCACATTGTGGTCCCATAAAAACTCCATTATAGCATCCGAGCTTAGAGATAGGAATTTTGTAAGCGAACACAGACAAGCGGCGCAGCTCATTTTCACAAGTAATAATCCACTTTCAATGAAAATAATACTACAAGTGTTTTTTTTTTTTGCGAAAACATTGACAGATATTTTAAAAGCATATGTGATGGGGCATATATTTGTATGGGGAAAAATGAAAACATTGATATTCAATTAAAAAAAACCATGGCGACAACATTTCGCTATTCACACCAGTGTTGCCAACTTTAGCCGAGAAAAAAATCTGTTTTAAGCGGGTCGGAGAGGAAAAAAAAAGCTGTATTTTTCGACAAAAAAGCGTAAAAAAAAGCGCATTGTTTTGTTGTCTTTAATGTAATTATATATCCAAAATATTTTTTTTAATATATCATCACTGATGATGATTCATCAGAGTGCTGAAGTTCCTCGTCCTCGTCCTTGCCGTAGGCCTCATTTGTACCTGTTAGCTTAAGGTAACTAGAGGGGACCCTATAACACTTAGTATCTTTAGGCACGCTCAACTTTGGCGTTGAACCATGGCAAGGACAAACTCTGAATCGCAAATGAGGCTAACTCAAAAAATCTTTGATTCTCTTCAGTCATTGAAAGCGATTACTTCACTCACTCACTCAAAAACTTTATAGTTTCTTTGTTAACCTCCCATTTCCATAAATATAAATATTATTATTAACCCTATGTTTTCCTAATATCGGAAAATTCTTCCAAAATGGGAACAACTTTTTATTTGGTTGTTAAATGTAGTGAACTGAAAATATGTAATTTTTTAAAGAATGCTGTGATTTTCTGGCAACCTGAAATAATTTAAATGTCTTTATTCAATAAATTTTATAAAAATCCAAAAATCAGATCAGCAGAAGACAACTTAAATAAATTGAAAAAAATAAACTTCTGCTTCTGTTGCTTTATAAGATCAACTATGAAATTTGTGCAGCACATGCTCAACTAGATTTCTCCAATACTCTATTTATCTGAAGCATTTAAATCTGCTTCTCAAGCTCATATCTTTAAGGGTACTGTATACCTTCAGGTGTCATTTTTTAAAGGTTTACAAAAAATTAGATTACTCAAAAACTATAAGTGGTATTAAGAAGCGGATTTTTATTGGATAGGTAATCGGTTAAACTAAATTAAGTAATTTTTGTTGTTGTTGTTGTACCTACGGTTGTTGTTGTATTTTTGTTCAAAGTTAACCAAAAATTTAAAACATAGGTCCATGGTTGCAAAAATTTTTTGAGAACGGATGATCTGAATTTAAAACTGAAGACAGGGTTTTGTTAAGAATTAATGTAATTCTGGTGTGAACTAGGATTTTTTGGATCGGTCAATAAATGACGTAGTTATGGGGTATCAAAGTCAAAATTTTGAAAATCGACTATTTTTTCCCACTGTATTGGTCCTAGCTCCGTTATTTGTTGACCGATCAAAAATATCCTAGTTCACACCAGAATGGTGGGTATTAGAAGTAATTTAAGGGAAAGAATTTGAAAATCGGTCAACAGGTACTCTTTAAATCTTTGCAACCATTTTGGAAAAAGTAGTTCCGAGATAATCGCATTTAAAGATTCGACATCTGTTTTCGATGAAATAAAAATCGTTATACATTTATAAATCGGATTTGGTGCATTTGGGTTTTAACTTTCACCGAAAAAAAAGATTATCAAAATCGGTTAAGCAGTTCTCCAGAAATTTGAGTCAAAGTGCGTCAAGACATGGTAAAAAATAAAATCTCCAAAAATTTCCAAGTAAAATTTTTTTTTTTTTTAAATTTTTTTTCCATAATATCGAACATTTTATAAATATTTATAAAGTTTTTGACCAAAAGAGGGAAAAAATACGAATTTCTAAAAATACGAGGATCGATAAAAACAATCTATATATATAAAACTGTTCAACCTGACTAATTGACTGACTGACTGGTGACCGTCGCACAGCCTTAACCATAAAAGATAGGAAGATGAGATTTTCACAGTAGTTTTATCTTATGCTGAAAGTGAGTACTAAGAAAGGATTTTGGAAAATTCTGCCGGGAAGTGTGGAAAATTCGCGGAAAACTTTTGTATGAAACTTTTTTGTTTTTCATCCGATCAAGTTCAAACTCATTTTCAAAGCTCTATATGAAAATTCAACAACAACTGCATACCAATCTTCCGGAAAATTCACCCCCCTGGGTGGAAAGTGGGTGGTCAAGGTTGTATGGGCTTTTGTTACCATGATTTTCCGCTTGGTTGAAGGTAAAGTTTGTTTGGCAATATAACGTTTTCTGATCCTCTTTGGTATTTTTCTGCGACTTAATGATTTGTCAGTAACGGAAAGTGGTTTGAAATATTTTTTATGATCTTGACTATATTTTGTACCATTGGTCATCAATGGTACTAACCGCTGATTAACATTGCCATAATCATGGTTATATATGTAGTTGTGTGTGGTCATTTCGGGGCTTAAAAAGCAGTTTCTTAAGCATTTAACGGTTTTGTTACCATGGCGATCCATTATCCTTGAAATGTGCTTATTCATTGATCCTGGCATTATTTTCAGCTTAATTGGCATTAACGTTTTTCATTCTTACTATTTTTTTTAGCCTTTTTTCCATTCTTTTCGCGATTTATAAAGTCGTCAGTCACGGTAAATAGGTTTACAAAACTCACCTACAACAAAGTCTGTAATTTATATCGTGTGACGGAGTGTACTTAACTAAAAATCATATACTAGTAAAATCAACTTTGCAATAGTTGAATTTAGTCAAGTTGAATATTCAATCAAGTTGATTTTATTCAAGTTGATTTTTAGTCATGAATAAAATTTATTCATTCTTAAAGTTGATTTTTAGTCATGAATAAATTTCAATCATTCTAAAAAGTTAAGTTGATCAACTATTAGTTTTCAACTTTCAATCAAGTTAAAAATATCCCCACTCTGGTGGAATGTGGCGGTAAGTGGGAGGGATGTGGGTGGGATGTAAATGGGAAGTGGGTGGGATTTGGGCGGAAGAGGGCGGGAAGTGTGTGGTATGTTGGTGGCAAGTGGGTGGAATGTGGGTGGGATGTAGGTGCGAAGTGGGCGGAAAGTGGGTGGGATGTGGGTGGGATGTGGGCGGGAAGTGGGTGGGATGTGGGTGGTAAGTGGGTGTGCGTTCGTTATATACTGTTGAAGGCGCAGCGAAGCGTGACGGGCTAATTGCTAGTTTTCATATAAAAGGGTCGGAAAAAAATAATTGTTTTTGTTTATATCTTTAAAACTGAGTTTCGGATCAGCTTGAAAGTTTTGCAGGATGTTTATAAGATCCTAATAGAACGTTTAAGCAAATAAAAAAAATCCAAAAAAAATTTTCTGAAGGTATACAGTACCCTTAATATAAATCTTTTACAGCAAATTCTCCAAATCGTCTACATGAATTATATATTAAAATTGTTATCTGATGGAATAATTTGTAGAGAATTGATAGCAATCAAGAGATCTTTCAGCAGTCCGGATGCCTCAGTGTCATTGATTTAAAGAATCTTGTTGATTTGTGTAATTTTCAATACAATTGAATATTATTGTTCCTTTTCAAGAAGATTTATACTAGATTTATACTTCCGAAGCCAAGCCTTTCGAAGCCATTTATCGTGGCATATGGCAAGTGTTAATTATTGTCGATAAATGACTGACAAAGGTGAAAAACTATTGATTTGCTCCAAAACAAAAATAAATCTAAAAAGAAGCCGAAGTCACTTTTTAAAAAGCCAGAACTCCCGCCTCCCGCAATTTATAATTTTTTTCCCGGTTTTAAAAAAACGCCAAAAATGACGGGAAAAAAAGCTGATTTGGCACACCGAACGCTTGCCGAAGCTCGACAGAGTTCGAAGCGATTAGGTCGAAGCAAATTCACGGATTCACACTCTCACTTTTTGGCCTCGCTCTCGCTGGCCATCGCTGCAGTAGAGTAACGAATAGAGTGCACACTGAGAGAGCGCCTTACCTGTCATTGTTTTATGATGATATAATCATTACAATTCGTAATCTCACTTTAAAATCCTTGGATCATTCCCATTAAAACACAAACCATTTGCATATGTATCTATGTATATAAGCACTTAAAGGACAAAAACTATATTTCTCCATCTGGAAATATTGAAACATTTAATACTAAGATGCGTTGTGTATTCGGATATTGCTTTTCTTTAGGTTTTCTTCCATGAGTAATACATTTCCATTGGCCTGTTAACCTGTAGTTGACAAAGAAGTTGAGGATTAGCCACAATTCATCATACTGATTCCACCAGCTTCTACTACTTACTTTCCAGAATTTGTCATTGACCTGATGCAATGTCTGGTTGCCATTCAAAATGACCAACTGCTGGGGTTGAGGTGCCACATAGATGCAAAAATTAAGCAGGCGACAAGCCTCGGGCAAATCAGCGCCCAAATCCAAAGTCAGACGCTTGGCTAGATACTCTTTGAGATGGTCCACGGTGCAATTGGCCGTGGTCTTAATGTAGCGCACGCAGTTCTCCTTTAGAGCCCGAATCAGTGGGTTATCTGCCAACATCTCGGTGGGATGCGGCTTGAAAACCAATTCAATTTCATCATTGATACCCAGTTCACCATTGCCCTCGCCTTCCGTATCGATATTCGAATCGCCCTCGGTACGACAATCCATTTGCGAGTCCGATTCAGATTCCTCGGAACGTTCGGAAGTCAAGACGGACATGGCACGCTTCGGCTTGGAGCTACTCGAGTTCGAAGGTACCGGTGATGGTGTGCTACGCACTGAGGGCGGATTAGAGGCCTCATCCACTTGCATACGGTTGGCGGAAGTGCTGGCTCCGGTTGTGGTTGATGTGGAAGTGGCTGCCACCGCTGAGGTGCTGGTATTGGTCGATGTGGCTGAAGTGCCAGAGTTTCCAGGATCACGATTATCGCGTTCAATGCTATTGGTGTTGCTGTTGCTGTCATTGGAGGCTGTATCATGCACCTGTAATTGATTACCAGAGTTGCGAACGGCACTGGGAACTCCACCCACAGCTGCAGTTCCTCCATTAGCGGTGGTTACATTGCCGCCGCCACCACTATTACCATTACCATTGCCATTGCCGTTTCCACCACCATTACCTCCAACTACCCCACCGCCGCCGCTACCCTTGGTACGAAAACGCTGTGGTCGGTTTTGAGATTGCAGTTTGATGCCTTCATTGATGGAATTGACCAAAGCCTGCTGCGACTGCGTCTGATTGAACTTGGCCATTACCTTCTCCTGTATGGCCTCATACTCCTCGCGACTGGGATAAATTTTCGAGATAAGCAAATCAAAATTGGGATCAGCGCGCAGCGAACGTTTCGAAACCAGTTTTTTGCGACAAGTTGGACACTCCTTGTTACCCGAGCGTAAAGCGGTCACTATGCAATCTGAACAGAAACGATGCAAGCACTCCTTGGTGGTCATGGTCTTCTTTAACATGTCCAGACAAATGGGGCACATCAGCTCACTGTGCAGACTCCGCGGCGAGACGGCAATTTCTGTGCTATCCGTGATCAGCTCCTGGGGTTTGCGCTGCAGCTCGTAAAGTGACAGTTCCCATGTTTTGTTTGGGGCTGCATCCAATGAAGTCATTTTCACACCAATTCTGAGGCTTTTTATTTGTGAATTTTCTTCACAAATTTTCAACCAAATTTTCAACAGGGCTGCCAGATAGATAAGCAGTGTGACCGCACGCGGTAAAAGAAAAAATACTTAACCAAACTAATCTCAAAGTGAAAAGCATGTCGATAAAATATCTACACATGTAGATGTGTTATCAACACAATAAAATGTTAAATTTAACAGTAAAAATGTTTCCGTTACTATTTTAAATTTAAGCATTATTTAAAGGAAATATTTTTGCGTTTATGTTGTTTTAATTAAATAATTGGGGATAAATAAAATTAACACTTATGCCCTATCATTTGGCTAAAATTTGTTTAAAATTTGGATAAAAAATAAAGTTTCTTTACGTAAATAAATATTATAATTTGATCAAACAGCTCCGAAAAGATTTCTAATTTGGCCTTATTCGACAAATGATTTGCCTATGGGATCATAGCTTAACCCAAAGTTTAAAACACCGTTGTTCGCTTTCCTTATTTATTTTTGTCTTCGATTTGGTTTTTTTCTAATTCGGGAAGTCACAAAAATTAAGCTCGTTGCGTTTGCAATACATGCCAGAGCCTGCGTCAGCTCCTGCAGTCGTTAAATGTTAAAAATGTTTGCAGTTTGGACGCAAAATTTATTTTTAAAAAATTTAGAATAACAAATTTTATTTTACAAATATTTTTAAAAAGTTCGCATCTGGAAACAAAATATTGCCGCGTTGCTGTTAGTTTTTGTTAGCTATTTATTGCTTTTATAAGATATTCCGTCTAGAGGCGGTCTTGGGACAAATCGGGAAAAAATATCATTGATTTTGACATTTATATTGACGGAGAAGAATTGTAGGACGATTTGAAGAATGATTAAGTTTGCGAGGTAGCATTTCCTGACAATGAGGAAGATCAAAAAGCGATTGAAAGAGCGGTAAATATGTCCGATTCAATGTTGTCTTCAGAGATTTGTGTAACTTCAAGCGAAAGTCCTACTCCGTTGGCGAAATTTTTGTTATCCTCAACATCGATCGCATCGAATTCTCCTCACAAAAGCAAATCCAAATCGCTCAGCAGGAGCATGAAATTGCTCATGTTGACGCAAGCAGAATACCAGAATTTGTAGGATCATTTGGGCTACAGATCCAAAATCCCCGCTTTCCAAAAAGATGTTGTGGCGCCAAGGGAACTTAGTCATGGATAAATCTGCGATTTCCTTTACTAAGCCTGACCTCGGAGTTCTTAAAAAGCTTGATACGCCATTCAAGTGTTTTGAATGCTTTCTGAATGATACTATCACCCAAAAAGATGTCAATACTTCGTTTTCAACAACCAATTTGGAAGTTCGACATTTTATTGGCATTTTATTATACATGCCATTATTTTATTATACATGTATTATAATTTTGCCCAGAAGTTTGCAACGCATAGAAGGAATCATCTTCGACCACATAAAGTATATATATATTCCTGATCAGCATGACGATCTGAGTCAATTAAGCTTTGTCTGCCTGTTTCTACGCGAAACTATCGCGCCGAAATTTAGCACAGAGTTTTCTTTTGTCTGCACGCTGCTAATATGTAATTTACCAGACAAACCACACAAATGGGGAGTTAAATTCTTCAATTTGTGCGATTCCTCTGGCTTTTGGTCAAATTTTTAGATATATTGCGGCTCAGGAGACAACGTTGTTCAAATTGGCTCACCGGATCTTGGCACGGCAGCAAATGTAGTTTTTCCAGATTATTTACTTTAACAATTATTATGCTTTTTTACCGCTTTTTGTATGTCTCAAATCACGGGGAGTATTTTCTTTGGGAACCAGAGATTAAAACTGTAACCGAAACCGTAACCCGTAACCTTTAAAAACACGTTAAAATTTGAAACCGAAACCCTAACCGTAACCGAAAAAATTTTTTCTTTTAACCGTTACCTTATAACCTTCATTTATATAAACGGTAATACGAGATAGATGTGCTAGGCTGCCCAAGTATGGGGCTTTGGACAATATGAATCCCTTCAGTACGGCTGGTAGCGATAGCTACTTGCACTACTTACATGGACTACTTACTGGTGGCGATCGCCACCTTATCCCTTTACAAGTAAGTACCGAGGTAAGTACCTACGACTAACAATTTGCAGGCAGGTCACTTATGTTCTTCCTACTTTAACACATCTTTTTGTTTTCAGCTTAATCGCTGCCGAAAAAGCGTTCGACGTTGTGACAGTTTTCTGATGATGCTTTAGTTATTATTGTGGACGCTGCTAAGTCGAACGCGTTTGTTGCGAAAATAATTATTTCTGAGACGTGATAAATAAAATAATTTTGTTAAGATATGTTTACTATTATATCTGAAGCCAACAAAGGTAAGAATTAAGCATATAAATATGATTTCTTGAGCACTGCGAAAAGAGCAAGGGCTCCCTGCTCAAATACAAGAAATAATACAAGCCTCTGCAAATCGCCGAATGCGACGCGACGTTTTAACAATTTTTATGGTGCTGTGATTGGTATGATAAGTACTATATTTTTGAAATGCTGTGCAATTCATTGCTTTGTTTTTTTTTCAGATTCTATTTCCACGCGCGCTCCAAAAATACGGAAACTGCTGCCCAATGCTAGCTTCAGAGAAAGCGAGTTTTCAAAAAGTCCAGCTGCGATTACACAACTAGCTTAAATGTAGATATTAATAATTATGATGAAAAATTCGAAATAAAATGATATGATTCTAATATAGTAGTAATATAAACAGAAGAAATATAAACTTTAACATAATATAAAACTTATCTTTATGAGGGTTTGTTTATTGCATAACCACCTAGTGGGTACCTACACTATTGCGAATTGGAGGTACTTACAGAGGTAGTGACGGTTGTACTGTCTGAAGGTACTTACGGTACAACCAATTTAGGGGTACTTACGGTAAGTACTTACGGTGTCAACACTTTTCGGTACTTACCCCAGTACTTACATGTAAAGCGAAGAGGTGGCGATTGGTTCCCCCCTAGGACATGCCCAGCAAAATGTAAGTAGTGAAATGCATTGCTGGTGGATTGGGCGGTAAGTACCGGTGGTTACTAGTAAGTACCGAATTCTATACCCATGTACTAGTACAGCGTACTGAAGGGAAGAAGTAGAAAAACTCCTCCGCTTTCATATAAAGAGGGTGTTCCACTTGCCTCTATGCTCGCCCAACTACGCTATACATTTGGAAACGGGTCTCCCAACTATGTTTCTCTACACATTGCAACTGCACTTTGATTATATTAAGAAAACTATGCAAATGCCATCGACACGTCTTCCAAGAATTGTCACAGTTCGTTGGCAGGTGGGAAGCGCTGGATCACAATATAATTTGCCATATAGAGGATAACAGTACATGGAACCTTTGGCAGACACAACTGCTGCAGAGCATAGACAGCAGGGAAAGGACTAGCTTTGAATCACAAGCCCGTGAAAGTCAGTCTCGTGATAAAAGATAAAAATTATTTCATTGACAATTTAGACGTGGCAGCAAAATCAATAATTTTTCGAACGAGAACGGAACTGCTTAACCTTAACTATATGCCACATATCTCAAGGCCCAGCCATTGCACTCTCTGCAACACCGGAGAGAGAGAAGACACCGCCCACTTCTTTTCTCGCTGTCCAATCCTGAAGGAACTCAGGGTCCTATACTGGGAAAAAGATGCTATGACCGACCAGGAAATGTTCAAACTCTTAAACGGAAGCAATTGGCGTTCGCTCACTTCCTATCTCAGAGAGTGTCTGCAGTATCGACGTGATTTTGTAATGAATTTGGAGACGTGTAATTAGAGATCAAAATCGATGAGTTATCGATATATATTAAAAAGTTCAACCTGACTGACTGACTGACTGACTGGTGACCGTCGCACAGCCTAAACCATAAAAGATAGGAAGATGAGATTTCCACATTAGTTTTATCTTATGCTGAAAGTGAGTACTAAGAACGGATTCTGGAAAATTCTGTCGGCAAATGTGGAAAATTCGCGGAAAGCTGTTGTATGAAACTTTTTTGTTTTTCATCCGATCAAGTTCAAACTCATTTTAAAAGATCTATATGAAAATTCGACAACAACTGCATACCAATGTTCCGGAAAATTCACCCCGCTGGGTGGAAAATGGGTGGTCAAGGTTGTATGGGCGAAACTTTAGTTGCCAGCGATTAACGCCAAATTCATTTTCAAAATTACACATAACAGAACATAAGTTGTAAGCATAGTACGCGAAATAATTTGACACGTGTTTTCCCGATTTTGGAATATCCACACACGAGGAAATTGGCCGGAAAATTCTTAATCCAAAAAAGTATTTATCATACGATTGGCTTGAAACTCGGTTTGTAAGTTTAATATAAATAGTTTAAAATGTTATATTCCGAAGTTGGAAAATTTGACCTGACGGTCGAAAAATTCTCGGAAAATTCTGCATGAAAAAACTATTTTTCATCCGATTGGCTTGAAACTCGGTTTGTAAGGACAAAATGAGAATTTATTTTGATTTTAATTTTCCGATGTTGGAAATATCGCCGGGATGCTTACTGTGAAGTGAATGGGATGTGGGTGGAGAGTTGTTTTGGAAGGATGTAAAGTGGGTGAAATGTGGCAGGAAGTGGCAGGGATGTGGGACGGATGTGGGTGGGATGTGGGTGGCAAGTGGGTGGAATGTGGGTGGGATGTAGGTGGGAAGTGGGCGGGAAGTGGGTGGGATGGAGGCCGGGAAGTGTGCGGTATGTTGGTGGCAAGTGGGTGGAATGTGGGTGGGATGGAGGCCGGGAAGTGGGCGGAAAGTGGTGGGGATGTGGGCGGTAAATGTGCGGGAAGTGGGTGGGATGTGGGCCCGAAATGGTTGGTAAGTGGGTGTGCGTTGGTTATATACTGTTGAAGGCGCAGCGAAGCGTGACGGGCTATTTGCTAGTAATTTATACAAATGTTACCTACACTTGGCTAACGGCAACTTGTCAATGCCAATTTTTCTTATAATCATTGTAAATCCTTTAATATTTGAAACATTTTGTCACTTTCCACCTATATAAACTTTTTAACCTATTTACACTGCCATGCACTTAAATAGGGACAAGCATTTTAAAACGAAAATATAACTATTTGACTGAAACTATCTAATTAAATCAAAAGACAAATATTTTTTTTAGCATTCAGTACTTCATTCTTTATTGAATTAAAAAAAAAACGTTTTCAAATTAACGTAGTTTTTTGTTAAAATATATTTTGAGCGAGCTCTTCAAAAATGGAATATTTTCATCATGCACTTGAATAGGGACAAATGGGATTTCATCATTCTAAGTAAAACTCAGCGCAATGAAGTTTAAAGCTTTAAAGTTAGCAAAAGACTGTTTCTACGATTTTCATCACAAATAAGTGAACAAACGATTTGTACACAAATGTTTTGGAGTTTTGTAAATTTAAGTTACTTTAGCTTTAACTGCTGCAAACCGGTTCGGAATCGAACCGCTCCGAAGTCGGAGACTCCGGTATGAATGGAAAGTCCGTGACCAACGACGGACGACTATTGATTGAGAAATGCCCATCAAACTGGCCGGAGCTTCGTTATGTAAAATTCAAATTCGAATTCTTCACGATTAACTTCTCGCTTTTGCTAGCGTCTAAGAAATCGAAAGGCCGGGAAAAAAAAAATTGGGCACTAGGGGGTTAAGCATTGATTAGGAAGATAACGCCAACAATGCGTTTTTGAAATTAATTTTTAGCTGAAAATTGAATCATTTAAAAAGGAAACGAAGATATGAAAAAGTAAAATATGTTTCGCTGCTTCTCCCCATTTCATCTCATTCAAAATCAGATTTAGCACAAATCAAAGAAAAGTTTCACTGCCTAATACAAATTTCTCTAATCCTTCTCCGTTGACAACCTGATGGCATCAATAACACCTCAATGCATTGTTGTCGCTGTCAATCCATCGAAAGCTACAAATCCATTTGACTGAATTGCCACCAAATATGGCTTAAATGGTCGCTTTTCGTACCGTTACCTAAATTGCATTTGAAAGGAATGAATCTTTGAAGCTTGTGTGTGGGGTCCAATTCAGTTTGCCGGGTCTACGGCACCAGCACCAGCACCTGTACGACGACCCTTAACAGTAACTGGCGGCATTCCATTAGCTTAAGCTTCGCGTGCTTGCGACTCCAGACGTTTTTCCCAGAGTCAAAGCCAAAAGGTTTTTACCATGTCAGTTCGTCAGTCAAGCGATGGCCACTTCCCCGCCTCCACCACACTTGTCACATTGGCTGGGCATGCGCAAAGGTGACGTGGCAGAAACAGAAACCGCTGCGCATGCCTGGAATAACAACAAAAAACTAACAAAGTATTTATCACCCGGCCATATCCATGCCGGTGTCCAGGCTGCAGCAGCAGTTGCCACTTTCAAATGCCTCATTAGTTCAGGCAGTTAATTATGGCCAGATGG
Source organism: Lordiphosa clarofinis (assembly GCA_018904275.1). Classification (NCBI taxonomy): domain Eukaryota; kingdom Metazoa; phylum Arthropoda; class Insecta; order Diptera; family Drosophilidae; genus Lordiphosa; species Lordiphosa clarofinis. The sequence continues at coordinate 184,715 of JAEIGQ010000003.1, forward strand.
AGGTGTGTCAGTTACTTCTTGATGCACAAGCAATTTTTAACTTATCGAGGTTATTCGCTGACCAAACGCTGACACCAATTGAACTGTTGCTCCTACACGATGCTCTGCGGATCATCACCGTCATCTTCTGCTCATCGAGTGCTGCTGATGGAGAGGTGTCCTCAATTCTGTCTAGGTACGCGCAGGTTCACGACCCACTATGGCCAAGCCGTCATACGCTTAGAGAAAAAGTAGAAAGAAAATCTATAAAATCATTTACCTTTTTTTTTAGCAAGTTCTATTCTAGAGGCAATAGGCGCCATTACTTTGGACAACGCCAATAAATTCTAATTTTCATCTTATCAAAACTAGAATTGTTTTTTTTTTGTATTCATTTTTAGTTTTTTTATTAATCGCAGCAATAAAATACTGTATAGTCAATGTTTATTTACTATTTTGTCTTCCTCGAACCTTCCCACTTCACACACACACACACACACAACCCACCTGCTGCTACGGCAAATGGTAAAGCGGTTGAGTTCAATAGCTAAGCATCTTGAATAGGCAAGTGAAGAATAATGGGCGAATATCAATATATCTATCATTAAACCGATGCTGATTCCATGCCATCTCGACTAAGTATACTCATACACTAAAAAAAAAATAAAAAGGGGTTGATCCCGGAATGGCACAAATCAATCCAATCGGAAATAATTAACTTTTAAACAAAATACTATAAGGAAGGGATGGTCACTTAACTATATAAACTGAAATTAGTTTTAAGATACTATTAAAATTGGAGGCCGCGGATCAAGTCCCAGTATATATATATATTATATATTTTTTACCCGTTACTCGTGGAGTAAAAAGGGTATACTAAAGTCGTGCAAATGTATGTAACAGGCAGAAGGAATCATTGCCGACCATATAAAGTATATATATTCTTGATCAGCATCAACAGCCGAGTCGATATAGACATGTCCGTCCGTCCGTCCGTCTGTGTGTATGGACACCCAGATCTCAGAGATGGTAAGAGATAGAGGTTTGACATGCATGAGACAAATGCTTCTTTTATCTGCACGCAGATCAAGTTTATTTCAAATTTTGGCCACGCCCCTTTCCGAAATTTGGAAAAAACGTTATATCTCCTACAGTTTTGAAGATAGACGATTCGTACTTTCTAAAGATAGTTAGTAATTAGCAATTTTTAGCAAAATTTAGCATTAATCGATTTGCCGAAGAAATGATAATGATCGGATGAACGGTTCTCAAGTAATGAGTAAAAAAGTGAACCAAGCCCCCCGCTAACACCCCTCCCACCCTAAAAAAAATGTTGCATACTTTTCGGATGGTCACCCTAAGGAACGCAGGAACACTCTTAAACATGTTTTTTCATGAGTATCGGGTATATCGAAGTCGGTTAGAGCTGACTTTAACTTACGCTCTCGTTTTAAAGATTTTTTGGTATGTATGTTTTTATACCCGTTACTCGTAGAGTAAAAAGGGTACACTAAAGTCGTGCAAATGTATGTAACAGGCAGAAGGAATCATTTCCGACCATATAAAGTATATATATTCTTGATCAGCATCAACAGCCGAGTCGATATAGCCATGTCCGTCTGTCCGTCCGTCTGTATGAACACCTAGATCTCAGAGATGGTAAAAGATAAAGGTTTGACATGTATGGGACAAATGCTTCTTTTATCTGCACGCAGATCAAGTTTGTTTCAGATTTTGGCCACGCCCCCTCCCGCCCCCGCACTTTCAAAAAAACGTTATATCTCCTACAGTTTTAAGGATAGACGGTTCGTACTTTCTTGAGATAGTTAGTAATTAGCAAAATGAACCGAAGAAATGACAAAGATCGGATGAACGGTTATCAAGTTATGAGCAAAAAAGTGAACCAAGTCCCCACTACCCCCTCCAACCCTAAAAATATGTTGCATACTTTTCGGGTGGTCACCTAAACGAGAACACGTAAACGTTTTCATGAGTAACGGGTATTTCGAAGTCGGTTAGAGCCGACTTTAACTTACGTTCTCGTTTTTCTGTGTAATGAATTATGAACAATGTCCTTGGACACCTATTGAATACTAATGCAAAACGCTTCTACAATTGCGATCTATCAAATCTTCATGATACCCAAAACATAAAACTTAGATCTACACCCTCTTTTTAACAGACAGTTCAACCGTCTTTTTTATTAATTTAAACTTTAATCAAAATTTTGAAATTTTTGCGATTTTTTATCGACAAATATATTTTGGACTGTTTAATCTAAACCTCTTAATCACCAACGCCTGCGCTTTTGTAAGTACTCAACTGAAAATTACAAATGCGTCTTCAATTGCCATTTCCGAATTTTTTCGACAAAAAAGACAACCTATCATTCTAGATAATAATAGCAAATTCACTAAGAACAATGTAAAAAATTTGCATTTAAAAGATTCTGAAACCACTTACCATGAACTTACCATTAAATTGCATGGGGAAATTTTTAGCGCCTTTCTTATCGCCAATTTACAACTTTTGCTTAGCTCTTAGCTTATCATTTCCGGGAAAACGTGCAATTTTTGCGGTTTTTTTTTACCTTTCCCGCCCATTTATTCAACTTGAAAAATCTTCCAGGGCAAAATTTTAATTACATTCGATTGAGCGATATAATTTAGCATATTTCGCGGTTTTTAGAACATTTTCCACCAATTTTTTGGACCGTTTAGGCAGGCTACAGTCCTTTTACTTTATAGACAAACCCTGTATACAGATAAAGACTATTTTTTTAATTTAAGTTTCTTTTTATATTAAATCATATGTTTGTACTATTATTTGATTTTATTTCATAGCATTTAATTACGAGTGGTTTATTTCAAAATTGCAATTTAATTAAATATAATATAAAAAAAACGGCTCGATGTTTTCAAAGGTTGATCATTTATTGGAAAGGTTGGTTCATGTCATTTATATATGAAAAATTATTAGTCGCTTTCCGAATGACATTTGACGTTTTCAAAGTCAAAATGCGAAAACCGGAACAGGCCTGTATGTTATAGTCGGAATTGATTGATTTTAATTTCTTGTTAAAAAATTAATTTTCTTAGTTTTTTCGGTAGGTACAATTACATTTTTAGGTCATTGAATTGCAAAAAATCGCGTAGAACATTGTTATCAACTCGGATTGGTAGATTCAATTAGAAGTGACTAGAAGTCAAATTCACCCCTTTGAACGTGTCACGACGACAAACACACAGTTTCGTGCTAAGCATCCATGGAAATTCTTAAAACTTAATTTTCCTGAGATGTTTAATTTCGCGAATGTAGTATGAAAACAACGATGGAAAAATATTTAAAAAAAATTAGACTTTTTGCTTGAAACCGTACGAAATTTCTCTTTCAGTGAGAGTCAAAATAAAAGTGTTGTCATTACCGAAAACTCAAAACATTATACGGTTGTTTATTGGACGAAATTAAAGCAATTTAGGCACCAGAAATTACTTAAGAATCAAAATTCTGGAAGAAAAGAAATTTCAAAAACTTTTGCCAAGTGCAGTTGCTTTTCTTTTCTTGAAGTTTTCCAGTATTTTTCCATCTTTTATTGACATTAATCATTGGCAAAGACTTGGTAAAATTTGCAAGTACAAGTTGTTGGTACTTGGTGGGGGAAAATGGTGGGAACGGTTCTTTATGGCATGTTTATGAACCGCCAGTGGTTTGTGGTCAAGATTCCAGACTGCCTCTGGGGCAGCGCCAAAGTTACTTGCTGAATTTGAGTTTCTCTTTGTTCTATACAGCTCCAGAGACCGGAAGGAAGTAAACGCCATTTGTTCAGTTTTATTTTTAGTTTTTATTTCTAATTTGTGTGCAACAATTTCGTTTTATTTTTCATGTCTGCAAAATTTGCGCTCTATTGTTTGTGTGCGCAAAGTGAAAGTTTTGAAATGCTCCAGAACTTGGGCAAATTCCAATGCCTAATTGGGCTTAACAAGCGGCGGCAGTAGGAGCAGGGAATAAAGTGGGCGTGGCTTAAGTGAGCAGGCCAAAGCAATTGAAATGCTGCCTGAAATTGCTAGATATATGAGTAAGCCACAACATGCCACTTAGCCTCAAATTCGCCAGCTTGGAGCATTCCAGGCCAGACAAACAGTTAGAATGTCACCCACACACACACAGGCAGAGTAATCTCTGCTACTGCCACTGACATCCAACGATTGACAATAACAAGCAGGAGGCGTCCGCCCAATTTTCAAACCCGAACCGTTGGCTCACTTTTCGCTTTGTTCTATTGAAGTGGCCAGGCCACCACACAACAACTCGAACAGCAGCAACAACACAATTGAAGTTCTCAATTGGCCGCTTGTCCAAATATTTGGCCAGATCCCAGATTCCCAGGAATGGAATGGTGTTGTGTGCGGCGCATTGTTTGCTCATTATTATGGACCTGGTGCAGAGCTCTTTGTCTTTCGTCTGCATAAAAAACCTAACATAAATCTCAATTAAACTGCAACCCTTTCTTTCCGATAGGCGTGGCACTTTTTGGCCAGGATAATAATCAATCAGCGAACGAGCGTTGGACGTGAAGTACTCCATCGGCGTTCACACCCCACCATGGCGATGGAGTTATTCTTTTGTCCCTCCAGCCCCGCGCACACTTGCATGTTTATTTGACTGACCAGGGGACATACATACGTACACACATAGAAATGCACTGTCCAAGAATCCAAGTCAGTCGCGACGACGTCACAGTCGTTAAGCGTGACTTTTGTTATTGTTGTTTGTTGCTTTTTGCATACCGACGACGCCAACGGGATGACGGGGAACGTAAACAAAAAGCCGAACTGAACCAACGCTGATTCTTAAAGGCGAAGCCACTCACGAAGTTCTAAACCAAAGAAGAAAGGAACGAACATGTTTTGGCCATGCCAAAGTTGATATACTCTTCCCCAGGCAGATGCTTGATGTAGAAAAGAGATGCTTTCCGCCTATGGCACAAACAGCACATTGGTTTTTGTAAAGCGTGTAACGAGAAAAGCCTGGATTTGCTCCATCTCCTTCTTGTGGTGGTTGTTGTTGTTTGACAAATGATTTAGTTTTTGGTTCAGGTTCTTCGACCTCACCCATGGCAATTCTATAGCTTTTGAAAAACTATCCAGTCTAAGAAGGTTCGAGGTCCAGTAAGTTATGTTTCCTTACAAGTACAGATCCCCGTAGAATGGATATTCAAATATCCACATTAAGTTCCCTTTTTTTTAAATATCCTTTTCATATTTTTAAGCTTCTTTCGACGAAGAATAAAGATCAATGAAATATTTTATTTCTGATATATCCTTTTTAAGCGAAAATAAATCGATTTCGCAAATATCCAATGGATCCCAAAAAGGGATAGTTAACTATCCAGTCCAAAAGGATACCGATAATATCCTAAGGATCATCAAAACTATCTTTTTTTTCTCAGTCCATACAAAAAATGGCTTCAACAATCTATACAGATGTTTCTGCAGTCTTCTAATATCTTCAGCTTTGTTGTTAGTTATCCTATCTCGTTTCTCCAGTGAAAGTCTCGTCTCAAGCATATATCTTCTTAAAAATAAGCATGGAAAGTCTCGGTTTTAGGATTAGACTTTCTTTTAGCTAAAAGTCTTGTTGTTTTTATTTTTTATACCTAGTACGGATTTTCCGTTGTTTAAAGTATAAAGATGTAGAGATTGAGTAACGAACTCTGATAACTTTTTAATAAATTAAAAATTAAAGTGTAGGTCTCCCAATCTATAACGTATGCTCCTAAACGACTGTCTTATTCTAAAGTTTTGGCAATATACAGAAACTTCATATCATAATTAAATACACCCATTCCGATTCTTAATTATTAAGTTTTGTTTTATTTTCCTCTAACTTTGAAAAAAACATCATAAATTAGTTTACGATAAGGCAAAAACCTCACTGCCAATAAAATTTGTGAGTTTATACCCGACAGTTTCCATTTCCACCGCATGGTTTCAACGTTTTCTTCTGGTGATATCGAAATCACGGTCCGAAGGCTGTCAATATATTGCGTAAAATTGTTGATTTCATTCGTAAGACTTAAGTCGTAGATCGGCCAAAGCTGATGAGTCATCAAAGTTATAAGCCATTTGAAGAAGCTTGCAAGAGAACCGATGTTGTCCACGAATTGACGCAAAAGGCTTATTTGCCCGTATGGATCATCGAATGTTATGAATCGAAAAAATGACCGTTTTGAAGCAGTCCTTGTTTTAATCGCATGTGTCGTAAGCTGCCACGGTGATCCTGGATGACGGCCAGGAGGTATCTTTGTTTTTGCAGGGAATCATCCACTATGAGCTCTTCTATGCCAAATTGTCGGACCTGTACTGCCAAAACTACGTGCACCATAGACTCTTTACTAATTGCTTCTCGGCACGAGCCACACATTTTGGGACGCGAGCTCAGCTCAGGAGGTTCTTTGCATCCACCGTTAGTCGGATCTCGCACCAAGTTTCACTTTTCCCGACGAGTTAGTCGGAGTTGGCCCAAAGAGTCCGTGAAAATTGGCTCTCCGAGTTTTTTGCCAATAGGGAAGCGAGCTTCTATAAGAGGGGATTATGAAGTTGGCATCTCGTTGGGAACTCGTCATCGAACAAAACGTGTGCATATTTGACTTAAATCGATATTATAACGAATTTTATGAACAATTGAAAATGCAATAAAAATAAACCGCCAAGCCTTGTTTTGACAACCGTTATATAAAAAAATATATATAAAAAAAGAAAGACTTAGCTAGTTAGTAGCTTAACTCATTGGCTCCTTCTGTCAAGGGTCTCACCACCTACTTGACAGCCAGCGGACTTAGAGCTGAAAGTTATAGCACAAATTTTTAATTTTATCTATGGAGAATATGACTTAAATTTATATTATAATTTAAAAATGTATCATAAAACATATAACACAATCAACAAATTTCAGTTAAACATAAAAAAACCCATGAATAATAAATAAATCAAATTTTTTGGCGAGAGATTTAGCCCTGTTTTTAGAGATAAAATATCAATTGGAACATTTGTTATTCTAAACAGATTTTTTAATAAGAAAATGAATTCTATCGAAGTTCTGTAGCACCAACTAATTTATCGAGAGTTTACAAACCAATCGTTGGCAAAATCTCTAGAGATATCCTAATCGTACAATGCATTTTTTTGAGAATGTACATTTCCAGTGGAATCAATCAATTTTATCGTATAAATGTCAGTATAAGCCATCTCAGCAAACGCCGAAGAGTCGCAGGCGACTAGTCTAGAAGTTTAATTTAATCGCCCGCGATATCGCATTCTGATCGTTTTCAGATCTGCCGCTGGGAGAAAGTGAGCCACTTCAGCGACACTTCCGAAGAGTCGCGGAATAGTCTTCTGGAAGTGTCGCATCAGAGACTTTTTGAAGAGACACAAAAGAGTCTCCCAGAAGGGTCGCCAATAGGAATGGAAGTGTCGCATATAGCCAAACCGAGTTCTTTCTAGCGTTATTAATACATTAAGGGCCGATTTCTCACCTTCTACATAGTGCTATATGTCACATAAACTTACAAATAGCAATATAAATTGTGAGCTTATTTGACACATAGCTGCTATTTGGAAGAAGAGAAATCGGCCCTTAATGTATTAATAACGCTAGAAAGAACTCGGTTTAATTCAATTTAAGTCTAGGTATCAGTTTATATTTAATTGATTTAATAGTTTAATATTACAAATTACTGAAACGAACCCATTTAAAAAAGTCTGGAATCACACTGTTCACAGATCAAAGTTTTAATGCGCAACCCAAAGAGTTTTGCAAAAAGATTTTACATTTACAAACAAGCTTCTGGAAACCGCGCGAATGATTGCTAGAAGATTCAGTCTTCTGATAATCTTTCCCGCGAAGACTCTTTTTGGCGATTGGCGATTAAACGATCGCTCAATTGTTTGCAGGGTAGGAGTCTGCAAAAAACACATTCATATTTTGAAATTTTGTAACCGCTGACACGAAGTTCACGAAGCGGTCAGCTAATACTGTCGGTGTGTCGACTACGCTGCTGCTAAGCACTTTTGTATGTACAGTAGATAGCAAAGCAGTGATCCCTGGTGTAAGCCATAGTATGTTTGCAGTTGCCGCACAATTTTTTTTTTAAAGGTTGAGATTACACATTTTTGTCCATTGCGACAACTTGCTTGCTGTTCGAGAGGTCATGGGATCGTTCCCGCTTCGGAGCATCTAAAAACAAGTTAGAAAGTCGGTCAAGCCTGACTGTAACATACTCTGTACCTGGAGTAGAAGCTGAATGCAATGCTGGTGCTGCGCTCATCTCTAAGAGTCTCGCTTTCTCTCTCTCTCTCTCTAAGATTTTGCGGTGTTGCTTGTAAAAGCGTGGAAGTGGGTGGGGGTAGGGTAGTTTACGTATTTGCTCATAACTTGAGCACCGCTCATCCGATCTTTATAATTTTTTTGGCAAATCGATATATTTTCATAGTTACTAACTATCTCTAGAATCATCTATCTTCAAAACAGTAGGAGATATAACGTTTCACGGGGCGTTGCAAAAATTGAAAATAAACTTTATCTGCCTGCAAGTATAAGAAGCATTTGTCCCATGCATGTCAAACCTCTATCTCTTACCATCTCTGAGATCTGTTTGTTCATGCGGACGGACAGACTGACGGACATGGCTATATCGGCTCGGCTGTTGATGCTGATCAAGAATATATATACTTTACAGGGTTGGAAATGATTCTTTCTCCCTGTGACGTTCTTTTGAACAAACTTAATATACTATTTGTACCTTTGGTACAGAGTATGAAACGAGGATAATTTTTTGGTCTTTTTTAGTGCTTCCTAGTGCCAACTACATACACAGAGGGAAAAGACCGAGAACATTGGACTTAAAAAGGAGCACAATCGTTACCAATTAGTATGCATGAATGGGTTTTCTCATTTGTTGTACAATGTTCTCACTTCAAGAACAATTTATTGAGAACGCAATAACTTAAATTGGGTTGATATTGTTCCATTGTTGAGAACATTTTAAACTCACCTAAAAATAAATTTGATTGCACCTGGGGGACCAGGTGTGGACGGATTCCTAACATTTGGGTGGAAAATGGAACGGGGACATACCTCTTTAGATTGGAAGTGAAGGGAGGAGGCAAGGCTACTCTGGATATTATGCGCGCTGCTGCTTCTCCCTGCACCCGTATTATATTATGTGCCATAGGAATCAGAAACATTGCTTCAACGACCCACTCCGCCAGAATCGTTTGATTTAAGTTATTCAGATAAACACAGAAAAATTTATTCGGGCTTGACTGGGATTTGAGCCTGGTACCTTACTCCTCAACATTTGGGTTGACGCATTAGCCAATTAAGCCGTTGAACAGTTTTGCTGATGCACGTCTAGAGGGCTACTTATGCTTTGCTGAGCTGACAAGAGAAAAGATCAAAAAGAGAGCCACTTGCTCTCACTCGCTCTCTTTCTTGTAGATCAGAGTTCCCCAAGAAGAGAGCGCTGAAACGTGACTGTTTCTCTCTCTAACACACAATGAAGTATGACATCGGCAAGTATGTAGATCTCTCTGTTAAAAACCGGTTTTGTTGTTGTTTAAAGCAAATATTATTCGATTGAGAACAACTTTACTCATTCCAAGAACATTTAGAACATTTGTTTTCAAAAATTTTGATAACGTTTTGTTCTCATTTTAAGTTGACGGCAACTTATTTTCTAAACATTTTTTTTCCCTCTGTGTATGTATACTGTCGGCTTTAATAATTTACATCGCATAATGTGCTTAGATTATAGTTAATGTTCTTTTCTTATAATTTAAATCTAATTGGCATAACCATAGATGTAGTATAATATGCGTAAGTAACTTTAATATCAATTTTTTTTTAACTAATCGTCAGGCTTCAGTAAAAAAAATGGTTTAGATAAAGTCTCCCCGGCTGCATAAAGCAACAAGTCATGTTTAGCCAACTTTTGGTGCATATTTTCCCAACACATCACATAGCCAATATACCCTCATAAGATGGTCTAACAACGCCGCTGCTGTTCGTTCTGTAAAATAAACAGCGGAGTTGACCGGCTCGTTCATTCAGTCTTTGGCGAGATTTTATCGTGTGCGGACGTGTCTGCGGTTTACTGGCAAAGTTCCACAATCAATCCTGTTTTCTAAAGTTCTGTCGTTCTTTGAATTTGGCGCCAGAACCAAAAGAATTTTAATCGCTAAATCGATTTGTTTCAAGTGCCAAATAAATCAAACAAAGTTAAATAAACCAAAGAGAACACAAAAAAAAAAAAAAATGAGTGCCACCAGAGTGAGGGGCAAGGCCACAGCTTGGTTGCTGGCGGGGTAAGTCAAAGTTATTGTGTTAAGAGCGTCTTAGGGTCCAGCGGTTTCTTCCTTTGTCAGTTTGGGTGGCGACCTCAACCTTCGCAAAGTCTACAGTTTGCGTGCTTTGGCAGCTGGAAAGAAACATAAATTAATTGAGGAGTTTTTTGTTTGGAAGACACCTACTCAAAAGTCAGAGGGAGCTTTAAGCGATGCTGGGTTGGAGCACAGTTTTTGCATTTCAAAGTGCGATTGTAGGGCATCCCCAGGCGAGATCTGGTACAGTTTAACTTTGGGGAAGGTTTGAGCAGGGGTTTCTTCTTTTGGGCTTTAATTTTGGGTAACTTCAGAGAGATGTGTCCTTCGGCGGGAACATCTCTATTGTCTAGCTTTTCCGGTTTCATCAACTCTAGAAACTTCTCCATTCTGGTGGCCAACTGACGCTGTTGCCTCAATCCACACAATTGTAACTCGGTAATTTGATTCAGCGTATGGACAGCAGTTTGCAGGAATTCACCTTGACATGTCATCGAAGACATGATCAAGTTGAGCGCCTGTTGTATGGGATTATTCATCAGTATCAGTGGCTCCTCCTCTATGGTGGTCTGCGTCCAGCTATGTTGGCAATTCACCAAGGTCTGCTGACCCACACTGGCACATTGCTGCTCCGTTTGAGTGCCCAGGCAGCAGAGCATCATTTCGGTTTGGGTCTTCTTCTCCTTATTTTGGATAAGGTCAATTTGGGTGGCTTGGCATTTTGGACTAAGCAAGTCCGTTTGTGTTGCTGCCGTGTGATAGCAATGAAATACCGTTTGCTGATCTCTGGAACAGGTCATTATCAAATCTTGGGTCTCCACCTGAGCATTAGTAGATTCCTTAAAGGGAGTTTGGCAGGCCATATCCTCGAAGGTCAAGTCCATGCCTGTACCAATGGAAGTTTGAGTTGCTGCCGTTTTAGAGTTATCAAATAAGGTTTGTTGTTCTCTGGAACAGGTCAATATCAAATCTTGGGTCTCCACCTGTGCAGTAGCATATTCCTTAAAGGGCGTTTGGCAGGCCATATCCTCAAAGGTCATGTCCATGCCTGTACCAGTGGAAGCTCGTTCCAAAGCAAATGTTTGAACCTTTCTGCTTTTTAGGGATTTCTTACATTTTTTGGAGCAAGCGCGCTGCCTAAGACGTCGCTGTCTTGGTGTCATTGATTTGGAAGTGTGCTTAATCCTTCTCACTTGCTGTATTACAATTTTGGCATGTCTCAGTTCATAGCGTATGACATAGCTACAGGGTTCAGAAGAGGAAGTCAACAGTTTAATAAGCCCTTGCTTACACTTGCTTACCTCATTTTACCGCAATTTATGCGCTTCTGGAAGTGCTGCACACTTTCAGAAGACAAGGACAACTGTAATAAAGTCTTTAGATCGATTTCCATTTGGATAACTGTCTAGGGTTCTCCTGGGCAAAGGTTCCAAAATATATGCGCGTACGAACAAAATAAAGTACCAATTTCTACAATTTTTAATTTTGACAACTTGTTGGTTTTTGAATAAAATTGTAGCTCAAATGTAAGTGGCACAACAGATTTGTTTTGAACACAAATATTTCAAATACAAGTAAAGCAAATAAAAATTTAACATAAGAAAAGCAGGTATAATGATTATTTTGTGTATTTTCTAGTCAAAAAAATCACCCATTTGGAATTGCCCTAGAAGAAAAAGTGTTTAAGGGTACTGTACGGTACCTTCAGGTGTCATTTTTTTAAGGCTTACAAAAATTTTAATCACACAAAAAATATAAGTGATATCAAGCAGCAGTTTTTTTTCATTCGATAGATAATCGGTTAAATTAAATAAAGAATTTTTTGTTGTTGTTGTTGCTCTTGTGGTTGTTGTTATATTATTGTTCAAAGTTAGCCAAAAATTTAAAACATAAAACTGAAAACGAGGGTTTGTTAAGAATTGATTTTATTTTGGTGTGGACTAGGATATTTAGGAACGGTCAAAAAACATCGAAGTTATGGGGTTTCAAAGTCAAAATTTCGAATTTCGACTTTTTTTCTCACTCCATTGGTTCTAGCTCCGGTATTTTGAACACATCAAAAATATCCTAGTTCGCACCAGAATGATAGGTATTATGAGTAATTTAAATAAAAAAATTTGAAAATCGGTCAACAGTTACTCTTTAAGTTTTTAAAATCATTTTGGAAAAAGTGTTTCCGGGATAATCGCATTGGAAGTTTCGCCAACTTTTTTCGATGATAAAAATTATTTTTGATAGATTTCAAACATGGACTTTATGCATTTGGGTGTTAGCTCTCACCGAAAATTATCAAAATCGGTTAAGCAGTTCTCAAGAAATTTGGGCAAAAGTGAATCAAGACATGGTAAAAACAAAATCTCCGAAAATTTCCGGGTAAAATTTTTTTAAAATCATTTTTATACACTTTAAAAATGTATTATAATTTTGCCCAGAAGTTTGCAACGCATAGAAGGAATCATCTCCGACCACATAAAGTATATATATTCTTGATCAGCGTGACGATTAAGCTTTGTCCGTCCGTCCGTCCGTCTGTCCGTCCGTCCGTCTGTCTGTTTCTACGCGAACTAGTCCCTCAGTTTTGAAGCTATCGAGCTGAAATTTTGCACAGAGTCTTCTTTTGTCTGCACGCTGCTAATATGTCGGAACCGACCGGATCGGATGGCTACTTCTTGTAGCTGCCATACAAATGATCGGTCGAAAAATGGATTTTAAGGGTACTGTATACCATCAGAAAATTTTTTTTTCTTTTTTTTTATTTGCTTAAACATTCTATTAGGATCTTATAAACATCCTGCAAAACTTTCAAGCAGATCCGAAACTCAGTTTTACAGAAATAAACAAAAACAATTATTTTTTCCGACCCTTTTATATGAAAATTGTTTTCATTGACCCTCGTATTTATAGAAATGTTTAGTTTTTTTTTACTTTTTTGGTCAAAAACTTTATAAATATTTATAAAATGTTCGATATTTTGGAAAAAAAATTTTAGAAATAAAAATTTTACTTGGAAATTTTTGAAGATTTTATTTTTTACCATGTCTTGACGCACTTTGTCCCAAATTTCTGGAGAACCGCTTAATCGATTTTGATAATTTTTTTTTTCGGTGAAAGCTAAAACTTAAATGAACCAAATCCAATTTTTACATTTATTACAAATATTTTTTCTTTTATTGAAAACAGATGTCGAAACTTTAAATGCGACTATCTCGGAACCACTTTTTCCAAAATGGTTGCAAAGATTTAAAGAGTACCTCTGGACCGATTTTCAAATTCTTACCCTTAAATTGCTCCTAATACCCACCATTCTGGTGTGAACTAGGATATTTTTGATCGGTCAACAAACAACGGAGCTAGGGCCAATACAGTGGGAAAAATAAGTCGATTTTCGAAACTTTGACTTTGAAACACCATAACTCCGCCATTTATTGACCGATCCAAAATATCCTAGATCACACCAGAATTACATCAATTCTTAACAAAACCCCATCTTCAGTTTGAAATTCAGATCATCCGTACTCAAAAAATTTTTGCAACCATGGGCCTATGTTTTAAATTTTTGGTTAACTTTGAACAGTAGTACAAGACCAACCGCAGGTACAACAACAACAACAAAAAAACCGCTTGTTAATATCACTTATAATTTTTGAGTAATTTAATTTTTTGTAAACCTTTAAAAAATGACACCTGAAGGTATACAGTACCCTTAATGAGAAAAACTAGGTTTTCCTCAATATTACCGCTCTCAATCTGCGAAGTTTGGTCGAAGTCGCTAACCGTTGAGACAAGCGTTTTCAAGTGTATCAAAACTTCGGCACAGACGAAGTTAGCTTTGCCTTTCTCGTTTTTCCTATATTGGGTTTTAGTTTTTCGACTAAAAAATTTAACAAATTGGGTCGATGAAAAAAAATTTTCGTATAAAAGGTCGGGAAAAATAATTGTTTTTGTTTATTTCTGTAAAACAGAGTTTCGGATCTGCTTGAAGGATGTTTATAAGATCCTAATAGAACGTTTAAGCAAATAAAAAAAAATTTAAAAAAAATTAAAATTAAGTTAAAAAAAAACCATCTGACTTCTCCAGGAGCATTCAAAAATACACAAGACGCCATATGATTTGATTAAAAAACGTGCGAATTATTAAAACTCACTAATTTTCCATGATTTGAAGACACACAAAACCCTTTGAGTTTAAGAAATCCTTCGACTTTTCTGCCTTAACGATGTGATTTCCATGTCTAGACGTTGCCACTCGGTGGCGAATTTAACTTCCGTCTGACTATTTATCCACAACTTTACTCTAAACTCTAACCAAATAAAAAAGTTAGAAATCCTTACCCCCTTTTGAAGATGCCACTTTGCAAATTTCTCGGCAAAAATATGCCACTATTTAAACTTCGCGTTGACGGTTTGTCCAGGAGGAGCAAATTCATGGCGGACAATGCGTTTGATGTCAAAAAAGACAATGAGCATCGTAATAAAACTAATTATACTTGAAGGCAGTCCCGCAATTTCTAAAGATGTCCTATATCCCACAGTCCTATATAGATGGTCCTTACCTTCTAGAGATAGTTAGTAATTAGCAGTATTTATCGATTTGCTCAAGGAACGATCAAGATCGGATCAACGGTTTTCAAGTTCTGAGCAAAAAAAATCCAGTGGTTTCCAAATGAGACTTAATTTTATTTTCGAGGATTGTGGAGGTACCTCACGACCTTCAATGAGAATTTCCCCCACTGATAACAGAAGGGCCGATACGGGATGCACACACACATAGTGATTTTGGCGTTTGATGCTAATGTCGGATTTTGCTACTAACCTGCCTTTGGAATCTCAAAGCGGTCATTGCAGACAGCTGAATTGGTAATTATGAAAACATTAACCAGCCTCCTTTATGTTGTGCGTGTCTTGTTTTAGACAAGTTAATACCTAGAATGACCTTGAAAAATTCTACGATTTTCAATCAAGAAGGTCACTAAAACAATCACTTTGTTATAAAGTCTTAAGTAACAGCAAAATTACAGAGCAAAAATATTTGCTAAAATTGTAACAAAATCATGAATTTTTGTTGTTTCAGGAACATTTTTTGCTCAAAGAAACATTAATTAATTATGTATGGGAATGAAAGCGGACCACCTACACCATTTGTTGTTGTAGTAAAGATGCATTAAGAGGCATATTTTTAAATATTTTGTTTCCAGATATCGTACAGAGGAAAATAACCGATAACATTGGAGCACAAACGTTACCAAAAACAGTGCATGAACCGGTTTTCTCATTTGTGGTATGATGTTTTCACTTCAAGACAATTTTTTAAGAACGCCAAAACTATATTTGTTCCATTTTTAAGAACTTGATTTAAGTTAATATTGTTCCGTTTTCAAGAACATTTTAAACTCAATTGGGAATGTGAACATACTTCTTGGCATTGGAAGGGAAGGGAGGCAAAAATCCATATAATTCCATTAGATCAGAGACATCACTTGTAAAGCATCCTTGAACCACCTACTTCACCTAAATCGTTTGATTTAAGTTGCTCAGAAAAATACAGAATTTTTACTGGATTGACTAAGAATTGAACGCGGTTCCTAATGCACTTAGCGTAAGGAATGACCGCACAAGAAATTTTGCCGTTGCGTACTTTTGCAGATTCATATCTAGAGGGCTTCTAATGACTAGTTGAGCTGACCAGAGAGTAATCAAAAACAGAAACATCTAGTCTTACTCGCTCTCTCACATGTATATCTCTGTTTAAAACCGGTTTTGTTGTTGCTTAAAGCAAATATTATTTGATGGAGAAAAAGTTTACTCACATGATCATTTGGAATAATTGTTCTCAAGAATTTGGAGACCATCTCGTTCTTATTTTAAGTAGACGGCAACTTTGTTTCTGAACAGTTTCAGTCACATGTCTGACTAAATGGATACGTCAACCAACAAAATGATCGCAATTGGGCTGATTAACAACCCTTGTGTTGTACTCTCGAGCTTCCGTTACATCCACAAAAATGTACTGTTCCGCTTGTTCCGCTCGGCTGATCTCTCCTCAATCCAAATTGACCAAGATTTTCTATACTAAAACTATTTGTATAAACTTTACTTATTTTGCACATTTTATTGGATATTATACAGGCCCCCTCCTCCGTCTACCCAAAAATGCTTAACCCGAATGTAACACGAAGCCCTTTTTGCAGCACGCAATCGGTTTTTGTCCTGCCCCATGTCCATGCTGAGTTGTTTGGCTGTCTACCCGCGGGCTCCTTTGTGCTGTTGCTTGACTGGGGATTCATTAATAATTCAAAAAAGGCCGCATATGCTGGCCAGGACAACAGCAGCAACAGCAACCAAAATGTATTCACTTATTCTGCAATTTATCAATACGAGGTTAACATGAAAATGGCCACAAAAACCACAACGCAGACAGAGCAGGAGGGAACACTTGCACAAGGAGTCTGTGCCTGGGAATGGGCCTTTAGGGGGGTGTTTCGACGCAGCATGTGGCGGCGGTGACTACTAAATACGTGTTGATTTGAGCACTTTTTGATTGTGCTCCCAAGGATTGGTAAAAATCGATTGCTTGCTCTCCACTTCTACACCCGTCGCTGCACTCTGTGGAGCTATCCATCAGTTATGTTTGCCTCTAATCCCGCCTCGAGGCATAGTTTCAGTATGTCTTGACTTTGGAATTTATGCAGCTTCCTTCTAAGGTCTCTTTTGCATGCATTGTGTGTGTGTGTGGACTCAAAATGCCATGCACGTCGCTTGGCCTTCGGTTACATTTATTGCATAAAACTTCGTCAATTTCCATTATAATTTGTAACGAAGAGAGACCGCCAAGAGGCCTAAAAGCTATTGGCTTCAACTGCTTAGTCGGTCAATAACATTTCACTTGTCGTCGATGACGACGACGACGAGGATGTCTTTGGCCAAGTATCGAGCATAAAACTGTCAGATAAAGAACAGCTTAACGATTCCAGCGAAGGGTTTGTCAACACAAAAGTCCTAATGACTGAGCGATCTTAAGCTAAGAGGTTTGCATATTGTATAAATTGCATTATGGCCAGATATAAGAAACGCTGGGAAAGAGCGAAAATAGAATTGAAAAATGGTACTCTATCGCAAATCGCTCCAGAGTTCAATACTGGTATGAATTTTATTTACGAATAATTTATGGCTCAAAAGTTAAGTGAAGGCTAAGCTAACTTCGCCTGTGCCCAAGTACTTATACCCTTGAAATATCAGAGCTTTAAAATCAAACGTTTTTCTAACTTAAATCAGATACAGTTACCAGATGGAACAGATATTCATCTGATTTCAACCAAATTTCGCAAATCTATTGAAAACATATCAAATTAACAATAGCTGAGGTTTAGAACGATAAAATTGAAAACAAAAAAGTGTTTCTCCCTAAAACTCATTTTCCGACCGATCGTTCTATATAGTGAACCGATTTTGACCACCCTTTTGGAAGTCTGTAAAATATAAAATTAGTAATGGCGGAATTTGGGGCTAAAATTGAAAACAAAAATGGTTTTCTCAATAAGACCTATTTTCTGACTGATATCCATAAGATATAGTCATCCCATCCGGTCGGTTCCGCCATATAATCAGCGTGCAGTAAAAAGAAGACTCTGTACAAAGCTTCAGCTTGTTAGCTTTAAAACTGAGAGACTGTTTGCGTAGAAACAAACCTTTATAAAAAATAACCATATTGGTAACCTCAGTCTTGTCCTGCATGGAACATTATCGCTTTGGCAGTTGCTTTAAACATTTTAAATTTTGTTCTATGGTGTTGTAACAAAAAACTGTAACAATTTCACTTTTTGTCCCACACCTTAGGTTACAGAAAATAATCAGAATTAGCTGCTGCAAAAATTAAGCCAAAGTCGCATTTTTGGATCGGCAAATCTAGCCAGCATGCACGTATAAGGAAAAATGAGGAGGGTAAAGATTTTAGTCAGCTTCACTCACACTTTCTCTTTTATTCTCTTTTCTTTGTCCCGTCAGCGATGTAGCTCAATGTATGCATGTAAAATTTTAATTTTGCATACATCAAATAAATTTACGTTTATCGAAAATTTTACTAGTAGAGGAAAGCCCGAAATTAACCCGTATAATGTTTACTGTTTCGGTAACTGATAACCGATGTTATTAAAGGTTATACGGTTAAGGTTATAAGAAACATTTTATTTCGGTTACGGTTTTGGTTAGGGGTTACGGTTTCGGTTACGGTTTTAATCTCTGGCTTTGAGTGATTTTCGTCGAACAATCTTAGCTGAGTTATTCAATAGATGGCGCCACTACTTTGACCATATGAGCTTTTTAAGCCACGTTAACTTCTTATTAGTTGGATACACCGATTAGGATTTTCTCTGCTTTATTGACCAGCGTGCTGCCGGTAAGAATGAGTGTCACACAATGGCAGTAAGATTGGAGTTTGATAAACTGGGACCGCCACATGGTTGTGTTTTTTTTTTTATTAGAACTCCTTTTCCTATACGCTATAGTCATCCGATCCGGCCGGTTCCGACAAATGTGCAGCGTATTCGCCCGAAAGACTTAGTGCTAAGTTTGGTTAAGGTACCTTTAAAACTGACAGGGAAGATAGCATAGAAACAGACGAACGAACGGACAGACAGATATGGCTACATCAACTTAGCACGTTATGCTATATATTTATAAGCTTTATGTAGTTGAAGATGTTTTTTTCTATGCGTTACAAACATATGGACAAATTTAATATACCCTCTGTAAGGATATAAAAACTTGTAATTTTAATAAAATTATTTCTAAACATACGTCAATTTTAAAAGTAAGATGATAAGTATTAAAATTTCATTGATAAATTGTCTTAGAACTTTGCTCAAAAGATTTTATTACATTTTTGTGGGCGCAACGGGTGGTTCTGAACTCGTTTTTTCACGCTATTAGGGGGAATGTTCCAAGTGTGTCGTAAAAATGTCGTAACTCATTTGCCCACTTCGTAGAAATGGGAACGGTCATCTAGTCTAATGGGTTTTTCTCTCCAAGCCGCAGTGCATTTGCTTTTCGCCTAAGTCCGCTTATTTCCCCATACAACGCATTACATTGTAATGCACGTGCCTATTTGCATTTTTAGCTGCTCTGTTTTACGCTTTCTTCCTCATTATTAGCAAGTGAACCGTGGGGCCACTGGCCCTTAACGATATACAATTTCAAAGGGAACTGCTGCAACTGTTTAAAACCATCTTCTCTCAGGTTACCCTATATACCAAATTTAAAACAAAGGGCGAGCCACTTGACCCTGAACCCGTTCGAAGTGTAAGTGCCAATCCTATGAAACATTCGCCAATCAAACCGCAGGCGGCTTAATCCCTTATAGAATTTCACAAGGTGCAAGACAAATGGAAGCTTATAAAACGACAGCCATAAAAGTAATTTTATTTCATTTTTTTCCTTCAGTTTATGCTGTCTCGTGTGTTTTGCCGCCATAGTGGAGGGCAGCTCACCAAGTCTGGCCAAGGATGCAGCTCACATATACAAAATCAAAAGGCAGGACAAATACCAGCAGCAGCAACAACAGCTAAAACAGCCACCAGAGCAATTGGCGGCGGCTCCTCAGCCAGGCTCAAAGCTGCCACAGCAACGTCAAGCACTGGCCAGAAGTGCGCACGGACTCAATAAGAAGCTGCTCAAGTGAGTATCAGCATAAGGGGAGGGGGAAGGGCCCTCCTCTTATTTCGGTCTTAATTAATGCAAGGTGTTTACACTCAGGAAAAAAATTAAAAAACTAACTTAAAACTCTAATCGACTTCGATGTGCCCGTTATTCATGGAAAGACATGTTTCATAGACAGGGTTTTTGAAGGGACTTGGAATCCATATGTTGTTGAAATGTTTCAGTGATTTTTTTTGGAATATAGAACATTGAGTTGATGAGCTAAAGGTCGCCGAGTTGGTTGGACAAATGTTGCCAATGGCTGATGTCGATGTTGTGAATTGGACATGTACGCCTGTAGCTATGTCGGCAAGTTGAATGGACGTGTGTGCTTTTGCGAGTTTAGATCTGCAAGCCACCGAACCGGCAAACGACAAAAATCATATGTTTTTGCGTGTTCGTCTTGGTTTCTTAATTGTTATACTCAAAATTCATGCTGCAAAAATTGGTAATACTTTCTTTCTTGTAAAAAGAACAGTGCCAGAAGGCATTCTTTTGGGAACCACGTTCCACAAAGTCCGACTTGGTTGTTGATACTGGGCGTGCTCACATGTATGCATATGTATGTAGTACATGTTAATGGCATTTCAGTTCAACTATTTCACAGGAACTCGCAAAACCACTGCGCATTTGTTTAAGATTTTTGTTCAATGATTTATGCTCATTTCACTATTGTTGTGGTTCTTCTGTTGCAATGCTACAAAAATAGCAAATTCCGCCGTGGTAAATATTTATGACTCAAGATGTTGGATGTTAGATGTGCTCAGTGTAAAAAGCTTATAAGATACAAAAGGCGGTAGTATCGAGCAACGATAGTTATTAGTGATGTGGGAACCAGACAGATGAACTGGATCTCTGATTGGAACTGGAAGAACTGGGACTGCCACAACCATTTCAACACTGACCTTCAATTGGAACTGACTTTAGGTTATAACTTGGGGATCGATCATCCGATCTTTATCATTTCTTCGGCAAGTTAATTAATAATGCCAACTACTAACTATCTCTAGGAGGTAAAATCTATTTTCAAAACTGTGGGTGATATGACGTTTTTGCTAAAATTCGAAGGCGGGAGCGGATGTGGCAAAAATTTAAAATAATCTTAATCTGCCTGCAAGTATAAGAGGTACATAATAAATGTCCTATACTTGTCAAACCAATATCTTTTACCATCAGACATGGCTGTACGACGTAGGAGTACTTAATACTTATTACGTATATACTTGCTCGAATATATATATGCTGATGGAACTAATATGAGCGTGCCTCAATCTCACGGTACGTCGCACGAAGATCGTGCATTATCAGTGCCCTAAGCATTAATGACTTCTAGCACTACAACCGATTTTGGACAATCTTCTCAAAATTCGTTACCAAGCGAACTGCGACCCCGATTAAATTTACTAAACCAGCGATAGCAGCGCTTTTTGATGGTGCTTTATCGCCATATGAAGAACTGAGTATATAGACACACTTTTTTTGTGATAATCCACGTCGAAAATATTCTGTTGAAATTTCCATTTTAAAGCTAAATAGGTTTTTGTTCAATTCTCTGTAAACAACACAAATAGCGCTTGTACATCAAAACGTTTTGAGATTGCTTATGCTAAGAAATGTCAAACTTTGTTTTGATAGTACCAGATTTTAACTATTGACATTAGTGTTACCCGTTTTCGTAACTAGTTGTAACAATGGGATATTATATAATTTTTTTTTGTTGGTCTAAAAAATTCGCAATTTTGGCATTGGACTAATAAAAATATTAGTAATTTTCTAGGATGATCATATCCAAAACATGTTTTTTTTAGGTAAAAAGCATATGCTAAAATAGGTCCAAAATAGGTCAAAATAGGTCCGGATGGTTAAAATAGGTCAAAATATACTCTACTCAAATACCACTCAAAGTTTCTTATTTATGATTATAACGATAAAATATACCGAAGACAAGAGGGTACCATGTAAAGGCAAGCACTGTAGATGATTCGTAGCGTACTAATAGGTTTACGGTAAATACCTGTAGTTTGTATATTATTGTAATTTCGCTTTCTTGTACGGTATGCGTCTTATGTTGTAAACCGAAAAATTCAGTTTAGGGAATGTGTTCAGTTGACTTTCAAGCGAAAAGTTTCAGTCAGGGACGCGAGCCTTATCATAAAATTATTATGAAATTTAGCTTTTTCAATGCATCTGCCTGGCTTATGTACTTAATTGAACGAGAAAAAAGTGGACCTGGTGATATCATTGCATCTTGACTGATTTGGTTTCGTTTGGTATTTTTTTTCGCAAGTTCGCAAATAAGCCTTATCTCCGTCATAGTAGAATTATACAAAACATTCTGTATGCTGTGGTCTATTCTGTTCACCATTGGTCATCCAAGGTATTTTGTCGCGGTTCGGTAAGATCACAATCAAAGTTATGCTTATTTTCTTAGTTGGCATTTAAGTTTGGTGCAGTACCGCCATTTATCCTCATTGATTGAAATTTAATGATTCGCAAATCATGATAAGATGGTTCGAAATAAGATTCTGCTTTTTCCTCCGTCCTTTTCCATTCTGTAAACTCTATCGTGCCTTTCAGAGTGTAACAAATCAACTCAAGCAAGGTCCGAACCTAAACTTATTTTACCGTTCATGTCCCTAACAGAAAATGGATTTTTCTTCCTCGGTAAACACAAGAAATTGGGAACTGCTTTTAGTATTGGCCTCTATACGGAATTGGCATATTTAGATGTGCAGATATTTACTCTCTAAATATTTAAAAGCATTTGACATATTCCAAAATAGGTCGAAATAGGTTAAGCATATTCTCAAATATGCTTTTAGGCCGAAGATATGTAAATATGTCTAATATGCAAAACGAATAAGGATTTAAAATAATCTACTTTCATGACCTAAAATCCGACTATTTTAACCTAAAATCCGACAAAATGCGACATTCTGCATGCTGCGTTTCACATAAGAGCATGACTTTTCGAGTCTTTGAGGTAACATTCGTTTACATAGAATTTTTTTAATTTCAAATGAACACTTTTGCTTATCAAATTTATATTCTTAGTATTAAAATTACACCCAAAATATCCATTTGAAACTCTCTAGTTAGTAGTAGTAGAAACAAAAATGACATTAATTTTAGTGTCAATTTGACACAACCCATATCAATTTGATATTCATACAAACTTTTTTGGGTGTAGTTGCCTTTCCCAAATTAATCGAAAGATTATCGGTAATTTAGTGATAGTTTTGCGAGAAGATAAATATTCACCAAGTAAGGAGTACAACCTAAAAATTCTTTGATGAAACTGTCGAATTTTGAAATCGATTTTCCTTAATTTGGGTAATTAAATCTTGGTTTTTTTCTGAGTGCATTAAAGGTGCTTGGCCCTTCTCGTGTCAGCCATAAATTATATAATGAAATATTCATGAAAAACGTTTAGTAACTGACCAGACAGTTTTAACCACAACGCCCTTTCTACTCCCCTCTCTCTCTCTCTCTCTTTCTCGATCCAGCAAAATGGGCTTCATGAAGGTGAAGGCGCCCAACAGCCACAACAGGAAACGTTTGGCGGTTGAGTCACGACGTCATGCATCGCGGGATGATTCACACATGTTCATCATCAAATTGCCACCAAATCTGCACTACTATACAGGTCCAAGTCCCAGCCCCAGCCCAGCAAAGAATGTGCTGGATGACAGCGCAACCAAGATTGCAGCGAAGACAACAACAACAACCACAACAACTGAGGCGTCGGCGTTGAAAGCTAACGGGAAAAAGGTAAACGGGATTCCATTAGGTTACACCATAGACAGAGGCCACCGCAAGCGTACTAGTGTTTCCCTCTTGGTCAGAACTGGCTTCGGGTTGGGTGATAAACATCGAACGCGCATGCGCACAAAACAAATTGCAAAAACAACACGAGAGAAGAGCAAACGGCGCAAAATGGATTACCCATTTGGGCCGGACTTGGCCGTGGCCATGGCTCACCCATATACTGGACAACAAATAGTCAAAGCAGCAGCAGTAGCAGAAGCTATGTATGGTTGAGGACGACACATGAAGCCGTGACGCACATGCGTTGGCAACTGGCGACCGACTTATACAAACTCAGCTTCAGTTGCAACTTCCAGTTACAGTCGAGCAGCTATTTTTATACCAGGCAACAGTCAGCAGGCATATGCCAGTGTGTACAGAGTATATTAGACACACGCTTACAGAATCAAAATACTTAGGATAGAGTTCCTCAAATTTCCAAGAATTTTTGGAGTTTTTAAAAAATTTTCGTACTTGGCTTAGAATTAAAAGAGCGTAAAAACAATTAATTTAATAGAAATGCCTTTGAAATCGTCCAAGCTCACCAATATAGAAAAAAAAGGCCTGCAAATGTTTTTAAGTTCTGAACGTCAAATTAAAAAAACCATTTTTCTGTAAAAGCCACTTTTCGACCGATAGTTTCTATGCAGCTATAAGAATAGTCATCTGTTTTGACAAAAACTTCGAAATCCGTCCTACAAGCGTATAAAACTAATCACCCTGAGGGAAGGCTTTAATTAAAGAAAAAAATTTATTAAAACATTTTATATTTGAAAGTTTTTCGGTGAAACAAAGAAGCGTGCAAAGTTTCAGCCCGATATCTTAAACCAATCAGCTCAGCCCCTATTATAGCCTCGGAAATGAAAAAGTCTAAAACAATTCTTTAAATTTAGAAAAAATTTTCCTTATATTAAAAAAAATTTCTGCATTTAACAATTTCTTATCTATACTATAGAAATTAATTTTTTTGCATTAAGGCGAGGGTAAAATCTCTAGAGATCTTCAAAACACCTCCCATTAAGTACAATTCTAACTATTTTAAAAACTTTTTGATCTTCCTTAAGGTTTTAAAGGCCCTAGGTCAAACCCGATTAAATACAAAATATTGTTCATTGAATACAATTACCAAACCAATTAAAAGTACATCTAATAGGTGCCCAAAATTTAAAAAACCTATCCCATCGGATTGGAACTTTTGATTCTGCCGGCGTCACAGCCGAGAGCGATTTATTAAGACCGAACCATTCTCCTTTTTTTTTTGAGTGCGTGTTTTATAAATCAAACTCCACCACGTCCCTATCTTCTCTGTATACAAGAGTCCTCTGCACCGCTAGTATACAAGTTTCTACTGCTCTCTTTTGCTGCCAACAAACAAGTGCTAAATAAAAGCACTCTCAAGTGGCTAAACACACACACACGCAACGCCAAAATAAGCATATGTGTTTTGACGACCCTTGCTATTAATTTCACGCTTGGCGGCTTGCTCTCTTATGCTGCGCGTGTTCGGATTTTTGTTCTTTCAATAGACATTCTCAAGAGCCATAATTTTGCTTCATTTCGTGTTTCGCTGCCAAACGCAATGCTTGATTGTGTGAGTTTGGACACTACTGGCTTAAGCCCTTCGACTGTTAAAGCTTACCCTAATGTGTTTTTGAAACGAGGTCTGTGCATTTTATCAAATAAGCCTATAAATATCTAAAGAAAATGAATTAACCAAAGACCATCACCGTATAAGAGAAGGTTAAAAATCTTACCTCATTCCTTAAGCAAAAAATTAGAGCCAGGAGGGAATTTTAAGAACAGATTCGCTTTAAAAAAATTTACAATTTTCGTTGCATAGTTTTTGGAGTTGGCATTGTAAGTCCAAGAGAGAAGCTTGAGAGGACCTGTATAGCCAATTTTACATTTACATTTTAGGTCCAAAGCATTTCGCTCTTGAATTAAAATCGTGATTTCTACCATTGTTCGGCTTACTTAGAAAGTTTGTTCTCATTTCAACTAAATTAACAGTCTATTTTTGATTCTAGAATGTTTCGTACTTAATGTATTTAAATCAAAAAATACACCATATTTGAAATATTAAATACAGAACCGTATAAATTCTATCCCGATCGATCTAGAACAGCGGTGGGCACGCCATTGCACCTATTGCTCCGAGATTTTTTTCGACAGTCTGTCTGTTAATACGAACAGACAGATGGATATGGCTACATCGACTCGATTGATAATGCTGATCCAGAATATATATAATTCGTAGGGCCGGAAATATTTCCTTCCGGGAAATCAAAGGTCCGACTATGTTTGGCCTTAGACTAACGTTTCTTAACACTTTAGACCAGGGGTGCCCAAGCCCATACCGCAAGCCACGCAATCGAGATGTTGTTTTACGCAAAGGGTTAGCTGGAGCGTTAACAAGCCAAGCAAGCCATCAGGCGTTCTCTCTTATCTTTGTTACTGAGCGACCTGCAGCAACAACTCTTCTCTCTCTACTCTGTGTCTGTCGAAGTCAGCGCACGACTCTCTCCCAGTGGCCGAAGAGAACACACACACACACACGAAGAGAACACACGCAAACAAAAATCGGGTTTCTCTTAATATTTCTTGTGGTTGTTCTTGCTTGAGATATATTTTTTGCATTTGTATTTCTTTTCCCGCGGCCGTGAGCTTTTTACGGATGTCACTGCTGAAGGATGCGGAACAATATATTTTTTGTTTAAATATACTCAATTATATTTAGTTATTAATTTTGTACGGAAGCTATATCTATATTGACCGATCTCAACAAAACTCGGCCGGAATGTTAGACTTCAATTGAAATGTGCACCAATACTGAAAATGTACTTCCACCCAATCGCACGCTAAAAATAAAATCGGAGCATCTAAAAACCTATAACCTAACTTTAGGTAGACTTATGACAAATCTACTCTGACTCTGCCGTTGATGCTAATTTATTTACCTTATATAATCGGAGTTGCTTTCTTCTGCCTGTTACATACATTTGCATATTACTCTACAAGTAATGGGTATGAAAACATTGCCGGCAGCGTCTGAAACACAATAATCTTTGTGCCCCAAGGTTGTCAAATTTAGTTTTAAAAATTCTTATCATCCTTTTTATTTGAAACTGAACCAGAAGCTGTGCAGGCCGTGATCTCTGATAAGCATGGTCTAATTCCTACTTGGCAGCTTTCGTTATGTATTTCTTGATTTAACAAAATCAGTTGTGATTCGTTTCAATTGTGGAAAGGTCTAAAATATTTTGCATTTGTTTAAATTATTGTTATGTGTTGTTGCTCTTTTTAAATTCATGGATGAATGGCTTATCGAGTGCTTAGAATGTTGATAAAACTGTTAGAACATAAAATTAGTGTGTTAAACAACAAATGGAAAAGTTCCAATCATCAAAGTAAGTAAGTTTTTAAATTACTACAATGTTCAGACAGATATACTTTAATGCTCAGAACTTAAAATAATGAAATTTCTGTTTTGAAATCCCAATCGAAAGGTTATACCGAACAAATTTAATTAAAGTCTGTTATTTTGGAATTAAACATAATTGAAAAAAACTCAGTATAGAAAACCATCCAAAACAAAAATTAGGAAATTGTCCGTTTGAAGTCGCTATTTAAGGCAGATGCGGAAAAAATTAAGGGACAACAATAAGGAGTTTGAAACGATAATCAACTCTACAGAAGACAACAACAATAAAGCTCTTTTTAAACATAAAAACCAACTGGGTAGCTGTCTACCTTTGGTGAATTCTACCGGAATTCATATTATTTAAGTACCCAATATACGCTCATTTCCTGTGTATTGCGATTCAATTGGTCGAATTCGACTGGACCGCTATTCAAAGGGACATCAATGTCGATTTGGACTTTAAGGGTAACTTTTTCATGTATTTTTGATGGGCTTCGCAAGAATTGTATATTCAACTTCAAAATGTTAATGATACCCAGCGAAATGCTAGATACGATGCATTTCTACTGGGCAGCGGGGTCAAAACATGTCAGCTAAAGTCTCTGGGAAGGTAATAGGGAACTGTTGGGGATTCTTTAAACTTGTACTATTGATTTAATCTCGATTATTGGATTGAAAAGTTCAGTTACGGGTCGTACTTGATTCTACTTGCCTACAAACCTAAAAGACTAGTATCAATCCGAACTTATTTCAGGCGCGAATCATACCTGAAATTCAAATAATCGAGAATAAAATAAGTACGAAATACTCATGTCAAAGCAAAATGAGTCCGAAAATAAGTTCCAAACTGAGACATAAAATGTCTCCTACTTGGCCCCAACGTACAGTTTAACGCCGAATCAGAAAGGCAAAATTTTGAGAAGTTGTTTCATGGCTAGATAATTTAACAACTTTAGATAAAAGCAGTCCAGCTGCTCGATGCAGGTTCTCAATGCTGCTTCAGCTGGTCAAAGCACGATAAGGCCAACAGCCGTCTTACATAGTATCCACAAATGTGCTGCTAAGTGAAACATTGTCTGTTAAGTGTAACTTTCAACTTCACACCTCCGTACATGCAAAAAGTTAAAGAGGCGAAGTTGTAACTTCTGCTTCTTCTTCCCTCAATTTTTGTATGAAACTTCTGGCTACTTCTGTTGTCCGTATGGAGCTTAAAGATGTGACTATTTTGACTTGTTACTTAAAAAGGTTTTGTAAACCAAGTCAAGAGCAACAACTTCCTTTAAGACGTCAAAGCGAAATTTCAAATAGTTTACGAGATATGGAGTTGGAGCCAAGGTTTTTTTAATACCATCATACCCTTTCAGAATTTTTTTGGTGTTAACCGTATCAACTTTTTAGTGTTGCACAGTGTTATGAACCCCCAGCCAAAACTGCTTATCCTACAGATCTAAGATTTGGCATAGACCTTCGTTAAGTTATGCAGGCGCGCACTAAGAAAGAAAATTGGTAAAATTGTCCGCAAAAAGCTATATATAAATTTGTATGGAACACATGACATGCTAAACTGTTTTGCTAAGAGCGCAAGAGAGAGAGAGCATGAGAGGGATCACACTCACACCAATTAGGTATGTGTGTATTACAAATATGCCATGGCTCTCTGAGACAGATGACAGGTGCTAAATCTATTAGAATGAGGGGGGAGTGTAAAGAGTGAAGAGCGGTGGATGATGGAAGAGAGGGTGGGAAAGAGTGGTGAGCGGGTGAAGAGGGTGTGGGGAAAAAACGGTGAAGCCAATTTGAATTAAATTATAAAAGAAGAGGGCTGATGCTGCTCCGAAATTCTCATTCTTCTTCACATAATATCGCTAGACCCAAAATTCACTGTGTGAGGTTTATCTGGCAGGGACTAATATATAATTCCGGAATTTTCTAGCTCCTAGAAAATTTCTTTGGGTCCTTTAGGACGGGATGAATGGGAAACAACACAATTTCTTATAATCTTAGACGCGGACAAAGTCGCAACGGGTTCAGCTAGAAATATGGAGAACAACGAAAAAACTGTATAGTTTTTAAGTAAAATAATCGCTTTTTCAATAACTCTGTTCGTGTCTATAGGTACTACGTGTTGCGTCGACACGCGTCGATAAGCTAATAAACTCAACTGAGTTCTTCGACAAGGATCAGGACGAGGAACTTTATTATTCTGATCATTTATTAAATATATTTTATATGTATAATTACATTAATGTCAAGTTTTCTTGGCAAAAGTGGGAATAAAAACCAAAATACGTGCGCTCCACAGCCTTTATTATCAAGTGTCAGCTGCACACTGAAATTTTGTGGTACGAGCTGAGACCGCAAAATAATAGTAAAATACCTTCTTCTTGTTGTCACAATGGAGTTAACATCCCTCAAAATAAGAGAGATGTTTCCAATTGTGCTTCTATATTAAATTTTCTTCTTTTTATTTATGTAACCTAAAGGGCATTCTTTGAGTACTTTTCATTTAGAGAGCTAAGCCCAAAAGAGATAAAGTTTGTTAGTAACTATTCTAATAAGTGTACGGGGACTATTCTAAAACTTTATCATTATCCCGAGCAGTTGTGCTATATTTTATTACCTTATGGTAATTTAAAGAATCACCAGCATTTCCCTCATACTTTCCGAGTGACTTCAGTTTGTATGCTTCGTCCTCGCTGCCCAGTAGAAATTTATTGTATCAAGCATATCGCCTGGTACTAGGGCTGCAAAACTATCGATGTTACTATCGATAGTATCGAGGTTTTCAAAATGGTCCGATGTATCGATGTTAAAAATTGAGCATCGATATATCGGATGCTTCACTGCATCAGTGCTGCCAGATTTTTTTGGTCCAGTTTTACAATTATTAGTTGAAATACGACAAAATTTGATTAATAAGCAAAAAAAAAAAAAGTCAATTTGGTTAAACGCAGCATTATCAAACCGAAATTTGTGTTCCAAAGTGCAAATAAACGAAATGGCTAGAACTGGCTAGATCATTTTGAAAAAAAAAAGCTAACCCGCTCAAAAAGTGGCTAGTTCTAGCCACAAAGTGGCTGAGTTGGCAGCCCTCCACTGCATGGTGACGCTTCAAGCTACGCGTAAGTGTTTGTTGAGTTAATTTTTTATATTTGTTTTTTTTTTTTATATTAAGAAATAAATATGAATAACTAAGCTTTAACTTGTGAAGACATTATATTTGGTTTTTTATTTTATGAAATGAGCATTTAATAGTTGTTTTTTTAATTTTAAGAAAAAAAATTTGAATAAAAAAGCTTTAAATTGTGACGACCTAATTTTTGTTTTTTTGAATTAAAAAAAAATGAAAATATAAATTTTGTTCGTTTATTATTAAGAAATTAATAACATTATTTTACACAAACAAAATTAATGTTTGCCTTTTCTATATTTTTCTTAATATAGCATAAGATATATCGACCCCTGTGCGCGAAAAAATCGTATGTGCCAAAAACCAAATTTTACAGGAGAGCGTTTTTTCTACTTTTCGATGCGGTGGCTGGCAACGTCGCTACCAATCTTCAGATGTGCAACATTTATTAAATTATTTAACTAAACTCGTAACTATTTTTATAAAAATTTAACAATTTAGCTATATTTCAACCAGACTGTTGAATATCAGTATTGTGGCCCACAATTTGTGGGGCACATACGATCATTTCGCCCACAAGAAATAAACTCATATTGTCACATACGATTAAATTTATTATGTTGTATCTCCGTAACCGTTATGGTTATCGCTATATAATTTTACCAGATGATGAGTTAGTGGATTTAGAACTAATTTGCATCAAAATGTCAATTTCGCAAAAAATGGCACATACGATGTTTTCGCGCACAGGGGTCGATATGGTATTTACCGCAATCTAAAATATTTGAAAAATTTTCGATGTTTTAACGATATATCGATGTTTTTTTGGAAAACATCGAGGTTTTGAAACATCGAAGTTAAGAACTATCGATGTACCCACTATCGATAGTTTTGCAGCCCTACCTGGTACCGTTCACATCTTGAAGTTGAATGTATAGTTCATGCAAAGCCCATGACATATACATGAAAAAGCTACGCTTAAAATCCACATCGCCATTGATGCGCCTTTGAATAACGGTCCAGTCAGATCCGGCCAATTGAGAATCACAATATACAGGAAATGGTCGTATATTGGATACATGAATTGTATGAACTCCGGTAGAATTCACAAACGGTAGACAGCTACCCAGTTTGTGTTTATATTTTAAAAGGATCTGATTGTTGGTATTTTCTGTAGATTTGATAATATTAAAAAGCAGTATTTTATCTTTATTTTTGATGGTTGCCTTTATTGAGTTTTGTTCGATTATTTTTAATTCCAGACCTATTCCATAACCTATTGATTGCAATTTTAAAACAGAAATTTCATTAGTTTTTAATCTCAGGAAGTATGTATATCCGTTTCATCTTTGAAGTTATTTAGAAACTTATTTTGAACTGTATCAACATGCTTGGCGGTCAATAATTTATAATCCATGAATTTATTAAGAGCAAAAACAATTTAAACAAACTAAACATTTGCAAAATATTTTAGATCGCTGAAAAACGGAAACGGGCCCCCTGCTTATCACAGATCACGACCTGATCAGCGTCTGGGTTAGTTTCCCAGAAAAAGTGTATTCATTTACTGGGCATCATCAAGTCGACTCCTCTCATTAACCATTTCTTTAAGTCTTTTGCGTTCAGTCTTTTGTTGTGTGTGCGAAATTAATGTTTTGAGTGTCAATGTCAGTGGATGCGTCTGTTTGTTGCCTACCCCCATCCCAACAGAGCCACAAATATTATTGCGCTCTCACGACTCGATCACATGAACCAGAAATGGAAATTAATATGCAAGCCATTAACCAAGTTCTAGTCGTCTCCAAGTTTCAATTAAAAATGCAATTTGTTAAAGCCAGTTAGAAGTGCTTCAGTCTTCAGATTTATGGGGCGCCATGGCCCAAGTCTGGTTAATGTGGTCTAATCAACTCATTTTGCCATTGCAGGTCTCATTTCCCTTTAGCTCGAATGGACGACCGGGACGCATCTATCACTGGAATTTGCCCGTCCTAAAGCAGGCGCTGCATAAGAAGCCACATTTCGCCCATGTGTCGGCCGCCGATCGCAATCGTTTGCTGGACATTGAGAAAGTACCCACCTGGCGCAAACCCTGGGAGAACGAGACCATTGAAAAGTCCTTTGGCAAATCCAAATACAAGAAGTCCCTGAAACCCAAATCGCCCACCTACTATGCCCCATCCCAGGCTGTGAGTAAGCAAAGTTTCCACAAATACTTTGCGGGCAATGGCAAACCGAAGGGGTTCTATGTTATCAAGGAGCACCAGACCAAGCCACAATTCTATCAGAATATTATATCATAAACGAATTTCGCTCTGCTAAGCAAACGCATCTAAAAGACTGTGGTGTGGGCGTCTATTAACCTACTTACTTACTATTGTATGATTTCTTATGATACGAGTTAGAGTGTAAGAGTTTCAATTTGTTCAGTTTGTGTCGAGACTGTTTTCCATTTTCAAAATATGTCCGTCCAATTTTTTTTATTTTAAACTTATTGTAGAATTTTAAAGCAAACTAATATTCCTGGATACATATATGACAATATTTTTTTATGAATAATCGAAACATTTATTATTTATAAACTTTTATATCACTAAAACTTAAAATCTTAAGAGAGAGTTAAGCTATTTTTCATACGGAAACGATTATAAGATTTAATTTAGTAGAGTACTTAGCTCACAAAAGGAAAAGGACTTGAAAAATACTATAATAAAATGCTGAAATTAATTCAAATTTTACTTTTCTTTGTGAATTATTTGAGATTGAAATCGGTCGATTTCGCGGGGTTATGAATTAATGTGCAATAAGTTCTTACAAATCATAAAAATTAATTGGGAAATTTTAAATAACGATCCTTTCTTAAATTGACTACTGTTTTATTATTCTATATTCTACGGTCTTATATATAATCAAGACATTTTGTATACTTAAGAAAACCGTTGCTGGATCTTTGATTCAAAGTGCCTTACTTCAATATTGCGAGTGTGGGAAAAAGCTGTTTTTGTTCGTATCGCACTCTTCTCTAATCTTTAGATCTTCCATTTCTCACACATAAAACACACAGACTCTTGAAGAAATAGTTTTTTTCCGAAACACAACCGTTTTTTTTTTTTTGAGGCTTGGTTGAATATTGAAGGCCTTATCCAAGCTGAAGATACACTGAGCGGAATTTACTGCGTTGAAGACAATTCAGTTTTTCTCACTAGGACTACTTATTCGACCGATCGTTCCTATGACAGCTATATGATATAGTCATCCGATCCGACAGCTTTCTACGGAATGTCGGAGATGCTTCCTTCTATGCGTTAGGGTATAAAAACTTGGACTCGGACGAAGTCGCGTCTGTTTCAGCTAGTTCCTTATAAATATGGTAAGCCCAAAAACTTATATTGCAATTTGTAAAAAACAGAAATTATTATCTTCAATTAATTTTCTTAAAAATATGGAGAGGGAAAACATTAGCATCATTTTCTTAAAAAAGTGTCTTCACAGAAGAAAAAACCTTCTCAGAGAATAAACGCAAAATATTTCAAAGAAACTCTCTAAAAAGAACACAATTCAACTTCACTTAACCACCATACAGAAATATGGAAGTGGCATCTTAGGCAGGCAGCATGAAGTGCAATTAGAGGCAGGATACTTTATGTTTTTTAGAATACTGTTTTTTTTTTCAGAATACTTAAACTAACTGAACCAGGTGGGTGGTCCGTTGAAGTTGCATAGAGATATCTTCTGATCCGATTGAATTTCGTGGAACCAGCATATCAGCGTAAATAACATGAATGATGACATAAATGATGAATGATGTTCCAAAATTAATATTTTATTTTTAAATTGTAGCTACTTTTTACTAAATTTGTAAAATTTGTTTCCTATGTTTAGGGTTTCTAAATTGGCCATTGATAGCTTGGATTCTTTTATATTCACGGCATGCGCTAACGGTATCGGTTTACCGGTGGAATACTTAGTATAGCCCTTTTGCCGAACTCAATAGTACGTTACATTGACATCATTCTTGAACAAATTCCATTCTTGCAAACGTGATGCTAAATTTCCCGATATTTCTTTTGAAAGATCTAGATCTTTTATTAGATCATTTAGTTCCCTTTGGCAGTAAAGATTTCGCTCTTTTTTGTGTAGTTTTCTTGTTCATCGGCTGATTCAGATGAGTCACCATTAAGCAGTATTAAATTTAGTTAAACAAGTCGTAAGATTTGGTTTTGGAAAATAAATCGACAGATTTGTAAACAGCTTAATCATGTTTTATTGTACTTCTACTCGTGGCTTCACCTTTGGTTCATTGACAAAATCTTTACCTTATTTTTGGGCTCTGCTCAAGCAGCGTAACAGTCTGGATTGTTTTTTATTTTTATATAAATTTCAGCTAATTATATAAGCTGGGGCGTGTTCTGCTTAAGCCCTGTACGAATCAACCGCCTGGAAACGGAAGCGTAGTGAGCGCGCGCATGCGCAATATCTCATTTGGCAGATAAAAAGTTGGAGAAGTAACCACCGTAATAATAACGACTGGCGCTGGAAAAAGTTTATTTTTGTTGCTTTATTCTTCGCATTTGTGATTGTTACTTTTTTTTGGCGACTTGGGCGCATAATTGTTTTGCTGGGCTTGGGCTGCTGACTCACGTCCATTGAACTTTTCACCCGTATCCTCCTGTGTGAGTGTGAGTGAGTGCTCAGCTTAAGTAGATTTAATGACTTGCCGGTTCTGTTCTGCAAAAACACAACACACACACACATATGTACATAAATCACATTTATGACAAATGCCATCAACTGTTGGGCCAGGACAGAGCCTCTCCATTGATTTCTGTTTATGACCCATGCAAATTGTTCTCACCAACAATAACAGTTATAGCAATCAACTGTCGGATAACATTCGTTTGCGATAAATGTGCCAAAGTATAAGCCAAAACTGAACTGTCCGGCATAGCACTTGGTCCGTGTCAGAGTCAGAAGTTGCAACTTGTTAACGCCATTTCCGCCTGTCATATCAAAATAATTATCTCAGACCAAGTCCTAGTCCCAAGATCAACTGCGGGGCAGAGCAAGTGCCAAGAGTCGGAGTCGGGCGGCGGTTGGCTTTGGCTTTTGCGTGCAATAACTTGATCTGCAGAACTTGTTTCTTCACACTATCTTGATGGTAATTATGTAATTCCGAAATTCTTACTAATTAAAATAACAATTCACTTAATTATATTTACATAGCTCAGGCGTAGCCAAGCAAATGGAAATGGCAGATTAAGCGATTTGCGCATAAAGTTATTGCAAATTGTAATTGCTTAAGATATTGGTCACATAACTGGGTCTGTAGGCTCTCTATATCTTACAGAAATTTTTTGTATGATGCTTAAGAAAAATGTTAAAGACCAATGAGAAAGACAGATTTGTGGCCGGATAATAATGTGTGAGGCGCCTCGGACCATCTAGTAAACATTTTTTTTCTTTCTGTAGAAAATAGCTTTTACACATTCGGTCGTCTTGGCCAGCTATTGGCTCCAGCTGTAAAGTAAGAAGCCATGAAAAAGCTTTACGGCGTTAAACTTAAGGTCTCTTTCTCTACTGCGAAAATCTATAAGCACAGACTCCAAGAGATTGAGAGAAGCTCGGCTTGTGGCTCTCTGGGCTGTATATATATATATAACATTACAATAGGAAAGATAGCATTTCTAATGTATACACTTTACAATTATACCACCTACAGAAATCAAGTACACTTGTTGACAAATATATTTTCTTGAACCAGTAACAGTGGTGTTATATCTAATGGACTTTGTGTCTCTTATCGAATCCGGAATAAAATTATTTATAAACTTTTCGCACACTTTTGAAATTGACTTGCTAGATACAATTTCAACAACTTAAAAATCCTTATGGAAGTGCTTCTTATAAAAGCTTTATATCGTTCAAAATATGAAGAATATCGTCTCGTAGAGGATATGGGATGCTCACATTAATCAAGTGGCAACTTTCAAGGAGAGCAATTGTTGGAAAAGTACGTTATTAAATTTTTTAACGGGTCATTCTTGAAAGCTAAATTTAGATTTTTGATATTATCGATATTGATATTTGGAAAAATATCGACAACCCTAGTCAAGTCTGATCACAATTTTTTGAAAAAAAAAAAAAACTGTTTTGTTTTCAATGGTAGCGTGTTTATATTTTCCAGTTATAAATAATGTTTGTTTCGACTAGGGAACCAACTCGGAACCAGAACCCATATTTATAATTTTTTGTATACTGGTATCCGAGATTTTATTTATTCTTGGAACCGAATAGGCCGAAAAAAACCTTTACAATGTACCGGTACATTTAAGGCGTTCTTTTTCACTCACAGTCAGAGAAAGAGAGTAACTTAAAAAATGTGATCGCGGCTATATCGAAATTATTACTAGTAAGTTTAAAACCGAAATTAACCCATATTTTTTTTCTGTTTCGGTACTGATAGCCGGTTAGGTTTTTTAAGGTAATAGGGTTACGGTTATAAGAAATGTTTTTCGGTTACGGTTTCGGTTACAAATCTTAAAGTGTTTTTAGCGGTTAAAGGTTACGGTTTCGGTTACAGTTTTAATCTAGTCACCATAGAGGAACATTTCTCGCTTGTCACATTTCAGCTGATGAGCTACCCGAAGAGACTTACGAACTACTGTTACATCTACAGAAGTGCACTGTTTGGTGTGATTTTGAGTAGCGCTCAGTCGATAGCGAGCGCTGCCGTATTATAATAAATGACTTTTTATACCCGTTACTCGTACAGTAAAAAGGGTATACGAAAGTCGTGCAAATGTATGTAACAGACAGATGGAATCATTTCCAACCATATAAAGTATATATATTTTTGATCAGCATCAACAGCCGAGTCGATAAAGACTTGTCCGTCTGTCTGTATGAACACCTAGATCGCGAAGAGCTAGAGCTACCAAACTTGACATGTAGTCTTCTTTTATCTGCACGCAGATCAAAGTTTGTTTCAAATTTTGGCCACACCCACCCCCACAATTGAAAATGTTGAATAACTCCCACATTTTTTAAGATATCGAGTTTAAATTTAGTACTTATACTAGCAATAACTATAGTCCCTGAAATTTACCGCAAGATCGGATAATAAACAGCCGAGTTCAAAATGTTGCCTACTTTTCGGATGTTCACCCTCAGTAACGCAGGAACACTGTTAAATATGTTTTTCATGAGTCACGGGTATATCAAAGGCGGTTAGAGCCGACCTTAACTTACGCTCTCGTTGTTACCTGAAATTGAAAACGTCGATGTCGGCAATATTTGTTTTTTTTTATTTTAATTCGTTTATTTCAGGTACCGTAAATAATGATTATTTTATTATTTTTTTCAAGTAAAAAAATCACCCACTTATAATGGACCCAGAAAAAAATGATTTTCTGTTGCAGTGAGTATTTCCCTGCCTTGGGGATGAAGACTACCCTCGCTCTGCGCCAGGCACGTTGGATATACCCAGTTATTATAATGGGTATAATAAATAGTAATATTGGACATTACTGGCTAACAGTAATTAAAATTACCACTTTACCAACAACAAATAATAACTAATAATACCCAAAATAATACATACTCACTGCAACAGAAAATATAGCAATAAATGAAATTTAAAAGAAAATAGTAAATCCTTAATATTCGTCCTTGAAGGACATGTGGTGTATCACACTGAAGCCTTAAATTCAGCTTGAGTTTTATTTTGAGCAAAAAAAAATAAAATTAATTTTTAAACATTATTTTTGAGTTTTATTTTTTTGCTCAGAAATAATTATTATTATTTAAGTTTTATTTATTACTCAAAAATAATCATTATCTTTGAAGAAAATCGTAAAAATCATTTTATAATCTTTATTTCGAGATTTTTAAAATAAAACTTATAATGATTACGGTCCCTGGTTTATTTACAAAAAGTATCTATATATATAAAAAAGTTCAACCTGACTGACTGACTGACTGAATGGGATGTAATTGTAAATTCTTTAAATATACCGCAAGACTAGTTTTTGCAAATACATCCCAAGTGTACCTCATGGTAAAATATCTATATATATAAAAAAGTTCAACCTGACTAATTGACTGACTGACTGACTGACTGGTGACCGTCGTACAGCCTAAGCCATAAAAGATAGGAAGATGAGATTTTCACAGTAGTTTTATCTTATGCTGAAAGTGAGTACTAAGAACGGATTTTGGAAAATTCTATCTGCAAATGTGAAAAACTCGCGGAATACTGTTGTATGAAACTTTTTTGTTTTTCATCCGATCAAGTTCAAACTCATTTTCAAAGATCTATATGAAAATTCGACAACGACTGCATACCAATCTTCCGGAAAATTCACCCCCCTCGGTGGAAAGTGGGTGGTCGAGGTTGTATGGGCGAAACTTTAGTTGCCAGCGATTGGCGCCAAACTTATTTTCAAAATTACACATAACAAAACATAAGTTGTAAGCATAGTACGCGAAATAGAGATTTTGGAAAATCCGCACAAGAGGAAATTGGCCGGAAAATTCTGAATCCAAAAAAGTTTTTATCATACGATTGGCTTGAAACTCGGTTTGTAAGAATAGAATACGAAATAGTTTAATATTTTATATTCCGAAGTTGGAAAATTTGACCTGACGGTCGAAAAATTCCCGGAAAATTCTGCATAAAAAAAACTATTTTCCATCCGATTGGCTTGAAAC
Source organism: Lordiphosa clarofinis (assembly GCA_018904275.1). Lineage (NCBI taxonomy): Eukaryota > Metazoa > Arthropoda > Insecta > Diptera > Drosophilidae > Lordiphosa > Lordiphosa clarofinis. The sequence goes on from JAEIGQ010000003.1 coordinate 223,827, forward strand.
TCGGTTTGTAAGGACAAAATACGAAATAATTTGTAATGTGATTTTTCAATGTCGGAAAAGCCGCCCAAGAGGAAAATGGCCGGAAAATTCTGCATGCAAAAACTATTTTTCATACGATTAGCTTGAAACTCGGAGTGTAAGGTCAAAATGAGAATTTATTTAGTTTTTAATTTTCCGATGTTGGAACTATCGCCGGGATGCTCACTGTGAAGTGAATGGGATGTGGGTGGAAAGTTGTTTTGGAAGTGGGTGGTAAGTGGATGTAAAGTGGGTGAAATGTGGCAGGAAGTGGGAGGGATGTGGGTGGGATGCGGGAGGGATGTGGGTGGGATGTTAATGGGAAGTGGGCGGGAAGTGGACGGGAAGATGACGGGAAGATGGCAGGAGGTGTGTGGTATGTGGGTGGAATGTGGGTGGGATGTTGGTGGGAAGTGGGCGGGAAGTGGGATGTGGGTAAGTGGTGGGATGTAGGTGGGAAGTGGGTGGGTGGAATGTGGCGGTACGTGGGAGGAATGTGGGTGGCAACTGGGTGGAATGTGGGTGGGATGTGGGCGGATAGTGGGTGGGATGTGGGTGGGAAGTGGGTGGGATTGAAATGGGAGGTGGATGGGATGTGGATGGAATGTGGCGGAAAGTGGGAGGGATGTGGGTGGGATGTAAATGGTAAGAGATCGAGATTTGGGCGGGAAGAGGTCGGGAAGTTTGCGGTATGTTGGTGGCAAGTGGGTGGAATGTGGGTGGGATGAAGGTGCGAAGTGGGCGGAAAGTGGGTGGGATGGAAATGGGAAGTGGATGGAATGTGGGTGGAATGTGGGTGGGAAGTGGGCGGAAAGTGGGTGGGATGTGGGCGGAAAGTGGGAGGGATGTGGGTGGGATGTAAATGGTAAGTGATCGGGATTTGGGCGGGAAAAGGGCGGGAAAAGGGCGGGAAGTTTGCGGTATGTTGGTGGCAAGTGGGTGGAATGTGGGTGGGATGTAGGTGCGAAGTGGGCGGAAAGTGGGTGGGATGTGGGCTGGAAGTGGATGGGATGTGGGTGGGAAGTGGGTGGGATGGAAATGGGAAGTGGATAGAAAGTGGGTGGAATGTGGGTGGGAAGTGGGCGGAAAGTGGGTGGGATGTGGGCGGAAAGTGGGTGGAATGTGGGCCTGAAGTGGGTGGTAAGTGGGTGTGCGTTGGTTAAATACTGTTGAAGGCGCAGCGAAGCGTGACGGGCTATTTGCTAGTATCTATATATATAAAAAAGTTCAACCTGACTAATTGACTGACTGACTAGTGACCGTCGCACAGCCTAAACCATAAAAGATATGAGAATGAGATTTTCACAGTAGTTTTATCCTATGCTGAAAGTGAGTACTAAGAAAGGATTTTATAAAATTCTGCCGGGAAGTGTAGAAAATTCGCGGAAAACTTTTGTATTAAACTTTCTTGTTTTTCATCCGATCAAGTTCAAACTCATTTTCAAAGCTCTTTATGAAAATTCAACAACAACTGCATACCAATCTTCCGGAAAATGTTTTCCCGATTTTGGAAAATTCTGGATGCAAAAAACTTTTTTTCATACGATTGGCTTGAAACTCGGAAACTCGGGTGGAAAGTGGGTGGAAAGTGGGTGGGATGTATGTGGGAATTGGGCAGGAAGTGGGTGGGATGTAGGTGGGATGTGGGTGGGATGTGGGTGGTATGCGGTTGGGATGTGGGTGGGATGTGGGTGGGATGTTAATGGGAAGTGGGCGGAAAGTGGACGGGAAGAGGGCGGGAAGTTTGTGGTATGTGGGTGGTATGTGGGTGGGATGTAGGTGGGAAGTGGGCGGAAAGTGGGTGGGATGTGGGTGTTATGTGGGTGGGATGTGGGCGGGAAATGTGCGGGAAGTGGGTGGGATGTGGGTGTGCGTTGGTTCTATTCTGTTGAAGGCGCAGCGAAGCGCGACGGGCTTTTTGCTAGTATTTTATAGATACATTAAACAAACATACTGTAACAATCACCCATTCGATTCATAAAGCCCTGCCTTTTAAATGAACTCTAGCGTAGCATTTATGTAAATATTATTTAATCATACTGGAAATCGGCCGATACTTTAATAAAAGAAATTACATGTAGCAAGGCGATTTTTGGTTTCAGCAAGACGGTGCTACGTCACACACAGCGCGCAAAAACAATACCTTTATTGGGAAATTATCACTCATTTCTCTTTCCGGACCTGTTAACTGGCCGCCTATAATATGTGATAACATACCACTGGACTTTTCTCTGTAGGGTTACGTGAAGTCAAAAGTCTTCGTCGCCAACATTACTCCCGTAATTTGCGAGATACCCGTAGCAATGCTGGCAAGAGTGTTCCAAAATTGGACCATCGAGGTGAACATTTGAATCAAATTATCTTTAAAATGTCAGCGATAGTTCTTTCAGCCCAAAATCAAGACTCCACCATCTATATCAATTTGTGTTGGAGAATTGGATGTAGCGACAGAGAAAGAAATTTTCGGTCCTGTCCAGAATTTCGTGTCCATTTCGTGTAACCATTAATATTTTGCAGTCAAACTAAATAACGTTGTATGACAGGTGACAAATATACCTATGGTTACTAGAACAGGTGTAACATACACTAACTAGAATTTAAACACTTTGGCTTTCGAACTATTTATACGTTTCTTTGCTTCAAAATAAAAAAATTCGTTCGTTCGTTCGTTCCGTATTGAGATACGGATATCATTCCTTTTTTAATCCGAGCTGCCTTTGAGAAGGGGCGCTGTAGGAGAAACAAGCAAAGTTCGGTAATTGTCTAGTATAGGCCCCACATAGTTCTGAAAAAATTCCCTTCGATAGATGATGGTCAATTATGATGAATTTCATGCAAAAAAACGCGGAGATCATCCATGGTTTTTTTTTAAACGAATTTAAAGATTTTAATTTTTTAAGTGCTTTGAAAAATATGTCCCGCCAAAGTTTTTCTTTGTTTTATGTGTGCCCACGGGTTGAGGGATCTACAAAGTTTTTTGAGTTATAAAAGAGTCATAAAAGTCTCACTATTTTCTTGGCTTCTTTCTGTTCCGCTTTGTTGGAGCAGGACACATTTTTCGGTACCAAAAGAATAGTTGGTTGCTCTTTTCTGCGTTTTTGCAGTCAGCTCCAAAATTGTTCCCAGTTTTTCCACGCAGACCACACTTGTGACGCTTTAAATGGACGATGACTTCTCCTTTCCATAACGATACATTTCGTGCAGTCCATCTTAATAAGAAACAAAAGAAGAATTACTGAGGTAAGGTCTTTATACTAGACAATTACCTAAATAGGCTGCATTCCTTAAGCCAACCCGCTACGTTATAAAATTCAAGGCAGGGACCGTAATCATTATAAGTTTTATTTTAAACATCTCGAAATAATGATTATAAAATGATTTTTACGATTTTCTTCAAAAATAATGATTATTTTTGAGTAATAAAATAAAACTTAAATAATAATGATTATTTCTGAGCAAAAAAATAAAACTCAAAAATAATGATTAAAAATGATTTTTATTTTTTTTGCTCAAAATAAAACTCAATCTTAAATTACGGCTTCTGTGTTAAACTTTTCGCGGATGTGATTTCACATTCTTGATCTATGATTGAATACCTTTCATATGATATACCACATGTCCTTCAAGGACGAATATTAAGGATCTACTATTTTCTATTAAATTTCATTTATTCCCCTATTTTCTGTTGCAGTATGTATGTAGTATGTATTATTTTGGGTATTATTAGTTGTTATTTATTGTTGGTGAAGTGATGCACCGCGATCAATTTTGGTCTGTTGCTAGCAGCCCTATTTCCTGTACAAAAGACAGGATTTTTGTGAGTTTTAAGGTGCTGATATTGCATGGGTGTAGAATGTGTTTCCCAAATCTGATGATTTTGCGCCTCGCAGGGGCATCGCAGTGTGCTAGTATATGCTCAGAGGACTCCACAATATCTGCAAAGTTGGGTGTTTGTTATTCCCAACTTGTACATGTGGCTCCTCAGTCTGCAGTGACCCGTGTACAGCCCTGTCAGAATTCTGAGGGCATTCTTTCCTTGTTGGATTAACTTTTGGAACCTTTTGAGGTAGCTCGTCTGGTGTTTACCCAGGAGGCTGTTCTAAGCGTGTTTTCTTCGTTTCTTAAAAGTCCTTTTATTGTGTGTTGGCCTATGCCGCAGTAGGGTTCTGGCCCTACCATTGCAGTGGTTGCACCCTTGCGTGCCAATTCGTCGGCTAATTCGTTTCCGGGGATGTTGTTGTGTCCCGGTATCCATCTTAGGGTCAGGTTGTTCCTGCTGCCTAGTTGGTCCAATTTGTTGTTTGTCCCTAAGACTAGCTTAGAGGTGAACTTATTGCTGCTGAGCGCTTTAAGCGCTGCTTGGCTATCTGAGAGTTTAGCTACTTCTCTATTATGGTAGTTCTTTCCCATATTACGGTGTGCGCAACGGGAGATTGCACATACTTCAGCTTGAAATATGCTTGTGTCACATAGGGTTTTTTTTTTTTTTTCTCGCAAGTGTTAATCTTGTCTTCATTTTTCAAGGCACTTTCTGTTTTCACGAGACTTTTAAACTACTAAGAAATAATTGTTGTATCTAGCCAAATGCGTCAAAGCGCCAACCAACTTTTGCGCTCTTTAATCAAATATAGTCAGTTTCTAGCCACGATATATATATACGTTTTAATGCAAATCTACGCTCAACTTAAGATAAGCATTTTAATAATACTACTATATATTATACCCAAAATAATACATAGGGCTGCTAGCAACAGACCAAAATTGGTCGCGGTGCATCACTTCACCAACAATAAATAACAACTAATAATACCCAAAATAATACATACTACATACATACTGCAACAGAAAATAGGGGAATAAATGAAATTTAATAGAAAATAGTAGATCCTTAATATTCGTCCTTGAAGGACATGTGGTATATCATATGAAAGGTATTCAATCATAGATCAAGAATGTGAAATCACATCCGCGAAAAGTTTAACACAGAAGCCGTAATTTAAGATTGAGTTTTATTTTGAGCAAAAAAAAATAAAAATCATTTTTAATCATTATTTTTGAGTTTTTTTTTTTGTTCAGAAATAATCATTATTATTTAAGTTTTATTTTATTACTCAAAAATAATCATTATCTTTGAAGAAAATCGTAAAAATCAAAAAATTTAAAAATCATGGTGGATTTGCAGAGATTGTACAAAAATAAGAATTTTTTGTATAAATCATTTTTTTCTAGGTACATTACAAGTGGGTGATTTTTTTACTTGAAAAAAATAAAATAATCATTATTTACGGTCCCTGATTCAAGGTAGTTCGAACTCATAACGGCAGAACTTTGCACTGACTTTAAATATTATCGAGAAAGGCTTATCGATAACGTTATCGATAAGAATGTATCGAGCCATGACGTCTCGAAATTAATCAAATTTGGCCTGAGATTGAACTCAAATATGTATATATAATAATGATGGATACGGGTCAGGACAACACCGACTTGAGCTCACAGTTGCGGGACATTATACTAAATACACAAAAACCTCTGGTTATTCAGCAGTTCCCGCTGGATTGGGAATGCTTTGATGGCTCTTTGCATGATTGGTGCGAGCGCTTCGATGTGGATGCCGCTTCCCCGCCGGAATTCGAACTGATGTCCATAACGGACTGTCGCTCACCGCAATGGGAACGCAAACGGATTAAGGTCAACAACCTGAGCATGCAGCAGTTCCTTAGGGACTATGGCCATTTGGAGGACGAGCAAACCCACTGGGCAGCTTATCAATACAAAAGGGCCAACGAAGTGCCCGCCAGTTGCTTGAAAGGCATTGACTTTGCCAAATTTGGTTTTCCAGATCATCAGAACGATTTCACCTTTTGGCTGGGATCGGAGCAGGCAAATACTCCCTGTCACTATGACACATTTGGTATCAACATAGTGGTGCAGGTTTATGGTAGCAAATCCTGGCTGCTCTTTCCACCGGAAACAGGTTTACAAAGCTCTCGCATTCCCTACGAAGAGTCCAGTGTGTATTGTCTGGAGAACTTTTATGCTCCCAGCAAAGGGGAGGACTACATGAATTTCAGTGAAGAGGCCCATCACTGTGTACTCCAGGCAGGTGAGGTGCTTATAGTGCCACGTCACTGGTGGCACTATGTGGAGGCCAGGGAGACCTCCTTGAGTGTGAACTATTGGGTGCCACTTAAAGCAGATTTAGATTTGGCTCTGGACGAGTATATGGTCAAGCATATAATGGAGAGCTTTGTCAAGAACGAAAATGAGACGATGAAGCAATATTTGTTGAATCCCAATCAGCTACAGGAGATGTCAGACACACCCAGTGAACTGTTTGAGCAGTACGAAAGAGCCGTAGAGAATGCTGACAGAGGACAGAGTGTACGCCAACTCTGGAATACAGATTACATAACGCCGGCTAAGCTACAGCAAATGCTCCATCAAACAGAGCTAAATATAAAAACGTTGGAAGTCATGGCCAAGGAGGAGTACAAGCAGTTGATGGAGACCAATTCACAGAGATTTAAAGATGAGCAAGTAAAACCCACCGATACTAGAGTGATTAGCTCCAACCTGGAAATGTTAATCAATAGTATGTGTGCCCCACGCAGCATAGCCAGCATTAAGCGTGAATTCTTTCGCAGATTAAGACAATAGAGAAAGTATTGTGATGCGGGATTATAATAAGATTTGTTTCATATGTGAGATTAAAAACCAAGAAGCTGCATTAAATGCTTCACAATACACAGATGGGGAGTAACTTAAACACAAGATTGCTTCTGCTAGGTCGGTCTACCAGCCTGGAGGTTTCTGTTGATTCGGATAGCCACCCTGCTGATGGGCAAAGCTGCCGGGGTAGGTGCCATAATTGCCTGGAGCTGGACCCTGAGGGAAGCCCTGGTATTGATAGTCTGTAAATTAAGGGGGGAGAATATAAGAAACGGAGAAATAGATGAACTGGATAGAAACACTTACTGCCTGGATAGGGCAAGGTGGCATAGGGATTAAAGCTTTGCGGCATGGGTGGTGGTGCCATGTAGTTGGGATATGGCACACCTGGACTGGCCCCATATGGCACCGGCATGCCTTGCATTTGAGCCGGATAGGGAACATTAGCTCCAGCCGTGGCTGCTGCAGGCACACAGGGAGTCGAACCGCCGCCTAGATTTGTGGGAATGTCTGGGAATTGAATGAAGATCGTTAAATTGTTGACATAAAGCTTCCCCGTCCTTAACTTACCGCTGCCACTGCCCGAGGTGGAGGCATAGTGTGAGGGTAAGGCTGGTGTGGCCGGACAAGCCTGGCGACTCGACTCTGTGGTCAGATCCTTGAGCAGTTCCTCTTTTTCCGTCTTGCGTGCAAACACAAAGTCACTGATTTTATTCTGGAACACCACCAACAGTTGGGTGAGGTCATTGTAGAATTTGGTGCCCTCCATTAAATTGCCCGATAGCTCTATGTAGCTATCATAGGCAGTGGCCAGCTCCTGATAGAGCTTGTCGCGGGAACTGCCACAATTGCCCGTCTCCGACACAAACTGTCCATGTGCCGTCTGTATGTCCGAGACCAGTGATTGCTGACGCTCCACACTCTCCTTCACCTGCTGCTGGAGTGGCTGCAAGACCTGACCTATTTTCGACAAGGACAAAGCGGGCTCATCAATGGCCCCATCCTTTTGGAGGGCATGCAAAAACTCTTCCTTCATATTGAATGTGGCCGACTTGAGCTCGGATTCCACTGCATCTCGTTCGGCCTTGATGGTCTCTACGGCCTCCATCAGTTGCTTGAGACGCTGCACACTGGAGCAGTTGGGATCTACACTTCCGCTGGCTGAGGGCAAGGCCTGTTGAATCTGCTCTGGTGGCAGCGACAGTAGCTGTATGCCCTTCTGATTGGCCTCGAACTTCTGGCGCACCACCTTATCAGCCTCGATGGCATTGGTGATAACCTCCCGATACTTTTTCGCATTCGTGCGGAACATTTCGGTCAGCTTGTCGGAGCTAATGCGTGTCCAGCGCTCCTTGAACTGTGCCCTCAACTGATTGTCCGAGTCGCGCTCCTCGTCCAGCAACCTTTCGGTCTCATCCAAAATCTCCCGATTGCGATTGAGTAGCTCGGGCAGATCCTTCAGCATAGTCTGCACATTCTCTATGCCTCCCTTCTCGCGCACCTCATTGGCCTTCTCCCTTAGCGAGGGTGGCAGTCCACTGTTACCATCTGTGGTCTCCACAGCCGCCGGTAGATTCAGACTGGCCAGCACCGCGTTCAAAGTTTGCGTGGATTCGCGCAACTTCATAATCTCCACATTGACAATCTCATTTTTGCGCATATCGGAGGCGGTTAGAGCACGATGCAGCTCCACTGGCACCAGATTGGTAAAGATATCCTTGAAATTGGCAGCCAAGGGCACGGGAATGGGCAACGGCTTGGCCAGCTGGGCTTTGCCCGGTGAGGTCAAAGCGCTCAGCTCTGGTATCATTTCATTGTAAATAAACTCATTGTCCTTGGTGGACTCGGCGAGATTCCGCTTGGCGCGACTGAAATACTCATCCAAGTAAGTCTCATTGCCGCCACGCGACTGGGCTGCCTTGAACAGCTCGACGGCATTGCGCAGGCGTGCAATTTCCTCTCCAATTCGCTTGGCCGAGCGACAAACAAGACTCTGATAGAGTTGGGTCAAAGCATGGAAACCAGCCTGCTTGCCCGCCACCGTAGGTATCCATTCCTTTTCCCACAGACTGCGCACGGATTCCTTTTGCATGGCACGCAAAACATCGGCATAGAACTCTTCACCCTGGCAACACAACTTGGCTATAATCTGATCCTTCATGTTGTCTAAAATTGAAAGGGGAAAACTAAGTGGGAGGAACAATCAAATGCAAAAGGAAACTCACCCTTAATGGCTTTCAAAATGAACACCTCTTGAGCCTGGGCCACCATTAAGGCCTGCAGAACAATGAGGGTGTCCTGGCTAAGATCAGGTGTTGGTTCGGAGGGCACTGCTGCTGGGGTGGCACCTTTAAGATACTGGAATATGCCGGCACTCTGCTGCAGCAGTTTAATGGCCAGCTTGAGACCCTCATCCGTATCCAGTTGCTGACTGGAGGCAACGCTGCTCTGCAGGGCGGCAATGTTGAAGAGCACACACACCTTCTCATACATCAGCGAGGTGTGAGCTAAGAAAGGAATAGGGTAAAGGGTGAGTCTGGAGTTGGGGAAACATTTTTTTTTCACAAAGTAAATGTTTTCCCTATTAACTAATCAAAGATGGCACTCTGTCGGGCAAGTTAATCCAAAGGCCAATGAGTCCCTTTAGAAAATCTTAAGCCTGATAAAGACTTAACCCAAAGGAACCAGAAAAGTAAGGTTAGGAACATGAACCGAGTATGAACAAGGACCCATATAATGTAAGTTGTTTCTCAAGCAAAGCAGGAAAGGTCAGATGAGATTTTTTATGGTACTTGATCAATTAGTTATCTATATATCTATTATTATACCCACATAATCCCAGACGGAGCAAAGAATAAATAATGCAAGAAAGTACAGAGAGTGGTCTAATTTTTTTTTATAATGGATGATTCAGGTTGACAAATTCAGCATGTCATATAATTTTTTATAGGATTCGACATCAAGTACCTCCTCAACGTTGCAGGTTAAACCTTAAGTGCAGCTACGATTCTATTTATTATAATTTGTATTATTAAAAGGATTCATCGACTGTTGTCGGAGAGCCAACTTTTGATAGCTCTGCGATCTTATGCAACTGTCAAGTTGGATTTCTTCTAGGCCTTCTGCATTCAGGTCACTGAACACTCTTCTTGTTTTCAAAATTACAATTGTTTGACTCAATAAGGTCTACACGCAAATGTTCCTCAGGCGCAGATAATTTTTCGCTCTTGGTCTTTTCGATGTTTCACTTTGATGGATCATAGCAAGCAATTTTATTTAACTATTTTGACAAATAATTACCAAAAATAACAATAGTAGCTATTAAAAAAAACCAAAACAAACGGCTGAATCTTTGACAGGCTTTAGTCACTCTATCCGAGCGATAACTATTATATCGGGTAAACCTGCCGGTAAGTCTCGTGGAGTCAACAAAAAGACTTAACCTCAGATACGATCGGCAATGAATCTAACACCTGAAGCGCTCTTATCGCATTCTGAGCATACATGAATCACAGCTGGACGTTTCTAAAATGTGAAAAATTGCTATTCCTAAGGCTGCAGTGCCAGATTTAATTTTGAGGGACGATTACACAGGTTTACAAATATAGAACAACTTTTTGGCTCATAGAAAAACAATTTATAATAAAATTATATATAGTTTGTATAAAGTTTATATTAATAGCTTCAGTAGACTGGTACAAATTTTAAAAATTCAGGACTATAGGGAATCAATTCGGAACCGAAAAGAACCAACTAAAACTCAGAACAGAAACCGTTAATTTAAAGGTTTTGTATACCGGTATCCCAGAACCGATATTCTTGGAACCGAAAAGACCTTTAAGAACCTAAACGTTGTACCGATACGGTTTCGGTTCTGGGCAACAACTAGATTGCAAAGCTCACACTTAGTTTGGGGGAATTTTACGTAATTCTGGTTAAAACGAGTGCTTTCTGGCTTGGCACACTTTTGAACTGTGATATAAAAAAACGAGAAACCCGTCTCTTTAAAAAGGTTGTATCCTATATTCTTAGATTCTCATGATGATGATAATCTTAGAACATGAAAGTAGTTGCATTATACATTTCTCTTCAAGTGAAAATTCATAATGAAAGCAGTCCTGACGAAGTCTGCAAACCTCTAAAATTCTAAAGGAAAAGTGTTAGGTCCGCTTCTTAAACCGATTCCTTTATTCTTCGAACCTTAGGTTTTGGTTCGAAATTGGTTCATAAATTCTGATATGGTTCAGATATTTTTTAGTAATGAGGATTTCAGCTTACGAAGCTATTAATACCGTTTATCAATTGCCGAATGGACCACAGTAACATTCGTTAGTTCTCTATCAGGACCGCACCATCTAAGTTACTGATATTTGATATTTTTGCCCTTTAACAACTTGACTTCAATTTCTTCTATAATTTTGAAACGATAAAGCTCCGATTCAGCACCGGAAAAAAAATCCATTTTTAACGGTCAAAATATTGTGATTATTTAAGAAGCTCTGAAAAACTGACCAAATATATTCTTTGAATCGAGCCTTTTTCAAGCAGAAAAGGTCCGGTTCGGGTCCAAGTTCGATTGAGCCAAAAACCCAAACCGAATTGATTCTGTGGGTTCGGTTAGGAAGAGAAAAAGGACCATATTGGTTAAGAAATAGATCAGTGTTTTCCACAAACAGTTTAATGACATTAAACATCCGAAGTAACGTTCCAAAATAAAGAAGAAAATCAACAAAGTTTCCACATTTGCCCTTAAGAAGGACAATTAAGCTTAGAACGCAGGTTATTTGGAGGGTAATGATAATGCTATCGCTAAAAATTTTTTACCCGTTACTCGTAGAGTAAAAAGGGTATACTAAAGTCGTGCAAATGTATGTAACAGACAGAAGGAATCATTTCCGACCATATAAAGTATATATATTCTTGAACACCTAGATCTCGGAAACTATAAGAGCTAGAGGTACCAAAATTGACATATAGTCTTCTTTTATCTGCACGCAGATCAAATTTGTTTTAAATGTTGGCCATGCCCACCCCCGCCCCCACAATAGAAAATGTTGAACAACTCCCACATTATTTAAAATATCGGGTTCCAGTTTATATCTTAAATTTATATTAGCAATAACTATAATCCCTGAAATTTACAGCAAGATCAGATAATATATAACTGAGTTCTAAAAATGTTGCATACTTTTCGGATGATCACACTCAGGAGCGCAGGAACACTGTTAAACATGTTTTTTCATGAGTAACTTAAACTTACGCTCTCGTTTATATTTTAAAGGTGCGTAACGATATACCGAAATAAAACTCTAGGTACCGGTACGGAACCGAATACCGAAACTAAAGTAACAAAACCGGAACCGAAATATGTCCTGGAAGATTTCCCTTGCCTGTGGTATAAAGACGAAACTTATAAAAAAATAAATTAAAATATGCTACACAGCTAACAAAATGACGATCACGCCGAGCGGGCTGTCAACCTGTTCACTGACAAACAAACGAAACGTTTAACGAACCGTTCGCGAAAGCTAAGAAACGATTCATATGTTTTGTAGCTGTTACAATAGTCAGGGAAAACGAAACCACTAACTTTATATTGCCGAAGAGCGCAAACGAAACGATTGGTATATTGTTCTCCCAACAGCTGCACTGCCTTGAAATGTTTCGGAGCGAAACGTATACTAAAAAATCGTTTGCGGAATGATCTGCTTTTAGTTCTACTTCAGCTGCTGAATTAAAGATATAAAATAAAAGAAAACGAAAACAACAAAGCTGAGAGAAACAAAGGAGTAAGCAACAGCAAAAAAAAAAACAAATAAATGTATAAAAATTGAGCAGGAAACGTTTCCGAACTATTCGCGCTCGTTGCATATCGTTCCGATTCCCTTTGTCCGCAAATCAAGATGTGCGCATTTCGCTTTACGTTTAGTTTGCTCTCACGAACGCAAACTGAACAGAACACATTTTTTGTTACAGTTACTTTTCTCGGGTTTTGTTAGTGTTTCGCTCTGTGCAAAGAAAGAAACGAAACGATTCAGAAACGTCTCGTTTCGTTTGTTTGCCCGCTGTGACTCTACCTACTCATCATAATTTTTTTTTCCGAAATATCTAACATTTTATAAATATTTATAAAGTTTTTGACCAAAAAAGTGAAAAAACTAATCATTTCTAAAAATACGAGGGTCAATGAAAACAATTTTTATATAAAAAGTTCGGGAAAAATAATTTTTTTTGTTTATTTCTGTAAAACTGAGTTTCGGATCTGCTTGAAAGTTTTGCAGGATGTTTATAAGATCCCAATAGAACGTTTAAGCAAATAAAAAAAATGAAAAAAAAAATGTTTCTGAAGGTATACAGTACTCTTAATAAGTTGCTTGGACTGAACTGTCAAACTTCTCTAACTGAGACGGACACTTGGACTTGAAAAGTATAATTTATTGAACACTAAACGCTATTGCCACCAATTTAAAAAATGTTCCTACCAAATTAACAATTCCTCCATAGCAAGGGCAAAACCAGCCGAAGGCTATCTTTGAGACAGTTCTCATGTATTCGTATAAAGCGGAACCTCTGCTTATCTCTGACATGGGTTGTGTGAATGAAAGCGACTGCATTTTCACTGAAGTCAGACAATTTGAATATAGAAATTCAGGGCCAAACCAAGAACTGTAAGTAATTTGACTGGAAAACACCGAAAGAAAAAAATAGAGGGAAGCTAACTTTGGCTTGACCTAAGTGTATATACCCTTGGAGTATGATACATGCCTGACAGTTTGTTATATGAAAGACTTCATGCAAAGTTTGATTAAGATACTGAACTTGCGGACTGCGGATTACCTCAGCTCGTCATGCTTATCAAGATTATGTATACTTTACATGGTCGAAGATGCTTCCCTCTTCACTTTCATTTGTTAATCTCTTGAGTCTTTGGTTCAATCACACTCATAGGGGTTCAATGGCTTTAAAATCGAACTCTTAACTTATTGCTTCATAGATTTGAAAATCAACTAACAAAATTGCAATTAATTTTAGACATCTTTTTGCCTTGTCTGGGAAGTTACCAAATGATTTCTGCATCTACTTACTTAGGCTGATTTTGCCACCAAATATAGATCCCTTATCAAAGGCATCTTTCCACTTGAAGGGTATTTGGAGTTCGCTAACTGCTATTTTGGTTTCCAAAGCGCAAATCTGATCGTAATAGCTGAAAAAAAAGAATAAAAGGGAAATTAATTGGCCATTTTTAGCTACGACTACGTCATCCGCAATGTTTACACACACACACACACACACACTCACAGGTGGTACTTGAGTGTGCGAGGCTGTGATTAGGCCCCCCCATTGGATTTCCCCTATCAACGATAACTAAGCGGTGACTCATACTATAAAAAATGACCACACAAAGAAACTCACGCATAAACCACTTCCAGCGAGGCTTCATATTTCTCAAAGAACTTCCAAATTGCCGTATTGCGTTGCTTTGAAAACTCATTTACAGCCTCCGCGTACTTCGCCTTCTCCTCCGCCGAGGCTCCATTGTAAGTGCTTTGTATAAGATTGTTCAGCGGTTTAATAACATCCACCTCCGAGGGTTTTTTCAGCGGCACACCCAACAGTTTAGACATATTTGTTGTAAGCAGCACAATTATTAATTAATGGTCGGAATACTTTTTCTTTCGCTAATCGTCTAGTCGACGAGTTTGAATGTCTCATCCCACAACAAGAGCACAGCTGTCAAATGGCCCGCGGGCGTTGTGCAGCACTAGTGCATTCCACAGTGCTGTCAGTTTAGCCATTTCTAGCCTATATTCAAGGTTAAAGTAATGTTGCGCTTACATTGCGACACAGTCGACCCATATAGGGTATTCAACAGGCCTCGTGAAATAGAATGCATTGACGTTAGGTACAAATCAAGGTAAATACGAGCATGAAGACAGGTGAACACCACTTGTATAGGTATGGACCATGATACAGCCGATGAAGTAATATGGAGAATCCAACGTTATTTGCGGAGAGCAACCAATTAAATACCGTACACTCATAAAAAACTAGACGCTCTTAAATTAAATTTTCAAGAATTTCGCTCTTGGAATCGATATATATTTCTTCATAATGTGGTTGTATAGCAGAGGCGGCCACGTTCAGCTCATGTGAGCCGAAGTCAGTCGCTCTACATATTCTGGAGAGAGCTCTCTTGTTCACCAACACAAGCGCACTTTTTTGTCCTGTCCATTTAGCCGCTGTACTATGGAAGGAGAAAAACCCCACCTGCGGCCTATGGCCCTTTTGCACGTGTAGAGTGCAAATGGTTGCTTTCTGTATATGTTCTAACTAATTCCGTTTTAGTCGGGTAAACGACCAAGACCGTGTTGAGGAAAGATTTCACATTTGAAGATAAAAGGTCTTAAGGTATTTACGATTTTCAAATAAATTTCTTCTACGTGATGCCCGGTTCGATAGGTTTGCTCGGGCTCTAATCACTCGATATCTTCCCTATGCTGGTGACGCTCTACATATTCTTCGCAGCGCTCCTAAATATTGTAGTTCTCTGAGACAATAATTCCTTGTTTCTGTATACTTTTTCTTTGTCCGTAAATTTTATTGCGATCAAAACATACCGTTGTGTTGAGGTAAATGTAGTGCTAAGGTAAATTACTCACAAACATATAAGACGTAACTGTTTTGTATAGAAAATCGAAAGGTTGGATTGATTGATTTTAATTCTGATTGTTTTTTGTTTGACAGTCTTTGTCACCGAAACTAAAATCAAATACCGAATAAAAACCATTTGTCGGAAACTCTCTTTTATAAACATTCTTCAAAATTTCCAAAATATTTGTGAAGTTTTTTACCTGTGTTAACTTAATTAAAGAGCGCATGCACGGCTGACCACGACTGTTGCACACTTTTGTGTGAAGTGAGAACAGTATTCGTTGATGCTGCAAGCAAATTGTTTTCCCTTTAAGCCCCGTACGCAGAGCGACAGAAAATTTCTTTCGTCACAGTATTTCAACACTTTGGATTTGATGCTCATGTGCTTTTCTATTTATGTGAAAAACTGGAAGGAATTTTCTGTCGTTCTGCGTACTAGGCTTCCGACATAAAATTATAGGTATTTTGTATGTGAAATTTTTTTATTCATACTCTAATATCATTTTTGAGCTCTAACACTTTCTGACGCAATGCAAACTGAACATTTTGAGCCATTTTATTTTTGTTCGCAATTTTGCAGTATTCTTTACACATCTCGTAAATATTTGGTGTAAAAGGGTCTAAAGTTGTTTTAGCTATTTTATACTAAAATCGGCTAATTTCTTTACCATCTTTCCTACCACGCTCACCAACACTGACTGCCAAAGAGAAAGGTAACCCTAGACACTTTCTATTTTCTGATTGCGTTGTTTTGTGGGTGAAAATTTTGGGCGAAAATACTTAATTTAATGCATATCGATTGTGGAAAATTGCCTACAATTGACTGAAAAACCCTCAAGCAAGAATTCGCTTTCAAGTTGTGTGTGTGTGCGTGTGTTGTGTTTAGGCTGAGGGCGTCGTCCTCGGTGATTTGATAAACATTTGCAGGCAGACAACCAAATTCGATAGAGAGCGAAAAATCGAACGAGATGGCCGAGGTTGAAAAAATGACAGCTACAGCAGCTCCACCAACTGACATACCCGTCACCGTCTCCAACCCAGTTGTCAGAAGTGATACACCCGAGCTGGGCACCTCACCCAACCAGGAGCCATCGAGCAATTCCCATCCACATGACTCTGAATATGACACGGCCAGTGATCTGGAAGGGGGCGAAGACTACGATGATGAGGATGAGAGTGTGAGCGAGGAGGAGACCGAAACTGAGGAGGAAGATGAAGATGATGAGTCTGAGGATGAGGGAAAACCAAACCGCTCTCTAGTCGACAGTGAGGCAGCGGCGGCAGCAGCAGCAGCCCAAAGGAAAGTAGACGAGGATCGCAGTAATCCCCAGTATATACCCAAACGTGGGACTTTCTATGAGCATGACGATCGTACGGCCGAAACCGAGGGGGCAGTGGTTGTGGATGTGGATGCCAGTAACTTATCCCTGGCCGAGTCCAATGGCGAGATTAATGGAGTGGTGGCCACCGGTGCGGTATCGAACGGACAGGATGCGACCATTTCACAAGCATCCAAGACCATGAAGAAATGGCAACCGGCTTCAGGTGGCGATCGTTGGTCCCATGATCGCTTTGAGGCGAACGAGCAGGCACCCAAATCAAGAGCCGAACTGCTACAGACCTATGGCTATGACATACGCAACGAGGATGCTCCACCCAGGGCTAGACGCCGTCGACGTTATGGACGAGGTCCTAGTAAATATTCGCGCAATTGGGAGGATGAGCAGGCCTATCTAAAGGCTAGCAATAAGGAACGCAAGCCACCCAGGCCTCAAGATTTCCCTGCCTTGAATGAGCGCAAGGTGAGAGGACCAAGGGAGGAAAAGGAGAATCGTCGAGGAGGCGGCAACGGCGGAGGTGGGGCTAGTAATGTGGAGAAGCCGCCTAACGCAGGACCAAGTGGTTCACAAGATCCACGAGATCGTGAGCCTAAATCTCGTCATTATGGTCGAGCCAATGGTGCAGTGGGTCGTCAGAATGCCATGGAGTTTAAGCAAAAGTCTAATCGAGGACCACAGCCCAGAGAGCGTGAGCGGGAACGCGAATATGTAGACAACAGAACTGAACGCGAACATCAAAAGCCCAATACTCCCAGGTCCCAAAATGGCCAGGCCAAACAGACCGTTGAAATGCCACAGCAGCAGCAGCAGAGGCCTCCCATCCAGCTGCAGCAGCAACAGCTTCCTTCGCCGCCACAGCTGCAGACGCCACTGTCCACCACAAATCTCTCCCAGCGTCTGCAACAGGTGCAGCAGCGCAATGATCCCAGTCATGTGGGCAGCGTACAAATGCATTCGCTGGCCAGCCAAAACCAACAACAGCAGCAGCAACAGGTTCACCTGCAGCAGCAGTCGGTGGCCCCCAAGCGCTACTCCAGTCTACGTCGTAACCAGCAGCAGCAGGAGCCGCCACCGGCCCATCAACAGCAGCAGCAGCATCTGGCCGAGCAGCAGCTCCAGCAACAGCTGCAACTGCAGCAGCAACAACAGTCACAGATCTTGCTGCAGGATCCTCATGTACTCATGCAAATAGCCTATCAGCAGCAGGAGCTGCAAGCCCAACTACAAGGACTTCAACTGGGACCGGCACCGGGCCCAAATGCGGTTGTCCAGCCGCCACCCAAGCAGCAGCAGCAGCCACCCCCAACTGCTGCCTATCCTCCCACATCAGTTGCTCCCTATTATGTGACCGGAGCAGAGGCGGCACCCTTTGGCAATCCAGCCAATGCCACCGCTTATTTGCCCACCACTCCATCAGCTGTGGCCTATGCCCAAGCACAGCCCACTCCCGCTCAGCCGCCGCCACCGCCAACCCAGGTGCCACAGGCCACAGCGCAGGCCCAGGCTCAGGCTCCGCCACCGTCCATGAACTTTCATCAGAACTACAATACTGTGGGCGGCACCACTTACTTTGTGCCACCTGCCCAGGCCACCAGTCGCCCCTCCGCTCTACCCCAAAGGCGTCCAACCAATGCTATACCCATTCTGCCACCCTCCGAGAAGCACAAGACACGTTTAGCCGCTGGCGGGGCTGGCAATGCCAAGGAGGAGGGCAACTCGGACAACATAGATCACATCATTGACAACATGTTTGTGCAGAGACCGGCCTTCCAGCCCGCCGTGGAGCCCACTAAGGAGGAGGCTGCCTCATCCGCCGCCGAACCCATTCTTCAGCCAGTGGCCACCTCTGGGCAGGAATGAGTTTACGCGTACGCCAACTTACCGCAGCAGCAGCATCAGCAAAGGCGCGGCCGTCACGCCCCAGGCCACTCAGTTCCTTTGCCCGCTTACGCTTTGTTGCCGCCGCACGTTGGCTACTACCGCACTCACTAAACTCACCGGATTCAGCTCATCATCCGCACATTGGCTGCCCCCCACACCCCACCCCCACCCCCCTTTTAATTAATTGGTTAATTCGCTCGCACTCTCTCAAGTCCGCGACTAATTTGTTTTATAAGTTTGATGGATGGAACCATGTGTAAATTAGTGCTTAGCTCCCCCAAAACCCCCCAATCCCAGATAATCGAACTAACTACACTTCTTTCGAGTATACATATAAATATATAATATTTAGAGATTACTTATAATCCGAGCGCAAGCCTCAATTAATTTGTATGTAGTCTGTAGGAGCAGCTCGAGGCGCTTCCGCAACGTTGATGCGCATCAAACAAGTCTAATGAATTTTTAAATAGTCGATTTCAATGTTGGAAAAAATAGTTTCGTGTGAAATGTAATTTTTTGTCAACTAATGGAAAATTGAAAATGGAATTTAATGCAATAAACATTTAACACGAATTTCAACGGATGTGGTCAATGGAGGCTGGAGAATCAACTGAATCGTTATCGGAAGTTATCAGACGAATAGATCTCGGGAGTTTCAAATCTTCAGACCGATTTTAACCAGGGACCCTCTTTAAAAAAGATTGGTCACTGTCAAGTCACTGTTAAGACACTGTAAAGTCTCTTTTTAGTCACTGTCAAGCAGAGCAGTAAACTATTTAATACTTCCCGCGTTTTTCATTACTCAAAACATAATTTTCCTGATTACGAATTGTAATTGTAACGTGGGGTTACGATTATTCAGTGAATACTCAAAAATTTAATTACTTTTTCAATTACTTAGATAATTGTAACTTGAAAGTAATTGTGCTTGAAATGTTGAATTATTTTGGATTTGTAAAGTTTGGAAAATCCCAAAAATAATTGTTGGCTGATCAAGGTAACAAAACCCAAGCTAATAATAGCAATAATTTAATTCAATTATGGATATATAGTAGTCAAGCGTTAAATTTGTCGCTCTAGACCAGACCCGTCCACCTAAGGCACGCACGAGCCGAAGTCTGTCGTATTTTTAAGCAAACGCGAGACGAAGTTATGGTTGTGTGAATCGGTGAGCACTGCCTAGCAAGTAAAATGCTTGTTGTCTGGAGAGAGCTCTCTTGTTTACTAACACAAGCTCACTTTTTTTTCCTCTCCATTTGGCCGCCTCTGCTCTAGACCAGCGATGGCCAGCGAGAGCGAGGCCAAAAAGTGAGAGTGTATTAGTGTGCGAAAAAAAATCTCTGTGAATTTGCTTCGACCTAATCGCTTCGAACTCTGTCAAGCGACTGACACTGTTTTGCTCTCTTGATGTCAGCTTCGGCAAGCGTTCGGGTAATGTATGTGTGAATAGCGAAATGTTGTCGCCCCTGGGATGGAACCGAGGGCCAACGCTGCTCTAGACATTCGTCCGTTTGAGACCGTAAATGGTTCGGGATTTAAGGATCTTGCTCGTTGTTTAGTTTGATAACACAGTGCAACAAATTTCAACTTTTTTCAAAACTACCAAGCTAGCACTTTTTTTTATGAACCCTCAAATTTTTTGAAATTGGGTGTGAAAACAAAAAAAAGGTGTCATCAGATTTGGGCAG
This sequence comes from Lordiphosa clarofinis, assembly GCA_018904275.1. NCBI lineage: Eukaryota > Metazoa > Arthropoda > Insecta > Diptera > Drosophilidae > Lordiphosa > Lordiphosa clarofinis. Next base: position 244,078 of record JAEIGQ010000003.1, read on the forward strand.
ACAGCTCATTCAGTTAAGATTTTCAAAAAATTTTTTATTTCTCGGAGTTTTTCTTAAAAAACTTTTTTGAAATATCGTTTTTTTTGTACTTTTTCGAGTATAACTCTTAAAAAATCAGAATATTAAGCATACATTCTTTGGGAAAAATGAAACTTTTGAGATAACATCTCTTCAAAACAAGGTTTTACACTTCTGAACACTTCTACATCCTCTAAAGCGGCCCCAAAAGTGTGTATGGAAGAACTAACGTCACGACGCGTCGTTTTCATTTGCAAATATTAACGACCTAAAACGCCATGCCATTTCTGATTTTTCGTTTGAAGAATTAGGTGTCATTAAGGCAAACATGAAATAAACTTGTTCTTATGCTTAAAACAAACCATGAAATATTAATTTAATTTGACACCTACAAATTACTGAATAATTCAACATTTCAAGCACAATTACTCAATAATTACCCTTTACAGCTACAATTATCTAAGTAATGATAAAAGTCATTAAATTTATTTTTTGAATATTCACTGAATACAATTACAATTATTAAATAATGGTAATTAGGAATAGTTGGTAATTATGTGAAAAAGGTAATGGAAATTCAAGTCTACAGCTTTGGCTAATGGGTCTACATGATGAAGCTGGAATTTTTTTCCCTTCCTGGATTCTGAATCATTATGATTGTAGATTTTTTCACTGAGTGGAAAGTATCCACAAAGCAGGAGTTGGAAGTTCCATGATCATTTTAGAAGAAATAAGATCATTTCCTGTTTTTTTTTTTTGATAAAGTTATATGATAACATTTTTTATTTCAAGCGAATAAAGTTTTACTGGGTAAGTGCAGGCAGTGGAAATCAATGACCGCCGACAAGGTGATATTGCCTCGTCTGAATTTTACACATATAGATGTGGCTAGTAGATAGTTTTCCGAAAATCACGATAGGGATTTTGTAACTAGGCTGCCAGTTGCGCCATGGGATTAAATGCTTGGTATATTTTTTATTTATTTTTTTATGCATAAAGTTTTATAAAACTATTTCTTATTCCATTTTCTGTATTAATGAGCTACTCTTGCTTAATTTATTAAACGAATTTTCCTTATAATGTAAGAATTAAACATGAGACACACGTACACAAACTTTAAGCCTATCTTCGGTTCCCCTTTACGGCAATTGAGGCAAATCTCTGGCTAGTCATCTTTAAAAAATGACACATCAAATCCACTTAAAAACTAAGGTTACATTTCACACAGAATCTACAATTTGGACTCCTTGGCTTGTTGCTCCAAGAGTACGCTTATTTTACGGAATGAATCCTTAAATATGTCATTGAACTTGCGAGCGCTTGTCTTGATGCTATCCCGGTAGGCGGTGGTGTTGATAAAGATTCTATAAACAGAGAGAGAGAGAGAGAGAGATTATAGGGCTACTCGAAATCCATTCCAAAACACTTACGCTCCGGAGGTAATTGAGTAAAATACACCATAACCATCAAAAACCATGGGAGCCACATAGCCCACATTGGCGGTAAATCCCAGAGTGCTGCTGGATAGAGCAAAATTTCCACCACCACCGCTTCTGGTGTACAGGGCATCCTCATACAAAGCAGGAATTTCCAATTTATTCTCATAGGCCGCACACCAGAGACCAAACAAATGCCTATCGATGCCATGTCCCTTGCGTGCCTCATTCATGGCATGCTTATGATCTTCGACAGCAGCACGAAAGGCCTTAACCAAGGCCACATCAGTTGTACTGGGATTAGAGGAGACCTTGAGGAATTCATAAACAGAGGCAGTGCAAGAACGCAGTGTTTCGGTGCGTCCATTGTAGTATTGACGCATCAGAGCCGTTTCATAAGTGGGGGCAACCCTTGAAGGGAAAATTTTTAACTTTATTTTTGGACAGGCAAATGGATAACTTACTCGTCGTGCATGCGATAGAAGGCCCATTGCATTACCACCTGGACAAAGGAATCGGGATGTAGTCTATGGGTTTTTAGCAAGTCCTTGCCAAACTCATCAAATACGGTAAATGTCACCGTGACATCCATGCCCTGAAATGAACAAAATTTGTTGTTTGGTTCGAGGGTTCCAAAAACCGCTTACCCTTTGCTCAATCTCCTGTCTCATGCGCTCAATCTCTTCCCTAATTGAATCATCTAGATCAAACTTGAGCTCCTTTATCTCCACCACTTGTGCAGTCTCCGCCTCAGTCCAGTCCGGTTCGGGTACTTCCAGCAAGCTTAACTGCATAAATGTGGCAAAACTGACGCTAACCGTGCCATCATAGCAACTATGCTCCCCCGACCAATTGAAGCGTCCATTTTTAAAGGCTTGTATGCTGCTGCTATGATCCGCCCAGCGTGAATGATAGTCACCATACAGTCCTAGCTGTGAGGCCTCCTCATAGTCCTTTGGTTCGTGCTCATCCCAACAAATATCCACGCTGGCACTTTCCACCAGACGCAATGTCTCCTTGTTGGCCTCGGATATTTTTAGAATATGCCCACGATTCTTGGCCCAGGTGGAACGATCATCATGTGTAAGTATGGGAACACCATCACCTTCGGGTTCATAGTCCAAAATGCTGCGTAGTCGCTGCAAAGCCACCAGCAGCTCTTGAGGCGTGAGTATGGAATCATCTTCATGTACACATTTTATATAAAACTGTCGTCCTTTGCCACTGATGATTAGATGAGTGGGCGTCTGGCCCTCACTTTTGGTCAAGAAATGTTTCTCAATATGATCCTGTTCCAGGCCTGGAACGCGGCAGGTGGAAAAGAAACGTTTGTACAAGGCCGAGGAGTATTTGATGCGACCCCCATTCGAGGAGAGCGGTTTAATGGTGGCCTTGCGAGTGAGATCCCAGAACTCCAAAGTGTGATGAAGTTGACGAGCGAAATTCTGCAATGGAAGAAAAGGATCTTCAGAGGTGTATGCTAGAATCATTGCTAGAGTTTACCTTTAGCATATTATCACGCGTCTCGGGCACACCCACCACCTCCAGTTGGCTGGACATTGACATCAGCTGATAGGGTAAGAGGGGCAGACGCAGCAAATGATAGCCATAATCCTCCCACCAGCTGCCCAACCAATTTTTCATCTTCGCCGCCCGCTGCTTTAGCTGTTCGTGCAATTGTAAGCCAATACCCTGCTCAAATTCCTCAATCACCCGACGAGTTTGGGACAGTTCCTCGGGGGAGCCAAAGGGCTGGACACAGGCAAAGTAACGCTCCATGGTATCCCTTAGCTCCGGCAGCGGAAGCGGTGGCAAAGTCTCATCGAAATCATAGGTATTCTTATCATCTTTGTCCATAAAAAACAGGCTGGCACGATCCATGACGCCGATAAGTATCTGAGAATTGAGTAAAGTGTGGGTCACTTTAGAGATTACTCTACTAGGTGGTCAGATAAAAAATTATGTTTGTTAAATCTGAAATATGCAAAATACTGTGATTAAGCCGTTTTAAGCAATTGATAAGATATAAAATTTGACTTTTTTTATTTAGATTTATCAGAATCCGGCACAACACACATGCTCATATTGGCAATGCGTGTGTGTGTTTAGCTAAGCGAGAGCGCTCTCATTAAGCACGTGTTTGTTGTTGCAAAAGAGAGCAGTCTAAGCTCTCTTCACTGCTACAATCTAATCAGTTTTAGTCTCTAAAACATACTTTATCGATCTGACCCAACTAACTGAAATTCATACAGGATTCCAAATTTTAAAAACAACGAGAGCGCAAGTCAAAGTCGGCTCTAACCGAGTTCGATATACCCATTACTCATGAAAAAACATGTTTAACAGTGTTCCTGCGTTCCTTAGCTTAGCCTTAACTTGAAAACCGCTCATCCGATCCTTATCATTTCTTCGCCAAATTGGTTTATTTTGCTAATTACTAACTATTTCCAGAAAGTACGTCGTCTATCTTCAAAACTGTAGGAGATATAACTTTTTTTCCGAATTGCGGGGGCGGGAGGGGGCGTGGCCAAAATTTGAAATAAACTTCATCTGCGTGCAGATAAAAGAAGCATTTGTCCCATACATGTCAAACCTCTATCTCTTACCATCTCTGAGATCTAGGTGTTCATACAGACAGACGGACGGAGGGACGGACGGACAGACGGACATGTCTATATCGACTCGGCTGTTGATGCTGATCAAGAATATATATTCTTTATATGGTCGGATGATTCCTTCTGCCTGTTACATACATTTGCACGACTTTAGTATACCCTTTTTACTCTACGAGTAACGGGTATAATTAGGCAAAATTAATGTCGAAACGAGAAGGCCAAGCTAACTTCGTCTTTGCCGAAGTTTTTATACCCTTGCAAATGTTTTAATACATCAGAGTTTACGAACGTCAGTATTAAAACAAACAATTTTTCTACATAAAACCCACTTTTCGACCGATAGTTCCTATGGCAGCTATAAGATATAGTCATCCGATCCGGTCGGTTCCGACATATTAGCAGTGTGCAGTAAAAAGAAGACTCTGTGCAAAGTTCTGGGCAAAATTATATTATAGTACCCTTTGAAAGGGTATAATGAGAAAAATTGCGCTAGCACAGTGGTGAAACCGAATATATCCAATTGGTAGTTACTAGACGCGGATTTGCATTCGATTTATGTCATAGAAACGATCGGTCAGAAAAGTAGTTCTTGTGAGAAAAACTTTTTTGTTTTTCAAAAGGTAGCGTGTTTATACTCTCGAGTTATGAATATTATAGGTTCAAACACAATTTTGTAGAGTTTGATCAAAATCGATGGAATATATCGTATAGCTATCCCTTGCAATCCCCAAAATCTTACAAATTTTTGTGGAAAAGTGTTGATTTGCCATCTTTAACGATAAGAATTAAAGAATTTTTTGAATGGGTTGTGGGTTCCATAAATGGAATGTGATGGAAATGATTTAAGTGGTGCTTAAACATTTAGGGTTATAAAAAATCACCAAATTACTACATACTTGAAATATGGGGGATTGGGGGCCGGTACGCCTACGGAATCTGGTTATAATCTTTATATGGCTCCATTTCTCACAAATTTCGATCAACTTTCTACAAAGCCCTATCAAGTGATAGTTGTACAAACATACATACACACGTTCGTTGCCCGATAAATTAAAAGACCATATTCATACAAAATACATACATACATATGCATTAATATTGTAAAATCGAAACCATTTGTTAGTGCACAACACGTTTCCCACCAAGTCCAAAGTACCAAAGTCAAGTGCAGACGGAGACGGTGTCTGGCTGATACCCCACAGTCAAAGGTACGCACCGGCTGGCTATCCGTAGCATCTTTACAGGTAATTCACTAATCTATTACATATGTATGTACATATGCTTATGCTCATAATCACTTTTGCTTTTGCTTTATCAAAATGTATGAACAAACTGACCTTTGGACCCCGTTTGAAAAGCGTTTGCGTTTTTTCCTTTAACCGCCGGCTCGTCAGTCACCCGAAGCTTCGAAATGCCGTTGTACGACTGAAATGTATCGCTGGCGACGCTCCCACAGCAAAGCTTCTCCACAATAGCCGACAGGCCCACTGGTGGGGGTGGGGCTGTTTAGCCCTACAAATGCGTAAGAAATAAGTGGGGGGGAATTAATAATGTAAACGTCAATGTTGCAAACCGATTGATAAGCTCGGTCCAAGTTACATGCTCTACACATGGAACACAATTTTGTACCTTAAAATTGAATTGCACTCAGCATGTTAACTTATCAGCAACAAATGTATGTATGTACTCTAATTAGTAAATCATTGAACTCTCAGACTTTTTGTTTACAAGCCAACAGCTGAGTGCCCAGTTGCCAATTGAGTCCGACGCAAAGGCATTGTCCGCACAGTGGAACCAGTTCAGCAATAAATGAAAGAAAAATCGAATATGGCAAAACTTAACTTAATGGATAAATTTGACATATATTAAGAATAGCTGTAACGATAGCTAGTTTTCGACAGTGAGTGTGTTGGGCTGCTCTACACGAAGATAAATGTTGTTTAAAAATATTGAAATATATGAAATTGGAAGAAACAAAAAAAAAAAAACTTGAAACATTCGTGTTTTGAAAACACTGTTTTCATAATGAAAAATTTTTAGAGCGGAGCTCTTTTACGGACGTCAGACTGGAGGGTAAATCTTGAAAAATTTTGTCTTTGCGACAGATTCTTTTGGGGTATGTCTTTGATTTTGTGTTTTGTATTTTGTATTTGCAAAATCAGCTGCTTTTACCATTACCGCGTAGTAGCAGGTGGGTTGTGTGTGGAGTGGGATAGTGTGAGGTGGAAGTGGGGGAAGGTGATGGGTATTTGGTAGAGACCTGGTGGGGATCTGGAGAAGATTTGGTGAGGATCTGGCGGGGATTGGGTGCTGATCTGGTGGGGTTCTGGTGGTGATGATCTGGCGGTTATCTGGTAGGGACCTGGCGAGCTCTGGTTTGGTACTGGTGGAGATCGAGTGGGGATCTGGTGTGAATCTGGTAGGGATCTGGTGAAGATCTGGTTTGGATTTTGTAGGGATCTGGTGGGGATTGGGTAGGAATCTGGTGGGGATCTACTGGGGACCTGGTGGAGATCTGGTGGGGATCTGGTGGGGATCTAATGGGGATCTGGTGGAGATCTGGTGGGGATCTAGTGGGGATCTGGTGGGGTTCTACTGGGGATCTGGTAAAGATCTGGTGTGGATTTGGTAGGGATCTGGTGGGGATCTGGTGGAGATCTGGTGGGGATCTGGTGAGGATCTATTGGGGATCTAACGGGGATCTAACGGGGATCTGGTGGAGATCTGGTGGGGATTTGGTGAAGATCTGGTGGGGATCTGGTGGGAATCTGGTGGAGATCTGGTGGGGATATGGGAGAGATCAACTTGTAGGGGTTTGAGGGCAGGTGGTGGAGGGAATTAACTTTAACTTAACAGTGACTTAACAGTGACTTAACAGTGAATTAACAGTGACTTAACAGTGACTTAACAGTGACTTAACAGTGAATTAACAGTGACTTAACAGTGACTTAACAGTGACTTAACAGCGACTTAACAGTGACTTAATAGTGAACTAACAGTTACTTAACAGTGACTTTACAGTTCCCTAAAGCGACTTAACAGTGACTAAACAGTGACTTTACAGTGTTTTGAGAGTGACCTAATATTTGATAATTTAACATTTATTAATACAGAATCCAAATGTGTCTTTTTCTATTACTTAAATCGGATTCATCGTAAAGAGCTTCGCTCGTACCGTGCGTCTCATGACACACACTCTTTTTTTTTATTAATTTCACTCCACAAATTTTGTAGTTGGTCCGTTTCAAAAAATATGGCAAAAAACAAGTTATTTCCTTAACTCGTGGAATAAAAAGGTTATTCTAAATCCGTGTATATGTGCACGGCAGAAGGAACCATTTCTGACTATATAAAGTAGGGGAGAATGGGGGGTTGTGAGCCTCGCGAATATTGGGCACAAAAAAAATTACAACTTTTTGTTTATGTCAAGCAGTGTTGCCAACTTTTGCCGAGAAAAAAAATCTGTTTTCAGCGGGTCGGAGAGGAAAAAAAATCTGTATTTTTAGACAAAAAAGCGTAAAAAAAAGCGCATCGTTTGCTTGGGATTAATGTAAATTTATATACAAAATATTTTTAGTATATCATCAGAATGCTGAAGTTCCTCGTCCTTGCCGTAGGCCCCTCAGTTGTACCTGTTAGCTTAAGGTAACTAGAGGGGACCTTATAACACGTAGTATCTGTAGGCACGCTCAACTTTAGCGTTGAACCATGGCAAGGACAAACTCTGAATCGCAAACGAGGCTAACTTAAAAAATCTTTGATTCCCTTCAGTCATTGAAAGTGATTACTTCACTCAAAAACTTTATAGTTTCTTCGTTATTCTTCCATTTCCCTAAATATAAATAATATTAATAACCCTATATTTTCCTAAGATCGGAAAATTCTTCCCAAATGGGATAAAACTTTTTATTTGGTTGTAAAATGTAGTAACTGAAAATATGTAACTTTTTGAAGATGGCTGTGATTTTCAGGCAACCTGAAATAATTTAAATGCCTTAGTACAATGAATTTTATGAACTTAAATAAATTAAAAAAATATACTTCAGCTTCTGTTGTTTTATAAGATCAACTATGAAATTTGTGCAGCACATACTCAACCAGATTTCTCCAATACTCTATCCATCTGAAGCATTTAAATCTGCTTCGGCTGACGGCAAATTTCTCCAAATCTTCTACATGTATTATATAAATATTGGTATCTGATGTAATAATTTGTAGAGAATTGATAGCAATCAAAAGATCTTTCAGCAGGCCGGATGCGTCAGTGTCATTGATTTAAAAAATCATGAAGATTTGTGGCATTTTCAATAGAATTTAATCTTATTGTTCCTTTTCAAGAACTGCTCGAGATTATTCGAGAGGTATTAGATATATACTTCCGAAGCCAAGCCTTTCGAAGCCATTTATCGCGGCATATGGCAAGTGTTAATTATTGTCGATAAATGACTGACAAATGTGAAAAACTATTGATTTGCTCCAAAACAAAAATAAATCTAAAAAGAAGCCGAAATCACTTTTAAAAATGCCAGAATTCCCGCTTCCCGCATTTTGTAATTTTTTCCCGCAATACGGTTTTAAAAAAAGCCAGAAATGACGGGAAAAAAGCTGATTTGGCAACACTGATGTCAAGTGTCTCCCTTCCTATTACCTAACTTTTGGCAAGCAACCCATCAGTCGTTGGCTTACAGCGGTGGTGCCCAGAATGAGCAAAACCAACTACAAGAAATAGAAAGAGGAACTAGATTTTTCGCATATACAACATTGTTGTTGCTTTTTAATTTGCCAGAGACAGGAGATAAAAAAGAGTCACATATGATGTTGTTTACGGTCTAAGAAAAAGAGATTAGAGCGCGCATTTGAATTTTTTGTTGCTTTATGTAGGCTTATGGCGCTCGTGGACTGTATACGCATCAGTTATTCCTTTGAGTCAACCCCTGCCCTACAGACAATGGAATACTTAATAACTTTTCCCCAGCGTTCGGCATTAACGCTCCTCCAATTCGCGTTATTATTAGACGTTGGATATTTATATAAACATTTCTTTTATGATAAGTCATTCGTGTTTTTTATTCAACACTACATGGCATATCACTTCATGGATAAAACGGTCCATAAAAGTTTTGAGTTTTATTTCAAGTTGTGATCAAAATTTTTCATATAGGCTTTATCCACGGACATAACACACATGTCATGATACCATGAATTAGTAACAAGTTTATAGTCTCTCATAGGGACAGACTGACGAACGGACCGACGTCATGGCCAAGTCATCTCGGCTGTTGATGCTGATCAAGAATATATATATACTCTATAAGGCCAGAAATGTTAGATGGAGTCAAGAAAGGAACGAATCGAAGGTTATTGAATTTCAAATTCCAAATTCTTCCACAAAGGAGCGAGATGAGGGGATTGACTTAATGGATAAGGGAAATTAATGGGAAGCCACGAAAGTAACAGCACGACAGGTACTTTTCGCGCAGCAGATGAACGTAAGAATGAGTTAAAACTATTCAGACATAATTACAAAAGCTAAAGGACGTTTGTTTGTATGCTTTTTCTTTATAGGACGTCTCAGCCGCATAACCGAATTTCACAAAATTTCGCAGTATGTTCACGTCGATCAGAAAAGAGTCATAGGCTGTATTTCAAGTCTTTGAATCTGTTTGAAAGCGGATAACAACGCTTTGCGTCAAAACTCAGAAGTTATTAAAGCTATAAAATTGATATCTGGTCTGCAGGCTGGAATGATGCAGATCTTGTAGATCTTCTAGTATGCGTTCAGGTACCCAGCTAAAAGTTTATTGGTTTTCGAACTGGGCATTCAAAAATTGCAAAAAGGTCTGAAAGCAGGACCGACACGCACATGGTGCCTGGGCAGAGTCAGAATCGAAAGAGAAAGGCAAGAAATCCAAATTTTTGCCATTTGTGTGTAAAGTTCAGAAAGGAACTCTGACTCCCATGATCCCATTTTAACTTTCCTTGACACAAAAATGGGAGCAATTTCTTTTCTTCCTATTAATTTCTGAAGCTGTTTTGCATATGCTTGATTTATATACTCCTTCCTGCTTTTTTCCTTATCTTTCTTTCTATCTTTTCTATCATCTGACAGTAAACAAAGGAAGTCACATTTTAAAAACTCATCTGGCAATGCCTTGACGGGAGGATGACTCAAACTTGACAAACAGACAGGGTCGCCCTCGATTTTCTGTTGGAGAGCAAATCGTCTATCGTAAGCTGTCAAAAAAGTTAATCGACGACTGTGCGGCCCTGAATTTTATGTGTGTGTTTCGATAAATTCTCATACTCCTTCCGGTTACGCTACCTTTTGGTTTTCATATCCTGTTTGTCACTCACAGCCGCAGAAGTTTTCATCATGCTGTACTTCATCATAAAATTAATTAAACTAACTTACCGAAAGCCTTTTCAACTGTTGAAGCATTTTGAGACTCTGCGCGAGGAATGGAACGATGCCTGCATCGCTGAACGGGTGAATGAAGTCTTGGCTTTGTCCCTCAAAAGCTTGCAACCCTGCCCTGGCAACCATCGGTTGCCCAACTACAAGTGCCCCAATTCCTATTGCTTTGAGGAGATCATTAACCGCATTGTGGGTCATCTGGACAATGCCAAGTTTAGCATTGATGTGGCCATTTATGCCATGAGCTCGGATACCATTGGCGCTGCTTTGTGTCGTGCCAGCAAACGCGGTGTACGCGTGCGAATGATTTGCGATAAGAATTTTTTGCGCCTCATGTCCAAGTATGGCGAACACCTTAGTATACGCAAGATACCGCCCACGCCGCCATTCACCGCGCCCATGCAAACAATAATGCATCACAAGTTCTGCATCATTGATGGCTATCGCCGCCTGCAGGACTTTCTTCCTGCTTCGAAGAATCCGCCCCCGTTGACCATAGCAATGACTGGCTCGCTCAATTGGTCGTCGCATGCCAAGAGCTGCGATGATATGCTGATTACCAGCAATCCAAAGATAGCCAAGCGATTGGAGCAGGAGTTTGAGCGTATCTGGTATTCCATTGGTCTGAAGCCTGAATAATGAAACAAACACAATTTTGTTTCTTAAACAATTTAATTATAAATATATAGATTGATCTTCCAACAGAAGTCTCAGTATTTTTGTTATGCTTTGAACGAGAAGGGAAAGGCTAATGCTACAATTTTAAACAGTTTGTACGTAATGCATAAATGAATGAATGAACTAAAGTGGCCTGCCGCTCAGCTACCCTCGGCATAAAAACGGACATGGATGTTAATCTGCTTCAACTAATGATTTGGTGTTGTACGATATTTACCATTCTCCTGTATGATACGCTTTAGATTCACGATGCACAGCGCCTTTAGAGCTCGCTTCTGGGTACCCCAGTTTTGTGGGGAAACAACACCGAAGTATCCACCACAACATCGTGTTTTTGGTTTAAGGCCTTCATATCGCTCTCCAAACTGTGGCCGACCAGCATAGTTTTGGCATGAAACAGTTCACAGTTCGGCAAAGTATAGATACAGACGGAAATGGCTATATCAACTCAGCTCGTCTTGTGGATCAAGAATATATATACTTTTTGTTGTCGGAGGTGCTTCCTTCTGTGCGTTACAAACATCCGGACAATTTCAATATTCCCACTCCAACGGTATAGTTATATTTTTTAAGATTTATTAATTTAATAAGAAAAAAAGATATCGAAAAAGGCGCGCACTCAGTTGGTGAGTTAAGTCGCAAAAGATAACGAAGAAGGCTCGTAAAAACGATCGAAAAAGGCTAGCAAGCAAATCTTTTTCTTTCGTAAGTATCGTTAGCGATATTTCTTACGAGCACACACATACCAACGCAAAATACTTGGATTTTCTTCGCTAGCGTCAAAACAGTCACCGAATGAGTAAATCAAACGAAACAATAACATTGGTTATTCGTTGAGAGGAGACCGATTTATTCAAGAGACGATGTGAACGGTAAGTTTCAGACTTTTTGCTCAAAGTTATTTTTGGACAACGAAAGACGGTCAACAGTTATTTGCAAGCTGTGCTTTTAAGTTAATTCATTTGTTATATGTATTATCAGTTATAGCTTTTGTGTAAGTCTATGTTTAGAGATATATTAAAAAAAGGTAAAACCCTAATTTTAAATCGCACTGTTTCAATTATTTTTCAATTATTTTAATTTTCAAGCATCGAAGCAGTTGGACTCAAATTTCCTACAGGGGTCTTTATAAATTTTTTTCTGTTTTGTTTATATTCTACACACAGCAGCTGGACAATAGAGTTGCCATACTTTTCCATTACATTTTCTTTATTGCCTAATAAGAGCATAAATTTATTGTGTTTGTAATTAGTTTAGTAATACAATTTCCTTTGGTTTGTTTTTCTCTGATTTTGCTTAATAGAAAAGCAACCTTTCGATTGACTTTGCGGCAGCTGCTTAGAGGCAAAACAGCTGACAGCCGTCTGGTCACACTAAATATAGTTTGGCGTTTCGCAAACATCTGAAATGAGTGAAAAAGACGGAATAACAAATAGAATATAGAAGAGCCTAATTTATTAGAACTCTCGCCGAATTGGTGAACAAAATGTTACCTTCGACGGGCTTATTTAAAAGCTTTCTCTGTCCGTATTTTGACAGCAAGGAGAGTTGCAGCAGCGATGTTGAGGACGACGTGGGTGCAGGGACAGGGACTTGCCTGCGTCCTTTTTGCCACTATAAGCATGTAAAGAGTGAGTAGGTCAAAAAAAATGTGAAAAGAGTTGGCCCTAAGGTCTTGAATTGCAGATGAATTGGAGGCAGTGCCGACGCCAGAGCCCGTGCCAGAGTACAAGCCGGCGCCCAAGTTGCTGTCGCTGCCCTTGCCCGGGATGCCGCAGCCACAAAAGCAGAAGACCAATTTGGAGTATCATCCAGAGAAGCCGGCTTTAAATGCGTCGCCAGTTAAAAAGAAACGTGAGGCAGCTGGCTGGGACAAAGCACCCAAATATGTGCCCTCTCAGCCGCAGACAAATGGCGATTGGCAGGTAAAACTGGAAGAGGAAATCGACGAACAAATACAGTTGGAAATTGATTTGCCGATTGTGAAGGAGGAGCCAAAGCAAGAGGAGCAGCAGCCCAAGATTGAGGCCTCTGTAAGCCACAAACGTGAACACAAATCCAGCAAAGAGAGCCGAAGCTCTTCCCATAGGGATAAGGATCGACACAGCAGTTCTAGTTCCAGGCACAAAAAATCCTCTTGCTCCTCTTCACACAGAAAATCATCCAGCAAAGATAAGCCGAAAGAGGAAAGGAGTTCCTCCAGCAGCAGCAGCAGGCACAAGACTAGTTCCTCTTCAACAAAAGTCCGTCATCAAAGCAGCTCTAGCTCATCAAAATCAAAGAGCTCCTCCTCCAAATCTTCATCAACCAGCGAAAGCAAAACCAAACCAGACAAAGAAACTCTGCCCGATCCGCTGGACGATTTGGATCTGGATTTTGATTTTGAGGCCGACACCTCAGAGGGGGAAATTGTGCGCCAGTGTGAAATGATATTTGATGAACTGGAGAGTAAATTTTCGCAAATGCATCAAACAGCTGAGCAGGAAAGTGAAGCAGAGAGTAGCCGCAAACGAAAGGCGTCAACACCGGACATAGAGGCCTACACGGAGGCGGCCACAGCCGCTCTGCAGAAGCGTCGTGTGGCCCACGAGAATGCGGACAAGGTTAGGCCCATTCAGGCTGTGCCCACAGCCTCACGTAAGCCCAATCACATACGCAATGCCATGCAGGCTATATTCGATAGACGTGCCGAGCTCAGGCGCCAGGAGAAGCTTCAAGCGGATGCGGCAGCCGAGCAATTGCGCCAGGCCCAGGAACGTGTGCGTGTGGCTCAAGAAGAGTTGCGTCAGGCTCAGGCCAAAACATTGACACCTCTGATATCGCGTACAGCTTTGACTCCGCCCGTGCGTGCGGGTAAGTAGACAGTATCTACTTTATCCTAACTTGATTCCACAAATGGTTTCCTTTTTTAGCTCGCAGCATTGCTCCTGTGGCCAACATAGTGGCCATCGCCCGAGCCAAAAAGAAAATTGAAGAGCTGCAGGCTGAGAAGAAGCCCGCATTTACGGCTGCCCAGTCATTCAAGGGATCCAGTCGTGTGGCCCATAAGCCATCGCTGGCCTCGGACACGCCCAGTGGTAGTGAAGCGAGTGTGGAAAAGCCTCCTGTGCTGGAGCCACAAAGCTCAAAGATTTCGTACAATGTACGCATGCAGTATTATGAGCTGATGGTGAAGCAGTGTACTGTCATCTATCCACAGCTGAACGATGCCTGGGAGCGTGCCCAGGTAGAGGAGTTGGCCGCCTTTAAGAAATGTAACACGGTGCCCATCTACAAGAACAGCTGCATGCTGGCCATCAATAAGCTACGTAAAGAGGCCATTGAGGCGGGCAACCGGCCCAGTGTGGCCAACAAGACAGTCTCCCACGAAATGATGCTGGGCGGCAAGCGGGCCCTCACCACCTCCTGGAGTGTGGAGAAGAAAGAGTAGGTTTATACGGACATATTCCTCTCCTCAGCTAACTCTCTTCTCTTTCAGGAAACTAACTTCCCTCACCAGCGGTGAACCGTTTGATGCCTTGAGCGCCGAAAAGGCCTACGAAATGGTTTACGATCTTCGTCTCACTGATGACCAACTGGTTGAGAATGGCTTTCCGCGGCCGGGTGAAAAACGTGGCACCGCCATCATACGCTCCTCCCGTCCCAATCGTCGCCCCAATGAAACCGAACGCTATTGCACGCGTTGCGGTAAGGTTTTCAATTTGAAGATCTATGAAAGTCCGGCCTCCGACATGTGTAACTTCCATCCCAAGAGCACCGGCTATCGACGTGGATTCGCGGATAATCAGCATCGTTGTTGCCAGCAGCCGGCCGGTACACCTGGCTGCACCTATGCCAACTACCATGTCAGCGATTACTATGACCCAAATAAATTGACCTGTTTTGTGAAAACCATTGAGCGTTCCGAGGACTATGTGCCCACCAAAAAGGATATCTATGCGTTGGACTGTGAAATGTGTTACACCACGCACGGCATAGAACTGACCCGTGTCACTGTTGTGGACATAAATGGTCGAAGTGTGTACGATGCCTTGGTTAAGCCGGATAATGAAATTGTGGACTATAATACTGTGTAAGTAATGGAAGTGTGGGCCATAAGACTGATTCATCAGTTCGAACAGACTGATGGAAAGCAAGACTTTGACACATAATAAAAAGGGAAGTTCGGGAACAAAAAATAAGCTCAAAGAATATGTTATACTAGCTGGACACGTCCGAGTTTTGAAAACTATTTGGTGTTCCCACAAATAAAGCAAATACCTTATTTATGCAGTTATATTGTGGGTTTATGTGACAATAAATCGGCCCTTGATAATTAAAACTGAAAAGAGTAAAATAAAATTTTTTTAAAGAGATACTCAAACGACATAACAAATTTTCAAGGCTTACTACACAATTTCTCATAATTGTTTTCGATGTTGATCACAGGTTTGTCGCGAAACTTACTGTTTGAATTTTCATAAAGGTGTCATATGGGCATTTAGTAGATACTGTTGACTGCCTTGCGCAGACATTTTTTACTTTTTTGTTATTTTTTGAGGATAATATCAATGTGCGATTTCCGATTCTCAATTTGTTAGTCGCTTACAAATCTCACTGAAACGACAACTGTGTTTCATTTTCACCTGATAACGGTTATAACAACGGGCAAACAAACGAAACGAAACGTTTCTGATGTTGAAAAATAAAAAAATTTTTTTTTTTTCGAATGCCTCATCTTAATGGGACAAAGGGAACGGACGAGCAACGAGCGCGAACAGTTCGGAAACGTTTGCTGCTCAATTTGTATTTGTATTTGTATTGTTGTTTTTTTCTGTTGCTTACTCTTTGTTTCTCTCAGCTTTGTTGTTTTCGTTTGCTTTTATTTTATTTCTTCAATTCAGCTGCTGAAGTAGAACTAAAAGCCAATCATTTCGCAAACGATTTTTAGTATACGTTTCGTTCCGAAACGTCCAAGGCGTGCAGTTAATCGTTCGTTTGCGCTCTTCGCAATTAAGTTAGTGTTGTTTTCCTTATAGAGTAACAGCTAAAATGTGAATCGTTTCTTTTATCGCGAACGGTTCGTTAACGTTTTTTTTTAACAGTTGACAGTTATCAAGTAACAGTTAATGAATATTTCGCCGATCCCTACTAGACATTAAGGTCCCAAAATGCACTCTAAAAAAGATATACGCAACGTGACTCAATACGAAAGTAAGTTTTGTCTACTAACAACAAAGGC
The DNA here is from genome assembly GCA_018904275.1 of Lordiphosa clarofinis. NCBI lineage: Eukaryota > Metazoa > Arthropoda > Insecta > Diptera > Drosophilidae > Lordiphosa > Lordiphosa clarofinis. The sequence continues at coordinate 260,461 of JAEIGQ010000003.1, forward strand.
AACGTATATTAACATAATCTGCAATGATGTAACAATATATTTTTAGCTGATTCGCTGAAAGTAAATATGGCACGCAACGTGACATACGTTACGTGACAAGTCGTTCTCTAAAGCCTTACTTCTAATGCATTTCATAAATCTTTATATGTAGCCTCTTGTGAAATTATATTAAAAATCTTATATTGATAAACATAAGATAAGTTTACTGTTCATCGCTCCAGGGTTAACACATACACTTCGAGCGATTTTACTTACTAATCATTTCACTTGGCTAATAACACAATTTATTTACTTTTTTTTTATACCCTTGCAAAGGGTATTATAAATTTGCGACGCATAGAAATATTATATGATTAGGACGAAGAGCTAAGTTGATTTAGCTTTGTCCCTCCGTCTGTTGGTTTCTACGCAAACTAGTCTCTCAGTTTAAAAGCTATCGAGCTCAAACTTTGCACAGAGTTTTCTTTTACTGCAAACTGTCACTATGTCGGAACCCACCGGATCGGATGACTATATCTTAGAGCTGCCATAGAAACTATCGGTCGAAAAGGGGGTCTTCGTAAGAAAAATGTTTTTGTTTTTTTATTTTACCGTAACCTTACTTATCGAGTATTAATTTTATATGCTTTCACACAGATTTGCCAGTTTTGGATGAAATCGGATGGCTAGGGTATCAAAACTTCGGCACAGACAAAGTTACTTGAAAGTATAATTGTAAAATTTGCTCTACACATCTTGTAAGTTTTTTCAAGGATTATTAATTAGAAGCTGTGCGAAATAAAACCCCAATGTATTAAAGCCCCTTCATTACTTTCTTTTTTGATCAGTATTTCCTAAATAAAATTTCAAAATGAAATAAGTCCTCAAAAGACGAAATGAAATAAGACCACACAACCTTTTTTTGGGGCCCTTTTTCATTTTTATGAAAAAATAACACGCAAATTTTGATCTTACGATCTTATTTCAGTTTTCTTACTTTTGCTAACATATGAAAAAAATTTGAAGAACTCCAATAACACTTAATATTCTTATCTGCAAGTGTTCTTAGACAAAGTATTTGATGTGCGAAGTTTTTGTACAGATGTGCAAAAGTACCGTTCTCAAAATCAATCAGTGATAAGTTTTTGGGTATGTTGATCAGCTTAGTGATTTAGATTGTGCAAAGAAGTCGTTAAAGTGGAAGTTAAAGTAATGGAGTGAAAAAATTTTTTTACGAAAAAAAAAAACAGAAAATTATAATTATATATTCAATTATAGTCAAAATGTAATGAACAAAAAAAATTGTATTAATCTTAGCGCTGCAGGCGAAAATTTGAAATAGAAAATTCTCTGGATTTTTTTTTTATATAAAACTAGCAAATATCCCGGCGCGCTTTGCGGCCCACCAATTTTCCGCCTACTTCCCGTCCACATCCCACCCACTTACCATCCCCTTACCACCGACTTGCCAACCACCTCCCGCCTACTTTCCGCCCACATCCCACCCACCTCCAAAACAATTTACCACCCACATCCCATTCACATCCCACCAACATACCATCCACTTCCCAGTGGGCATCCCGGCGGTATTTCCAACATCGGAAAATGAAAACACAAATGAATCCTCATTTTGTCCTTACAAACCGAGATTCAAGTCAATCGGCTGAAAAATAGTAATTTTGCATGCAGAATTTTCCGGGCATTTTCCTCGTGAGTGGATTTTCCGACATTAAAAAATCACATTTCAAATTATTTCGTAGTCTGTCCTTACAAACCGAATTTCACGCCAATCAAATTTTCCAACATCGGATAATCGCATTTCAAACTATTTCGTATTTCATCCTTACAAACCGTGTTTCAAGCCAATCGGATAAAAAATAATTTTTTAAAGCAGAATTTTCCGGCCATTTTCCTCGTGGGCGGATTTTCCAAAATCGGAAAAACACGTGTCAACGCGCACTTTGCTTACAAACAAAGTTTCAAGTCAATTAAAAATAACATTTTTCCTGTACAAACTTTTCCGACGCTTTTCCGACTTTTCCGGGTGGAATTTTCCAAAACCCTGCCTTAGTACGCACTTTCACCATCAACAGAACTCCTGTCCAAATTACAGCCCTCTATCTCTTACCGTTTAGGCTGTGCGATGATTGCCAATTAGTGAATCAGTCAGTCAGTGAATGAGAACACTCTCTTTTATATTTATTGAGATTTTCATTATTTAATTAAAAAAATTTTTGAGAGAAGCTTGGCTGGCCCCGTTGGGGGAGCTGTATAGCCAACATTTACATTTTTTTTTATTTACAATTTAAAAAATTGATTTTATTTTAGCGCCGCAGGTGAAAATTTGATACAAAAAAATCCCGCGATTTTTATATTTAAAAATGAAATTAACACTACAAATTTGGGGCCTTATTTCATTTTATAAAATTTCAGTACTTATTTCCTGCTGCGGTTTGTTCATAAATTTATAAACTCCTCCAGGGACTAAACCCGAAATTAATTTCAGATTGAGTCAAGGCATTTATACTGTCCTAAAGCTTTTTTTTAATTATACTGCAATCGGACAAGCATTTCATTCCCGTTTTTCATAAAATATAACCGTAATCGAAATTGGACGAGTAGGACACCGCTACCGATTCGTTGACAAAATTTATTAAACAATTTGATGTATACAGTAAACACGGTTACGGAAACCGCATGTGAATTGTGGATTTTAATAAATTTTCGAAATATTGCTCGTTTTTGGGGCCATAATGTGGCAATTCGCCATTCTCAGAGCCTTTCTATTTTATGTGTGGGGAAATAAGTATGTGAAAGAAAATCGCACTGGACTTTTGTTAATTCTTGTGCTTCCACCTCAGAAACATTGAAACAACCTTTTTGTTTTATCACTCGGTCTACCCCGCGTTTTGAAAATTTTTTGGACGGTAAAACCTATTTTTGCTCAACCTAAAATTTCAGAACTTTGATTTAGATTCATGATAAAAATTCATGTTGAACAAAACATTGTTTAAAAATTATGTTGGAAATTATGGGCTAAATTATATTTGTGTTGTGTCTATGAAATGATTTTAAATCAAATAAACGTTATACCAGACACTTTGACCTGAATATGATAGTGCAGTTGAATTCTAGAGGTAACTCCAAAATTGTTATAGAATAACTTGTATAATTATGACGTAAAAAACAATATGAAAGTATGACCTTTGTTTTCGCCTTAAAAATCTGCACCTTATCACAAAAAAAAATTGTTTCTTATTTGTTTAGCGTCATTCGCTTTCGAAATTTATAAAGAGTACATGGGATTTGATATGATCTAAGAAATTGGTAGTTGTTTTTTAAGATGAAGAATTAATGTAAAAATATTATTGATGGATGCTACTTTGGATTGTGTTGGCCGTCATACCTTATCCAAATAAGTACTTTAATTTATTTTCAATCATACTCCCATGCGTTTCGGTCGCATTTTTCGCCTTTATCAGGGATCATAAAGATCATTTAGTCACACCCAATCGAATTAGCGTTTTAAAATAAATTTCAAGAAAATAAAAAAAAAATGTACTTTTCATTATTTCAGCTATTCGGGCATAACTGAGGCTATGTTGTCGAAGGAGACACGCTCCTTGCGTGATGTGCAGGCCGTGCTGATGTCCATGTTTCATGCTAAAACTGTGCTGGTCGGCCACAGTTTGGAGAGCGACATGAAGGCCTTGAAACTAATACACGATGTTGTGGTGGATACTTCGGTGTTGTTTCCCCACAAAATGGGGCTACCCAAGAAGCGAGCTCTGAAGACACTGTGCATCGAGAATCTAAAGCGTATCATACAGGAGAATGGTAAATATCGTACAACGCCAAATCATTAGTTGAAGCAGATTAACAGATTAACACCCTTGTCCCTTTTTTATTCCAGAGGCTGGTCACGACAGCGCCGAGGATGCCGAGGTCTGCATACAACTGATCAAATATTATTTGCGTAATAAAATTAGCTGAGCTGCTGGCCACTTTAGTTCATCCATTCATTTATGCATTACATACAAACTGTTTAAAATTGTAGCATTAGCCTTCACCTTCCCCTTCAAAGCATAACAAAAATACTGAGACTTCTGTTGGAAGATCAATCTATATATTTATAATTAAATTGTTTAAGAAACAAAATTGTGTTTGTTTCATTATTCAGGCTTCAGACCAATGGAATACCAGATACGCTCAAACTCCTGCTCCAATCGCTTGGCTATCTTTGGATTGCTGGTAATCAGCATATCATCGCAGCTCTTGGCATGCGACGACCAATTGAGCGAGCCAGTCATTGCTATGGTCAACGGGGGCGGATTCTTCGAAGCAGGAAGAAAGTCCTGCAGGCGGCGATAGCCATCAATGATGCAGAACTTGTGATGCATTATTGTTTGCATGGGCGCGGTGAATGGCGGCGGGGGCGGTATCTTGCGTATACTAAGGTGTTCGCCATACTTGGACATGAGGCGCAAAAAATTCTTATCGCAAATCATTCGCACGCGTACACCGCGTTTGCTGGCACGACACAAAGCAGCGCCAATGGTATCCGAGCTCATGGCATAAATGGCCACATCAATGCTAAACTTGGCATTGTCCAGATGACCCACAACGCGGTTAATGATCTCCTCGAAGCAATAGGAATTTGGGCACTTGTAGTTGGGCAACTGATGGTTGCCAGGGCAGGGTTGCAAGCTTTTGAGGGACACAGCCAAGACTTCATTCACCCGTCCAGCGATGCAGGCATCGTTCCATTCCTCGCGCAGAGTCTTTAAATGCTTGAACAGTTGAAAAGGTTTGCGGCAAGTTAGTTTAATGAATTTTATGATGAAGTACAGCATGATGAAAACTTCTGCGGCTGTAAGTGACAAACAGGATATGAAAACCAAAAGGTAGCGAAACCGGAAGTGACTTTTCGCATGTGTGAGAATTTATCGAAATACACACATAAAATTCAGGACCGCACAGTCGTCGATTATCTTTTAAGACAGCTTACGATAGACGTTATGCTTTACCTTAAAAAATCGAAGGCGATCCTGTCTGTTCGATACACCTGACTACAACTTTGAGTCATCCTTCCGCTAGACGTGTTTTTAAAATGTGACCATTTGTTTTGCTGTCAGATGATAGAAAATATAGAATGAAGGGGAAGGAAAAAACAAGAAGGAGTCGATCAAGAATATGCAAAACAGTTAAGGACATTACCAGGAAAAAAGAAAATGCAGCCATGCTCCCAGTTTTCCAATTTTTATTTGCGAAAGTAAAAATGGGAGGAAAACATGCTAAATGTCTCATAGGTCATATACAGTGAATATTGCTGATGTAACATCGGTTTCCAAGAGTCTTTCTTTGGATTTGTTATGATAAATGACACTCGTTTAGAAAATGGATGAACCGCTGGTGGGCTTTGATCTGAAAAACCAGCATCTAACTAGCGCGTCGAAATTAATATCTTCCAAAGTAAATGAGATAATCGCAATCTGTTTTTTTCTATTAAATGTAGGAAAAAAGGAATAAAAAATATTTTAAATAAGTCTTAATGTTTAAGTTTGTTTTTTTTTATTTTTAAAGGCCTGATTCCACATGACATAAAAATGATTTTTTATGTTGAAGTTCACATGAATAGAAACACGTTCGAACTGTTTTGAAATTTGAATGCTATTGCAAAGCAGTCTTATTTATTCACACAGAATTTCATATAACAGAAAACACCTTGGCATTGCTTTGGCGTTTAGGTGCTGTTATGTAAAATACTGTGACAAAAGGAATTTTCTGTCGTTCTCCGTACGAGGCATTAGAAAAGTTTTATCCTAAACTATTTTTTATGTCATATTTTTCAGAGTTCTAGAAAACTTTTTCTGTGCGCTTAAAAAATTTATCAGGGCAGAGGGCATAGCAGAATAAGCGTACAAAAACAGCCCCCACTCCGATCTGCACCAAATTTAAATATGTTGTTACCATCAATGAGAAACTCACTCTCCTAAATTTGTAGTCTTCTAATCGCTAATAGAGTAGAGTTATGAGGGCGAAATGATAAATCAAAATAGTTGTTTATTTTAAGAACCGCTTAACCGACAATTCAAGCACAATTCAAAAACGAGAGCGTAAGTTAAAGTCGGCTCTAACCGACTTCACTTGGCTTAGTTCACTTTATTGCTCATAACTCGAGAACCGCTCATCCGATCATTATCGTTTCATTTGGCTAATTACTAACTATCTCTAGAAGGTACGAATTGTCTATCTTCAAAACTGTCGGAGATTTAACGTTTTTTCCAAATTGCGGGGGCGGGAGGGAGCGTGGCCAAAATTTGAAACAAACTTGATCTGCGTCCAGATAAAAGAAGCATTTGTTCCATACATGTCGAACCCCTATCTCTTACCATCTCTGAGATCTAGGTGTTCATACAGACAGACGGATGGACGGACAGACAGACATGTCTATATCGACTCGGCTGTTGATGCTGAACAAGAATATATATACTTTATATGGTCGGAAATGATTCCCTCTGCCTGTAACATCCATTTGCACGACTTTAGTATACCCTTTTTACTCTACGAGTAACGGGTATAAAAAATTTTTGCACATTTTTATTGCCAATTCTTTGGCCCAAAAAAAATTATTGAAATTTTCAAATTAAGCCGTTCTTAAGATAAACGACTTTTTTGATTTATCTTTCCGCCTTTATAACTCCACTCGAAAAGCGATTAGAAGACTACAAATTTAGGAGAGTGAGTTTTTCATTGATGGTAACAAAATATTTAAATATGGTGCAGATCAGAGTGGGGGCAGTTTTTGTATACTTATTCTGCTATGCCCTTTAAAAAATACGATTTGTTTAAATTCAGCAAAATTATACATTTTGCTAAATACTAACTATCTCTAAAAGGTACGAATCGTCTATCTTCCAAACTGTAGGAGATATAACGTTTTTTTCCAAATTGCGGGGGCGGGAGGGGGCGTGGCAAAAATTGAAAATAAACTTGATCTGCCTGCAGCTATAAGAAGCATTTGTCCAATACATGTCAAACCTCTATCTCTTACCATCTCCGAGATCTGTTTGTTCATACGGACGGACGGACGGACGGACGGACGGACGGACGGACAGACAGACGGACAGACGGACATGGCTATATCGACTCGGCTGTTGATGCTGATCAAGAATATATATACTTTATAGGGTCGGAAATGATTCCTTCTTCCTGTTACATACTTTTGCACAAACTTAATATACTCTATGTACCTTCGGTACAGAGTATAAAAATAACCAACCAGAACACTCACAAAATAAATGTTTAAAACGCTTTATTATTTCACTTACAATACGTGTTTTATAACCGTATTTACAAAGCTTGTTGTAAGCTTATGAAAATGAATTATAAAACATGTTTTGCAAGCGTCTTTTTTAAGCTTACAAGGATGGGTGCGTTTCGATTACAAAACGCTTACTTTGATGCGTTTTATAAATGTCACACCAGCGTTTTATAAGCGTTTTGCTTATATTTGAACGCTTACAAAACGTGTATTTTTATATGAAATTGTTTGCTGGGTAGCACACACACACATATGTGTGTTTGTTTGTAGCCTATATTTGACATAACGACGTTTACTTCGTGTTGCTCTGCTACACACACAATCTCAAAGCTTGATAATGTGTGTTTGGGCACCACTGCTTTATATCAGGGTTCCCCAAGGGGAGAGCGCTAGAACATGACTGTGTCTCTCTCTAACACATAATGAAGTATTACTTCGGCAAGCATTCTGCAAGTAAGTTCGTGCTCCCGGGGCTATCGCTGGGGAACTCTGCTTTATTGGAATATGTTATGTAAAACAACGAGAACTTTATATTTCACAGCGAAATTAACAAAAACTGCAAAAAAGCGGGAATGAATTAAAAAGCACTTGCTAAAACATATGTTGTGTTTGACAGTTGACAAAATTACCGCTTTTTTAAACTTGATAAATTCAATTTCGACACGCTAGAATGGCCGTTTCTCCCACTGTGCGGCGGGCAGGAGTAATCCCAACAATTCATACGTAGTCTATTAGAAATGCCTTTTCTGATTATAATTCTACATTTGTATACAACACCAGGTGCAGGGGCAGGCCCGGTCGAGTGGTATAAATCCAGTTTCAGAATGGAGGTTCCACCCAGGAGCGGCCACTTCCCCCAAAACCCGGAGTAATACACCCGTTGACTTGCGAGTAAAAAATGTGCCAAATATTGATACAGCAAATATCTCTGATGGTTCCAGAATTGAAATTAAGGATAATGGTTTGATATCGGAACAGAATGCAAATCCAAATCAAACTGATTCCGTGAAATTTCCATTGCCTCCACCAAAACAGTTCGGTTAATTTTCCTAGAACTGAAAGTGAGTATAATGGTTGATGTAGAAGCCTGAAACTCTATGTTAGATTTGGAGGAGCATTAAGCCCGGTACGGAGAACGAAAGGAAATTTCATTTGTCACAATATTTAATATAATTAGAAACACCTTGGCTTTGCTTAGATGCTCATGTGCTGTTAGAAAGCGTTTCTAGTTATGTGAAATACTGTGACGAAAGGAATTTTTTGTCGCTCTCCGTATGAGGCTTTAGCGACTAAAAGAGCATAGCCGGATAAGCCTGGGAAAACTGCCCCAGCAGATTTTTGAAAATTTTGAATCAGGTACGGTAGCTATTATGTAGGAAGGTATGTATGCCAAATTTCAAGTCAATAGGTCTATTGGTTGACGAGTAATCTGCAGAAATGCTAAATCATAAATATCGATATATCTGGTCTAACATCACGTTTTACCATGAACTGTTGATTGAATATTGAAAAGATTTAACCCAGTTATCTGTTATAAAATTCTGGAATTTTTACTCTTATTCCTTTGGTCCAAACACGGTGGTCAAAATTTTCCAAATTTAAAATGACCACTTTCCAGTTTTGTCAATATCACGGAATTTTACAGTTGATGTGTCCTTCAACCATCTAATTAATAAAAGAAACTCAGATTTTTAAAAGTGGTGCACCAAGGTCAAATGAATAAAAAACATAAAAATATACATATTTTGGTATTTAATGTTGTTTTAATCTTCATCACTTCTTCGTTGCAGCATCTCGGCAGGCTTAGTGTTCCTTGACTTGAACCTTGCATAAAAAGCTAGTTATTCGAAAACGACTTAAATAATCTGACTGCATTCTGTGGCTTCAGTACCGTTTCAAAATCAGAAATGGCCGAATTGCTCAATTTAAAAGTAGATAGTAAAACCCAAGTGGTTAAGTGAAAAGCAGCTTTTATATTTTACAGGTACACAGAGAAAAAAAAATTCAAAAGCTACACGGAAATGTAGAATTTCTACACGTTTCGACCGGGTTTTTCAACCCACTATTTTTGTGTAGCTTTTCTAAACGCCGCGTGTGGCTTTCTGAATTCCACACGGCGCGTTTAGGTTTTCCACACGCGCGTGTGGCTTTGTCATTTCAACACGCGGCGTGCAAAAAAAGCTACACGAAAGTAATGGGTTGAAAATCCCGGTCGAAACGTGTAGAAATCTTACATTTTCGTATAGCTTTTTAATTTTTTTTTTTTTAACAAATTTATATTTTTTTACTTACTTTGGTAGATTTGAAATCCCGGCCCCTTAGACTGAAACACGATTGGAGTGATGGCTTAGACGTCTCCGCCACTTCACGCGTGTAAGGCAAGGCCTCTAAAGGCACAATCCAATATTTGCTTGCTTGTAATTCTCAAGTTCTAGACCATCGCTATTTATTACAAATAATTCGTTTTTTTTTAAGTTCGTAAATCTAAACGAATTTATCCCACACGCTGCAGTGTTAAACGAAAATATAAATTCAGTACTGTGAGGCTACATTTTCGTTTAGTTTCTAACACGCGCGTAAAGCATTTCAAAACCTAAACGTAATGTTAAACCTAAACGCGTGTGGTAATTAGATTGCTGCATAAAAAATGTAGAAATATTAAGGGAAGCAAGCTGATTTTCAAATGTCGTGTAGACTTTGCTTTTGCACACGCAGCATTTAACTTTTCTACATTTGCATTTAGATTTTTAATTCCTACACGTCGCGTGTAGCTTTTCCACACGTCCGTGTGGCTTTCTAAATTCTACACGCCGCGTGTGCAATTTAACAGGGCTAAATTCGTTGCGTTTAGGTTTGACGTTTCTAAACGCGCCGTGTAGCCAACTTTGTTTTCTCCGTGTAGGTAAGTAGGTTACGATTCGTCAAATAATTTTGTACATTGTACATGCAAAAACATATAATTATTGTAACTTCAAAAACTTAAAAAATATATGTATTAACTGGGAGCAAGTTAACCAACTGATGGCATCTTTACCTTCAATGAGAAATTCGACTGGTCGTACAAAAAGAGATGCTTAAATAAAATATTTTTATCCAAAATGGGACTTGGCTACAGCAACAAAAAAATGACTTAACTATTTTTTACAACCCCGCCGCAAGTAGCTTTTCAAAATAATTTATTACCAATCTTTGGATTGAATGCAGCAGTTGTATGTAACAAATGTATGTAACAGGTAGAAGGAATCATTTCCGACCATATAAAGTATATATATTCTTGATCAGCATCAACAGCCGAGTCGATATAGCCATGTCCGTCTGTCTGTCCGTCTGTCTGTCCGTCTGTTTGTCCGACTGTCCGTCCGTCCGTATGAACAAACAGATCTCAGAGGTGGTAAGAGATAGAGGTTTGACATGTATGGAACAAATGCTTCTTATACTTGCAGGCAGATCAAGTTTATTTTCAATTTTTGCCACGCCCCCTCCCGCCCCCGCAATTTGAAAAAAACGTTATATCTCCTACAGTTTTGAAGATAGACGATTCGTACCTTCTAGAGATAGTTAGTAATTAGCAAAATGTATTTGCCGAAGAAATGATAATGATCGGATGAGCGGTTCTCAAGTTATGAGCAAATAGGTAAACAACTCTCTCCCCATCCACTTCCACCCTTAAAGAGAGAGAGAAAGAGAGCGAGAGAGAGAACTAGAGATGAACGCAGCACCAGCATTGCATTCAGCTTCTACTACAGGTACAGAGTATGTACCGACTTTCTCACTTGTTTTAATAATTAGCACACATCAACTGGACAAATTTCATGGTATTGTCAAAACTGGACATACATACATGCATACCCTCCTACATAGTAGCTACCGTACCTGATTCAAAGATTTCAAAAATCTGCTGGGGTAGTTTTCTCAGGCTTATCCGGCTATGCCCTTTAACAAGTTGTCAAGAGAGCGAGTGCGCCTACGTTGTTAAGTATACTTTGCTACTTAAAAGTTCCAAAAATTTTTTATTTCTAACAAATTTCTAATTTGGATTTAATGCATTTGGGTGTTTGCTTTTACCGAAAAAAATGATCAAAATCAATTAAATAGTTCTCCAGAAGATTGGGTCAACGTGTTAAAAAAAAATCTTCAAAAATTTCCATGTAATTTTTTTTTTAGAATTGCGAACATATTAAGTTTTTCCACTAAAAAAAGAAGAAAAATTGGAATTGGAAAAGTTTTTTCAGATAACAGAGTCGGAAAAAAGTATTTTCGGATCTGCTTAAAAGTTTTACAGCATGCTTATAAGACCTTAGAATGTTTAGGCAAAAATAAAAAAAAAATTTTCTGAAGGTATACAGATTTTTAAATCTAGTCTTTGGTAAATTCGTGTACTCGGCTATTTCTGTCCATTGGTTCATTATGTTCGTCATTGCTAATTTTACTGGTATATTAGTAAAGAGCGATACTACGTCGAAAGATGCCTCCGTCATCTGCAATGTTGGTGTTTGCTAATTTTTCTTTAATTGTACTGCATTCTACAGAATATACATATTATATACATATTAATATCACTTCTCGAATACAATGTTCCTAAGAATGCCGCCCAAATATTTTGCCAAATTGTAGCAGGTTACGCTTTGTGAGGCAGCTATCGGCCTTAGAGGTGTGTCTTGTTTGTGGATTTTCGGCAGTCCATACATCCTCGGTGCATGTCCTCCGGAGCAGTACAGGTCCATTTTTAGTCTTGTGTCAATATAATTTTTTTTTGAAAAATGTGTTAATGATTGCGTTGTACTTTCTAATCAGTGATTGTGTCGGATCCTTTCGTACTTTTTTGTAAGTTGTTTTATCACTTAGAAGTGCCTGCATTTTGTCCATTTGTTTTCTTTGTGATTATGGTGAGTTTTTCTGTGTTCTGGGTAATAGTCAGTATTACTTTTCACGGTTTTTGTATCGTTTCAATTCCTTGTTCAAGATCGGATATTATATGTATGTATGGGTGAGATATTTTCGTTGGTGATTGGTAACGCAAATTTGGGTCAAAGCGACAGTAACCACTGCGTCTCCTTATCCGAATTCTTTGGTACGCCAGTTTCTGGTCTTTTTTTAAGTTTGTTAAGTCAGCTTCGTTTAGTGACTTCCTTAAGACGTGATAGTGGAGTGTCTGAGTTCTGTTCATTGTAGATATATGTCTTTGTGTTTCTTTAATCTCTAGTTGTAACGCCTTCAGTAGAAAATTTCTTCCTTTTATCGTGCAATTATTTTTTTGTGTGATTTGGGTTTTTAATGTTATAAAATCCTTGACTTAAATCTAATTGCTTAAATCAATTTTGTTAGTTTTCTCTGTCGCTCTCTCTCTCTCTCGCTTGGCTATCGATAACAACAATGCCGTTGTAAAGCAATCGAAAAGTTTTCTAAAGTTTATTTTTCCAACCAGGTTGTAGAAAAATTTTAATTGCAAGTTTCGTGCTTGACGTGCATCACAAACTGGGCTTGTGGTTGTCCCGGCTGTCCCGGCTGGCCTGACTGGCTGCTGCTACTGTTGTTTCTGTTGTTGTTATTATTTAAATGTAATTTTAATCAGATTGCCACGATACTTCATATTTTTCAATTACACGCAGGCCCCCTTCCCTTCCGCTCAACGCTATCCCGCCGTTGGCTGCGGAAGGACTTGGGTGCCATCTGGTTCTTTGTTTCATGGTATGGTTTTTCAATTTTAACGTTTCATAATTTCTGTTTCAAACTGTTAACAAAAGTTGGCACAAGGAAGATGAGAACCAACAACAAAAAATTGACCCATTTTAATGTGGGTAAAGTTTTGTGCTTAATTTGCAGGAATTGTTGCCGCCGGGCAGAAGGGGGAGGGGAAAAACCTAACGAAATGTAAATAATATTAGTGGTACTTGGCCATGACAATGTGCATATGTGGCCCCCGAGTAGCACAAACCGAGCACACACGGAAGTGCTGCTTGAGGCTGAGCCAGAGATATGGCCAAGTGTGTGGCTAGTGGGACAAAACAAACAGAAGCCCAAAGACAAATACAAATAAAAAGCCAAAAACCAAACAGGGGCTGCTTGACTTGTCACACATTGGATGCCCCCAGCTCCAGGTCCAGCTCCTGCTGTAGCTCCTGCTTGGAAGTTTACTTAAGACCGTCGAAATAGAGGCATTAAGATCTTTACAGTTAATCCCTTGAGCAAATGTTGTGTGGTCGCGACGACAACATTGTTGTGTGTGTGTGTGTGTGTGTGTGTGTGTGTGAGTGTCCTTTTACCTTGTCTAGTTGTTGGTAAGTAAGCAGCATTAAAAAAAGGCTTAAAAGCTTGCTCCAAACAATTTTGGGCTTTTAGGTACACATATTACTTCCATGTACATATGGTTTGTTTGTACACTCCGTGCAGCTGGAATAGACATGGTGAAGGATGTAGGTTTTTGTACATATATATTAAGTTAGATAGCTCACAAATTTATTTGAATTGCTTAATAGCTTATTCACTTTGCACGATTGATTTAGCATTTGGCACTCACCAAGGCAAAATCACCAACTTTTCATTCCTTTTCCTTCTTTTTTGCCTGTACCAAAGCTTAAAGTAAGGGTGCCCAGGCCCATGCCGCAAGCCGAGCATTCGTTGTTGTTTGACGCAAAGCAAAACGAGAAAGGCAAAGCTAACTGAGGGACTAGTTCGCGTAGAAACAGAAAAACGGACAGACGGACGGACAAAGCTTAACCGACTCAGCTCGTCATGCTGATCAAGAATATATATACTTTATGTGGTCGGAGATGATTCCTTCTATGCGTTGCAACCTTCTGAGCAAAATTATAATACACTTTTCAAGAGTATGAAAATAAGCTGGCGCGTATTCGGCCCACGCGCGCATAAGCCTACATAAAGCAACAACAAATTCATTTGCGTGCTCAACTCTCTTTCTTTTCTATCTTAGGTTTTGTTGTTGGAAACTGCACACCTGCAAAACAACAACATCACAGATGATTCTCTTTTCTCTCTAATATGGCTTTCGCAAATTCAACGCAGCAACAAAGATGTTCAGCATAGTTAGCGTTCGCCTCGCTCGCAGTGGCCGAACGCTTTTCGCTATTTAAGGCGGCACACACAGTCTTTCTATTTCTTGTGGTTGTTCTTGCTTAAGATTTTTGTACATTAACTTTATATAGACCCATCTAAAGCCATTTATTATTTTCCAAATTTTCTTGTTTATATTTTTTTTAATGCCGTCGCGTGAATTTCCGGCTGGAGCGGGAACATGGTTTCGACGATAGTTCCGAGTTGCGTTGGGCACGTGGGTGTGGGCCACCTCGCAAGTTTTCCCATTACCACCTTGTAAGCCTGCCAGAAGCGGTTGTCCTCGGCCTCATCGCAGAGCTGTTTCCAACAGTTTGCTTTACTGCGCTTAGTGGAATGTTTTATCGCGGCTCGCTGTATAAAAAGATAGTTTTTGATGATTCTCAGGATATTTTCGGTATCCATATGGACTGCATTGTTAACTATCATTTTTTGGGATCCATTGGATATTTTCGAAGTCGATTTATTTTCGCTTAAAAATAATATTTCAGAACAATATATTTCATTTGATCTTTATTCTTCATCCAAAGGAGCTGAAAAACGTGAAAAAGATATTAAAAAAATGGATCTTAAAGTGGATATATCGAACATTCATTCTAACGGAATCATTTTTTTTCTGTGTGTACTAATATAAAACCGTCATTTTGTTTCCTCCTCTCTTCATTCCTATACAAGTGTCCCGGAGTGTTGGTAAGGAAAGGTAGAGTAGTTTGCAGCATGTGCTGGCATGTAAGTGTTTAAAACATTTATCTTCACATTTTTGGGCTCTTAATTTGCCTTCGGACGTCACGTATTTAAGCAAATTGCGCATACGCCGCATTGGCACTGTCACTGAATTATTAAAGTGGCCATGTTTTAGATGGTGGGGTTGGTCTTAGCCTGCAGCGCATCTGGTTGGGCGTCGAAACCTTTTTACAACTTTTCTAGCTTAAGATGGCGCCTAAAGGCAACTCCCCACCCACACCCCTCCCCAGCCGAAAAACAAGCCGAACGAAAAGAAAAGCCAACAAAGCAAAAGAAGGTAAACGCAAAATAAAGTCATCACAAACATATTAGCGGCTAAAAACACCTGAGCAAATAGATTTATATGCACGATAAAGCACAGAGTAATTTCCCGTAGATCCTGTCGCCTGCTCCGCCTTCAGTTGCCTAAGCCGCAAAGTAGCTGGGGAGCACAAGATAACATCACTTTATTGTAAGAAAGTTAAAACACAAAAATGCAAGCCCAGTCCCAAGTCCCAGCTGGGTGGGTGTGTGTGTGTGCAGAGGCACTAAAAAAATGCCACACGTTAGAGCACAAAAACAACAAAAACAAAGCGAAAAACTTCTCAATGCCGTTTGCCGTTTGTTTTATGAGCCATTTCCGTTTTTGGATGCTGGCGTCGGCTTTAGGTGTGAAATTATAAAATTTGTAGCATAATTCTGGGCACAACTTGTGCCTGCAACTAGAGCACGCGTGCGTCCACGTTGTAAATACTTACATTCAGCTCCAGCGTGTGTCGCCAAGGCAGTGTCCCCAGCTAACAGCGGGAGTGCTGGGCCTGAGTTTATGACTTCACCAAATGCACGTCAGCTAACACACGTAGCGCTTTTATATTGTACTTAGCCTGCGAGCATATGGATACTCTGTCCAAAAAGAGGGGAATATGCCAATGGGTCATGAAAATGGAAACTCTGAGGCAACTTAAAATGTGGCACAACGATTAGTTGCGAATGAGAAAACTGAACATATATATCGATAAGTATTTCAGCGTAAAGGCATTTTAAACAGAGACAATGGGCACTGTATAAAGATGAGGCGATTGAGAATAAAAGAAATCATTAGAAGAGACGTGGCGAGAGAGTGCCCTTCTTGACAATGTAAATAGTAATCGTGTGTAAAAAATTATAAATGTCCTTTATTTCCTTGATAAAATTTGTTTTTGTTTTTTCACATTTAGATTGTTTAGATTGTTGAAGTGGTCAAGACATTCCAAATAAATAGGTGTTCAAATATTAAATAAATATTAAAGCATACTTTGAGGGGCATATATCATGATATATTTTTTAAAATAAATCCTGTTATAAGAGTATCAAAATAAAAATTGTTGAAAACATGTTTCTGATGTAAAATTTGTTATATAAAATTTTATTAAAAATACCGTTAAAATCGACACTAAAAGTGCATGACTGAAAATAGTTTACAGCCTTAGATAGCGAAGTGTGAAATTCACAGCAAACATTATTTTATTGCAGACGAAAAGAATGTGATTCTTACAGTAGGTATCTCTCAAGAAGAAGCAGAACGATTCGGTCTTGAGTTTATTGTGTTAAAGTCTAGAATTTGGTAAGTGCGATTTGCTCTTGCAAATTCTTAGTTTGTTTACAAATCGTTCGTAAATTCGAAATTGACCGTTTAAAATTCAAAATAGAATTAAAATTCTGGATTCAAATAGAAAAGTTTTAGTTTAAGATTATTTCGTTCCTAATGTAGCAACGAATTCTTATTTTAGGTACAAATTGCTCTTAGCTAACATACACAAGTCCAGATCATTCATATTTTAAGCGCTAAAATCCAAAACGTTCTTGAAATCAAGAATTTTGAAGAATATTTAAAAACGGTTTTGAATCTAGAAATTCCGTAATTCAATCAATAACTTTCTGGCTTAGAATTATGATATATATGATTTAAGTAAGAAAATTCTTGATTTTTCTCGCAGTGTACACTGCTTATTAAAGATTTGAAATTGAACATTCTTTGTTTTAAATACGAAAATTCTGGATTTTTTCCTCACCTGTATTTTGTCAAAGTTTTGCATTTGGCTGACTCGAGGTCAGAGACCACAAGGCCACATACGGCCACAATATTCTTGAATTAAGTATGAAAATTCTTGATTTTTCTCTCAGTGTTTTAAGCACGCTAATTCTAGAATTTTATTTCAGTGTACTCTGCTTATTGAAGTGAACCAAATGATTTTAAGTTAAAACTTTTTTACTTGAATAAAGAATTTTTTGTTCTATTTTTAAGTTTTAAACGGTCAATTTCGAATTTAACAACGAAATGGTCATAAATTAAAACTTTTTTCTTGAATCGAGAACTTTATTTCCATTTTTGGACCATTAACGGTCAATTTCAAATTTAGGAACTAGTCGTACTCTAAGTAAGAATGTTCAAGAGCGACTCGTATCTACCAAACTCTTGACCGAAACAGGATAAACCCTGGGATTAAGAAAACTAGGTACTTAGACGCTTGGAGCGGAAATTGTTTGATAAATTCCAGATTCCTCCGACAATTTAGTGTGACCAGGCAACAGCATAAATCAAATCTGTTGTTTGTTCAAAAAAGGGAAATTTCAGTTTTAGGCATGCATCATGGAGCAAGAATTATTAGAAAGAAAATTTACTCAGTCGACACTGATTATGTCAGAAATTAGCTGTTAGCAATTTGCAATTATTAAACAAGTTTCTTAATATTTAAACGACGTTTGACAATTTATTAGCTGTTTTCGAGAAAACGAGTTGGCAGTTCCATGCTTATTGTCGTAGCAAAACGAAGTGCCAGCTTTGTTGTTACTCAGAACCGAAACTGTACCGATAAAGCGTTTAGGTTCTTTTTGGTGTTTTCGGTTTCAAGAAAATTGGTTATCGCATTTTAAATATCGGTTCCGGTTCTGGTTCTAAGTTTTAATCGATTCTTTTCGGTATACGGTTCCAGTTTGATTCCCTCCTTCATATATGTTTTTGATATAAGCTTACTTAATCACTAATCGCTTTCCCACTCTACATGTCTCACAGATTGATATACTCATTTCATTGTGTGTTTGTATTTGGGTCAACTTACTGTCTGCGCTGGGCTAGTTTGAGGCATAAGTTCGACCCAGGCCATTATCCAACTGCTTGACAAATAATTAGGGCAAAAACTATTTAGTTGTCACTGACTTTGCTGCACGGACACACATGACTGATGGGCGACCATCGAAGGATGACGATGACGACGAGAGCGTGAACACAGAAAATACAGAATCACAAATTGACATGGCTCAACATGCCAGTCAAGTGGGCGACCAAGGTTCAGACATTAAAAAAAAAACGGCAAAAGATTTGTCGCGGCGAGCAACTAAAAAAAAAAGTTAATTGCAGTTAATGACGACATTAATCACAAGAAAATGAAGCCGGGCGCAATGACAATAAGCACAAAGCGACAAATGAAGAGCTTGTTGCGGACCAGGACCACGCACAAGGCGTCTATTAACACCGATCCCGGGACTTTATGCTGCTTCACAAAAGGCAGCAGCGGCAGCAAAACAATGGGAAAAGTTGCGTCAGTGCGCAACAAGCAGCAACAGGAAGTGAGAGCGTAGTAGGAAAAGCAATTTTACTGCGAGTTTCCTCAAGACAAATAAGTCTGTTGGATCAAAAAGGACTTTCAGGCATGACACAATAGAAATGAATTATAAGCGACAAGAAAGAGAGAGAGAGAGAGAAAGGGAGAGAGAGAGCAGTGCTGCGATTTAAGCTGTTTTATTGCTGGATCTGAAAATTAAGATTAGCTGTTTGTGGGTTATAAATCCGTTTCAAACCTTTGCCTTAATTGCTAAAGTTATATAAGCTGGATTAAATTGGTCCAAAGAAAGTAAATACTATTTTTAATTTTAAACAAGAACTGATTTCACAAGAAAATATTTGAGTTTTGTTTCAAGAGCTGAAAATACGAAGAAGATACATTTTTCTGATTTGAAAATTAAAACCTTTCTTAGTATTTTAAAACCTTTCTTTATTATATTATTTATATTTTCAAGGTCAACCGCTTTAACCATTTGCCGTAGCAGCTGGTGGATTGTGTGTTTATAGGTGTGTTAAGTGTGCGAGGGTGGGTAAAATGAATTAACAGTGCCTAGACAGTGACTTAAGAGTGACTAGAAAGTGACTAAATAGTAACTAAACAGTGTTTTAACAACAATTAAATAGTGTCTTAATGGTGACTTAACAATAACAAGAGAGTGTGTAGACAGTGACTAAACCGTGCCTTAAGAGTGACTAGACAGTGACTTAACAATGACTTATCAGTGACAAAACAGTGATTTAACAGTGAGTTAACAGTGAAGTACAATAACTAAACATTGACTAAGCACTGACTAAACAGTATCTAACCAGTGACTTAACTTTATAGCTTGGGCATCACTCGTACCCGGCTTTCCATGACACCCACTCTTTCTTTATTATTCCAAAAACGGGTTTCGGTTCGTTTCGAAATATTTCGGTTACATAATCAAAAAATAATATTTTATTTTTTATATATTTTTAAAAAAATAGTTGGTAGTCTTTTGTTTCTTCTTGTTTTGCATATTTTTAGTTGTCCGATATCATTGCGCTTTTAGAAGTTATAGCTCAAAAAACTATAAAATTTTCGCCTTTTTTTGGACAACATTTACCGCCAATATTTCTTGTAGCTTGAAAATAACATGGTAGCTATTTTTAAACCAAAGACATTTTTAGACATTTTAAGGCTTAATATTGTTAAAAAAATGTACAAAAATTACAATATTTTTTATAGTTTTTGGGCTATAAATTTTAAAAAACGCAATGATATCGGATAACTGAAAATATGCAAAATAAGAAGAAACAAATCAGTGAATATCGCTTATATGTATAATGCAGCAATATTTTGATATAAGCTTTTGGTTATCGGTTATATGCAAGTCGTTTGCATATAAGCAATCAATCGGTTGTAAGCAAAAAATTGCATATAAGCAATTCAGTGATTTATGTTCATTTTATTTAAATGACCTTAAGTAAATGTATATCTGTATTTAATTTAAGTCTAATTTATATATTACATAAGGACAACTTAAAATCACATTTCGTTTCAAATATCGCATAAGGTATATTTACTAAATACGTATGAAATCAGCATTTGATAATTTGAGATATGTCAGTTTACTTAAAAAATTGTATTTTGTTTGTTTTTTTTTTTCAGCATTTTCTAATCAGGTTCTGTCATCAAAAACTCTGAAGGTTAATTATGAAGTCGCCCGGTCTATTTGAGGCCCTTTGGTAGACGGATGTTTTAACGAAACAGATGAGCAAAGTTTTCCTCACTTCAGTGGGGTTTCTTTCCAGTACATGATATATCCCGAGAAATACTCCAAAGGATATTGTCGTATCGGTGTCTAAATTGGACCCCGAAATTTTCGCCCTCTGCATCTGCCTCAGGGAAATATCAGTCTCTGAAATTTGATCAAGCCAGCCGAAATGAACAAATTTAATGCTTACTTACACCTTTTTGTATCCACTTTTGCAAATTTACCTTCAAACAAAAAAGTTTGGTATAAGTTCCAAGCTCGATTGGCATATCGTATTCCCCAAAATAGTAGGATTTGAGAAATTCAACTACGGATACCCTTTCCAATGCTCCAATGTTTTTTATTAGAACCTTCCGGATTCCATTTTAAAAATTCTCAAAGTTCGGCGTTCGAGGTCTTGTTTTTCGTATCTTTAGATCACTATACGGCCAAAGACCCACGCGGGTAGTAGGCAGTGGCACCCTCTTCCTTTAAGGCGAGGCTCACTTTCCAATACAATAAGCCTCTGAATTACCATGCATTGAAATAAATAACCGCCTTGTGCTTCGTTTGTGTTGTAGTATATCGTTCATCGGATTGCAATCTGAGTAAATTTGTCCAGAATATGCGGCAAATGATTTGAGATAAAGCGGCCGCACCGGAAATTTTCATTGGCTTCCCCGTGAACTTGCGAAGTTAATAGAATTCCGCTGCACCAACGTTGTATCCAGCCCGATCAGGTGCATAGCTTCGTTTAGCTTTATGGCGAACTCCTGTGCCTTAGCAAGCAAGACTGGTCCACTAACAACTCCATTTTGGGAACGGATTTGGTTAAACCAAGTCTTCAATGCTGTGTCCAAGTGTACATGTGTGCTTTTTCTATCCCTTTTCTTGCCAGGATTTGTTACAGTACGGACCTTATTTGCGTTGTTTTTAAGGTGCGAAATGGTGATGACGTTTTTTTTATACTTCGCAGCAATAGCGTTTGATTATAATCAATAATTATTGTTTGTTTTTAAGTCATTTAAAACTGCAATTTTTTGTTTAGGCCGCTTGTGCACTTGTTATTCGATACTTCAGCTATCGATGAAAGTTCAACGAAAAAAATTGATGGGAACAGTGTTGGAAAATTTGCATACAACCGACTAAAATGTACGCAGCAATTCAATTGTGGTGAAAAATGTTTGCATACAGCGATATTGCTTATAAGCGATTTGCATACAAGCAATTAAATTCTTATATAAAAAATGCACATAATGCTCTTAAATGTTAAGTTTTTGCTATAACCGGTATTGATACAAGCGGTTCGTCATATAACCGATATTTACTGTATTTTTTTCTAAGATTTTTAATATTAGCGGAAATTTTACAGAATTTTTAAAATTGCAAGAAAAACGATTTTTTTCAAAAAATATCGACATTTTTAAGTTCAAATCCAAAAATTTGTACCTTATTAGCAAAATCAAAACTTCGTGTTTGGTTTTTTCTGTAACGTCATTCAATGCAGCTTTCATTAAAACAAAGTTGGTTCGTATGTAATGTGGCCACACGACCAACAAATGTAATGATACCTCGCTTAACATACGTTTATGCAAATATCTCGTAAGCCTGACGTGCTGGGAGAAAACGGGCAATTTATCTGAGTTCAGCAGCCAAAAATACATAAGGAACAGTTGCAAAGTTCTCTGTTGCAAAAGATGACCTTTTTTTGTAAACTTGTGTAATTAATTATATTAATCGATTATAATCGATAGCTGATTATGAAGAACGGAGTATCGAGTAATAAGTGTCGAGTTCTAAATTTTGAGAATCGCATAATGAATATGGAGTACTGATACTGAATCCACCAATGAGCATCTTGTACTGACTATCGAGTACTTACTATCGAGAAATTAGAACCGAGTAATAATTGTCGAGTACTAAGTATTGAGTGTGGAATACTGAGCATCGAGTACTGAGTCTAGAGTACTAAATATTTACTAGATACTAAATTGTCGATTACTTAGTACAGTATCGAGTACTGAATATCGAATAATGACCTTCTTGTACTGTGTTTAGAGTACTGAGTATCAAGTAATAAGTGTCCTGAGTATCAAGTACTGAGTATCCAGTACTTAGTAATGCTGAAATATCGCGTACTGAGTGACAGAATCATAAGTGTCGAGTACTAAGTATTGAGTACCGAATACTAACTATCAAGTATTGAATACGAAGTACTGAATATCGAGTACTAAGTAAAAAGCGGCACAAGCGCGTAAGTTTCGAGTAAGTATGCTTTCTAAGGAGCTTCGCTCGTTATCGGGGTTGACTTACAAAGACTTCAATGAAGAATATGTTGTTCTCATTTTGAGAGTTAATAGGACTTGACTCACAACCTTAAACTGTGATCAAATTGATTTTATTTAAAACAGACTTAAATTAACTACTTTGGGATTGAAAAATTCTACTAGAAATAAGAATTTGGTACTTACCCTACAATTATCTGTGAGATCTGTTGGCTATCAGAAGCCGTCGATCCCTGTGCCGGATGCCTTCCTTTGGTTCATTGCACTTTTGCTACTAACATTTTTAACCATTTCTAGCTTTTTTTTGTTTGGCTCTCAAATTCAGACAACACTGGGAGCAAGACTACGGTCGAGAGCAGCCGGAGCAGTTGGAGTAGTCTGAGGGCCAGTGTCAGCGATAATAATGAAGTAGCATGACTGATGATGCTGCCTTAGTGCAGCAAAAAAAGAACAACGTGGCTGAGGTCCATTTCGATTAGGTGGGGGCAATAAAGGCAGCGACAAGCCACGATAATGTTTTTTTTTTTTTCCCCTTTTTTCCCTTCCATTCATTCTGTTTGGCTATGGAAATCCAAATGGCAACATTTATATAATGAAAATGATTTCCACAAATGCTTAAGCGTTAATTAAACAGGATTCTTAATGAAGTTTTATTGATGGTCGTTCAGGCCATGAGCCGCACGTTCCTGTGGCATAAACGCACGACCGCACAGTGGCTGCCGGTGCAGCTGCGAGTGTCAAAACAAAGGCGTTTGCGGAATTTATGCAACATGAGCTTCAATAACTTATCCAATTAAAACTCAATAAACGCCGCCCGCCTAAGCCCAGGCAAATAAATGAAGATGCCAGCCATGCCAAAGGCATCTCTGCCAGAGTTCAATAGCAGCCAACTTCATCCACAGATCCTGTGCCTTTGGCTTAACACAGCGATTACAAGTGCCTTCAGGTTGTAATCCAC
Organism: Lordiphosa clarofinis; assembly: GCA_018904275.1. Lineage (NCBI taxonomy): Eukaryota > Metazoa > Arthropoda > Insecta > Diptera > Drosophilidae > Lordiphosa > Lordiphosa clarofinis. The sequence continues at coordinate 284,120 of JAEIGQ010000003.1, forward strand.
TTTTGGAAATGCAGGCAACGATTTCCCCGGCTCTGCCTACAATTTCTCGAGCCATGACAGCCGCAAATTGAAGATGACAAAATGTCTAAACAAGTGAGTGGGTGTGGGATTGGATACGGATGTGGGTGTTTGCGCACGGGTCTGGAGGAATAATCAATAAATTACACACCTGTCTGGCCACAGCGAAATTTATATATATATTGGGTACGTATACTTGCAGAGTTATGGCTTTGACTTTACGGGGCAGACGACGACAGGGAGAATCTAGAAATATTTTTCACCAAGATGCCAGGCAGCGCATTCCGCAGGTGCCAAAGAATGGGGCTAGGAAGTGGTCCTGGCCAAGAGCTGGTCATTATAAATGTATGCAGCTTAAAGTATTAAACACTGCGAGAAATTTGTTGTGTCCAAAGCAAACTATGGGATAGATATAAATAAATAATAAATATGAGAGGAAACTCAATCGGGTTACTTCGCATCTGTTACCATATAAAAAAGGATTTGTTAAGAAGAGCGAGAAAAGAGAGTTAATGGGTGTGCGAAACTAGCTTAAACCTGTTTTATCGACCAGCTACTGCAAAGCTGTTTGTCGGTGTTAATGGCGAAATGTGTTTTGAATATCTCAGATTTATGAGACGATAAGAACTATAAAGATTTACCTTAAAATAAGACCTCTTTAGGAATGCATGCGTTACTGTTAGAAATTAGGGTCAGCAGTCAACTCAAGTTATACTACACAACTAGGCGCAACTAGGCTCTCTCGCTCTCTTGACAACTTCTAAAATTTGCGTCGGTCAGCCAAAGAAATAAGTCAGCTGCTTGCTGTCAATTGTGCTCTCTGTCCGTCTCCCTCTAACCAACTTGTTTTCCTATGTCGACAAAAATTTTGAGTAAAATGAGTTATCACAATAAATGTTCTCTTTGTCAGGATGGAGTTAAAATCACTAAAAAAAAGAGCTGTTTCAAAGTGTGCTTTTTTGTTAGATTTTCTTTGGGTCACGAGTATTAGGAGAACTTTGCTCAGTCGACACCGCCTTCTGTCAAATTCACCTGTTGCTCTCTTTACGCTCTCTAGATACTTTTAATCAGCTGTTCGCTCTTCTGAACTTTGGGTTAGGTCGCTCGCTCAACAGGTTTCCACTGACACTTTGAAGAATCTTTGGGACTATAAGATCTTTTGGGCACTATCGTTTTCAGAACAAATTGAGCGGATCGCAACCGCCTCTCATAACACTAGTTTACAAATAATAAAATTTCGCGATCCCGACTTTGGAAGCAATCCTTGTGTAGTCCTTCCGCTGAGTCCAAAAATCCAATTCGAAATTTTTTATGGGGCCGTTCGAGAATCGGGAAAGCTAGTTTTTCGATTTGTGAAAAAGTACCTTTAGAAAATGTAATCTTGACCGGTTCCGCTTATGAACAGGTATGCTTCCTTGAAGGTAAGAACGCCCTATCATACGTTAATACATCACTTCAATCCGGACTTCGGGTTATAAAGGCTTTTATCGGCAACTTTGCATCAAATTGATCACTTTTTTAAAAAAGTAGTTTTAAGTGCGATTTTCACAACGAAAAAAATTGTTAATTTATTTTATTGGTGGTCACTAAGATTTCTCATTAAAACAGACGCCTCTGTTTCATTAAAATCCATCTAGAATGAAGAAGTTATTGGCTTTTAGTAAAAAATGGAAAGTTTCAACTTCAGCGCTAGGGCCGTTTTCTCTTCTGTTTTGCAAATCTGAGGTTGCGCATCGGATTATTGAGAAACCACCTGTTGAAACAGACGGAACGGCCCTAGTGACTCTTTTATGTTCGTCGAGAGGATTACCTTTAAACTTTCTATTTAAGGGCTACTGTGACCTGCAAATTTATTTTGTACCTGTTAATTTTTTGGCTTGACTTAGGTGAAAAGAATTAAGCGTCATTGATAAAGACTTGACACTGCGGGCACCCCGACTCCCACATTCATCGATTTTCTTAATTCATTTCTGTAGACTTCTACACGGTACGAAATAGACGACACAGCAGACCGCCCCAGGAACTGAACGCACGTTCAAGCACCAGAGAAGAGAAACACGTTATTGGGAGCGACAGGATCCCTAAGAACATTGTCTGGTATAACAATTGACTCCCTTCACCAAACGCGACCGAGGCCTCTGTTTCGAATTTATGGCCCGCCCATTTGAGTAACTTTTATAGATACATATACTTTAAACTTTTTAGGGAATATTAAAAAATATCTTATCTGTTAATTTAACCGCTTTTTAACTAGTCATCACATAACCAACAGGTACATAAATTCAGTCATAGTAGCCCTTAAATAGAATTGTTGATTTTAACTAGCCGGACGAATAAAACAGTTAACAAAGTCATTTTTGAATTTGAAACCTTCCATTTTTCACTTAAATGATAACCTTTATTCTCACGGATTTAATAAACTTAGGCGTTGTATTTTTATAAATAAATCTTTAGGACCAGAAAAAATTTTACCAATTTTTTCTGTGAAAACGCCAAAATCTAGCTTTTTTAAAATAGATAAATTTAAGAAGTGCGATAAGCCTTTATAACGCCAGTCAAGCACCGATTAAAAATGCTATTAACGAATGATAGGGCGTTCATTACCTCAAGAAGCATTACCTGATCATAATGCAGAACCAGTACCAAGATATACGCATTTTTCTAAAGGTACTTTATTCACAAATCGAAAACTAGCTTTTCCGCGATTTCTCGAAAACGGCCCCATAAAAAATTGCGGATTGGATTTTGGACTCGCAAATGGACTTACAACGAAAGACGCCAGGCGGGACGGAAGTGTAAACTATGTAATAAGTCCTCTCTGGGTCAGCAACCGTTGTAAGCGACGCATCTCCGCGGACGTGTCTCCCTTATATTTCTCCTGGGGCCCTATGGCCTAACACTACCCCAAATTAAGAGGCAGCGAAAATTGTATTTCTAATACTCCTTTGCCATGCAGTCAGATCAATTTTAAAACTTTTATCGACCTCAGCTTGTGGTTAGCTTGCTTAGACCTTTGATGTATAAAGCAAATAGCATTATTTATCGATCCACCAAGTTGGGGAATGATAAGATAAGCGATGGTCGATCTATAAGCAAAGTTCTCAAACTTACGCTGGGCGGTAAGGAATATTTCCAGGAAAAAATAGGGGAAGATGGTGGTTTGTGATCATACTTTTGTTTTTCGAACACTTTACTTACTTTTGGCATTACGAAAAAATTTTGATTAATATTAACAAGTCAAAAATGAAATAAAAACTTTTTTTTTAAACAAGTGAGAAAGTCGGCTCAAGCCCTGCTAAAGTCGGGCTTGACCGACTGTCTCACTCGTACCTGGAGTAGAAGCTGAATGCAATGCTTTTGCTGCGCTCATCTCAAAGTCTCTCTCTTTTTCTTCTCTCTCTCTCTCTCTCTCTCTCTAAGATTGTGTGGTGCTCATAACTTGAGAACCTCTGATCCGATCTTTATCATTCTTCAGCAAATCGATACATTTTGCTAATTACTAACTATGTCTAGAAGGAACAAAACGTCTATCTTCAAAACTGTAGCAGATAAAACGTTTTTTCAAAATTGCGGGGGCGGGAGGGGGCGTGGCAAAAATTGAATATAAACTTGATCCGCCTGCAAGTATAAGAAGCATTTGTCCCATACATGTCAAACCCCTATCTCTTACTATCTCTGAGATCTGTTTGACGGACAGACGGACATGGCTATATCGACTCGGCTGTTGATGCTGATCAAGAATATATATACTTTATATAGTCGGAAATGATTCCTTCTCCCTGTTACATGCTTTTGCACAAACTTAATATACTCTATGTACCTTCGGTACAGAGTATAAAAAATCGAGTTCTAGTGCACAAACTTAAAGAACGTGTTGACTGATAGGTTGCTTGACACAAGTTAGGCAATAAAAAGAGAGATATTTGACATAAACTATATTCGCTTGGCTCACAACCCCCAACCCATATTAAATCCTTCTTCTAACTCCAGCTTATTAGGATCTGTTGATCGTCCATTGGATTACTTTCACACATCACTTTTACACATCCGCTTCCTTTGTCTTCTCATTTTCAATTGATAACCACCGCGGCGCCATAGGCAAAGCTGCGATTTTCAACGCAGTCGTTGCCCTTGCACTTCCCTCGCTCACAAGCCCGAAGTCAAGCTCAATTGACTTCTCGTATTCGAGCAGTTTTCGTCTTTAAAAATCAAGAAGAAAAAAATGTCGATTTTTAGTCTTGTCAATTCGTGTTCGATTTCTTTGAGTATATGTAAAATGTTCATATAAAGATAGTTGAGTGAGACACACACAACGGCGCACACACCCAAAATTACGCCTACATGCGCAAAGGACACTTTAGAAGAAATGTCTCATGAGCAAAAATATAATTTAATGTGTCTTTCTGCAATCTCTTTTCGTTGTGTCCGCAACTTAACTCATTTTTTAGCAGAAACGCCTGTTGTAGATTGCCAGTGGCAACTTGTCTGCTTACATTGCCGACCACTGATCTACAGACGAAAGCAGTGGCCGGCAAAACACATATGCTCATTTTTCCTTTGCATGTGTGTGTTTAGCCGCGCGAGAGCGCTCTCATTTAAAACTTGTTTATTGTTGCAAAAGAGATCAGTGTAAGCTCGTACAGTGTCCCTGAATCGACGCCGCTGCTACAGAGGATAGACGTCACTGCTTGTATACAGAAGAAATAATTAAAAAAATAATTTCACCTTTTTTGTGCAGTGTAGATTTGCCTTCTGCCTGCCTAGGTATGATATTTCAACTTTAATATTTCACGCTAGCTGAGTTTTCGATTGTGTTCCTAAAGGGGAGGGGGAGGGGGCCTTCTCTGTGTACTTGTCGGGTAATTGCACTCCAAAGCGCTGGACTTGCACATTGTTAAGGAATTTTTACGCACTCGAGCGGGGATGGGCGGCATGGAGCTTCAGGAGCTGACTGAGTATTTGTGCGTGCCATTCTGACAGGCGTTGGAGCAATGTGAAGGCAATGTTGGCGGCATTGAATTTTTGATTTATGTGCCTTACTTATGCTTTTACTTAGTTGTCTGCCCCTCGGCCTCCTGGCACAGTCTTATGGACGAGCCACCAAATTGATGCTAAGTGCTTGGGGTGCGCGTGTAGAATGGGTTGGCAAGTGGCAGCAGTTGCTCCCATTGGTCCCGACTACCATACATATGTACAAACAACCACACACATACGCATATTAAATACCATCCTTGGAGAGTCATCAGCATTCCTCGAGCGGTTTTTATTTCCGTTTTCATTAGTTGCTTTCACACAAGTGCCACCCTCAAACACACACACACACACACGCATAATAGCATTAATGTCTCGTTTACTACTGCCCAGGACTCTCAGTACTGTGAGTTTGTCAGTGGCAGCCATTTCTATGTTTGCTCACGTATTCCGCTGTTGACATTCCAGTGCAATGCGCCCAGCGGCGAGTGTCAAAGTAAAATAAATAACAAAAATTGAAAAATTGTTGGCCATAATTTGCAGCATCAACAGGCATTTCATTCAAAAACTTAAAGGCGTAGTTCAAGGTCTGTGCATGGTTGATAAGTGACACACTCGGGGGAGAGGGGAGGCGGCAGGAGACTTGAGTAAGCGCTAATCAAATCACGTACTTAGCCAAGTAAAATACATGCACGGTCTCCACAGCCCAAAAGTATGCTACACAATTCGCACAGCAGAAAGCCTTAATGGCATGCACACACCAAGACACATAAACCCAGCAAACAAAACACTCTTAGCCTTAAAACCTTTTCTTTAGCGCAATTTATTACAAGTTATTTCTGGGGAATAAGATAATATTTTTTGCTGAGGCATAAGAAAAAGCTTATTCTAAGTAAACGCAAAACAATTCGGAATCCTAGTAGTTTGGCCGACGTCACTAAACAGAATCTGATTAGGGCAATATCACCAACTGCTGTTCCTTAAAGAAATTGGAAAGAGTATGAAATGATAGAAATGCCAGTCGAAATTTTTTCGGCAAGAAAGACGAAACGAAACAAATAATAACTAAGCAAAAGTTCAGATTGGTTCAGCGGCTTAGACGCCAACAATCAAATATAGTTTTACTGAACTTTACTTTTAAAACTGTTTAAAACACTTTTACTTTAAAAAACAGTGAAGAAAATCGAAAAATTGTACCACCAAGAGGAGGAATAACACCGGAAAAGTTTGTATGGAAAAAATCATCCGATTGAAAAAAAGTACTATTTTTCATCCCAAAGTGTTTAAATTCGGTTAATAAAAATCCACAAGTAAAGTCGAAAAATAAATCAATCGTTGTTTTCCAGCCGATCTGAATATAAGTCTATTTGTACACAGCGGGAAAAAATCTTTTCAGAATTATTCTCAAATTTTATGAGCAAAAATGCCCTTAAAGTTTTTAAAATGATAAAAGCTTAACTTGATTATTGAAAATTATAAATGAAAATAAGAAAATCAGTTTGTGCGGTGAAGTCCAATGTTATTGAATTTTTCCTCTGTGTAATCTCTTCATGGCATCAAAAGCCAAAGACTTTAAAGTGTGCTTTTGTAATGATGTTTGTTATTTTCGGGCTTTTCGAGGGACTCAAAATGAATCCAGTTTTCCAACCCGCGAAATCCACGTCCAGCTCTTAAAATTCAAATAAAATTTGTCTCTATCGATCGAATTCAAATTGATGAGGATAACGCCGTCGTATACTGATGGCGTCGTAGCGAATCGCGGCGGGTATTAAGCTACTTTGAAATAATTAAATTTCATATTTGATTTGATGTTGAAAATAGTACACAGTTGGCTGGGTTCTTTACTGTGACTTGCGTCCATTTCACGTGCTTGATATTCGAAGGGATACAGCGGACTTTATGTCATTAGCAGATTTGTTGGCAAATTCATTGACAGGGATTCCTTGATGGCTGTGAGCGATTTTTTTGATAAGTCGTAGTAAGGTTCCTTATTTCCTGGACAGTGGGATCGCTATGATCCCAGTTCTGTGAAGCTGTGAAGCATATTTATAAGGCTGTACTTTCGGCGAAACGAATTTGTCTCGATAATTTCACCTCTCGAATCTCTCCGCTTTCTACCTCAAAGAATGTTTAGGCCGACGTAAAACGACTATCAGGTGTTCCACCCACACCATTAAAATATATTAAAACGGACTCAGGCCTGCTGGTTGGTTTTGCGTCTATCCAATTTTTTAACAATGTCATAATAATTATACGCCTACGTTTTACGCTCACTTGCGCTTCATAAAGGCAAATGTGGAAACTTTGTTGAGTTTTTATCTTCTTTATTTTTAAAACTTTTCTCAGGAAATATTATGATGTTTGATGTCCCTAAGCTGTTAAGCGGAAATCACTGATCTATATTAAATGTTCCTCTTTCATACAAATATATGTATGAATCCACTTAAGCTTCCACTTTCAACCGGTACTGAACCGAACCTTTAGAACCAAATCGGTTTGAGTTTTTGACTTTAAAACTTTCAATCGCCCGAACTGGACCGCTTTTGCTTAAAGCGGGTTCGGTTCAAAGAATATCTTAAGTTAGTTTTTTCTGAGCTTCTGAAATTATATTCAAACTCCATATTACGACTTCAAAAGGAAGATCAAGTCCGATTATTGATTTACATAGAAGGTTCGCCCCTGGTAGAGAACTATTAAATGATTACTATTATGAATAATGTTCATTCGGATGTAACATTATTAAAGAGACTGGTTTCTTGTTTTTAAAGGTTTCACGTCTATTCAACACAAAACAATTTTAATTCAACAAACGTCAATTCAACACAAAACAAAATCAACAAAAACAAAGTCAACACACATTTCACCCAACACAACAAATTAACTCTTCGTCAATTCAATTCAAACCAAATATAAATTTAAAAATAAATTAATTATTTTGTTTTGTGTTGAATTGACGTGTGTTGAGTTGTTGTGTTGGGTGAAATGACTTAGTGATGTATAAACGTGTGTTAAAATTGTTTTGTAAAGACTTTGTTTTGTGTTAAATTTGTTTGTGTTAAATTTACGCTGCATAATTTAGAGCGGTGTTAAGCGACAGTCCGCATTAAGATTCCTCCATAGGAAGATTCCGCATAGGAAATCACAGTAACTTGATCGAGGTGGACATATTTCTAAATGCACTCAAAAATCATAAATGAAAGCAAATAGCTGACTAATTTTTAACAGAAACGAAGTTGAATGCGCAACCGTTCAGTCTATATATTCAAAATTTTTGTTTGTTCATAAATTTTAAAATAAGACAGTAAAGGAGGATGGTAGACTGTCGAGCTGTTTCAAGAACCTCGCGATTGTCTATCTTAAGTTGTCAGAGGCCATTTCATGCCAGCGTTGCGATGATTGGGAAATCCAAAGGCAGCGTAAGAGCTAAACAGACTGCTCCAAATTGACAAAAGACGTTGTGTATGTATATACCCCATTTCGGCCTTTCTGAATTAGTGGGGCAAATTCATTCCCCTCAGTTAACGCACTGTATAAATTAATCATTAGTGTGTGTTCCAGCAATCCTTCAATATTACTGACTCTGTTGCTGGATCAAGCAAATATATGAGTAGAACAAGAAAGAGTGTTGCGGTCGAGTGCCCCGAAAGCAAAATACTCTGTTCCCAGTAATGTTCCTATAGCTTCGAATTGCATTTATTTTTTAAATTTATTTCAATCAATGGGCAGACGCACTTATGTACATATCATCGGTGTTTTTGCTCGGATCTCTTTGTGGTACACAGAATAGATAGATGTTGGGCCTCACTGAATATATATTAAGTCACTAGGTTCAAACTTAAAAATTGTAGCTCGGACAGTTTTTCGCGGTTAGAAGAAGATGGAGGAGAAATTTGCCAAACCTGGAGCAAATTTTATCTGGGTACGGTGTACACCTACAGACATGCAAAAATTTGAGGTTCTACCTCTTATAGTCTGTGAGATCTACGCGTTTATACAGATAAAAATACAGATTTTCGCTGTTTAAAGATGAAGGAGGAGGAATTTTCCAAATCTGAAACAATCTCGATCTGGGTACGGTAAAAAAAAAATAAACCCCCTCCACATACATGCAAAAATTTGAGTTTTAAAAAAAAAAAAAAAAAAAAAAAAATAAAAAAATTAAAAAATTAAATATAAAAAAATATTAATAAAAAAATTTTAAAATTATTAATTTTTATTTTTTTATTAATACTATAAAAAAATTATTTTAATTTATATTTAAATTACCCATTAATGTTTTTCCTGTTTGTTTAAAGATATATTTTCTATATGAAATTTATCTTTCTCTATTAAGTTCGATATATCTTATTTTTTAATTTTTTTACTCACCCCCGCTCTATCTATTACAGTCTACGTGAGATCGACGCGTTCATACTCGGCAGACGTGATTTTGACGAACAGACGGTCAGACGGACATGGCTAAATCGACTCGGCTGTTGATGCTGATCAAGAATATATATACTTTATGGGGTCGGAGGTGCTTCCTTCTCTCTCTTACATACATTTGCACAACTTCATGATCCCCTTTTTTCCATTTTTAACGGGAACAGGGTATAAAAAGTGCGCTATACTGATACTTGTTTGCAGAACCTGCTAAGACAGCAGCTGCGACGTTGTTAAGTTCTTTACAATGATAGGTTTTTCAAATCGAAAAGCTTATCATCTGCAAAGATAAACAAAGTAAATGGTCTTCAGTTTTTTTTGACCTAAAGCTTTAATTTAATCTTTTATAATAAAAAGGGAACCCCAGATAGCCAGAAAGTGTTTAGGACAATTATTTTGGATTTTACGAGTGGTTCAAAGTTCGAACAATTTTTCAGAACTGATAAATTTTTGTATTTTTTTGGTTTAAAATGTTACCTTTGGGTTTTTGCTTATTAAAGATGCATCAATTCTGTACAAAAATAAACAAAACAATTTAACTTTTTTTTTTTTATTTTTACCGGAAACGTTTTACTGAATACACTTTTGTACCTCATTTCTCCCACTTTGGTGGACTTCGTAAACCAAAATGTGAAAACGGTTCTGGTTCACGCTTTTTTCAGAGTTGAATAATTTTTTATACGGTACATATTTCTAAATAAAAATATATTTATTTGGTCTAGCAGGATACAAAGCTGCTCCCCTTCGGTATGAGCGAACATATTAAAATGCATGAATATATTGTGGTGAAATCAAGCGAGAGTCACGGTTTGCCTAGAATTTGTAATCGTAACTTCTGAAATGGAAAGCGCTATTTGAAAAATTTTAAAGAAAAGTGATAGAGAATTTCAGTAGCTTTTAAATAAGTTTAAGTTCATTATTGTAGGCAGGATTGGCCGCCAAACTGCAAATTGGATAAACTGAAAAGGTTGCAAGAAATAAAAATCATTTTAACTTTTTTTGAAAGCAATTTATTTAAATTATAATTGTTAAACTACTTAAAAATTAAATTTAAATTTCTTAATTTTAATTAGTTTAACAATATAATTTTTAATAAATCGTTTAAAAAAAGTTAATTTGAAAGTTAATTTCACTTTGACAGTCGATTCTGAGTCACCCGGTAGACCTACAATGAAAATGTTACGCTCATATTAAAGCTGCAAAAATTCTTTATAATCGTCCTTTTGGGATTTTTCAAAAATCTCTGTCCGTTCAAAAGTTACGATTTTTGCAACGCTAAATCAGCGAAACCGGCCACTATGCAACGTTTAGGTTCTTTTCAGTTTTTTCGTTTCCTAGAATATGGGTTCTCGTACATTCAGTAAACAACAAATTTCAAAATCGGTTCTGGTTCCGGTTTTGGTTTTGGTTCAGAGTTTTAATCGGTTCTTTTCTGTATACGGTTCCGGTTCTGGTTCCGGTTTGATTCTATTTTAAGTTAGAAGCCACACAAAGTTCCAAGGAAGCCAAGAGTGTGTGAAGTGCTAGCCGTTGTGGACAGTGCTACCAATCATAATTGTTTGTTTGTTTATCTGATCTTTACAATTTCTTCGGAAATTGACAAATAATCTTTATTAATAAATATCTTTAGAAAGCACAAATTGAAGGAGCGTAATTTACCTGTAAAACATACTTCATCTGTCTATAGAAGATATACAGGATATTTCCGGACTGATTTTCTTCCGACTGTACTACGGGCCGTGTGTTCTTAGCTAACAAACAAGCGGCTGATCAGTTGTCTCCGAGCACCTGGAGAGTCAGCACAGGCATTTTCGCGCGACGTGTTTTTGCGGCTCACACCGCATTTCTTGTGAACAGCTATCTGACCAGGGCCGGCATCCCAACGCTTCCGCAACTGCCCTACAGCCCAGACTTGGCCAGCCCGGATTTTCTTTTTGTTTCCTCGCCTGAAAAGGCTGATGAAAGGCAAGCATTTAGAGACGACTATTCCGGAGAATGCCTTCCGTGACGCCTTCAATGCTTGGAAATCGTATAACAAAATGCTTGTTGGGTAAATAATTCAATGTCAACCACAGAAACGGAAAACTTTGATGGTACAAAGGCAAATTACGAGCCCTTTTAAACTAGGGCGCGAGTGGTGCTCAAGTAACTCATTTGAGGGGGACCTGATCCCCACATTCATGCCCTCCACATGAACGTATGCTCATAAAATCAACAATAAAGTTTGTCATCTCAATTTGCTTATTACCAGCAGGCTACTGCCAAAACTTTCTTATTAATGGCTGGCAATTGCAACGTGTCTGTGTGTCTTTGCCCTACCGATGAAGGGAAACTTTCAAGCCTGACCAAACTTCATTCGACCCCCCTCCCACCCGAAAAACCACAAAATGGCTACGCGAAATGACACTGAGGTATGTCTTGTGGCATATCCCTCCTGTTTTGCTGCCATGTCTTGTGGTTAGCTGCAAAGTCGCAAATTGCTAAATCCATAATTAGTGTCTGTCACGCTGACTTCAACGAACCCCCCCTTACCACCACTCCACCCCTCCCACATGCTGAGCTGCACTTGAGTTGCTTGGCAGCCGCTCTAATTGCAAGTAAATATTTTATGCGGCAAGCCAGTTTTAATTGCCAGCGAAACTAAATACAAAATCATTATAAAATTTTTATTAAAATATACAGCCATCGCCTGCCCCATATTTGTAGGGGCAGCAAGTTTTAATGACGCTTCACGCTCTCCAACCTCATCCACATGTTCGTTACCCTGCTCGACTCTCAACTGGTCCGGGTAAAATGCAAAAATCACGCAAATTATCGAAACATGCGCAAGCACACTTCAACTCCTGGAGACTTTTGCCGCATAAATCTTGGGCAAAATCCAAAAAATTATAGAAATCTTGAGGTGCACTGGCTAGGGTCAGGCATAACGACGAACTTTCCAATGCCGCAAATTGCGAAACTTCCACGTTATCGTATGAAGTGCGAACATTGCGCAATCGATTGCAAAATTGCTGCAGACGAATCACCACACAGCGGGAGCCACTGAACGGGCCAAACTGTGGTCTAACTGTAACCTATCAGAAGCAGCTTCACGGGGTCAGAAAATGGAGAAAAAATGTATTCAATTTAAATTTAACGAATGCAGCAAACAACGGGTCTTAAAACTTATGCGGGAGGAAATGATGCTGTATAGTATAAATTTTAAAATGCAAGTAAGCATCCTTTGGTGATCCTTTAAATTAAGAAGGATCGTAACATTAGCAAATGCCAAATGTCGCAGTCGAACTTAATGTGGTTTCTTAAGAGCCATTCCATCTCTGGAGCTTTATACTATACTATGGAGCTTTTTCTATATTTGTCTCTTTCACTCTAATTGAGTTCTATGTGCAAAATAAAGGAGAACAAAATTTTCCGCTAAAGCTTTTATGCACTTCTGAAGTTGTAAAGAGGAAATCCCACTCATGTAAAAAGCAGCACACGGACACATTTGAACGGGGATTTATTAAGTATAAGCTTTGTAAATTGCCTTCTTGTCTTAAGCCGTCTATTCTCTTTGTCAATTACAATTCGCCAAGTGTATTGTCGCGAACCGCTATAGTCTAAGACAACGTGATTCTTTACTGTCGCCATGTCGTTAGGTTATGATTTCGAGTCCCAGACAGAAGTTCTTTCGTAAAATATAGTTTCTTTAATTTTTGGGAAAGTCTTAGGAATCTATACGTCCCAATTATGGGCAAGCAGTGCTGATGCCACTGTGAAATCCACAATTACATAATTACTAAATTGATACGCGGAATGGCATTATAGCTAGTCCCGAAATTCACATCCACTTGAAGAAAAGGGTTAAAATATAATTTCCGAATTTTTGAGCTTCTAGAAAATTTGGTTGGGCTTTAGGATAGAATGGGAAAAATTTTATATGTTCATATTAGAGCCCTGCACGAGTGCTCACTAAACAAAAAATTATTCAATCTCATTCAAATGAATTGTGTGTTACAGGCAACAGTACCAATGCTCAACCTGTTAAATCGATTTTACTAAACTATCTAGTATCTGATTGGGAGTTGATGATCTACTTCGATTCGTTAACAAACCCAGTGTGTGTGCTAGCATTAGCAAAGGAACTTAATCTATGTGCTTATATGACAATACTGAACCGCAATAAATACCATGGATAATGTTTAAGAATATAGTCGAGATCATAAAGAATGTTTTAAATCACTTTCCGAGTCTGACTATTTAGTAAATCCCGAAAAAATACCAAGGTGGATACAAAAAAGTAATAAGGCAATTTTTGAAAACATAATTTCGTTCACCATGTGTTAAAACTTTAACATGATGTTCAACTCGGCCCACACGTAGTTTTAATCTCATATTTAGTTAACTCAGCCTATGTCATAAATATGTCACTTTTTGTAATGGCATTAATATTAACAGCTACACTGACGAGGATCGCTCGCAACAGGATAGGCGAGACTTCGAGACACAATCAGTGTCAGAGGTCGTAAATACATGCCGCAGCCGAGACACCACTTGAAAGGGTCGACTTGACTCGTATCGCGTGGGAATCATCCCTTGTGACCCACGCGGATCTTAAATACACATCTTTGTGCTTTACAAACACATTGTTGGATAAGAATAGAAATAAGAAATAATTCTAAATAAAAGAGAACTCACTCACCAGAGTGAGTCAGTACAAATCAAAACTTACAACCGTGCTCACTTTAAAGGTGTATATTTATATACACCATGTCATCATTTCCGGATATAGAGCTTCATTGTACCTTCACATATATGATGTACAGTTAAGCATATATAGGATTTTTGGGAAAAACTATTCGTCCACGCGTCTGACGTGATTGCATATTATTGAACCGAGTTCCTTTTTATAGAGGTCCGTAACATTTCGGGATACCGTTGTTGGATGAGGATGCAGTTGTAAATGTAAATTTTGGCTATACAGCTCCTAAAACGGGGCCAAGCCAAGCTTCTCACGATCTCTTGGCGTGTGTGCTTTAAATTTTTCGCACAAGAGAAAGGGACCTACAGTTTAACGCCGGATCCGAACGGCAAAGTTTGAGAATTTGCTTTATCATGGCTAGTTACTTCACAGCTGGCGCCAATAGCTGGTGAAGGTAACCGTATGTGTAAAAGCTATTTTCTAAAGAAATAAAAAAACTTTTATTATTAGATGTTCATAGGCGGGATCGAACCCACGACCTCCCGCCCAGCAGTCCAGCACACTAACCACTGGGCCACATACGGCTCAAGCAGTTGGGGAAGCAGTTGGTTGACGTTAACATTAGCTCCAAGGCGACTTCCTATTTCAAGGGCAAGTGACGTGAGGTCTTTAATACCAGAATCGCCTGTGACACAGAATGGCCGACAATTTTGAGCGACCCACTTTGTCACAGTCCTTGTGACCGATGATTTCGTTTCCGCATCTACATACGTGTATAGTAGGTTCATGCTCGTTACCAGTCACTTTTATTTTGAAGATCCTGTAGCATTTATGTCGAGCTACATTTGACGTAGAGCCATTATATTTAAAAACACTCAAGCATGTTCGTCACGTTTGGAATTAAATTTCTTGTCTTCCAGACCCACACCTTGCTTCTACCGTGTTTTCCGCTAATGCTTGTTCCAGATGGTGGCGGCCTCTATGGTTTAACTTACATCGCAAGAATTGTTCTCAATTTTTTTTTAATAACAAAACTAGTAGTAATATCAACACAGTTAACACGAACTGAAACTAGTGTGAGACCGAGACATACGAGATGACAAGAATCACATGGCAGGTTAACTTTGACTCAACGAATCTTTGAGTTTAAATGAAATTAAGTAAATCAATAAAAGTGGTTTCGTTCCGATATATGAATTGGTTTGCTAGTGTTCACAGTGTGATTGCCTACTGTTAACATAATTTAGTGTGAGCTCGTGCAGGGCTCTAAACCATATCTATAAACTATATGAACTCGAAACTGTCTACAAGATAAAAGTACACACTTTCTACAACTTCGACGCGAAAAAAGTAGCATCGGGTTAAGCTAGTGTTATATAAATCAGCAATGACAATCTTTTAAAATTAGAAAACAGAGAGAGAGCAAAATTCCAGATCACTGGCTGCTGTGCTATTGCTTTTTTTCTGTGATTCTGTTAAGTCACCGTCAAGTCACTGTTTAGTCAGTGCCGAGCATAGCTGTTAAATTACGATTACGATTAGTAAACAATTACATTATTTTTTAAAATAATTGTAATGATTATATAATCCTCTTGGTTAAAAATATTTGATTACTAATTGATTACTTTCTGAAATAATCAAAAATAATCGGGATTATTTAGGATTATTAAAAAATAATCAAAAATAACACAGTGTTACAGCCAAAATATACTTTCGAAATGACCTAGCACACGCTGTAGAGCAGGTCGAGTATAGCATTTCCTCATACTTGGTTTTTTCCTAACACCCCCAAAATCTGAAGATATGGCCCAAAAACCGCTTTTTGCTTTTTTACCTCACTTAAATATATATAACTCGCAAATGGACCGTCTGAATGCTCATAACCTTATCAATTCCGATAGCCACGAGAGGGATCTAAAACATTATAATCAATGGTTTGACTAATTTAACGCGATGGCTGAGAAATGCGGCTTACAGATCAGGCATTTTCAACTTTTTTTGAGAAATTTGTACTTTGACCATCACTGGTTTAACTATTTTATTCTATGCGATTTTTCCTTAAAGTTTGTAATAAAAGCCCATTTAATTCTCCGTCGAACGGTTGTTGTCCCAATGAATTTGGATACCGTTTGACGAAGTTATGCGCGATTTTCTGAGTACACATCGACAATCTAGTATTTTTTTTAGTGTGCTAACATATTTATGTTTGCTTTCACATAATTGCCCCTAAAAGTAAACTCAGTTTTGATTTGGCGCCAGATTCAAATAATATTTTTAAATACTTAAAATGCAAATATATATAAACTTCCATGTATCAAAATTTTTTCGCAAATATTAACGGTCTTTGAATACTGTTATCTAGCATAAAAATAAATTGAGCTATATTGAGTAGGTGTGGGCTGCAAGTGGTTGTTATTATTTTTTAATGAGCTGAAATTGGCATATTAAACAAAAGAGCCGTGCACAGCAAGAATCGTATACAGGTAGGCACGGTTAAGGCTTGTGAAAAATAGATTGCTTTCAGGGCGCAAGCCTTGGCCACGACAGGACATATCTGGTCTAATGCAGAGAATTAAGCTGCGGGTTCTATTTAATAATAAACCCCTTTGGTACCTAAGAAATTACTTTACAAGTCTACAAACAAAGCCCAATGATAACTGTCAAGCCACGATTGTAGAGAACCGCGATAAAATACCATGGATGACCGATGATGAAGAATATGAAAACACTGTAACAGGATGGACGAACCATTAAATACCAAATAAAAACCCAGTCCTGAAACGCGGCGCAGAAGCATAGATTTTAACAGCAACGTATGAGGCGGCGATCGGCGTCTTCGAGAGAGAATTATTTGTTATTATTTTATTTATAACCTTTCGGTCAGTAATAGCAGTGGTCGAGATCGTCAGGCATATGTGATATAAATTTCGGGCCAAAAAAGAATCCCAAAAATCCACGAAGCAGCTGGTGCTGCTATAACTCCTGCTAAATTGCTGAAGACTGGCGAAGTATTATTAACATCTTTACTTTTAAAAAGGAAACTGTTGAATACATTTTGTCAACCATTGAAATAAATACTATATACTTATAAGCGAGTTAAAGTCGCCCATACTGCACTTATGCGGGCTGACGTCGACACTCTTGGTTTTATTTGTTTTAACTCACTTCAAATCAAGCCAATTACACTTGTTGCGACGTCAGCTTGTGCGGGTTCTCGCCTCAAAAGAAGGCAATTTATTATGCGCTGAGTTTTTAGACAGGATAGCGAGCTATGCATTACCCATCGGTGCTTAGGTGCAAGCTGATGTCACTTTCTTCTCATTTTTACTTGGCGCGGTCCACTTTGGTTATTATTTGGTATTTAATGGTTCGTCCATCCTGTTATAGTGGTTTTTATATTCTTCATCATTGGTCATCCATGGTATTTTTTCGCGGTTCTCTACAATCGTGGTTAGACAGTTATCATTGGGCCTTGTTTGTGGACTCGAAAAGTAAATTCTCGCAGCTAAATTCTCTGCATTAGACCAGATATGTCCAGGCGTGGCCAAGGCTTGCGCCATGAGAGCAATCTGCTTTTCACAAGCCTTAACCGTGCCTACCTGTCTACGATTCTTGCTATGCACGGCTCTTTTATATTATATGCCAATTTCAGCTCATTGACAAATAACAACAACCACTTACAACCCACATCTACTCACTATACGTAGCTCAATTTATTTTTATGCTAGATAACAGTATTCAAAGACCGTTAATATTTGCGAAAAAATTTTGATACATGGAAGTTTATATATATTTGCATTTTAAGTATTATTTAAATCTGGCGCCAATCAAAACTGAGTTTACTTTTAGGGGCAATTATGTGAAAGCAAACATAAATATGTTAGCACACTAAAAAAAAATACTAGATTGTCGATGTGTACTCAGAAAATCGCGCATAACTTCGTCAAACGGTATCCAAATTCATTGGGACAACAACCGTGCGACGGAGAATTAAATGGGCTTTTATTACAAACTTTAATGAAAAATCGCATAGAATAAAATAGTTAAACCAGTGATGGTCAAAGTACAAATTTCTCAAAAAAAGTTGAAAATGCCTGATCTGTAAGCCGCATTTCTCAGCCATCGCGTTAAATTAGTCAAACCATTGATTATAATGTTTTAGATCCCTCTCGTGGCTATCGGAATTGATAAGGTTATGAGCAATCAGACGGTCCATTCGCGAGTTATATCTATTTAAGTGAGGTAAAAAAGCAAAAAGCGGTTTTTGGGCCATACCTTCAGATTTTGGGGTGTTAGGAAAAAACCAAGAATGAGGAAATGCTATACTCGACCTGCCCAACAATATGTACTGGGTCTCGTGAAAAGTATGTGCAGATTTTTTTTTTTTGTAACACTGTGTAATCAAAAAATAATTCGACTACTTTACAAGATTATTTTTGATTATTTTCAAAAAAAAAGGCATAGCCAGATGTGTGATTTCGTATAGCACTTTTAGCTGCCTACTAATACTTGTCGGTAATGGCGTAGAGGTTAAGGCCTATGACTGAAAGGCAGTAAATTCTAGGTTCAAGTCCCAGTTTGGGGCATGGATTTTTTTTTTCTTTTAATCTAGAATTGCAATTGCATTACTGCCTGAGGTAGCTACTAACTAGGGGTGCCAGTGTTTAGCTCAGTGGAAGTCGTTTGTTGAATCTCGCCTCGAACGATCTAACAAAAAAGGTTGTTCTTTTGGTAGGAAATAGCTTTTACACATCCGGTTCCCTTTACGAGCTACTGGCGCCAGCTGTGAAGTAACAAGCTATGAAATAGCTTCTCAAACTTTGCCGTTCGGATTTGGAGTTAAACTGTAGATCTGTTTGTCTTGTGCAACAAATTATAAGCGCACACACGCACAGAGATTGAGAGAAGCTTGACTTGGCCCTTTTGGGCTGTAGAGCCAATTTTACATTTTTACTGACTAACTTAAGCTCGAAACCGGAACTTCAGGTGACACTGAACCGAAGAGTCATTTCAAACGAGATGTTGATAGTCCTGGAGGGAGTCATAATGCAGGCCATAGCACGATGAAATGAAAAGGAGAAACAATTCATTTTTGCCTTGCTGTACTTAATAGCATAAACTGGTACTCGGGAGCTAATGCAATTGTTTTTTGAAATTCTAGATTACAAAAAAAAAAAAAATTAAAAAAACAAAAAAAATGTCTCACAAACTGGGACTTGAACCTAGGACTTACTGCCTTTCAGTCATAGGCCTTAACCTCTACGCCATTACCGACAAGTATTAGTAGGCATCTAAAAGTGCTATATGAAATCACAAATCTGGCTATGCCTTTTTTTAAAATAATCAAAAATAATCTTGTAAAGTAGTCGAATTATTTTTTGATTATTTTTGATAATTTTTGATTATTTTTTAAAAATCATAAATAATCCCGATTATTTTTGATTATTTCTGAAAGTAATCAATTAGTAATCGTGTATAACTGAAAATAGTCGTATTGTAATCATTATTTTGCCTATCAAAAAAAAAAAATAATCAAATATGTAATCATTACGATTAGTAATCATTACTTAACAGCTATGGTGCCGAGTTACTGTCAAGTCACTGTTTAGTCGCTGTCAAGTCACTGTTTAGTCATTGCTTAGTCACTGTTAGCTCACATTCAAGACACAGTAAAGTCACTGTTGAGTCAAAGTTACGTCAAGTCAATTCAGTGTTTAGTCACTTTCAAGACACTGCTTAGTTACTGTCAAGTCACTGTTTAGACACTGTTCCGTCAGTGTCAAGTTACTGCTTAGTCACTTTCAAGTCACTGCTTAGTCACTGTATTCAGTTTAGTCATTGCTTAGTCACTGTTAAATCACTGTCAAGACACTGCCAAGTCACTGTTTAGTCACTGTTGAGTAACCCCCACTTGCCCCCAACTTTCCCTCCACTTTGCACCCCATCGCTAATCCTTACTTTCCCCACGTTCCCTCGTTATGCATGACTTCAAGGCAGCACTTCAGCGTCACGTGCAGCTGACATCAAATTTTACTTCTACCTAAAGCTTCCGTCCCGAAATGAAAAATGTTTTACATTAAAACTGTCTTTCGATAGAACGCGACTTTTGAAGAATATTCATTAAAAAAAATTTTGGGTATCCCTATGGTTTCTTTTTAAAAGAATTTTTAAATATACAGGTTTTGTGAAATACAAAATGTTGTACAAGCTTTTCGTCAAACGTCAAATAAATAATGAAAAATAAATATTTTAACGACTAAAATCAAGAACTCACATGGAATAAAGTTGCGGCGATAAGCCATTGTTTCTATTTAAGTCTTTATCTTTAAATTAAAATTTTAATTTGTGCTCAAATGCTTGTTACAGTCTAAAAAATGTTTTAAGTGCGTAGTCATAAAAAAGGATGATTCATAAAATACTTAGTTTTTGGTAACAAAAGGGATTTAGCAAACTCAGATCCAAACAAAACTTTAAAAGGATCTCGCGCAAAATATTGACCACAGAAAAGAGGAATATTCCAAAAATGGTACAAATCCTTTTTCTACAAGCAGATATATAAACACAGACCTCAATCATAAAATTGTTAAAAGGTAAACAGTTTGTAGGTTAAGTATAGGCAAAAAAGAACCGTAGTAAGAACAATTTTTTTTTAACGACTGATTTAAAAATTATTTATGCACAGTCCGCTCAAACAATAAAAATTCAACTGGTTTTAAGTTCCCACAGGCAGATAATTTGCCCATGTCTTAATAAGAGTTTGGTTAAATAGGCAAAATTAGGAAATTTTTCGGCCATATTTGATAAATCATAATCAAGGTTATTTACCCAAGCTTTCATCAAAATTTATGCAAATCATTTGCCTGTGGGATCTAAACTTAGAAAATTGTTATTTTTCTTTATTTTTTAAATTCTTACTTTTCATATTTTTTGACATCGGATGAATAGCATATACTCATATAAATAGCATTGATCATCTAATCCCCGATCCCCAGCGAGTGAAATGACAAAATGTTCTTTATCTGTTGGCACGAGAAAACCGTTCGCACGAGGTGGTCCTTATTTTAAGGAATGAGGGGGGAGGGGAAAGAGTCAAAGCCAATTCGAATTGAATTGTAATTAAAGAGTGGCTGCCATGAGGTCAATGTGATATATAGTTCCTAATTAGTGGTTCAACGAAACGGGACTTATGTGAAAAATATTGTTTCTTTAATTTTTCAGTTATGGGACCTTTACCCTAACCATTATTCGATGAGGTTTTTATCTCTGATTCAAGTTCATTAGAGTGAGTGTCGAAACGAGTTTGAAGGCTTCATGAGTTGGTTTTATTGCATTCATGTCGCTCTCCATTTTTAACAATTTTTTGGGTAGATTGTTTCCAAATCGTTCGATCCATCAGATAAACTATGGTCGAGTTATGAATCAAATATTCTTATTAGCGCAATAGCGATGGCCAGAACTTCACACAAATTTCTTGAACAGGCATTCAATGCTTAAGTACCTAAAGTAAAGTGTAACCACCCAATTCTGATATCATGATTTCAAAGTTATGTTATTTTCTATGTTAAATGAAGCATGCACTAGCTAAAGACATTGGTTTTCAGATTCCATTTTGGTTGTCTGATTCATTGATTCATTTTTTTTCTGTGGGTACCCAAAATTATGGCAGCCAAGGCAAAGTTTTTTCACAAAACTGCCAAATGCAATTTAGTTGATAGGATCAAAATCTTAGAGTGTGCCAACCAACCCCCTCTCGCAACTGACTTTCGTTGGGCTCTATGCAAAGTGACTTCGTTGGCTGGAAGAATTTTACGATTTAAATGCGATTTACGGCGCTAATTCGTTGTGGCAATGGCAGTGCCGGAGTCAGAGTCAGAGGCAGAGCCAGACCGAGAACAAGGCAATTGAATGGCGTTGGTGGCGACTTGGTTGTTGGTTGCCCTTATAAACCATAGCATACTTTTCAGCTTCATTTGAGTGCGGGCGCATTCATCATATAGCCGCCCAGTGAATGGGGAGTTTTTTTTTATAGTGTATTTTAATTTGGAATCAGAGAGGCTTTAATTTATGAGAATTTCCAGAATTGCATTCAAATGATGCACTTAAAGACCTCTCACACAACATTAAAACTTGACAGAAAATGCAATTGAAATTCTTAGAATATTTCTTCATCCTTTCAGTTCGTGCGCCATTGTGCTGGGCCTGCAGTATATTTTTCTTTCTTCCCACCGACTCTGAAGTCTGGTAATCCTTTTGATTTTCCAACTATTTCTTATGCGATTGCTGCCGTGCATTATGCCCGGGCCAACAATTGGTTTTGTCGTGCTTCTCCTCGTCATCATCTTATTATGCCACCTTTTGGTTGAGCCGCTGCTGCTCGTTGTCTGTGACCCATGAGTGCACTCGGTGAGTGCTTGAGCTATCCTTCTTGGTGGCATTGCTGCCTGCTTATAATGGTAGGCAAATTTCGTTATCAGCAATTGGTGACTGCCTGAGTCTCTGTGTCTGTCTGTCTGTGTGTGCGATTATGCAGCTCTAATGGCTTGATAAATGTGATTTTGAAATGATGTTGGTGCTGATTATATAATTGAATAAGCACGATGACAGACTATCAGCACATGCATGCATGCTAAACTAGAGCCAACTAATTGCCAATAATTAATACCAACTCTCGCACTCTCTCCCACTCGCTTTCTGTATTAACGTGACCACATACCAAACAAAAAGCCAGTCCTTGATTTATGGACGCGACTTTGTGGCTGTATTTTGTGGCTGACAGCAAACTAAGTGCGAATCATTTATGGTTGAGGGCAGCAACCGACTCGAAGGCAAAAGTTTTAATAATAATTTGCAAATAAATTACAACCAAGTTGGTGGCCATTAGAGGAGCAATTGTTGGTGTTGTTGCTGTTGTTGTTGCTCTGCTGTTGGCTGTGTTGGTGTACATTAAGAAGTCATTGGCATAAATTGCAATTTAATGTCTGCCGCTTTGGCCTCTGAAAACATCTTTTAAATTTCGCCTGCTGCCAAATAGTTGAAGCATATTTATTGCGTCTGTTGTGTTCTCTGTCTCTGCACTGGCAGAAAAACTATATAAATTTCAGGTCCCACATCTCGGAGATACGCATGCAGAAACCCAAGGATAAACTTTGGTATACCAGCAAAGTATGTTGGACTTTGCATGATGACGTTGAGAAGCTCGTCAAAAGTAGGAAAGAACCTCACTAAGCCTTTTGATACCAAAAATTTAGGCAAGGTGATGCCCAAACTCACATTATCAAGCTTTGCGCTTTTGTGCGTAGCAGCGAAACACGAAGTAAACGTCATGACGTTAAACATGAGAAACACTCGTGAGAGAGAAAAAGACGAAAGCACGCGTCGTGAGAGAGCTAGCCGTCGGGCGTGTAGAAATAAAGTACAACCATGGCGAAGCAGAGTTTGCATTCCCTGCATACATCGTTACATGGTGTTCTAAAGTACATAGTAGTTTTTAATGTAATAATAAAGGAATTAAAAAAAAACAGTCTTATAAATAAGCACGTAAAAAACATTGACCTCGAGCCGGCTTAAAAATCCCATCATATTTAAAAACTCCCAAAGAAGAATAACCTTAATCATTTTTATTTAGAACATCAAAAGCCTACTGAAGATGGGACCGAGAGGTTCTTGAAACAGTACCGTAATGGCAATCAAGTCTTGTAGGTGTTGAAAGCATAGCATCATGACCTCGACACAAAATAATTTTAAATTCTTAGATCGGTGCGTATTTTAGTTAAGTTTTGCATAGATTAATTAACGTTTGGGAATTTTGCTTACTTTTTCGCAGATTGCAGCTGATCCAAATAATTTTCCAACAACTATTTTTCTCAGTGCATTCGTGCATCCCTTTCACACTGCATTGGGCGTACGCTCCATTGGCGTGGCATACTTTCCGGCGCTGCCATTTTTATGGCTTCTCACTTGTGTGTTTATGGATTCGCACCTTAATTTGCCTGTTGTCTGATTTCCTCTTTTGTTGGCCCGCAGCTTCTCCGAATTAATGTGCTTATATTTCAGCGAAAATGTTTCGTTCACTTTGCAGTTTGTCATTTATTTTTTGTGCTGTTTAAATTCCATTTGATTGCTCCGTGCGCCACTTTAATTAAGGCGCTGGCGAGTTAATTACGCTCAAAACGTTCAAGGGAGCGCCGTAAATATTTTCTGGTCATTAATATGGCAGCCGGGCAAAGACCGAATGAAAGCGAGGTGAAATTTGTTAAAGTCAATGGAGGAAAGTGCATAAAAATGGCAGCCGGCCAAGTGCAGCAGCAGCTGCATCCGTCCTCTCCCTCTCCTTTGGACCATAATTGTGTATGTAATTGTAAACGCTGAATTAAACAAGCGTCATTAAAATGTAATTAATTGTAATTTACGTTTACGTTCCGCTGCCCTCACGTTGGGCCAGGTGTTGGCGTCTTTGCCTTGTTTTTCTGCGGCTTCCCGGGTTTTCCTTTTTTTAACTTGACGTAAGATCGTACAGCTTAATGACCTTTTCGCCGGCTTTAAAGCATAAATATGTAGCTCATGCTAATTAATTTCATTGCAATTGATATGGAAAGTTAATTTACAACAGGTAACGGTTAATTTGATTACGACCACATGCTGCGGCTCCAGTTCAATTGCATGATTAATGCCACACACGGCGTATGCTTAATCAATGAAGCGGCAAAGCAGTTGCCAGTCTGTGGACAAAACCGAAAAATGGATGGCAAGACTTTTGCATTTGCATCAGTTCTTCAATATAATTAAACGGGCCATTTCTTGGCCCGTTTACATGCAAATGATGCCAGCTCCACAATAAAATGCGCACGGCTGCATAAATATTTACATGTGGCTGACATAGCGGGCCACATTTGCATATTTTAATTATAAGTGCAACAACAGCAGCAACAGCTCCTGCTCCACCAGCTCCAGCAGCAACAGCAGCAGCGCATTTGTCATTTTCATAACGGACAAGCAGCTCAGTCAACAACCCGCAAGGCGAGGCGATGGCAAAGACGCCCGGCAAAAACTTACTTACATACTTAGCCATAGTTCAATGAGCAGTGCAATGTCCCTTTGCCTTTGCAAGGACCTTCGACGGCACCAGCCAGTGGCAGTCAGGCAGCCTGGCAGCCAGTGCATGCATAAGTATGTGTGCTATACATATACACGCACATTTATCTATGTACAATTTTGATAGCGTTCGCAGAAAGGGTACCATGACTTTGCTAAAAAGGGAAATATTTTTCTTATTTGAGCTTAAGAAAATATGAAGAAATACAGTCAGCTGGGCTTTGGCATTGTTTAAGAGATGAGCTTGGACAAAATGTACAAATCATATTTAAATGTAACTAGTTTCAGCTTTCAGGAAGTGTAGTTTCTTTAGCAAGAAAAATGTTAATTTACTTGTGTAATAAAAGTCTTAATTAACATTTGGGATATTTCATATCGACTCGGCCTCCCCCTTTATTTTTATATCCAAAATATTTTTAATGACTCCTGTTTTGAAGGGCTATACATAGGGGTAAATATTTCTGAAGTGGGCAACTATTTTTTTCATAGTCTCCAAACATTTTAATTTTTTTGTTAGAATAAACCAACGATATTTAATAGATTTTTCAGAGTTTTTTTATAAATAAAAATTTCAAAAAATATTGCCTTTCCTGTACTTTGTAGTTTAATATTTGAGAAATATAGAGAGAAAAGCTAAATTCGACCGAAGTCTATATACCTTTGGAGCACGAGATATGCCTGCCAGTTTGATATTTGGCAGCTATACAATAAATTCATCAATATATTCAATTTCAATATACCCTCTCCAAGGGTATAAAGATTAAATGGCGGTTTGACAAAAAACGGCGATTTTGAGATTTTTCAAAAAATATTAGGAGTAACCCTTATGCTATTCTAAGTACTCTGAAAAAGGCTTTATGACGGCGGCCATAACTTTCCGAGAAATGCAAAAAACCGCCAAAGGAAGAACCAGTTTTTAATTCACCCACGATCAACTTCATAAAGGCCTAAAACCACACCTAACAAGTAAGAGTGTTGCGGTCGAGTGCCCCGACAGCAAAATACCCTGTTCCAAGTAACGTGGTTCCAATAGCTTCGAATTCCATTTATTTTTAAATTTATTTCAATAAATGGGCAGGCGCACTTATGTACATATCTTCGGTGTTTTCGCTCGGATCTCATTGTGGTACACAGAATAGATAGATGTTGGGCCTCACTGAATATATATTAAGTCACTAGGTTCAAACTTAAAAATTGTAGCTCGGACAGTTTTTCGCGGTTAGAAGAAGATGGAGGAGGAATTTGCCAAACCTGGAGCAAACTTTATCTGGGTACTGAAACAAACACGATGTGCGTACTGTATACACCTATATACATGCCAAAATTTGTGGGTCTATCTATTACAGTCTCTGAGATCGACGCGTTCATACAGACAGACAGACGGACAGACGGACATGGCTAAATCGACTTGGCTGTTGATGCTGATCAAGAATATATATACTTTATGGGGTCGGAGGTGCTTCCTTCTCCCTGTTACATACATTTGCACAACTTCATGATCCCCTTTTTCCCATTTTTAATGGGAACAGGGTATAAAAATAGATCGAACTGCGTTACTAGATTCTCCAATTAGGCCTTGGTCCATGGACAATTTATACCCTTGGAGAGGGTATATTGAAATTGTCCGGATGTTCGGACATGAATCCAATTAAAAACATGTGTGGTAACCTTGCACATCGTCTTTATGCTGGCGGACAAAAGTTCATCTCGACTGAAGAGCTTCGAAAGCCGTAACCTGGAATGGGCCACAGACGGCCACTGTTAGTTAGTCATTAGTAATATATATCGATTTGCCGAAGAAATGATAAAAATCGGAGGAGCGGTTCTCAAGTTATGAGCAATAAAAGTCCAAAACCCCCCTTCCCCCTCTGCAACAACCAACAACGCATTTCATTCAGCAAAGAAGAAAAGAGAGATAAAGAGAGAGCAACTTGGAGCTAAGCGCAGCAGCAGCGCTGCATTCAGCATCTACTCCAGGTACAGAGTATGATATAGTAGGTAGGAAAGATGCTGAAGAGGGGCAACTGGGTGGGTACTGAGAAAGATCTGGCTGGGATCTAGGTTGGATCTTGGTAAGATCTTGGTTAGATCTTAGTAGGATCTGAGTGGAATCTAGGTAAGTGAATAACTTAAATTCTGACTAATGAAAACAAGAAAACAAAGAAAAAAAGATAAATCAATTTATTTTTATTAAAAATGATTATTCAAAGTTTAAAAGTTTATCAGTGTCCAGAACAAGGCTGTCGTTGCGTTCGCTGCTTTTCCTTAGGAAAAACCTTGAAAATCAACTGCTGCAGAATAAAGCTTAATTAGCAGTCGATTATTCAATCCGGCAATGGAGCAATCTGCAAATCTGCTTTCACTGTCTCGTGCTCCTCTCCCGTATAGAAAAATATGTACATCATCCCTTAAAAGTGATTTTTTAACCATTAAAGGAAAGCATCTGGAGTAGGTTCACCATGGGTGATTTGGACTCTTCTACGTCTGGTTTTTCTTTTCAAAATTGCGACCACTTGATTATACGCTCCTTTACCGTGGAAAGTAGCAAAATAATGTGCCTCAGCTTTTAAGCCGGAATCAAGTTCGTGATTTAAAAGATTCGCCATTAAGAAACGATTTTTATAATGTTGTTACCGGCCCGTCTTTGGGATCCATTGAATATTTTCGGAATCGATTTATTTTCGCTTAAAAAGTATATAGCAGAAATAAAATATTTCATTGATCATTTTGCTTCATCCAACGCAGCTGAAAATGTGAAAAGGATATTATAAAAATGAATCTTAATTTGGATACTCGAATTTCCATTCTACGGGGATCCTTTTTTTTCTCTGTG
The DNA here is from genome assembly GCA_018904275.1 of Lordiphosa clarofinis. Classification (NCBI taxonomy): domain Eukaryota; kingdom Metazoa; phylum Arthropoda; class Insecta; order Diptera; family Drosophilidae; genus Lordiphosa; species Lordiphosa clarofinis. The sequence continues at coordinate 312,136 of JAEIGQ010000003.1, forward strand.
TGGCTAAAACTTTCTGGTTGGGAATAAAAAACAGTTAATGAACAGTTTTTCTAATTTATAGTATGTTTTCACCTCAAGAACAGTTTTTTGAGAACACAAAAGCTCAAATTGAGTTAATATTGTTCCATATTTAAGAACTTGATTTAAGTTAAAATTGTTCCATTTTCAATAGTATTTTAAACTCAATTGGGAAAAAAAAATTTGATTGATTTTGGACCAGGTGTGAGCGCATTCCTTACATTTAGGAGGAATATGGAACGTGTGGACGTATCTTTTGGAATTGGCAGGAAAGGGTGTAATGTACAATCACAACCGAAAACTTTCAACCTCTATTTGTGTCGTAAAAGTTCATAAGGGTGTATCTTATGCCGAGGGGTGTATTGAGAATTTTCTTGAATGTACTCCAAAAACAACGGAAATGGGACACCTAGGACTTTTTATATCCCATTTTGTATAGGTGTTAATATACACTGACCAAACAAAGCCTAGTTGTTTTTCCTTGCCTTTAGATATGGGTTGTCTGTTGAAGATGGAGAGTCGTGTGGGACTTTTTTGACTGCGGCTAGCAGAAACAGCCTGTGGGGGGGGTTCTTTTGACTCTCGTATGTCACAACGTCCATAACACATATAGATAAAAATCCCTTATGCCTTGTAGCCGTCAAACCAAAAATTAGAATTTATTAGAATTGTAGAAGAGGGAGAAAAGAAAATGTATGAGACAGCAACAACTACCCTAACTCTTGTTTTATTGTATGCTGACTTGATGTTCTGACAGCCGTACTCTTAACCCGCCCTACCAATTGATTTTCCGTATGTACGATTTGACCGAAAAATCCCTAAGTCAAATGATTACCTTTCTGTTCGCTTACCCCATTACGGAAGAAATATGTTGTTTTAACCTTCATAATTACACAGTGCTACAAATTTCCAAAAATTGTAATAACCTGGGTATTGGCATAGCGTACGCTGTAGAGCAGGTCGCGTACAGCATTTCCTCATACTTGGTTTTCCTCGGGGACCCCCAAAATCTGAAGTTATGGCCCAAAAACCACTTTTTACTATTTTACCGCAATTAAATAGATATAACTCGCGAATGGACCGTCTGATTGTTCATAACCTTATCAATTCCGATAGCCACGAGAGGGATCTAAAACATTATAATCAATGGTTTGACTAATTTAACGCGATGGCTGAGAAATGCGACTTACAGATCTGGCATTTTCAACTTTTTTTTTTTTAGTGTGCTAACATATTTAGTTTTGCTTTTACATAATTGCCCCTAAAAGTAAACTCAGTTTTGTTTGGCGCCAGATTCAAATAATACTTTTAAGTATTTAAAATGCAAATATATATAAACTTGCATGTTTAAATTTCTTCTCAAATATTAACGGTCTCTGAATACTGTTATCTAGCATAAAGATAAATTGAGCTACGTATAGTGAGTAGATGTGGGTTGTAAGTGGTTGTTGTTATTTGTCAATGAGCTGAAATTGGCATATAATATAAAAGAGCCGTGCGCAGCAAGAATCGTATACAGGTAGGCACGGTTAAGGCTTGTGAAAAGCAGATTGCTCTCATGGCGCAAGCCTTGCCCACGCCTGGACATATCTGGTCTTATGCAGAGAATTTAGCTGCGGGTTCTATTTAATAATAAACCCCTTTGGTACATAAGAAATTACTTTTCAAGTCTACAAATAAGGCCCAATGATGATGATGATAAAGTAATTTCTTAGGTACCAATATTATTAATAGAACCCGCAGCTAAATTCTCTGCATAAGACCAGATATGTCCAGGCGTGGGCAAGGCTTGCGCCATGAGAGCAATCTGCTTTTCACAAGCCTTAACCGTGCCTACCTGTATACGATTCTTGCTGTGCACGGCTATTTTGTTTAAAATGCCAATTTCAGCTCATTAATAAATAATAACAACCACTTGCAGCGCACATCTACTCTGTATTGCTCAATTTATCTTTAAGCTAGATACAAGTATTCAGAGACCGTTAATATTTGAGAAGAAATTTAAACATGCAAGTTTATATATATTTGCATTTTAAATACTTAAAAGTATTATTTGAATCTGGCGCCAAATCAAAACTAAGTTTACTTTTAGGGGCAATTATGTGAAAGCAAAAACAAATATGTTAGCACACTAAAAAAAAATACTAGATTGTTGATGTGTACTCAGAAAATCGCGCATAACTTCGTCAAACGGTATCCAAATTCATTGGGACAACAACCGTTCGACGGAGAATTAAATGGGCTTTTATTACAAACTCTAAGGAAAAATAGCTTAGAATAAAATAGTTAAACCAGTGATGGTCAAAGAACAAATTTCTCAAAAAAAGTTGAAAATGCCAGATCTGTAAGTCGCATTTCTCAGCCATCGCGTTAAATTAGTCAAACCATTGATTATAATGTTTTAGATCCCTCTCGTGGCTATCGGAATTGATAAGGTTATGAGCAATCAGGCGGTCCATTCGCGAGTTATATCTATTTAAGTGAGGTAAAAAAGCAAAAAGCGGTTTTTGGGCCATAACTTCAGATTTTGGGGGTCCCCGAGGAAAACCAAGTATGAGGAAGTGCTATTCGCGACCTGCTCTACAGCGTACGCTATGCCAATACCCAGGTTATTTCGTTATTACCCAGGTTCCTTCGGATGCGAAAGTCCTCGCCAACTTTCAAAGGTCCATAAATCCTGCGAAGAATCTTTCGCTCGAAAACGCCAATCGACGCCTCATCCGCTGATGATATTGCCCATGCTTCTGCGCCGTATTGCAGGACTGGGATGATAAGCGACTTATATAGCGCTATTTTTGTTCTTCGCTTGAGGTTTCTGCTCTTGAGCTCCCTACTTAGCCCGTAATAGCATCGGTTTGCGAGCGTGATTCTTCTTCGAATTTCCAGGCTGATGTTGTTGTCGCCGGTTATCATCGTTCCAAGGTAGACAAAGTCCTCTACAACTTTAAAGTTGTACTCTCCCGTTGCAACAGATTGCCCAAGTTGTGTGTACTTCTGTTTCGAGGACACTAGGTACTTCGTCTTGTCCTCGTTTACCGCTAAACCCATTAGCTCCGACTGCTTCTCAATCTCTGAAAACGCATTGCTTACTGCCTGTTCGGTTTTGCCGATAATGTCAATATCATCGGCATATGCGAGTAGCATTACATCTTTATTAAAGATGGTGCCCGATCTGTTGGCATTTGGGCACTGGCGCAGAATATACTCCATCAGCAGATTAAAGAAGTCACACGATAAGGTATCGCCCTGCCTAAAACCTCTTTTGGTATCAAAAGGCTCGGAGAGGTTCGTTCCTATTTTGACGGAGCTTTGAGTGCTTCTCAACGTCATCATGCAAAGTCGAACGTACTTTGCTGGAATACCTCAAGTAGACAGGGCTTCGAAAAACCTTGACCTTATCGGCGTGTCGAAAGCGGCTTTGTAGATAAAAAGATGGTGATTTTCGATGTTTCTCTCATAGGTCTTCTCCAGGATTTGGCGCAATGTGAATATCTGGTCTGTGGTGGATTTACCAGGTCTAAAGCCACACTGATAAGATCCAATCAGTGTATCAACAAGCGGCTTTAGACTGATCTCGCGGTATTAAAGATTGGACAGAGAACACTTAGATTCCAATCGTCAGGCATGCTTTCGTCAACCCATATACGGCACAGAAGTTGGTGCATGCACCTTACCAATTCATCGCCTCCAGCCTTGAACAATTCAGCGGGCAACTTATCAGCGCCTGGCGACTTGTTGTTCTTTAGCCTTCGTATGGCTAAACAGACTTCCTGTTGGGGCGGGGGGTCTATCTCTATGTTGTCGATTGGTGGCATCGTTACTTCTCTAGAGGCGGCATCATGTTCGTCATCGCCTCCCAGTAGGTTGGAAAAGTAACTTCTCCATTTGTTAAGCGCCACTTGCGGATCTGTGACCAGATTCCCCTGTTCGTGTTTGCATTGTGCGACTCTGGGCTTGAAACCTTCTGTTAATTGCTTAATCTTTTGGTAAAATTTTCGAGTCTCACTCATGCCGAATAACATCTCGACTTCCTCGCGCATTCGCCTTTCCTGCTCAAACTTTTTTCTTCTAAAAAGGCGTTTCTTCTCTTTCTTTTTCTCCAGGTATCGCTCTTTAGCAGCCCGCGTTACTCTCGACTGCAGAGTTCTCCTGTAGGCAGCGTTTTTCTCTGCAGTAGCGCGTCGGGGGCTCGGAGTAACCGAGTATCTCCTTGGCAGCCGTACTCATGGAGTGCGATATACGCTGCCACTGTTCGCATATATCGGAAGGGAATGGGGAGGTTTCCCTGAGCAGTTGGGCGAGTTTAGCTGAGTAGGCTTCAGAGGTCCCTTGTGATTGCAGCTTCTCGACGTTTAGCTTTCGACGTGTGCCAGAGCGTGAGGCATGTGCCACACTGAGCCGCGTGCGTACCTTGGCTGCAACCAGGTAATGATCCGAGTCTATGTTGGCTCCTCGAATCGCACGCACGTCTAGTACACTCGATGAATGCCTTCCGTCGCACGATCTTTATGTCGTGGTCGGGGCAGCGCTCGTATAGTTGTTCCAGGCGCTCATAGAATTCATCTTTTATCGTGCCTTCCTTGTCTTCTGTTGGCGCGTGAGCACAGATAAGGCTAATATTAAAATATTTTGCCTTAAGTCTGAGCGCGGCTAGCCGTTCATCAACTGGTGTGAAGCTGATGACAGAGCGTCGCAGTCTATCACTCACTGCAAAGCCGCACCCAAACTCGTGCTTGGAGACATGCCCGCTGTAGTGTATCTCCCAGGGGGGTGGTGGTTTCTGTTCTGTCTTCTCTTTTGGTAGCGTTATTATCTTGCTCCCATGTCCAATCCATCGCATTTCCTGGAGTGCGGTAACGTCCGATGAATATTTTTTGAGGACTTTCACCAAGGCGATATCATCACCATCTCTGTTGAGGGTGCGGACATTCCAGGTGCATATAATTTCAAATCGTGGTCCTTAAAACGTTTGCGTGGGTCGTCGTCAGGGGGTGTCCGTATCCGAGGCATTGTTGTCGCAGTTTTGAATCTATCGAGCTGAAATTTTGCACAGAGTATTCTTTTGTCTGCACGCTGCTAATATGTCGGAACCGACCGGATCGGATGACTACTTCTTGTAGCTGCCATACATGATCGGTCAAAAACAGGTTTTTTCTCAATATTATCAGTCCATAGTAAGAATCAGCAGCTCTGCTTTCTGCTGCTACTGTTGCACAAAAATACATCCACAGCATACACCGCCGCAGGTACAGAGTTTCTTATTGTCAGGCTCTACCGACTTTCTTACTTGTTTTTTATTCAGCGTATGTTTAAAGCATATGATTTAAATTCCGGTAATCATAGCGAAATGGTTTAATGGCTCGTGTCCGCTTGAGTGTAGGCACTTTTTTTATTGAGATTATATTTTCAATTCGTATACTCTATTAAATGCCTTGATTGGCGGAACTCTGATATGATAAGCGCCAAAGGAAGGAAATTTGGATAAAGAATCTATATAAAGCTCAAAATCAGGTTTAATTTAAAACTTTGCTAGTCAATATAAAACAATTTATGGGCGCATTAGCGGAATGTATTTTAAAGATGTAGAAGATAACAAATACCTATTGATATTTAGACTCCTCATATGCGCAGGTACATAAAGTTTGTTATAGACTAAGCTAAGCCGCATTACGGTATTTCGGAAAGTTTCGAATCTTCCATGATGCAACTCCGCATGTCTAAAAAGAAATCCAGGTGGGAATGTAAAAAATGAGCTTTTATGTACATTCTACATCCCATTTCAGCTTAAGCCTCCGTAAATTCTTTGACCACTATCTCGTAATCAAGGCTTCTGTAGTTTCCTAAAAAAATTTTGACATAGGGACTTGAATGAAATCCATGCTCTTTTTCAATTTCATTCATTTTTTGCATCAAATGCATCGTCTCGCATTAGTTTACGAATTTGGGGGCCAATAAAAATGCCTGAAAATTGTAGTTTTTGAAATGTTTAATATATCATTTTATGGTGAATATAGCATTTTTATATTATACCTTCCTTAATTTTGCATCCCTTATGTTAGGGAAAGCTGCTCGCAGATGAAGAAATGGTTCGCCTTCTCTATTTAAGCGTATCACAAATTGCTTCATGTATCCAAGCTTCAAGTGAAGAGGAGGCAGAATAACGTCTTCAGTCTTAACTAATGGAATGTGCTTAACATTGTTTTCTCCTATATCAAATGCTCTGCGTGGTTCCCAGTCTTTACGCTCATAATGATTTTTTGCTCGACTATCCCACTTGCAAATATAACAAGGATATTTTGTGTATCCACCTTGCATGCCCAGGATAATGCTTAGAACTTTCAGATCAGCGACAATTTTCCATTTATGATGTGCATAATTTATGTTTAAGAGAATTTTCTCAATTATGTTGTATGATTCCTTTATATTTGCACCATAAGCCAGCGGAATTGATGGTAGATCGTTTTGTTTTGTGCAAAAGCACAGCTTTTAGGCCTGAGTTGAAATATGGTTTTAAACTTAATTCTTTTTACACAACATACATACTCACTTTTGCATGAGCCATCAATAAATAGCCGCCAATCCTCTGATTTGTGAGTATGATTTAACCCATAAAACAAATTATCCACGTTTGTACAATACACCAATGTCTTTTCAATTTCATCTTTTTTGAAATTCCTTTCGAACTCTTGTAGTGGTATATTTCTCGTCATTGTTGACTTAAAGCAGGGAGTCACAATATTCCACTGTTTGAGTCTTGATGCTAATATTTCTGATTGTCGCCATGATAGTCCCAAGTCACGCACCAGATCAGCATGGTCTTCGTTAGTAACGAAATGCCTTTCCATCGAGTATGAGCTTGATTTTAATGGCATATATGATTGGTCCTTATCATCTGTTTCCGAGGGATTGGAGATGCAATCATGTTGAAGACTTACTCTTTTTTGTCTCTTCGAATTGCTTTAGACACTGTCATAACATTGGCATACTTTACAACATCGCGTGCTTGATACCGATGTCCAATTAAGTTTGTTTGACAAAAGTAGCAATCAACCGGTTTGTGAAAAGCCTGATAATGCCATTCGACTGGAGAGATCAATGTAAATCCTTCGGCTCCTAGCTTTCGTTGCTTACACTTTTTGAGCCCTGCAGAGCACGCAGAACAAATGTACTCAGGAACGAACCAACTGTTATGCCATACTTCGACCTTAAAAATTAAGTAGTACATTTCTATCCTGGACTTGTTTTCTTTAATTGAAAAACGATGCTTTTCATCCAGAAGCCAACCACAGATGAAACAAAACTTATTTTTTTTATCGCACATTATGAAGAAACTTTCACTCGTTTACTCTACACACAAAGAAGTTATTATATTGACAAAGTTCGCCCCGGTTACTATTTTTACCAGTGCATGGAAAATTCGCCGAATTATAATATATATATTCTGTGACTCCGACGGATTTTTTCGTGTTTATTATATGGCAGCTATAAGATATAGTCATCCGATCCGGTCGGTTCCGACATATTAGCAGTGTGCAGTAAAAAGAAGACTCTGTGCAAAGTTTCAGCTCAATAGCTTTAAAATTGAGAGACTAGTTTGCGTAGAAACAGACAGACAGACAGACGGTCAAGAATATATATAGTTTATAGGGTCGGAAATGAATATTTCTATGCGTTGCAAACTTTTGGGCAAAATTAAAACACCCTTTGCAAGGGTATAAAAATTTGCTGATATAGCTTGAGCGACTTTTCTGCCTTGTATGCCTTGTTTAGTTCCCTTTCTTAGCGAGCCACTTTTCACTTTTCTCTCATTCTCTGGGGATTTTCATTCTTGCCACTGGGGGCGTGTAACACAATTTTGGATTTGCACCTTGGCGAGTTTTAGCACAGTTGACATACTGGGATTTCTTCCACTTTTGATGTCGGGTTTGATGGTTTAAATGCTGCGACGTGATAGATAATGCCCCCAAAAGCTAGCGCACCAGCCTACCAGAGGAAAACAGTTTTTTCAGCCGATTCTCCTTGGATCTTGGGGGGCTTTAGTTTGATGGTTGCCAAGCAATGGGGATGTCTGTTAAGAATAAAATTTAAATTACTTTTCATGGCTTCCATGACAGCCTACAACTTTTATATTACCTGATTTTTCAGATTTCTTCTTTGGGGTATAAAAAGAATTAATGCCGCCTGATTGGAGTTATATCCATTTAGCCAGTTGTTGGAACTGATTGTAAGAAAAAATGTTTTTCTTTAACATTTTGTGGTTACTTTTTTTCAACTTACTTTCAAGAAATATTATATAGCGCGTATAGCGTGAATAGAGTCCAAGCCTTTTAAATGTTTAGCTTAGTATTCTGATGCCGGATGGCAAAGAATTTTCCAGATTAAACTTCTTGATAGTGGAAAGAAAACTTTATTATAATTTGCTAAGTTTTCTCTAGCACACAACTATCCTCTTCGGCAGCTCAAATGGAAAGAAGGAAGCTGTGAAGTTGGCTGTTATAGCTGACCCCATATCTGGAGAGTGAGAGATCGGACAGCTGTCAAAATGTGGTTTATATCTCCGCTAAGTGACCGTTGCAGATTTTAAACTAGCTACCTGAACTGATTGCCAAAAACTTTAGAAGCAACTAAAATTCCTAGAATTAAAATATATGGAAATTTGACCAATGCTTGAACTTAATATTTTTTGCCCAGTAACAGTCCCTTACAAGGGTGGCAAGGCTCCTGCCTCTGTTGCTTCTCCCATCCATATATTTTGTAAGATTAGAGACATCATCGCTTGTTCAACAAACTACAACGACCCCACCTGCTTCACCTAACTCGTTTGATTTAAGTTGTTCAGAAAAACACAAACCAATTTTTATTAGGCGTGACTGGGAATTGAACCCGTTACCTTATGCACCACCGCCAACACGTTCAGCCGTTGCAGACTTTTGCAGATTCACATCTAGAGGGCTACTTATGCTTGGTTGAGCTGAAAAGAAGTTGAGTTAAAAAAAAACAAGAGAACTCGCTTTCTCTCGACGTCGACACACCGACAGCTTGGGAGCTTATACTGCTCTCTTTTGCAACAACAAAGAAGTGCTAAATGAGCGTGCTCTCGCTTGTCTAAGCACACACCCGTAACGCCAAAATGGGCATGTGTGTTTTCCAAGTTGTCTTTTTTATATATCCTTTTATTGTCGGGTTTAACAGATTTACCAAAAGCAGCTATTACTCAAGCTTATGGAAAGAGTATCCCAATATCCTTGCCTCTCAAAAAAATCTATTTTCTTTAGTTTCCTATTTAATTTTGTTACGCGTTTGCAGCTGCTGCTGTTGGCGCTTCTGATGTAGCTTTTGCTTGAAGGATAACGCGTACAATGACATGAAGAGCAGTGAAAAGGGGGAAGCAAGCTGCTTTCCGGGCAATTCCCTGGCGTGCGTGCACTCCTTTGTATTAGTTTCATTTGGAGCTGCTACTTTTGCTATTTATTTAGATTTCATTTTATTTGCTTGCGGGCGCAGTTCTTACTGTATTCCCTCCTCCCCCCACTTGAAATTTAATTGACTGCAGCTAAGTTGGCGTGCAGCAAACTTTGTTAATCAGTCGACGGTTAGGTGCTTGGCCCTTAAAGGCAGTAATCTTTAAATGACATTATTGCATCATCAGCATCATCATCAGGAGGTGCAATCAAGCATTTTCCTAATCGCATAAAGTACTATATATGTACAGATATTTCCCTTTATGTGCAGCTGCTATATGAAAGCAAAGAGGATTTCTAGTGGGGACATGGATGGCCATTGAAGCGTGCGGCAGGTCGAATGCAAATAGCGACACACGAAGGAAGCACAAAGCTAAGGCGCTTACAGCTACGCCGGGAGATGCTCAATATGCTTGAATGCCGGCGTCTGGGCAGGAGCAAAAGACAATGGGACTGGCATTTCAGTGATTCCAATTCGGGCCACGCAATTTGATGCTCAATTGTCTCTGACTGGAGGAGGAGTTGTCGAGTAGCGTCATAATTCAATTGATTCTTGGAAACATTTTATTCGAGAAATGCTCATCATTCGACGGAGGCGTCCACCTGTTATCCTGTTAGTCGTTTTCAATTGCCTGCACATGAATCTCCAGGCTAATGAGCTCCAAATGCTCTGCTCTGATTGACGTCATCCTAAGCCTGTTAAGAAGCAGTCAAGTTTAAGTTTTGCCAGCCATGGCATAATATTAAATCCCTGCCCACTTGAAGCGGTTGCCAGGCATTAAGTCTGGACATTTTGTTCAGCAAATTCGCCATTTGTCATTTAATGACCAATTTTTCAATTTACATTTGCAAAGTAAATTTGTTTGTTTGTAGCCACAAATGTTTAATTGGTTAACTGACAGGGAAAATAATTTGTTGATTGAAAATGAAAACAAAAGTGTATCACGTATTTTGTTGGTATTTGTTTTGTGGTCAGGTGGGGAGTGCATCAGCTGCCATTAGATAAGTGCAAGGCAACAGCTGGGAAACAATAGACATATAATAAATTATCTGTCTGTATTACTGTAGCAATTGTGGTTTTATTTTGCGTATTAAAAACCAGTCTGCAATCCTTCAATATTTAGCAGGGGGTTGGCCCCAAACACAATGAAAAGTTTTGGTTATAAAATAAGTTCGTTTTGGATCACAAAAGAATCATGTTCCTTCCGTCGTTTCGCTTCATTCCGCCACTTTCTCTTGAGTTTCATTCGATTGATTTTAATTATTATTTAAAAAAGGGATTTTTGTTTGCATGTTTGACGCTTTATTGTGTAACAAATCACAAATTATAGTATGTAGTACACCACGCCTAATTGGTCTCACCAAGTACATCATTCGATGGCCTTCAGCTGCCTTTTTCTTCAAATGAAAACGGGAGCGCCACAAATAAGCAGTCCCGGACAGCCAGCGGGTGCCACGCTGCAGTGCACCGTTTAGACCGCCTGCTATAAGTACCCTCACACACGCAAAATTCCAACACAATACCTTCTCCTTTCCTAAGCCACACATATCATCCCGGGCCTCAGTCCGGCCTGTGCCGAGAGTCAGCCCAGCTTAAGCCCCGGCGATCGCTTGCTCTGAATAGCCTTTCCCTTGGTGGGCCGAGGCCAATGTTCGACCATTTCGAAGCCCCAAGAAAAGGACCTTCAACAGGACAACAAATTATAATGTTAAGTCACTGTCAAGTTTCTTTCAAGCCACTGCTAAGTCTCGGTTAAGTTACTGTAAAGTCATTGTTGAGGCACTGCTTAGAAGAGATTAAAACCGTAGCCGAATCCGTAACGCGTAACCGCTATATAGCGGTTTAAAGTGTATTTCACTTTAAAATTTGAAACCAAAACCGTAACCGTAACCGAATAATAAAGAATTTTTCTTATAACCTTAACCAAGGCTGCAAACCTCTAAAATTTTGCAGAAGGTTCGGTCCAGGGGTTCGAACCCGTTGTAAAGTCTTAGGTTCGGTTCGCGGACCGGTTCACGGAACCTCTGAACCCTTGGTTTTGGTTCGATCATCGGTTCGCTTGAATATATAAGAATAGTTTCGATTTATAAACGCTTATTATTAAAAATAATATTCTTCATGTCAATAATGCAATTTTTAACTATCAATCATTAGCTGACACTTAGAACTTTAGAAAACCGCTCAGTTTAAGTTAATAAGCGTTTTAACTGCTACGAGTTGTTTATCTATACTAGCTCTTAGATTGGAAAGTGTTGAAAAAGCCTTTTAAACGCATATTTAACGCAATATTTCTTAAGTCCTCGTTTTTTTAACCTTTCCAAAACTTTAAAACATTTGTCAATGTGTTGGACCATAGTCGAAGACATCTGTTTTATACACAGATTAGGCTTTAGTTCGGCTTATTGACAGTGGGCGTGCTGCCGGTAAGAATGAATGTGACCCATTGGCAATGAGATGAGTGTGTGTGGGTGAATTAGAGATGTACATACAAATGTGCGAGTATCGAGCATAGATAGTTGTTAGTAATGTGTAAACTAGATAGAGGAACTGGAGCTGGATGAACTGGGACCACCACAAATCTATAACATAATTTAAAGAATTGATATTTAATATTTGATTATTGCTTTCTATTGCTTTCTTTTCAAAAACTTGATTTCTTCACAATCAGAAGTTTATTCATTTAGAGGTGAATTTTTAAAACTCTTCGAATTTCGTTTTGGAGCTTCAGCATGTCTGTAATGTGCTGCTTTGTTGAAAAATCGGGATGATAATGTTAACATAATGTAAACATTTCAGTCTCCATAATTGCAATCCTTTTATACTCTGCAGTTGTCCTGCTCGGTCCATATTCGCTCCATTATCGACTGTGATAGTATAAATTTCACCTAGAGAAATGTCGTAGGATTGGAGAACTTTTGAATGATAAAAGTCAGATTACAAGTAATTTCTATATTTCTATATTGTGTGTGTCGTTGAAAAAACTGCTTAATTTGTTGAACCGAACCTAATTTTTCGAAAAGTGGTCCGGTTCGGGCTCAGGTTCGAGGAGTCGAAAATATTAGGGATTCGGTTCATGGTCCGGTTCGTCGGACCCCAAAAACCCGAACCGAACCGGTTCTTAGTGGTTCGGTTCAGGACCGGTTTGCAGCCTTGACCCTAACCCTATAACAATTATTTACATACACTGCCATGCACTTGAATAGGGACAAGCATTTTAAAGCGAATATACCAACTATTTGACTGAGACAATCATATTAAATCAAAAGGCAAATATTTTTTCATTTAGTTCTTCATTCTTTATTGAATTAAACAAAAAAGCTTTTTCTTAAATTAACGAAGTCTTTTGTTAAAAAATTTTTTTCAACGAGCTTCTTCAAAAGGCATATCTTTAGCATGCACTTGAATAGGGACACAGGTGATTTCATCATTCTGAGTAAAACTCCGCTCAATGAAGCTTATATTTTGACATCATATAAAAGTTTTAAACATAAAAAACTAAATTCGGTGGGCGTTCAAGCACTAACTGACGTAAAAAATGCAAAAAAATGGCCTAAAAGGAGTAACAATTTACTTACAGGCAAATTGATGAAAAAATTTGAAAAAAGCAAAAGTGTTGTATGCAATTTTCTTAAAAACCCATCAAATAATGGGAATAATATGAAAGGCCGCACAAAAAAATTTTTTCGTGTACTGCAGAGCATCGAATTGTTCAAAAAAAATTTAAATTCACATTGTTCAGCTTTGAAAATTAATTCAAAAACTACTATTAAAATGAAAGTGTCGATACGGTACGGAGAGTTGTACGTAAAGCTGAACATCTAAAAAGATTAAAACTAAAAAGTAAACCCCCACTTAATACCCAACGGTAAGGTCCTCGTCAAGTTATTGCTCGAAATTAATAATAAAATAAAATATAAAATATAAGATGGCTCGGCGCGGCGCGCCGTACCAAAACACCTTTCTTACGGCTATGGTGATGGGACAGAAAGTGTTCTTCTTATCGAATATCATGAAAATAACACAAAAAACACACTTTCCATACAAGTGGAAGAGTTTTTTAACGGATAATTCCACGGTATGCCATTCCTTCTTCCGAGTCATATAATTTCGAGCAAAAACTTGACGAGGATCTTACCTTTTTTGAAGAGCAAGTTGAAAAAAATAGAGGGAAGCTAACTTCGGCTCGACCGAAGTTTATATACCCTTGGAGCTTGATATATGCCTGACAGTTTGTATGGCAGCTATACTATATAGTGGTCCAATTTCGACAAATCTTGTTGAAATTATGTAAAATCATTGAAAACTTATAAATACGAGCGTTGGGAGCGATAACATTGAAACAAAAAGTTTTTTTCACTAAGACTTTTTTTCAGACATAACTTTTGTATGGCAGCTATACTATATTGTAGTCCGATTTCAACAAGGCTTATTGAAATTATGTGAAATTATTAAAAACTTATAAATACGAGCGTTGGGAGCGATAACATTGAAAACAAAAAAGTTTTTCTTACTAGGAGTATTTTTCAGACCTAACTTTTGTATGGCAGCTATACTATATAGTTGTCCGATTTCGACAAGGCTTGGTGAAATTATGTGAAATCATTAAAAACTTATAAATACGAGCGTTGGGAGCGATACCATTGAAAACAAAAAAGTTTTTCTCACAAAAACTAGTTTTTCAACCGATCGTTCCTATGGCAGCTATATGCTATAGTCATCCGATCCGGCCGGTTCCGACAAATGTGCAGCGTATTTGTACCAAAAGACTTCGTGCAAAGTTTGGTTACGATAGCTTAAAACTGACGGAGGAGATAGCATAGAAACAGAGGAGACGGACGGACAGACGGACGGACAGACGGACAGACGGACATGGCTATATCAACTCAGCTCGTCATGCTGATCAAGAAATATATACTTTATGTGGCCGGAGATCCTCCTTTTGTCTGCGTTACAAACATCCGGACAATTTTAATATACCCTCTCCAAGGGTATAAAAAATTTCTTAACAAAAGACTGAGGTAATTTGAAAAAGCTTTTTTGTTTAATTCAATAAAGAATGAAGTACTAAATGCTAAAAAAAATATTTGCCTTTTGATTTAATATGATTGTTTCAGTCAAATAGTTGTATATTCGCTTTAAAATGCTTGTCCCTATTCAAGTGCATGGCAGTGTATATCATAAGTCTTTGTTAAGACACTGTTAAGTCACTGTCAAGTGCTTTGTATGACTTTTTGTGATAAAAGTTAATGTTTATTTTTTGATTTTAAATGGATAAAAAAGATTTCTTGTATCCTTCGCAGTTGTTATACCCTTGGAGAGGGTATATTAAAATTGTCCGGATGTTTGTAACGTAGGGAAGGAAGCATCTCCGACCACATTAAGTATATATATTCTTAATCAGCATGACGAGCTAAGTTGATTTAGCCATGTCCGTCTGTCCGTCCGTCTGTCCGTCCGTCTGTCCGTCCGTCTGTCCGTCTGTTTCTATGCTATCTCCTCCGTCAGTTTTAAAGCTATCTTAAACAAACTTGTAACGAAGTCTTTTTGGTACAAATACGCTGCACATTTGTTTGAACCGGCCGGTGGATGACTATAGCATATAGCTGTCATAGGAACGATCGGTTGAAAAACTAGTTTTAGTGAGAAAAACTTTTTTGTTTTCTATCGCTCCCAACGCTCGTATTTATAAGTTTTTAATGATTTCACATAATTTCACCAAGCCTTGTCGAAATCGGACAACTATATAGTATAGCTGCCATACAAAAGTTAGTCTGAAAAAAGTCTTACTGGGAAAACTTTTTTTGTTTTTAATGTTATCGCTCCCAACGCTCGTACTTTATAAGTTTTTAAATTTTTAATTTTATTGACCGACTTTATAGTATAGCTGCCAATACAAACTGTCAGGCATATATCAAGCTCCAAGGGTATATAAACTTCGGTCGAGCCGAAGTTAGCTGGCCTCTATTTTTTATTCTTCTTTTAGATTAAAATAGAAATTGCGTTTGATGCATTTAAATTTATTTAAAACCTGTTCGTACACCGAACCACGCTATAATCATCTAATCTTTTGCTCAGCGAAATTAATTTTGAAATTTAATCACCTCATTTGCTTACCTTTGCAAGCTTTGCCTTGTTCCATTGACAGTCCGGCGACGACGTGGACAATTGGTTGTGCTACAGAGCACAACTTAGCCTATAGTGAAGGACATGTCGACAGCGAATCGCACTCAGCTTCATTTCCTGTGTGTTATCTCACCGCCTGCCGCAGGACATTATGGACAGTCTGATAAAGCGTGTTCTAGCTAAGCTGTGAAAGCAGCAGGCTGTGTCCAGCAGCGCTTTGGTTGCATTTGCATCGTGATCACGAAAAACCGCCATCATCAGCAGCGGCACTCTTTCCATAATAGACAATCTTGTGCTGGCTCAGCATAGACCGCCGTGCGTAACGAAGGCTGCAACTGTCCATGTCCTGCAGTTGTCCTGCAGGGGCAGCCATTTGCCAATGCCCACACTGGCTCACATTAACAGAGGCGCAACCGGTCCAGCAGGCAAGCTAATAGCAACGATGAACCCATCGGAAAGTAAATAACACCAGCTGGGGCTGTGCGCTCATGAAGCCAACTTGGTATCCAATTCGCTTAGATGGGCAGGCAGCCATCTCAAACACATCGGGATGTATGGGGACTGGGAGCCTGGAGTGCCCTTTTTGACTATATGAAGGAAATGTCTGGGCTGAGTTCAAAGAACTAAAACACAACGCATTCCGTGCAGGGGAGAGCATAGGCAGAGCAGCCACTAAACATCATTTAATCAGCCTGATGCATGATAAATCAGAAGCCAATCAGGGAGAGGTGAAATGCTGTCCGAGTCAAAGTGAGTGTGCCAGACGATGCACAGTGGTCAAAAGTTGATAAAGCTTTGATTCTCATTATTAATTATTTTGTATTTTTAGTATTTTTTAGTACTGGAACGTTGGGGTTATGGCCTCCTTCACAACAGACATTGTGACCGAAGTATTTCCAAAAATTTCTACTGTTTTACCGACTCTTGGAATTTTTTTAATTTCAGAGTCATTTAACCCAAACGTTTTCATTGGAGATGTGAGATGTGCTTTTCAATTTCGCATAAAAGGGCCGGGAGTGTGTCGCCCAAATGGAAAAGTAAAATTGCCTTTACTAGAAGACCCACCAGAGCCACTTAGATTACTGCTTGGTCACACCATTTTCTCCAGATTGTTAGAAAGTACAGATCGCGCTTTTAAATGACGTTTTATGTAATTAAGGATTTAGGCCCAAGTGCAGATATATTACAATATTAGATCCCATCATTCCCTGCCGGACAATGAACACACATTTTGACATGCGTTTTGCAAATCAACTGAGGCCGAAATTTTTAGAGACTTCTGTGAAACTCCCGATATACATACACTAGGGTGTCCCAAAAAATTATTTTTGCACCGGAATTTTCTGAAAGTTTATGGAAGTATTTTTAACAGGGCTGCAAACCCCTCTGAAATCGGTGGAGGTTCACTCCGGGGTTCGAACCTGTGAGATTTTTTGGGTTCGGGTTCACGGAGCGGGTTCAGTAGGTCGGTGAACCTAGGTTCAGGTTCGAACCGAGGTTCAGAAATAATTTTGTTTTTGCTAGCTTAAGAAACAGGAATGTAAATTGTAACAACATTAGCCAACTATTGATATTTTCCAAATAATATTCGAACTATGCTCAAGTTAATAATGGATAAAACAAAATTAACTGACTGAAGAAAAATTTGCCTGATACTTGTGTTTAAGGAACAGCTAATGCAACATATTATTGTTATTTACAATGATAGTTTATCCAAACCTTTAACACATTAGAATCTTTAGGCAATCTTGGAATTCCTTCAAATGAAGCTACGAAGTCGTTCACTATTATGTATTTGTCACTAATTCTTTATATTCTAGCTCTTTAGCTAAGGATTGCATTTCATGATCATAAGAATAATCAGTGATGCTTTTATTAATGAGTTCTTTTTGAGGTTCATACAATTCAGCAATTTGTCTCTTTGCAAGCTGTTTTTGTTTCAAGGTCAAAAAATTAAGTTTCTTGGATTCAAAAAAAAAAATTTTATTATGCTGCTGATGTCGGATTTTGCTACAAGCCTGCCTTTGGGATTCCCAAGCGGTCATAGCAGTTCTGTCATGAGGTACTTTCTGCCAACACACTAAGGACAGACGAAGACAGCTGAAGATTGAATTGGTATTCATGAAATAGCTATACTGTCAACCAGCCTCCTTTGTGGTGTTGTGCGTGTCTTGTTTTAGACAAGTTATGGACAAAATCCTAACTTAAATGACCTAGAGCATGCTTAAAAAAGTTCTATGATTTTATTTGAGATTGAACGTAAAAAGTAAAAACGTTTTTCTAAGAACTTTCTAAGTATTTACGAACATTCAAACCTTAAAGCACCAATACATAAGTCAGCCCGAAAAAAGTAATATGAATTTTTTTCTGAACCGAACCACTTTTAACTTTTTTTTTGCTCCGGTTCGGGTTCAGGTTCAGCCGCGAAATTTTTTTTTGCTCCGGTTCAGGTTCGGTTCGGGATTCTCGAAAATCTCGGAGTCTCCGACTCCGGAGCGGTTCAGCTCCGGACCGGTTTGCAGCCCAATAAATAAAAGGTTTAAGAATAATGAATAAAAAAAATTATGATTCTTTTCCATGTTTATCTTCAGATGCTGTTTGTTTATGTGTTTATCTTCATCTTCTGAGGAAGATGAAAAACCATCTTTTTGCTTTAAAGTTTTGGTAAAACTTTCTTAGTAAAGAACTTAACAATGTTGTCTAGAGCACTTTTCTACTTTATCCAGTGATTCAGTCAAAAAATAATGAAAGATGATGAATTACAATGATTAACTTACACCATGTGTGTTAACTGAGGGGATAAAATTTCCTTTGGAATTCCCAAACAGTCATAGCAATAGCCTCTGTCGTCTAAGGCTGTTTTTGAAGAAACCGGGAGGTTCTTTAAACAGCTATACAATCGGCCATTCTCCTTGTGTTGTAAAAGTTATGAACTAACATAAATATTTAGGCTACACAATTACGCAGTCGACACCGCTTCTGTCAGAAATTTGTCAGCTGCTCGCTAATACTTACGCTTTCTAAGTGCATTTGGAAATATTCCCGTCTCCCTCTAACCACAGTGATTCCTATACCAACATTAGGCCTCTCATTGTGGACTATCTCTTAACACCACTAAAAATAGTGTTCATTTTATCTTTTAAACATATTGCTCCATGACTTAGCCAGCTAAAATGTCCGATGATGGTCTCACGCCTCTAAACGCCTCGTAATTGTTATAAGTTAATAATTCAAAATTTGGACTTAACAGTTATTTCATATAAATACGGACAGACATTATATACAAATGAATTCTCTGATTCTATTGACTTGTGTGCTTTTATAATGGAAACGGAACTTTGAAACGTGTTGGGTTTTTTTTTCATTTCGAACTTTAAGGGGTTATATACAGTTAGGATTTTCAAAAAATCGATTTTTTTTTTTGCACTTTCTTAATATATATATATCTGAGTATACCCACACAAAATTTCACAAAATTTGGACTTAACAGTTATTTCATATAAATACGGACAGACATTATATACAAATGAATTCTTTGATTCTATTGACTTGTGTGCTTTTATAATGGAAACGGAACTTTGAAACGTGTTGGGTTTTTTTTTCATTTCGAACTTTAAGGGGTTATATACAGTTAGGATTTTCAAAAAATCGATTTTTTTTTTGCACTTTCTTAATATATATATATCTGAGTATACCCACACAAAATTTCAAGTCGATCCGACGAATATTTTCGAAGTTATAGACACATTAGTGAAAAAAAATTAACTACATGTAAAGTGCTTTCAAAACTTTAATCGCGTTTTTCTCGAAACAGTGTTTTCAAAGTCGGTGAGCAAGATTTCTCAGAAACGGCTGAACCGATCGGTCTGCGATTTTTACACAAGCTTCCTAACTATATTTTTTAGTAATTAATCGAAGGATTTCCCGATCCGATGAAAATTTCTAATTTTTCTAAACAATTAAAGAGCCGATTTTTGGTCGAAAATCGAACCTTTTGCTTTGAGTAGCCCCCATTTTGTCAAAAAATTTTTTTTTGCTAATTCCTTCGATTAATCACCAGATTATTCATTATATTAATGAAATTTATTTGGTTTTCGCATTTTAGTTGAGCCAGTCCAGAGATATCGTGCTCACCGCAAGGGGCTTTTTTTTTGCGGACCTCTGCAAAATTGGCAATATCAACGTTCCCGATGATTATTTTTGGCAATAAAAAAAATGTGAATATAGTTTAAGGTTGTCATAATATACCTGCCAAGTTTCAAATCAATAAACCAAATAGTTTGCTTAGAAGAAATTCTTGAAAAATGCCTTTTTTTCGACCTCCTAACTGTATATAACCCCTTAAAGAAAGATTTCCTGATTGAAGCCTTCTATTAATAAAGAAAAATGTCCTTACACTTTTCTATTGAAGCGACAGCACAGTGCCCCTGGCAGGTCTGCTTGTGCACATTGGGGACTCGGACAACACACAAATTGGACTTAAATCAAAGCAAGGATTAATGCGTTAGTCGAACAGCCACCAAGGGGCAGAGAGAGAGGGAGACTGCACACGCACACACACTCAACCACTTACCCGTTGCAGGAAGTCGGCAAAGGCATGCATCACACAAGGACACGGCCAGTGTCGAGGAGGTAAAGACATGAGGCGTGACAGCGTATGCAACCGGATTGCCGGCCAACGAGACACTTCCGGTGTAGGAAGGCCACAGTATTGATGTAAATGAATGCCGTTACGTTTAAGCGATGCACAATGCCCAGTGCGCACGCCGGAAATTCTCCATCGACAATGGTCCTGGCCTGCCCTAATAGACGCTGCGTGGCCGGATCGCTGAGCAAACTGTTGCATGCCCGTTGGACATTCGAGTAATAAACGTCAGTCAGTGTCTGCGCTGGATGCTTCAGTTTACCTCAATGGCATATCGAATGCGCCCACCAAATCCCAGTTTTGTTTGCGGTGTCACTTTACCGGGGAAATCCGCCTAAAAGCCATCCACACATACGTAATCCGACGGTTACTGCCGGGGATCAGCGAGTGAAATATGCGGCTATGTATTTAATTGCCGCCTGATGGGGATACTTACGGTTCTGTCAGCGATTTGGCCAATGCCCCAAAGGGTATTTGGCACTGGCAGGTCAATGGGGCGCAACGCAAAGTGAGTCGAGCGTTGATTTCAAATAAATAAAAATGTTAATTTTAAATTTCTGTCGTCCCTGGAAACTTACAGTTATTCGCCGTACGTGTTTAATTATTTTCAAATCACAAGCTAGGCAAGGGCGCATCCTGCCGGGTAGGACTTAAGCACATTGCCAGGCAAATCACGTACAGTTAGCCAGCTATTTTTACGCATTCAAAGTGAGCCCACAACTGTCCACTCAAAGTGTTATTTTCGTGGCAGGATTCTTAATTACATGGCCTATTTGATGTGGCCTGGAATTTTACTGTGTGTTTGCCCCAAAGTCAAATTAGAAATAACAATTATAGTTTTCACTCACACAGACACACACACTAATACACAGGCATGTAGTTGACACAACTTTCAATTCATATTAAATAAACCAAATAATAATTTCTTGACCCCAGAGCACAGCAAATTCGTTTATTTCATTTATATATATGTAAGAGGGCAGTTTGATAACTCAGTAAAACTTTGGGATACAAAAATATTTCGCCTTTGATTAAAAAGTTGTGTTATTTTTAAGCACAAAATCAAATGGCTGTAATTTACTAACCAAAAGACTTGGAATTTTTAATCAACACTTTGCACTTACTTATGAAACCACCCAATGCACACATCACATTCAAATAGCAAAATCCAAACTTGAAACACAAAAAGTT
This sequence comes from Lordiphosa clarofinis, assembly GCA_018904275.1. Lineage (NCBI taxonomy): Eukaryota > Metazoa > Arthropoda > Insecta > Diptera > Drosophilidae > Lordiphosa > Lordiphosa clarofinis. Next base: position 333,575 of record JAEIGQ010000003.1, read on the forward strand.
ACGTAACATTTCACAATTTTCATAAGCCTCACATGGGCCTTTTAATAAAATCAAACCACATCCCCCTTATTTTCATTATGCAAATTATAAAATCAGTGACCGTATCCTGGGTTACTCAACCATCCCCCCCAACACAATCATAACATGGCACAAATAACACAAAAGTTGATTAATTTGTTGCAATTCTTTGCATTTATTGTTTGTGTTTTGCAAACTTTTTGCAGAGTTTTTACAAAATTAGCATTTTAATTGTCACAGGCAAATGTAAACTTACCAAAAAAAAAAAAAAACAAAAGGGGAGCAGAAAAATACTCGCCATTCTTGTACCAAAGAAGGCATTAAAAACAAATTTAAAATGTATTTTATTATGTAAAAATAACGCGAGATTCCACAAAGTCAACATAGTCGAGGCGTGTTTCTGGCATGGATTAGAATGGCATAACTTCTTGAGAGTTTTAGAAATGTAAATAATGCAGTTTTCCTGAAAATTTTTTAATAAAATTATAAATGGAGTATTTCTGAGTTGCTTTTTAAGCCTGATGTTTAAAACCAAAAAATAAAATATTATATTTGGCTCTTAGCTTCCCTAAACAACTTTTTTGAGAAATTAAATAAAATTTTAGGACCCAGAAAAGAACGCTTTGACTTTAAAGCTTACACAAAAAGATCTAACAAAAACTTCCAATGACCTATACAATACTTAGGCTGAGCACTATATGCATGCACCAAAAGAGTTTCTTGTGGCGCTAGCAAAGGTCTACAATAAAATGGTCAATGCAGAAGAAGTCGAGAAGTGCTGCTCAACGAACATAGTTTTCCCTATATATAAAAAGGGTGATATAAGCCAGCCAGAGAATTATCGACGAATTTCATTTTTAAACTGCAGCATTAAAATTTGAATGAGCATCCGAAATTAAAGGTTGGCTAAATGGGTTGAGCTCCACAATAAAATGAGCGAATATCAAGCAGCTTTCAGGAGAGGCTACTCTACGGTGGACAACGTGTACAACCTTGAGAGGATTGTTCATCTAAAGCAGCAAGCAAATAAAAAGGTATATGCTTTTTTTGTGGATTTTAAAGCGGCCTTCGATAAGGTGCCAAGAAAACTGCTCTGGTACAAACTGCATTCCATGGGAGTGTCATCAAAATTTATTAATTTACTGGAAAGGATTTATGACCAAACGGAAGCAGCAATATGGACAGGAGAAGCTTTCACTCCAACCATGATAAACCGGCTAGAAACGTATTGCAGTAAATGGGGAATGGAAGTGAATTTGAATAAGTCTGAAATTATGGTATTTAGGAAAGGAGGCAGACTATCGGCGTCTGAAAGATGGACATACAGGAGAGAAGTAGTAAAAATCTCATCTGAATTTAGGTACCTAGTCCTTTTCACGCCGGCCGTGCCATTTACAAAGCATCTGCTTAGAAGGAGTATTGAGGCTAAAACTAGTACCAACATGACCTGGAATAACTTCCTGGGAAAAGGCGAGATACACGTAAATGCAAAATGGAAACTATTTAATGCAGTAAGCCGTATAATCCAAGGATATGGAGCAGAAATCTGGGGAGGAGGACACTTTACAGAAGTCGATAGGACCCAACTTCTATTTTAAAAAAAAGTTATATATTTGCCGGCTAATACACCAAGCTATGCCCTATTCCTTCAGACAGGTTTGGAGAATGCCCACCTGTATACGCTTGACTTGCAACTCAGCTTTATAGTAAAAACGATGCACTTTTATAATGAGAATCGCCTCCCACACTACAATACCAGCATGCTAATAGAAAATAATATTTCTGGGTAAGAAGTCTGGATGAGTTGTGCAACCCTCTTCAGATAGACTGGAGAGACTCCTTGAGATCAGCACAGGAATGGAATTTTTTCCGAATAACAATTCATGAGGCCCTCAAAGCTAAAACCTTGCAGTACAACCATCAGCGACAGATCACTAGTGCCACCCGAATTTACAAACACTTGGACAACTCAGTAGCCTATAAGCTTCACTCCCTGCCAATCACAACAGTTTCCTGGATACTTAAGGCCCGATTCGATCTGATAAAGCTGGGGTCTAACACCTACAACCGTCAGGAAAATGTAGCCTGTCCCCTATGCAACACTGGAGAACTGGATGACATTGAGCATTTCCTAGGAAGATGCCCAATTTTAAAAGAGCATAGATTGCTATGCTTTAGGAAATCCCTGCTAGCACTTGCCGATATAATAAGAAGTCTAGATGATTGGGAGGATAAGCGCTGGGCAGACCTGGTGACCTTTATTAAATTAGCATTAAAATATCGAGCACTAATTTTAGAAGTATTAAATTAGTCTTACATGCGTGCAAATGTGCTACCCTTGCTAAACACAGATGAACGATCTGGTATCAAGGGAAGATACGGGCAGCCACGTGTAGTAATCAGTATGAGGTAAGGAGCCATGCGCACGGCCGACAGACGGACTTTGTTTTATGTCCATGTTGGTTAACATCATTTCTTTTTAGTTTAACTTTTATAATGTATATTATTATTGTCTGTTTTATTAATTTTAAATAAAGAAACACTTACTTGCTACTTACTTACTTAGGCTGGAATGACACATTCAATTTTTAGTCACAATTTTTCATTTATGGGCAAAAGTCGTTGGTGTAAGCGAGTCAGAGTATGCTTAAATTTTCCGCAGAATGCTTTAGAAGAGGCTGTAATGATACACAAAAGCAAATTTGACCTATTAACAAAAAATTGCGACAATAATTGTCTTTAAAAATTGAAAGTGTCATTCCAGCTTACAGCTGTTTATAAAAAAAGATCAATTTTATTTTTAAATATCCTTTTCACATTTTTAAGCTTCTTTATTAATTAATCAGCTAAATTAATAAAAGATCAATGAAATATTAATTTCCTGATATATCCTTTTTAAGCGAAAATAAATCTACTTCGATGTTAACTATCCAGTCTAAGTGGATACCAAAATATCCTAAGGATCATCAAAAACTATTCTTTTTTTCTCAATTTAGCTGAGTCGATTAAGCATTGTCCGTCTATCTGTTTCTCGCAAACAAGTCTCTTAGTGCTTAAGCTGTCGATCTGCTTATATGTCGGAACCGACCCACAGTGGGCGAAATGACCAACTTACAGAGACGAAATTGATATCATCCAAAGTAAATGAGATAATCGCAATCTGTTTTTTTCTCTTAAAGGTAGGATTAAAAGCAACCAAAATATAAAAAAGTTTTTAAATATCTCTCTATATCAAATCTGGACTGAGAAACGTTAATGTAGTAAAGCAAGGTATGAACGAAAGATTGTTGATCGCTTAACAACATCGCTTAAAACAATGTATTTAATCCTTTAAGGTATTTCAGTATTTTTAGGAAACATTAGATTCCAAAACTATAAGATTAAGGCGATTTTTATACTTGGTAAATCGGTAAAATAAATTTAGTATTTTTTTTTTTCTTGTAACTTTCAGCAAGTTAACCAACATTTAAAACATAGGCCACCATGGTTGACAAAAACTTCTTTTGAAACGGATGATCTGAATTGAAAACTGAAGCCGGGATTCGTTAAGAGCATGTACGAAATGTTTGTCTGGAACTAGATATTTGTCGGTCAATAATTAGTTATCCGGTTTCAACGTCAAAATTTCGAAAATCACTGTGTCCGACTGTATTGGTATACACCGTATTTGACCATCAAAGAGATGGTTTACACTAGAGATAGAAGTTTGACATGTATGGGACAAATGCTTCTTTTATCTGCAGTCAGATCAAAGTTTCTTTCAAATTTTCAACCATTTTGAAAAAGTTTCGTCCACGCCCACTCCCGCCCCCGCATTTTAACTTCACCGAAAAAAAGATTATCAAAATCGTTAACAGTTCTCCAAAATTTACAAGTTTTGAAGATAGACGGTATTGTACCTTCTAGAGACAGTTCAAGTAAATTTTTATCAAAAATTTTTTTACATAATTTGCCGAAATTTGATAAAGATCGGATGAACGCTTTTCTAGGAAAAATTATAAACTAAAAAAAGGATGAACAAAGCATCCCCCGCTACCTAAAAATATTGCTTCTGTCTACCTATAGAAAAATGTTTGCATAGCTTAAATTTTGGATGTTGTCAGGCCCTAATAGAACGTTTAAGAAACACTGTAAAACATGTTTTTTGATGAGTAACGAGTACTATCGAATAAGTAGTGTTAGTGCCGAGCATTAATACTTACATTTTTTTCGTTAAGAACATTCATTTAGAAAAAATAAATCAAAATATTTTATTTTATCTTTTAAAGAATTGCATTTTTTCGAAGAAATTAAGGAATTGGTAAAGAAAATCTATGGATGAACACCGAATTGATATTGGATGATTGCAATAGATCAAAGCTGGGAAGTAGTTAGTAAAATCTCGCAAGTTTTCACAGATTTCGATACGGCCCAGCTCACTACCGGTTTGTTTCAAAAAATGTATTTCCCAAAGCCAAAAGCTTCTTTTTTCTTTGAGCCAAACGAAAAACAGCTTTAATTAAAATTAAAGCGGACATTGCGCCTTAAAAGTCCAACAAATGCAAGGCTTGCACATATTAGTAGGTAGTATTTGAATTTTTTTAAAAACAAGGACTCACACTGACAATAAAAGTTATTGGCCACCGGAACATTTGTGAACATTTTAAGATTTGGTCCACGAAAGACAGGTGTAGGCTACCAAGACCTTGCAAGGGCAGCTTATACGTAGCAAAATTTTAAGCTGAATCGTGGTCTCGTCCCTTAGCAAAATCAAGGTTTATAAGGAAAACTGTGTTGTCGTTTGAATGTGAATATGCAATACAAAAGTCCGCTGATGATAAGATGTGGTTATCTTTGAAACAGCGATCGTTGTACGGACATACCAATTGCTATTCCAAATTGTTGTAATTATTCTCTGTTGATTTGTGTTGATTAAATTGCCAAATGCAAAACCTTAATGCAAAACTTTATATGAATATTTAACCAAGCTTTTATGCAATGCATGGAGAACTTACTATATATCACAGCTAAATTAACAGAAACTGCAAAAATGCGGAAATTGATTGATAAGCACTTGCCAAAACATGTATTGTGTTTGATAGCTCACAGCATTCTGATATATATCAGCGATAGCTCGAAGCGGAAGCGCTAGAGGGTCATATCTCCCACAGTTTTGTAGATAGATGATTCGTACCTTTAAGAGATAATTAGTCATTAGCAATATGTATCGATTTGTCGAAAAAATGATAAGGATCGGATAGTCGAATAAAAATACCTGTAAACCACCCCCTTCCCCTCTCCTCCACCTTATTAATCAAAGACAATCTTGAAGAAAAACAATAACAATATTGCATAATACTTCGTAAATTCTTTGATAAAACTGGTACAGAGTCGGGCTTGACCTACTTTCTCATTAGCTATGCGCTGCAAACTTCTGGGAAAAGTTATAAAGGGTGATTTTTTAGCTATTATCTTTTTGATTAGGGACTTAAATTTGAATTATAATTTAAAAATGCATCGTAAAACATGTAACACGATCAAATAATTCCCTTTAAACATCAAATTAACTCATAACTAAAGGGTGATTTTTTAGATATTATATTTTTGGCAACACTGGTTTAAACAGCTCACGCACGTTTCGTGTTTTGTTTCACTGCCAAACATCTTCAGTTTGGTCTATAATTTAATCATGAATCGTCTTACAAACGAAAAACGCTTGCAAATTATTGAATTTTATTACCAAAATGCGTGCTCTGTTAAAGTTCAGTTTAATCAACCCACTGAAGTGGCTCTTCGGGCTATTTTGACTAAATTTCGCACCAAATTTACGTTGTTGGACATTAAACCACAAACACGCTTACGTAGAGCGCGAACTGAAGAATATATCGCAGCTGTATCGGACAGTTTAAATGATGACCATCAATTATTGATTCGTCGCCGTTCGCAGCAATTGGGCCTCTGTTACTCAACAACGTGGAAAATTTTGCGGAAGGATTTAGGTGTGAAGCCTTTCAAAATACAGCGGGTGCAAGAATAGAAGCCGAACGACCTACCGCAACGTAGAATTTTTGGTGAAAGGGTTCTTGGAAATTTGGCCGAAGATCCACTTTTTTACCGAAAAATTGAGTTCAGCTACGAAGCTCATTTTTGGCTCAATGGGTACGTTAATAAGCAGGATTGTCGATTTTGGAGTGAATATCAGCCAAAGGCATTGCAAGAGCAACCAATGCATCCAGAAAAAGTCACAGTTTGGTGCGGTTTATGGTCTGGTGGCATCATTGGACCGTACTCCTTCAAAGATTATGCGAATCGTAACGTAACTTTGAATGGAGAGCGCTACCGTGAGATGATATCCAACTTTTTTTTGCCCAAAATGCAAGAGCTTGACTTGCATGGCATGTGGTTTCAACAAGACGGTGCCACATGCCACAACAATGGACTTATTGAGAGGCGAGTTCGGTGAACAATTTATTTCACGCTTTTAGACTATTTTTTGTACGGCTATGTTAAAGCTCACGTCTATACAGACAAGCCCGCTTTTATTGACGCATTGGGAGACAACATTGAAGCATTTATTCGTGGAAATAGTATGCCAAAATTGGACTAAGCGGATGGATCATTTGAGGCGCAGTCACGGTCAACATTTCCATGAAATTATCTTCAAACATTAAAATTTATGGACCGTACTATCGAATCAAATAAAGATTTCATGCATTTTTCTTAATTTTATGTGTTTTTTCTTGAAAAACTTTCCTATAGCTCTAAAAAAATCACCCTTTAATACCCTTTGCAAGGGGATAAACCAGGGCTGCAAACCTCCTATTAATCGCTCCGGGGTTCGAACGTCCTAAAATGTTTGGGTTCACGATGCGGGTTTAGGAGGTCGCTAAACCTAGGTTCAGATTCGAACCGGGATTCGGAAATAATTTTGTTTAATGGCTAATTCGAACAACATTAAATTGGAAATTACTTCAAAATATTAATCATTTAAGGCTGACCTTGACAAATAACCATGCCCTACGTAAATATCATGGTCAGACATCAGTTTAATTTTTAAATGCAAGCGTGCGAAAGCCCTAATGAAAGTTTAGAGTCTTGATATTTTCTGTATAATATAAGAGTATTTCAGAAAACTTTTATTAATTCTGGTTCTTTGGCTGGATACTTGGGCCTCAGGAAGAGTTAATGCAAGAAATGAGATATTTTAAGTTCATTACAATAGTTTTTCCAAAGCTTTAAAAGAAAGAAGATGACATACAAGATGATGGTGCAGAATCATTAATGCTTTTATGTATTGTTGGGATTGAATTTGAAATGTGGGAACGGTTTCCTAAGCACTATCTAAATATGTACGAATATTTAAGCCCTGCATGAGTGCATTAAGGTGCATTAGAAATTTATAAATACTAAACAAAAATTAAGTAGAAACATATTTTTGAACCGAACCCTTTCTGATTTGTTCTGACTCCGGTTCGGGTACAGGTTGGGACAGAAAAATTTCTTCTACTGCGGAGAGGTTCAACTCCCAGCCGGTTTATAGCCCTGGTATAATCTTTGTGACTTTGTCTTAATTTTTGGCTAGCAGGGCTCAGCGAAGCAGAGCGAAAACCGCAGGTTCAAAAACTCTACAAAGTCGTAGTAGCTGTCAGTTACAAAAGTACCAGGAATCGATAACAATCTACTAAATATATTTCTTCAATAAGAATTTTTGAGTAAGACCACACTCAAAGTCTCGCAGCTTCTTCGCAGTCTTTTCAAAGCTATGACCAGTATGAATAAGGAAACAAGTTTATGATACTTTTTGGGAACTAAAGTAACTGAAATTTTTGCTACAAAATTTAATTTTGAGACACGAAGAAGGAAATTGCTAGTCTGTCTAAGTCCAAGTTTTTCCTTTTTTTCACTTTTTACCCTCACTTACTGGATGTCCCTGTCCCTGGTGTTTGTTCGGCTCATAATGACTCTCCCGACACTTCCTAGTCAGCTGCGGGGTTTGTACAAATATCTGTTTGAAGTGTTGTTGCACAACAGCAGAAAACAACAATGGTTCAACTCTAAATGGATGGCTTAATTTGATTTTGTTGTTACTAAAAGTCATTGTACGCCGCCGCGGTGCCCGGAGGTGGTGCAGTCGGACGGAGTTTGTCACAAGCTTTTTATGTGTAGCCAGAAAATTGCAAAAATCGTCATTTGTGCAATGAAATATAAATGTCAAACGAACTGCAGACTTTTTTTTGGAAATTGTATTGTGTCGTTCCCGAAGCTTTGTTGCTGCTCTGTTCCTGGCATTGTCTTTGAGTCTGCATGCATGTACCGGAAGCGGAAATGCCAGACAAACGTCTGTCAGATATAGCCACAGAATGATTTCTGGACGTTCAATTCAATTCAACAAATAAAAAAAGAACTGATGTACTTCTATGGCCAGCGATAACTGTAGGGCTGAAGCTAAAGCTTTAAAGCTAATGAAAGCTGCTGGCAACCAGTTTAGCGGCTCAAAAGCAACTTGCCAAAGCCGCAGCATGAGGTAAGCCCAGCGATCGTGGCACAGACAGTGCACAGAAATGAGCGTGAAGACTTTGTGGACGGTTCACAGCGGACGACGATTTTGAGAGAAAAAGAGCGAAAGAGAGAGACTGAATGGCAGAGAGCAACAAGTTTGCAAGTGGAAATTTTAATAACGAAATGCAGTGAAATACCCGTAAAAAAAAAAACAAACAACAACAGAAACAAGACAACACAAATTCGAAACTATTTTGTGTGTTTAAATATGAACACAAAAGCAAACAAAGTGCCACAACAACGTGAATCTAGTTTAACATAAGTGAAAGAAAAGAGCGGGAGGTGCAGAACGAGACAGACAGACTTTCGCACAGCTACTGGCACACACACAAATATATATACATACAAATTCATACAAACTAGAGCCCATCGACGCAAATCTCTTATTGTTGCTAATCACAGCGAACCAAAATGGAGTATGAGAAAATGCTTTATATGGCACACAATGAGGTAAGTGAGGGACCCTGAGATCTATACAAACTATACATATAAGCGTAAATATATATTTCAATATATGTATATACAACTAATAGTAGCCGATGATAGCTGACAGTTGATAACCTATGCCTGCGCTTATCAGTCGGCTAAGTGAATGTATATAAAAATGTACACACGACGCTGGGCTGTGGTTACACTCAGAAAAATGATTAAAGTTCATTTTATTTACTTTAATAGTTTTTATCAGAGATCGAACAAAGTTATAGAAGCCTCTTTATGGCTGGTGCTAATAGTTGGTGAAGATGGTGAAAAAATATTTGTATTAGATATTCCGAGGAGGACAGACGTTATTTTGAAATTTTTTGATTGGATTTAAAGCATTCACTATCACAATGCTAAGTGGAACTTTGATAAATTCAGTTGCTCAGATAAGGCATGATTTTGATTTTTTGGATTTTTATTGAAAGACATTGTTCGCTATTGACATTAGTTTAGAAAATTTACAAAATTCTATGACTTCTTTTTTAAGAATTTTTTTTGACCCTAATAAGTATATCAATTCCTGATCAACAAATCACATATGAAATATGATCATAGAAATGGTTAGAGAAATACTTCATATACTTGTTGGCAGATAAAGTTTAATTTCCACTTTTATTGCCCCTCCCGACCGCAATTTTGAAAAAAAACCTCAGATCTCCCATAGTTTTGCAAATAGATGTTCCGTACCTTCTAAAAGTATTTAGTAGTCAGTTTATTTATAGATTTGCCGATAGAATAATAAAGATCGGATGGACAATATTAAAGTTATAGACAAAAGAAAGTTCGCTGGCTTGCTGGTTTGAAGTTGTGGCGTTTCTGGTTCCAGTTCACTAACAAGTACCGATGCTTGACACTCCCGCCTTTATATATGTGTCTTACATCTCCATCTCACACATACACACACTTATGTCTCCGTCTTTCAGTGACACACATTCTTACCGGCAACAGGCCGTCTCTAATAAACCGAAATTTAAACTTAGTAGTTAAAGTTGCGTTGCCATAAAGCTACAGTGGTGGCTCCATATATTGGTCAGCTCTAAAATTCCTTTAATAGGCATTGTTCCAAGCAAGTAATATCGTCATCCATCGTCCCCGAAACAAGCATTATTCAAAGCAAGAAGCGCCATCTATTGGTCAGTATCAAAAATACCTCAACAAGTATTGTTTTAAGCAAACATAAAATATGCAAATTATTTATTTATTGGGTTCGCACTTTGTACAGATAGTTAGTAATAAGCATTATTTATCCTTTGGCCAAAGCAATGATAAAGATCGGATGAATGGTTCTCAACTAATGAGCACAGCAACGTTGTGTAAATAAGTTTTGGATTGCTGCGAATACGTTGATATGACAGCTTGAATTTTTATACCCGTTACTCGTAGAGTAAAAAGGGAATACTAAAGTCGTGCAAATGTATGTAATAGGCAGAAGGAAACATTTCCGACCGTATAAAGTATATATATTCTTGATCAGCATCAACAGCCGAGTCGATATAGACATGTCCGTCTGTCCGTCCGTTCGTCTGTCTGTATGAACACCTAGATCTCAGAGATGGTAAACGATAGAGGTTTGACATGTATGCACAAAAAAAGATCCCCGTAGAATGGATATTCAAATATCCACATTAAGATACATTTTTTTAAATATCCTTTTCACATTTTTCAGCTCCTTTGGATGAAAAATAAAGATCAATGAAACATTTTTTTCCAGATATACCCTTTTTAAGCGAAAATAAATCGACTTTGAAAATATCCAATGGATCCCAAAAAAGGATAGTTAACTATCCAGTCCAAATGGATAGTTAAATATCGTAAGGATCATCAAAAACTATCCTTTTTTTCACAGTGTGGGACAAATTCTTCTTTTATCTGCACGCAGATCAAGTTTGTTTCAAATTTTGGCCACCCCACCTCCAGCCCCCACAATTTAGAAAAAACGGTATATCTCCTACAGTTTTGAAGATAGACGATTCGTACCTTCTAGAGATAGTTAGTAATTAGCAAAATAAATCGATCGAAATGATAAAGTTCGGATGAACGGTTCTCAAGTTATGAGCAAAAAAGTGAACCAAGCTCCCCCCGCTACCCCCCTCCCACCCTAAAAAAAATATTGCATACTTTTTGAATGGTCACCCAAAGGAACGCAGGAACACTGTTAAACATGTTTTTTCATGAGAAACGGGTAAACCGAAGTCGGTTAGAGCCGACTTTAACTTACGCTCTCGTTTACTGCTGTTATTGTAGAAAGACTCTCGGTGCAGATTGTAAATGATCCTTTGTGTAGGTGGGCGTATAGCCGTTGCCTCTGCAGTGTATACAGATATAGCTGCAAAACGAGTGTTATCTTTGTGCTAAGATCCGTCTGTGTAAGAACGGTTAGTACCTGCTAGCTACATAGAGAAAAAACAGATCCCCTTAGAATGGATATTCAACTATCCACTTCAAGACCCATTTCTATAAATATCCCTTTCACATTTTTCAGATCCTTTGGATGAAGAATAAAGATCAATGAATATATCCTGATATAATTATTTTTAAGCGAGAATAAATCGACTTCGAAAATAGTTAACTATCCAGTCCAATTGGATACCGAAATATCCTAAGGTTCATCAAAAACTATACTTTTTTCTCAGTTATCTAATGTAATAAAAAAAAAATAAAGACAATCTTAGAGAAAGAGAAGGCGAAAGAGAAACGTAAAGCTAAGCGTAGAACAGAGTTCCCCAGCCTTGGCCCCTGGGGGACTAACATACTGTCCGATTCACGCCGAATGCTTACTGAAGTCATGCTTCGCAGTCACATTTTCGCGCTCTCTTCTAGGGGTCCCCTGGCGTAACACAATGCAACAAAAATTTTGCATGATACATTAAGCTAGGCCCAATATCGATCTATTCTGTATACCGAAATAAGGACCGAACAAAAACACCAAAGATATGCAAGAGGGCAGCCCTATTTTTACAAATAAATTTTAAAATAAAAAGTGGTCCGATCAAAAAATTTAAAATTAAAATTATGAAAAGCATTTCAAGACGTAGGAAAATACATTCAGTCAAAGCAGTAAACTTAATTAAAATTAAACTTTTAGTACAAATACGCTGCACATTTGTCGGAACCGGCCGGATCGGATGACCATAGCATATAGCTGCCATAGGAACGATCGGTCGAAAAACTAGTTTTAGTGCGAAAAACTTTTTTGTTTTCAGTGCTATCGCTCCCAACGCTCGTTTTTATAAGTTTTTAATGATTTCACATAATTTCACCAAGGCTTGTCGAAATCGGACAACTATATAGTATAGCTGCCATACAAAAGTTAGGTCTGAAAAAAAGTCTTGGTGAGAATAACTTTTTTGTTTTCAATGCTATCGCTCCCAACGCTCGTATTTATAAGTTTTCAATAATTTTACATAATTTCATTAAGCCTTGTCAAAATCGGACAACTATATAGTATAGCTGCCATACAAAAGTTAGGTCTTAAAAAAAGTCTTGGTGAGAAAAACTTTTTTGTTTTCAATGTTATCGCTCCTAACGCTCGTATTTATAAGTTTTCAATGATTTTACATAATTTCAAAAAGTTTGTCGAAATCGGACAGCTATATAGTATAGCTGCCATACATACAGTCAGGCATATATCAAGCTCCAAGGATATATAAACTTCGGTCGAGCCGAAGTTAGCTGGCCTTATTTTTTTCCGTAAAAGCGAGTTTCTTAGGAAGAAAACATAATTATTTGTTTGAATTTTGAAATATTTTTCCTGGGTGTTTGTTTTTCTTTTTTAAAAATTTATGCTTGTTTATGAAATTGATAACTAAAAAATCAAAATAACTATTATTTTAAGATTTGTGCAATATAAGAACATATGATTTGAGTACAAGCTTTCTTGAAATGAATTTCTTTGTTCTTGAAATCGAGCATAAATTGCGTTCTCAACAAAGCATTTTCATACCCAACCAATTTCCAACTTCAAAATCCGAAATTTCTTAGATTTTCTCACAGTGCAATAGCCCAGAATATTCTATCAGTCTCTAAACACAATCCAAATGTATGCTTATACTTTTATGTTTAGTGTATCACACATACGTACGTGTAGGAGTTAAAGTCAAAGTCAAAGTCAAAGCCAAAGCGTGTCACTGGGTGAGAGTCTGCAGTTGTAACACTTGCTAGTTACATTTTCCCCCATTTTTGTCTTATGGCATTTCGCTTTAATTACAATAACAGCAAACTGCAACTGCAACAGCAACAGCAGCAACTTTCAAAAGATGCTTTCATTTTGCGAGAAGTGATTCTAAATGATTGTCAACTATGGCATGACAGCACAAACAGCGTACAGCAAACAGTCACACAGACAGACTAAAATAGTAAGAGCTGCAATGTCAGCGCCTGCCTGCCATTTCACTCGGAAAGTGCATTCCAATCCAGCAGCTACAAGACAGCAGCAGATACTTTTGTTGGACCTACTTAAGCTCTATATACCCCATCGGTCTACGCGCAGACATAGCAATAAAAGAAAATACTGCAAAATACAAAAAAAAAACTTGTATTTACCATTTTTGATTGATTTGATGGAAATGTGTCTATGCTGTCGCGACTTCTCGCGCTTTTCCAATGACCACAGTCAGTTGCGCAGCCAGGAGGACAAATGAGATTGTCAACTGCAAAGAAAACCCGCTTCAGAGTGATCTTATCAATGTATTAAATAGGGCGAGGTGCGGCTACAAACACCAAGACGACTAAGAGACAGTTGTGATTTCGCGATGACTTGGTGATGTTTTTTTAATAAAAAAGAAATATTTTTAATTTTGAAAGAAACTGTTAAATAACTTAGATGGGCAATGAATGGTACTCATCAAAAATGGCTGAAAAGGGATCATGAAGTTGAGCAAATTTATGTAACAGTCAGAAGTATACATATATATTTTTGATCAGCATCAACAGCCGAGTCGATTTAGCCATGTCCGTCTGTCCGTAATTAGAACCACAAATGTGTGTAGATGTATGTTTGTTTCGGACTTTGAAAATTTCCCCCCCTTTTTTGAAAATTTTTCCTCTAAACCCTCCTTGGCCGATTCTTTTAACAGCAGAAAATACTTTTGTGTTTTTGCTAGCTCTATAACGATGTGAATCGGCCCTTAGAGAAAGAGCCTATTAGAGAAAGAGCCCCAAATATTGACCTTTTTGTGGGTGTGTGTAATATCCAGATTAAGTTTGATTCAGATTTGTAAAATCCTTCTACTTCTACCTTTTTTTTTAAACTCCGAAAAACTGTCAGAGCTGTGGCTCTAAATTTTAATATATATTTAGCTATTTTGTAGTCAGGTCACTCGACTGCAACACTAAGAGTGATTGTATCTTTTTAAGCTTTCGAAAAGTAGTTTAAAAATGGAATCACACCATCATACCAAATAGACTAAGTAGTTTATTGATAAGACTAAGTTTTTCATTGATTGCCAAAAATTCAGACGCAATGTACAACTTATGTACGAATCGTTCTTAAATATAGAAATAAAATTCTTGATTGCAGAATAAAAAGTCTTAATTGAAGATCACAAATAGCTCTAGGCCAAATCATGTTTATTTTAAGATCTTAAAGTTCGTTTAAAAAAATCGATATTGCATAAAGAAATTTCGTACTTAAATTAAACATTTTCTGGCTTAGTTAAGTTTTGAAACTGAAAATTCGTAATGTAAATACGAAAATACTCGATTTTTCTCTTAGCTTTGTCAATAAACTCAGAATAAATCAGCTTTTAGAAATCTAGAAAGATATTTAGGCACGTGTTTGCTCTGCTAATTTCCCACTTTCTCTTATCCTTATGTCCAAGGTCGAAAACTTTCCTAACGAACAAAAAGGTTGCGCGATATTCGTCGCCACCAAAACAATAGCTGCATAGTGCAAAACCAATATATGACCGTTCGGCATTTTAGAGATTATATTGGTCTTTGGTCAAATCATGTTTTTTGTATGATGTCTCTACTGAATACATAGGATAGTTCGATATGTTGGCCCATTGGACAGCTCAAAACTTCTGATTTTAATGTTGCCGTAAAATTTGTTTCCTAAGGAGTGCAAGGAAGTTCAAAGAAAAGAAAAAAGGTGTTTTCAATTCCTTTCTCATTCCCACTACTACGACAGAAGTCATGGTGGAGCCATATGGTTTTTTAGGTGAGTATCTTGGCCAGAGTGGAACATCTGCCAGGTCCCTTTGTCGTTCTGCATTTCCATTGCACCAGTTTTGGTTGAAATCGTTTGTCGTTGAAGCGAGCTTTTTTAAGAGTATTAGCTAGCTACAAATCTGTTATATATTCTTTTTAATTTTCTCAAGGAGCTCTTGAACTCTTCTTTCTACTCAACTCTCCTACCAACAAGCTGATTTTTTCAGGTTTTGAAAACTCTTATCTATGCTTAGGCCAAAGTCGAATCAACAACAAGTTTGCATGCCTGGTTGCTGTCAGCTACAACGACAAATGATTTTGATTGTGAGAACATGTGGCTGATCTTTTTAGAAAATCCCGTCGGTGGTTCAATTTGCTGCAATCACTTTCGTAATTTCATATAGGTACTATTTGAAATTATCCTCGGAATAAAACTCTGCATCTTTAATGTTTATTAGTCCTCTTTAGGACCCCCATCCATGCGGCATCTTAACTACGTCTGATCGACCACAGCCTTCTGTTAGAATTGGCCAAAGCGGCAGACAACTAACCACATTCATGGCTCATTATATTTATGGACACAATAAAATAAATACCACGGCCAAACAATTATGAATGCAAGAAAGAAAAACTCAGCATGACAAAAATTTTTCAAATTGTCAAGTTTTCTTTTCTGCTGCTGCTTGATGAGAACGGAGAGAAACCATTTGGTGTTTGTCTTGTATTGGCCCCTGTGGCCATTTGCTAATAATATTGGAAATCAATCAAACGTATTATACAACATTTGGGTGTGGTAAGCTCGGCAGGGCTCATTGTTGTGGCAATACATAGTTTTAGTTATTGGACTTAAAGCCGCACATTGAATGTCGGGTTGGCTTTTATGCAAATTGAAATGAGTTGGCTTTCGCAATGTCTTTTGTACAGAATAATTGTCAGTGCGTGCAGTGCATAATGAGCCAAGTCTGCGCAAGGAGCAGGCGAGGAGGAAGACAGAGTTCAGAAGCGCATTCCTACTTCATCAAGCAGCCATGGAAAATGGGATGGGCTCTACAAGTAACTTGCAAGTGTCATGCCATGTAAGTAAGTGGGTGTGAGAATGTGTGTGCACCATGTCTGGGTTGTCTAAGATACTGGAAGCGCCTTTGGCACATTGAGGACATACTGGGATTTCGTTAAGTAAGACAAAATCAAGGTTTTCAGAAAATTCTTTTGACATGCTTAAGGCTTCTGCAACTTTGAGCACGTACGGCCATGTTTAAATATCGAAAATCAATATCTCACAATGATTAGCACAGTGGATTTCAACCAGAAATGACGATTGAAAATGCTCCAATCAATAAAAATAGTTCAGTTTACCATAAATGTAACAAATCATTGGTATATGTATATTGGAATTATAAATAATATCATAACATTTTTTTTCATTTTGGGATGATTTCAACTCAGGGCCCATGAACTGAAACTCAATTTGAGCGCCATCTCCACCGGCTCGGCTCAACTTGGCTTTTACTAATAATATATTTACTAATTTTCTGTCGTGGTACAGTTTTAATGGTACAGAAATTACGTTAGATTTACTATTAGTATGGGTAATTTTAACCAAAGAAGAACAAAATACTTGGAATAATATTTCGAGCAACGAAAAAGTTTTTCTGTGTATAAACTTTTTATGAAGCACCACAATGTATTTTTCAACTTTTCTTTCGAAGAATACATAGGAGCCACTTCATGAGCGATAGTCAAATTATGCGGAATCAAATGCAAACAAACCAAAGTGTCTATGCAAAATCTATCATATGAGCATTGCCATTCTGTCGAACGTGACCCTCGTACATATTAAAAGTGAAAAAAAAGAAAATAAAACGAATTTTCATTTCGTTTTTTACTTTATAATCGGGTGTGTTCCAGAAATCTCTAGCGGTTTTCGTATAAACGTTAGCATTTCATATAAAAGTTGTTTGAATTTATATGTTAAGGCGCTCAAAAATGCCCGGCTACTAGATTAGATGTCAAAAGTTGAGCGATTTGAAACCGCCTGCTCAAAGTCAAGTAGATTTGAAGCGTACTGCTTTACTGCCACATAATCTAGTAGGCGGTCTGATTCTTGGCACTTCGCAAATAAAGTAGTTTCAGTTTATTTGGAAGTGCAATCGTTTATACGAAAATCTCCAGAGATTTTTAGAACACCCCTGAATATAGCTTTTATAGCCTATTTCCACCAAAGAAATGAAGCTTCATTTCTTAAAATGAAAAGAAAATGATGTCATTTCTTCCATACAAATTTTTGTTTTATTTTGGCCTTCATTTCCTTCATTTCTTAAAAATGATGCGTTCCCCACGAAGGAGTCTAGTATTTTTTTAAAAAGTACTATCTACTCTCTGGAAACAGAAAGTGTCATCAATAATTTGTTAATTTGAATTTATAAAGTAGGCGCAATTTTGTGTAAAATATAAATTAGTCTTTAAAAGTTGTGTATTTAGCTTTTTGCTGATAATTCAAAACGCTCCGCAAAATTGCTGTCATTACGGGTATGTCTTCTTTTGCTAAATATTCCATGAAGTCCACGTGAGTTTGAAAGTGGCGATTGTAGTTTAAGTCAAACTTTTCAGCTGTTTTTGACAACGTATCGTTGTGAATGTCAATTAAATGACAATTTGTCAATGGAAACGGCAAAATTTTGAGAAATGAAAATAGGCTATTAGCAAGCACTTTAATTAGTGTTCTATGTTGTTCTATGTAGTCTTATGGTATGCAAGGTCCATATACGCCACAGATATTCCTTTGTTTAAAACCACATTGAATGTGCGGCTTGCTGAATGGGCTTAGGCACACTTAATATACAGGATGGCTGATGAATATTGTTGCATTATGGGTATGGAAATCATTTTTGTTTTATTCATGTTAAAGCTTATTCGATTTTATTTAATATAGCTTAATTAGTTTTCAAAATAAATGAACTCCAATGACCCCAGCTCGTGCCTGGAGTGTCGAGACAGGAACAGCCGCTCAAGCAACAGTCTCCAGTAACTGTGGGTTGGAAACACTCCTGGCAGTTTAGATCAAGATATGCATAAAAAGACAGCGTTCAGTTTGTTAGCCATTTGAATGTTATAAGGGAATAAGTTCCAATCTTTGTGCAGAATTGTCAGCTATGGCTGTCATCTGCTAACCATTTGAGCAGATAAGCTCCTCGTCGAATCCCTTGGATTGTTTTGTATGGCAGCAGCTAATTTCGAACTTACGCGATGCGATGTCCCATGCTCTCCAAAACAATGTTTACATGCCTTATTATGGACCTTCTGCTCTGGAGTTTTCCGCCAAAAGTGCGCCTATACTTTCTTTGAACCGAAACTACTGGCTGCATTGGGTAATAGCAGCGGACAATCGAAATTATTATACCCTGTTCCCATTAAAAATGGGAAAAAGGGGATCATGAAGTTGTGCAAATGTATGTAACAGGGAGAAGAAAGCATCTCCGACCACATAAAATATATATATTCTGGCCACAAGTTTTGGAATGTATATAGGTGTATACTGTACCCACACCGCTCACGTTAGTCAGCAGCAAATGCGGGGGCATTGCCACTGCTTCCGGTGGTCACCACGAGGACGTGTGAGTCGACTTGAGACGTAGTAAGCCAGGATCACTCTGGGTTCGCCAAGTTGACCCGATCAGAAGCTTTACCTGACCACATACGGTCCAGAAGATCTATGACTAGAAGTTCTGAACCACCACCAGCCACAATGTACATGCCAGAATTTGCAGTTTTTACAGCTGCGTTCTGACTGTGAGAAGTTTTACTCTATCTCGCCAAACAACAGCTCTATAGGTGAGCATCGGTCTTACAACCATGAGGTGTAGCCATCGGAGTATGTGTGGTGCTATGCCCCATGAATTTCCAGCTATGCTCCTGCATGTGAATAGTGCTCTAGTACACTTTCTGAGACTCAAAGTGCATCAAATCTCAGCTTGTTGTCGAAGACAACGCCAAGGTATTTAACTTCCTTCCTGGTGTAATTAGGCAGCCGGATAGGATATTTTCTAGTGAACGGTACTATAATGGTTTTTGCAGTGCTTAGGTGGAGACCAACCTCCTCCAAAGACACTTTCAGTCCCTCTGGACTATGTCCAAAAAGGGTTTCTTCGTATTTTCGTTGACGTAAATCTATACATCTGCCTACTGTAGAACTTATTCCTCTATTGATTGGGGCATTATTGACAGCACTATGGGGTGTATTGGAGCATAGAGCCACTTGTCTTGTCTTGAGTTGATACAATGATAATCGAGTTGTAAGAATAAGAAACAGTTTTGATTGGTAGCACTGTTCGCAATGGGGATGGGTAGCACTTCACTTACGATACGGCTTTGTGTGACTTCTAACTTAATTGATCTGAAATGTTCAAAATTTCGGAGGTACAGAGTTATAGTCAGGCTTGACCTACCTTCTTTCTATTTAACGACTTAATGGAATTTTCAGAATTGGTAGATATTGGACCTAAGTATATGTGTTGTTTATAAATGTTAAGTCTCAAAGCTTTAATTTTGAAATTGAAAGTTATTTTAATTTGAATTATTCTTGATGTTCAAAGCTTTTTAAACAGTGCCTTGCGAGTCCAAATACCTGCGCTTGGGACGCTGTTATCAATAATTATGAATACCCAAAAAACCAAAAATGTATTAAAAGAGAATCAATTTCATATGAAGATACAAATATTATAGATGATAGACTAGCTTCCCAAGTCACTTGCACCATATTATTCACTGATACATATTATTCACTTGATCTTCGGATACAGCTTCGCTGAAAGCTTTTTAAATTCTTGATTAATATACAGTTCTAGAAACGTCCACAGCGTCATTGTGATTAAAGGAACCGAAGTAAGATTGTATGACCTTTACTTTCAATGGAATTCCATTACTATGGCAGACCTTATCATCATCCGGGAACCATTGCAATTCAGTTTGTTACATTTTCCCATTTGCATTTGGTCAATTAGAATATTATTAAGTTGCACTTCTTTGTTGGCATTATCTTTCAGCTTGTTGACGGAATTATTCCATTAGCACAACAAGCATAATTGAAATCAGTGCAACCATTTTACCTTGGCTTATGCTTTGACAAGATTTACGTACTTTTGCGGCAGGCAAAATTATTTATATCAGAAAATGTCGCCAATTAAATGCAATGGCGCCGTCACGAACTCAGAACTAGATGCTAAAAACAAGAAAAAAATACGAACAAAACGAAATAAACGAGTAAAATAAGCAGAGAAATAAGTCTTGTCTCTTTGACAGCTTAACCCACGCAGCGGTACGTGGATTTTGTAGAGAGATATGTTTGTTTGTTTGGTTGTTTTGCGCGCGGGCTTATGTTGTTGACAGCGCACTTCAGCGTTGCTATAGCAGTCCCCCCACCTGCCCTCGCGCCCTATGAATGGAACGAATTGCGCTTGCGCGACTCGCAAAACCGGCAATATCGAGAGAGAGAGAGAGGGAGGGGGTACGGGTGGTGGGGGGCTTAGGTTTCGTGGCCATAATGCGATTAGAACAGATTAACTGACAATTGTCGCCAGGCGGTTGAGGCAGCAGTTGGAACACCTGAGACTTTCGACATTTGCATAGTTTGTTTTATTTAGTTCAACGATTTATGCAAAAAAGTTTAAAAGCCAAAGATAATGGAAAGATAATTCTTGATACAAGAGTTTTCTATTTTTTTTTCTCTCAGTGTTGCTCATACTCACATATAAATCATGTAGCTGTTGCTTTCAAGGCTGCTGCAATTGCAACTGTTCCACCAGCTACCCTTCACTTCTACCCTTCTCTTCCACGTAGCTGTGGGGGCACACCTTGCCATGTTCTTTGTTCTTGTGCGCCTGGGCCGCGCCTGTCTCAATTTATTTATGTATATAGATCGCGGGCTAGCTGCTGGTGGCCTTAGGCGTTGACCATTTCATTTCATTTAAATTGTAAGCAATAAGCTGGCCACTATTGGCTGTTATATCTGATCGGTTCGAGCTTTTGTCGCTGCTAAAACGTAAACTTGATTTTATTATTAGGCACACACACACACTCTGACACATGCAGATATGCCACATTCTTGACTTGTTCTAATGAGTTTTTAGCCACAAAAATCATAAAACTTGTTTTTTTTTTATACGTTTTAAATTTATTACTTTTAGCCTCCAATGTTATTGTTGCTTATATCTGTAAGAGATTTTCAATTTGTTGACGTCAAAAGGAAATCAAACTCTTTCTGCCACCACATTTTGGCAGCAAAGCAATATTTGCTTTGACTCTGCTTGAGCATATTTCATTTAAAAGGCAAGTTTAATCAAATTTTATTAGTTTGAATTGGTTTACAATGAGTCAGAGTTATGAAATTTAATATTTTTGATTTTGTGGTATTTGATTAAAGTCGGTTATTTAATTGGAAGTTGCTTTGAGTTTGGTGCCAGAGCGTACCGGGCGAAGATTGTATTGAAATTCCTTCAAATTACTTAGAAAATGTTTAGTCACTTAGTCATTTCATTGAAATTGCGCAATTTTTTTGCAATAAGTACGTTCAGTTAAAGTCCTTAATAAGAGTTTAGCTGCAAAGAGAATCCAACAAAAAGAATGGAATATCCTACGACTCAGTACTGAATAAGAGCTAAATCAGCCCTACTAGGTCTACTTCGTCATGACCTTCTCTTCTTTCTGTACTGAACTCATTGGAATGTTTCATAAGTACTGAAAACAGTACAGAACTCAGTCATGAATTGGAGAAAATTTCTCATTTTCAGATGTAAATCAGCACAGACAAGCTGAAGGTTAATCATTTCCTAAGCAAAAATGTCATAAATTCAACTTTCAAGGTAATTTCTTTTTTTGGGGAAATTCCTTTCGTCACAGTAATTTATATTTCACTTTGGCTTTGGATTGAGGCAAATTTCCAGTAAAATTTTTTAGAGGAAAAGTCACTTAGACATAAGGTCACTTTTTCTAAACATTCAATTTTTAAACTGAGTCATCTAAGTCAGCGGTGGACTTGGATTTGCTACCATTGCTTCGATTGTTATTCTTTTCTTCTTCAACTGCCTCGCTTCGAAGTGAGTTACAACAACAAAATCCATGAGTTGCACAAGCTGTCGGCTTGGCCAAGAACAAGTACAAATCGTGCCAATAGCAACATTAAAATACTTGATTCAACTACAAAACTCTTTTTTCAAGTAAGATTTTTTAAATTCCGAAATACTTGTTTTAAGACTGTTTCGGTGTTTAAAACAAGAAAACCAAGAAAATATGTACTGTAACCACATGCTAGCCTAAAATGGTTATAAATAAACACTTAAAAACTCACCCTTGCAGATTAGGTCTTTTAGGTCTATCAGCTGTTGAACAGAGAAACTGAAAACAGACCCCCAGGCCAGAATCACAGCTGCGTCTGATCGCAGTTAAAGACAAGAACAAATTATTCTAATAGATATTCTTTGTAGGAAATATATTTAATATATTTATTCTATTGGTCGGACTCTGTTGAAAACAAAGTTGGTCATTATGCTTAGAAGAGGAAAGTTCTGCACTTTCGAAAGACGAGGTCCTTTTCAACTGTTAAAACACTGTTCAGTCAGTGTTAAGTCGCTGTTAGCCCCGAGCGACCGCTCTAAACAAACGTGCTTAGCTGCTCCAAAAAATAGACAAAATAAGTGACGTCTTTTAAACGCTACCGAAATGAACGGGAAAACATTTTCCATTAGCGACACAAAACCAATGATCGCGAACGACAATCACGGCACAGTAAAATTAAATTGCTCCCGAAACAACATCAATAGTATCTCGATTTTAGATTTTCTCAAATTAGGTACGAAAAATATGGAACATTCGATCCCGGAACTGTTGTTTTCAACCCATTCACAAGCTCAAGCGTACTTGACTTAATCCTACAGTGGAAACCAATCAAGAGGCGTGATATTGATTCGAGCTAGCTAATGGTACTTGGATTGATCTCGAAATATTTCAATATTTTTTGATATGGCAAAAGTATCGTTTAAATATTTATACTTGGTTGTAAAACTTATTTGTAACAGGTAGAAAAAGTAATAGCAACTGTAGTGTTGTCTTCCTAGTTTCTGTTGGCTAGTAGTCCCACAAAAAATAGTCTAGTGGGTCAAATAATTTGCTCAACTTTCTGTCCACTCAATTCGTCCATGATTTCGCGTGCCGTTTGGCATGTGGCACCGTCGAGTTGAAACCACATATTAACCAAGTCCAAGTCTTTCTTAATTGTTAAAAAACGTTTGCTTGACATATCGCAATTTTCTAGGGTTGTCGAATATTTCAAAAAGATTTATTTCGATATTTTCTGCGATGTTGAAAAAGTATAATTTCGATATAAATATTTTGGTGCCAAAAACATCGATATTCTTGATATTTTTCAATAAAATTCCGGATCTTATCAATGAACAGGTCTTTTGAGGCAATTGGGGCGTCATTTAATAAGAACTGCCATCTGACTGCGTTAAAAAAATAAATCGCAAAATATCGATATATCGATAATATTTTTGACAACCCTACTATTTTCATTGACACTAGCCGATAAAGTAGCAACGCACTCTTAATGGTGGTTTAATGTGCGATATAGGACAACTATGCCAAATTTGGTCACAATGCCTTCACAAACGACATAATCAACCTATCAGACAGGCTATTCACTGTTCGGTTGTCATTCATGGTGAAATGGCAAACCTTACTGAGCATTTGTGGAGTTGCCACATGTCAAAAAATTGAATCGCATTAAGACCAACCTTCATAATAATTGTGGCGGAATTCGGAACCACTTGGAATGGTCAGCCACAACGACTCAGATTCAGTTCAATTAATTTATTGGACAAATTTGGTTAAAACACGTGTGTCTATTTCCAGAGTAAAAACTAGTGAGAAATTACAGCGATGGACAAATCGTCATCGCCTGTCATTGATGATCGAAAAATTCTCAGCCCTCACTACCGAATCCGGTTCCATAGAACTAGTTTATTTTCAATTTTTGTCACCTCCCCTGCCGCCCCTGAACTTTTTAGAAAACAATATATTTCCCACAATTTTGATGATTTAGATATTTCGTGCCTCCTTGAGATATTTAGTAAACAAGATTATTTTTTGATTTGTCAAAGTAATTATAAAGATCGGATAAACGATTCAAAAGTTATGACCTAAAGACTTCTTGTTGGTCGTAGTAGTGGCGACATCTATTTGTCTCTTTTAGAAATCCCTCAACAAGCATTGCTTGAAGAAAGTTCTTGACCTTGTTTAGGTAATAGTTGACCATTTTAGTTCACTACACTCATTAAGTTCATGTTTTTATTTCTGAGTGCAACTAGCTTGGCTCTAACTAAATAGATTAGCTGGTCTCTGTTGACGTCTTTAATAAAAAATTCCCCTCTCTTGCCACTTTTGTTCAAACTTACTACAATATTAAAGGTGGCTATGAGTAAGTTTTGCATGAGAAAAGTATTTCCTTTTAAGTTAATGCAAATTTTGTTTGCCAATTTAATTAAAAGTTTTCCATCCTGCTTGAATGGCCAGCCCTTTGGAAAGTCCACAGATTGTTTAACATATTTGCCGCTTATATTGTTCATCCGTTCCACTCCAATCCCATTCACAGGTTTGTGTATTTTTGTAAATTCATTTAATAATAGAACTGTCAGAGTGAAATGTATCTATTATAAAGTTGTTTATATATTTTTTTCTTCTAAAAATACCTTGCTATAACGCCATCCTAATTGCTGCTGCGGTTATTGTTCTGTTGAGCCAACTTTGACAACCAAAGCCCGATGTAAAAACCAATTTGTGACGTTTATTGTGGCTGCTATTCATACGTACATGCCGTATATATTCTGAGCTTTATTTGATTCTAAACTGACCAAAACTCCCTCCCGCCAGTCTCCCTCCGTGTTAACAATGCCTTTTATTGACAGCCGTCTCATGTTGGACAGGCCAATGAAATATTATCGCAGAGCCTGAACAACATTTGGCTAAGCGCGGCACACAAAAGAAGCCTTTTGTTTGATTGTATTGCTCTCTGTGGGACACATTGGAAACTCCGATTCTGTCAGAATTTTGAGCTGGTTGGCTTATAGTTTTAATTAAACTTGACGAGTACATATGATTCAGTTCGTTTCACGCCTGCCTGTAGGTAGATGTATTTTTGTTTGCACCCAAGACCACAGCAAACAGCAGGAAATCGGAATAACCCAAGTGATCTAATTGGCACAAATGTGAGAAGGTGGGCAAAAAAGGAATGATAAGTGAAAAGAATGCAAACCGAGTCTACCTACATAATAGGATTTCTTTTTAAGGGTCAATTTATGTGTCACTATGTAAAATGGTCAATAAAAAATGCCAAGTGCGGAAATATTATAACTAGTTGATGTTTTATTAGCCAAACAGGTCGTTCAACGTTGAGTGAGTATTCTTTATGACAGTGGTGGGTGGGGCTGTTAATGGAAGGGTATAATTTTATGGATCATTATAGTGGAAATAACAGCGTCTGTAACAGATAAAAGTAAGCATTGATGGCATTCCCCATCCTTATATTTAAAAGTCGCAACTCTTTCTCTTAAGCTGAGTTCGCAAATGCAAATTAATTTGTCCGATTTCTGTACGACTTTGTCAAACAGGCCAAATAAATTTGCAGAAGCGTAGTGTAAAACGAGAGCGTAACCGACATCGATATACCCGTTACTCATGGAATTAAATGTTTAATAGCAGCATCCGAAAAATATGCAACATTTTTTTAAAAAGGCTTTTTATTATCCGATCGTGCTGAAAATTTCTAATATTATCATAGATATTTTGAATATAAAAAGTTTTATCTTAAAAATTGTAAAAAGCTTGATCTGCGTGATGACAATAGAAGACCTTCCTCCAACTCTTTCTCAAATGAGCAAGACAATCTTAGTGAACGCTCCTAACCATTACGAGTATTTATATCGATAACACTTCTGTTAACCCTTGAAGGGTTTATTAAAATTGTTCAGTGTTTGTAACGATAGGGGAGTCTCGATCCACATAAAGTATATATATTTGATCACGACGAGCGAGTTGATAGCCATGTCCGTCTGTCCGTCTGTTTCGATGCTATCTCCTCCGCAGTTTAAAAGCTATCTTAACCAAACTTTGCACGAGTCTTTTGTACAAGACGTACTTTTACGCTCGTAGAAGTAGTTGAACTTTCTATAACGTATGGCAGCTATACAAAAGATAGTTTTGAAAGAACGTTCTAGTAGGAAAAACTTTTTTGTTTTCAATGCTATCGCTCCCAAACTTGCTACTGGTCAATATTATATGCTAACACACAATTCTGCCAAGTTTGATTCAAATCGGACGACTATAGCATATAGCTGCCATAGAAACGATCGGTCGAAAAAGTAGTTCTTGTGAGAAAAACTTTTTTGTTTTCAAAATTTTGTCAAAATTGTGGTGCCATATAACAAACTGGCAGGCAGATATCATGCTCCAAGGGTATAAAAACTTCGGTCGAGCCGAAGTTAGCTTGCCTCTATTTTTTTTTACTTACTTTACTGGGACTTAATCTTCGAACCTCCCAACACTGAGTACACGGACGACGGTATCTTTACCCACTCAACTATTAACCGTAAGCAATACGTGAGGTCGAAACGTTATTTAAGAATGTAAGTGGTCATAGAGCCACCAAGGCCGTGGTCGAGAGGACTAGACATTCGTTTACAGTACGTAAAGGCAGAGAATTAGGTCCCTGCAGGAGCATTGACAGTGCTGCTGCTGCGCTGCGGCTGTGAACTCTCTTTTAGTAATACCTGGAGTATTGTTCAGTAGATCTTATTAGAATCTTCACCAGCTTTCGTAAAAGAGTAAATGAAACAAGTGAGAAAATCGGTCAAGTAGAAGCTGAATGCAGCGCTGCTGCTGCGCTCATTTCTAAGATTCTCTCTTTCCCCCTTTCTCTTTGTTTAATTAAATGCGGCGTCGGTTTTGTGTGCTTCGGCCAATCGAAACATCTCGACCCATGATATATATTGCTAATCACCTCGTATATCTATCCTCTGTAAAGTACGAATCCGTCCGTATGAACAAACAGTTCGGAGATTTTTTTAAATTATGGGCGTGAATAAAATTGAAAATAAACATTTGATTCATACATGTCAAACCTCCATCTCTTACCATATCTGCAATCTGTTTGTTCATACGATCGGATTCGGTGTTAAACAGTAGGTCCCTTTCTCTTGTGCGGAAAATTTAACGCCCACACGCCATGAGATTGAGAGAAGCTTGTCTTGTCCCCTTTGGAGCTGTATAGCCAGGTTTGCATTTACATTGGATTGGAAATGATTCCTTCTCCTTGTTACATATTTTTGCACAACCTTAATATACTCTGTGTACCTGTGAAGATGTGAATTGTTGTAAAACTATTCAATGTTTTAAAAAAAACACTTGGTGTTGAGCTATTTTGAGATTTTTGTCTTCAAAATATAAGGTCGCATCAGCTATAATTCAAATCAATTGACAGTTAAACTCCATCTGGCCAGTAAATAAATTTAAACATCTTCGTCCAAAATAGCTCCTAACACCATCACATACTGTTTTTATACCAGTTACTCGTAGAGTAAAAAGGGTATACTAAAGTCGTGCAAATGTATGTAGCAGGCAGAAGGAATCATTTCCGACCATATAAAGTATATATATTCAACAGCCGAGTCGATATAGACATGTCCGTCTGTTCGTCCGTCCGTCTGTCCGTCTGTCTGTATGAACACTTAGATCTCAGAGATGGTAAGAGATAGAGGTTTGACATGTATGGGACAAATGCTTCTTTTATCTGCACGCAGATCGAGTTTATTTCAAATTTTGGCCACGCCCCTCCCGCTCCCGTAACTTGGAAAAAACGGTGTATCTCCTACAGTTTTAAAGATAGACGATTCGTACCTTCTAGAGATAGTTAGTAATTAGCAAATCAAATGAAATTTGCCGAAGAAATGATAAGGATCGGATGAGCGGTTCTCATGTTATGAGCAAAAATGTGAAAAATAGCCGAGTTAAAAAAGTGTTGCATACTTTTCAGATGTTCACCCTAAGGAACGCAGGAACACTGTTAATCATGTTTTTTCATGAGTAACGGGTATATCGAAGTCGGTTAGAGCCGACTTTAACTTGCGCTCTCGTTCTTATTGATGCAGCTTTTCCAAACAACCTCAAACAGAAAAGTGCTCCCTGCAACTCAAGTTCCATTTCGGGTCGAAATGTAATCGACACAAAGCGTGTGTTCGCACGGATCAATTCGACAATCGAAGCGAACTGACTCTTAGTGACATTTGGAGAGGTGACCTTCATTAAAAAATGGTAGCAAAAATGATTTGCACGTGGACTAATTTGAACATACAGAAATTAGTTCTTTGTCGACAGTATTAAATTGCAGTTAAATTCTCCATTAGCGCGTCCCTCACTTCATCGGCATCATCTTGATCTATATTGTATTTAGCTTGATTTAAACACCTATAATCAATGCATTTTATACCATGAAGCGCTGCTTCTTGTACGCCTTCTCTAGGCCTTTTTATTACGTAACATTTACGTTTTAACCTTTGACTCAAAAACTGCTGACTTAGGCCAAAATCTGCGGAAAATTTACTCAACTGTTGTATATACCCTTGTAGCTCGTTAAATTTGTTTAAAAGTACGGTTTATAAGGTTTCTAATAAAAAAATATTATAAAACAGAACGCGCCACTACTGTAATTCCATTAAACCTGTATATTTCTTCTTTCTCTCTGCTGTCATAACTCTGCTTTTTCTTTTACATTCTTTTGAGCTTAGTTAAATTTTCGCAATAGATAAATTTAACGACTTCAACAAACATCTATTAAATTTTAAAGACGGAGGAGTAACTACTTCGAATAGCAATCCCTTGTTTCACATTTAGCTCCACTGTGCGTCGTCAGTGGAAACAGCGGTAATGCAATTCTACTCTCCATCTGAGATATCAATTTGTTCCTTTGCGAAACTGGTTTTCCATTGAGAGTGCTGCATCTTTTGTCTGCTATGCGCTGTGCAACTATTATTAACAACAACAGCTCATTCTGGGTTTTCCATACTGCACATTGAGCTTGCGAAGCAGAAAAGTTGTCAAGGCAATTGGGAGCTGGCCAGGGGGCGGTGTAAGCCGCGTTGGCCTGGCTACCTCGCGTCGTCATAATTCTAGCTAGTCACGATGTTATTACAATTTTATTTTTTTTATGTTTTATAATTGTGTGTGTGTAAAATTGAGCTTTGCTGTTGTTTTTGTTGTTGTGTTTGCTTTTCTCGCCGAGCTGCTAATTGCTTAGGCAAAAGCTTTGATTTCTGAGCTGAGCTATTCAGTTCATACATTGCGTAATTTGCATATTATTAAAGGCTTAGAAATTGCCTTGTACTTTTTATTTATTTTTTTTTGTTGAATATTTTGAGAGTACTTCACCAGAACTGGTCCGAGGAAAACTGAGGACATGATTCAGCAGCTGCCAGTGACTCAACCAACAAACCATAAAATTTGTGAGAGCTCTGAGAAATCAACTGCATCATAGGGCAGGCAAAGGAATATTCAGCTACACCAAGAACGTGAAGCCCTTTAAAATTGATATCTGGACATAAGTAAAGATATCCAAGTAAACAACCGTTTAATGTTTCTAATGGAGCTTTATTAAACTATTGTTTTCGGGGTAATTAGCATTCTTTTAGTGGTCGATGAATTCAGGCCTCACCACAAATTTCAACTATCATTTTATTCTTAATCGCACTTTGGATTAGTTTAAGCTTTAAGAGGGAAGGTCTTTTACGGACGTTCACTTTATGGACTTAGGGCCGTTTTCTCATGTTCCTGTTTTTGCTCAAATCGAAATCCATTGCAAATATAAATAGATTATGAATTGGCAATTTGAGTCACGTTGAGGCACTAAAAGTAGGTTGGTGGTATCTCTGCACTCTGCAGTTTATTGTTATATTCATTGCGCAATGAATGCAAGAAATTCACAGCTTTTCTTTAGGAAAAACATGTTACTATGATATTTGATCAAATTTTTGGCATGTGAAAACAATGTTCAAATTGTTAATTCTGTCTAATGTTCAATCGTGGTTAATTTTATTAAAATTTGGCCAAATTATTTGCCAGCGTGAACTTAGCTTAAGAAGATATCTAGCGATATTAGTATGATCATATGTCTGCAGGTGTCTTGTATAAAAAAGGCATATCCAAAATTTGTATTTCTTGGTTTACTTGTTGACAATTTAGACTTAAGCTTAGTACTCAGACAAACTAAATCGCTTTAGCTGGGTGTCAACTCCATATATAAAAATAGAGGCAAGCTAACTTCGGCTCGACCGAAGTTTATATACCCTTGGAGCATGATATCTGCCTGACAGTTTGTTATATGGCACCACAATTTTGACAAAATTTTGAAAACAAAAAAGTTTTTCTCACTAGAACTACTTTTTCGACCGATCGTTTCAATGGCAGCTATATGCTATAGTCATCCGATTTGAATCAGACTTGGCATAATTGTGTGTTAGCATATAATATTGACCAGTAACAAGTTTGGGAGCGATAGCATAGATAGCAAAGTTTGGTTACGATAGCTTTTAAACTGACGGAGGAGATAGAAACAGACGGACAGACGGACATGGCTATATCAACTCAGCTCGTCATGCTGATCAAGAATATATATACTTTATGTGGTCGGAGATGCTTCCTTCTATGCGTTACAAACATCTGAACAATTTACCCTCTCCAAGGGTATAAAAAAGGTTGTCGGAAAGCTTTCGTAAAATTCCGACAGGCCTCTTACGCTCGGTGGAACTCGGAAAGCTCGTAGTGCCGCTAACTTGACAAACACAAACAGCTGATACAATTCCGATGGGGTGCTAGAAGGAAAAATAGCTTGTAATTTTTCCGACACCTACCCGTCGGAATGTCAGCAGCATAAGTTCGACGAAAATCATTGATTGCGCATATTTTGAAACCAACGGTAAGATTTTGCATTGACCATGACTTCTACATTCCATATATCATCCAAAAATATCCAAATATTAGCAAAAACAATTAACTAAACTCAAATGCAAGCAAATCAGCGCAGTGTAACCGTTTCACATTGCGTGGTATTTTGATGAGGGGTGGTATTTTGGCTTTAAAAGTACATGAACAGCCGAGTCAATATTGCGTCGTCCGTCCGACTTTACGAAACCTAGATCTGAGAGACTGGACGAGCCAGAGCAACCCATGTAAAAGTGTGCGATAGGCCAGATATGAAAATATATGAGATACAGCTAACGAAACGGAAATAAAATCATATTTTCTTTACCAAGAGTAAAACAGCAATTGGCTAAGCATAAGCAACAAAAACAGCACAACGATTTTCGACTCGCGAACCACAAACTGATATAGATCAACAGAAAAACCAAATTTGTGGCTTTGATGCTTCTAAATACTCAGTAAATAATTATAAAAACAGAGGAAAGAAATAAAGTAGAATTTTCGCTGGTCTTAGTCACAAAATCAAGGTCTATTACCCCACTGTGCGCTAGATTGTGCAAATTAATAAAAAAGCACACAGCAGCGCAGCCCCCGCCGATCAGAGAGAACGCTTTGATTTCCATCTAGTCATTGTTTGCTGCCCATAAAAAAGCACACACACAGTCTTTGGGGTTTTTTTTTGTTTGCAGTCAGTTTTCATGGCGTCACAGTCAGAGTTACTGAGTCTCTGAGTTCCGAGGGCCTCCAGTTGATAAATGAGTAAATCAAAGCTACTTCAAGCTTAGTACGTCTCTTGCTCTGGTCTAGTGGGCATCGATGATTTTCTGTTTAATTGGCAAACGCTTGGAAACTTAAGGTTAAACAATAAGAAAAATAAAACTTAAACTTAAACTCAGACATTTCCATACACATCTCATTGTTTTTTGCGGTTCAGGTAAATTAGAAAGGCGGCCATAAAAAAACAAAAAATATAAATTAAGACAATTTAATAGATCGTGATAATTGAGCTAGATGGCGCCAGGTGTCTGTTGATAATAAATTAGCACTTAAAATCCTCTTCCATTTATTGCAGATGCCGCGCAGTCCACAACAGTTTCTCAGCCAAACTCCGCCGGATCCTTACTCTGCCTATGCGGATAATTTTGATTTGTCACTGCTGCCGCAGGACTCGGGTATACCCACCACTGTGTTTCAATATAACGCTCCACAGATCAAGATCGAGTGTGCCTGGGAGAGCCAGCCGCAAAATCAGCAGCAGCAGTCGTATGCCAGCTCTAGCCATCAACTGATCCCGCCTCCAGCCTATCCACATAGTCTCTATCCCTCGCCCCAGTCCAGCCCCTTGCAGTCAGAGTTTGGCAAATTCAACGGCAGCTACGATTGCCTAAGCAGTCCCTGCCCCTCGCTGGATGCCTCGAGCATTAAACAGGAGCTGCACATTTTGCCCCCCTCACCGCCAGAGTCCAACTGTGAGACACCCTGTAGCGAGAGCATCAAAGCCGAACCCTTGGATGTGGAGATCGAAAGCTTTATAGATCTCAACACGCTGCTACAGCAACAGCAGCCAGATATTAAACCCGACCATCAGCTGCTCAGAGAGTGTCTGGAGGATACCAGCTTCCAGAAGAAGCACAATCTGAGGCCCCTGGCCCTGGAATCGTTTATAGGCGATTTGGTTGAGGTGCGTGAAGACTTTGAGCCGGTCATCTCGCTGGCGCTGGAGCATGTTAAACGTGAGGCGGATGCCATTTGCAAGGAGCTGCAAATATCGCAGGGTAAGTAAATGAAGCATAAAGTAAATAAATAAATTTTAGTTTCCATTTAATTTAGATCCAAATGCCTGGACTTCCAACCAAGTGCTTGCCTGGCTACGTTCCACCTTGGCCCAGTTCAAACTGCCGCCATCCACCAATTTGGAGCAGAAATTCTGCGAAGACGGCGCTGCCCTGGTATTACTCAGCGAGGAGGAATTCATGCGACGCCTGCCCGAGGTAAGCGCTTACTTTAGTTGGGCATATTACAAAATCAAAGCAGAAATCAATGCGTATTGAATTGAACGAAACCAAACGAAGAGAAAAACAATAACAAAATCCAAAACGAAACAAGTTTCGTAACTGCCGCGTTGACGTCATGGCAGAGGCCAAAATCAGAAAGCAAACGCAAAACCACAAACCTGTTGCCAACAATTAGGCAAAGCTACTCCACATGCGCTCTCTGCTTAAGAGACCCGAGTTTTGCCAAAAATATATCAATGATTACATTTGCCTAGTCCCTCCCGCCCCCCACACCACTAACGAAAACAAAAGACTTAAGCAACGAACGCGAAATCAGAGAGCAGTCGTCGCACCAATTAGTAACCGTGGTCATGGCTGGTAAAGGTGAAAGAATGTGTGAAGGTTGTTTGGTGAAACTGCATTACTTACATACATACATACATACATGCCTAGCTGCTCAGATGACAGTGGTGTTGGTGGAGAGGGGCACTCGAACTGAGCCAACGACCAGCAACGACATTGCAAGGTGAAAGTAAGTTGTCCCAGTCAAAGTTGTTGTTGCTGTTGTGGCTTTGGTGGCTGGCCATGCAGCTTGTCTGCCTGCTGGCTAGCTGAGCCTAGACTTGCCCATAATTTATGCATTTACTTAGGATAGCATAAGAATTTGATTGAGATTTATGCAAGATTAACGTTGGCTTTCCTTTCTTTTCTTCTTTTTTGCAGAGCGGCAGCACATTGCATGCCCAATTAGAGATATGGAAACTGGCCTATGCCGATCAGCCAAATCAGCAACAACAGCAGTCGCAGCCATGGCCAGCGGATTATCACTTGCAGAATCTGGATGACTATCATGAGGATAGCGAGGGTAAGTCTTTGTTATAAACATAAGAAAAATTACATTGAAACAAAAGAGTTTTATAGAAAACCAAAATGGTTCAATAAGCCACAAATTTGAAGAAAAAAGCATATTTCTTAGCCGAACATTTGTAATACATAAGAAAATAGATTTTCTTACAAGCCACTTCTAGGGCAACTTTTATTTATCTAGAGATCATATTTAGCACAATCTTACTACCCTTCAGTTCGGCTTAATACTGACTCAGAACTGAAGGTCTGGCTTCACATGCATTTCAGTCATGAGTTTAACACCGACAGGGCCTACTATATTGCAATCTGAAAGATGGCTTAAAAATTATCTGACGGCTGACCGTGAAAGTTCGCTGCCAGCCAAAATAAACAGAAATGCTGATTGATTCCGCTAAGTAGGGCTTACTACTGAGTTTAAATGATCAAACCAATCAAGATCAGACGTCAGTTCATCTTTCCGCCGCATGTGTGCGCGCGCCCTTAGTCATGATTTCACCACTGAACTCATGGGCTAGTTTTAGGAGTAGAACTGAAAACAGTCAGATCTGAATCTGAGGCGTAGAAACTCGTGCAATGATTTTTTAACATTTTTATACTCTGTACCAAAGGTATGGGGAGAATGAATCATTTCCGACCTTGTAAAGAATATATATTCTTTATCAGCATCGACTGCCGAGATATCAGAAATTGTAACAGATACGTTTGACATGTATGATAAATACTTTTCTTATACTTGCTGCCAGATCAAGTTTATTTCCCGACCCCACAGTTGGGTAAAACATCCTTTCTCTCACAGTATTGTAGATATATAGTTTCTTTTAAAAATATTTAGTAATTAAGAGTATATATCGATTTGCCAAAGAAGTGCTAAGGATTGCATGAACTACACTCAGAAAAAAATAGACCGGGAGAGTTTAAGATCGATCGGATTAGAATTTATTCCGTTTGGTTTCTATAATTTAAAGTAGGTATGTTTTGTTCTATTATGTACTAAAATTAGGTACAAATCATTCTAGAATATAAAATCGACTGTTAATATAGTTGAAAGAGAACACCCGTTCTTGAGTCAAAAACATTTAGTATTAACAGCTAACTCAAAAATTGATTGACTAAAAAAAGATCGCTCATAGTTTAGGAACAAAATGTCTTGGATTAAGGACAAAATAGACTTTCAAAATAGAATAGACATGCAAGTTCCAAGAAGTGTGGTACCGAAAATACGATTCATTTTGAGTTGATTGTGTTCTTAAAATCCCCTCCTGGCCTTAACACTTTGTTTATGGAGTGATAATAGACTTTTAACCCAAAGTATAAACATCTTGATCTTAGGTTAACTCATTTCCTCTGGATTTTGGTATTAACCCTCTACTAAGACCTAGTTTCAAGGACAAATTGGAAAAATTCGTACTTGAAATAAGATTTTTGTTTTTTAACCAAGTATTTTTGTACTTACCGTACTATTGACACTCTTCGTACTTGATTCAAAGTTCTATTCTATTGGTCTATTTTATACAAAATAGCAACTTACTATTCTGACCAAGGTTACGCTCAAAGTATCCAAAATTTATATTTGAAATGTTTGCTATGATATTCCCCTAAATGATTTTAAAGAGAATAACCACTTAAAAAATTTTTAGACTTTTAGAGATTAAATCCGAAATTAGAAAGATTTAATTTATCCCATATATTGTCCTTATATTTCACATTTTCGATTTTTAAGGCGAGCGCGCTTCCTCGAATCGATTACGCTCAAAACACACAACATTTCTATTTAAAATGGTTTTTAGATATTTCCCTAAAAAGATTTAAAATCACTTAAAAATATTTAAAAATTTTAGTGAGTAAATTCGAAATTCATTCCCTATGTTTCACATATATTTCGGATTTTTATACCCTGTATCCATTAAAGATGGGTAAAAGGAGATCATGAAGTTGTGCGTATCAGGGTAAAGGAACCAGGGAGAAGAAAGCATTTCCGACCCTATTAAGTATATATATTCTTGATCAGTATCAAAAGCCGAGTCGATTTAGTCATGTCCGTCTGTCTGTGTGAACGCGTCGATCTCAGAGACTTTAATTGATGGAGCCACAAGATTTGGCATGTATGTAGGTGTATACGGTACCCACATCGAGTTTATTTCAGATTTGGAAAATTCCACTTCCTCCATCATTTAGCAGCGAAAAACTGTCACTCTCTATGTATAAACGTTGATCTCACAGACTATAAATACAAAAAAGTAACGATGACATAATCTGGGACTCAATACAATATTTTTTTATATCATTAAAAGTACGATATCACAAACTTAAAATTTAACTGTTTGAAAATATTAAAGTGAAATTTTCGACTGTATCAAAATGATATTTTTAAGATCGAATTGATATTTTATAATATCATTATCACACAAAGAATAAATACAATCCAATACTTCTACTATGTTATTAAATTTTTTAGCAAAGTACTATTCTTTATTGTTATATAGAAACAGAAAAAAAAAGTATAATTTCTTGACTTGGCCCTTACTGGGGACCGAACTGGGTTACAAATAACCATGGCATCTTACCGCCCTGCGCTATCGGGCATGCCTGTAAGCGTTGCTTCAAGTTTAAATTTGCATTTCCATTTGTCTCATTTTGATATTTCGAAAATTAAATTATATCATTTTAATCTTTTCTAATGACATTTGTTAAATTCATATTATGTAGGGTTATAATGAAAAGTTATAAATTAGAAATGATATGAAAAAAATTATTTATGACAAAATGTTAAATTAAACAAATTGATATGGATAATGTTTGTTGTGTTTTGCTGAGTAGTATTTATATCAGATATAGATGAAAGATTTTGATGTATTCGTAATCTTATAAAATTTTTATACTCTTTTAAAGGGTAATTAAAAAGTTTGCAACGCATTGAATTAAATAATTTTTGATCATTACTTTAAGACTGGCATAGCTCAAAATAATCCATTTTGAGAAAACACATTCAACAACACTTGCATTAACTTAAGAGTGAAACTGGAGAATGATATTGTAAAATTTTATTAACTCACATGGAAAGTATCGCGACCGCTTTCCTCCCACGCTTTCGCATGTGTGCGAACGACTGCACCCGTTCGACTGGCGAAATAGCCACCCCTACGTGTTGCTGGCATTATTTACAATAACAAACACAAATTTTACTCACATTTCGCTTTCTTTTCGTTTTTAGCAGAAGACGAGGAAATGGAGGTCGCTGCCCCTCTCACAACCACTCCAACCACTCCTCCCGTTGCCACAACCACCTCCCCCTCAACCAAACGTCCAAATGGCGGCCGCTCAGGCGGCGGCTCACACATTCATCTCTGGCAATTTCTCAAGGAACTGCTGGCCGCCCCTCAAGTGAATGGCACGGCCATACGTTGGATTGATCGCAACAAGGGCATCTTCAAGATTGAGGATTCGGTGCGTGTGGCCAAGCTGTGGGGTCGTCGCAAGAATCGTCCGGCCATGAACTACGACAAGCTGTCGCGCTCCATACGCCAGTACTACAAGAAGGGCATCATGAAGAAAACGGAACGTTCGCAGCGTCTGGTCTACCAGTTCTGTCATCCCTATCATCAGTAAGGACGACCGAGAGCAGGACCGTTGTAGTTGTAGGATTATTTATTTGAATAGCCGTAAGCCACCCTCAAGCATGACTATGCTCGACTAGACGAGTGGATTTAGCGAGTTCTAGTTTTCTGTACATACACCAGTTACCCCCTTCCCTCTCACCACCTTCACTAGGCACGAAGGTAAGTTCGTGCATTAGCTTAGTTAAGTTTGGCTCTAGCTTAAGCATCAAACTTTGGCCCCACCTGGCGAAGGTAAGTTCGTCGGGGCAAAGTTTTAAGTTGACAATTTTACTTCATCAATTATAATTCTTAAAAGTGCATGCGGGTTGCACGGCTGTTGCCCCACAAATGCATATGCTTGACTTACCTGCAACATCTTTATTCAAATGCTGTCTGTTCATGCGTTAAGCTCTGGTGGCCTCTGTGTCCTTTGCCTCTGCGTGTGTGTTGGGATTGAACATTAGTAGTCTGTGGCGAAATTGTTCATTGAAACCGATGCGCACACAAGCAAAGCTCAAGCCCCTCTCAACAGTCTTCAGCGCTGACAGCATGAAGGTGTTGCGGTAATTTTAGGAACCATATATCTATGATATATCAAAAGTAAGTTCTATGAACAACACAATAATTATACCATATAAGCTTAAGTTTCCTTGAAAATTTTTTCTCTTCTCGTAGGCAAAGTTAAAAAATTTTCGACCCCCTTGAAAGCAGCTTAAAGATTAGTTTAATTAATTTATTTTTTTGTTCTTGGTGTTGGTTGCATTTTTGCTAGCTTTTAAGCAAGTTTTGTGTGTCGGGTAGGCGTACCTAAGTTAATACTTTTAATATTTATTTTTTTGTTGATCAGCCAGGCATGGCAAATTGCTGTTGCACAAAGCGCAGTTCAATTTGCATTAATTGAACTTGCGGTTTAAGTATAATTTAAATTGTTTTAGCACAAACCAATTTATGCGCATATTACATACATAATTAGGAGTAGTGCACTTTATTATGATATTTCCATACATCCAAATGCAAATCATTAAATTATTTATTAAACTAACATATTGTCATATGATACGACGATTAAACTATAATAAAAATCGCAGACAAAAAAAGTGCAGTGATTTTTGCTTAAATCTGTGTGGGAATTGAAAATCAAGCGAATTCAGTTTAAATTGTATATTCTTGTTGGGCAGTTGAAAGGGGATACGTCCTGCTTTCAACCCAGGTAATGTATGGTAAATAAAGTGTAATTATGCTCAGAGAAGGGCAGATAAAAGTTATTTGGTAAACATTCTTAGCTTCCCCCTTGGATCAATGTCTTGGACCTACTTTTCAAATATGGCATTCGCTTTAAGCATAGAATGTCAAGTGTTGCAATTAATATCAATTCTTCACACAAACTCCAAATATTTTGCGTTGTTAAATCTACCCTTACAGTCGTACAAATCTTAGTGATAATCTGAACTTATTTAAGAATTTTTTGAGTACCCAGATATTTTGTACCTTCTGATCTCAACCTACACGACGTCTTTTGATACAAATACGCTGAACATTTGTCGAAACGGACCGGATCGGATGGCTGGTCGAAAAACTTTTTATATACCATATTTTAGACGGGTAAATCTGGGAGTTACAAAGTTTTTGTAATAATTAAATAATTATAATTACACTGAAAAAAATTATTTCATTCCGGGATTGCCGGGATCAATTTATGCCAAAGGGAACTAAAAAGGGTTGATCCTGGAAACCATTCCTGACAGGAACAATTTTGGTTTTAGCCAGGCCGAACTAGAACTGAACCCTCTTTTCGAACATACCTTAGTCACGTGATTTGTTCCCGATATCCGCACTCAACTTTGTTCCGTTCAAGAAAATACTGTGAAAATAATCTTTCCAAGCATTCCTTAATAAAAAAACCTCTTGTCTTCAGCTAGTTAACCGTCTACCGCATACAGCGCCATATATGGCTTTTCATTATACCCGTTACTCGTAGAGTTAAGAGGGTATACTAAAGTCGTGCAAATGTATGTAACAGGCAGAAGGAATCATTTCCGACCATATAAAGTATATATGTTCCTGATCAGCATCAACAGCTGAGTTATCCAAATTCCGTCTGTCTGTTTTAGATCTCAGAGATTGAGGGATAGAGGTTTGACATGTGCGACAAATGCTTCTACTTCGGCAGACAAAATGATACCGGAATTTGGAAAAAACGTCATATCTACCGAGTTTTGAAGATAGATGATTTGTATTGATTTGCCTAGATTCTCAGTCTTATGAAAATAGGAAGTAAAAATGTCCGTGTTCACCTTTAGGAATTAAAAATTCAAATAGGATTTCTCTATCGAACGGTTAATTATTTTTGTAAATAAAAATACAATTATAATGTCTGAATAATACAGCCTATATATAATGTTATACCCGTAATCGAATAAAATTTAATGTATTGCAAAAATCTATAAATTTATTATTTATTTCATTTAAATAGGGATTAAGACATTGGTAAATGAATAAATACTTTTTGAGAAATAGATTAACATATTCAATATCATTCTTTCGATTGGTAAAAGTAACCATCCAACAACAACTCTACTCTCTCTAATGTGCTGGGATAATGAATGGCATCCTTATTTTTTTTCAATACTTGTATTCATTGAAAACAGCCACCACCGCCTTTCTGTCTGTCCGTCCGTCCGTTTGAACAACCAGACCTCAGAGATGGTAAGAGATAGACGTTTGACATGTATGGGATCAATTTGAAACACGTGTTTCAAATTAAAACTGAAACAAGTATAATTTTTTTTTGTATCAATGTTAGCCTAGAAAGTACCTGTCAATTAAATTGGAAATATTAGTTTAATGCGCAGAAGTATCAATTTGAAACTAAAAAATTTTATTTAAGTTCGAAATTTCGAAGAATGCATGAATTGAATAAGAAAGCAGGCCAAATGTGGTAGCTGGCGATGCTTGACCTGTCAAATTTAGTGTTTTAATTAATGTGCAAACAATTCAATAATGGGCTAATGACACGAAGCACATCTAACGTCCAACATCTTGAGTTTAAATCAGTGGCGGCAAAATACATAAGGTCATTTTGGCTTCGCGTGTGTGTGTTAGACACGCTTTTGCACTTGTTTGTTGTTGCAAAAGAGAGCAGTGTAAGCTCGTATAGTGTCGGTGTTGCGACGTCGCAGCTACTCTGTGGCTTTTGTGTGGAACTCTGGTTGAAATGCTTAATAACCTCTGTTGTTCTGCCAACATTTTTAAGATTTTGTCTTGTAAACATGTTAAGAGGGTCGATGATAGTAACATGCTAAAAATCTGGCAAATTTCGCCTTGGTAAATATTTTTGACTTAGGATGTTGGATGCTAGATGTGCTCAGTATGATAGGGCTTTAAAAGTAAACGCTATGGAAGACGACGTGATGAAGATATATACATGGATTTCAAATGGTGCACACTTACAAGTAAAGTTTAAGCAGTTAAGTATTTATGTTGCTGTGGTCGTTTTTTGCAATAATAACAATTATAACTATTCAGACAGGACCCATAACATGCCACAATGCTGCAGTGCCTGTTTTAGCGCTTTGCATGTTAGCGCACAACGCAAGAGGTATTAAACGAAGACAGCTGCTGTAGAGGCGTCTTTCGCGTTTTTTCTTCAGAGTCTCTGAAGGAGCAACGCGCTACGTGTATGGGTTCCAGCAAATGGCACATCAGTACAGTGAATCTAAAAATGCAACATTCACGTGGACATGAGACATGCAGTGGGAGACCAATGTTTATACATAGCGAGGTGTCGATATTAGTGTAAATAAAATAAATTTAAAATAAAAAGATAATGTTTTGAAAATGTTCCTTATTAATTTAAATGGCAGTTTGTAAAGAACAGAAATTATACTACAAACTTGATAAGAAATAATATTAAATTGATAAAAGCTGGTTTCAAAATGATACTAAAAGTTTTATAATTGAAGTGTCAAATTAATAAGACCTAGTGTCAAAATGATACTAATAAAGTAATACAAAAAAAGTGTCAACCAGATACACAGTAGTATCAATTTGAAATCCTCGAAGTATCATGTTAATACTTTCGAAGTCATCAATTTGATACTTGGAGTATTAGAGAGAATTCGATACTCAATAGTTTCAAATTGATGTCTAAATTGTGTCACTGTGATGAAAAATTTTTTTTGAGTGTATATATCAAATTGCCTAAAAAAATGATAAAGATCGGATGAGCGGTTCTCGAGTTATGAGCAAAAATAGTCCAAACCCCCCTCCTCCTCCCCTACAACCAACACTGCATTTCTTTCAGCAAAGAGAGAGAGAGAGCAACTTAGTAATAAGCGCAGCAGCAGCGCTGTATTCAGCTTCTACTCCAGGAACAGAGTATGATGTAGTCGGGCTTGACGGACTTTCTCACTTGTTTTTAATTGAAATCATTCCGTTTGATCCTAACCAAAACGTAACACTTAGTAAAGCTATGCTTAAAACGATTTAAGAAACTTCGATTGATTGAAATTTCTCGGCTCGCTCACGTGCAGTGGGTGAAATGCATTTTAGATTGCCTTGTCAGTCCGCCGCCAGTCATTGGGGCATTGCACTCGTGTGTGACCGTGTCTAGTTGCGATTTTTCAATCAACGGAGAACATTTCAGGACCAAGCAGTGGACAACAAGTAAAACGTAAAGCGAATTGAACGGCAATTCCCCAAACATACACCCGAGCAACCCCATTCTTACGTACATACATACATATGAGACGATAGTCTAACCAGGATTATGAAGCTACTTTGCCGGGCCCCGAGATTATTTTAATGCGCTCAAATGAATTTATCGTCTTTGTTGTCCTGCGCTCAGGCTCAGCCCGTAGCGCTGCTTCATTTAAATACTAAATCGCATTAAATGCCATCAAGTGGAAAATTCGTGAAAGCAATAAATTCGTAGCTGCAAGCCGAAACCACCGCCGCCGACGCCGCCATGCTTCCTTCGGCTTGAGTGAAAGCTTTACAATATTTGCATTCGACTGTCGCTATCCATATAAAGATATATATAATATATAGCCCGACTGGAGCCCGGCTGTTTATCCTGAGGCGGCAGGCCAACGTCTCAGCTTGTAACATTTTTGTCTTCCATGTCGCCAACTACAAAGACAAATATTTAATTGAATTAGTGCAGCTAGCGTTAAGCTGCAGGGCCACGCCCCTCTATTGTGCTGAAGTCATCAACAGGTTCGTTAGGATACATACGCTCAGTTACACACCTTTTGTTTGTCCCAACCCCGACGATTCTTATGTTAATTTTGTCAATTTTTGTCAATTGCAGACAACCTTTTCTCGCATCTTATAAATATTTTGATAATTATACCCCAGGTCTACGAGGG
Organism: Lordiphosa clarofinis; assembly: GCA_018904275.1. NCBI lineage: Eukaryota > Metazoa > Arthropoda > Insecta > Diptera > Drosophilidae > Lordiphosa > Lordiphosa clarofinis. The sequence continues at coordinate 376,604 of JAEIGQ010000003.1, forward strand.
TTACTTTATCCATTTTGTGGCCAAATTGAGAAAATACCAAATGTATTCAATGAGAGTGAAGGAAGGATGATTTTTGTTTTATGAAATTAATTTAAAGGCAGCCTTAGGCAGGGTTCACTAAAATGTATATTTTCCTGACAAAAGTGACGTTTGTCACTTTTGTCACAAATAGCATCAAAACGTAAAAACGCCATCTTGTAAATATAATTGTTAACGCGCTGAAAGTCCTCCCAACTGAAACATGCGTTGATGGTACGTTTTACACTGATATCCATTAATGCGTGTATGTATATAGTTACACAAAATTTTAAAGTGACAAAATGTTTAAAATATTAATGGATTTACAGATGATTATAAAGAAATTGGCTGTGACCGACTTTCTCACTTGTTTTATTTTGCTCTGTTGCAAAATGTCTTGTTCAAGGTCAGCACTATCATTATGTTGCAAAAACTCTTACAATTTCCATCTATCAAATCTTCATGCCGATCATAACTAAATTTGAGTTCATGTTCGCCATATTTTAGAATTTATGATTTTTACCATTCGTCTTTTTTACCGTTTTCAGGATAACCAAAATTCAGCTTAAAATTTTGAAAGTTTCCTTTTATTTACCAGTCTAATCAGTCATCTATCTTTCAGTATTTATGACAATCTTCATGGCAAACTAATAGTAAAATATTGCTAATTTCGCGATTTTTGTTTTGACCGATTCGCCTACACCTCCCTATTTACCCGTCGCTTGTTAAATCGTCACAATCTGTGTATCTTAGTATTTGGTCTCAGATGCCACCTCATTTGAGTGAAACTGAGTCGTTCACTCTCATGTTCAGTCTCTATCGCGCACTTTGCCAAACAGCTTAGTCCACAATATTGCCTGAGCGCCACAGCTCATTTATGTGCCCGATACAAAATTTTTGTTTATGTGTTTACCCACTTCGCTGTCAAATTTAAACAATTTTCTTTCTTAGTACGCGCCTTCATAGTTAAGCGAAGGTCTGTGCCAAAATTTTAAAACTCAAGGAAAGCAGTTTTGGCTGTGGGTTGATGAGTCAGTAAGTCAGTCAGATTTATAAGTATAAATTTATTAAGCACTAAAGAAGATAAGTAGTTCTCACTAAAATCAACGTTGGCTTTGAAATAAGTGATTTTGAACTGAATAGCATGATATTTTATGGCTTTAGTGCTTGTTTAATATTTACTGATATCAGAAAGCCAAAGTAACCAAGCTTATTTTTTGTTCAATTCCTTCACATGATTGTCAATTTAACTCTGTCCTTAGAAGGGTAACGCTACTGCACTCAAAAAAAGGTTATCATCAAAACGACGATATTTAATCATCAACTTGGAACTACTGAGTATCAAATTCTCTTTAATACTACAAATGTCAGGTTGATATTAACGAATTTACTAAAATTATATTTCGAGGGTATCAAATTGATACTTACTAGTATTCGGTTGATACATAGGTCTTATCAATTTGATATTTCAATTTTAGGTTAAGTTTTATTCATTTCCATTTTTTTCTTAAGTTAATGAAATTGTCAGGTGTGGACACCTCACGTTGGGAAACATTTTTTTTTTTTCACACGGATGTGGTTTAATTAAAAGTCACTGAAATGGTGTGCCGTATGCTAGAATACATGTAGATATTTACGCCTACGCAGAGATCATGATTGAAAAACGCGAAACTTAAAGTAGCCCTAGCGAATATGTAAAAGTCAACCCACGCACATCCTTTTTATTAAGCTTTAAAAATAGCTCGTCATTTTGCTCGCATTGTTAAGCCTTCGTCTCCTTTTCGATACTGTGGCCTTTAATTAGCATAATTGGTGACATTGAAGCGCACGAGGACCAAAGCCATCAAAGCATGATGAATGTGCCCCAAAGTTTCTAACTGCGCCTTTTGTCTTTTGTAAACAAATACCAAAATAAATACGTTTTTGATGTGAAACATCTTTAATTTCGGTACGGACGATTTTAGGAGGAGTGAAATTTGATTTCAGTGTCACGTGACGCTGACGCACGATTTTAGTAGGAGTAAAATTTGATTTGAGCGTCACGTAACTCTGACGCCAACCATATTATGTTGCTGTGTTTGCTTTGTGCAGTGGATCGGCACACACATATAAGACGGTTGGTAGAGTGATGACAGGGGAAAGAGTGGTGATGGGGAGCGGGAGAGATGCGGAGAAGAGTTTAAGATCACACACCCACACCCAACATTTCATTTACAGTTCTTTGCCTATGGCTAAGTCACAAAATCAAAACAGAGAAAACTACGACAACAACAACGAGAGAACAATATAGAGCTTACTCCCCCAACTTTTGCTGTAAACGCGAGAGGGGGCTGAGTGCTACTAAGTACTGAAAAGGCAGGGCACTGAGAGCAGCATCAAACCGTTTTAGTTGTATCATGGTTTTCTTCTTCTGACAAACTGCCATTGCTGATTTGTATACCAAGGTGAGAGTTTCTTTTTGATGTGAAACATCTTTAATTTCGGTACGGACGATTTTAATACGAGTAAAATTTGATTTCTGTATGTGGGAGAGATTTGGGTGGAATCTTATCTGGGCGGGATCTGGGAGCGATATGGATGGGATCTAGATGAGGATCTGGGAGCTGGTCGAGATCTGGCAGAGTACTGGGTGGGATCTGGGTGGGAATGGGGGTAAGATCTGGGTGGAATCTGAGTAGTATCTGGGTGGTTTATGGGTGGGATCTGGGTGGGATCTGGGGGGTGGGATCTGGGTGGGTTCTGGGTGGGATCTGGGATGGATCAGGATGGGATCTGAATGGGATCTGGGCAAGATCTGGGTGGGATCTGGAAGGGATCTGGCTGGGATCTGGGCGAGATCTGGGTGGGATCTGGGTGGGATCTGGGTGGTATCTGTTTAGGATCGGGGTGAGATCTGGGTAGGATATGGGTGGAATGTGGGCGGGATCTGAGTAAGATCCGGGTGGGATCTGGGTGGGATGTGGATCTGGGCGGGATCTGGGCGGAATCTAGGTGTGATCTGTGTGCGATCTGGAAGGGATCTGGGTGGGATCAGGATGGAATCTGATTGGGATCTGGAAGGGATCGAGGCAAGACATGGGCGAGATCTGGGTGGGTTCTGGAAGGGATCTGGTGGTATCTTGGGGGATGAAACATCATTATTTATCTTTCGATCAGCGCATTAAACTTACTGAAAAAATTAAAGAACTGCAGCAAGGGATCCTGTTTTTAGTTTATCTACTCCCCGTTATTTGTCTTCTTTCGAAAGAGCGACCTTGCTGATTTATTTATCATTGAGAGAACTTGTGATTTAAAAATAAGCTCTCAAACTTATCATCATGTTTCACTTCAAGGACTCGTGAGTGCTAGCGACACTCACATCTTTTTTCTGATAAAAGTTTAAAACCACATAACATCATTGCGGGCCAAGAAGCCCCACCCAATGAGCATAATGCTCCAAATAATTCAACAAAAACATTATTAAATCAAAAAACTACATGTGCCAATGCAATAATAAGAAAGAGAAAAAATATGAACGGTACCGACTCTCCAATGAGCAAAGCGCTCAGAAACAACTACTACTCCTCTCTTGACGAAGAGTTGGAAGAACTTCAATGTGATAGCGAAATACTACAAAACTTTACACATTATGTGCTTAACAAAAACAACGAAAGCTCAAGACGCGATCAAGAGCAAAATTCCCAGCTCCACCCCGCTACCACCAACCAAACATCAACAAGGGCAGCCACTGTCGCAGCCACAACGACCTTTATCTATGACGAAGACACAGCAACTAAGAGCAAAAATGAAATCAAAAGCAACAACAAAAATAATAATAAATATATCCCACCAATAAACGTCTTTAACATTGAAGCAAAACAAATCATCAATCTTCTAAAAAATGGACTTTAAAATAAAAATGTTTAATATAAAAGTTATAATCAACATAAAATTGCTATCTCTAACAAATCTAGATGACTATAAGAGTGTGCGGGCAACTAGAAGTTAACGTAAAGTTTTTCTCTTATACAACTTAAAGCTTAAAAACAAAAACATATTTAATGAAAGGGTTAAGCGCCAACATTGACCCCCTCTGGAATTCCTAAATGAATTAAATCACAACAAAGAGAACTTGGAAATTCTAAAAAGTCAGTAAATTCTCTACAAAAACTCCAAAGAACGCAATATCGATCTACCATTCTTTATGGTACAAATAACTGCTTGACAGCAATGCAACTGAACTGAAAGCGATCAGAACAGTCCAGTACCACTGTATTAAATGGGAACCCTTACGAAGACCAGATATTCCACAGTGCGAAACTGTCAAAGCTTTTTCATAGCGCAGCCAACTGCAACCTAACCCCAAGAGTGTTAAATGCAGGAATCAAACCGGAACCGGAACCAACGGAACCGTATACCGAAAAGAACCGATTGAAACTCAGAACCGGTACCGGAACCGGAACCGATATTCTTAATTTTTTGTATACCGGTATCCGAGAACCGATATTTTTAGAACCGAAAAGACCGAAAAGAACCTAAACGTTGTACCGGTACGGTTTCGGTTCTGAGTGCAACCACTAGACAGCGAAACGAGCAGTTAGATTTGGCGGATTTTTACTCAATTTGGCTGAATTGTTATTTTCAAATAAAAAAGATTCTAGCTTGGCAAAACTTTTGGTCAGTGAAATACAAAATCGCGAGACCAGTCCCTTTGAAAATAATGCATTCCTATGTGGTATTTTCTTAGACCCTTGTTATAATGTTAGGCTAACCTCTGAACAGAAAAAAGTACATGTGTAACTTTTTCGACTGATATGTATATTTTCAAGAATTTAATCCACTTCTGTTTAATTGAAACTAAATGAGGAAAGCAGCTCTGACCCAACTAATTTGTCTGAAAGTGGAGATGAAGTCGGTTTATATATGAATTTCTAAAAAAAGAATCAGGACAATACAAATAGTGTAGTATTATAAGTTCGACAATGTTTCCGGAACTGTATTAACTATCAAAAGTTATTCTTGCTGCGTAGAACATTTATTTTCCGGTTTATTATAACTCCGCTAGAAATCAGATGGACGGAAATACATTGACCGCTATCATGCTTCTAAGAAATAATCATTAATTTACCTTCCTTGCAACTAATTTTAAAGAAGTTTAAAGTAAATTAATAATTTATGTATACATGTGTACTGTTGCTTACCCACTTTGATTAAACTTAAGTTTTAAAATTTCTGTTAGTTTTACCGGTCCATACCGGTACGTACCGGTACGATACCGAAATAAAAAGGTACCGGAACCGGAACCGAATACCGAAACAGTAGCAGAACCAAAACAGAACCGTTTACCGAAACGTTAGTTTCGGTACGTACCGGAACCGGAACCAGAACCGAAAATCGTTTCGGTTTGATTCCCTGGTGAAAACACTTTAAGCCATATTAATATCCCTTGCACATCCTCAACCATAATTACTGCAGCAGGTCTCGATTCTAGCCTTTTAGAGATAAACCAAAGAAAAAACTGCTATATAATAAGAGACAACAAGGATATTATTGAAATAGTAGGATCTCATTTCCAAACAGTACACTCTGCAAAGACAAATAACCCAAATAATATGGTCCACTATCAAGTCGAGCAATGCTTCAACCAGTTTTTAGAAATAAAAACTAGGTTCGACAGCAAGCCGACGACCAAAACTACTTTTAATAATGCCAAATTAGCCAATGATTTGTCTTATAGCCAGCTTGAAGATTACTTTGTTACATTATCTGATGTACAAGATATAATAGCTAAGCTCAAAAGTAAGATGTCTTCAGGAATCGATGAAATCCCAAACATAGTGCTTAAATCATTACCCATAGAAATGGTTTCAGAGTACTGCTCAATATTTAACAACATGCTCAATTCTTCGTATTTCCCACCACAGTGGAAAACAGCAAAGCTCATTGTTATTCCAAAGAAAGATAATGACAAAAACAACATAAATAATTTGCGTCCTATAAGCATGTTGCCAAACATTAGCAAAATATATGAAATTATCATTAGTTTCAATATAAGCAGAGCCGTTGAATCCAATAACGTCAAAAGCGAAAAACAGTTTGGATTTAAACCAGCGTCCGGCAAAACATACATGCTTATTTTGGCTTTGAATGTGTGCGTTCAGACACGCGAGAGCGCTCTCAGTTAGCTCATGTTTGTTAGTGCAAAAGAGAGCAGTGTACGCTCGTATAGTGTCTGTGTATCGACGCCGCTGCTACAGAGGATGGACGTCGCTGTATCTATACACAGAACATTGAACGGTGCCGGACACTGATTTAAACATAGGCACTCAACAACTCATGCAATAAACCTTCTAATGTCTGAAATAAATTGGGCCTGGAATAAAAAAAATGCAACGGGAGCATGCTTTGTAGATCTAGAAAAGGCATTTGACACGATCTGGACAAAAGGGCTACTGGTTAAACTAATTAGGTACAAATTTCCACTAAATCTTCTTATATTAATCTATAATATGATATTTGATAGAAAATTTAGAGTCAAAATTAATAATAAAACAAGTAATAGAGTCTTCAATGTAGAAAACGGTCTCCAACAGGGCACGGTCAATGCTCCTACTTTATTTAACTTATTTATAAATGACCTTATACAATATAAACCGACATCTACAAAGAGAAATTCAATATAGTTGAAAACTACGCACAAGACTGGCACCTGAAAATCAATTCAAACAAATGCGAAAGCATACTTTTTCGTCCACCAGTCAAAAAGTGCAACAACAACATTAAAAAAAATTGGAAGCAGTTCCAAATAATTAATCGAGAGAACAGATTTATCCCTCTCTCTGGAAAAATCAAATACCTCGGAATATACCTTGATAGATTCCTTTACTTTGACCATCATATCAGCAAGCAACTAGAAAAAGCCCAAAGGGCCTTTTTTGCTTACAAAAGAATGTTTAGCTCACGATTGGTGAATAATAGAGTAAAAATAATTATGTATCAGTCACTTATTAGACCAATTCTTTCGTATGGTTGTAATGTGTGGTTCAATATATCTCCATCATATATGGAAAGGCTCCGAAAATTCGAACGAAAAATACTAAGAGCATGCACGTCGATGTATAGGTCGCCAATCAGCAATTACACAAAGTTTATATCAAACAAGAAATTATATAACGCATCTGGCATAATAAGAATAGACAACCACATCATTAACATAACGAGAAACCATATACTAAGGTCCCTAGATAATGTAGAAAACATACTTATAAAAACTCAGTACTATGAGAGCGACTCATACTTTCAGTTGTGTATCTCGAATGGTTTCACTCCTCCTGAAATTTTTGTATACCTGGATAAAAATGGGTATATTCAGAACGACAATGGTATACCTACAATATACCATATTTATAGGAGAGCAAACAAAAAATCTATAAGCGAAAAACAGTTAACAAACACAAACCAAAGATTCGACATGTCCTTATCAACGAAAGATATTTCCTTCTCTAAAAACATACTAAACAAATTCTGGTGGATCAAAAATCCTAGTTAAAATACCACCCACTCCTTTCGATTTTACCACCCCATTCCATCTTACACCCCCCCCCATCACATCCCCCACACAAAAATACCTCATTTTAACTATAAACCCTGGCGCATTGTTTTTTTCCACATTTTTCACTGCAACCCCATTTATTTAGTATACTATTTAGTTTTAAATTTTGTAGAAATGTAAGTAATTGAATTCGTAAAAGGGAAACCATTAAGTTACATAAAATTTAAGCAGAGAGCTCAATAGGAGACTAGCCTAAGATTAGTATTAGAACTTTGTTCATTTAAGTACACACATAAGAAATATTGAAATAAAAATGAACATAAAAAAAAAATGTTTTTTTTTTTTAATTTTTTTGGTGCATTATTTTATACTCAAGTGGAAACCGTGGTTATGGCCCAAAAACCGCTTTTTGCTTTTTGACCTCACTTAAATAGATATAACTCGCGAATGGACCGTCTGATTGCTCATAACCTTATCAATTCCGATAGCCACGAGAGGGATCTAAAGCATTATAATCAATGGTTTGACTAATTTAACGCGATGGCTGAGAAATGCGGCTTACAGATCTGGCATTTTCAACTTTTTTTGAGAAATTTGTACTTTGACCATCACTGGTTTAACTATTTTATTCTATGCGATTTTTCCTTAAAGTTTGTAATAAAAGCCCATTTAATTCTCCGTCGAACGGTTGTTGTCCCAATGAATTTGGATACCGTATGACGAAGTTATGCGCGATTTTCTGAGTACACATCGACAATCTAGTATTTTTTTTTAGTGTGCTAACATATTTATGTTTGCTTTCACATAATTGCCCCTAAAAGTAAACTCAGTTTTGATTTGGCGCCAGATTCAAATAATATTTTTAAATACTTACTTCCCTACAGGGACCGTAAAAAATCTTCACCAATGAAAACTGCGAATACAATGGCTCGGATACCGACACCCTCTGACGACGACCCACGCAAACGTTTTAAGGACCACGATTTGAGAATATGCACCTGGAATGTCCGCACCCTCAACACAGATGGCGATGATATCGCCTTGGTGAATGTCCTCAAGAAATATTCATCGGACGTTACTGCACTCCAGGAAATGCGATGGATTGGATATGGAAGCAAGATAATAACGCTACCAAAGCAAAATGTTTTAATATTAGTCTTATCTGTGCTCATGCGCCAACAGAAGACAAGAAAGACCCGATAAAAGATGAATTTTATGAGCGCTTAGAACAACTATACGAGCGCTTCCCTGACCACGACATAAAGATCGTGCTAGGCGATTTTAACGCGAAAATCAGAAGAGAACGAGTTTTTGGTTCGACAGTCGGGCGCTTTAGCATTCATGAAACAACCTCCCATAACGGAGATATGCTAATGGATTTCGCTGCGGCCCGGAACATGGTCATAAGTAGTACCAGATATGAACACCTCGACATCCATAAAGCGGGAGCATGAAAAAGAAAAGTGAAATAACGCCACTGATGACAGAGAAATAACACCAGCGGGCGTTATTTTACTTTTTGGATTGAAATAAGGCCGGTCTTTTAAAAACTTAATATTTGCCACTCATGTTTTAAAAACATTTTGTTCTCGAAATAATTAAAGTTAACCGAGCATCAGACAAATCCAAATCCAATCATACTCAGATTTCAGGTGGTGTTCCAAATTTTACATTTTTCAATATTCTTATAATATTATAAAGGAGACGAAAGTTATTGCGTTATTTTAAAGGATTTTGTTAAAAGTTTGTGATAAGATAACATACGAAAAAGAGCGCCGCCGGAAAAATTCTTTTTTTTAAATCGCGCGATTTAAAAAAAAAATTTTTCCGGCGGCGCTCTTTCTGAAGCTCATGCTCTCACATAGCAACCTGCAAAGCACTTTTAAATGATTTTGTTAAAGATTTGTGTATCCGTAAGAGGTTAATATATTATATTATATGTTTTAAAATATAAAAATATTGAACCGTGTATCAACTGGAACGCCATCTAGAATCAACCCCAAAATTCTTCACCTTCTGTCGCCCACGGGCGTTATTTCGTCTTTCATCTTCCCCCATCTAATTCAATTTTTAGCAAAAATTCGCTTTTATCACTTTAATTTCTTGATAATATTGATTTCAACCCGCTCTTTATTTTGTATCTCCCTTAAGAAACTCGAGAAAAGCTGTAAGTGGTGAAGGAAAATCAATTTTAAGGCTTAAAACAAATTATTTTAACTTGTCTTAAAGCCACACCAAGTGCATTTTCTGTTGACGGTCAAATCTTAAGGGCTACAAGCTCATTGGAATCATTCAACGCGTTATTGGGAAGGAAGTTTCAAAAGCAAGGCAGATTTGATAAATTCTTAGAAGTAATTCAGGATGGGAGATGCTTAGTTTGGCCCTTTGCAGCTGTATAGACTATTTTACATTACATTTACAATTAAGGTTGAGGATTTTGTGCTTCTGTAACATTTACGAATGCAACCGAAGGAGACTTGAGTGCCCTTACCCAGAAACGCAAAAATCAGCGAAATATAGAAAACCAAATTCTGGAATTGAGCAAAAATTAAGACAGAGGTATAATTTCCCTTAAAGCATGGCGATTCTACAAATGATTATGGTGATTTAAACTCGGATTATCTTTAAATTGATGATGATAATAATAATAATGAAGATACTGATTTGAGTTGAAGTCCTTGCATAAAATTTGTGGAAAGCCCGAGGTATGTGACACAAAAGCCATGTCATCATTTCAAAATCGGTGCGGAGTGTTATGACAAATTAGTAGAAAAAACGAAAAAAAAAAAAATATTTATTGCTCTGCCCATATTGCAGACAAATAATTGAAGACCATTTCACAATTTTTCATATTAAATTTATTTTGTTGCATTACATATTGCTATTATATTGAAGTGGAATGAGAGGAGGGAAGGTGAAATAATCGCGGATGATGTGGGCGTTATTGCACTCATAACGGAGACGTCCTTTGTTTTTACTTCACTTTTTAAAGTGCAATAGCGCCAACGGGCGTTATTTTAATTTTAAAAGTGAAATAACGCCCGCTGGGTGTTATTTCACTTTTGAAAGTTGTGAGGAATCACATATATAATCACTCAAATCTATAAACCCATATATCTTTAATCACCCCTATATTATCGTAATCACCCCATATAAAATCACTCAAACATATATATTATCTTAATCACCCCATATATAATCACTCAAATATATAATATCTTTAATCACCCATATATAGCTTAATCACCCATATATATAGCCAACACTTATGTTATCATCTTTAGGCTAAGCGTTTTACCCACTGAAGGGCCTCCAATATATATAAGTTAACCTCATAAGTTTCCTTTATGCCCATGGGAAAATCCATCCATCCAAAGAGAGAGAGAGGGAGAGGCAGAACGCGCTCAACAAAACCCACCCCGACCGGAGCAGCAGAGAGAGCCACAGAGAGAGAGCAACCGAGAGAGCAGCAACGAGGACAACAAAACTGCAAGCGGCAGAGAGGGAGGCGTCGGAACCGATCGCTCGGCAGCGCAGCAGCCGATCGTCAAAATGAGGCAACAGAGGGGTCCAAGGCTTGACGACCGGACCTTAGCTTTTAATTAGTTCGTGGCCTTTGACGTGAGAGGTTGAGCTTCGGAAAAGTTCCCCAAAAGTCCGTATAGTAATCCCGCGAGAGCCCCGAAGAGCGAAGAGGTGCCAAGAGCAACATCAACCAGCACTACTCCAACGGAACGAGGAGTCCCCAGCCACGACAGCAAGGAAGCCGGGTGAGCGAGCCGATTTGGCCAAGGGACAGCCCTTCTTAGTTCCCCCCCCCCCCCCTCTCTCAAAGACGCAGTTCGGTGTGAGGTAGGGACTTCTCCATCTGAATATCTTAAATAAATCATTTATAACGTGGTCTAAAACTATGGCGGATTCATTCTGGTATTTGGTCACCACACACAGTGGAGCATATCCCGGATAACCCGGCGGCACACTGGGAACCCAATGGTTGGCCACGAATCGGGCCACATGGCAGAGCGCTCGTCGGTAAATACCCGGCGCAAAACCATGTGGCCAGAGGGCTGCGGGGCCATATGAAGCACCTTCTCGTCGGTAAATACCCGGGAGGTGACTCATATGACCTGCAATGGCCAAGATTGGGCAAACAGTACTCCGTCCGTGGGTCCGGGATTCACCCACCACAGATTCACCCACTTTCGCTCTCACACACGCACCAACACATTCGCTCTCACACACGCACCAACACATTCACTCACGCACATGCACCCACACCTTCGCTCACACACACGCACCCGCGCATTCGCACACACCCACACAATCACACACACGCACCCACGATCACCCACGCCCACTCGCATCGGATCATCCATATATATCATATATCCATACATCTGTGTCGCTCTGAGCTCCCGGTACACATTTTGTGCCCACCCGGATCTCCGATCCGTGGGCCACGACATGCGCCTTTCTCAAGCCCCGGTTCCGGCACTAAACAAATATTATTGTAGGACGACCCTGGCCTTGGCTGAGTACACCCCAAGCCCTAGAAAGTTTCCTTACAAAGTGAAACAACACCCGTGGGAGTTATTTCACTGTTTGGAGTGAAATAAGGCCCACGGGCGTTATTTCACTGGGCGTTATTTCATGCACCCCCATAACGCGACCTGGAAGTCCCCTGGTCAATGAACACGAAATCAGATTGATCACGTTGTGATCGACGGAAGGCATTCATCAAGTGTACTAGATGTGCGTGCGATTCGAGAAGCCAATATAGACTCGGATCATTGCCTTGTCGCAGCCAAGGTACGCACTCGGCTCAGCGTGGCACATGCCTCACGCTCTGGCACACGTCGAAAGCTGAACGTCGAGAAGGTGCAATCACAGCTAAACTCACCCAACTGCTGAGGGAAACCTCCCCATTCCCTTCCGTTATATGCGAACAGTGGCAGCGTATATCGCACTCCGTGAGTACGGCTGCCAAGGAAATACTCGGGTACTCCGAGCCCCCTCGAAAGCGGACTTGGTACGACGAGGAGTGCCGACGCGCTACTGCAGAGAAAGACGCTGCCTACAGGAGAACTCTGCAGTCGAGAGTAACGCGGGCTGTTACGGAGCGATACCTGGAGAAAAAGAAAGAGTAGAAACGCCTTTTTAGAAGAAAAAGTTTGAGCAGGAAAGGCGCATGCGCGAGGAAGTCGAGAGGTTATTCGGCATGTGTGAGACTCGAAAATTTTACCAAAAAATTAAGCAATTAACGGAAGTTTTCAAGCCCAGAGTCGCACAATGCAAGGCCAAACAGGGGAATCTGGTCACAGATCTGCAAGTGGCGCTTAACAAGTGGAGATGTTACTTCTCCAACCTACTGGGAGGAGATGATGAACATGATGCCGCCTTTAGAGAAGTAACGATGCCACCAATCGACAACATATAGATAGACCCGCCGACCCAACAGGAAGTCTGTTTAGCCAAACGAAGGCTAAAGAACAACAAATCACCAGGCTCTGATGAGCTGCCCGCTGAAGAATTGGTAAGGTGCATGCACCAACTTCTCTGCCGTATATGGGTTGACGAAAGCGTGCCCGACGATTGGAATCTAAGTGTTTTCTGTCCAATCTTTAAAAAAGGTGACCCTGCAGTTTGCGCCAACTACTGCGGGATCAGACTCCTCCCCATCGCATATAAGGTTCTGTCCCGCATTATTTGTGAACGTCTAAAGCCGTTTATTGATACACTGATTGGACCTTATCAGTGTGGCTTTAGACCTGGTAAATCCACCACAGACCAGATTTTCACGCTTCGACAAATCCTGGAGAAAACCTATGAAAGAGGCAACCAAACACACCATCTTTTTGTTGATTATAAATCAGCCTTCGACACACCGATAAGGTCAAGCTTCTTCAAAGCCCTGTCTTCTTTAGGTATTCCAGCAAAGTACGTTCGACTTTGCATGATGACGTTGAGAAGTACGCAAAGCTCCGTCAAAATAGGAAAGAACCTCTCCGAACCATTTGATACCAAAAGAGGTTTTAGGCAGGGCTATACCTTATCGTGTGACTTCTTTAATCTACTGATGGAAGATATACTGCGCAAGTGCCGACTTGCCAACAGAACTAATGCTACTTGCATATGCCGATGATATTGACATTATCGGCAAAACCACTCGGGCAGTAAGCCAGACGTTTTCAGAGGTTGAGAAGGAGTCTAGACTAATGGGTTTAGCGGTAAATGAGGACAAGACGAAGTACCTAGTATCCGGGGACAGAAAGTCATTGCGAATTGGACAATCTGTTACAATGGAGGAGTAAAACTTTAATGTTGTGGAGGATTTCGTGTACTTCGGAACGATGATAACCAGCAAGATCAACATCAGTCTGGAAATCCGACGAAGAATCACTCTTGCGAACCGATGCTACTATGGGCTAAGTAGGGAGTTCAAGAGCAAAGACCTCAAGCGAAGAACAAAAATAGCCCTGTACAAGTCGCTTATCATCCCAGTCCTGCAATATGGCGCAGAAGCATGGACAATGACAGCAGCGGATGAAGCGGCGATTGGCGTGTTTGAACGAAAAATTCTTCGGAGGATTTATGGACTTTTAAAAGTCGGCGATGATTTCCGCATTCGAAGAAACGACGAACTGTATGAGCTCTATGGGGACACCAGACTGGTCAAGCGCATAAAGCAGCAGCGGCTGCGTTGGCTAGGACATGTCGCCAGAATGAAGGAAGAAGCTCCAGCAAAAAAAGCGTATAAATCGAAGGCGGATGACTATGGAGGCGGCAAGAAGGGAAGACCACCACTAAGATGGGAGGACCAGGTGCGGGAAGACATTGCCAAGCTTGGTGTGACCAACTGGTGGCAGCAGAAGAAGTCCATTGCTTGTCTTCAAATAAACAAATAATTAAAAAATTTAATTTTTGACTTACCGGGTTTTCATGGGTAAATGTTTCCAATTCTTTTAAAATATCATTAGCATCCTCTTGTACCACGATTGGCGAGATGTACATCTTTGAAAACCTAGGATCAAAAAATTGACGATTTCACTAATATTATATTGGACTCAAGTCGCTTGAACCTTTTCTCCAAGCGACTCTTCAGTAAGGATGCCCCCGTCAGATTCAACTTTTAGTAAAATAAATAGTAAAATTAACGGGATCACCACACTGACAGTCACATAATATTCACCGCTTATTTTCTCAGTTGTATCTTTAAATGGGCTGAGAAGGCTACAAAAATTACGGGAAATGTTTAATTCTTTAGCCGATAGCATTTCTGGTAATTCTTTAACATATTCGGCTCTATTTATAAAAATGCTTGCCACTTTATTTGCAAGACCTAAAAAGGACTCCAGCATATCTGTTGTGCTGCAGTGTCTTAATACAATCTTCCGGAATTCCCTTTTCGGCATGGGCTTTCCGCAGCTGGTCTATTAATGCAGGTCTTCGCTTGAAATGTATTACAACTTTCTTCACTTTGTCCAAAATGTTGAAAAATGACAAAATCTCCTCCACAGTGTCATCTGTTGTATGCGCAAAGCAATAAACATGTTTCCTGTTTCCTAGCTTGATTGTTTTTAAGGTGCGACGCGAAACTGGTCGCGAAATTGGTGCAAAAATTACACTTGGCTGTGCCTCTTTTTATATCGCTGTAATTAGCTTTTATCAAATCTGAAGGAGGTCGTTACACAACAAAGACCAAAGACAGTCGCTTTAAGTAGCTGGTCTTAACTTGGAAAATCCCTGTTTTTCTCATGCTCCAGAGTTGGAACACCTAACAACTTGTTTATTTACACTAACAATAATAAAACTAATAACGTCATATATAAGCAAGCATTAATATATAGAGAATATATAATTATTTGATTGATTACGATTGATTACGGTTCATACTGGATTCAAAACGAATCAAAGTTTATTAACTCTCTAAAAATGTTTTCTAATGAAGTAATTCCTTTAAAAAAATCTGTTTTAAAGTTTTCTAGGAAAACTGCAAATTTTTAGGACCCGGGCAACGACGGGCTATGTCGAAATAAAACAATTCTTCTCGAACACTCCTCATCCAAAACTAGTTTGAACCAAAAAAAAAAAATAAACAAAAAAAAACCAGGTTGGTGATTTTATTCATAACTTTTATTTCAATTTGTCTTTTGTTTTTTTTTTGGTTTTGCATTTGTTTTGTTAAACAATTTAATTAGTGAAATTATCGTACATACATCAAATGTCAAGTTTGGTAGTATATATGTCGTATATATGTATTTTTATTTTACACATCAATTTTTGTCCATCTATGGTAATTTTTTGTTTTTTCTTGCATTTTTCCAAGTGACATAAAATATTTTATTATTTAAGCTTTCAGCTGTTTTAAATTATTTAACAAATATTTTTTAAAGCGCTTTTGTAAAGTTTACATAAAGTTGAAATGGTTTTACCTACAATTAAATACAAATATTTAAAGTAATTTTGTTTTCTGTTTTTTTTTTTTTGGAAGTTTAATTTAAATTTAACATTCTCTTGTTAATTTATATATGAAAGTTTTTGCAACATTTTGGTGCCTAGACATTTTTATTATTAAATTGAATTGGGCTATGTTTTTAGTTTTTATTACTTATGCTTTATGGTTATAATGTTGATGCCTTTTTATGGAAGCTGACCTTTGCCCCCTTGCTTTTTATGAGTATACAACAGTTGAAATTTATATGTAGTAAGGGCTACAGACATGTCCTTTCCAAATGGGGAAAATAATATAATAATGAAGCAGAAGAAAAAAACAGTTTTGCACCCGACAAAGAACTAAAAGAGTTTTTAAGTTATTTTAAGTATCCTCTATTTTATACCTGACTTCTATTTCAAGTTATAATAAAATCTTCCTTTTACGAAATGTTTTAAGTGAAAAAATCTAATTTTTAAATTTCGAACCTTGAACCTTGACACACCTTCGAAGAACATTTCTAAATTAAGGTTGGATTCAATGCTGAAATTAGTCTACATCAATATCAGCATTGATGCAAGAAGTTTTTGCCAATCACCTTTCCCTGGTTTTTTTTTTGGCACATGTTGACATTCGAGCATTATTTACTGCATAACATTTTAATAAAATTCAGAGGTGAACACATGAGTGCTTAAAACACTCAAATTGTTATACACTAATAGCGAGTTGATATTGTTACGCACATAAAAAATATCTGGCACTTAAAGCTTTTTATCAAAACTGAAATTATTTGCATACCTTTCTTCAAAGGTGTAATGCCTATCGCTTATAATGCCTATTATTTGTTTCTTATTATCGGTACTTTCTAAAATAATTTAAGGCAATTACCGTCATCCTCGACCTGACCTCGACTGGCAAATCGGCATCAAAGGAACCCTTATACATTCATTTCATATTATAGACTCTAAAAGTAATAATGTCCAATGCTGTTGTCGACGAGCGACCAGCATTTACTTTCAGATCCCAATTATTTATAGACCATGAATCCGTCGTCAACTATTAACACATAAGAGGCGCCCTCTTTCATGTCATTTAAAGGACTACAATTATAGTATATGTTATTAGTAGCATCTACCACATTTTCTCTCTCTTTTTCAGCATCTGAAATATCTTGGGCCTTGAAATTTGACAATCTTGCTGGATCATCTCGATGATGGGCTTGAGATGTCTTTCCCAGATGGGGGACCCAGCAAAAGATATTGTGGCTGTGCCACTGCTGTGAGCAGGAGATGGTGATGGGAGCTTGAGCTTGCATAGTTCATTCGTGAAATGAATGATGCAAGATCGAGAGATATACAAATGAATGAAATCGATATCGATAAATGGAACGGTCGATAAGACTTCAGAGCTAATGGGTTTGCCAACTTTTCATAGCCTCAGCAAGCTAGATCGGCATTAAAAAAAGCTAGAAAAAAGAGAAGAGAGCTTACACGATACAGCTCGTTGCAGTTCACTGACTTTTACTTATTTATATTTTAACTAGCTGAATTCGTCCGCGTCCAAGTTTTGGAAAAATCGTAGTTAGTGGAAAACATAGTATAGCTTCTTGAACATTATGTTTGTAATAAATCTATTTGTGAAAAATCAAACTCTTTTTTAATATCATTGGCTTCACAAGTTTAACTTTGAGGCAATTTCGAATTTACGGCTGATTAAAACAAATCAATCTGGGAAAAGAGGATTAAGTAAGGCGTGGAAAATGCACATATTAATTTCTATCCCTTCCCGTCGTAAGGGACACAACCCAATTTTCAAGTCGCGTGGAAATTCCAGAATAAAAAATGATTCCTTTCCTGTCTTGTGAATGCTGAGCTTACGCCCGCGTGATGTCAAATACAAATGCAAAAAACAAATTTTAAGCAAGGACAACTACCCAGCCAGCAATTTAGCAAACGTTTGGCAAACCAAGCTTAAAGTTAGATTGCTTTTGCAAGCGTTGTCCTATGGCAGCCTAACACATTACATTACACCGAGTGAAATTTCGTGCTCATTATCTCTCACTTTCTTCGCAAAAACGTATGATCTTTTCGTGCTACGCAGCTGGCAAGGCAGGCAAAAAAAGTTAACTTTGAGTAAACCAAGAAAAAAATGTGTATCTATTTCTCGTTGTCTTTCTTGAAGACCGAACAGGTAAAAATTTTTCTTTAATAAAGTAAGTGCGGGTTTTAACTTATTTAATGTCGGCAGTATAATATTAAAAAAAATTTAAGATCTTCTACCACTTTTGTTTAAATTTGGAAAATCATCAAATTCACAAGGGGCCTAGCCCGGGATGATGAGTGCGAAACTCATTTGGCCCATTCGTAAACCAGTTTGTAAAATTTTAATGCCATTCTCGTGAGGTTGTTTGATACTAAGGGAAAATGAATTTGGGGGAAATTGTTTGAGTCTAGTACTGCCTGAATCTTATAGTACATTTGCTTTACAATAAATGTAAGGTCTGTGTTAGATCACGTAGTCTAAAAGACTACTTCCTATACACATTTTTATTATCAATCTAGTTATCCTACCATACATCTTTATTTCATTTTTTCGGGCCTAACCGCCTGTAGCTTCGTCCATCTGCTGATAAGTGCAACAAATTTATGAAAATTAGAGGGTCTCTGGGCTATATGCTACAATTTGCCATAAACTAAGGAATAACTCTCTTCAAAGACCAATTTGGGCACCTTCGGGCTTGCTGATGCTCCTCGCTAGATTTTTTTGGGCTGCATTGATATATGTTCTGTCGCATAATACTCATAAATCCATAAATTTTTGCTCAGTGTGACCTCCATTAATTTTTCAAAGCAAAAAAACTTGCAAAACACATTTTCCGCCATATCTTTAAGACAAAATCTGATGGACCTAAACCGAGACCAGTTTTGTAATCAGTGGACAAAACTGGACCAAAATTTTTCATCAAAATTCTTCCTCATGACAGTGCTTCGACCGATTTTTACGCGTACCTTTCGCTTTGGACATTTTTTCGCTTCTGACCGTCAGAATAAATAAATAAATATAGTTACTTTGGGGTGCTTAAACAAAGCTCGAACAGCTGTTCATGCCATCCACAAATTCAGTGCTCGATGTTCGTGTGGACTTTACTGCCAGCCTTTTCGTTTGTCTGTGTACGTTTGATGTTTGACGTCAAACCTTTTATGTGTGGTATTACAACTTTTTCGTTTTGCGGGCAGTTTTCCCGTACCGTGCTTTATCGGGAAGAATAATTTACTCACTTCTATAAATTCCATATTCATTGGAGCCCGTACTAAAAGGCGCACTGAACAAAATATGCTTAAAAACCCAATTTCGAGTCAATTCCGCTGTAGGACGATTAATAATAGTTTGTTTGAGTACAAAGCTTAATGATAGAAGTTATGCGCTGTACCAGGATATTGAAAGCGACCATGTCAGTTTGATAAAACGGATTGCAATTGTAGTTATTGTATGTATCATGCTCATATCAGTATGCCTTAAAAATATGAATTTAAATTTTGCCAAGTAAATAAAATTATATTAGCAGGGTGCCGGCCGGTTAATAAAATGAAAAATAGTTATCTTTTTTATGTTACTTTCATATAAAACTTTTGTCGGGTGCATAAATTAATTTTTGTAAAACTTTCATTTAAATTCTTCCCCCCAATTCTCTGCTTTTTAATTTTTGGCACAAACTTCGAGTAACATTTTCCTTCTTTCCTTCTCTTCTTTCCCTCCTCTATCTCTGCCCATTCCTAACCAATCTTACTTAATGCCCAATAGTCTTTTGAACGCTCGTCTATAATCCAAATTGAATATGGTATAGATAACTGGATTCAAGCCGGAATTAATATAACCCAGCCAGGTGATAAAGTTTTTAAACTTATTTGTGGGACAGCAGCTCTCGCAAAACGGCAAGATGACATACATAAGGAAGAAGGGTAGCCAGCAGATGACAAACACTCCCATGATGATGCCCAAGGTGCGTGCAGCTCGCCTCTCTTTGGACAATGAGATCTTTTGTTTCTCCTCGATGAACTGATTCACCCCACTGGGCTTTTTCTGCAACGATGCAGCAGTTGCTTTAGCTGTGGCTGCTACAGATGGACCAGTAGAAGATTGTGGGGGTGTCAGCTTAAGTGAGGTTTGCTCCTCGGTTTGGGTTACACAGACCTGAAATACAATGAAAATGATGTGGGTAAGTAAGAATGGTATTGAATGATATTTAAAAGTTAAGTGGGGCAGATTTTCTTTAAAAATTACGCTTAAAATAGCTTTACTACATGGCGCGTTTACGTATTTTAATTTCTACATGTAGCATACAGTTTTTTATATTCTACATGTATCAGGCAGTTTTTCTACATGCCTCTTGTAAATATCTTCTTGTTTTCTACACATATCGTGTGCAAGCAAAATTCGTATCATTTAGGATTGCTGTTTCTTTGTACACCAGAGAAAAATCACTTGTTTTTGATACACAAAAATTCCTACTTACATCAAATAAATTAACAAAACTCAGCGGTGATTTAAATTAGCTTCATACCGCCTAACGCATTTATTTGCGATTTATTTGCGTTTTACATCTATCTCCACTTGGATCATCACTGCAAGTAAAAACCTAACACTGTCGAACCCTAGGTGCCTTCACTACCGCTTCTTACAAATCACATAAAGCTATTGTTGCAACTATCATGGAGCAAAAAATATTAGAGAGGCACTTTGCTCAGTCGACACCGCTTCTGTCAGAAAATTGTCAGCTGTTCGCTCTCATTAACGCTCTCCAAATACTTTTTGGTCAGCTGTTCGCTCTCTCTGGATACATTTGGGTTACGGTCGTCTCGCTTTAACCACAGTGATTTCCTACTGGCACTTTGAAGTATCTTTTTGGGCACTATCGTTTAGAACAGAGATGGGCGTGCACACATATCGTCACACTTTTCACACGCACAAGCAAATATAAGGAGCTTTCAATGCTTATAGCGTACGTATGGTTTTGTGCAGTCGGCCGCGGCAGAGCCCCAATGCACACGCTGCCTCGTGTGTATAGGAACGTCGCGACGCGCCCATATCTGGTTTAGAACCAGCAAAATTGAGAGGCAGCGCAAAGTGCCTCTCTAATAATTCTTGCTCCATGCCGGGACTCGAACCATGCGCACTGAACATGATTGAAGTGGCATCTCATCTTACACCACCATCGCTATCGCTTTTTGCCACATGTCCAAAATGCTATTAATGCTGCTAATCAGCGCCATTTGTTCTTCCTCATGAAGGCTCTTCAAATTATTCTAACGCACACCCTTCATTTCGGTCATTTTTTTGCTTCTGAGCGTCGAAATAAATAAATTTAATTACTTTGGGCGCCCAAAAAAGGCTAGAGCAGCTGCTAATACCATCCACAAATTCAGAGTTCGACTTTCGAGTTCGATGTTGGTGGGGATCGACGTTTCGTTTGTCTCCGTACACACCTTAAAACGTTTGACGTCAAACGATTTGCGTGTGGTTTAACAAATTTTTTGTTATAAGGAGTTTTTCGTTTGCGAGCGCTTTATTAAGTACTTCGTACTGTGCCGTAGGAAAAAAATTTGTTGAAGACAATAGTTTAATCCAAATTGTACAAGAGAGTCCACGAAAACAATTTTAAATATTCACAGAAAATAAAAAAAATAGAAGCAAGCTAACTTCGGCTCGACCGAAGTTTATATAACCTTGGAGCTTGAAAAAAGAATGATTTTTTTCAGACCGATTTCGTCAAATCTTGGCAAAATTATGTGAAATCATTAAAAACCTATAAATACGAGCGTTGGGAGCGATAGCACTAAGAACAAAAAAGTTTTTCTAACTAAAACTACACTCAAAAAATTATTTTTCTATATTTCAGAAAATCACCCTAGAATCGAAATCGCGCTAAAATTTAGAAAAAATTTCTTTAAGAAAAATTTGTCTGAATTTTAGAAAAGTTGTCCTAAAAGTGAATTTTTTAGAAAAAACTTTCTAAAATTCAGAAAACAATTTTTTTTTCTAAATTTTAGGGTCAATTTAAAAAAATATATTGTTAACAATTTTGGATACTTTGCCCAATAATTAAAAAAAAAAAATAGAGGCCAGCTAACTTCGGCTCGACCGAAGTTTATATACCCTTGGAGCTTGATAAATGCCTGTCAGTTTGTATGGCAGCTATACTATATAGTGGTCCGATTTCGACAAGGCTTAATGAAATTATGTAGAACTAAAAACAAAAAAGTTTTTCCCACTAAGACTTTTTTTCAGACCTAACTTTTGTATGGCAGCTATACTATATAGTTGTCGGATTTTGACAAGGCTTGGTGAAATTATGTGAAATCATTAAAAACTTATAAATACGAGCGTTGGGAGCGATAACATTAAAAACAAAAAAGTTTCTCTCACTAAAACTAGTTTTTCAACCGATCGTTCCTATGGGAGCTATATGCTATAGTCATCCGATCCGGCCGGTTCCGACAAATGTGCAGCGTATTTATACCAAAAGACTTCGTGCAAAGTTTGGTTAAGATAGCTTTAAAACTGACGGAGGAGATAGCATAGAAACAGACGGACGGACAGACGGACAGACGGACAGACGGACATGGCTATATCAACTCAGCTCGTCATGCTGATCAAGAATATATAAACTTTATGTGGTCGGAGATGCTTCCTTCTATGCGTTACAAACATCCGGACAATTTTAATATACCCTCTCCAAGGGTATAATAAACCCTAATTGTAAGAAATTTTTTCTAAATCCTTCGACCTTTCTAAAAATGTTTTCGAAATTGCATTGCGTTATACTGCCCTTCGGGTTTAACGACTAAGCCGTCTATGTGATGGCATTTGTTTACACACACAAATGTCCATTCGCTATGCCTAAAGAATGTAGATATATTGCACTGATGTATTGAGCAAGTTATTGCTTTGTCTTGACATGACCATGTAGTAATAGATTAACGGATTGTATGAAAAAAGGCAATGCTAAAAAAATTTAAAATACAAAAAAAACATTTAAAAAAGAACCATTTAATGAGAAAAAAGTATGTTCCTACGGGGATTGGATCCCAGTCCAAGATATTTTCTAATGTCTTATCCACTCGACCACGACTCTTGCTTCTTATTGAGTGGCAAATGTGAGTACATAAGCTCCAAATACGCCACACAAATTCTTAGGTATGATTTTTACTCAAGCTTTTGCTAAATAAAAAAAAACATTAAAAAACAAACATTTAAAATAAAATTATAAAATGAGAAGAAAAAGTAAAAAGTAAATGAGAAGAAAAACTAGGACTTGATTCCAAGCCTCCACGTTTGCTAAGCGAATGTCGTGTCAACTTGACCAACTGTGTACATTATTAACTATGATTATGTCGCCACGTTTTTGTTTAAGGCAAATAATCGAGTGGGCTAAGGCGTCTTCCGAGTGTTCAGTATTTGAGAGCGGTACCGAGTTCAAGTCCCAGTAAAGTAAGTAAAAAAATAGAGGCCAGCTAACTTCGGCTCGACCGAAGTTTATATACCCTTGGAGCTTGATATATGCCTGACAGTTTGTATGGCAGCTATACTTTATAGCGGTCCGATTTCGACAAGCCTTGGTGAAATTATGTGAAATCATTGAAAACTTATAAATACGAGCGTTGGGAGCGATAACATTGAAAACAAAAAAGTTTTTCTCACTAAGACCATTTTTTTAGACCAAACTTTTGTATGGCAGCTATACTATATAGTTGTCCGATTTTGACAAGTGAAATCATTAAAAACTTATAAATACGAGCGTTGGGAGCGATAGCTTTGAAAACAAAAAAGTTTTTCTCACTAAAACTAGTTTTTCAACCGATCGTTCCTATGGCAGCTTTATGCTATAGTCATCCGATCCGGCCGGTTCCGACAAATGTGCAGCGTATTTGTACCAATTTGTTTGTTTTTTTGAAAAAATCGATTTTTTTTTGCAAGTTTAAGAAATTCTGTAAATTTTTCTGCTAATATTAAAAATCTTAGAAAAAAATAGTTGGTAGCCTTTTGTTTTTTCTTATTTCAATTATTTTCAGTTTTCCAATATCATTGCGCTTTTAGAAGTTATAGCCCAAAAACTATACAAATTTTTGACTTTTTCTGGACAACATTTACCGCCAAAATTTCTTGTAGCTTGAAAATAACATTAGTTATTTTTAAACCAAAGAATGGATATTAAAAAATTATTTAAGATCGATTTTTTAAAGTTTTTAGACATTTTAAGGCTTAATATTGTTAAAAAAATGTAAAAATATTACAAAATTGTTTAAGGTTTTTGGACAATAACTTTTAAAATCGCAATGAAATCGAAAAACTGAAAATAATTGAAATAAGAAGAAACAAAGGACTACCAACTATTTTTTTCTAAGATTTTTAGTATTAGCAGAAAAATTTACAGAAATTCTTAAACTTGCAAAAAAAAATCGATTTTTTTCAAATCCAAAAGTTGGTACCTTATCAGCAAAATCAAAACTTCGTGTTTGGTTTTTCTGTAACGGCATTCAATGCAGTTTATATTAAAACAAAGTTGGTTCGAACCTGACGTGCTGGAAGAAAACGGACAATTTAACTGAGTTCAGCGTCCAAAAATACATAAGGAACGGTTGCAAAGTTCTCTGTTGCAAAAATGGCCTTTTTTTGTAAACTTGTGTAATTCATAGGAAGGCAGTTCTTCTCTCTAGTGACATTTCCCATTTACTTTTCATTACACGGACTCACTCACGTTTGCGATTTAGCGACTAAATCGTAAAATTTTTGTAAAAGCGAAGAAGGAATAACATTTTGAAATGGTCGAACATTTCACTTTGATATTTTCGAATACGACAATTTAAAGTTGTCACATTAACTTTTTATTGATATGAAATAATATAATATGGGCCTCCTGATCATATTGATTTTTTTTCTGTGAAAAACTGTTAAAACAGGACACAAACAACATTGTGGTCTGTGGCTCATTGGTCATTGTGGCTGGTCGCTTTTAGAAATTGCTGTGGGTTTCTTTTCGGTCTCTTGCCATGACAGTGAAATTCAGTACTTAGTACGGACAGTAGGATCCGTACTTGCGCATTTTTGGATTGAAACAAGCCTTTTAGGATTGGTTCATTGCTTTCATAACACTATGCAACAATTTTTTGATCCCGGCTTCTAAATAGTTGATCCTTATGTAAAATTTCACGCTGAATTCAAATCTGCTCTCAGATATGTCAAAAGTACGGTTCTTGAGATATCGCGAAAATTTCAATTTTAGTGTTTTGAAAAAAGGTAGGTCTACTAAAATGCCATTTTCTCTGATTTTAGTCCACTGATATGTATAAACTGGAACAAAAATTAAAGATAATAAAATTATTTCTTAAAAAATCGACAGTTGTAAATCCAACCATAAATGACGAAGTTATGGCACTTCAAAGTTGGATTTTTGAAAAATTTTTGATAATTTTTAATTTTTTGCTGCCTTTCATTAAGTTTTTTTCAATCTCACCATAAAAATTGCTCAGGTCTCAGATATTGACAGGATTGGGTAATTTTTAACGAACATTTTTTGCCCTTGGTCATCGAAATCGGATGAAAAATAAACGCTATATTCACAATTAAGTAAACATACCTCTGTTTGAGAGTATTTTTTGCTAGTTTTTATACTCTGTACCGAAGGTACATAGAGTATATTAAGTTTGTGCAAAAGTATGTAACAGAGAGAAGGAATCATTTCCGACTATATAAAGTATATATATTCTTGATCAGCATCAACAGCCGAGTCGATATAGCCATGTCCGTCTGTCCGTCTGTCCGCCCGTCTGTCCGTCTGTCCGTCCGTCTGTCCGTCCGTCCGTCCGTATGAACAAACAGATCTCAGAGATGGTAAGAGATAGAGCTTTGACATGTATGGGACAAATGTTTCTTATAGCTGCAGGCAGATCAAGTTTATTTTCAATCTTTGCCACGCCCCCTCCCGCCCCCGCAATTTTGAAAAAACGTCATATCTTCCACAGTTTTGTAGATAGATGGTTTGTACCTTCTAGAGATAGTTAGTAATTGTCAAAATGTATCGATTTGCTGAAGAAATGATAAAGATCGGATGCGGTTCTCAAGTTATAAGCAAAAAAGTGAACCATGCTCTCTCCGCCACCCCCCCTCCCACCCTTTCACAACCAACACCGCACTATCTTAGGGAGAGAGAGAGAGCGAGAGAGAAAGAGAGAGAGATAGAGAGATACACAGCAGCATCACTGCGTTCAGCTCCTACTCCAGGTACAGAGTATGTTATAGTCGGGCTTGACCGACTTTCTCACTTGTTTCAGTATAAAAACCACATCTTAGCAAGCCAAATAAGAATAAACGTTGAGCATTGGGAGTTTGTATTGCAGTTCAAGGTTGGATAAAAGTACTCAAATGATGTAGACCGCTTTTGTTTTTTGTGCAGACTGTGTGTTTCTCGCAACAAGAACCAGCAATAGTCTCCCATCATTGCCGGAGCCCACTTGCCTTGGTAGCGAAACTCCATCTGCTGCATTTGCTGATGGAAGCGTTCGCCATGCTCGTCGCTTTCGTCGCCTAGGTTGTCCGGGAAAAAATCCAAATGGGAGTGCAAAAAGTGCATTTTTATTTACACCTTTAAAATAAAAAAAATAGAGGCAAGCTAACTTCGGCTCGACCGAAGTTTATATACCCTTGGAGCTTGATATGTGCCTGACAGTTTGTATGGCAGCTATACTATATAGTGGTCCGATTTCGAAAAATTTTGGTGAAATGATGTAAAATCATTAAAAACTTATAAATACGGGCGTTGGGAGCGATAACATTGAAAACAAAAAAGTTTTTCTCACTAAGACTTTTTTTCAGACCTAACTTTTGTATGGCAGCTATACTATATAGTTGTCCGATTTCAAAAAATTTTAGTGAAATTATGTGAAATCATTGAAAACTTATAAATACGAGCGTTGGGGGACATTGAAAACAAAAAAGTTTTTCTCACTAAGACTTTTTTTCAGACCTAACTTTTGTATTACATTGAAAACAAAAAAGTTTTTCTCACTAAGACTTTTTTTCAGACCTAACTTTTGTATTGCAGCTGTACTATATAGTTGTCCGATTTCAAAATGGCTTGGTGAAATTATGTGAAATCACTAAAAACTTATAAATACGAGCGTTGGGAGCGATAACATCGAAAACAAAAAGTTTTTCTCACTAAAACTAGTTTTTCAACCGATCGTTCCTATGGCAGCTATATGCTATAGTCATCCGATCCGGCCGGTTCCGACAAATGTGCAGCGTATTTATACCAAAAGACTTCGTGCAAAGTTTGGTTACGATAGCTTTAAAACTGACGGAGGAGATAGCATAGAAACAGACGGACGGACAGACGGACAGACGGACATGGCTATATCAACTCAGCTCGTCATGCTGATCAAGAATATATATACTTTATGTGGTCGGAGATGCTTCCTTCTATGCGTTACAAACATCCGGACAATTTTAATATACCCTCTCCAAGGGTATAAAAAATAAAGTTGGTAAATATAAAAACTCGATGAAAAATAGACTGAGATTATACCAATTTTTTTGTAGTTTTCCAATAAATCATCAACAATTTCTTTATAGTCCTCACTTCTTCTGCTTCCCAGAAAACTAGACACTACTGCGCAAAATGATTCCCATGCTTTTGCCTCGTCTGCTGATAGTGCCGAGTAAAATTCTCTGTCGCTCATTAGCTTTTTGATGTGCGGACCCACAAATACGCCTTCTTTGATTTTGGCGTCAGAAAGTTGTGCGAATCGTCGTTTTAAAAATTCAAATGCCGCAAAATTTTCATTGTTATGGAGAGCTTTAACGAAGTTTTTGAAGAGACCAAGCTTAATATGCAACGGAGGGAGAATAATTTTGTCCTTTTGAACTAGGGGCGGAAATTTTACGTTATCTTCTCCGGCTACAAAATTGGCCCTGACATCCCCAGTCTTTACCCAAGTAATGTTGGCTGCGATCTCGGCTGTCCCATCTGCACGAAAACAGCAATGCTTTGTCCATCCTTGTTGCAAGCCTGTTACCATTGCTCAACTTTCAGATCGGCACAGATTTTCCACTGGTGAACTGCAATACAAACTAATAATGCTCAACGTTTATTCTTATTTGTCTTGCTGAAAAAAACTAGCAAAAAATACTCTCAAACAGAGGTATGTTTACTTAATTGTGAATATAGCGTTTATTTTTCATCCGATTTCGATGACCAAGGGCAAAAAATGTTCGTTAAAAATTACCCAATCTGAGACCTGAGCAATTTTGATGGTGAGATTGAAAAAAACTTAATGAAAGGCAGCAAAAAATTAAAAATCAAAAATTTTTCAAAAATCCAACTTTGAAGTGCCATAACTTCGTCATTTATGGTTGGATTTACAACAACTGTCGATTTTTAAAAAAATAATTTTATTATCTTTAATTTTTGTTCCAGTTTATACATATCAGTGGACTAAAATCAGAGAAAATGGCATTTTAGTAGACCTACCTTTTTTCAAAACGCTAAAATTGATATCTCAAGAACCGTTCTACTTTTGACATATCTGAGAGCAGATTTGAATTCAGCGTGCAATTTTACATTAGAATCAATTGCTAAAAGTGCGGGATACAAAAACTTTTCAAATTTTGTGACATAGTGTAATTGATTCAAGTAGAATCTAGTGCGAGTCGGCACTTATTATTTTAATGCAAGGGTCGAGAACAAATAAATTTTTGAGATTGATTTTAGCTCTGCTTTTTATACCCTGTACCCATTGAAAATGGGTAAAAGGGGATCATGAAGTTGTGCAAATGTATGTAACAGGGAGAAGGAAACATTTCCGACCCTATAAAGTATATATATTCTTGATCAGCATCAACAGCCGAGTCGATTTAGCCATGTCCGTCTGTCCGTCTGTCCGTCCGTCCGTCCGTCCGTCTGTCTGTATGAACGCGTCGATCTCGGAGACTATAAGAGATAGAGATACAAATTTTTGTTTACATAGGTATAAGCCGTACGCAGATCAAGTTTGTTTCAGATTTGCAAAATTCCCCCCCCCTCCCCCCTTAAACCGCAAAAAACTGTCAGAGCCACAATTTTAAAGTTACAACATCGTCGCTTAATATATATTATCTTAGGCCCGTAATCTATCTATTCTGAAACGCACAATGAGATCTGAGCAAAAACACAGAAGTTATTAACGAAACAATATTTGCACCCCCCCTCCCCCCCACGCTTTGCTTTTTACGCATTACGTTTGCTGCTTGCGTCCGCGTGTGTGAGGGCGCGTTTGTGTGTATGTGTGCGTGTGTGTTTGTTTGTGTATGTGTGTGTTTGTCAATTGTACAGGGTATTTTGAAGTCGAGCTAACTCGACTGCAATGGTCTTACTTGTTTTCTGTGTATATTTGCAAAAACAGCAACACGAGAAAACGGTCCTTATTCAGCGAACGAAACTCAGCATTGCACAGTGGTTTTTTTTTGCCTTTTTTTTAACATAAACTCTAGTTTTTACGTTATTGACCCCAAATTTGGACTATAATCATATTTTGGGCCCTAAGGACGACTTGGAAAATTTTACTCAGCTTAGATCAATATTTGATATAGCTGCCATATAACAGATCTGGCCGATTTGCTTAAACTTTGTTGTTGTTCACGCTATTGAACTGAAATTCGGTTTGTACACGTATTTTAAGCTCCTAATAAGTTGTACCAAATCTTGTTAGGCTTGGACCGCTATTTGATATAGCTGCCATATAACCGATCTGGCCGATATGGTCCAACTTTGTTGTTTTTTACGCTATTGAGCTAAAATTCGGTTTGTACACGTATTTTAAGCTTCTTATACGTTTTACCAAATCTTGTTTGGTTAGGACAACTATTTGATATAGCTGCCATATAACCGATTTGGCCGATATGCACCAACTTCGTTGGTTTTAAAGATGTTGATCTGAAATTCCCTTTGAGCACGTATTTTAAGCTTCTTAAGCGACTTATGAAATATGGTTTGATTCGGAATGCTATTTCATATAGCTGCCATATAACTGATACATCCGATTTGCTCCAACTTTGTTGTATTTTACACTATTGAACTGAAATTCGGTTCGTACTTTTATTTATGGCACTAAATACGTCTTAAAAAACTTTTTTTGTGTTTGACGCAACCAAACGAAAAAAATTTTTCTGTCTCTCTTGAGAAATATCTTCAACTTAAGCATGATTTCAGCTGCAATAAGGCCAATTTTCTCGAAAAGTCGCACGTTGTAGCAAGAAGTGTTAGTTACTTTTTAATCTACACTCTTTCGTTAACAACTTTGCATTTAAGACTTTGTGCCATGCTGTGCCATGCACAACTAATCATCCAAAAAACATTGCTACACTTGTTAGGGCCAACATAAAATTACACACAAGCAACATACGGCAAAATTGGACAAAAGCACACAACAATGGCAAACCAGTTATCAAATCTTAACAAAACATACCTGAACTAACAGTTTGCGTTTTTACATTTTTTATTTTGCTTCTAACTTTTTAAACAGACACACTCAAAGTTGGCAAATATTTGCTGCCAGTTTCACAAAAAACACGTGGCACACAAACAGCTGACTTCAAGCGCCCGTCAAAAAAGCAGTGTTGCCACTAAGGTTGAATGGGTTTGTTTTTTAAATTAATATGAGTATGGAAATAAAAAAATAACCAGTTAATATTTGAAATCTGAAAAAAAAATTTTGGGGTTTATGCCAGAAAAAGGCCAAAAAAACCACTGTGCATTGATAAAAAAAGTCATACCGGCGAACGCAACAGTCGTCTGATTGAACATGTTTGAAAGTTAATCGGCTTTCGTGGGCTTAAGTTAATAGGCTTAGTCTGTTCTCTCCATTTGTCAGGCCCTGCTTAAAATGCCAGAAAAACTCTTTCTGTCTCTCTCTCTCTCTCTTTTCCATCTCTTTCAGCAGCGTCGTAAACAAGGTTTGATTGAATCAAAATCAGCAGCAAACATGTGTGTATGCAAGTTAGATCGGTTGAGCGCAAAGCAAGTTTGTTCTGGTTTTGAGTAATGTATGAACATTTTGCGATCGAACGAAACCGTTCTCTGTTCTACACGGCGCGTGTAGCCAATTTAGTTTTCTCTGTGTACGGAGATATAAAGATTGTTATAAAAATAAACAGCTGTAATTTGTTTGTCTAACTTAATCTAATTCTCAGTTTTATTCGGAAACTTATAAAACTAATCGTCGTAATTGGCACTCACCTGTATACAACCCTTGGGATCGCTACCACTCTCGGTGCTTATTTCAGCATCTGATTTACCGGTAGTATTGCTACCGCTTCCTCCACCACCGGTTCCACCATCAATGGGCAACAGCTGTTGCTCACCGTGTGGTTCGCAAGTTAATGAAGTCTGTGATTTCCGACCACCTCTAGCTTTGCCATGTTTAATGGAGTCTTTGATCTTTGATCTTCGCGATTTCTTCACCAACACCACAACATGCTGTTGTTGCTGCTGCTCGTTGTTTGTTTCCTGGTGCAAGTGCGGATGAGTTTCACTGCTGATGCTCTCCTGATCATTTTGTATCATGGGCGTGGAAAATTGAAAACGATCGCGTCCGCAACAAAACCAACTGGTAAGCAAACGAGACTTCGACGATCCAGTGGCCGCTGGTGAGGAATTTTGAATGGTATCAAGGTCAGTGGACTTGAGAGCAATTGTATTCAACTTATTCGCTTTGGCCCGTTCCCTCAAACGTCGTCGCGTGGCTATGAAAATCTCTATATAAACTATGGTCATTATGACCAAAGGGATGAAAAACGAGCCCAAGGCCGAATAGATGACATAGCCACGCTGTGAGGTGAGTTCGCATGGAGTGGCGCTGGTGAACTCATCGGGCCAATCATTCCAACCGATCAACGGTGGACTACTGATCAGCAAGGATAATATCCAAACTCCCGAGATCAGCAGCAGGACCCGGCCTAATGTTCGTTTCTGAGCATAATTTATGGGATCTGTGATGGCCCAATATCTATCCAAAGCGATGGCACATAAATTGAGAATGGATGAGGTACAGCACAGGACATCACATGTCAGCCACAGCTTACACAAATGTATACCGAACTCCCAGCGTCCCAATATGGAGTAGGCCACATTGAAGGGTTGCACCAGCAAGGCTACCGTCAAGTCAGCCACCGCCAGCGAAACTATGAAGAAGTTCTGTACTATCCTTAGGGGTTTGTAGGTGAATACACTTAGGATGACTAAAATATTGCCTATAATTGTTAAGACTATAATTATGGACAGGACCAGAGCGGTGAGCAGAGCCTCCCATTCGGGGATGGCCAACTGTAGACCCAAGATGCTCGAATGAAACTCCTCAATTGCTCCGCCACATTCCGCCGCACCCGCACCCTCGGTAAGGGTAGTGGCTGCCACTGTTGTTGCAAGGCTATCCACTAGCGTCACAGTTAGGTTTGTCCCAGTGGCTGTTGCTGCTGCTGCTGTTGTGGTCGCTGCACTGCTTCGCCCTGCTGCATGATGGCCGGACGCTTTGCTCACACTCGATGAGGATTCCCCTTCGGGCGATGCTGTTGAGCTGTTGACAGCAACGGCTGCTGTTAATGCTGCCGCTGCCACCGTTGTGGTGACATTTATGAACAAGATTTGATCTGCCGATGGCATTTTGACATTGTGCCCACACAGCTCCGACACACTTCAAAATCTTCTCTTTGCCAGTTGCCTGCGTCCTTCCATGGGCTGTAATGACAAGGTTTGGAGTAAAAAAATAATGGCTTAATATTTCATTGGATGGAATTAAAGGGAAAATTGTATGGAGTGAGGAGTGGTGTAAAAAAGTGTTTTTTTTTGATGTGAAACAAGTTTTAATACGCCCGTTTAAAAGACTCACAATTATAATCCTCTAAAAATAATTTTGACTGACAAAAATATATTTCAAGTTTCATAGAATTGGAAATGATCATTCTTTCGATCGGTTCTTTTCAGGTATCAATTTGCTTTTATACAAGTGTGCAAGCACGCCTGCAGCAGATAAATCTTTCGTTCGCTTAAAGCAATGATAAAACGGTATAGTTACATAGGGTATTCAGTGAATACTATTCACCGCCTAAAATCGCAATTGTGGAAATTTTCTCGACGCAGCAATTTAGCGCCCTTCTGCTTACCCTCGTAATTTTTCAGCTGTTTTTACCAGGCTGTGAATTTTGCTGTCACTTGTGAGCAGGGATTGCAAATAATTGTTATGAGTTTAAAAAACTAACCTGAAACAAGTAAGATCGTGCGCGAGAGCCCGACTTCAAAACCCGTACAATGACAAACACACACACACAACGCACACACTATAGCAAAAAAACCACAAAACCGCGACGAGTTAAACGTCGATACGTGGGGGAGGGGCCAAAATTTGTTTCGTTAATAACTTCGGTGTTTTAGCTCAGATCTCATTGTGCTTTTCAGAGTAGAAAGATTTAAGGCCCAAGATAATATGGTTTAAGCGACGTGGTTGTAACTTTATAATTGTGGCTCAGACAGTTTTTTGCGGTTTAGGGGGGGGGGGGGGAATTTTGCAAATCTGAAACAAACTTGATCTGCGTACGGTATACACCTATGTTCATGCAAAAATTTGTATCTCTATCTCTTATAGTCTCCGAGATCTACGCGTTCATACAGACAGACGGACGGACGGACAGACGGACGGACGGACGGACAGACGGACATGGCTAAATCGACTCGGCTGTTGATGCTAATCAAGAATATATATACTTTATAGGGTTGGAAATGCTTCCTTCTCCCTGTTACATACATTTGCACAACTTCATGATCCCCTTTTACCTATTTTCAATGGGTACAGGGTATAAAAAATATCTACATTAATGGGAAAATCTTAGATATACTAATTCAGGATGCAGTATCGGTTCATAACAAGATATATTATTTTTATACCCTGTACCCATTGAAAATGGGTAAAAGGGGATCATGAAGTTGTGCAAATGTATGTAACAGGGAGAAGGAAGCATTTCCGACCCTATAAAGTATATATATTCTTGATCAGCATCAACATCCGAGTCGATTTAGCCATGTCCGTCTGTCCGTCCGTCCGTCTGTCTGTATGAACGCGTCGATCTCGGAGACTATAAGAGATAGAGATAAAAATTTTTGCATGTACATAGGTATAGGCCGTACGCAGATCAAGTTTGTTTCAGATCTCGAAAATTTCCCCCCCTTCCCCCTTAAACCGCAAAAAACTGTCAGAGCCACAATTTTAAAGTTACAATATCGTCGCTTAATATATATTATCTAAGGCCCTTAATGTATCTTTTCTGAAAAGCACAATCAGATCTGAGCAAAAACACCGAAGTTACTCACGAAACAAATTTTGCCCCCACCCCCCACCAAACGCTTTACTTATTGCGCTCTGTTTGAGGCTTGCGCGTGAGTGTGTGTGTGTGTGTGTGTGAGCGCGATATTATTTACGTTTGTGTGTATGTGTGCTTGTGTATTTGTTAATTGTACAGGGTATTTTGAAGTCGAGATAACTCGACTGCAACGGTCTTACTTGTTAAAATTACTTTTACCCCTTTTTTGTGATTTAAATAAAAAAATTATGATTTAAAAATTAGACTTCAATTTTTTTTCAAAATCTTTATTTAACCTTTATTTTTAATTTTTACTATCACGCTCTCACTCTTTCTCTATCTCGTGCTCTCAGCGAAACAACTTATTCCACAACATTGTCTGAGCGCAAGTACCGTTATTACACTTCGGAGAAAAATTTTCCAAATTTTCTTTCTTAGGGCGTGCCTGCATAACCAAATATCAGACCTGTAAAATATGCCGTAGTAGCGAAACTCCATCTGCTGCATTTGCTGATGGAAGCGTTCGCCATGCTCGTCGCTTTCGTCGCCTAGGTTGTCCCGGACAACTGTCGTTTTTTAAGAAATAATTTTATTATCTTTAATTTTTGTTCCAGTTTATACATATCGGTGGACTAAAATCAGAAAAAATGGCATTTTAGTGGACCTACTTTTTTTCAAAACACTAAAATTGATATATCTCAAAAACCGTTCTACTTTTTACATATCTGAGAGCAGATTTGAATTCAGCGTGAAATTTTACATAAGGATCAACTATTTGGAAGCCGGGATCAAAAAATTGTTGCATAGTGTAATAGGTCAGTCAGTCGGGCCTACAGATTTATAAGTATAGATTACATGTCCTAAACGGACCCACATTAAGGATCCTTAAGGTATGTATTCATTGGAGTAAAAAAGTAACAAGTGGTGGCAAGGAAACTCGTGATGTACATTAGGGTGGATGCCATCTTAAACGATTACTTTTAGGATGTACATAATAAATTAAAAAATCAAAAAATTTTGGATCATGTTTTAACCTCTGCGAAAAGATTTCAAAGTTTCCACAAATATTACGTATACGACACGTTCACCGAATCGAAATTTTGTCGACGAGCTCCCCGTATCATTGTAAAAGTTGTCAAATTTGAATTAAATCGAGCAACAAATAAAAATGGAGCAGGAATCGAATGTATTTTTGGTCGGTAAATTAAGACCTTATTTTGTCAAAGCGAGCCCATTTCCAACGAAGAGATTCGATTTATCCACGCTCTTATATGGGACTAAATCAGTGGTGCACAAACTCACATTATCATGATTTGCGCTGGTGTGCGTAGCAGAGCAACACGAAGTAAACGTTGTTATGTCAAATATAGGCTACCAACAAACACACATATGTATGTGCGTGCATTTTATAGAGCAAACGTATTCTCTCTCTCTATGCCAGTGTTCGGCAAAACACACATACTTATTTTGCCTTTGAATGTGTGCGTTCAGACACGCGAGAGCGCTCTCAGTTAGCACATGTTTGTTAGTGCAAAAGAGAGCAGTGCACGCTCGTATAGTGTCTGTGTATCGACGCCGCTGCTACAGAGGATGGACGTCGCTACTTGTATACCAGTGTCCGGCAAAACACACATGCTTATTATGCCTTTGAATGTGTGCGTTCAGACACGCGAGAGCGCTCTCAGTAAGCACATGTTTGTTAGTGCAAAAGAGAGCAGTGTGCGCTCGTATAGTGTCTGTGTATCGACGCCGCTGCTACAGAGGATGGACGTCGCTACTTCTATACACGGAACATTGAACGGTGCCGGACACTGCTCTATGCGTGTGTCAGCTGCGACGCTGGCAGAATTATGACTTTGTATCCCACGGGGTACGAAGAATGAAATGTGTGCACCACTGGACTAAATGCTTAAGACTGTCATAAAGTGCGACTAGTGTGACTCGCATGTTGGAGTCAGCATGGTCCACGAGCGGAGTTTCAACAATGAACGCACTGTCCTTCTAGTCAGATACTACAGACATAACAGTGGAAACCTTTTTGAGTGTCCACTTGGGCAATTCGCTAACTCAAGAGACCGTTCCGTTGACACCGTTTTAAATCGATAAAAGAGATAGAGCCCGAAATGAAGAAGGAATTGAAGACTATACTAGAAGAAGACTTTGCAGGAAACACAAACACAATAATAAATAAAGAGTTTTTGATTTGAATTTTGAATTTAGAACTGTATTTTTTGCCTATACTGAAAAAGTCTATTTAAAGGCA
This sequence comes from Lordiphosa clarofinis, assembly GCA_018904275.1. Classification (NCBI taxonomy): domain Eukaryota; kingdom Metazoa; phylum Arthropoda; class Insecta; order Diptera; family Drosophilidae; genus Lordiphosa; species Lordiphosa clarofinis. The sequence continues at coordinate 413,228 of JAEIGQ010000003.1, forward strand.
GGACAGTACAAATAGCCTATTCGCAGAAACGGCTGCAACCGTGATGCATTTCAGTTCAGTGTGGAACCTGACTTCAAAGATATCCTGATAGCCTATTAAGTTACGGCTAAAACTTGCTATCATCTTGAAGTAAACAGCGCAATATAGTAGAAATTTAGACTAAATAAAGGATTTTATTTACATATTCGGGTGTGTCCCAGAAATCTCTAGAGGTTTTCGTATAAACGTTAGCATTTTATATTAAAGCTGTTTAAATTTATATGTTAAGGGCTCAAATATGCCCGGCTACTAGATTAGATGACAGAGGTAGAGCGATTTGAAACCGCCTGCTCAAAGCCAAGTAGATTTGAAGCGTACGGTTTTTCTTCCACATACACTTCGCAAGTAAAGTAGTCCTAGTTTAGTTCCAAGTTCAATCGTTTATACGAAAATATCTAGAGATTTCTAGAACACCCCTGAATGTGTTGGTGATATAAAAAACATGTTTTTAATGGCCATGGTACCTTTTTGTCAAATGTTATGACTTCAAACCAAGTCTACGCCAACTACTAAAAAATTAAATATCTAAGCAAGGGCAACAGTACGTATGAGTGATAAACTTTGAATCCAAGTCGCAGACCCTAAAACTAATTTTTTCTGAAAAATTTTTTGCTGTGCCCTTTTTACACAAATATGCATCGTGTAAGGGGGTATCAGTATGGTCTTACATTTTTCCATATATAAAATGTCCGACCTAATGTGACATATATATTTATTTATTTATTTATTTATTTTTATTTATTTATTTGGTTTACAATGATCTGCTAACTTAAAACAATTGGCAATAGTAATACAAAGTTGTTTAGAGTAATAGGTTAGAGGTTAGATACTTCAAGGTGTTCATAAATTTCACTTAAAATAACATTAAAAGATTTTTCAAACGAAAAGATAAAAGAAAGGGAATTATAATTAGAGCATAAGACACGAAAAGGTTCATGAAGGGCATAGTTGGACCTGCAGAGTGGCAAACGTAGTGGCCGGAATGTATGGGTGAACCTTGAGGGTACTGTAAATTCTATAGAAGTAAATTATATAGTATATATAAAAGTACAGCCAGGGGGAGTCGCGGAGACACCGTCCCGCCCCCCTCCCCTCCCTCTCTCCCTATCAAGCAGTAATTTTTTATTCATGAAATCTGTAAGGGATATTAGCAGGGATGCAAACCGCTTCTGAACTGAACCAAATCGTAACTGAACCGCCAATTCCATCTGATTGACCAAACCGCGAACCGAACAAGCGTTCATACGGGAATTCTGCGTCCAACCGTAATATGGCATTTCCGGTTGTGGTGCAGTTTGTTTGTGAGACTGCTGAGCTGAAGGTGTAGGTTCTGTCCCGTATCGGAACAGATTTTTTTTTATTCATTTATATTATTAATTTAATCTGAGTCATATCAGAGTAAAATTGATATGAAATATGGTCGAATTGAGTGTCACTTCATATCAATTTTTTTTGTTCGTTTACTATGTACAGTAGTACTATGTGTAGTAGTACTAAGTAGTAGAAGCTGGCATCTGTTTTTGCAGCTACGGGTCTTCTGTTAAGGCAATGCGGCTATTTTTGCAAAAAAAAATTGAAAAACAATTTTTACTTTGAAAATTGAAAAATAATTTTTATTAAAAAAATGTATAAAAATTTCATACTTAAATCAAGAATTTCCTGGCTTATTAAAGTATTGAAACTGAAAGTTCTTGACTTAAGTACGAAAATTCTTCATTTTTCTCTCAGTGTAATAGGTGTACAATTCAAGCTAAATACGACAATAAAGCAATATGAGTATATTTATAAAAAATCTTTAGGTATGGGCCATAATTGCTTTGATGGACGAGCTATATGCTGTCGGCGAGGAACTAAGTTCTGTGTACCCAAATCAGTCAACTGGCGAACCAATGTGCTACCATTTATCAATTATGTTCGCTGTTTCCAAATGTTCCGTATCACTGAGAGTCAGTTCGCTTCGATTGTCGAATTAATCCGTGCGGAACCATGATCAGCTTTTCTGCATGCCGCGTTCAGTTTTTTCATTTCAACATGCGGCGGTAGAAATTCTACAATTCAGTGTAGCTTTTGAATTTTTTTTTTTTTAACTTTATATATTGTTTTTTAACAAATTTATAATTTTTTTTTTACTCTGGTAGAGTCACGCGTGTAAGGCAAGGCCTCTAAGACATTACTTGTATGCAATCTGCTAAAGGCACAATCCAATTTTTGATTGCTTGTAGTTCTCAAGTTCTAATTCAACGCAATCGCTATTTATGTACCGGCAACAGAAATTTGCGCACGATTCGTGTAGATTTCCAACACGCAGCGCTTAGATTTTGTAAATCTAAACGCACGTTTAGAAATCCCACACGCCACGTGTGACAACCAGTTACCAGCTAAACGAAAAATATAAGAATTCAGTACTGACGTAGAGCTACATTTTTCGTTTAGAATTTCCACACACGCGTGTAGCATTTAAATATCCAAACGTTTATGTAGAAAACCTAAACGTCCGTGTGGTAATCAGATTGCTGCATGAAAAATGTAGAATTATTTAATTATTTATGGAAGCAAGCTGATTTTCCAATGTCGAGTAGTCTTTGGCTTTGCACACGCAGCATTTAACTTTTCTACATTTGCATTTAGATTTTAAATTTCTTCACGACTCGTGTAGCTTTTCTGCACGCCACGTGGCTTTCTGAATTGTACACGTAGCGTGTGCAATTTACCAGGGCGAAATACGTTTCGTTTAGGTTTGACGTTCCTACACGCGACGTGCAGCCAATTTTGTTTTCTATGTGTATGTATGCTTACAGTGGGTGTTGTGACAGACAGAGTGTTCGGAGCTATTTTCAGAAAGATGTCTCAATTTATTCACTGTGCAGATGCAGCTAAAGTGCCAACTGATTTGATGTCGATACTTTGAATAATTTTACAACACTTCAACTCTTTACACTTTAATGCTTTTACGCAGATTTTTTAAACATACCCGGGGCAGTTGGTAATTTGTAATATTAAGTGTTTTGCTGTTGTGTCGTAAACTTTTAGAGCTTTCGCTTTTTGATTTACGCTTTTACAAGGGTTGGTGAATATCCTAATAGCAAGGTTGTCATAACGGCGCATATTATAACGTACAGCTGCAATAGAAACAGTGTTTTTGGGCTATACCTTTTTAAAGCGCGATGATACCAAAAAACTGAAGAGTTCGTAAATTAGTGGAGACAATGGACACTATCTTTTTTTTTCTGAGATTTTTAATATCAGGTGAAAAGGGTCTAGCGCGATAAGGGAAGGGGTGCCGCCCAAAGTCTGGGATTTCGAAATTTCCTTAATAGTTGGATAGATGACTTCAACACAAACTGATCTAGCCCAATGTAACTGTAATCAGCAAGTAAAACTGTATCTCGCTATGCAAATAAACCCTTCATCTTAATTTTTTTAATCTTGTAAGTCCAAGGAGCCGAAAATTCCCATTTTACAAAGAAGGGAAACGGTAAGAATACCCTGCACATTAATCGTTGGTAATAAAGAGAATTTCTTTTTTGTTGCATATAATAAATGAATTGTACTCTCCTGCACAAATCCGACAGTTGAACAGAAATCACTGCACATTTGTTATCAAACTGCCGTTGAAAAGAAATCAATTTTTTCTCTGAAAAGTTATTGCCCAATTTAACTTATTTCACCCCCTACTGAAAATATTCCAAGCAAAGGACGAAACAAACTTTTGCAGTCAAGTTTTGTTATCAAAATTGACGGCATCAGATCTCTCGTCGAGTTCAAGTTATTTACAGCCTGTCAATAAGAACAAAATTATTTTCCAATGTCAATGACTGCTAACAAAACCCAAAAAAAGGGTCAAGTTGATGAGCAAAGGTTATGTAAACCTAAAGAACCTAAAGTCATTAACAATTTAGAGGCCAAGAATTTATTTTATGGCCTAACTAATTAAAAATGCCAAGACCTAAAAAGTCAAGTGACTGCTGTAAAATACTTAGCACAACAATTTGGTAATTGGAGATGCTGTGAACAATTTTGAAAGTGGACTTCATCTGGTGACCGTGAATAAGAAATTTGGCCTATATCAATCACTTCTCTATTTCCGGCCTTTAGGCACATTATTGCATCATTATAAACTCTTCAAACTCCCATAAAATTGTTGCACTGCCCTTTTTTGGCCTGAGCTTGAAGCTGTTACAGTTTTTGTACATAACTTCACTTTAGGTTTTATTTCCCCGTTTTGCCCTTTCGGCCATTGAAACAACATTAATCAAAATAACCCGCACATAAACTGCAAGCCAAAAAAAAAGCAAAAATTGTTTGGTTTCCTCTTTTTCTGTTTGAATCCTACCTTGATTTCTGTCTGCAATTGCTAAGCTTTTAGTGAGTCTGCCGGTTGGTGGAGAGGGCACGAATTGGCTGGGCTTACAAATAGGCACCAAAAAGTTTTAAGCGATTTTTAGTTGGATGAGTAACAAGATTTAGGATTTCTTGTTGGATTTAATGCCAAATAATTAAACTACTAGTTGCAGCTAATGAAAGCTATTTGCTCTGGTGTTAAGAAGCTTTCTTGTAGATATGAGAGCGCGCTAAGTGTTGTGTATAGCAGAAAGTGCATCCCATCACTCATAAAAATCTAGAACGAATAATTTGAGTACGAACGCTCTTGAAAAAAAATCTTGTCGCACTTGAATTTTCAAGAATTTCGCTCTTGGAATCGAGACAAATTCATTCTCAATGTGGTTCTATAGGCAAGGGGAGTGAGGAAACGCAAACTTTGAGAGAATAACGTTGGCCGCGCTCTTTCAAAGAGAGACAGCGCATGCGCAGTTTGTCATTGTCATTTGACCGTGGCGCGCCGATAATTATGTTAAAGTTGAACATTAAGATTGGGCAAAAGTAAGTGATTAAACTTCTGTATAATATAATAAAAATGTTTAAAACACCACATTAAAAAATAAAATGAAATAAAAATAAAAAAAAAAAGGAAAAAATAAAAAAAAATAGATGCTGCTACGGGGACTTGATCCACGGTCGAGCTGTTGCGGCTGGCCATATACCAACCGCGCTGGTTCATAAATATGCTTTTGCCGCTGCTTGTAGCTTATCGAGAATAGTCGATTCGGTTAAGCTGCTCGTCCAACTGTGTATGTTTCAGTCTTCGAGGTACCGAGTTCCAAGTCCCAGTAAAGTAAGTAAAATTAAAAATGTTTATCTGTTATGTGAATAACTCAAAATCAATCACATCTTAGAAAAAAGTGGGTGGGGTGGCTGATGGTGAGTGGCGAGCAGGGCGGAGCAAACAACACCACCGTCGGTCGGACGGGTTGTCCCAGGGTCTCGGTCATGTCTCTCACACCCAAACCCCCACCCCCTTCAATTATTATTTTTAGTCTTTTATTTTGAGAATTATTCGTACTTGGATCAAGTACTTAAACTCTTGAGTCAAGAATGTCGGGATCAAAAATTCACTCTTGGATCAAGAATATCGCTCTTGGATCAAGAATTTTCACTCTTACCCTACTTTTGAGAGTGATTCAAGAGTGAAATTCTCTATTTTTTCTCTGAGTGATGTCGGGTTCATTTATTTAATTCATTTTCTTGCACTATTAAAGGTTTGGCAAGTCAGTGAGTTGTATCAAAGATTTATTTATATTATAGATGACGCATGTGAAACTAAAAACGAGTGTTTATAGGAGCTGAAATTGGATGCAAATTTTTGCATTTCGCTGCCTTTACGAGGATGCGTATACTGAAACTTAGCAATACGTTTTCTAAATTAGCTATTCGACTAAGAGCAAAAATTTATAGATATTATAGATGACATATGTGACGCAAATAACGATTTTTATTGGGAGCTGACATTGGATCCCAAAAAAAAAATATTGTATTAGATGCGGTTTCTATATATGTATTGTTTTTGGTTGTATTAAAGCTGTTTTTGTTATCCAATAAATTTTATTATTTTGGTCCATAACTTTTCACAGATTGCTTAAAGATATTTGAACATTGCAGTTAAAGACCGCTAACAGCGGTTGGGACTCAGGTTCGACCCGCCTAAAAAAAAGACTAGAAGCTAAAAACCATCAAAGAGGATAATTTAGAAATCCAAGTAGCGCAGTATGGTGCGTGCTTGGGGTAGATCCAAAAACTTATGAAAAGTCTAAGTCGGAAAACGACCGTTTTGGCGTGACCACATTAAACAGAGATCAAGAAATCAAGGTAGCGCACATCCATATGGTATATCAAGTACGTTGCTTGGAGTAGAACCAAATACTTATGTATGAAAAGGGAGAACGAATTGCTTAATAAAAACATTCCGCTTAGAGAAGAGGAGCTAGTCACTCGCACCATATATGCGTTTTTCTCACAGATTTTATTTCTTACAAAAAAATTGGTTTTCTTAAGTTTCTAAAAATGTTATTTTCCCCAAAGCGCCAAACAAACTTTTTCAGAAGAAAATTGACCCGCTGATCACGAAAATCGCCGTATCTATTGACGCGTCATCGAGATATTATCAATAATCGTTTCTATACCCTGTACCCATTGAAAATGGGTAAAAGGGGATCATGAAGTTGTGCAAATGTATGTAACAGGTAGAAGGAAGCATTTCCGACCCTATAAAGTATATATATTCTTGATCAGCATCAACAGCCGAGTCGATTTAGCCATGTCCGTCTGTCCGTCCGTCCGTCCGTCCGTCTGTCCGTCCGTCCGTCTGTCCGTCTGTCTGTATGAACGCGTAGATCTCAGAGACTATAAGAGATAGAGATACAAATTTTTGCATGTACGTAGGTATAGGCCGTACGCAGATCAAGTTTGTTTCAGATTTGCAAAATTCCCCCCCCTCCCCCCTTAAACCGCAAAAAACTGTCAGAGCCACAATTTTAAAGTTACAACATCGTCGTTTAATATATATTATCTTAGGCCTATAATCTATCTATTCTGAAAAGCACATTGAAATCTGAGCAAAAACACAGAAGTTATTAACGAAACAATTTTTGCACCCCCCCTCCCCCCACGCTTTGCTTTTTACGCATTACGTTTGCTGCTTGCGTCCGCGTGTGTGAGGGCGCGTTTGTGTGTATGTGTGCGTGTGTGTTTGTTTGTGTATGTGTGTGTTTGTCAATTGTACAGGGTATTTTGAAGTCGAGCTAACTCGACTGCAATGGTCTTACTTGTTTTTTTTTCGATTTTTAAAAAAGTAGCATCTATTTAAACTCCCATAACTTATTTGTTCTTCAACCGATTTATAAGCTCTAAACAAACTTAAAAATAAAAAACTTGGCCCAACGTTTCATTTTCGGACAAAAACGTATCCATGGCATGACTTAAAATGTAGAAAAAATTTTTTTTGTAGTCAACTTTTAAAATTTATCGAAATATAATAATAATAATGTAACTTTATATTTATACAAAATTGTTATGTTTTTTAATTGGACAGTAAAAACCAGAGGTCCGGAATATCTCACTTAAAATGAAAGTGTTGTAAAATAACCCTGTTGTTTTTTACTATATAAGGTATGGCATTCAGAGTTTATCGAGGACTGACAGCTTTTGCTAATATCGAGAGAGAGAGAGAGAATAAAACAAAAAGCAAAGCAACATCAGAATTACAAACACATAGTATATACATGACTTTTTATTGGTATTCGCTTGGCACTTTTCAAATGGCTCCTATGTTAGGGCAGCTGATAAACGGCCAAATCGCTGCTTGGGAGCGTTGCCGGTAGGAACACTCTAGCCGGCTAATGGCGCTGTAGTGATTATTCGCGATGCGGTCTGGGGTTAAGATCCCACCCTGAAATGCCTTGCTAGCCGGTGACAGCCCAAAATGCAGTGCCGTAACAATATGGCTAGACTCTAGTGAATTCGCGCTCTCTTTGCCGGCCATGAGAGCTCTCTTCAGACCAGAGGCGGCGAACCACAGCTCACACGAGCCCAGGTTCGACGTGCTTTTAAGCAAACGCGAGCCAAACTTATGGTTGTGTGAATCGGTGAAGATTTCACTGCAAGTTAAACTACTGTAGTCTGGAGGGAGTTCTCTTGTTCACCAACACAAGCGCACTTATCTGTCCTCTCAATTTGGCCGCCTCTACTGCAGACCACAGGCGTCTTACTTGTAATTCAGTGTTCACCGATTCGCTCAATCAAGAGTTCTTCTCGCGTTTGTATTCATCCAGAACTGACTTCAATTCCTGGAAGCTATGGGCCGGCACTGCCTTACATCGACATACGCAACAGTATTGGCAAAGAAAATCTAACATAGAATAACACTCTGAAACGCCTCTTTTTTTTGAGTGATGTTAACTCAATCCGGACAAAGAGAACATTTTCTTTGGTATTGGCTCGACATTTTTACAAACTCCAAATAAAATAGAAATCCCGTAGGAAAATCAAAAAAATTCGTGCCAAACCCTCATCTCTGAAGACCTATGTGACCAATTGATCTCATGGAAGGTGCTTCCAGAGCACTCCTTCTCTGATCATCGATACATAGAGATTGTACTAACAAATAAGTGTCCATCACCCATACGGATACAGAACCCAAAAAAAGACCAATTGGGAAGTACACAACAAACTTCTCTCTAAAAAGCTTGGATCGTCCCCACCATACACACCAAGTACGGAAAAACAGATAGATGAGCTTGTCGATATGCTAACCTTCGCGTATACGGACTCTTTCAATAGGGCCTGCCCCCCTAGAAAAATTAAATCCACTTTCAAACCACCTTGGTGGTCTGCAGAGCTGGATAAGCTCCGAAAAGAATGTCGTCATACATTTAACGTAGCCAAATATAACGACCAAACAACCTCTTGGGAGTTATATAAACAAAAACTAGGTACTTATAAGAAAGCTACAAGGAGGGCAAAACGCTCCTCCTGGACACATTACTGTAGTAATATTGAATCTACTTCTGATGCATCACGGCTCAGAAAGATCCTGGCTAGCTCACCAACCCCGCCAGGACTCTTACAAAAAACAGACGGAACCTGGACCGACTCGAGCGAAGAATCTCTAAGTCTTCTGCTAAGCACTCACTTCCCTGAATGCTCCCTTAACTTAACACCTCAGGTTAGGCCAACCGACCTTTCTATGCAATACGACAAAACCATTGTCACAGAGACCAGAATTAAATGGGCTATCGATTCGTTCGAGCCATTTAAGTCGCCATGTCGCGATAACATATATCCTGCCCAACTACAACAAACCATTGGGTACACAATGACCTGGCTTTACACAATCTATGTAAGCTGTCTCAAGGTCAACTACATCCCCACTAGGTGGAGAGAAACTAAAGTAATATTCATACCGAAAGCTGGCAAAGCTTCACATGTGAAACCAAACGATTATAGGCCAATCAGCCTATCCTCGTTTCTTCTTAAAACTCTCGAGAGACTTATAGATGCACACCTGAGGCAAACTATTAGTCCCGCTCATCTAGCACACACCCAACATGCATACAGCAAGGGTAGGTCTACTGAAACCGCCCTACACTCCCTGGTCTCAAGGATTGAAAGATCACTTGAAGTAAGAGACTTCTCTTTAGTAGCATTTCTCGACATAGAGGGTGCCTTCAATAACGTCCAACCTAACGCCATCACCTCTGCCTTGACATATGTGGGAGCAGATGTGCCGCTAGTAAGATTCATCGAACAACTGCTAACCAGCAGAACGGTGTACTCCCAACTTGGCGGTGCAACTGCTCGCAGATGTGTAAACAGAGGCACTCCGCAAGGAGGTGTTCTTTCCCCGCTTCTGTGGGTTGTAACAGTTAACCAACTGCTGCGGCTAATGGAGGCGGAGGGACACGAAGTGGTGGCTTACGCGGATGATATTGCCATCTACAAATGTGGAATGTTTCCTCAAACGCTGTGTGACCTCATGCAGGCCGCACTGACAACACTTGCGCAGTGGACAAAATCTTGTGGCTTGGGCGTAAACCCGGCTAAGACGGAATTAGTGCTTTTCACCCGAAAGTACAAAATTCCTGATCTTATCCCGCCTAAAATCAACGGAGTAAGCCTCGTATTTGGCGACAATGCCAAATACTTGGGTGTCATTCTAGATAAGAAACTACTCTGGAATGACAACATAAATGAACGTATAAAAAAAGCAACCATTGCTCTTTTCTCTTGTAAAAAGGCCATTGGCCGAAGATGGGGATTTTCCCCATCCATTGTACATTGGCTTTACACAGCCGTAGTACGCCCCATACTACTCTACGGAGCTCTAGTATGGTGGCCAGCACTCGGGAAACAATCAGCCCTGAACAATCTGCACAAAGTACAGAGAAGTGCGGAAATTTGTATTAGCGGCGCTCTCCGAACGACACCAACGGAAGCGTTAAATACTATTCTTCACCTTCTACCACTAGACCTCGTAGCTAAGCAAATGGCTACCACAACGGCCTTAAGACTACGAGAATCCGAAACCTGGAACAGGGGCAATTCGGGACACGCCTCCATACTCGAAGACCAAACGGGTATACCATTAATTACAGACTACTGTATACCACAAACGACGTTCGACAAATTTTACGACGTCTATATCCCAAGCCGAAACGATTGGGACAACCTGCCCCACAGCAGAGCTAACGCCATTAACATCTACACTGATGGTTCTAAGCTCGACGAAAAAGTAGGAGGTGGACTTTTCTCTCCCAACCTAGATTTGAACTTATCGTTCCGCCTTCCTGACCATTCCAAGCGGAAGTGGTAGCCATCCAGGAAGCTGCCACCTACCTTAGCACACTCACGGTCAAGGAAGGAAATGTATTTATATACTCAGATAGTCAAGCCGCCCTTAAAGCACTTGACTCACACACCAACAATGCTAAAACACTTACTAAATGTCGCTTATCTCTCAACGAGATGGCACGACATTTTAGTATACACCTGATATGGGTACCTGGACACCGCAACATGGAAGGTAACGAGTCTGCGGACAAACTGGCCAGAATAGGAACCACCATCGAACTCCTTTCAGAGAGGAGCACGATAGGAATGCCTATGGCGACATATAAACTTCATAAAAAAGCAGAAACACTTCGTCTCGCTACGAACCGGTGGAAAAACCTTTCTTCCTGTGCAGTAGCGTGGCCAACATTCGACCAAAAACGTACTAACTCACTTTTACGTCACAGAAGAAACCACATAGCACTTCTGGTAGGGACCCTTACAGGTCACTGTCTCATTGGCAGACACGCAGAACGCCTAGGCGTCATTTACCACGACTTTTGCAGAAGTTGCGGACACGAAGAAGAGGAGGAATCGGTACAACAATTTTTGTGCCATTGCCCCGCCTTGAGTAGAAGGAGACTGAGGACACTTGGTCAACCTCTGCTACTCAACCTCTCGGAGACATCCGGGCTAGAGATCCCAGCTCTACTCAAATTTATTCTGTCCACACAATGGTTCAGTAACGAGGACCCACCTCAGTATTAAAAAGGATTAATAGGGAATAAATATGGCATCGCAATGGGCCCAAAGTGGCCTAAGTGGAAGAGCGGCTCGTCGCTCTCAGCCATCGCAACCTAACCTAACCTAACCTAGAGCACAGTGCCCAGCAGACGTCGTTACAAGAAATTTGTAAAGAAAGTTTGATCTTGTGGATAGAAAGGGCTGGAAAATCATATAAGGATCAATGCGTAAGCGCAGTTCACAGCTACGGGAAGTCCATGGTAATAAAACCGCTAAGTTCCTAAGAAACTGCTTTTCAAAACCACAAATGACCACACTCCATGACAGTACTGAACCAAAATACACTACACAATGAATGACCACGCTCCCATTAATCTAAGAATTATTTGTTGGCAACAGGCGTCATTCAGACTCTTAAGGAAATTGACTCGTTTCATGGCGCCAACACACGCATGCATACGTCGCAACAAATGCAATTGCCTAAGTTTAAAGTAAGGTAAAAGTACAAAGTTCATGCGTATTGACGCACGGCGCCAGCTGGGTGCGGCAGGTGCAGTGTGCGTTACCGAGACCAGCTTGGCACTTAAGCAGATGTCTGCAAAAATCAAACATATGCAGTGTTCGTCTCGTTTGACCACTCGATTTTATCTGATAATGTTGGTTTTTTTCTTTTTTTGGAGTTAGACTGATCCCAAAATTAAATGTCGTGCCCACCGTTGGTATAAAACATTGTCTTCAATCAAATCCACATAGTATATTATCATTAGATAACTAATAGAGGAATTCCACTTATCTTTATTCACTTTCATTTTTCTGGTATACTGTAACTGTTATCAAAAAACACTTAGAACATATAAAATAATTCAAAGAGTTATTAAAAGACAGATAAATTTTTCTCTCAACAGTTTTCGGTTAAAGCCCCATACGGAGTACGACGAAAAATTCGTTTTTTTACAGATTTTCACATAAATAGAAACACTTTCTAACAGCACATGAACATCAAAGCAAAGCCAAGGTGTTTCTAATTATATGAAATACTGTAAAAAAACGAATTTTTCGTCGTACTCCGTATGGGGCTTAACAGAAAACACATATAACACAAAAATAAAAATAAAATTCAGTGAGAAACCGAAATTGCCTATGAATTTTGTGTTTCTCTTAGTGAGAAACACTTTGAAAATACGTGTTGAGAGTTATTCCGGACCTCTGGTAAAAACTATTTGATTTACTTTTAAATAAGTGAAGGCTACTTTTGGAAAAATCGAAAAAAAAACGATTATCTATAATATCTCGATAACGCATCGATATAATTTTTTTAAATGGCGTTTTTCGTGATCAGCGGGTCAATTTACTTTAGAAACAGTTGGTTGGAGGAAAATCGACTCTCATTTTGTCGAGCAGCGTAATTTATCAGTGCTATTACTTCTAAAATCAATTTGGAAGAACTAAACTAATATGTTTATGGTTAAAAATGATTGTTACAGCACGCCTTTTAGTGAATTCCCAACATTGATTTATTCAGGCGCGCGCAAACAAATTTGAATCTATTAAAATCCATTCAATCAAACAGGGCATTTAAATTCTAGTATGCAAACGCTCATTCAAACACCAATCGAACAAATGAAAAACTGATTTAATAAACACTCAGCACTAAATTTCGAAATCAAAGCAAAAATTTAGAAAATGTGCTTAACGTTTCTTTTGGGGAACGTTGTGCTAGGCGCTATGATTCATTAATCATGCGAACGAAATAAAGCAGGGGCAATGCGCTACCAGTTACCTGTCTGAACACACATCAAATGCCAATTAGCAGCCCATGTGCGCTTTGCATCTAATTTATTTATGGCAAATGCTTTTGTTGTTGTCAAATTTATCTGTATATTTTTAGCATGCCAAGTGCTTAAAGTGGGCTATAAATAACCTAAAGAGTGGGCATAAGGTGGATCTGGTTGCGTGTTCCGGGCAGATACTCGGTAAGCTCTTGCATATTTAATAAGTTAAGAAAAGTTCCCAACTAAACTGGAAAAATAAGATTCTATGACAAAATTTGTAAGAAATTCCAACCTTTCTATGTGCCTGGCAAAGCTCATTTGTTGTACTTTTACCACTCTCCAAGGCAAACACACGACCAGCTCATGCTAATGACAACTTTGCCAAAAATCCTCTGCCATATATGTATGTAAATACGTGTGGTATGCAAATGTGGAAATATGCACATGCATGTGTTTGCCTTATCAAGTCTAGTCAGCCAAGCCAAGGTCGTTTCTTTTCCAGGCTAGTACATAACGAGTTCAAAAACTTTTTGCCAAGCACAGAAAGAGGAATCTCAATCGTTGGCAAAGAAAAAACTCATGGTGGAAAAATATCTAAAGTTGTGCACAAGTTTTCCATAGTCTACTTTTCAGGGTAAGCTGTAATCATCGACTTTGTAATAAGCTTATCGGTCAAGCTGACCAGGAAGGCGGAAATATTAAGCAGCCAAGCTAAGTTTCAGAGATGAAAGATTAAAATATAAAATTACACAGTTATTGAATAGTTCAAGAAATAATAGAATATTTACTTTCGGCAATATTATATCTTAGGCAAATAGTAGCTCAATTATTTCATACATGTTTAATAAGAAAAATATTCTGCAAGTTGAGCGAAATTTCCGCGAAGCAATCTGTCAGAAACTTCTGGAATCGTGGAAGAACAAAAGGTGGGTTTTTCGCTCACACATCGTTGCTTGTGCGCTAATTTTTAGCCAAAAACAACATTCTGACAAGAAAGAAAGTCGGTCAAGTCCGAGTCTGTGTTTTTATACCCGTTACTCGTAGAGTAAAAAGGGTATACTGAAGTCGTGCAAATGTATGTAACAGGCAGAAGGAATCATTTCCGACCATATAAAGTATATATATTCTTGATCAGCATCAACAGACGAGTCGATATAGACATGTCCATCTGTCCGTCCGTGTATGAACACCTAGATCTCAGATATGGTTAGAGATAGAGGTTTGGCATGTATGGGACAAATGCTTCTTTTATCTGCATGCAGATCAAGTTTGTTTCAAATTTTGGCCACGCCCCCTCCCGCCCCCGCAATTTGGAAAAAACTTTATATCTCCTACAGCTTTGAAGATAGACGATTCGTATCTTCTAGAGAAAGTTAGTAATTAGCAAAATGTGTCGAATTGCCGAAGAATGAGCGGTTCTCAAGTTATGAGCAAAAAGTAAATGTCCGTCTGTCCGTCCGTCCGTACGAATGAACAAATAGATCTCAGAGATGGTAAGAGAAAGAGGTTTGACATGTATGGGACAAATGCTTTTTATACTTGCAGGGAGACAAAGTTTATTTGAAATTTTTGTCACGCCCCCTCGCGCCCCCGCAATTTGGAAAAACGTAATATCTCCTACAGTTTTGAAGAAAGACGTTTCGTACCTTTTCGAGATAGTTAGTAATTAGCAAAATGTATCGATTTGCCGAAGATATGATAATTATCGGATCAGCGGTTCTCAAGTTATGAGCAAAAAAGTACATCGCCCTCGAACCATCCTCCCACCCTTCCACAACTAAAACCGCACAATCTTAGAGAGACAGAGAAAAAGAGAGAGAGAGAGACTTTGAGATGAGCGCAGCACCAGCATTGTATTCAGCTTCTACTCCAGGTACAGAGTATGTTATGGTCGGGCTTGATTTTTGATTTTTTTTGTACATAACCGGTGGGTATGTCGCGATCAAATTTCGATTTTATCGAGTTGTAAAACTGTTCGGTTGTAAAAGGATGACCCGTAAACACTTTTTACTTTAAAATTTTATTTTTAGTAGGGAAAAAAGTTTATTAAAATATTATTTTTAATACGAAAGTAAACTTTTTTCTAAAACATATATGTAGATTAAAACGCTTCCTTGAATAATAAAATAATTTTTAGGAGATATTCCTTTAGACTTAAAAATTAAAGAAATGCTGTCGTTGTAAAATCATGCAATTAAGCACACACAAAATATGTATATTGCACATCCGCACTGATGCACCCACACACAGTCAGTCGGGTGATGTGACATAGAAAATTGGCTTCTGATGGTGTCTGGCAACAACAGCAAAATAAATTGATAAAAATTATGAACCATATAATACGCATGTACTATGATAAATGCACAGTGGAATAAAGGTTACTGAGAAAATACGCAAAATTTCAGCGATGCAGGCGGAAATTATTAACAGATGTGAACGACGCCATTCTTGTATATCAGGGATGGGCGAGTAGACTGGCAGCGCCTTAACACACCGACAGTATAGGCTCGGCACTGCGCGCTTTGCAACAATGCCACCGAGCAACGTGATCTTAATGTCTGTGGCTACACACATACGCAATGCCGAAATATGAAAGAAGAAGTGCTCTGAGCAGTGACGCCAGAATATGAGGTGCAAAATTTGCTACAATTCTAAAAAATAATTGCTGGGAATAGCTAAAAATAAACTGTATCTGCTCTGTATCAGGACGGTGATCGCAGGAGTGACGCTGGTCGACCTCTTAGCCAGAGAACAAAGAAAAATATGCGGGTTACGGCAACCCGATCAAGTCTCAAGGTAAACTGTAGAGTCGCGCAAGGAAGAGACCTTTCCACGTGGCAAGATAGATGGCCAAACTAAATTAAGGGTTGTAAGATCTGTAAATAGAAAATGTATAATTTCCATGCCAACTTTTCGAATATTTTAACCACTTTGGGATCTACATTTACCATCTACAATAAAACTCACATCAACTGAAACACTTTGGCTGTCGTCCAAAGAAAACTCATTTCACCATTTTCTGCCATATTTTTTTGCCAGGTTTCGTAACAAGGTTCCATGCATTGGCAAGCAATGTAAAATGCATATTACAATGGCACAAAATGTGCATTCGAGTGCAGTTTTTGACTGACAAGTGGGCGGTACGCATATGGGTGGGCGTGGATACATAGCATGGTTGGGAATGCCGAATATTGACGATGATGATGATGATTTCATGTTTATCAGTGCCCAATTGTCAATGTGTCAGGTATGCGCACGTCTCTCTCACATTCCCTTTACTCCGTTTTCTGCTCCCATTTATCTGGCTGCCTGTCCGTTGGTCTTTCACTTCTTCTTCCATTTTCTGCTGTCAATGTCTGTGATTGTGCATCATTTTCTTCTTTTTAAAAAAAGCTTGGCCCGTATTTACTGCCCTTAAAAGCATGGTGGATAGAAAATTGCTGACATTATGGCCATGAGTGCAAAGTGATTGACGCTAACTACAAAAAAAAGAGGTAAAAGAAAATTGGTCGTAATATTAGGAAACTACGTTTATTCAATAAATACATATTTGATCAGCCTAAGCAGAAAGTGGAAAATTGATTTTGAGAAGCGCGCATTTACCACAGGCTGTCTTAGAGATTATATTTGGTTAATTTAACATTCTCCGTCCACATAAAGTATATATATTCTTGATCAGCATCAACAGCCCAGTCGATATAGCCATGTCCGTCTGTCTGTCTGTCCGTCTGTCCGTCCGTCCGTAAGAACAAACCGATCTCAGAGATGGTAAGAGATAGAGGTTTGACTTGTATGGGACAAATGCTTCTTATACTTGCAGGCAGATCAAGTTTATTTTAAATATTTGCCATTCAAGAACGGGTGAGTGAGAGAGAGAGATAGACTTAGAGATGAGCGCAGCAGAAGCGTTGCATTCAGCTCCTACTCGTGGTACAGAGTATGACATAGTCGGGCTTGACCGACTTTCTCACTTGTTTTAATTAAAAAAACTCAAATTGGGTATCGCTTTTGTGTGATCTGATTCAATTTCTGACAATATTTTGCTGTCAGAAGCAACCCAAGGAAGATTATGGGCGGGGTAATTGTAAAATTTGCCACCAAAATGTTTGTTTCTCTAGTTATGAGCAAAAATATCCCAAAACCCACCAAAAATACCCCTCCCAACAACCAACACCGCATTTCATTCAGCAAAGAGAGAGCAATTTAGTGATGAGCGCAGCAGCAGCGCTGCATTCAGCTTCTACTTTCTCACTTGTTTGGTCATATGTTAATTAATATTTAAATAACAAAAAAAAGACGAGAAGATACCTAACAAAAGTTTTAATATATCAGAGTTTAAGAACGCCAGCAATAAAATCAAAAATTTTTCTAAATAATGAAAAAATATTGAAAATGTTTTTTTTTTGATAGAAAGGTCCTATGGCAGCTATAAGATATAGTAATCCGATTTTGACCAAAACTTTCCAATCTGTGTGAAAGCATAGGAAATTAATAAACGCAAAGCTGGGAGTCATTAACATTAAAAACAAAAAAGTTTTTCTCACTAATACCGACTTTTCGAACGGTAGTACCTATGGCAGCATACAGTCATCTGATCCAGTCGGTTCCGACATATTAGCAGAGTGCAGTAAGAAGAATACTTTGTCCCAGGTTTCAGCTCGATAGCTTTAAAACTGAGAGACTAGTTTGCGTAGAAACAGACAGACAGACGGACGGACAAAGCTAAATCGGTTCAGCTCATCGTCTTAATCAAAAATATATAGTTTTTCGGGTCGGAAATGAATATTACTATGCATAGCAAACTTCTGCCCTAATACTCGATTTTGTACCTCAAGTGTTTACTTCGTCTCTGGAGAAGTTTTTAATTCCTAGCAATTGCCGGTTTTGAAATATCAGAGAAATGAAACTCTAACATCAGAATTTTTTTTATATATTGTCATTTCGTAAAAGCTTGATAAATATGATCATGATACAATTATATAAGGTATGACATTTAGAGTTTATCGAGAACTGACAGCTTTTGCTAACATCGAGAGAGAGAGAGAATAAAACAAAAAGCAAAGCACCATCAGAATTACAAACACATAGTATATACATGACAAAACTTTATTGGTATTCGCTTGGCACTTTTCAAATGGCTCCTATGTTAGGGCAGCTGATAAACGGCCAAATCGCTGCTTTGGAGCGTTGCCGGTAGGAACACTCTAGCCGGCTAATGGCGCTGTAGTGATTATTCGCGATGCGGTCTGGGGTTAAGATCCCGCCCTGAAATGCCTTGCTAGCCGGTGACAGCCCAAAAGACAGTGCCGTAACAATATGGCTAGACTCTAGCGAATTCGCACTCTCTTTGCCGGCCATGAGAGCTCTCTTCAGACCAGAGGCGGTGATCCACAGCTCACACGAGCCCAAGTTCGACGTGCTTTTAAGCAAACGCGAGCCAAACTTATGGTTGTGTGAATCGGTGAAGATTTCATTGCAAGTTAAACCACTGCAGTCTGGATGGAGTTCTCTTGTTCACCAACACCAGCGCACTTTTCTGTCCTCTCCGTTTGGCCGCCTCTGCTCCAGTCCACAGGCGTCTTACTTGCAATCCAGTGTTCACCGATTGACACAATCAAGAGTTCTTCTCGCGTTTGCATTAATCCAGGACTGACTTCAATTCCTGATAGCTATAGGCCGGCACTGCTTTACATCAACATAAGCAACAGTATTGGCTCGACATTTTTCCAAACTCCAAATAAAATGGAAATCCCGTCGGCATTTAAAAAAAAATGGTGCGCACACAACCTTTTCAATCAAATGACAGCAACACAATGAAAATTTGGAGTCCCGAAAAGAGGGCTCTCTCAGAGAGCACCTTACCTTATATAGTTGTATCATGATAAATATAAAGCACAATTACCAAGTTTAAGTCCCATAGGTTTAAAACTGACTGCGTGGCAAAGATTTTTTAAGGGCATAATTTTATTTGTTTATAATTTTAGAAATTAATATCTTTTAAACTATAAAATTCTCCATCTTTTTCAAAGCACCATAAACACCAGAAGATATATCGTAATGATTATAACTGCGAAAAATTGTATATACTTAATATTACCTATTAAATAATTTAAAAGTTAATTAAATTATGATTTTGATAGATACAGTAAAATTCTGTTCAGCGATATCAATTCAAGACTTGTCTGATAAACCAAACCTAAGAAATCCTGTTTTAATAGAACCCTTTATATCATTTTTTCATTTTTACGAATTTTTAGATTGTTTATAAATTAAACAAAAATAGTAGTGAAAGTATTGCCATCTAAATTTGTATTTTCTTTTATCGAAATCAAAAATGGTGAATTTTAAAACCGTTCGATGCGAAGAAAATGAGTCCTATGGCAGTCTTTAGATATAGTCATCCGATTTAAACCTTATTTGGCTAATCTGTTAAAAGCATATAAAATTAATATTCTGCTAGTTTAGGGTGCTCACATTGAAAACAAAGAGTTTTTCTCACTAAGACCCACTTTCCCACATAGAGGGAAACAGCGTGTTCAGAAAATAAGTTGCCTTCAACTTTAAATAAGAACAAGATGGTCTCAAAATAATTGAGCACAAATGTTCCAAATGTTCTTGGAATGAGTAAAGTTATTCTCAATCGGATAATATTTGCTTTAAGCAACAACAAAACCGATTTTTAACAGTGATATTCAAAAGAGATCTTTTTGATCTTTCTCTTTTCAGCTCAACACAGCATAAGTAGCCCTTTAGAAGTGCATCTGCAAAACTGTTCAACGGCTGAATTGGCGTCATTTCGTACGTTGAGTGCATAAGGTACCGGGCTTAAGTCCCAGTTAAGCCCGAATAAATTTTTGTGTGTTTTTTTGAAAAACTCTTTTCAAACTTTGCCGTTCGGATTCGGCGTTAAACTGTAGGTCCCTTTCTCTTGTGAGAAAAATTTAAAGCACACGCCAAGAGATTGGGAGAAGCTTGACTTGGCCCCGTTGGAGGAGCTGTACAGCCAATTTTACATTTTACATTACAACTCAGTAAATGCTAATACAAACTGCCAATTATGAATTTTTGCCCTTAAATTCGCCTACTTGTCTCATTCAATTATTGCTGGACAATTGACCAAGTCATTTGATAGGACTCCCGCCTGCCATATCGCACATACGCATACTAGTGCGGCAATTTTAACCACCTTTCCTGCCCACATCCCCATCCTGTTTGCTGGCATTTTGCGCGTTCTGCCTCGTCCAGCCTCTAAATGAACGTCGAGCCTAGTTTCAATAAAACCGTATCCTACTCCGAGCTGAGTATGAGTTCAGTGAAATGTAAATGCAAAAACGCTTTTAGACCTTATCCACACATGCACAGGCCGGCGCAGGCTGGTCACAAACTCATTCAGGATGCCACTCACTTCATTTGAGTATGGGAATGGGAACTCGGATTGGAATGGGGGAATACAATATTCAATGCAATTTTACGCTTTTATGACGCGACTACGGTTACAGTTTTTGAAATAGGAAATTGGATTAGCTGCTGGAAAAGGCAAACAACAGGGCAACTTCATTTATCTAACTCAAACAGCAAACATTTTGTTTTAGCCATTTTAGAATCTGTTGAAACCATGTTGAATTTTTTAAAGCATTTGCTTTTTTTGCATATTTTTGCACGAAGTTGGCAGATTTAATGCATTATAAAGCGGCATCCAATACATATACATCAACGCATACTGACAGACAGGTTGCACAATTTTGTTTGCACCTCTGCCAGGATTTTGTTTGGTTTGCATGGCTTCGGTGTCCTGTTGTTGGTCTTAGCTTTGTGTTTGCTACCTGTCATGTGTAAAATTTCCATGGTCAATTTATTTTTGGTCATAACTTGAGAACCGCTCATCCGATCTTTATCATTTCTTCGGCATTATACATTTTGCTAAATACTAACTATCTCTAAAAGGTACGAATCGTCTATCTTCAAAACTGTAGGAGATATAACGTTTTTTCCAAATTGCGGGGGCGGGAGGGGGCGTGGCCAAAATTGAAAATAAACTTGATCTGCCTGCAGCTATAAGAAGCATTTGTCCAATACATGTCAAACCTCTATCTCTTACCATCTCCGAGATCTGTTTGTTCATACGGACGGACGGACGGACGGACGGACAGACGGACAGACGGACAGACAGACGGACAGACGGACATGGCTATATCGACTCGGCTGTTGATGCTGATCAAGAATATATATACTTTATAGGGTCGGAAATGATTCCTTCTTCCTGTTACATACTTTTGCACAAACTTAATATACTCTGTGTACCTTTGGTACAGAGTATAAAAATCCGAAATTAGATCTCGACATTTCCACCAAAACGTAATTTGCGGTTTTGCACAAAATTTTTTTGTTAATTTTATAAACAATTTCAAAAATCGTCAAAAACGAAAAAATGGAAAAAAAGGGTTTTTTATAAACGTGATATCTCAGGATTGGTTTATCGGATAGGTTTCAAGTTGATATCGATGGAAAGAATTTTACTGTATCTTCTCAAATTATAATTTTATAGATTTTAAAAAATTTAATAATATTAAGTAAATGTTGCTAAAAATTAGATATAATTTTATCTCAGTGTTAACCACCATGTTATAGCTTCTGAGGATATACAATCAAATGTTCTAAACATAACTTAAATTTTGGAGTTTTCAAAAAGATGGAGACTTTTATAGTTTAAAAGTTATGAATTTTTGAAGTTATAAACAAATTAAAAGATGCCAGTTTCAAAGCTTTTTGATTAAAACTTGGCACGTGTGCTTTATATTTATAAAGCTTTTCAAAAATGTTAACATCAGGCGGATCGGATGAGTATTTCATATAGCTGCCATACAAATGCTGAATTTAGTAGTGTTATAAATTACTTTGCAAGCTCTGGTAACCCTAATTCCCAACAAAATTCAATGAATCATAACATTCGTATGGCAGCTATATGATATAATAAGCTTTAGCTTTAATATTTTATTTCAAGGATGGAAGCCGGTACTGAACCAAACAAAAACCAAACTATACCAAACCCTTAATAGGTTTCGGCATTCCCAAAAATAAAATGAATTTTTTAAATATTTAACGGTAGTGATAGAGGAAATTTTGAATTCCTTCCAGTTTGGTTAATACCGTTTCCATATTGTTTACCAAACTATCCGACATTACATTTCGGCATTACGGTGGGAATCCGATTGAAATTCACTGCCTATCCGTATGTCTTTTTGTCTGCACTTATGAACGCACAGATCTCATAGCTGGTAAGAGCTTGCGTAACTAAGTGTATGGGATGTAAACGATTAGTACTTGTAGGCAGATGAAGTTATTTCCAAATTTTACCACGCCCACAGCCTCCCCCAATTGTGAATATTCGTATACCTCACATAATTTTGTTCGTACCTTTCAGACATACTATATTTGGTAAAGTCAAGTTATGAGCAAACCAAAGCGCTGCTTTCTGCAGCCGCAAAACACATACTGAACCAATTTTCTTACTTGCTATTATTGTTAAGATAAGAGGGTGGAATGGAAGTATGGATTGACGCGCTGTCACTTTCAGCCGTTGCACACTTTTGCAGATTCACATTTAGAGAGGTACTTATACTGGGTTGAGCTGACAAGAAGTTGAGATGAAAAAAATCAATGACGAAATGGGAGCCAACTAGCTCATTCTCTCTGCCAAAAGCCGGCTTAAGTGATGTATCCCAGTGGGGAAAGAGTCTAGTGTACAACCAAAAACATAACAATCCTTAAAAACTTGCAACTTTTTAGTCCTCCATTCAAAGGCAGGAGACAATTGTCCCCGGCAGCAGCCATTTGCAACCAGTTGATAAATACATGATGACCCTTGTATGTTCATTCTTCTATTAACTCTTCTATAATTATCAGAATAATAATTAAGCTCTACTCCTGGGTCTGTCTTATTCTTATGACAGTCTGTTTTTTGTCGCTGCTCAGTATAAGTATAACAGTCCATCGAAATTGGTCGGTAAACTCAGTCATGGCAAATTTAAATTGGATTACACTAAGATGAATATCAATAAATAACTCCTGGCCGTGACCTTCACAAAAGTTTTTACTTTTTGTTGAACCTCATTTGGGGTGAAAGACCATGTGAAACATTTACCATTTAGTTTCTTTGCCTCCAAGTTGCACCCAAACGCCTCAGAATTGTCTTGGGTGGAAAATAAAGGTGCGGGCTGCATTTTGTTACGCCTGGTGAGAATTCACATAGCGTATATGTTGCTTTCATCCGCCGTGGCAACCGCAAGCATGTATTTTAACGAGCTTTTAAACTAACAGAAATTTTCTGCGTTGACAAATACAAAATTTAATAGCTCGAGATATGTATAAATTCTCTAGACTCTAGTGTTTTATTTAAATGCGAGTTTTATCAATTAATTCTTTAGCTTTGAGCGCGCTAAGTATGGTCACTTGAAAAGTGTTCCATTGCATTGCCGTCTGGGTCCATCCCATCCCAGAAATTGAAAAATTTCTAATTCTTATGCAAAAACTCTTCTTTACAATTATCCACCCAGGTCTAGAAAATGAGGGTGTGCATCGTCAAGGTCAGTTTCTAAGGCCATAATTGGTGTCGCTAGCCAAAAATTTTTGCATGACTAGCAAATAGCCCGTCACGCTTCGCTGCGCCTTCAACAGTATATAACCAACGCACACCCACTTCAGGCCCACATCCCACCCACTTCCCGCACATTTCCCGCCCACATCCCACCCACTTTCCGCCCACTTCGCACCTACATCCCACCCACATTCCACCCACTTTCCACCAACATACTGCACACTTTCCGGCCAAATCCCACCCACTTCCCATTTACATCCCACACACATCCCTCCCATTTACCACCACATTCCACCCACATCCCATCCACTTCCCATTTCCATCCCACCCACTTCCCTCCCACATCCCATCTACTTTCCGCCCACTTCCCACCTACATCCCACCCACATTCCACCCACTTGGCACCAACATACTGCACACTTCCCGCCCTCTTCCCGCCCAAATCCCACCCACTTCCCATTTACATCCCACCCACATCCCTCCCACTCACCGCCACATTCCACCCACATCCCACCCACTTCCCATTTACATCCCACCACTTGCCCACATCCCACCACTTGCCCACATCCCACTTCCCGCCCCCTTCCCACCTGCATTCCACCCACTTTCAACCCACACACTTCCCGCCATTTTCCCGTCCACTTCCGGCCCAGTTTCCATTAACATCCCACCCACATCCCTCCTACTTCCTGCCACATTTCACCCACTTTACATCCTTCCAAAACAACTTTCCACCCACATCCCACCCACATCCCATTCATTTCACAGTGAGCATCCCGGCGATATTTCCAACATCGGAAAATTAAAATCAAAATAAATTCTCATTTTGACCTTACCATCCGAGTTTCAAGCCAATCGTATAAAAAATAGTTTTTGCATGCAGAATTTTCCGGCCATTTTGCTCGTGGGCGGCTTTTCCGACATTGAAAAATCACATTTCAAATTAATTCGCATTTTGTCCTTGCAAACCGAGTTTCAAGCCAATCGGATGAAAAATAGTTTTTTCATGCAGAATTTTCCGGGAATTTTTCGACCGTCAGGTCAAATTTTCCAACTTCGGAATATAACATTTTAAACTATTTCGTATTCTATACTTACAAACCGAGTTTCAAGCCAATCGTATGATAAATACTTTTCTGGATTCAGAATTTTCTGGACATTTTCCTCGTGTGCAGATTTTCCAAAACCGGGAACACACGTGTCAAATTATATCGCGTACTATGCTTACAACTTATGTTTTGTTATGTGTAATTTTGAAAATGAATTTAGCGCTAATCGCTGGCAACAAAAGTTTCGCCCATACAACCTTGACCACCCACTTTCCACCCAGCGCACTGTGGGTCGAATTCCCAAATAATTGGCATAAAGTCGAAAATTTCATGGAAATAAAACTCATTTTTAATAATACACCTTAAAAATACATAGTCCATGTACAAAGAATCGAATAATATTTTCGATAGTTTGGCAACCCTGAAATTGTTATCGATTATCGAAGTCAGGTGTTGAGTGCAGTGATTGTTGCGATAAAAATGGCGTTAACTATTTGTTAACTTTGAGGGCTTGCACTTCGTGTAAAATTGAACAAAAAATTTAAAAAAATAATAAAGGCTAGGGTATATAAAATGAAAAAATGAAACCAATTTTTGAAAATGTTCAATGTGTTTTATTAAAGCGGCTTGTTTTGTGCTCTCCCTAAACCGGTGGGCATGCCATATTGTATTTTTCACACGCATACAAGCACAAGCAAATATAAGGAGCTGTCAATGCTTATAGCGTACGTGTGATTTTGTGCAGTCGGCCGCGGCAGAACCCCAATGCACACGCTGCCTCGTGTGTATAGGAACGTCGAGACGCGCCCATCTCTGCCCTAAACTAAGAAAACTTCACCAAAGTCTTCTGTGGAGCAAAACTAACCTTGTGCGTGTTTGTGTGTTTTGTGATGTATGTCAAAATAAAGAAGAAAGTGTGTATTAAAAGATAATAGTTAACCTGTTTGCGGCTTTTTGCGGCTATTGCGGTGCTTTAAACTTGAAGATGAGCTTAAACTCTATCATACAACGCTGCTGGTCGTACGGATGGCAACTCTAAAGCTTCTACAAACTGGATATTTGCCCAACTGAAGGAATGAACGCTTAAAATTTGACTAAACTTTACTAAAAATTGAATTTTTATTTACATTTAAGCTTTTTATTCACAGTTCTCAAAACTTTGTTTTCAGATTACGTATACGCAGTGTTGCCATATAAGGCGGTCGGGGTAGGCGTGGTCAAATTAACTTAACATTTTGTTTAAATATTATAGGTGTTTTATCTATTAAAAGTACCAAGTTTCAACTCGATATCTGCAACACACGACTTTATGCCAATTATTTGGAAACTCGACCCACTGTGCAGCGGAGTAAATTTTCCGGAAGATTGGTATGCAGTTGTTGTTGAATTTTCATATAGATCTTTGAAAATGAGTTTGAACTTGATCGGATGAAAAACAAAAAAGTTTCATACAACAGTTTTCCGCGAATTTTCCACATTTGCAGACAGAATTTTTCAAAATCCGTTCTTAGTACTCACTTTCAGCAAAAAAAAAAAAGTACTGTGAAAATCCCATCTTCCTATCTTTTATGGCTTAGGCTGTGCGACGGTCACCAGTCAGTCAGTCAGTCAGTCAATCAGTCAGTCAGTCAGGTTGAACAGTTTTATATATATAGATAAAGTTTGCTTCTTCTAACCGCGAAAAACTGTCAGAGCTTCAATTTGTAAGTTTTAACCTAGTGACTTAATATATATTCAGTGAGGCCCAACATCTATCTATTCTGTGTACCACAATGAGATCCGAGGACCGAAGATATGTACATAAGTGCGCCTGCCCATTTATTGAAATAAATTTTAAAATAAATGTAATTCAAAGCTATAGGAACCACATTACTTGGAACAGGGTATTTTGCTGTCGGGGCACTCGACCGCAACACTCTTACTTTTTATAGCTCGGATATTTATGAAAATCGCCCCAAAAATTGTTTTATATAAAATATTCCAAATACTGTAGGAAATATATAATATAAATTGATCACAAAAGTTTTTTCGAAACACACAGTCATTTTACCCAACAACACAATTCAACAATCTGTCAATTCAACACAAACAAATTCAACACAAAACAAAGTCTTCACAAAACAATTTTAACACACGTCAATACAACACTGAGTCATTTCACCCTACACAACAATTCAACACACGTCTATTCAACACAAAACTATTTCAACACGTCAATTCAACACAAAACAAAATAATTCATCTATTATTAAATTTAAATTTGGTTTGAATTGAATTGATGAAGTGTTAAATTGTTGTGTTGGGTGAAATGACTTATAGACGTGTGTTGACTTTTTTTTGGTGAAGACTTTGTTTTGTGTTGAATTGGCGTGTGTTGAATTGACTTGTAAAAATTATTTTGTGTTGAATAGACGTGGAACCTAAGTACCATCAGAGATAGAAGGGACACTAGCTGCAGGAAAATATTTTTTTGGAAAAAATCGCGCGATTCGATTCAACACAAAACCTTTTAAACACGAACACTATTTACAACCCCTGCATTCGGATGAAAGTTATTCAAGTTGTGAACTAAAGAATGTTATCTCTGGTGCTTTCAAATGTGCATACACTATCGGAGGATATTAAAGTCAGGTTTGACTGACATTGCCACTTGTAGGATTAAATTGTTGTGTTGTGTTATAATTGTGCTGTGTTGAATTGACGTGTGTTGAATTGACGAGTGTTGAATTGACATGTTAAAATTGTTTTGTGTTGAAAAGACGTGGAACCATCTACATTGATTATAATCTTGTTTTTAGTTTTAATTTCACACAACCTGGACAAGTGGAATCGTGGCCGCCAGCACTATACCTTTTTTAGAATACTCCCTTAATTTCGGTTTTTAATCTAATAGTAAAAAATTTCTATTATCTTATTTCGACTTAAACTCGTATTAATTTACAAAAATTGGCAGCTTATTTATTATTTGCCGCATTGTTGCTAATGGAAAGAAAGGAAGCAGCTCACCAAAATCTTTACATTCCTTATCTTTTCTTATATTCGTTATTACACTGCCAATTTGTTCGAATGATAACGTAACCATAAGCAAAGGATTTTTAAAAAGGAAGCATAGCTTTCAGTTTCAGCAGAATATTACCACTTGTTAAGAACAAATTAAACAATTCTTAATTGAAATGGCAAATACCCTTTACTCTTCATCTGCCATGTTCCGGTTTTCAGTTAAGTGAATTCGTTCTATTAAACGATCAAGGAAATCCGTATCAAACCTTAAGTTTCTGCTTACTCTTTATTCGACAGATTTAAATTAAAACGATTTTACCTGATTAACCAAATCATTACAGTGAAAACGGAAATAATTAGCTTACTATATTTTCCATTCTCTGATATCTTGGTTCTTTTCCAACTTGAAGTAATTTTGCTGTCTTTTCCCCGTTTTAGTTCTTTTGAAGTCATTTCCATTTTTCTTAAACACACATGTGTGTTCGTGTTAGACAGGCGTAACCCGACGGTCGGCTTACTCAGCTGACCTTGAAAGTTTGTATATATTTGGAAATTCATGGATTGATTTTCTTTTTATGCCAGTTTTGCTTTGCTTGATTTTGTTTTTTTTTTTTTGTGTAGGAAAACTAATTAACGACATCATTTCGAAGAGTGTGAGTTTTGTGCTGTCTTTTCCAATTTGGTAAAAGCTAAAGCGAGTCACAGTTGGCTCAATATTGTTGAAACCAATTGGGGAGCCGCACGTGTTGATTTTGCGTATAGTTTTGTCGGGTTTTTTTCTTGTATTGTTCTGTTGTGTTTATTTTTTTGTTTCACTTTATGTTCAGTTTTCATACATGCTTTGAATTGATTTGATTTGATTGATTTGACTTTTCTCTTTGTGTCGACCGTTTGGCACAATCTATTTTTTGTGCGAAAACAAATAAAAATGTCTGTGGGTAGTTTTTTGTGAGCAAATTGTTAGCTTTTGAACAGGACATAGAATTTTAAATTTGGTTTCGAGTGGACTGGAGGAACTGTTCTGTTTTGGGGTGGAGAGGTGAATAATTGATGGAGTACGAGTGCAATATTTTGAGATGCAAGTTGATTTGATAATCAAATTGTCAAATGGTTTGATGTGCCACTATTGTAACGGCTAAAAAGTGGTTTGAATGTGTTATTTTTGGACATAATACGACGAATGAATAAATAAATACCTCAGAGAAAGCAAAGGCGATATTTTAAACTTAAGTGCGTGTTTCAATGTCCGTGTTTTTTATCGCCAGATACTAAAAAATAGCTGTAACTTAGTTATGGTTTTAATTTAATATTGTTTAATTATTGAGCTTTAAATTAGTTTAGGTTTCAATTGTTCTTAAAATCTTCTATCATTGTCTTCAGTTCTTATTAATTATTATTTAATTTCTTCAGCGTTTTAATTTCCCATGCTTTCTTCAATTTGCCCAAACTCTCAATCAACATCCAATAAATTAACTAATGCCCAACTGCCACTCAGGCTTTCTACTTATCTAACATCTGTTTCACTCCTTCTCTCGCACTCACAATTGCCATCTGTTTCCATACATCATCTTGTTCCTGCTCTGGCACTTAATCAAACATTTCCGTTTAAACAATCGTCTGGCTCAGATCACACACGCATACCCACTGGCAATCACACTCCCCCCCAACGTCATATTGGCCATAGGATTAGCGCTGCATTGCCGAAAGGAAACCTTTTATGCGTTCAACTGAGTGCTCCAAAAAAATGTAATAAGCATTCTTATGACCAAAAGTTGTTGCCAAGCTGACTGACCCTTACACTGCGTACGTGTTGAGAGTTTGATTGAAAATCTATTGCTCGTTTCTAGACCCAGTCATAAAAACTAAAAGGACACACACACATTCATCTGCTAACCAAAAGCTCATTTGTAGGCAAAGTGCTTAGGTCAAAGTGGCGCCCTTTGAGTTGTGCACTGTAAAAAAAAATTGGAGTACATTTCATATTTCGTTTTCGATCAAATTTAAAAAACAAGCGCGGGCGCTAAACTCAAATCAATTGTCTGTTTTCTAGTTGCACTACTGCCTTATGAGATATTTTCATAAGCCGGCGTTGGGCGATTTAATACCAACCTACTTGGATTCTGGACTTCTGAAGTCGAATGTCGTTAGTCTCGTAAACTATTTTTGGAAATGTAATCTTTTTCAAAAAGAAACGTAAAAATTTTATGAAACATGTTATTTTAAAAAAATGTTTATTATTTTATCCGCTTAAAAGAAATTTCCAAAATTTTGATCTCAGTGTGTTTTCAATACTAGTTCTCAAGTCAGGGGGTCCTGCCTGACTCTTTACATAAAATGAATGCACAACTTTGTAATTGTTCCCATATACCCGAAAATTCGGAGTTTATTTGACCTCGTTCGGTTTTAACAAAATTACCGCTTTATCTCGAATTTTTATGTAACGTCTGTTGAATTGAAATGATTTTATAGTTGTAAAATTACTGCGTCCCCATTTTTATAATTTTAGGTTGAGCACCAATGCCTTTTACCGCCTTAAAAATGTTCAACACGCGGGACAGATTACCCAGCTAACATTTGATTAAATTTTTGATCACATTCGAGTCTTTTTCGAGTCCTCTGTCCTTTTTCCTTTTTCTGATTAAAATAGTCTAAATTCGCACGGTTTTCGATCATAAATAATACTTTTGTCGGGAGAAAATGGTACCCTAGCCGCCACTCTTCATAAAGAGTCGCTTATACCCCGCTTAACTGATAAGTTTCAACTCATTTTCGAGTCATTTGCGAGTATTTTTCGAGTCGTTTTATAATGAATCACATTTTGTGCAAAAGTATGAGTTTTTTTCGAGTCTTCTTTAAATTGCGCATCAGGCTAATCTCTTTTTAATCATCGGAAGGGCTCGAATAATAATCGCCAAGGTGATTCTGGTTAAAATGATCTTCCAAATGCTAGGTGGGTAAGTGATAGACGCTACAAAAATAGATTCCGCAACTCATACAAACTTTTTTCGTGGGATCCTATGTATGCTCCCAGAAACATTCGTTTTTTTACGCCACATGCGTCATCTCCAATATCTTAATATCTGTGCTCTCAGCCGCACAGCTAATTCATAAAACTAAATTTCAATATTTGTATCCTCGTAAAGGCTGCGATAAGCAAAAATTGGGATGCAATATCAGCTCTAAGAAACAGTCGTTTATTGTCTCACATGCGTCATCTATAATATCTATAAATCTTTGGTGATAGTGAAAAAGGTTGATCCGTGAAATCTTTTTTTGAGGTGGAAGGACCATTTTGTTATTTTCATTTTATTTCACAAACTCACTCCCACATACAAAACATAGAAAGGCTGTGGTGGTATGAGACTGGCGAATTCCACATTATGACCCCAAAAAGAGCAATATTTTGAATAATTTTTTAAGTCCAGACTTCAGAAAGGAAATTTCGTAAACACAGACTGCATACATAAAATTTTTCTACATTAAATTCTGTCAACGAATCGATAGCGGTGCTTAACGCGACGGGTTTCGATTGAGGATACTCGGTTATATATTATACAAAACGGGCATAGTCAGATTCCTGTAAAGGTAAAAAAGCTTTTAAATCCCCAAAGGGCCAAGCCACGCTTCTCCCAATCTCTTGGCGTGTGTTTTTATACTTTCTCGCGCAAGAGAAAGAGACCTACGGCAAAGTTCGAGAAGCGTTTTCATGGTTAGTTACTTAAGAGCTGGCGCCAATAGCTGGTGAAGGTGACCGAATGTGTAAAAGCTATTTTCTAAAGAAATGGTCCGAGATTGGTTGATTGAATCCACGCTTCCCGCACATCAGGCCGACACACTAACCGCTGCGCCACACCCGGTCACAAATGCTTTGGACCAATATAATTATAATAAATAAAATGCATTGACCGAAAAGGAATCTAGTTTCGGTATTAAACCTTGGTTTAGAGGTAAAAATAGAAAAAAAAGAGCGGCGCGGCAATTTTTGCAGGAATTTTTTTTTTAATTTAGCTTGGAAAAGAGTTTACAAGTGAGAACTTACAAACCACTTAAACAATAAACATTGAAAAACTTTGCGGGATTTGCAGGGCAGATTTTAACACTTTGCCTTCAAATATAACATCATTTTAAGGATGCTGTAACCTTCAGAAAAATATTTTTTTATATTTTTATTTGCGTTAACGTTCTATTAGGGTCTAATAAACATCCTGTTAAACTTTCAAGCAGATCCGGAAATATTTTGTCGAAACTTTAAATGAGATGATCGCAGAACCACTTTAATCAAAATGGTTGCAAAAATTTAAAGAGTAACTGTTGACCGATTTTCAATTTACTCCTTTTTTAATTTACTCCCACTACTATTTTTGATCGGTTTGATCCGATTTTCAAAATTTTGAATTTAAATCTGATCTAGGCAAAATATTACCTATAGTTTTGCAAGTCAATAAAAAGTCGATATGACAAACTTGAAATGGACCTGTTCGAAAATATCAAAGCGAAAGTGATTTCAAAGTAATAGTTTTAAGATCAAATTTATATTTTATAATAATATTGTTACAAAAAAATTAATTTCAAATGGCAGGTAGTAAAATCCAATACAACTACTATGTATGATATTCTTTTTTAGCTTACATACATAGTATTATTAATTGTTTTCCTTTCCTATTTTCGAAAATTACAAATATCCTTTTAATCTTTTCTAATTTCATTTGACAAATTGATTATATATACGGTTAAAATGAAACGTTATAGTTTATAGATGATGTAAAAAAATGATGTTTGACAAAATGTCAAATTAACCTGACCATGTCAAATTGATATGGATCTTATTTTATACCCGTTACTCGTAGAGTAAAAGGGTATAGAAGGAATCATTTCCGACCATATAAAGTATATATATTCTTGATCAGCATCAACAGCCGAGTCGATATAGACATGTCCGTCTGACCGTCTGTCCGTCCGTCTGTATGAACACCTAGATCTCAGAGATGGTAAGAGATAGAGGTTTGACATGTATGAGACAAATGCTTCTTATACTTGCAGGTTGATCAAGTTTATTTCAAATTTTGGCCACGCCCCTCCCGCCACCGCAATTCTGGAAAAACGTTATATCTCCTTCAGTTTTAAATATAAATTTGCTGAAGAAATGATGAGGATCGTAGAGTAAAAGGGTATAGAAGGAATCATTTCCGACCATATAAAGTACACTGCCATGCACTTGAATAGGGACAAGCATTTTAAAGCGAATATACAACTATTTGACTGAAACAATCATATTAAATCAAAAGGCAAATATTTTTTAGCATTTAGTACTTCAATCTTTATTGAATTAAACAAAAAAGCTTTTTCAAATTAACGCAGTCTTTTGTTAAAAATTTTTTTTTCAACGAGCTCTTCAAAAAAGGCATATCTTTAGCATGCACTTGAATAGGGACACAGGTGATTTCATCATTCTGAGTAAAACTCCGCTCAATGAAGCTTATATTTTGACATCATATAAAAGTTTTAAACATAAAAAACTAAATTCGGTGGGCGTTCAAGCACTAACTGACGTAAAAAAATGCAAAATAATGGCCTAAAAGGAGTAAAAATTTACTTACAGGCAAATTTATGAAAAAAAAATTTGAAAAAGCAAGTGTTGTATGCAATTTTCTTAAAAATCCATCAAATAAAGGGAATAACATAAAGGCCGCACAAAAAAATTTTTTCGTGTACTGCAGAGCATCGAATTGTTCAAAAAGCCTTTAATTTACATTTTTCAGATTTGAAAATTGATTCAAAACTACTATTAAATGAAAGTGTCGATACGGTACGGAGAGTTGTACGTAAAGCTGAACATCTAAAAAGATTAAAACTAAAAAGTAAACCCCCACTTAATACCCAACGGTAAGATCCTCGTCAAGTTTTTGCTCGAAATTATATGACTCGGAAGAAGGAATGGCATACCGTGGAATTATCCGTTAAAAAACGCTTCCAATTGTATGGAGAGTGTGTTTTTTTGTGTTATTTTCATGATATTCGATAAGAAGAACACTTTCTCTCCCGTCACCATAGCCGTAAGAAAGGTGTTATGGTATGGCGCGCCGCGACGTGCCATCTTATGTTTTATATTTTATTTTATTATTAATTTCGAGCAATAACTTCACGAAGATCTTTACGTTGGATATTAAGTGGTGGGCTTTTTTTTAGTTTTAATCTTCTTAGATGTTGAGCTTTACGTACAAATCTCCGCACCGTATCGACACTTTCATTTAATAGTAGTTTTGAATTAATTTTCAAAGCTGAACAATGTGAGTTTAAGTTTTTTTGAACAATTCGATGCTCTGCAGTACACGAAAAAATTTTTATGTGCGGTCTTTCATATTATTCCCATAATTTGATGGGTTTTTAAGAAAATTGCATACAACACTCTTGCTTTTTCAAATTTTTTTCCATCAATTTGCCTGTAAGTAAATTTTTACTCCTTTTAGGCCATTATTTTGCATTTTTTACGTCAGTTAGTGCTTAAACGCCCACCAAATTTAGTTTTTTATGTTTAAAACTTTTATATGATGTCAAAATATAAGCTTCATTGAGCGGAGTTTTACTCAGAATGATGAAATCACCTGTGTCCCTATTCAAGTGCATGCTAAAGATATGCCTTTTTTGAAGAGCTCGTTGAAAAAAAAATTTTTAACAAAAGACTGCGTTAATTTGAAAAAGCTTTTTTGTTTAATTCAATAAAGATTGAAGTACTAAATGCTAAAAAATATTTGCCTTTTGATTTAATATGATTGTTTCAGTCAAATAGTTGTATATTCGCTTTAAAATGCTTGTCCCTATTCAAGTGCATGGCAGTGTATATATATTCTTGATCAGCATCAACAGCCGAGTCGATATAGACATGTCCGTCTGACCGTCTGTCCGTCTGTCTGTATGAACACCTAGATCTCAAAGATGGTAAGAGATAGAGGTTTGACATGTATGAGACAAATGCTTCTTATACTTGCAGGTTGATCAAGTTTATTTCAAATTTTGGCCACGCCCCCTCCCGCCCCCGCAATTCTGAAAAAACGTTATATCTCCTTCAGTTTTTAATATAAATTTGCTGAAGAAATGATAAGGATTGGATGAGCGGTTCTCAAGCTATGAGCAAAAATGTGAAAAATAGCCGAGTTAAAAAAGTGTTGCATACTTTTCAGATGTTCACCCTAAGGAACGCAGGAACAGTGTTTAACATGTTTTTTCATGAGTAACGGGTATATCGAAGTCGGTTAGAGCCGACTTTAACTTGCGCTCTCGTTTTTCTGTGGGGTGTTCATTCACGACTTACTAGAGTTACGGCCATAAGCGTGACTGCGTGTCGGGAAAATTATTTTGGGAAGCTGGACACAACGATCAGTTCCTTGCAAATGATATGGAGTCCCAGGGTCAGGTAGCGGTGGATCTTCAATCTCTTGAAATTCACTTCAAACTTCAGTAAGTGTTCTTACAGTGTATATAGCAACAGTTAATTGAAATTGTATTTATTTCTGAATTGGTAGAATTACCAATTAAATTATAAAATTAAAATAAAAATAAAAAGACACATAAAAAATATAAGAAGGCAAATTTGAAAATGTCAGATCCAGGCAAATCACACAACTTACTTTTGTGTTCGGTTAGGGATTTTTACATTCTACGGTATTGCTTTCTCATAAAACTGTAGGCCATGTCCGTCTGCCAGTCCATTTGAACGCACAGAGCTCAGAGATCGTAAGAGATAGAGGTATAACATATACGGGACAAATACTTTGAATATTTGCAGGATTGTCAACGTTTGCCACGCCCCTTTCCGCCCACGTAATTGCGAAAAATACCTCACATCTCCCACAATTTTGCAGAACCATATATATAAAGCATATTCTTTAAACAGTATTACTTATCGACAAACGGGTGGGGCTCAGCGGGTAGTGTACTGGCCTGCTGTGCGGGAGGTCGTGGGTTTGATCCTGCCTCAGAACATTTTATAAAAAAGTTTCTATCTTTTTTTTTTAAGAAAATAGCTTTTACACATCCGGTCACCTTCATCAGAGCCAGCCGTGAAGTAACTAACCATGAAAATGGTTCTCGAACTTTGAATTCCACACACGCCAAGAGATTGAGAGAAGCTTGGCTTGGCCCTCTGGATGTATAGCCAACTTAACATTTACATTCTTTATCGATTTGCCGCAGGAATGGTTAAGATCGGATGAACTATAGTCGATTTATAAGAAAAACCAAAAATGATGCTGGGTAACACCGGTTCAAAGGCGATGGGCAGCACTTCACACACTTCTTTGTCACTTTGTGTGGCTTCCATCTAAAATTTGTCAGATATGTTCAAACTTTGGGTCGCCTTCACCGACTTGCAAACTGGTTTTTTGAAAAAATGTGCCTTAAATATTTGGTTTCTTGGTAAATTTTGTATTTAAATTGCACGAAGATTTTGATTTTGCTATACGCTTAAATGGTTTTTTTCCACCCGACCCCCCTATTATATAGGAATATATATTTTTTAACCGAACCCTTTTTAAGTTCAGGTACGGGTATAAAATATTTTTCTGCTCCATCTTCGGAGCGGTTCGACTCAGGACCGGTTTATAGCCCCGATTCAAAATGGGAGAAATGCAAGATCAGAAAAAGTAATTTAGATCAGAACAGAAGATGAGGCAAAGACGTTTATGGAGAATAAAAGACACCTTGCAACAACAAGATATTGACGATAAATTAGAAGTACTAAGCTCATACTCAATTCTGGAAGTGTTTTGACAAATCGTTCCAATGTATTTCCATAATCCGGGGGCTGGTCCTCATCAAAATAGTATCTACATTTTCTCATTTTCAGGGCGGATTTTTTGTCAATTTTTTTTTGTGTGTAAAAATATTCAATATTTTTCGATTCACTAAGTTTGATTTAGTTTAAATTAGATGTTAATGTTCTTTGGTAAGGTCAACGACTAATATTAATAAAGTCAAAAAAATTTAGACCTGAAACAATCGAATTTTAAATGGTACGCACAACGAAACTTACACTTACTAATCTGTGCTCATTAAAAAATGTTTGTTTTATCAGTGGCAACTTATTTTATGTTTGAAAGCGGACAGCTGAGCGAATGTAGTTAGAAAAGAAAGTATCGAAAGACTAAAAAGTCAATTGGCATATATCAGATTTCGACGCGTTCCTATCTTCGGTGTAAACAACACTGCGCCAGCGACATTGTCACACCGACTCTATACGAGCTTATTAGGCGCTCTTTTGCAGCAACAACGATATTCTAAATGAGCGTGACTAAACGAAACGGCAAAATAAGCAAGAGGGTTTATCCGTCTTCTTATATATATTCATATTTAAAAAATTTTTATTGCTAGACAAAATGTGTGCCTCGCCCACGAATCGCAACCATCTAAGTACGCAAGAAATGTTTCGTCAGTGTACTCAATAAACTGGAACTGTTTATGGACTTTGGCATTGATTGGAGCGGGTGTAGGGAGGAGGCACGTCTCGCCATTTGCCATTCAACATTCGATTAGATGCGATTCGATTATATTATTATTTTTATTTTGATTGCATCAAATGTTGCGTAAAACGGAACAAAATTAACTCTTAAGTTGACTTGAACTTATTCGGGGTCATAATTTCGTTTCCTGAGCTGTTGACAATTTCTTGAATTTTCCTTGAATAAATGCATCTCAAATCAAAACGCAATGTAAAAGTTTGTTTTTTTGCTTTAAAATTCATTGCATTGCTTGGCAATCGAATTCAGTCGAGTCGATAGTTGATGAGGTCTCATCAATATGAAGGAGCAAAAGCAAGGCATCTCCACAGTGGGTAGCTTTTGGCACTGAGGGTATTTGTCAGAGACAGACTTACAATTCCCCGAATGGCTCTGGTCGTTGTTAGGGGAGATGCTGAGACTTTGTTGTTGTGGGATGCATTTATTACAAGCAATTTGGGTTGGTCCAGTTGGGTTTGGTGTTGTTTTATACACATATTGTTGACTCTGTGCCAAGTTGATGTGATAACTCTGTAGCTTAGCATTGTACAGCGACTATGATACAGATGGTTGGCCATGAAATTGCATTGAAGAAATACAAAATGTGTATTTCACTCAAGTTGGGTTAGGTTAAGTTAGATTAGATCATCAGCCCCTATATAAACATACATACGTGGATATACCAAATGCCATTTCTAATCTATTTTGTTTACTTGACAGCTGTCCATGACATGATGAATGGGGAAACTCTAAAAGTTATTCAAATGTGGCTGCGTGTGTGTGATAAAGATAATTCCTGACACTGGATTAATGAAACTTGCAATTGACATTTCTGGCTAATTTCAAAGCAATAACCCTATCTCCTCCTTTTCCAATTGTAAATAATTTTCGTTGCATATTTGAAAAAGTGTTTTCCCATAAATCAGCGTTTTCATTCCAATATAAATCTATATGTCACAGAATTTCTTTCGGCTCATAAATTTCACCGCTTCCATCTATCTATACTATTTGTATAATGTCATATTTTCCACTTTGCTAGCCCTGATGTGAACATATAAATCATATTTGGCAGGCCACTTGACGCGTGAGAAATTCACAGACAGTCTCCAGCGGCTTAGTCAAAGGGGGGTGGATTACTAAAAAAAAATCTAAAATCGACAATGACCGTAAGCACTCAACAGCTGTGACAATGTTCATACATATATGTAGATAGTGTGCATTAAATGCAAATAAATAAATATTATACAATTGTTGTTTATTATTCCTTCCATTCCCGTGCGTAAAATGCATAAGCAAGTTTTTTATTTATATTTTCTTTTCGAATCTGATTCTCATGGTTATTCAATTGAGCAGCTGCAAATGTCGTTGTCAGTGGCCGCAATTCAACATTAAAAAGAGGAAACAACAAATTGTTCATGTGCCGGCCCGTGTGACAAGAGAATGTCAAGAAAATATACAAATCCGACAGACTTGAAGAACGTATTCCCTTATTATATTTTATTTTTTTTGAATATGTAGAAGCCGAATGAGTCGGTTTTTTTTTGGCGTTGTTAGTCTTCGATAATAGTCGATCTGAAGAGTCAGCTCTATGGGACATAAATGAGTATTCAATTGATATATTTAAATTGTCAACTTAATGTCATAAAAATTTAACATATTTTGTTTTAAGCATTTGGATTATAAACTGTGGCGTCTAAAATAGAATCCTGCAAAATCCACTAAGAATATTAATCAAAATCCAAAATTACTATTAAGTTTTTTATTTCCCAGGGTGGCACGAAATTCTAAAACCTCTCTCTACAAAGCTTTAGGAGATATGATGTTATTTTTTCAAATTTCGTCAAGCTTCTATCAATTACCGTCTTTGAGATCTATTAGTTCATACGGACGGGCGGACGGACGGACGAACTGTTCGGAAATGATTCCTTTTCCCTGTTACATACTTTTGCATAAGGGTGATTCTTTTATAAACCGAACAGTAAAAAATTTTTTATTTTTCATTATAATAAAAAAAAATCCGAAATTAGATCTCGACGTGCCCACCAAAATG
Organism: Lordiphosa clarofinis; assembly: GCA_018904275.1. Classification (NCBI taxonomy): domain Eukaryota; kingdom Metazoa; phylum Arthropoda; class Insecta; order Diptera; family Drosophilidae; genus Lordiphosa; species Lordiphosa clarofinis. The sequence goes on from JAEIGQ010000003.1 coordinate 452,629, forward strand.
TAATTTGCGGTTTTGCACAAAATTTGTTTGTTAATTTTATAAACAATTTCAAAAAAACGTCAAAATCGAAAAAATGGAAAAAAAGGGTATTTTAAAAACGTCATATCTAAGGTTTGGGTTATTGGACAGGTCTCAAGTTGATATCGATAGAAAGAATTTTACTGTATCTACTCAAATTATAATCTTATATATTTTTAAATTATTTAATAATATTAAGTAAATGTTGCTAAAAATTATATATAATTTTTTCTCAGTGTTAATCACCATGTTATAGCTTCTAAGGATATACAATTAGTTGCTCTAAATATAACTTAAATTTTGGTGTTTTCAAAAATATGGAGACTTTTATAGTTTAAAAGTTATGAATTTTTGAAGTTATAAACAAATAAGAAGATGCCCTGGAAAAAAGCTTTGCCATGACGTCAGTTTTAAAGCTTTTTGATTGAAACTTGGCAAGTGTGCTTTATATTTATCAAGCTTTTCAAAAATGTTAACATCAGGCGGATCGAATGAGTATATCATATAGCTGCCATACGAATGCTGAATTTAGTTGTGTTATAACTGACTTTTCAAACTCTGGTCACCCCATTCCACAACAAAATTCAATTAATCATAGAATTCGTATGGCTGCTATATGATATAGTCGTCCGATCCGCGTGATGTTAACATTTTTGAAAAGCTGATAAATATAAAGCACACTTGCCAAGTTTCAGTTAAAAAGCTTTAAAACTGACGTCATGGCAAAGCTTTTTTCAAGGGCATCTTCTTATTTGTTTATAACTTCAAAAATTCATAACTTTTAAACTATAAAAGTCTCCATATTTTTGAAAACATCAAAATTTAAGTTATGTTTAGAGCAATTAATTGTGTATCCTCAGAAGCTATAACATGGTGGTTAACACTGAGAAAAAATTATATATAATTTTTAGCAACATTTACTTAATATTATTAAATGATTTAAAAATCTATAAGATTATAATTTGAGTAGATACAGTAAAATTCTTTCTATCGATATCAACTTGAGACCTGTCCGATGAACCAAACCTGAGATATGACTTTTTTGAAAAACCCTTTTTTTTCCATTTTTTCGATTTTGACGATTTTTGAAATTGTTTATAAAATTAACAAAAAAATTTTGTGCAAAACCGCAAATTACGTTTTGGTGGGCATGTCGAGATCTAATTTCGGATTTTTTTGTCATTAAAATGAAAAATAAAAAATTTTTTAGCTGTTCGGTTTATAAAAGAATGACCCATAAGCTTAATATACTCTGTGTACCTTCGGTACAGAGTATAAAAAACTGACAATATTGAAAAACTTAAAATTTGTATTAAAGTGAAATTTGAAGGAGACAAAAGTCAATCAATTAACATTTATAGTGACTTTTTTCTTTAAGCAGACAAATTTAAGGAAGTATTTAATCTTCGACTATAACCAATTTATTCAAAGTATTAAAATTGTCCACCTCTTAAACAAGACTTCCTGGGAAAAAAATAACAATCGATACATAATGAAAGTTAGCTAACTTCTCTTCTGGCAATGGTATGCACCGGTAAAACAAACAGAAAATTTTAAACGTTAGTCTAAGCAAACTAGGTAAGCAAGCATGTAACATGTATTTGTACACTGAGAAAAAAATCAATCGAAAATTAAAATTATAATTTTGAATCAATGAGAAACGGTGTCAGAATTCGAATAAGACGAGATAATCTTAACCCAAGATTATATTCTCAATTTTAATCTTAGTTCATCAAACTCGAATTAAAATCGTTTATACTCGACTTTAAGATAAAACAAACTCATTTTTATACTCTGTACCGAAGGTACATAGAGTATATTAAGTTTAAGCAAAAGTATGTAACAGGGAGAAGGAGTCATTTCCGAGCCTATAAAGTATATATATTCTTGATCAGCATCAACAGCCGAGTCGATATAGCCATGTCCGTCTGTCTGTCCGTCCGTCCGTCCGTCCGTCCGTCCGTATGAACAAACAGATCTCGGAGATGGTAAGAGATAGAGGTTTGACATGTATGGGACAAATGTTTCTTATAGCTGCAGGCAGATCAAGTTTATTTTCAATTTTTGCCATGCCCCCTCCCGCCCCAGCAATTCAGAAAAAACGTTATATCTCCTACAGTTTTGAAGATAGACGTTTCTAGAGATAGTTAGTAATTAGCAAAATGTATCGATTTGCCGAAGAAATGATAAAGATCGGATCGGCGGTTCTCAAGTTATGAGCAAAAAAGTATATCGCCCTCGCCCCACCACCTCCCACCCATTCACAACTAACACCGCACAATCTTAGAGAGAGAGAGAGAGAGAGAGAGAGAACGAGTGAGAGAGAAAAAGAGAGAGAAAGTTTGAGATGAGCGCACCATCAGCATTGCATTCAGCTTCTACTCCAGGTACAGAGTATGTTATAGTCGGGTTTGACCGACTTTCTCACTTGTTTAATATGAAAAGAAAAGACAAAAATTAATTGTATGTAAAATTATTTTTATGTTTGTTGTGTCTGCTTCAGTTATTAACATTTTGTTCTTTCTCAAGAACTTATATAAGTGTTAATTACACAAGATTACAAAACAAGGCCAACTTTTGCAACAGAAAAGTAAGCAACCGTTCCTTATGTATTTTTGGCCGCTAAACTCAGCACGTCAGGCTTACGAGATATTTCCATAAACGTGTGTTTAGCGAGGTATCATTACATTTGTTGGTCGTGTGGCCACATTAAGTGTTCTATTCGAATCAACTTTGTTTTTTTATAATCTGCATTGAATGACGTTACAGAAAAACCAAACACGAAGTTTTGATTTTGCTGATAAGGTACAAATTTTTGGATTCTAATATTAAAAGTGTGGTAATTTTTATTAAAAAATCAATTTTTTTCCAAGTTTGAAAAATTGTGAAAAATTTTCCGCTAATATTAAAAATCTTAGAAAAAATTGTTGATAGTCCTTTGTTTCTTCTTATTTTACATATTTTTAGTTTTTCGATATCATTGCGCTTTAAAAGCTATAGCCCAAAAACTTAAAAAAATGTTGTAGTTTTTTTTTACATTTTTTTAACAATATTAAACCTTAAAATGTATAAAAATTTACAAAAATCGAACTTAAATAACTTTTTAAAATCCATTCATGGGTTTAAAAATAACTACCATGTTATTTTCAAGCTACAAGAAAATTTGCATGCAAAAAAAATCGAAAACTTTTATAAAAAAATTTGTTGCATGTTTAAATTTTTATTTTTATTTAGTTGTTTTAAGTATTGAATCTAAAAAAATAGTAAAATAGATGATATAATCGGTGAGAGTAGTCAGATTGACTGAAAATCCTCGACAGGGTGGGCAGTCAAGGTCAAAAACTGCCTATCTCAAAAACCATTAGACATTTTAAGACACTCATTTTTTTTTAGTTAAATGGTACTTATATGTACTTCTGTGCAAGAATTGGGTGAAATTCAATTATAAGTTTATTTTCTATAATTATTACAAGAAAAGTTGAAATATTTTTCGACTTTGATTTGGATTATCAATAGGATATGTTGCATTTAAAATTATGTGCGTTAAGTTCAATATCTTAAGATCATTTCGTCGAAAATTTCAGTTTCCCAGCTAAGCTGGTGTAGAAATGCCAGAGTTTTGACCAAAAAATGAGATTTCTGGCCCACAGTGCAGTGTAAGAAGCATAGCAGCGGTCAATGTATTTCCGTCCATCTGATTTTTTAGCAGAGACATTATAACACGGAAAATAAACGCTTTCTTTTACTTTTTAAAATTCATACAAATCCGGAAAATTTGTCGAGTATTCTGACCACCATTTAAGTACATCATCTTAATTTTGTAATCGATACATGCTCAGGAAAACCTTGACTACATACACTGGACTGAAGTACTGTGCATCACGGTTGCAGCCGTTCCTGCTAATAGTCTAGTTTTACTGTGCTGCATAAAAATATACTTATTCAGGATCGAATAATAATGCAGATTACTATACAACTATGGGCAAAAAATACAGGAAAATTGTTCATAATTAAAAAAAATCTTATCTATTATTATTAACTCATTTCATTCCCTGGAAAGTAACCTCCCCCTACTACATTACACATGTGCCAACGTTTATTACAATTTGGTTTGTGTTTGAAGGACAGTTTTAAAAACATGCTTCTTCTGATATAATCTTTAATTCCTTCTTCGTTTCGGGATCTTTCTCTTTTATTAATTCAAACTGTGTCCACGGGTCGGTCTCTTGAGTTTAGCGAATTGCCCATGGTAGCCCAAATGGACACTCAAAATGGTTTTCACTGTTATGTCCGTAGTTCCTGACTAGGACAGTGCGTTCACGCAGACATGGCCCTTGTTGGAACCACGCTCGTGGACCATGCTGACTTTAACTTGTGAGCCACATTAGTCGCACTTTATGACAGTCTTAAACAGTAAGTCCCATTTAAGAGCGTGGATAAATTCCATCTCTTCGTTGGAAATGGGCTCGCTTCATCAAAATAAGGTCTTAATTTGCCGACAAAAATAAATTTGATTCCTGCTCCATTTTTATTTGTTGCTCGTTTAAATTCAAATTTGACAACTTTTAAAATGATACGGAGAATTCGTCGAAAAAATTTCCATTCGGTGAACGTATCGTATACGTAATATTTTTGGAAACTTCATTTTATTTTATTTTATTATTATTTTATTAATAAAAATACTAGCAAGGTTTATTTTGGTGGCACAGTTTGGGAGCCAGCATCCAGCACTCGGCTGACGACTTATTAAATCGCGGGGAAAAAAATATCTAATGCCAACAAAGAGGATAAAAATATTAATAATGTCAAAAAAACTTTATGCCCATCCAAGTAAAAAAATCATGCCTAGATTAATGCATAAGCGCAATTCGCAGCTGAAGGATCTGCATGGTAACAAAACCTCTTAGTGCTTAAACTGCTTTTCAAGGGCACAAGTGACCACACATAACTACATTACCATGATTTTGAATAAACCGAACCGCGATAAATACCATGGATGACCAATGTTAAAGAATATAGTGAAGATCATAAGCAATGTTTCAAACCACTTTTTAGGACTGACAAATCATCAAATCGCGGGAAAATACCGTTGCGGTTCAAAAATATAAATAATGTCAAACATACTTTACTTCCAACCAAGTAAAAAATCAAGCCAGGATTAATGCATAAAAGCAATTCACATCTAAGGGATCTCCATGGTAATAAGACCGCTAAGTGCTTAAGTAATTGATTTTCGAGGCTAAAAATGAGCACACATGAGCACTACATTACCATGATTATGATAATACTGAACCACGATAAATACCATGGATGACCAATCCATGGATGACCACACCGGCAAATAATTTGAAAAAATTTTCGGAAATTTTAAAGAAAATTTCTTCTTCTAAGTTCTTTGTTAATGGTCATCCATGGTATGTATCGCGGTTAGTCACTAGAGGTTGGTCATAATCATGGTGATGTAGTTATATAAGATCTATTGTGGCCTTGAAACTAGTCTCTTAAGTAATTAGCGGTTTTAATTCCACGGATAACCCTTAGCTGCGAACTGCGCGTATGCAATGATCCTTACATGGTTTTTTTCCTGTTTGTTTGACATTATTACTATTTTTGATCCTCAACGGTATTTTTCCGCGATTTGATGAGTTGTCAGTCACGAAAAGTGGATTGAAACATTCCTTATGATCTTAACTGTATTTTTAACCATTGGTCATCCATGGTATTTACCGCGGTTCGGCATTGTCTTAATCATGGTAATGCTGTTATGTGTGGTCATTTTTGGCCATGGAAAGCAGTTTCTTAAGTAGTTCGCGTTATTATTACCTCGGAGAACCCTTAGCTGAGAATTGCGCTTATGCAATGATCCCGCCATGATTTATCACTTTATTTGCACTGTCTTTTTGCCCAGAAGTTTGCAACGCATAGAAGGAATCATCTCCGACCACATAAAGTATATATATTCTTGATCAGCGTGACGAGCTGAGTCGATTAAGCTTTGTCCGTCCGTCTGTCCGTCCGTCCGTCTGTCTGTTTCTACGCGAACTAGTCCCTCAGTTTTGAAGCTATCGAGCTGAAATTTTGAGTCTTCTTTTCTCTGCACGCTGCTAATATGTCGGAACCGACCGGATCGGATAACTACTTCTTGTAGCTGCCATACAAATGATCGGTCGAAAAATGGATTTTAATGAGAAAATCTGTTTTTTCCTCAATATTACCGCTCTCAATCACGGTCATGGGTAATATTAAATGTTTTTAAGCTGATCTGCGAAGTTTGGTCGAAGTCGCTAACCGTTGAAACAAGCGATTTCAAGTGTATAAAATCTTCGGTACGGACGAAGTTAGCCTTGCCTTTCTCGTTATTACTATTTTTTATCCTCTTTGGTATTATTTTGCGATTTAATAAGCCGTCAGTCTCGAAAGCTGCAGGTAAAGGGCGACTCCGAACCCTGAAAAGTAAACATGAGTACGGTGCCAAATTGACAGCTAGGTAATCGTACTCATTTGTAATCATACTCGGCGAGTAATTATCGATTACTTTTTTATTTACTCGTGCAGGTCTCTATAAGGTACAAGTGCCCGACTTTTCGTAGTCAGGGCCTGGGTCGAGCAAGCTGTGCACAATTTGTTCATAGTAAATTGTTGTTGGAAATGTTTACACTTTTCCCCAAGTGCTCAAGTGCTCAACAAAGTGAACACCCTAATAGTCTATGTACAAAGAATCGAATAATATTTTCGATAGTTTGGCAACCCTGAAATTGTTATCGATTATCGAAGTCAGGTGTTGAGTGCAGTGATTGTTGCGATAAAATTGCCGACAACTATTTGTTAACTTTGAGGACTTGCAAGTCGTGTAAAGTTGCACAAAAAATTTTGCCAAATTATGGATAATAAAGGCCAGGGTATGTAGAATGAATAAATGGAAGCATTTCTTGATAATGTTCAATATGTTGCTTTAAATTGTGTTGTTTCGTGTTGTCCCTAAACAGAGATAACTTAACCAAAGTGGAAGTCTTCTGTGGAGCAAAACTAACTTTGTGCGTGTTTGTGTGTTTTGTAATGTATATAAAAATAAAGTAGAAAGTGTGTATTAAAAGATTATAATTATCCTGTTTGCGGCTTTTTGCGGCTTTTGCGGTGCTTTAAACTTGAAAATTAGCTAAAACTCTGTCATGCAACGCTGCTGGTCGTACGGATGGCAACTCTTCAGCTCCTACAAACTGAATATTTGCCCAACTGAAGGAATGTACGCTCAAAACTTGACTATAAATTACTAAAAATGTAATTTTAATTTACATTTAAGCTTTTTATTCACAGTTCTGAAAACTTTGTTTTCAGATTACGTATACGCAGTGTTGCCATATAAGGGCGGTAGGGGTAGGCGTGGTCCAATTAACTTAACATTTTGTTTAAATATTATAGGTGTTATATCTATTAAAAGTACCAAGTTTCAACTCGATATCTGCAACACACGACTTTATGCCAATTATTTGGGAATTCGACCCACTGTGCACTGTTTACGAACTCACTCGAAGTCGAAATGAAAAAAAAACCGAGTTTAATAACAAAAGCCAACAAAATTCGACTATTCCAATATATCGTAAGCAGAGCGCGCTTCTGTGTACAGAAATGGTCCAACGGGTCGAAATTTTAAGTAATTTGAGCTCAAAATAGCGAAAAATGAATTTTTTTACTCTTTTTAGATGCATTTTGTGGGGAACTTGTACTTTTGTTAAGACTTTATTTGATATTTTCGGAAAGTATAACTTCTTAACTTTGATATGAACAACCCCAAACAATTCTACGATTTTTCTTTATCGCTTGGACTCGCATATCGCTCCGCCCTTACTCTGACACTTTTTGGGGGATTGCATTGAAAAAAGGCTGCAATGGTTTGTCGCTCGCTCTCGCCCAATATTATCGCATCGCTTCTCGCGCCCACTCTGACACTAGCCTTAATATTAAGAAAGTTAAAAAAGTTTCAAAGAAATTGATAATGGATTTAGGTTCTGGAGGTAACAATTACTCAATAATCAAACGTACAGGTTCAATTATATAAGTAGTTGTAAAAGTAATTGCGTTTAGTAATATTCACTAAAAAGTCTTAATTTTAGTTACAATTACGACTGTTAAAAAAAGGTAATCAGGAATTGTTTTGTCATGATTATATTTATTTTAATAAAAGGCAATAAATACGGAAAGTTATCATTGCATTACAGCTCTGGTGTATACACTCTTATACGAGCAAAGAGAGACAAAATTTGAGTTATGATAGAACTCTAAGACGAAAACTACCATTTTGACAGACGATCACACAAGACACTCCGTCATAAAAGTTCTAATACGACAACGAGTGTGTATTTAATTTGACTGCATATTATGGGTGTCTGTCATACAGCATACGCTTTTAGAGCGAGTGCACTAGTAGCCAAATAAACAGGCACTCTAGCAGATCTTTGGTGAGTACATTCGGTTGGGGCTAGCCAATGTATACACCGTGCAGGGTGTCGGGGCACTCGACAACAGCGCCAAATATTATTGATTTAATTTGTAAACTTCTTTTGTTCATAACTTTTGTTTTAATCTTTCCGCCCAGTGGCAATAGCCTATTTATTTTATTGATGCACTTCCCGTCGGGCAACTTAAGGAGATATACTGGCCATTCATACAACAATTAGTATGTACAAAAAAAAAAAAAAACAAAAATGCCAAATATTTGCTCTTCCAGTATTGTAGTATTTAATACATCTGCGGCTATACACAACAGTTTTTTCTCTGTTCGAGTATATTTAGCGTAATGTTTTCTTTTCCTTTTTATTTGCCGCTGTTTGCCTTTTGTGCAAGAGAAATATCCATAAATAAATGCTTCGATATTGTTTCATAGGTATCGAGTCAGCTTCAAGTAGTGTCGACAACTTGATGAGCCCACAAGGTTGAATGGTAAATGGTGTCGAGGGTGGCGGTGGGAGGAACATGCTTTGCCTCTGAAAATTTTTCATGATGAATTCGACAAATATTGACAATGTGCGTGCCAAATACAAAATAAATCATAGTCGATTTTCGCTTTTCTTACAGTATTTATTTACATGCCGGAAGAACGCCGAAACGAAAACGAAAACGACGCACGTAATCAACAGCTCGATTTTTTTTTCGTTCGGAAGGCGGTGCGTGGGTGGCGTATCGATGTACTTATGGCAGCGATAAGATATATTCTTTCGATTTAGATCAAACTCGCCAAAATTGTGTTGAATTCAGGGCTGCAATCCCACAACTTTTTGGGGGGTGGGGTTTTGGGTTGTTACCCAAAAAATTTATTTTTAATTTTTTTAGGGGAAGGGCAAAAAAAAAAAACAAAAAAAAACCCCCCCCCACCCCAACACCAAAAAAATAAATATTTTTTTTAAAAAAAAAAAAAAAACTCTTTTCTTTATTTTTTATTTTCTAATCGCTATTGCAGTAGAGTTACGACGGGCGGAAAGATAAAAAAACTCGAATTTTCTAAGACGCTAACGATGATGAAAAAGGCCCAGAATTCAGAAAATCATTTTTGCACATTTTTATTACCAATTCTTAGGCAAAAAAAATATTATTAAAATTTTCAAATAATTTTTTCGAGGTGTAAATCGATTTTAACTCTACTAGTTTTTTGCTGGTTTTTTCAGTAAGAAATCCTTAACAATGTAAAGTTTTTGCACGGTCATCGGGAATCATCTTCATAGTGAATGCCAATAAAACATGTAAACAGTTTTACAAAGATATTTTATAATACTGAGCAAACTGTAACTACTCACACAGAATTGACAGAAAATTTTCCCTTTTTCCCCTTTTTAAGTTGATTTACAGTGTGCCTAATATGTATAAAATATTAATAAACGAGAGCGCAAGTTAAAGTCGGCTCTAACCGACTTCGATATACCCGTTACTCATGAAAAAACATCTGAACATCTGAAAAGTATGCAACACTTTTTTAACTCGGCTATTTTTCACACTTTTGCTCATAACTTGAGAACCGCTCATCCGATCCTTATCATTTTTTTGGCAAATTTGTTCATTTTGCTAATTACTAAATATCTCTAGAATATACGAATCGTCTATCTTTAAAACTGTAGGAGATAACCCGTTTTTTTCTGAATTGGGGGGGGGGGGGGGGGGCGTGGCCAAAATTTGGAATAAACTTGATCTGCCTGCAAGTATAAGAAGCATTTCTTCCATACATGTCAAACCTCTATCTCTTACCATCTCTGAGATCTAGGTGTTCATACAGACGGACGGACGGACGGACGGACGGACGGACGGACGAACGGACGGACAGACGGACATGGCTATATCGACTCGGCTGTTGATGCTGATCAAGAATATATATACTTTATATGGTCGGAAATGATTCCTTCTGCCTGTTACATACATTTGCACGACTTAAGTATACCCTTTTTACTCTACGAGTAACGGGTATAAAAATTCTAATTTAACGTTTAATTGTATTTCACCATGAGGTACACTTGGGATGTGTTTGCAAAAATTATATGTTGTTAAGGACCTCTTGATAAAAAAAAACAAGTAAAAACTGTCGGTGTCGCAAAAGGCTAACACCGTAAAAGAATTATTTGAAAATTTCAATAATTTTTTTGGGCCAAAAAATTGGCAATAAAAATGTGCAAAAATTATTTTTTGAATTGTGCTGTGGACACTTACAACATATATTAAACCCATCCAAATCGGTTAAGCGGTTCTTAAGATAAACGACTTTTTTGATGTATCTTTCCGCCCTCGTAACTCTACTCCAATAGCGATTAGAAGACTACAAATTTAGGAGAGTGAGTTTCTCATTGATGGTAACAACATATTTAAATTTGGTGCTGATCGGAGTGGGGGCAGTTTTTGTATGCTTATTCTGCTATGCCCTTTAAGGTTAAGGTTTATTTGGGAGAAAATTTCGTGTCGAGCCTTAGTTCAGACCATGCTTTTCTTTAGTAAAAAAGCAACTAACGAATCAAAATTATATTTAGAACGATATTTACTTCTAAGAAAAATTCCAGTGTGTAGTCTTTGGTCTGATCAGGAGATCGATTCCAGCGAGTGGAGGGCACTGGTAACTATACTAACTAACCATTAAAAAGCTTTTTTAAATATTGACGGAGTTAAGCTGTAGGTCCCTTTCTCTTGCGCACACACACCAAGAGATAGAGAGAAGCTCTGCTACAAAGTCGGACTTGCAGTATGTGCTTACCAAAATAAGTTCATTTTTGGCATGAAACTTCAGGAAAATAGTCACTACTTCTTTTTTTGGCATGAAATAAGTACATTTCTTAAAAAGGAAAACTCACACGTTCTTTTCTCAGCTATGGCTAAGGCTAAAAGTCGGCTTATCGTGAATTTGTTCATGCTCTCTTAGGGCCGTTTTCTCATGTTGCTGTTTTTGCAAGTCTAGGTGGATTTGCTGTACTTGCTTTGCTCATGTTCAAGGTCTATATGGTTTTTGTTGCCATCTACTTAACACTCATTCATTTCATAACCATGTACATTAGGGTTGTCAATATTTTATCGATATATCGATGTTTTCGTTGGACGATAAGGGTTATTCCGATATGATATTTTGTATGCCGATATTGACGATTATCGATATTTTTATAAACGATATATCGGAAAACTTACTATGGAAATACATAGGTGCAAATTATTTGGATATCCTGATAAAACATCTGTTAATACTTACATCTTTAAATCGCATTTAAGAACTAATCATACGCGTATGGATGCAGCAATGCGCTGCAATATTAGGTGTCAGTGTTAGAATATATTGAAGATGTCGTCATGAGCCAAATTGCATATTGGGGAGCTGGTGCGGATGAATTGTTCATACTGTCTGCGGGTTCTCTTAAATTCTTCACTTGATATTTTTTTCTAAGCATAATCTTTAAGTCTTTAAAGCCAATACTCAGATAAGACACAAATTTAGTCCGTCACAATACTTCAAATGAAAAAAAAAACGTTTAAATCGCCTTAATATCAAAACAATTTTGAACAGAAGTCTTACTTATACGAAGTAATGTGCCTAACTAAATTTGTATCTCTTTTGAGTACACGCTTTTAATTTTTAAAGAAAAAGAAACTCACTATTAATGGACTTTAAAATAATTTCAGAAAACTATTGGAAACTGTCGAAAATATCAGATATAACGGTCTCTAAAAATCTTCACTAGCAGTTTAATGGTGAAGAGGTTCAGTTCTTTTAAACTTTTGAAAATAACGAAAATATCGATGTTTTTGGAGGCGATATATCAAATATCGATATTGAAAATTTGGATTTTTGATATTATCGATATTGGTGTTTTGAGAAATATTGACCACCCTAATGTACATGCTTAACCAATTTATGTATTTTTATGTATGTGCGCATATGGTCACACTAAAAATACTTGAAATCAAAAAACAACTGCTGCTAAAAACAGTGAAGTCTGCATTGTTAATAAGTAAACCATAAATGGAAAATATTCAATGAGCCTTTTATAGGCAAGACACCTGCAAACATTGCCGAAGAGACAGATGCGTATAGGCTAGGTTCACACAAGCAAATAATTTGGACAAATTTTGATTAAAATAGCCATGAATAAAGACCCATCATGGTAATAAGTCGTTAAGAGAAATCCTTCTCCCATTCTATGAAATGCAAGCTTTACCATTTAAAATTGGCGCGCAATAAATAAAACAAAAATTCAGCGAGTTGCAAGGCGCCGCCAACTTAGTTTTATTGTTTTTTTTACCCCCCCCCGTTTGTCCCGGGGGAAAAAAAAAAAAAATTTTTAAAAAAAAAAAATAAAAAAAAAAAATTTAAAAAATATTTTTTTTTTTTTTTGAAAAAAAAAAAAAAAAAAAATTAATATTATTTTTTATATTAAAGAGAGAGAGAGGGAAAAAAAAAAAAAAAAAAAAAAAAACCAACAAAAAAAAAAAAAATATATAAAAATTATTTTTTTTTTTTTTTTTTATTTTTTATAAAATTTTTTAAAAAAAATTTTTTTTTTTTTTTTGGTTTTTTGTTTTCTTTTTTTTATAAAAAATTTTTTTTTTTTTTTTTTTTTTTTTTTTTATAAAAAAAAAAAAAAAAAAAAATGCGGGGGGGGGCCCCCCCCCCCGTTTAATTTTAAAAAAAAAAAAAAAAAATTTTTTTTTTTTTTTAAATTTTTTTAAAAGGATTTTTTTTTTTTTTTTTTTTTTTTTTTTTTTTTGTAATATTTTTTTTTATTTTTTTTCTTTTTTTTTATTTTTTTTTTTTATGTCGATATCTTTTTTTTTTTGTGTTTGGTGTTTATAAAACGAATGTTTTTTTGTTTTTTTTTTTCCAACCACGTGGGGTTGGAGGAAAAGAAAAAAAAAAAAAAATATTTTTTTTAAAAAAAATGAAGTGGTTTGTGGGGGAAGAAAAAAGGTTGGGTTGGAATAAAAAAAAAAATATAAAAAAATAAACAATTCTTTACAAACTTACAAACAAAATAGGCTCCTTCTACGTCGGTGCAGCGCTGCCAGCGCGATTACCTAGCATTGAAGGCGTCACGAAATAGAATTCACCTTTCAAGTAAATTTTAAAATAAAAACTATCAAAAAAACGGTACATTCATTGAGAAGCACAAGCCACAGGAACCACATTACTTGGTACAGGGTATGTTACAGTCGGGGCACTCACCTGCAGCACTCGTACTTGTTTTCCTGTGTATTATGTATATAAAAGCAATACTGTGCAAAACTTTCTGTGCAATTTTAAATTCTTGTTGTTCTTCGCTGATTAAAAAAAATAAGTTTTGACTTTGACATTGATAAAAATAAAACAATGGCCTGTTTTTCTAACCAGCATAGAAAATTATGAAGTATAACTTAAATTTAGCGCATAAGATAGGTGCATTTAATAGTATCGCTAGTCGATTACATTATGGTGACTATTGGTTTAAGAGGTTCGAAGTATTGTGTAATAACGCAAAGACAGCTGAACATTTTTTCACCCTTTGATACACCCTTGGTCCATGTTCATTAATGAACTGAGTCCAAATTCGCTTATATTCTCTCACATGTAACACAAATATTTCGCTTTATCTTTTTTATCGATATATGCAACCATGTAAAGCCCGCACATTAAATAACACGCCGATGAATGTCTGACAGTACACGTAACGTTCTCTTGGCAGCGCTCCCTGTCGTCAAGCATTATTCGTTCAACTTGTCTATTCGCCCTTTTCACAAGTTTGTTCATAAAATTAGCTAAATTGACTTCTCAATTATCGTAACCCAATATTAATTAGTTTTTCTTTGGGTCACTTAAACTTTAAGTAATCTCAAGCGGCATACTTATACGAATGACTTTCACTTTCCTAACTTCTTCTACCAATTAACCGCAAACTGAAATTCCCATTGAGCTTTGGACCTTTCCACCTCCCATGAGCCAATTTTTGATTAATTTGCTCCTCCCACTCCAAAAATCAATGAGCCCAGTATGATGCCAAATTCCGAAAGGCTCAAAACTCAAAATTCATGTGAGCTCTTTGCCCTGTGCTCTTATACAAAGCAAATTAGTTACGCCTAATTTGCAATTCAATGCAGGCAACAATTGACTTTGCTTATGGATACAATTTGAATGGCAGTTGATGTATGATGATGACAATGATGCTGATGATGATTCGATTCTATATCCACTGCTCACGATTCACAATTGAACGCACTTATGACGATTGGCCCGATAGAATTGGTGAAGCTGAGAAGCGTTAAAAAATTAAATTAAAAATGCTGGCACACAAAAGCAAAAGCGTTCAAGGAAAAGGTTAAGGAAAGGAAAGAAATATGTACAAAATAAAAAGGGAAGCAATACGCAATGCAAGGCGCCAAGCCGTTTAGCATTTGTTAAGGAGAAAGCTGAAGGCGAAGCCAAAAGCTGGGAACTTCTTGGCCCGACACTTAACCCTTAGGTGAGGTTCAAGAAAAGTAAGTTAGTATACTAAAAGAAAAGTGAAAGAATTTGCATGTTGAATCATATAAATTAAAAGAGCTGCATCCTCTATATTCTTTTATTGTTTGCAAACGCTTTTAAGCGACTACGATTTTTTCGTTTTGCTTAATTTAAAATCTCTGTTATCCACTACTTGCACCTTGCCGGGGTTCAGTTTAACCCAAGCTCGCTGCTGTGGGATTAATCTAAATAGATATAACCCCCACACAGTGTCGACTGCAGAGAGCCAGAGAGAACAATGAACTATAATTTATATGACTTGAATTAATTTAACTCGCCGGCAACCCCCAAGAACTTATCACCTGCTGCTAGCAAAATGCAGAAGGACACAAAACTCTGGGGGCCCCCATCTACTCTACATACATAAATTCATACATATGTACAATGTAAATATCTAGCAAATGCAACTCTCATCGGTGTAGTTGCAATATTTAGCTAAAATATGCCACACTTTAACATTTTGAGACAGCATCCTTTTGGTAACGGTCTTTTCAGGCTTCCTCCTTTTGTTGCCATCTTGCTGTAACTTAATAAGGTCTCGGTAAAATGTACTGCCAAAGGAGGAAGTTGCACACACACACACATTTTGTTGCCTGGTTTTTAGTTTTCGACAGGTGGAAAGATGCTTAATTTCATTATGCTATTTAAATATGTGGGCATAGAGCGGCTTTGCCCAGGTTGTGATAGCACAATGAGAGCTGAGAGATAACGTTTAAAATATTTAAACGTTTTAAACAAAAGGAAGAAGACGCATTGCAGATGTACTGGCTGTATCATGCCGACTTCACATCTAGATCTATATGGGAGATGAGAAATAGGCCCTAATTGAATTAAAAGACGAATTCTTGAAAGATAAATGTTTGAACATATTTGGCGATTCATTTAGTTCTTTTGTTCATTAAGTAGAAGTGGGGCTCGTAGTAAGCTATGTAAAGACAAATATTTATTTATATTTTTGATGTGAAACATCTTTAAGGAGGAATTCTCCAAATTCAAAAATTTGTATTATTTTATAGCATGCATGTTTATCATTTCACACAAACTGGAGTCAAGAAATAGTGGCCGCCAGCAATATAGCTTTTTTTTGGACCCCCCACATTGACGGCCGAGAACTTTCTGAACAGCAGTAAATTTTTTTTGTTTACTTCAAAATAAGCTAACTTCGGCTCTACCGAAGTTTATATACCCTTGGAGCATGATTTACGCATACCAGTTTGTTATATGGCAACTATACGATATATTCATCCAATTTTGAGACATTTTTGAGAACAAGAAAGTTTTTCTCACTAACACAACTTTTTCGACCGATCGTTCCTATGGCAGCTATGTGTTATAGTCGTCCGATTTAAATCAAACTTGGCAGAATTGTATAGTAGTATGTTACATTGATCAGTAACAAATTTGGCTGCGATTGCATTAAAAACAAAGTTTTTCTCACAAAAATTTTTTTTCAGACCTATCTTTTGTATGGGAGCTATACTATCTAGTTCGTTCCTATGGCAGCTATATGCTATAGTCATCCGATCCGGCCGGTTCTGACAAATGTGCAGCGTATTTATACCAAAAGACTTCATGCACAGTTTGGTTAAGATAGCTTTAAAACTGACGGAGGAGATAGCATAGAAACAGACGGACAGACGGACATGGCTATATCAACTTAGCTCGTCATGCTGATCAAGAATATATATACTTTATGTGGTCGGAGATGCTTCCTTCTGTGCGTTACAAACATCCGAACAATTTCAATATACCCTCTCCAAGGGTATATAAACAGAATTAGAAAAACTCTTTGCGTTTTAGAATAAGATTTTTTTAAAAAAAGGTCCAAAAACATCCCCGACGTGGCGAATCCCCCATTAATTCCGGTACGAAATATTTTTGTAGGAGTAAAATTTGATTTCAGCGTCACTTGACATATATTTTATGTTGTTGTTCTGTGTTCCGGCACACAAACGCACACCCTCAGAGAATGAAGAAGGATTGGGTGGATGGCGGTGAAAAGGGGGAACGGTGGAGACTTAACAGTGACTTAACAGCTATTAACCAGCGACTACCCAGTGACTGAACAGTGACTTGACTACTCAAAAGCGACTTAACAACCCAGCAAGCAAAGTTCGGAGCGCTCCAAATTATGTGCCTGAAAAGAGCCGAACTTGGAGTAAACACATAAACTTGAGGGTTTTCGGAGCACATATAGTGCCCTCTTAGCATAGGCTCATAAAAAGCACTTACTTTTGAGCATTTTTGGAATGGAAAATTTTGTATTTCTTGATTCTATTGGGATGCCGAAATCAGGCGATATGCAAGACGACAGACAACTCACACGTTTATTCAGTTAAGGTCGTTCTTGCGAAATAATATTTTTAATAAAATAGTGGTTTGTAAAATTTTCTAAATTAACAAAAAAAATAGAGGCCAGATAACTTCGGCTCGACCGAAGTTTATATACCCTTGGAGCTTGATATATGCCTGACAGTTTGTATGGCAGCTATACTATATAGTGGTCCGATTTCGACAAGCCCTGGTGAAATTATGTGAAATCATTGAAAACTTATAAATACGAGCGTTGAGAGCGATATCATTGAAAACAAAAAAGTTTTTCTCATTAAGACTTTTTTTCAGACCTAACTTTTGTATGGCAGCTATACTATATAGTTGTCCGATTTCTACAAGCCTTGGTGAAATTATGTGAAATCATTTAAAACTGATAAATATAAGCGTTGAGAGCGATAGTATTGAAAACAAAAAAGTTTTTCTCACTAAAACTAGTTTTTCAACCGATCGTTCCTATGGCAGCTATATGCTATAGTCATCCGATCCGGCTGGTTCCGTCAAATGTGCAGCGTATTTGTACTAAAAAGACTTCGTGCAAAGTTTGGTTACTATAGCTTTAAAACTGACGGAGGAGATAGCATAGAAACAGACGGACGGACAGACGGACGGACAGACGGACATGGCTATATCAACTCAGTTCGTCATGCTGATCAAGAATATATATACTTTATGTCGTCGGAGATGCTTCCTTCTATGCGTTACAAACATCTGGACAATTTCAATATACCCTCTCCAAGGGTATAAAAAACATGAGTGTCGAAAGATCAAGCCGCAACGAGAATTTTAAAATGAATGCACTGTTAGCCAAGAAAGGACGCATTAGTGCGACTTTGCCATCGAAGCTTGGTTAATTGAATCATAGAAATAAACCAATATCTTTGAATTCCGGGATTCAGTTGCGGTGAAATTTTACGGATAATGGTGGATACTTTGCAGACAACTATGACGATTCCGAGAGAGATATGAAATCTCTGGAATCGAGGAATTAACTAGCTGGGCAGTTCTGATCAATATTTCTTAAAGATATTTTTTACTTTTCTCTGTTTTCCTCTTTTTTGCGCATTTTAGATGCCCCCAGATTAGTGCACTTTTTAAATTAAATGGACCTTCCAATATGCGTCTGAAAAGAGCCTTTCAGGAGGCCTAAGAAAGTGACTTTTATGTGTCTTTTATGAGGTTTTAATTTGCTTTATTGGAAGGGTGAAAGCACTTATATCTGTGTCAGAAAAGAGTCAGATCAGACTCAGAAAACTTCCACCTTAAGTGCAACCGACTTCATAGAAAAAAACGCTCATTCCTGACTCTTTTTTGTGCACATTATGACGGTGAATGCTCTTAAAAAAGTGTCCGAAAAGTGTCAGAAGGCGCACATATTGCTTGCTGGGTAAGAGCATTCACCGTCATAATGTGCACAAAAAAGAGTCAGGAATGAGCGTTTTTTTCTATGAAGTCGGTTGCACTTAAGGTGGAAGTTTTCTGAGTCTGATCTGACTCTTTTCTGACACAGATATAAGTGCTTTCACCCTTCCAATAAAGCAAATTAAAACCTCATAAAAGACACATAAAAGTCACTTTCTTAGGCCTCCTGAAAGGCTCTTTTCAGACGCATATTGGAAGGTCCATTAATCTGGGGGCATCTAAAATGCGCAAAAAAGAGGAAAACAGAGAAAAGTAGAAGAAGTAAAAAATATCTTTAAGAAATATTGATCAGAACTGCCCAGCTAGTTAATTCCTCGATTCCAGAGATTTCATATCTCTCTCGGAATCGTCATAGTTGTCTGCAAAGTATCCACCATTATCCGTAAAATTTCACCGCAACTGAATCCCGGAATTCAAAGATATTGGTTTATTTCTATGATTCAATTAACCAAGCTTCGATGGCAAAGTCGCACTAATGCGTCCTTTCTTGGCTAACAGTGCATTCATTTTAAAATTCTCGTTGCGGCTTGATCTTTCGACACTCATGTTTTTTATACCCTTGGAGAGGGTATATTGAAATTGTCCAGATGTTTGTAACGCATAGAAGGAAGCATCTCCGACGACATAAAGTATATATATTCTTGATCAGCATGACGAACTGAGTTGATATAGCCATGTCCGTCTGTCCGTCTGTCCGTCCGTCTGTCCGTCCGTCTGTTTCTATGCTATCTCCTCCGTCAGTTTTAAAGCTATAGTAACCAAACTTTGCACGAAGTCTTTTAGTACAAATACGCTGCACATTTGACGGAACCAGCCGGATCGGATGACTATAGCATATAGCTGCCATAGGAACGATCGGTTGAAAAACTAGTTTTAGTGAGAAAAACTTTTTTGTTTTCAATACTATCGCTCTCAACGCTTATATTTATCAGTTTTAAATGATTTCACATAATTTCACCAAGGCTTGTAGAAATCGGACAACTATATAGTATAGCTGCCATACAAAAGTTAGGTCTGAAAAAAAGTCTTAATGAGAAAAACTTTTTTGTTTTCAATGATATCGCTCTCAACGCTCGTATTTATAAGTTTTCAATGATTTCACATAATTTCACCAGGGCTTGTCGAAATCGGACCACTATATAGTATAGCTGCCATACAAACTGTCAGGCATATATCAAGCTCCAAGGGTATATAAACTTCGGTCGAGCCGAAGTTATCTGGCCTCTATTTTTTTTGTTAATTTAGAAAATTTTACAAACCACTATTTTATTAAAAATATTATTTCGCAAGAACGACCTTAACTGAATAAACGTGTGAGTTGTCTGTCGTCTTGCATATCGCCTGATTTCGGCATCCCAATAGAATCAAGAAATACAAAATTTTCCATTCCAAAAATGCTCAAAAGTAAGTGCTTTTTATGAGCCTATGCTAAGAGGGCACTAAATGTGCTCCGAAAACCCTCAAGTTTATGTGTTTACTCCAAGTTCGGCTCTTTTCAGACACATAATTTGGAGCGCTCCGAACTTTGCTTGCTGGGTAAAAAAGTGTCCGAAAAGTGTCAGAAGGCGCACATATTGCTTGCTGGGAATGACCAAAACTTGACAGTGACTAATCAGTGACTAAACAGTGACTTAACAGTGGGTTAAAAGTGCGTTAACAGGGGTGGTCTATGGGTGATCTATCAAACAAGAATTCCAAAAAACAGAAACACAACAACAAATGATCTTGTTGTTGGCATTTCTACTCCCAATCAATTTTGTTCTTTTGAAAGATTGGAATTGCTGATTTTTGTACGATTGAGAGCTTGTGATTTTGAATGTCTCACATCAAAGCCTCTGTATGAAAGGAATTAATTTTAAGTTTGTGCTTAAGTATGTAACAGGGAGAAGATTTCATTTCAGATCACATAAAGTATATATCGCTCACTTAATTAAATACTGGCATAACTCAAAGTAATCCATTTTGAGAAAAACGGGCTTAAAGTTCTTAATGGGTTTATCCAGAAAAAAATTATATTTTTAGTTTCGAGTAAATCTAGTAAAATATTATAAATTTAAAATGGTCATTAATAAGACTTGAAAATATAATGTTTTAACTAAAAGCCGAAGTATGTTTGCGCAATATCGACTGTAGGACATTTGAGATGCTTCATGCTTTTGCAATAACATGAAATAAACCTGTAAAATGATATTTCGACATATTTTGATCTCACGTGAAAAGTATAAAAGATATCAATATGAAATTTAAAAAAAAATAGTACACAATACAGCGAATATTTCTGCATCATCAAGTCAAAAATCTTATTTTTTGAGTTATGACAGCATTGTAGTAAGTGAGCGATATATTCTTGATTAGCATCAACAGTCGTATGAGTAGATCTCCGAGATGGTAAGACCTTCTGGGAATAGTTTATAATTGGCATTATTTATCGACTTGCCGAAGAAATGATATAGATCGGATGAACGGTTCTCCAGTTATGAGTAACCTCCACAACGAATACCGAATTTAATTCAACAAAGATAATTATAGAGAGATACAAGTAAGAGTGTTGCAAGTAATGTGGTTCCTATAGCTTTGAATCCCCTTTATTTTAAAATTTATTTCAATAAATGGGCAGGTGCATTTGCATATCTTCATTGTGGGACACAGAATAGAAAGATTTTAAGCCTAACTGAATATTTATAAAGTCACTAGGTTCAAACTTAAAAATTGTAGCTTTGACAGTTTTCCGCGGTTAGAAGAAGAAGGTGGAGGAATTTGCCAAATCTGGAGCAAACTTGATTTTGGTTCGGTATACACCGACATACATGCAAAAATTTGTGGCTCTACCTCTTACAGTCTGTGAGATCCACGCGTTTATACAGAAAAAAAGACAGTCTTTCGCTGTAAAAAGATGGAGGGGGAGGAATCTTTCAAATCTGAAACAAACTCGATGTGGGTACAGTATGCACCTATATACATGCCAAAACTTGTAGCTCTATCAATTACAGTCTCTGAGATCGACGCGTTCATACAGACGGACAGACAGACAGACGGACAGACGTACAGACGGACAGACAGACAGACGGACCGACGGACATGGCTAAATCAACTCGGCTGTTGATGCTGATCAAGAACATATATACTTTATAGGTTCGGAATTGTTTCCTTCTCCCTGTTACATACATTTGCACAACTTTATGATCCCCTTTTCCCATTTTTAATGGGTATAAAAAGCAGAGAGAAACTGATGAGCGTATAACAAATCAACAAGAATATTGCGTGATACTGGTTTGGGTAAAACTGGTACAGAGCATATTATTATTGTGTGCAATATATGAGCAACAACAAATAAAGGGGAAACATGTTCAATTCCGTTTAGCTAAGAATGCATACGACATACTTAAAATATGTGATCGAAACAACAATATGTGTAAATATTTACATTTTCATCCGAACAAGTTATAAGTAATAGAAAGTATAAGGAAAGGTGAGGAAGTTAGGGATTTTCGCTAGCTGATTTGTCACGTTCTCGTTCGCTCTCTTTACATTGTGCCTATTGGCAAAAATGCCTTGTGAATAAATACATATTGAAATTTTATCTATTGCAATTTTCACTGGTAAATTAAAAACAGAAATTAACCCACATATTTGTTTCTGTTTCGGTATTGATAATCGGACTTGTTAATAAAGGTTATAGGGTTACGGTTATTCGGCTACAATTTTTTTTTTTTTTGCAGGTTTCGGTTTCGGCATTAATCTCTTTCCAAGACTTCAGTTAGTTTTCCTAAAACAAACATATTTTTCTCCACAGTTTCCGTTTTTCCTGTTTAAATTTCAACTTTAAGTGCTTGGGTCATAAACAAGTATATAAACATACATATATACGTACAATATTTATGTAGCTTCATCATTCCCCTATGCGGTTAATGCTACATACATACATACATATATACGTGAAATAAGTATCTTTGGTATGTACAGGCTAGTATTTGACTTATAAATTACTTAGTAGCTTTTCAGTGCTGAAATGGTTTGTCGGTTAGTTTGTAGTTCTTCGACTTCCTAAACGCTTCATAAATTTCAATTTATCTTTCTGCTCTTTTCGCCCATTTATTTTTGTATTATTGCAGCCGTTGACAAGAACAACATTAAGTTCTGCCTTAGGCAAGTCCGAGGAGGGCATCAGAAGACGTGTGTCCGTTTCAAAATGCTCTTAATGTGGACGAGCGATGAGTGTGAAAAGGCAAGGGCATAAGTATACAACGTACAAAGGTAAGTCTAAATGGCTTTAAAAGGGTTTTAGATGGTGCAGTGCGTTTTTTCTCAAACTATGTATGATAGAAGCACTCAAGGACATGACAAGAATGTGCCTTTTAGCGACGTTGACTTAGAGTCAAAGTGGGAGGCGAAATCGTAGCAACATTTACACAGTGAATATAAAGTTTTTGCAAATGTATGTAAGAGCCTGAAGGAAGCGTCTCCGAACCTGTTCAGTATATATATTCTTGATCAGCATTAGCAACCGAGTCGATTCAGCCATGACCGGCCTTCAGTCAGTCTGTCTTTATAAACACCTAGATCTCTTTGACTAACGCAAATTACGTTTTTTACCCTTGGAGAGGGTAAATTGAAATTGTCCGGATGTTTGTAACGCACAGAAGGAAGCATCTCCGACCACATAAAGTATATATATTCTTGATCAGCATGACGAGCTGAGTTGATATAGCCATGTCCGTCTGTCCGTCTGTTTCAATGCTATCTCCTCCGCCAGTTTTAAGGCTATCTTAACCAAACTTTGCAATAAGTCTTTTGGTACGAATACGCTGCACATTTGTAGGAACCGGCCGGATCGGATGACTGCCATAAGAACGATCGGTTGAAAAACTAGTTTTAGTGAGAAAAACTTTTGTATTTTCAATGCAATCACTCTCAACGTTCGTATTTATAAGTTTTTAATGATTTCACATAATTTGACAAAAATTTGTCGAAATCGGACTACTATATAGTATAGCTGCCATACAAACTGTCAGGCATATATCAAGCTCCAAGGGTATATAAACTTCGGTCGAGCCGAAGTTAGCTTGCCTCTATTTTTATAAAATGCATTTTAGAATGCATACGAGTTTTTATGAACTGCTAAAATCGACGGAGTCAAAAGTGCTAGTCAAAGATGTTATGGATTCCATATCTGTAGAGTTCTTTAGAACGTCTTAAAAACATGTTTCAAATCAAAAGATCGGATATTATTAAAAATATTTTTGTCTGCATTCTTAAAATACTTACCAAAATGTTAGCCGAATTTTTTGAAACTGTAATTGAAACGAAAAGAAAATTAATATAAACTTCTGATTACGAATAGTTCAAATTTATAAAAATCCTTTTTGGGGGCATGCAATTTGTCACTTTGTACTTTGTCTAAACGGGGTTTTTCCAGTTTTGAATGCTTGCATCTTATTTAATTTCTGCTATTTCCATTTTCCATTTCATCCATTCTCTATATAGAAAAGTTCTAGACAACTACCGAAAATACTAGAAAAATGCGGAGGTGTAAATAAGTTGTACTCATTAGCATGCAGCTGGTCTAGCTGCTTTTCTCTGAAGTTGATGGAAAATGGGAAGTGGACGTCAACTTTTAGTTGTCTATGCGTGAGCAACTCTCAACAGCTGGACAACAGTTTAAGGTGGGGTAAAAGCTTAACCCGACACCAAAAGCCCGAAAACGAAAAGTTTTTCTAAGCTAGTCTGAAGGACTCTGCAGGAACAGACCCACTTCAGTTGTCGTTTTGCGGTTACTTGTTGTTGTCTGTCTGAAAGTGTGCTGGTGGATGTGCGTGCATCGGATGCTTTGTCAAAACTGTCGCCACCAATGGAAAACCCAACTGACGCCAACTACACTGGGAAATCATATGAAGACGTTAGAAATTCGGTGAAAATGTTCTTTGAATTTAAATTTGATCGTGTATATGCAAATAATACTTAATTGTTTTTAGTGTAATCCTCTCAAGTCTCATCCCGCTATCCTTGCAGTGCCCCTACATGGCTAGACAAGTTGAGCGCAATTCACATGCATAGTTTTTCGAGTGCAATTAAGTGAAACTCGTATTAGTCGGTTGAAGAACGAGCAGGAGCAGAAGATGAAAGTGGAGGCCAAGTAGTAACATGTGCCAAGCAGCGAAAAGTATTAGCCAAAGGATGGGATGACACAAAATCTAAGCGTGGACACGTTGCCAAAGAAGGTGGCGTTGGTGGCAGGTTCGCTTCTTTGATAATGTGAGCGAACATGTAAGACGCGTTCGCATACAAAGCATGTCATTAAAAGTTGTTCTCGACCCTGGGCTTCAGACAATTCCAATTTTGCTGCCGGATTTCCCCCTCGGATGGCCCGCAAACAATCGACAACTAATGTTCAAGCAATTTCTTTGTAGTTAAGTTGTAAGCGACTTACATAAAGAGGACAACGAACGAATGCGAGAACACTCGAACGTTTAATATTCGAGTGAAAGAAATGTAGTTGCGGATTATGTAAGAGTGTGAGACTAGATTTGACGAAATAATTACGGATGGAAAGGGGAATGACGAAAGTAAAAGTGGTTGCAT
Source organism: Lordiphosa clarofinis (assembly GCA_018904275.1). NCBI lineage: Eukaryota > Metazoa > Arthropoda > Insecta > Diptera > Drosophilidae > Lordiphosa > Lordiphosa clarofinis. The sequence goes on from JAEIGQ010000003.1 coordinate 477,968, forward strand.
TTGTTCCTAACTTCATGTAAGCTTAATTGCGCAAGTCGCGTAAAAAAATACTAAAGTACGAGCAGATCAAACTAAACTGGACTAAAAAGTTATCTTTAGCTGAAAAATTGGGCCATTTATTAAAAATCCGATATATATTTCGTTCTCTACCACAAGTAGTAGTAGTTTATTTCCAGTTTTGGCTTGGTTAATTCACCGTTAGCCTTCCATTGTAACAAAAGTAATAATTATGGTTTTTCTCAACTATATTTAACAATTTTTCCTATTTATATTTTAAACTCAAAAGTTTTCTAGTATTATATTTTTCCTTTACCTTCTTATATCTTTAATGAATTTTGCAAAATCCTCCCAGTTTTTCCCATTGAGTAGCTCAATTGCCTCCATCTGTTCCAAATTGATTTTATTAAAGTATGCTACTCTTTATTCCGCCAGGAATCTCGATCTTCTCTCGATCGCGTATTACATAATGTGCAGATATCGCTGTAGTGAGGTCGGTATCCCAGTGGAAGCAATTCACATCTAGTTTTGAAAATAATTCCAATAGTTTCCGTGCTATATTGTTCACTAAAGAAATTGTTTTAGCCCAGGTTGTAGTTGAGCTCTCTGTACCATACTCTCGATTCGCTTCTTTTGGCTTGAACTTCACACTGAAATCTATGATTCTGGTCTATCGCAACAAGTACCGTCTCCTGCGCCGCCTTCCATTCAGTATTTAAGACATCACACTGTACATTGTGTGTAATAAAGAGCTTCTGCTACTCGATATATGAAACGTTTTTCGCTTGTTTTACACTTTCAAGTTTCAGGCATTACTCGAAAATGTTATTGATTTTTAAGTTTTGCTTGCTGGGCTTATTTAAAGGCTGCAATAATTTCCAATATATTAAAATAGATAACACAACATCGATATTGAATATCCTATATATTACATTAACTATAAATATCGATAAATGAATATTTCCAAATGCGTTCTAAAATCACTAAACACTTTTAAGGTACATCTATTCCATTTCACCTGGAAAAGCCATAGTAGTACGCAATCTAATTGATCTTAAGGATTTTCTATATTGCGAAAAGTACCTTAAAATAATATCTGTGATATTGATACAATAAAAGTTCGTTTTGAATAATAAGAATTCAATTTTATTGGCATCAAATATTTTAATTTCGCTCTTTTCAATATAAGCAAGTAATTGCAAACATAAAGGTTTTCGGCTTGAATGTTCGCACATATTTAGAAAGTTCTAAGAAAGTTCAATTCTTATACAATTTTTTTTGGGTCCAAGAAGCTTAATTTTTTGTCCCCAAAATAAAACGAGAGCTTAAGTTAAAGTCGACTCTAACCGACTTCGATACGGGTATTTACTCTTGAGTAGAAATGATTAACAGCGTTCCTGTGTTTCTGAAAGGGAACATATGAAAAGTATGCAGCATTTGATTAACTCCGCTATTTATTATCCGATCTTGATGAAAAATTGTATAAGTAGGTTAGTATAAAATAATACTTTGACAAATCTTGCCCCATTTGGAATCGCATTTATTCAGTAAATGTTTTAAGTACAACAATCATATCTTCATCGAGATTTAATTACATCGAAATATCATAATAGCACATAGAGTTTGACTGTCCAAGCGAGTCTTGCGAGGCGTCATTATACATTACACTCTCAACACAGAACCACCCTGCAATCACAACTTTTAATGGCTGTGCGAGATAAGGCCCCAATGAAATAAGTCCCCAAAAGTGTATCAATTGAAATAATCATTTCCGACCATATGAAGTATATATATTCTTGATCAGCATCAACAGCCGAGTCGATATAGACATGTCTGTCCGTCCGTCTGTCTGAATGAACACCTAGATCTCAGAGATGGTAAGAGATAGAGGTTTGACATGTATGGGACAAATGCTTCTTTAATCTGCACGCAGATCAAGTTTATTTCAAACTTTTGGCCACGCCCCCTCCCGCCCCCGCAATTTGAAAAAAAAAATGTTATATCTCCAACAGTTTTGAAGACAGACGGTTCGTACCTTCTACAGATAGTTAGTAATTAGCAAAATGAATCAATTGACGAATTAATGATAAAGATCGGATGAACGGTTCTCAAGTTATGAGCAAAAAAGTGAACCAACCTATCAAATGGTTTTCCATTAATTCTATTTTCCAAGTTAGTCTTCTATGGGCGGGGTACTAACCGCCCCTCCCTTCATTATTCTCCCTTCATTATTAAACGTGAATCAAGAAAAATAGAGGCCAGCTAACTTCGGCTCGACCGAAGTTTATATACCCTTGGAGCTTGATATATGCCTGACAGTTTGTATGGCAGCTATACTATATAGTGGTCCGATTTTGACAAGCCCTATAGAAATTATGAAAAATCATTGAAAACTTATAAATACGAGCGTTGGAGCGATATCATTGAAAACAAAAAGTTTTTCTCACTAAGACTTTTTTCGACCTAACTTTTGTATGGCGCTATCTTATAGTTGTCCGATTTCGAACTTTGAAATTATTAAATCTTGAAAACTAATAAATATAAGCGTTGAGAACGATTGCATTGAAAACAAAAAAGTTTTTCTCACTAAAACTAGTTTTTCGACCGATCGTTCCTATGGCAGCTATATGCTATAGTCATCCGATCCGGCCGGTTCCGACAAATGTGCAGCGTATTTGTACTAAAAGACTTCGTGCAAAGTTTGGTTACGATAGCTTGAAAACTGACGGAGGAGATAGCATAGAAACAGACGGACGGACAGACGGACGGACAGACGGACGGACAGACGGACGGACAGACGGACGGACAGACGGACGGACAGACGGACATGGCTATATCAACTCAGCTCGTCATGCTGATCAAGAATATATATACTTTATGTGGTCGGAGATGCTTCCTTCTATGCGTTACAAACATCTGGACAATTTCAATATACCCTCTCCAAGGGTATAAAAACTGGGTACGAGGTATTGCTATCTGTTGCCTCTTTTTTCAAAATTTATTGGCCCCGTTCCCAGGATATTTTGCGTGTTAACCGTGTAATACATACATACATTAAGATACACAATCAAAACTTATATACATTTTTAGGGGAATATCCAAAATATAACCGATTTGCTATATATATTGTCGATGAAATTGTTTGCGGAGTCAAAAATATGTAATGCCCGCAAGCATAGCACAATTTATTAGGATCATTTTTGAATCCAATTTGAAGCCTTGCAGTTATTTTTCAACCTAAGTCAATCACAAAAAATCACAGGTCATAGTAGCCCTTAAATAGAATAATATGAATGCTTACTGTGCCACCTACGATCAGAGCTGGGAATGCTGATTAAAATTTTTTTTTCATTAAATATTTTCACATAGCTAGATACTCAAGCACTAATCAACTATTTGATATAATTAGTTGTATGCTTCAATTACCACTAAATCCTGTTGAAATATGCTTACACTTTAGCTCAATTGTTTTTTCGATTTAATTGAATTTTAATTGAATATGATCACTAAAATTTAGAATTAGTTGAAAGTTCAAGCCTTCAGTCAATTATTAATGGCACTTGAACCCAGTCAAGTGCCAGCTGAAATTTATTTATTTATTTCCCTCCCATTAAAATTTAGCTTGGGATATTTCACACCAGCCAATTTTTAGTTGGGATTTTTCACACCAGCCAATTTTTAATTGAGAAATTTCCCTTCCATTAAAATTTCAATTGGGACTTTTCACAAGCAGCCAAAACTTTGTTGGGGATTTTTACTTCAATTACATTTTTTTTTGGTACAACTCTAATAGATGGACTTAAATTTGATCAACACCTTTTATTAACCAACCTGCATTGTTATCTAATCATCAAGCGCTTTAATAAATACATTTAAAACTTTTTTGCAAAATTTGCTGTTGTTTGACCATAAGTAACAGCCCACGTTCAAGTCCAGGTAATTAACTATCTGAGTGCCAAATTTTATCCGAATCCAGTAAGCCAATTGTTCTTGATTGAGTAACAAACGGGCCAACATACAAAGATATAAACTTTCATATTTATCGTATTAGTTACCCAGCGGACGATGCAGTGTGACTGTACAACGCCAAAATACCACCCCTCATCAAAATACCACGCAATGTGAAACGGTTACACTGCGCTGATTTGCTTGCATTTGAATTTAGTTAATTGTTTTTGCTAATATTTAGATATTTTTGGATGATATATGGAATGTAGAAGTCATGGGCAATGCAAAAATCTTACCGTTGGTTTCCAAAATATGGAGTTGACACCCAGCTAAAGCGATTTAGTTTGTCTGAGTACTAAGCTTAAGGAAAACTCTTTTCAAGTAATGCAATTTGTCTACTTGTCAAAATATGTTGGTATCACTTATCGATATTCGAAACGCCTACTGTAACACGTTGGAATTCGATCTTTGGGACAACAAATCGCTAAATTTCCAAACTTCTTATTAGAGTTTAGATTAATAAAGAAATAAAAATAACAAAATCAAATAAATTCCTAACACTTTTATTTGAGTTTAGATTATTATAAAAACGTGTAAACCAGCGGGCAAATAAAAATAGTCAAATGGTCAAGAAAATTGCGAATTTTTAATGAGTTTAGATGGGTAACTAGGAGGTGTTGATTAATCGGTACAATGGAATTTAAGCGTTTGCAATATTTTTATACGTATAAATTTAAATTGTTATGAAGGTAAATAGAAGTTGTTGATCAAACGGGGCGTAGCAACGCACGCCGGGTGCCTGCAAGTTTTTCACCAAATTGTTCTCTGCTGAAGAAATAAATACTCGTATGCCCAAGATTTTCATAAGGAACAAAATCTTGGTTTTTGACGCTGTCGGCAATATCGAAACCATTTTTATTTTTCATTCAATAAAAATGCATTTTAAGTTATTCAATACAAACTATAAGTCAAATTACGATGGTATTGCTTATCGGCTGTTCGCCATTGAAACTAGGAAAATATACAAAACTTCAGCGTTCTAATAACATGTTGAACACAGTTGCTTTTGTTTTTACACAAATTTCTCAATTTAATTTTGACTGGTTGTGAAAAGTCCCAATTGAAAATTTAATTGAAGTAAAAATCCCCAACTAAATTTTGGCTGCTTGTGAAAAGTCCCAATTGAAATTTTAATGGAAGGGAAATTTCTCAATTAAAAATTGGCTGGTGTGAAAAATCCCAACTAAAAATTGGCTGGTGTGAAATATCCCAAGCTAAATTTTAATGGGAGGGAAATAAATAAATAAATTTCAGCTGGCACTTGACTGGGTTCAAGTGCCATTAATAATTGACTGAAGGCTTGAACTTTCAACTAATTCTAAATTTTAGTGATCATATTCAATTAAAATTCAATTAAATCGAAAAAAACAATTGAGCTAAAATGTAAGCATATTTCAACAGGATTTAATGGTAGTTGAAAAGTTCAACTCTTTAAATCACTTAATTGTTTTTGGCTTGAAAATCTCCATTATTTAAAAAATCAATTTTTTTTATTTAAGCGATGACTGATTAAAAAAACTAATCAGCATTCCCAGCTCTGCCTACGATGAACATGAAACAGTCAAACTAAGTCAATTTGCTTGAATTTGAAACCCTCCATTTTTTACTTAAATGCCAATAACATCTACATTCTTAGATGGATTTTAATGAAATATGAGGCGTTTTATTTTGAATAGATAAATCTTTAGTGACCAGCAATAAAATAAATTTTACTCAATTTTTTTCGTGGTGAAAATCGCACTTAAAATGTAGCCTTTTTAAAAAGATTGATCAATTTAACTCAAAGTTGCAGATAAAAGCCTTTGAAACCCCGAAAGCAAGCACCGGATTAAGAAGTGGTGTATCAACGAATGATAGGGCGTTTAATTTCTTTCTAAGTAAGCATAACCTGTTCATAATGAAAGAACCGGTTCCAAAGATATACGCATTTTTCTAAAGGTACTTTTCTTACAAATCAAAAAACTAGCTTTTCCGCGATTTCTCGAAAACGGCCCGATAAAAAAATTTGCGGATTGGATTTTTGGACTCAGCGGAAGGACTTACACTAGGAATTGCTACCAAATGTTCGGGATCGCGAAATTTTTATTATTTTGTAAACTAGTGTAGTTAACTTACACAAAGCTCCCATATTGTATAGAAAATATCAAGAGTTAAAATAGGTTTATACAATTTAAATTTAGGTTTTCTGAATAAGCAAAATCAAAATTATTCCTGAAATTATTCTTTTAAACCGTGGAAAAAATTGGTCAAGCTACATTTAAAAATTAATGAGGAGATATTATTGAGACGAACTTGGCTTGTAAGGTTGATAAAGAATATATACAGTTTATTTAGTGGAATGTGTTTCCTTATATGGGTCACAAGATCCGGATTATTGTAATGTTGTACTGCAAGGCTACAGCAACAATACACATGTATTACTGGATTTGGTTTCCATTATAATATTTAACGGGAATCTGTTCTTATAAAATATTTTGATTCCAACACGCACTCTGAATTCGAATATCGAAAATCCAAATCTTAAATCAAATTCTGTTATTGCAAGAGATGTTAGAAAGACAAGTACAGTACTTTCTCCTACATATATTTGACTTACTCTTTGTGTTATTATTACTCCCCAAAGTTTTTTACCGAATTTTTTTTGCCGAAGCAAATTTAATTTGCCAAAATATTAGACAAAAATTGATTTCCATTACCCATTTCATTGCTCAATTATACCGCTTGAATAAGTTAACACATAAACAAATAAATACAAGTGAAAGAAGACTTCGAAAAAAGTAAATTGCAGAAATTATCAAAGAAGAAGCGACTTATTGAGCCCTGTTTGTTTATTTGGGTAATTACACCTCACGCACTTACTCCAATTTTCTTTCAAGCTACTTTTTTCATATTCTGTATATTTATGTAATTCCAATAGAAACTTTTGCTTTTTCCTTTGAATGTGTGTGTTTACGCAATTAATTTGAAGGAAAAATTTGTTGCATAGTTCAAGGCTTTTGACATTTGAAGTGCTTGTGAAATAAAACAGAGCGGTAAAGAGTGGGGTGGAGATGGAGACAGACAGAGAAACGCATGACTGCATTTTGAGTCTGTCATAAAAATGATGGCAATGTCACATATACTCGCATATACCATAAAAAGTTTCTGTGGCGATGACTTTGTCAAAAAAAAAACTGAGAACTCAACTGCAATCAAAGTGAGTAGAGCTGGGCTCCTCCTTTTTGCCATTTTCTGCGTAAATGTGCGTGACAGTTTGCAAAACGTTTGATTTTAATGTAGTCAAATTTGCTAAAAAGCACAAGACATAAAATGCAAGAGGAGCAGATGACACAGCAATTTTTAGAAAAATTAATCTCAGAGATATTTTAAATTTTTAAAATTATTTTGTTACATTTTCTCGAATTTGCCTACTTTTAAAGTAAATAGGCAAACAGATCTGCCTTGAATTTTAAATTTCTCAAAATTCACGGAGTGCACGTTCTATTTTTTGGTTCTTTGGGTGGTTTGCTTCTTATCTTAAAATAAAAGGCTCAGCAGACGAGAGGCAATTGGGAAGGAAAAGTTTCTCACCCACCCGCAACGACCAGGACAACGATGATGGTTGCAACAAACTTTGCCTGTCTGCCAAATTTCCGGCAAGCCGCTTTTTGTCGCCACTTTGGCTAACTTTCGATGATTCTCAACCACACATGAGATTTTTGTGCCGTCATTATGATTAAAGTTCAGGCAATCAATTGCTTATACAATTTTTCAAAAAGAGTTTCCTTCTGCCTTCCCCCAGCCAGGTGAATATCTGGGCCCATAAATCACTGGCATTTGCTCAGCCTTCAGCAATTCATCAAAAAATGCTTTTAGATAAATAAGCAAAAGTGAGACGGGACTGAAGACTGAAGATGGTAACGGGATTCGCTGGTATAACAATTAATAACAAAGTGACGCAAAGGAAACCTTTTCAAAATGGTTATAATTAAGTCATCAAGCTGTTGACAGAATGACGTGTCAAACCATCAACTTGTTTAACTGATTATGTAGTATTATGGACTGTTTTTTGTTTTGGTTTTTTGCTCTTTAAGGGTTAGATGTGCTGCTTATGAAGCTGTCAAGTGGGCAGAAATTATTTGAATTATTGTTGTACATGTGGAAAAAAATGTTCATACTGAAGCGCATATTTAGTAATCTAAGCTCGCTCTCTCGTGAAATAAATGAGCATATCCACAGTTACGTAAATTTACGCTAGATAGGCATGATGTCGATAACATTATTTGGGTTTTCTACATTGCACTATTGGCGATTAGCCCAATTTTGTGGCATAAACTCTAAAAATAAGCTACGTCCTTAAAATTTTGATTAAATCTAATACAAGAATTACGAAACAAATTTTGCCAATTGGGCCACGGCCTAACTTTCCGCCCTTACCACTACATGAAATGGTATAGACAATTGTCATATTACTATTGAAATCGAACTTATAGAAGTGCAATTTGGCAAATTTGACAAATCGAAACATATGTACTGGCGTGAATTTACCCAATTATATGAATTAATTAATTTCAAATTGTTTTTCCAATTTATTTTGACAACTTAGTTAGCAAATTTCTTTGAACTCTATGCTAATTCGATTGTATAGAAAGTGTCACTTATATCTACGGACAGCTCAATGCCAAGTGGGTTCAATTCGTAGAAAAATAAAGCCTCGATCTTGTAACTACAGATTTCCTTTACACCTTCCATTTAAATTTGTAAGAGTACACTGGCCAATTTAAACGTTTATTTGAAAATCGAAGTGGAATTGAGAACAGATCTGTGGTCTCAATAGAGACAGTTGCTCCAAATTTGGATTAGTCTTAATTGTCGATATATGAAGTGAAATTTTTACAAAGACGGGTTGAAAAAATAATATTTTCTCCTTGTAAAACAATTGTATGTTAACAGTCTAGTATACTTTAAGACAATGCACCATACATTTGATTCACCAAACAAAACTACCCGACTAAAACAGCACTTAACAAAGGACAAATTCCTCATACCTTGGATATGATTTTCAATATTTGATTTAGTTGTTTATATCTTCAAACGGAAAACTTTCAGGACTGAAACCCATAATTAAAGGTTTGGGTTTTCTGCTACAACGGGCATTATATTCAAAAAAAAGAGGCAAGCTAACTTCGGCTCGACCGAAGTTTATATACCCTTGGAGCTTGATATATGCCTGACAGTTTGTATGGCAGCTATACTATAAGTGGTCCGATTTCGACAAATCTTGTTGAAATTATGTAAAATCATTGAAAACTTATAAATACGAGCGTTGGGAGCGCTACCATTGAAAACAAAAAAGTTTTTCTCACTAAGACTTTTTTCAGACCTAACTTTTGTATGGCAGCTGTACTATATAGTAGTCCGATTTCGACAAGTTTTGGTGAAATTATGTGAAATCATTGAAAACTTATAAATACGAGCGTTGAAAGCGATATCATTGAAAACAAAAAAGTTTTTCTTACTAAGACTTTTTTCCAGACCTAACTTTTGTATGGCAGCTATACTATATAGTTGTCCGATTTCAAAAAAATTTGGTGAAATTATGTGAAATCATTGAAAACTTATAAATACGAGCATTGGGAGCGATATCATTGAAAACAAAAAAGTTTTTCTCACTAAGACTTTTTCCAGACCTAACTTTTGTATGGCAGCTGTACTATATAGTTGTCCGATTTCGAAAAGTTTTGGTGAAATTATGTGAAATCATTAAAAACTTATAAATACGAGCGTTGGAAGCGATAGCACTAAAAACAAAAAAGTTTTTCTCACTAAAACAAGTTTTTCAACCGATCGTTCCTATGGCAGCTATATGCTATAGTCATCCGATCCGGCCGGTTCCGTCAAATGTGCAGCGTATTTGTACCAAAAGACTTCGTGCAAAGTTTGGTTAAGATAGGTTTAAAACAGACGGAGGAGATAGCATAGAAACAGACGGACGGACAGACGGACAGACGGACATGGCTATATCAACTCAGCTCGTCATGCTGATCAAGTATATATATACTTACGTGGTCGGAGATGCTTCCATCTGTGCGTTACAAACATTCGGACAATTTCAATATACCCTCTCCAAGGGTATAAAAAAGAAAATCTCTATTATAATCAGGCATGTTCTCAATTCCACTCCTTTTTGAAAAGAAAATCGAACGCTATTCCGCTTCGGTTTTGTTTTTGTGTTTTCAATTTCGAATGAAATTGCTCTCTGTTTACTTTTCGCAATGCACTGAAACAAGCGAGAATGGCACTTGGTACACAATAGAGAAACCAGAACTCCAAGCGAAACGATGGAAAATGGAACAGTCAGAAATGAGAGAGGCTCACTTTTAGGTTTCACTTTTCGGTTTGGCTGGGCAATGCTAAGTTCTGGACACATTCAACAAAAAAATCTTTATAAATCAATTAAAGGCTAGAATGCCAATTAAATTTCACAAACAATTTCTAAATTGATCACAGAACTAAGAAAAATTTACTTTATGTAACTTTACAAAAAAAATTAACTTTAGTAACTTTTCAATGTGTTAACCTATTAGAAATGCCTATTTGTATACGTAGCCAGTAAGTTAGGGAATATTTTGTCTTATATACATAAAAACTTTATACTGTGTGACCAATGCTAGTTTATAAGATTCTGTCTTATTGTATTGGGAAATAATAAATCCAAATCTAAATCTATGTACTCTACAAACTGTAAGAGTGCGTTATTCGGCAATTACTTTTCATTCCACCGGCTAACAAGCATTACTTTTCAAAACGAAAACGTATTTCGTCTTGGTGTTGCCAGAACATGAATCAATTCCACTTTCGAAAGGTTGCCGTGGAAGTGGAATTCAGAGCATGTCTGAATATCTTGCCAATTTTGTTTGAAAATGTCAGCGAAATGTAGTTCATCCCTTTGTAGAAAGCTGTCACGGTCTTAAAGACTACACTAAAAGAAGCGCTTTCTTATGCCTTATGGATATCCCTTCTTATCTTTGAATATAAATTTTCCTTTTGCCAGAAAAAACGTGTTCCTACTTCACCGAAGACAAAGAAAACATTTAACCCCTTTAGCAGACTTTAGAATATCCTGGAAGTGTTTGAGTGTTGCACTTCTATTATTCCAATGGCATAAACCAATATATACTGGAAGCATCGCAAGGTTATTTCGGGACGAAAACTTGTATTACTTACAGAAGTCTAATGTTTGTTACCCAATTCGTTTTAGTTTATTAACTAAAAACCTCAGCTTTACCAGTGATTTAGATAAACTGCAAAGAACAGAAGTTCAATTTGAACGAACAAGTTAAAGCATTCTTCACTTTTCTAAATAGCGCCTGTCAAAAAATTTGTTCATAAATAAAATATGCTTAAACGTTGTTAAGGCATGCCAATTCTTTAATTACTAACATTATCAACATGTTCAGGTTTTTTCTTTCTCTTTCGCATTTAATTGCTTTTAGCTCTAATTGATAGTCGTCCAGCTAATTGATTTCAATGATTCGAAAAATAAATACTATAAAAATCCACAAACAAATTTATCAGATTAAATGCTTTAATTTAAACTCAATTTCCCATTTTGCAAGCAAAAACAAAAAGTAACTTTTTGATAAAATAGAGTAACACACGCACATTGAGCATACGCCACGTGGTGCTGCTTGTGGTTTTTTCCAGTTGAGAAGTTGTTTTGATTTTTCATTTCTAGTTTTTGCGAGTGCATAAATTAAATTTAGCATAACAGTTTTTGGGCCAACATAAGTTTTTCCAGCATCAAGGGGATTTTGGGAAGGAATGGTTAGTCAACTTTTTGTGAGTTAATTTTTCAAAGCTGCAGCTTGCTGGTTAGTAGGAAAATGCTGGGCCAAAGCAAACGTAATGAAAAGAAGGAAAACAAAAGGGCAAATTGCACGAGCGGGTAAATAAAATTGTAACTTGGGTACAATCAAGGCTCAGTGTTAACCCCTCTGTGCCCCCTGGCGTTTTCTTAACATAGCAAAATGTTGTGATGAGTACCTACTTAATAATTACTAGACCTCGGATTTTGCATATTTGCATATTTTTTAAGGATTAAGATAGGAAAATACTGATGACACCAAAGTTCGTTTCATTAAAAATAGAGTTGAAAACTACAGGCATATTTTACTTTTTTAATGCATATGCACAATATATGCCAAAATATGCAAAATATATGCAAATTATGCAAAATATATGCAAAATATGCTAAACATATGCAAAATATGCAAAAATTTCCTATGTTAAACAAATCAAAAAATAATCTAAATCCGATTCAAACGGTGGTATATACTTATATTGAAATTTTAATTATTGCCAGATGTTTAAGTAGTGCAAATGATACTTAACAAATTTTATATGTTTAATAATTATTTAATATAATTGGAATTACAATACACAATCATAATTTTCTCTAAATTATTAATTGAGAGGCTTTGACGTTTCTCTGCAAAAACCATCTTGTAAGCGGAAAAGCTTCGCTCAACGTCACAGGAAGTAATTGGAGCAAATTTATATTTAATGATATTTTCATTTGTGACGCGTTCAAGTCCAGACAAATCTTCAGCAAATCTTTTGGAAATGATTTGAAAATCTGGATTTCTATTCAAAATGGCTTCAAATTTCTCTTTCATGTCCTTTCCGAAATCACCAGTGTTATAGACAATATTTTTAGCGTCCATAAATAAATTCATTGACTTTGCCAATGGTAGACCCTTCGCTTCTAAGGAAGTTATGATTTCGGCCACTCTCTCGAAATTCGATTTTATATATATAAAATCCCGATATAGTTGGGGATTCTGTATCAGCTCTTTGGCCAGCTTAATAGATTCCGCATCTTCTGGATTCAGTGTTTCCAGAACCTAAAACGCAATTTTAGAAGTAAGAAAACGGTAAATGCAAACAAACTAAAGTGAATATGTTTAAAAATTTCAAAATGTTGTTTGTTCATAAACCCTATCTTACCTCAGTTATTCCCTCCATGTTATCTGCATAAAATGATGCCGTTTTCAACCATGTTCCCCATCTGGTTAAGACCGGTTCTGGTGGTAACTCCTTATTGAGTATTTGCTTGTAGCGTTGTACTCTGAGCGGAGCTTTTATGAAAATTTTTTTTACACAAGATATGAACGAGTTAGCGACTGGAAACGATGTTCTTACTTGTTCAGCAATTAAATTTAAACCGTGTGCTAAACAAGTTATGTGTATTAGATTCGGATAAAAATTTTTTAAATTTTTGCCAGCTTTTATCATATAAGCCGCAGCATCCGTTAAGAGCAACAAGATTTTAGATTCATTCCCGTGTGGCCACAGTACACGAATGCTGTCGTTCACAAATCGAGAAACAGTTGCATTATTTACTTCTTCCAACTGTTTACACGATAATAAAAATGAGCATGAAGATTCTTTATCACTCAATACTCCTATAATCAAATTCGCGACATATCGCCCTTGTTTGTCCGTTGTTTCGTCCAGTGAAATCCAAACGCTATCGTCTTTGATACTGAACTTTACCTTTTTGTCGCAAGTTTTACAACTCATTCTGTCGATGTGGCGCCCTCCCGTGAGAAAAGAGTTTCCAAAATCTCCTAACCGGGGGTGCCACAGAAATCTCTAGAGATTTTGCCGACGGTTGGTTTGTTAATCTCTCGAAAAAACCGTCAGTGCCACAGAACTTCGAGAGATTTCATTTTCATATTAGAAAATGTAGTTAGAGCACCAGCTGTTCCAATTGAAGTTCCATCTCTAAAAACAGGGCTGAATTTCTGGCCAAAAAATTTTTCTTCTTGTAATTAAAGGTTAAATTGATGTTTAAATTAAATTTTTTGATTGTGTTATATGTTTTATGATGCATTTTTAAAATATAATTTAAATTAAAGTCAAATTCTCCATAAATAAAATGCAAAGTTTAAAAATTTGTTGGCGCAAAACATGAAGAATATCTTGCCAGCCCTTAATCCGCTGGCTGCCAACCAGATGGCGACACAAACTCGCGACAAACGATAGGAGGAGCCACAGTAGTGGTTGGTTTTGATTAACATGAAGGACTTTGGTTGTTTTTCCCAATAATTATTCAAACGTTAATTTCAATGTTTAAACTAATTAAATAATTTATTCGTTTGATGCAATCTATCCTAGAAAATAATGTTGTTTACATTCCCAAAATTTATTTTGCTTTTTAAAATTGTTTGGGTGGTGAATTTTGCTAAATCTCCTTACAAAACACGGGAGGTTTGAAACCAACCAAACGGAATTTCTGTGGCACCTAAGAATTGGAATTCGGTTGGAATTTGGTTGGAAGAGGTTTTTGTGGCACCCCCGTATATAATTTTTTATTAGTTAGTTTCACGTTAGTTTGCAAATATTAAATAATTCTAAAAGAAAACATTCCTCTATATTGCTCGCATTTTAATATTTAGCGAGGTGAGTTCATTTTTTCAGGGAAATTCGTTTGCATATATATTTTGCATATATTATGCATATTTTGCATATATTTTGCATATTTTGCATATATTTTGCATATATTTTGCATATATTTTGCATATTTTTGGCATATTTGCTTGCATATCTTTTGCATATATTTTGCATATTTTCGATATGCATTAAAATTTATTGTATTTGAATGATAAAAGGTCTAAATACAAAGTTTGGTATCAATCTGATGAAAATTATGGAAGTATGCAAAATCCGAGGTCTAATAATTACTTTAAGTTTTATGTGAAATAAAAATGTTTGTACATCTTTGAAAGCTAAAAAAGGACCTCTCTTATTTAAATAATTTTGACTACAGAATATTTTTAACTTTTACAATATTTCCGTCCGTAAAAACTACATATCTTCCATGTAACAAGAGAAAAAGTTGGTAAAGCCCGATTATGTCATACTCTGTACCAAGGTAGCAGCTGAATGCAACGCTTCTGCTACGCTCATCTCTTTTATTTTATTTTATTTTTTGGTCATAACTTAAGAACCGCACATCCGATCTTTATTATTTCTTCGGCAAATTAATTCATATTACGAATGACTAACTATCTCTAGAAGTAACGAATCATCTATCAACAAAACAGTAGAAGATATGGCGTTTTTTTTTCAAAATTGCGGCGGCGGAAAGGGGCGTGGCAAAAATTGAAAATAAACTTGATCTGCCTGCAACAATAACACAGCCCAACAGTGATTTTGGTGCAGGTCTATTTTTAACAGATTATGTTAATATAAATTTCACTGAACAAAACTGTATCATTGGTTTTGTTCAATCAGCTCTTGTTTCCAAGATATCGCGGAAAAACCAAAAAGTCGACTTTTTGGCACTCTAGGATTTATGGAGGCTACACTAGGCATAATTATCTGAATTTATGAACTAATTGCGATAAAGTACATATCAATGCAAATTTTAAAAATCAAATTTTTCATGCAGCAAACTGAACACCAGTAAGAGTGTTGCAGTCGAGTGCCCTGACGGCAAAATAGTACCAAGTAATGTGGTTCCTAGGGCTTTGGTTTCCTAAGTCAATATTTAGTAAACTGCTTCGACTGAATACATTGTCGTGCGGTTTCAGATGCTTCTCATAATTTTGGATGTGTCTTTTTGATAGGTCTGCTTTTTATACCCTGTGTCCATTGGAAATGGGTAAAAGAGGATCATGAAGTTTTGCAAATGTATGTAAAAGGGAGAAGAAAACATTTCCGACCCTATGAAGTAAATATTTATCAAGAAGATCAGCATCAACAGCCGAGTCGATTTAGCCATGTCCGCCTGTCCGTTGTTATAAAATCTGCACACTCGATTATTGGACAACATTAATTAGTTGAATTACCGCGTGAAAACAGTCCAAAACTAAGCTTGTCGGAAATTTGCAGTGATGTAGACACTTATTTGATGCAAGCAAAAAATTCCGAATATAATAAAGTTTTTTAGCGATCCGACGAACTAAACCAAACATAGCGCCTGGTATCGATAGAGTTCCTGGTGAATTTTTCGAAAATGCGACGGATGGTGTTCTTGCAGAGCTCTTGATTATAACCGAATTTTCGGCTTTCGATACAAACGATAGAAGGGCTCTACTGCTGATGCAAAGTAATTAAGGAATTTCGACGAAAATATTTGAAATTATTGGCAACTTTTACAGCGAGAATCGCACTGCCGGGTGCACATGGAGTTTGGAAATTAATCTCAGAAATTGAAGTGGTCAAGGAGTACAGATATCTGGGCGTGCTATTGACTCCATCAATGAGTTTCAACAAACATGTGCGACAAAAACTCAAAGATGCCAGACTAGCTATCAACAGCACATGGTGTTCCTTCATAGCAAAAAAGAATTTAATAAGCAGCGCAAAGTTTAAACTCTTTGAAGCAACATCGCGATCCATTATGTGCCCAAGTATGGGGACACACTCAATATGTAAATGTAAAATTGGCTATACAGCTCCTCCAAAGGGGCCAAGCCAAGCTTCTATCAATCTCTTGGTGTGTGTGCTTTAAATTTTTCGCACAAAAGAAAGGGACCTACAGTTTGACGCCGGATCCGAATGGCAATGTTTGAGAATTTGCTTTTTCATGGCTAGTTAATTCACAGCTGGCGCCAATAGCTGGTGAAGGTGACCGTATGTGTAAAAGTTATTTTCTAAAGAAGGAAAAAAACTTTTATTACACAAGTTTACAAAAAAGCCAACTATTGCAACAGATAAGTTAGCCACCGTTCCTTATGCATTTTCGGCCGCTGAACTCAGATAAATTGTCCGTTATCTCCCAGCACGTCAGGCTTCCGAGATATTTGCATAAACGAGGTATCATTACATTTGTTGGTCCTGTGGCCACATTAAGTGTCCTATTGCAACCATATTTGTTTTAATGTGAGCTGCATTGAATGACGTTACAGAAAAACTACACATGAAGTTTTGACTTTTCTGATAACGTACAAATTTTTTAATTTAAACATTAAAAATGTGGTTATTATTTGAAAAAATCAATTTTTTTCCAAGTTAAAAAAATTTTGAAAATTTTTCCGCTAATACTAAAAATCTTAGGAAAAAATAGTTGGTAGTCCTTTGCTTTTTCTTATTTTACATATTTTGTCCGATATCTTTGCACTTTTAAAAGTTATAGCCCAAAAACTATACAAATTTTCGACTTTTTTTGCATAACATATACCGCCAAATTTCTTGTAGCTTGAAAATAACATGGTAGTTATTTTTAAACCAATGAATGGATATAAAAAAGTTATTTAAATTCGACTTTTGTAAATTTTTTGACATTTTAAGGTCTAATTCTCTCAGCCATCGCAACCTAACCTAACCTAAGGTCTAATTTGTGTTAAAAATATGTCAAAAAATTACAACATTACATCACACGTCAATTCCACTCACGTCAATTCAACACAAAACAGTCTTCACAAAAAAAGTCAACACACGTCTATAAGTCATTTCACCTAACACAACAATTTAACACTTCGTCAATTCAATTCAAACCAAATTAAAATTTAATTATAAATTAATTATTTTGTGTTCAATTAACGTGTGTTGTATTGTTGTGTTGGGTGAAATGACTTAGTGTTGTATTGACGTGTGTTGAAATTGTTTTGTGAAGACTTTGTTTTGTGTAGAATTTGTTTGTGTTGAATTGACGGATTGTTGAATTGTGTTGTTGGGTGAAATGACTGTGTGTTTTATAGACATGTCACCAATTCTACTACTACTACTGGCCGTCTGTGGCCCAGCGGTTGGTTCGATCCCGCCTCTGAACATCAATATATATAAAAGAAAGTCGTGTTAGTTACACCACTTATAACTCAAGAACGGCAGAACAGATTTGGGTGAAAATTGGTATGGAGGTAGCTTAGAGCCAGGAGACGGACATAATATACGGGGTTTTGGAAAATTCCACCCGGAAAAGTCGGAAAAGCGTCGGAAAAGTTTGTATGGGAAAAATGTTATTTTTCATCCGATTGACTTGAAACTTGGTTTGTAAGGAAAGTAGGTGAAATGAATTGAAATGTGATTTTCCGAAGTTGGAAAATTTGACCCAACGGTCGGAAAATTCCCGGAAAATTCTGCATGAAAAAAACTATTTTTCGTTCGATTGGCTTGAAACTCGGTTTGTTAGGACAAAATACGAAATAATTTGAAATGTGATTTTTCAATGTCGGAAAATCCGCCCACGAGGAAAATGGCCGGAAAGTTCTGCATGCAAAAAACTATTTTTCATACCCTATTGGCTTGAAACGCGTTTTGTGAGGTGAATAAAATAATTTGAAATGTGATTTTTCAATGTCGGAAAATCGGGAAAGTTCTGCATGCAAAAACTATTTTAACCCGATTGACTTAAACTCGGTTTGTAAGGTCAAAATCGGAATTAATTTTTGTTTTTATTTTCCGATGTTGGAAATACCGCCGGCATGCCCACTGGGAAGTGATTGGAAAGAATGGGTTGTGGGTGGTAAGTTTTTTGGAAGTGGGTGGAAAGTGGGTGGTAAGTGGATGTAAAGTGTGTGGAATGTGGCGGGAAGTTGGAGGGATAAGGGTGGGATGTGGGCGGGAAGTGGGCGGGAAATTGGGGGGAAGTGGACGGGAAGAGGGCGGGAAGAGGGTGGGAAGTGGGTGGTATGTGGGCGGGAAGTGGGTGGGATGTGGGCGGAAAATTGGCGGGAAGTGGAAGGGAAGAGGGCGAGAAAGGGCGGGAAGTGGGTGGTATGTG
This sequence comes from Lordiphosa clarofinis, assembly GCA_018904275.1. NCBI lineage: Eukaryota > Metazoa > Arthropoda > Insecta > Diptera > Drosophilidae > Lordiphosa > Lordiphosa clarofinis. Next base: position 496,686 of record JAEIGQ010000003.1, read on the forward strand.
GGCGGGAAGTGGGTGGGATGTGGGTGGGATGTGGGCGGGAAGTGGGTGGGATGTGAGCGGGAAGTGGACGGGAAGAGGGCGGGAAGTGGACGGGAAGTGTGTGGGATGTGGACTTGAAGTGAGTGTGCGTTGGTTCTATACTGTTGAAGGCGCAGCGAAGCGCGACGGGTTATTTGCTAGTCTAATAATAAAAGTTTTTTCCCTCCTTAAGAAAAAGCTTTTACACATGCGGTCACCTTCACCAGCTATTGGCAAACAGTAGGTCCCTTTCTCTTGTGCGAAAAATTTCAAGCACACACGCTGAGAGATTGAGAGAAGCTTGGCTTGGCCCCGTTGGAGGAGCTGTAGAGCCAATTTTACATTTACTACTACTAATATAGTTTTTTAATTTTTGTAATTTATTTGGCGACCTTTCTAATTTTTTTTCTGGCTCGAGGTCCGAAAAAGTTGTGTTTGTTCACATATGAAAACCACTTATGCATTATTGTACACCAAAAATGAGCTGGTTGCCTATACGGTACCGTTTCATGATTCTCCCGAATGAATCTGCAGTAGGCTAATCGCTGGAGAAACCATCGCTTCACCTGCCTTTCCATACAATCAATGTTTTAATCAGTTGGGTACCTCAAAAAACAATGAAAGTATGAAAAGTAAAAAAGGGACAAGCTACAATGTCTTCAACATTTTGGTGTAAATAAGCTTTCTTCTTTCGGACCTCGAGCCAGCTAAACTCACTATTTTTTTAATTTTTTTATAAAGTGTGGCTAAAACAAAAAAGATTGCTGAGCAGAGTAGAAATAGAGGGTTTGTGAGTGGTGCAAACCGAAAATGCTCTCAATGCTATTCTAAAGAATGCCTTCCGTGACGCCTCCAATTTTTGGAAATCGCGCTGGCAGCGCTGCTTCGACGCAGAAGGAGCTCATTTTTAAAGTTTTTAAATAATTGTTAGGATTGGCTCAATAATTTTTTTAAGCGCTTCAGTCCTATTACTTTCCGTACAAACCAAAATTTCCTGTTCTTTTTGAATTATCAGAAGTTGCGCTAGTAATACTACATAGAGGGAAAAAACCGAGAACATTGTACTCAAAACGAGCACAATCGTTACCAAAAAGTATTTGTAGTACAATGTTTTCACTTGAAGAACAATTTATTTAGAACGCATTGAGAACATGATTTGAGTTAATGTTGTTCCGTTCTCAAGAACATTTTAAACTCACCTGGGAAAAAAATTTGATTGCACTTGGACCAGGTGTGGGCGATACGATTGGTTTTGACTTGACGGGGATTTGAGCCCGGTACCTTTTGCACTCAACATATGGATTGACGCGCTAGACAATTCAGCCATTGAACAGTTTTGCAGATGCATCTCTAGATGGCTACTTATGCTTTGTTGAGCAGACCAGAGAGAGATCAAAAAGAGAGAAATCTTGCTCTCACTCGCTCTCTCTCCTGTATATCTCTCCGCTGAAAACCAGTTTTGTTGTTGTTCAAAGCAAATATAATTCGATTGAGAACAACTTTACACATTCCAAGAACATTTAGAACATTTGTTCTCAAAAATTTTGAGAACGTTCTGTTCTCGTTTCAAGTTGAAGGCAACTTATTTTCTGAACACGTTTTTTCCCTCTGTATACCCATATATGATAGTGTTAAGCGTTTGTTTTCAGTATTAAAATTTATAATAAACCCTCCCAAGAGTCGCCTGCACCATAAAATTCGCAATGCTATTGTGATACTTAGATCTAACTTAAATCTCGATTAAAATGTCATTTCTGAGAATAAACCTTTGTTTTATGAAGGTACATAACGACAAATATTATATACCTTGGTACGATGGTTAAATTTTCTAGTTAGTTATTATTAACATAATACATTTATGAATGAAGTGGTATCTTTTAGTCAAACCTTCTTATTTTAAACTTTAAAACCTTAAGAACACAGAAGCTCTTTTAAACATTTTTTCCACTGAGTATTGGTTAAAACGAAAGTCTGGCAGGGCTCTTACGCTCTCGTTTTAAAATATTTTTAAGCTACTGAAAATAAAGGAATATTTGCGTAAAAGAATAAAAATCCTTTTATCCAAAGTTGTTAAAGTTTGACACCTTAGCAATTGTCATTTGTTTTAAATTTTCAGCTTTCTTTTTACAAACGTTCTCTCAACATGGTTTAAGCCGCTTTTCACTGCCCACTGAAGCAGCCCAGTTGACGATTAGCTTCGTTTTTGTTTGTCCCAAAACGGCGAGCGAACAACGAGTTCCTTTAAGCATCCTTCCCAACGATAAAAGATTTATGCAAATAGCAAAGTGCAACGGAAATTGAAATAGAAAGCAGCGCACAGTCACAGTGAGGGTACTGGCCGACCCAAGACAAAGTTAAAGTAAAAAGAAATAAAAAACTCAAAAATCATTGACTCTTGGAGTCTGTCTTTAAGTGCCTAGAAGTTGGCTCCAAATGCTTTTCAATTAAATTCAATTTATTAATTTCAATTATTTGCGCTTCAAGTGACCAAGTCTCGGACAGAGAAAAAAACTGTCAACTTGCAGGACGAACGCACTGAAGCAGAAGCTTGGGCCAGCAGTTGCCTACTGGTGCTGCGTTTGTTAAGTGCTCTAACGGCATTTGATTGATGTCGAGAACAGAGCGATGCGAGGAAAAGAGAGGGACCGAGCCGAGTCCCAAGCGTAAGCAAACGCGGTTAGGCTATTAACTTAACAGTACAATGGATGCCCCGACTGGGAGTTGCTCCTAGTCAAAATAGAAAGAGAAAACCACGATTTTTGAGCTAATCTGATGCTGCATAAAACCATTTTTGAATTTTGCAAGCTAAAATCGTGTCTAACACCTGATAACTGATAATCATTACAACGAAGCCTGAGTTATCCTTAAAACTCATCTACCCCTTTCAATCATCCTAAAGGGATGCTAGCCCACACGGCCTTTCGATAAAAGCCATCAAATAGCCAAAGCGGATGATGAGTTACCCATAATACAATTAAGGAGCACATACTTATAAACCTATACACCATAAAAATAAAAATCAAGTCCAAAATGCTTCTCATATGTCAAAATCAACGCAGCTGTTTTGGCCCTTTTGTGTTTTGCTTCTGGGTTAACTGCCTTTTACGTTGCCTACTTTCCAGCGTTGAGTCAATTTTTATGACTCGACCATAAAAATACTCGCTAACATCAAAGTTCAAGTACGAGGCGGAAAAGAGACCTACGAGACTAGCTGACTAAAGGCACATTTAGGCGGAAAGTAAACTGCCCACCTTACATAAATCAAGCGCATACAATGATGTTAATAGTGTCATAAAATCTACGACCATGCACCTGATTTTACCCATAAAAGTAGGTTTATTTATTGATTGCAACTACCCGCCTTCATTTGCGGACAAGTTGAACGCAATGTCACGTGCGTTTCGCTACGATGGACAAACTCAAAAAAAGAGAGAATGTTTGATTTGGTAAATAAAAAGATTAAAAAATTTTGACATTTATAGAAGTTTTTGTGTACTTGGAACCAAAGGAACACAAATGATTTTGTAAATTAAAGTGAATGTTTGTAAAATGAACATTTGATGTATGGAAAATTATAAGGCCATAGTGATAGTGGGACGCCCGGTACGAGCGAAGCACTTGACGACTACAAATTCGATTGTATATTTAAGTATTGGCAAAAACAAAATTTTTGGATTTGTTGGAATAAACTCAATCTTGAATGAAATAGCAAAAAATAGAAATAAATTGCAATACATGTTGGACTATTAAGAGCTTATTTTCAAATCACAAGCTCGCTCAATGCTATATACAGGTAAATCAGCAAGGGCAGTCTTTCGAAAGAAGAAAACTAACAGGGAGTAGAAATACCAGCACCTAGATCACTGGATGCAGTGTTGTTTTATTTTATCAGGAAGTCTTGTAATGCAATGTTTTATTTTAATAATAATATGAGTCTATAACATTGTGAATTAAACTAAATAACTGAGCATAACATTGTGTATAAAAACTAAAAAGAAACTTATATTAAGGTAACCGACTTGGTTGCACGAACCGTCCGTCGATATCAGACCGTTCAACAGTACGGGGCTTTAACTAATGCGCCCGCGATTTATAACTTTTCCATTTTATTTTTGCTAATATTGGAGCATGATATATGCCTGCCAGTTTGTTATATGGCAACTATACGATATATTTATCCAATTTTGAGAAATTTTTTAAAAACAAAAAAGTTTTTCTCACTAAAACTACTTTTCCGTCCGCTCGTTTCTATGGCAGCTATGTGATATGGCCGTCCGATTTGAATCAAACTTGGCAGAATTGTGTGGTAGCATAGAATATTGATCAGTAACAAGTTTGGGAGCGATAGCATTGGAAACAAAAAAGTTTGTTCCACTAAGACGTTTTTCAAAACTATCTTTTGTTCGGCAGCTATACTATATAGTTATCTGATTTTCATAAAACTTGATGAAATTATGTGAAGGCATAGAAAACTTATACCTCAGTAAAATTGATATATGTGCATTAGGCCGGTACCCAAACCGGCAAAATGGAAAAAAGGAGGTTTCAGCACTCCCAAAGCTAATATTTGTTGTATAATTAATAATTGTGAAAATCAAAAAATCTTATTTTAATTTTAAATGGGCGCGACAGGGTCTCAAAGTTTTAAAAAACATTAATCATACGACACGTTCACCAAATACATATTTTTACAAACAAAGTTATTAGTTCATTTCAATTGCTGTCATTGTTCAAAATTCAAAAAGGGACCTACATTTGTGGAAATAAAATATTTTTCAAATTTGAATAGTTTATAAATAAAATCATCGCCGACTATTTCTTAATGAAAAATATATATGATAATAGGCAACACTGCGTATGAGTTATATACAAAAACTTTAGACGCCAGTCTTTTGTTTTTATTTACGCTAATTATACATGAAAAAGTATCAGATAGGGGGGTGAGAGCATGACCTTAAAAATTTCATATACATGGGGACCGCTCTAATGTGCATACATATTTTGCTTAGTTATTTACATTCCCATTCTTTTTCATTTGTGACATTATTTTTTTTACAAAGGTATTGGACATTGAAATTAAAAAAAACCATATCCATATTTTATTTAAAAATTTACTAATAAACAAAAATAATTAAATATATTTTCCTAGAAAATTGCTATATGTGCAAATTTTTAAATGTGTGGTATTTTATTATTTTAAATGGAAACTTATCTCTAAATGTAGTCTTGTAATATCATTAATATAAAATCGGGGTGCCCTTATCGTTTGCAGTAACGGCAACCGCCGGGGAATGGAATTAGCCAAGTTTTGTAAAACACTCAAACAAATATATTCCCACACCTTCACAATTGCTTTTAAGGCTGCTTTAAAGTGTCAGACTGCTTTACAGCGCCGAGTTTCCTGGCAGAAAAGATGCCCTACAGATCCTCAATTGGATTTAGATCCGAAATGTATGCCGGCCACTGTAACATCGGAATATTGTGAGACCTGAAATATGCCTTTGTCGCCGGGCAATGTATATGGAAGCGTTTCCTTGCTGCAAAATCCAATTGTCACCATGGAACTCTTCCGCGATTGTTATAAGCTTACTTTCCAGCACCTCTACATACATTTGCGCATTGATACGGCCAGGCCCAAATCGAATTGACAAATTTCTTTTAGCATTGAAGACAGCCTATACCATGAGAGATTCATCACCATGGTTGTGCTTGTATCAGGTCGGTCGGGGACGTCGCAGATCTCTACAATATTTATTATATCCATCTGGGCCGTCTAGGTTAAACTATATTTATATAGTTTATTTATTTTCATAAATGGTTATTTGCGAATTCTGTGATGTTGGTTGAGGCGCGGATTAGGTACCTTGGACTAATTCTGAAGATGCAACTCCTTTCGGAAAATTTCCTGTATGCGTTGTCGACATATTGATAGACTTAGCTCCGACTTAACTTGAGATTAGCTCATCAATATATTTGCTGCTAGAGTCCTTATCTGCCGCTTCGTGCTCTCATTAAGCTTGGGAGTCACGCCCTTGCGACTATTTTGGCAATATTTTTGAGGACTCTTTAAAAAGTTTGGTTAATTCGTTTCCACGGCTGTTACTTAAACTGCGTTTACAGCTATTTTTATATCAGCTTTACACACGATTTTAATGTTTTATCTGATATTTAAGGGTTAGTTCTTTTGAAAGAGGCATTTTTTGCTAAAATAAAAGGTTGTCACTGTAAATTCACTTGATCGTTATGGTAATAATATTGCTTACACACCTGTTCAATATTTTCTCACTATAATTGCCATTTATGTTGACGCTACTGTTCTTTAAAGACAAATAACTCAATTTGAACATATATCAATTTTCTATGAAAAACTTGGATGTCTCGCTTGTTTCATATAACGGTACCACAGATTAGGATGTAATTAGAAGTTAACACTTGGCAAAGCGTCATGATGAAAAAGAGTAAGAAAGTGTATACTCAAAACCAATGTACCGTTATTGGATTAAAAGAAATAGCAAAGAGAGAGAGAAATAGAGAGAACAAAAGAGTTTTCTCAATAAGACTACTTTATCGACCGATCGTTCCTATGGCAACTATATGCTATAGTCATCCGATCCGGCCGGTTCCGACAAATGTGCGGCGTATTTGTACCAAACGACGTCGCGCAAAGTTTGGTTACGATAGCCTTAAAACTGACTGAGGAGAAACAGACGGACAGACGAGCGGACTGACGGACGGACGGAAGGACAGACGAACAGACGGACATTATTAAATCCTTATTTTTTTAAACGCAGTCAGATATATATTTCCTATCACGAGTCAAATGACGCCTCGATTAACTAACCGCCTCAATTCTGTTCATAGTTAAGATCCGGGTTTTTTATTGAAAAATATGGATTATATCGATGTTTTGGACACCAAAATATTTATATAGAACTGACTGAATCTTTGTCAATATCGCCAAGAATATCGCTATAGATATTTTTGAAGTATTCGACAACCCTACAATCAACTGAGACACCTGGCTAATCCGAGAATATCTCTCGCATCCTGAGTGGATGCGTTTCAACGCATAAATGAATATTATTTATTTATTTTTGCGAAATTCGGATGAATAATATTTTCCTGGTGTAAGAAAATTATTTTTCATAATTTTTTTGTACACCATAATCTAAATGCGTATTTTTGCAGTGTCTAAATTTATTCGTCGGGCTGTAATCATTGCACAAAACCTTTATAATTGCTGGAGTACATCAGGTAATATAAACTTTAATTCTAGTCCAAATGACAGAACGCTAATTCAACTATTTTCTCAGGCACTTATCGTGGAAAAGCCCTTTAATAATCAGCAAATGACTTATGCTTAAGCTAGTCGTGTGATTACCTTTCCCCTTTGGTCAAAATTAGCGTCAGGAGCGGAGACGAATCAGCGGCTGTTCCCTTGCAGAGTTGAAGCTTTAACTGTTCCTCTTGGCGTCAATAATTAAACCCTCATCAACTGTACCAACCAGCTAAAACAGTGCTAAATTAACAAGTAAGACACACGCTCGCGCAAACAGCAAAAAGTGCGCAATAATAAAGCGTGGGGGGCCCAAATTAGTTTCGTGAATTACTTCGGAGTTTTTGCTCAGATCCCATTGTGCCTTTTAGAAAGAAAGATTTAGAAAGAAAGATTTAAGGTCTAAGATAACACTATGTCACAAAATTTGAAAAGTTTTTGTATCCCGCACTTTTAGCAATTGATTCTAATGTAAAATTGCACGCTGAATTCAAATCTGCTCTCAGATATGTCAAAAGTAGAACGTTTCTTGAGATATCGCGAAAAGTGTTTTGAAAAAAGGTAGATCTACTAAAATGCCATTTTCTCTGATTTTGGAACAAAAATTAAAGATAATAAAATTATTTCTTAAAAAATCGACAGTTGATGTAAATCCAACCATAAATGACGAAGTTATGGCACTTCAAAGTTGGATTTTTAAAAAAAATTTAATAATTATTAATTTTTTGCTGACTTTCATTAAGTTTTTTTCAATCTTACCATAAAAATTGCTCAGGTCTCAGATTTTGAGAGGATTGGGTAATCTTTAACGAACATTTTTTGCAATTGGTCATCAAAATCGGATGAAAAATAAACGCTATATTCACAATTAAGTAAACATACCTCTGTTTGAGAGTATTTTTTGCTAGTTTTTTCAGTATAAAAATCACATCTTAGCAAGCCAAATAAGAATAAACGTTGAGCATTATTAGTTTGTATTGCAGTTCAACAGTGGAAAATCTGTGCCGATCTGAAAGTTGAGCAATGGTAACAGGCTTGCAACAAGGATGGACAAAGCATTGCTGTTTTTGTGCAGATGGGACAGCCGAGATCGCAGCCAACATTCCTTGGGTAAAGACTGGGATGTTAGGGCCAATTTTGTAGTCGGAGAAGATAACGTAAAATTTCCGCCCCTAGTTCAAAAGGACAAAATTATTCTCCCTCCGTTGCATATTAAGCTTGGTCTCTTCAAAAACTTCGTTAAGGCTCTCCATAAAAATGAAAATTTTGCGGCATTTGAATTTTTAAAAGGACGATTCGCACAACTTTCTGACGCCAAAATCAAAGAAGGCGTATTTGTGGGTCCGCAAATCAAAAAGCTAATGAGCGACAGAGAATTTTACCCGGCACTATCAGCAGACGAGGCAAAAGCATGGGAATCATTTTGCGCAGTAGTGTCTAGTTTTCTGGGAAGCAAAAGAAATGAGGACTATAAAGAAGTTGTTGATGATTTATTGGAAAACTACAAAAAAATTGGTATAATCTCAGTCTGTTTTTCATCGAGTTTTTATATTTACCAATTTAATTTTTATACACTTGAAAAGTGTATTATAATTTTGCCCAGAAGTTTGCAACGCATAGAAGGAATCATCTCCGACCACATAAAGTATATATATTCTTGATCAGCGTGACGAGCTGAGTCGATTAAGCTTTGTCCGTCCGTCTGTCCGTCTGTCCGTCCGTCCGTCTGTCCGTCTGTCTGTTTCTACGCGAACTAGTCCCTTAGTTTTGAAGCTATCGAGCTGAAATTTTGCCCAGAGTCTTCTTTTCTCTGCACGCTGCTAATATGTCGGAACCGACCGGATCGGATAACTACTTCTTGTAGCTGCCATACAAATGATCGGTCGAAAAATGGATTTTAATGAGAAAACCTGTTTTTTCCTCAATATTACCGCTCTCAATCACGGTCATGGGAAATATTAAATGTTTTTAGGCTGATCTGCGAAGTTTGGTCGAATTCGCTAACCGTTGAGACAAGCGATTTCAAGTGTATAAAAACTTCGGTACGGACGAAGTTAGCCTTGCCTTTCTCGTTTTCATTTTAAAAGTGTTAATAAAAATTCACTTTTTGCACTACCATTTGGATTTTTTCCCGGACAACCTAGGCGACGAAAGCGACGAGCATGGCAAACGCTTCCATCAGCAAATGCAGCAGATGGAGTTTCGCTACCAAGGGATCCAAGTGGGATCCGGCAATGATGGGAGACTATTGCTGGTTCTTGTAGCGAGAAACACACAGTCTGCATAAAAAACAAAAGCGGTCTACATATAGCGTTTATTTTTCATCCGATTTCGATGACCAAGGGCAAAAAATGTTCGTTAAAGATTACCCAATCCTGTCAATATCTGAGACCTGAGCAATTTTTATGGTAAGATTGAAAAAAACTTAATAAAAGGCAGCAAAAAATTAAAAATTATCAAAAAATTTTCAAAAATCCAACTTTGAAGTGCCATAACTTCGTCATTTATGGTAGGATTTACAACAACTGTCGATTTTTTAAGAAATAATTTTATTATTTAATTTTGGTTCCAGTTTATACATATCGGTGGACTAAAATCAGAGAAAATGGCATTTTAGTAGACCTACCTTTTTTCAAAACACTAAAATTGAAAATTTCGCGATATCTCAAGAACCGTTCTACTTTTAACATATCTGAGAGCAGATTTGAATTCAGCGTGCAATTTTACATAAGGATCAACTATTTAGAAGCCGGGATCAAAAAATTGTTGCATAGTGTAATTTATATTAAGCGACGAGGTTGTAATTGTAAAATTGTGGCTGTGACAGTTTTTTGCGTCTAAAGGGAGGAGGGGGGGAAACTTTGCAAAATAAATTTGATCTGCCTACGGTATACAGTGTATACACCTAAGTACAATGTACATGCAAAAATTTGTATCTCTATCTCTAATAGTCTCTGAGATCTACGCGTTCATACGGACAGACGGACATGACTAAATCGACTCGGCTGTTGATGCTGATCAAGAATATATATACTTTATAGGGTCGGAAATGCTTCCTTCTCCCTGTTACATACATTTGCACAACTTCATGATCTCCTTTTACCCATTTTCAATGGGTACAGGATATAAAAAGGTTGGCCACTATTTTTTTTTGTCTTATTTTACTTAACTTTTGCTACTTAACTATGGAGTTACATACTTATTCCCTAATGAAATTATGCAGCTTAATCACATTTTTGTTTCGATGAAGCTTGTTTAGAATATGAATTTTGGATAAATAAATTGTAAGTCATCATGAAGCACTAAGGTAACACTTTTCCTTGGATGTCGGAGTTTCCAAGAAATGTTTGCTGTCGGAAAAGCACAGGTAGGGTGGGTAAAGAACTGTTTAGGACTGTTTGTTTTCTCTTTTTTATACCCTTTGAGAGGGTATATTGAAATTGATCGGATGTTTGTAACGCATAGAAGGAAGCATATCCGACCACATAAAGTATATATCGCTCACTTGCTTCAATACTGGCATAACTCAAAATAATCCATTTTGAGAAAAACACGTTTGAAGTTTGCAATGGATTTAAACTAAAAAAATAGAGGCAAGCTATCTTCGGCTCGACCGAAGTTTATATACCCTTGGAGCTTGATATGTTGTATGGCAGCTATACTATATAGTGGTCCGATTTCGAAAAATTTTGGTGAAATGATGTAAAATCATTAAAAACTTATAAATACGGGCGTTGGGAGCGATAACATTGAAAACAAAAAAGTTTTCTCACTAAGACTTTTTTTTCAGACCTAACTTTTTGTATGGCAGCTATACTATATAGTTGTCCGATTTTGACAAGGCTTGGTGAAATTATGTGAAATCATTAAAAACTTATAAATACGGGCGTTGGGATCGATAGCATTGAAAACAAAAAAGTTTTTCTCACTAAGACTTTTTTTCAGACCTAACTTTTGTATGGCAGCTATACTATATAGTTGTCCGATTTCGACAAGGCTTGGTGAAATCATGTGAAATTATTAAAATCTTATAAATACGAGCGTTGGGAGCGATAGCATTGAAAACAAAAAAGTTTTTCTCACAAAAACTAGTTTTTCAACCGATCGTTCCTATGGCAGCTATATGCTATAGTCATCCGATCCGGCCGGTTCCGACAAATGTGCAGCGTATTTATACCAAAAGACTTCGTGCAAAGTTTGGTTAAGATAGCTTTAAAACTGACGGAGGAGATAGCATAGAAACAGACGGACAGACGGACGGACAGACGGACAGACGGACGGACAGACGGACGGACGGACGGACAGACGGACATGGCTATATCAACTCAGCTCGTCATGCTGATCAAGAATATATATACTTTATGTGGTCGGAGATGCTTCCTTTTGTGCGTTACAAACATCCGGACAATTTCAATATACCCTCTCCAAGGGTATAAAAAAAATGGTTCATTTAGTTTTCAGTTAATCAAGAAAAGTATTTTAAATTTAGAATGCTTTTTAATAAAACTTGAAAGTATGATGTTTTAACTGAAATCCGAAGCATGTTTGTTCAATATCAACTGCAGGACAACTGAGATATGACGTTCTTGCATTAACATGAAAATGAACCTGCAAAATAATATTGCGACATATTCTCATATCACATGGCAAGTTAAAGAGATATCAGTACGAAAATTTTTGCTCAAAAAAGAACACAATACAGCGAATATTTCTGCATCATTAAGACAGAAATCGTATTTTTTGAGTTATGCCAGTATTGAAGTAAGAGAGCGATATATTCTTGATCAGCATGACGAGCTAGGTTGATATAACCATGTCCGTCTGTCCGTCCGTCTGTCCATCTGTTTCTATGCTATCTCCTCCGTCAGTTTTAAAGCTATCTTAACCAAACTTTGCACGAAGTCTTTTGGTATAAATACGCTGCACATTTGTCGGAACCGGCCGGATCGGATGACTATAGCATATAGCTGCCATAGGAACGATCGGTTGAAAAAGTAGTTTTAGTGAGAAAAACTTTTTTGTTTGCAATGCTTCCACATAATTTCACCAATACTTATGAAAATCGGACAGCTATAAAGTATAGCTGCCATAAAAAAGATAAGTTTGAAAACAAGTTTTAGTAAGAAAAACTTTTTTGTCTTCAACGCAATCGTCCCCAAACCTCGTATTTATAAGTTTTCTATGCCTTCACATAATTTCTCCAAGTTTTATGAAAATCGGATAGTATAGCTGCCATACAAAAGATAGTTTTGAAAAAACGTCTTAGTAGGAAAAACTTTTTTGTTTTCAATGCAATATTACAATATTATATGCTAACACATAATTGTGCCAAATTTGATTCAAATCGGATGACTATAGCATATAGCTGCCATAGAAATGATCGGTCGAAAAAGTAGTTCAAGTGAGAAAAACTTTTTTGTTTTCAAAATTTTGTCAAAATTGTGGTGCCATATAACAAAATCGCAGGCGTATATCATGCTCCAAGAGTATATAAACTTCGGTCGAGCCGAAGTTAGCCTCCCTATATTTTTTTTCTTTCATCCTCTCTTTATAAATTATAAAAAAGATCATCATTTTCCATCTTTCTGTCATGCTGTGAAAGTGTTATCAAAGGCTTTTAAGGGATTCTTTTAATGTGTGTTGTGGGAGTGTTAGTGGACTGAGTCAAAGAACCCCCCTAGCCGATTGCTTCGTTAGTATTTTACAGAGTCCCAAATTGATGATTTCCCTAACACGTATCACCTCCATCCGTTCACTCTATTCATGGCTTAGAAAGCTTCAGCGAATCATATAACAAAAACAGAACCTTTTACCGATACGGAAGTTTGGAGAAATGTATCAACAATTTAAAAGGTTATGAACCAAAATTCGATATATAAAATCATACATAAATCATTCACAAACTTACGCCTTAGTTGTTCGCTGTCGCTGTGCCCTTCCCACGGACCACGCTGAAAAGAAATAGCAAAATCAGTTTTGAGTATAACTTTCGACTTTTTAGTTGTATCTAGAGTTATTTTTGGATAGATGGATATTTCTTAAAATAATAGCTCTAACAGTTCCTTGCAGGTGCAGAAGCAACACAATTTTTTGAGTATAATTGGACCAAAAAATGCTTAACTTTTTAATGAATGTGTCCAATCGGACCTGAAGTAGCCTGGACTCGAACTTGGTAGACTGTTAGTATAAATGTTGGCCCTCGTATTAAATGAAATCCACTCGGAGCTTTGTTAGTTGTCCCATATAAAGTGATTCCTGACCTAAAGTCCCAAACATTTCATTTATTACGGCTTCACAGGGCTTCCCATATTCACATCTCTATGAAAGATGGCCACAATGACCTCATACACAGTTACCCAGACAGACACCTGCACAGACAGTTCGCACAAACAGGGAACCGTAATAAATCGACATTTGGACGTTGTGTGTGGAGCGGCAAATTAAAACATTTCACCTGGCCTGGCCTGATGTTGACAAATTAGAAGCCTGGCTAAAGCTGTCGCTTTACATCCCATCACGCCCCTCGCCTGTCCATATACTGTCAATGCATGTAAAATTTCACCTCCACTCCCATCTCTCATGGGGCATTTGAAGGTGGAAAATTTTATAACCCTCGCATAGGGCCAAAGAGAGGAGTGTAGCTTTAGCAGATTATCGGTTAAATAAATAGACAAATTGATTTTAATGGAATTGGATACACTGAGTGAACGTCCGCCTCGGATGTGGTGGCCACACGCCAGCAACACCATTTCAACCCGTCCTAGTTGTGCAAACAAATTTTTGTGTAATTTTGTCTTGGGTCGTTTACTTTTTTATATGTTGGCCCAGTTGATGTTGTTGCTTTGCTGGTTGAGGGACTTTGAAGCGGAAGTGCTGCGGTTGACATAGGTTAAAGTTAAAGAATTGCTAATTCTTGGCAATTAACTTTTGATTACCACAAATAAACCTGCTGATTGTAGTCTCTTTTACGTATTCACCCCCTACACACACACGCCCTGTTCGCTTCTGATAATAATCAGCGCCATTTATATGCAGCATGAAGCACAGTCGGTGGCAACAGACACAGTCACTGAGATGCTTGCCAACCATTTTAAAATGAACATAAATTAAAGCACAAATTGCAACAATTTCCGGTAAAAACATTTACAGAAGCGCAAATGAAAAAAAGGGAAAACAGTAGGAGGGAGTGCAAGGAAATCGAAAGGGAAATTGTTTTTCAATTGTTGAGGAAGGTTGCTGCGAGTGTTCAATTGAAGCAAAGAGTCATTGAAATATGAAGAGACATGGCGACAGGGGTAAGATTGACAGTTTGGAGAGGACATAGATTGTACAACAACAAGATTGACCCATTCTTCACCTCACAGACATACACACACGTACTCGCACATATGCCATTTTCTAGGTGTCACTCGCTTTGCATGTCATCATCGTTGTCAAAAAAAAAAGAACGCACATAAATCCCCACAAACAACATTGTCCTGCTGTTGTTGTTGGTTGAACCGTTTTTTACTTGAGTGCCTGGGCTGGGTTTTAGTACCCTTTAAAAGGAGTGTGGTTAAGCATTTCAGATCTACGTAGCAAGTACTTGTGATATGAAGAAGGTTCGCCACAGAAGTTCAACTTTTGATTTCTATGTTCTGCCGCTGCAATATTTTAAAAGACTGAAGTATGAAAATTTGTGTTCTTATACGAAATAACTAAGTCATTTTATTATACACGAAATCTCTATTTAACCATCTTGAAGAGTAGAATAGTTCCCAGAGTCTATCTATTCCGTTGATAAATTGTGTAGTATTTTCTCCGGATTGGGGATAAAGACCACTTATTCATCTGCCATATATATATGTTTGATTTATTTCCATTAATACAGCCTTTGATGATAACACTGCTCGACTAAATGAGAGTCGATTCTCCCAATTGGACCAAACCAACTTTTTCTAAAGTGAATTGGCCCGCAAATCACGAAAATCGCCATAAGAAATCTATCGACGCGTTATCGAGATATTATCGATAAACGTTTTTTCGATTTTTCAAAAAGTTAAACTCTCATGATCTAAACAAATTTAAAAAGACAACACTTGGCCAAACAGTTTGTTCTCGGACAAAAATGAGCTGGGTCGTGTGATTTATTTGTCAAATTTGACATTTTATCGAAATAAAAACGCTTGTAGATTATAATAAGTGATTTCCAAAAATTAACATTTAAAACGACGCCTCTTCTGTGACCATTTGGCTGGACAGTTCGGGCCAGGACTGTCTAGTCTAGGACCAAATCAAAGATAGACAAAGCGGATGTCAAGAATGTCATCTACAAGATACCATGCGAAGAAAATAAAGACGATAGTTGCAACAAAATCCACAAAGGAACGACAAAATGCTAGTTGAAGACCCGCATAGCCAAACATAAATCTGGCTACATGCTACGACATCAAACACACATACTAACAACGGCGATCGCAACACATTGTGTAGAAAGCGGTCACTCGACAAATTTTGTAGCAGCGACAGTACAACAACAAGAGCAGCATTACTACAAACGCTTTACATTACATTACATTAGAAATGTAACACATCTCAAGAGTTTCAACAGACAGGAGACTCAATTTTAAGACTGACACTGAGAACTGCGCTTATAGTCACTTACTCGAGCGCTGACAATTCGTTGAAGACTCTACGTCACACAGTGCAGAAGTGTAAAAATTGTATGTAAAAAGGCCCTCTTCTGGTCTAGAGGGCTAAATTTTACATGGTTTTTAAAAATTCGTGGAAAGAAATCGGGAGGAGATTTTGTAATTCTGTTTTTTGTAGTTGGTTATACAATTCATTATAACAAATACAAAATTAAAAACTTGTGAATTCGAGGGCTGTTCTCGGTTTCAATTACAATTATCAGAAAGCAAAACGGTAGATGGGAGTTGGTTATTATGAATGCCTTTATCGTCCGTAGCAGAATTGTGAAAATAAAATTTAATTTGAAAAAATGGCAGCCACTTAAAAACGAAAAATCGATTTTTGACCATTTTTTTTGCAGTAAGTGTACAAAAAAAATAATAAAAACTTGTTTTTCTTAAAGATTGAGGTAGGGACGATAGCCACGCTAATTCTGTGTCAATAAAGCCCTGCATCATCAAAATCGGTTCGGTAGAACTTGAGAAAACGTGGGCACTAGTATTAAAAACGTGGTTTCGAGAAAAACGCGTTCAAAGTTTAAAGGAAATTGAAAATTTCTTGTTTTATCGAAGACATTAGTCGACAAAAACGGCTATATCTTTTAAAGCATTTCCAATTTCGGAAAATCCTTTTGGGAAATTTAGTTTGAAATGATGGCCTTAAATGATTGGATGTTTAATATTGGTGTATAATTTTTTTTTTTAGTTTTGCCCTGACGACGGTTGCCGAAGAGCAACGGAAATATATCGGAGAAAAAAGAAACAGAAATGGTTTTTTCTATCAACTTGACCTCTAACCGGAGAACATCTGAACATCTGCAATTAGGGTTGCCGGGATGTGGGCAAGTGGTGGAATGTGGCGGTAAGTGGGAGGGATGTGTGCGGTATGTTGGTGGCAAGTGGGTGGAATGTGGGTGGGCTGTAGGTGCGAAGTGGGCGGAAAGTGGGTGGGATGTGGGCGGGAAATGTGCGGGAAGTGGGTGGTAAGTGGGTGTGCGTTGGTTATATACTGTTGAAGGCGCAGCGAAGCGTGACGGGCTATTTGCTAGTAGTCTATATAAGGCAAACATAACAATATTTTTCATGATATTCGAGTTTTCTATGAACTATACATATTAAATACTTTTAGTTCCAATATTTGGATTTAAAAGTCTTTAAAAAGACGCGTTGCTTTATATGGGAAGTCGCAAATGACGCATTTTATAGCAGAATCAATTCGCTCCAAAGGCACTGAGCTACCAGGGGTAATAAGATACCTTAGGGCCAGTCTGGCATGGACAGCTTATGAAAATTCCAGAAGATTAAGGGATTACTCTCCCATGACGTTTGCGGCAACCTAAGGTATAACTTCAGTTCACTATTTTGCGTTTCTTCCATTGAAAGGCCTTTTAAAATCGACCTATTTATTATGGGCTTCCATAAAGTCAACACACGGGTTATCTGAATTTTCGATTTCATAAATCTGTAAAAAATTTTAATAAAATTAATTATCATTTCTTTTTTCTTTCTTTTTGGGAAGAATCATTGATATTATAGTTAATACATACAAAATTTAATTATTGACATGCCGGATTTTCTTGGGTAAATTTATATAATTCTTTTAAAATATCATTAGTCGCCTTTTGTTATCCGATTGGCGAGATATACATCTTTTTAAACCTAGGATCAAGAAATGACCATTTCACTTAAAATATTAGTTGGACTGAAGTGGCTTGAACCTTTTCTTCAATAGGTTACAAAGAGACTCTTTAGTAATGATACCCTCGTCAGATTCAACTTTTACAATCTGTATTTTGTTGAATAATAGTGAAATTAACGAAACTACCAAGCTGACAGTGACATAATATTCACCGCTTATTTTCTCAGTTGCATCTTTAAATGGGCTCAAAAGGCTATAAAAATCTTTCTGGTCATTTTTTGACATATTCGGCTCTTTTTATAAGAATGATTGCCAATTTATTTGCAAGACCCAAAAAGGACGTCAGCAGATTAAGCCATCGCGTGTCAACGTTTTGCTGCAAAGTCTTAATACAACCTTCCGGAATTTCCTCATCGGCCTATTCTTTTCGTAACTGGTCCAATAATGCATGGCTTTCCTTCAATATGTCAAAAATGTTGTAAAATGACGAAATCTCCTTCACTGTGTCATCTACCACCAAGTGTTACCGCTTGTTTTAATTACTTTTCCGCACATATTACACTTGGCTGTGCCATTTTTTATGTAACTGTAAGTAGCTTTTATCAAATTTGAATCCATTTTCTGCTTTGCGTGACCAACGCACAAATATCATAAAATATCCCAAAAAAATATCGATATTTGATATTTGAACAAAAAAAAAATCACGATATAAATATATCAGTTTTAAGAAATATTATCGATATATTGATATTTTGACATATTTTTGACAACCCTATCTGCAATTGAAAAGGTCACCAAGTCACAATTGCTTAAAATTATTTAATTTCAATGCCAATTGAGAATTATGAATTATCATTATGTTATTTCAATGCCAATTAAAAATGTTTAATTTGAATTTGAAAATAAGAAGAAAATTTTAAAAATATATATTTTTAAACTTAAACCTACTTTTTATGGCATCCAATGCTGCCCAGTAGAGCAGGTCGCGGAGAAGTTGCGTAATAACTTTTTTAATTTAAGTTCTAACCTGCTTACAACTTAAGCCAGGAAATCAAACCGGAACGGTTAACCGAAAAAGCCGACTAAAACTCAAAGCCAGAACTGGAACCGTTTTATCAAAATTTTTGTCAACCGGTATCCCAAAACCGATATTCTAACATTGTACCGGTACAATTTCGTTCTGAGTGCAACAATTAGACTGCAGAGCGGACATTTAGGCAATTTGATCATTTTGTAAGCTTTTATAAATTGAGTCTACATAACGATTACTTGAAGCAAAACTCTTCCGTTAATTAAGTAGAGAAGGTTAATTGTAGGAAGTCCACTAAAGACCAATTGTAAACGGACCTCTGGAATCCAGCTTAAAGTACGAAAAGCAATTTGGATTGCTTTAAACTCTATATTGTTGGATCGAACTCTATATTGCGGAGACCTCAAACATGATCCGTACTCAAGAATCGGACGGACTAGAGAAGTGAACAGAGTCTTCGTCGTATAGAGATCGTCAAACCGAACCGGAAACAAAATACGTTGCAGTTGGTTCTCTGACTTAAACATATATTGACATAATAAATGCAAATAAATGTTTTTTATTTTAAATTTAAATTTTAAATACCACTTTATTTGTGGTCATTACCAAAAGAAAGTTACATCAAAAAATCATTGAAGTTTGTAGAGTTTTAGGTAAAATCAAGTAAGAAATTTAGTAAACCCCGACTGTTATATACTCTGTACATGCAGTAGCAGCCGGCAGTTAATTTTTAGACATAACTGGAGTACCGTTCACCCTATTTCAAGGGCGTACGCTGGGGAATCTTTTATTATGTCCCTGTGTATTCAAAAAACTTCGGCCAGTCCGTCCAAATAAATGAAGAACCAGTATAAAATCTATCTAGTAGACTACAAATAGAGAGTTATTTTGGAGTAAAAAAGTAAATTCGAAAAGCATTTGCGATCAAATTAGAAAACCATGTTTGACCTCGAAATTATTTTCGCTTCGGTCCATCGAATAGCAAAATAATACCTCTTGAACAATTTAGGTCTTCGTAGCTACATCGGCTCGGCTGAGATGCAGATCAAGAATATATTCAGGCCTGTTCCCGTTTTCGATATCGGCCAAATCATGCGGAATCGGAATTGTTAAGTCTTTCCACTTTCACTGTTAAAAACATTTTTGTTGCGTTCGAGTTTGACAGAGACATAGGAAAATGAGAAGTGAGTTGTTTCCGGTCTGCTCGTGCCAACAGCAAAATTTTTGCTCGGAATCCGGAACGTATATGGATTTGGCTTAAGACATGTGTGAGAGAGAGAGATGAGAGGCACATAACTATGAGTTGTTGTTCCAGGTCTGCACGCGCCAACAACAAAACCTTCGTTCGGACAGAAGGCATAAGCATTTTTGCGTAAAACAGCAAAAAAAAGCGTTGCTCGAGAAATGGGATTGGGCACCCCTGTTTCATAGGTTTGGAGATAATTACTTTTGGCTGTTGCATACTTTTGCACAAAAATATACTCTGTGTAGCTTTGGTACTGAGTATGTTTAGAAATTAGGTAGATAACTAAAATACAGCCGTTCGAATATTATGATTTTTTCAACGAGTTTTGGGACAACAAGCCATTGAGCGAAGTGTTTATTCAATTTTAAGCTTTTTGATTTATAAACAATTTTCATGAATTTGTCGCCCACAATAGTAATTTCAATTATAAATCAAGAACTTTCTTTTATAACTTTTTTTTTTGTCTGTGCTGAAATTTATTATATTCTGATATACACAGAATATAGACGTCAGATTCAATTCTGGAGAAGGTTCGGTCCGCGAAATCGATCCCATTGGAAAGGCTTAGGGTCGAAATGAATAGGGAAAAACATTCTACTAGAGTATTTTGCCAATGGTTTGGTTTAAGCTCAATCTCGTAATTGAAATGGCCAAAACCAATGAGTTGAAGTTTGAGTGGCCACTTAACCCCTTCAGAACATTTTAAGATATCAAAGTGGAAAAAATAAATTGGCTCGGCAGTAAATGGTTGTTCCCCAAGGCTTAAAAGCTAGAAACTGAAGCTCCCAGGGAATGGTTCGTAGAGCATTCCATATATTACTTTTTATTGCAGTTTGTAGGAAATGCAAACTAAAAGTCATCAACAAGTCGACCACCTGAACGAAGATATTCTCTATTTTTTATTTTTATTAGTTGAATGTCACAATGTGCGCCCCCTGCGACCGAGTAACAGAAACCTTCACAGACACATGAACAATAATGGTTATAGCAACCATAAGCAACCCTATAAGGGCAGCTGCTGCTGCTGCTTGCTTCTCGCTTTTTGTCGTCGTCGTATGTTGTAGTTTGCTTCATTGTTTATGTGCCCTGGCCCGTAAGTGGCTTTCTGATTGCGGAAATTAGCTGGTTTCGAGATTTGCACTTGGGTTACGGGTTGTGTTTTCTTCCTTTCACTTGATGGATCTGCATGAAAATTGCTTGCTCAGCTAGAGTTGAGCAGGTTTGCAACCTCTGGTGTTGGCGTTTGGTGATGGTTTGCGGTTAACTCGATGGTATTTATGGTTTTGCGGTATTAAAAGTGTCAAAAGCGTGCAAATAACCACGATAAGTTGGGCTGCGGTCGGGAACAGAGGGTATAGATTGGATTGAGTTATGTTATTAAAATAGCAGGTGTTAGATGTGTAATTAAAGTTGAGATGGAAAATGCTTTAATTGTGTCATAGCCTAGAAATTAAAAAAAAAGTGGGAAAAACAGTCGATTTAGTATTTCACGCTCAGCAAATCCAAAAATTTGTTTAGTTTTCTTTAATTTAAGGTACTCTTTATATTTGTAAGATTACACTGGGTGTAACGTCCGCAACGGAAAATGGGGTTTTTCTTTAATATAACAGAATGAATTTCAATAATTTGGTTTTCCAAACTTGCTTTATAAACAGAGTTTTTTATGCCCTTTAATCTGATAAAAAACTTTTATTACATACTTTTTTGAAAAAATTAATGCCAAAATGTGTAACGTCCGCAACGGCTTGAAAATACTCGAAAATTTGTTTAATATTATGTAATGGAACTAGATGTTTATAATGGATTTTTGCCTGTTGAATCTAAGTCTGGGCTTTAAATTGAACTAGGTTGTCAAGAACCCAAAAGACAGCCAAAATGTAATTTTTTACGCAGTAAATACGAAAACAAAATCTTTGGAAGCCGGTGATCGGGCGTACTCATTGGCTTTTGCATGTACATAAAATGGATGTCAGCTGTATAAACGTGAAGAGGCGAAAGTCCAGTATCCAAATCATTTTGTTTGGCCTATACTGAGGCAGGCAGATTTTAATTTAATACCTTAGGATACTTTCTACTTCGTCGAAGTGGTATAACCGCCACACTTAAGCGTCATAGGTCATAATAGACCTCGTCGCTATAGTACAGAGCTTGTATATTGTAGGCACATCCTTCTTGCCGAGCAACGTCCTCCAGGTACTATTGATGCCTACTTTGGAGTCTGCTAGTTTGTTTATCAGATGCAGATTGAATCTAGCTTTGTGGTTGAAGTAAACTCCTAGATAAGAAAAACCTGTTGCTTTATGTGTTAACCGGTCATACTGCTGCTCTGTAAATACTAGTTTGGTTGCGGATGGTGTCCGCTCTGATGGTACTGAACTTTCAGGATCAAGTAGCGAAGTGCAATTTCAAACAGCAGGAACAATGCATCCGAATTAAGTTCATGTCGATATTTTCAACATTGAGACCTCATTTTGCAGCAGATTGCTGCATCTATTCGAATGTGATTAGATGCTGATCAGATGTTTCAATTAGGCTTGCAATATAATCTGTACCTATTTATTACCATATTCATTTTTATAACCATTACTTGTAGAGTAAAAAGGGTATACTTAAGTCGTGCAAATGTATGTAACAGGCAGAAGGAATCATTTCCGACCATATAAAGTAAATATATTCTTGATCAGCATCAACAGCCGAGTCGATATAGACATGTCCGTCTGTCCGTCTGACCGTCTTTACGTCTGTCTGTAATTTTGAAAAATTTTGAAAAAAGTCATATCTTCTACTGTTTTGTAGATAGATGGTTTGTATTTTCCAGAGATAGTTAATTGTCGAAGAAATGCTGAAGAAATGATAAGGATCGGATTAGCGGTTCTCAAGCTATGAGCAAAAAAGTGAACCAAGCTCCCCCGCCACCCCCCGTCCCACCCATTCACAACCAAAACCGCACAATCTTAGAGAGAGAGAGAGAGAGCGAGAGACAGAGATAGAGATAAAGAGAGACACAGCAGGAGCACTGTATTCAGCTCATACTCCAGGAACAGAGTATGTTATAGTCGGGCTTGACCGACTTTCTCACTTTTTCTCTGTATAAACAGACTATACAGACTATAACAGACAGACTATAAGAGGTGAAGCCACAAATTTTAGCATGTATGTAGGTGTATACTGTAGCCAGATCAAGTTTGCTCCAGGTTTGGCAATTCCTTCTCCATCTTCTTCTAAACGCGAAAAACTGTCAGAGCTACAATTCTTAAGTTTGAACCTAGTGACTCAATATATATTAAGTAAGGCCCAACATCTATCTACTCTGTGTACCATAAGTGCGCCTGCCCATTTATTGAAATAAATTGTTAAATAAAAGGAATTTTAAGCAATAGGAACCACATTTCTTGGGACAGGGTATTTTGCTGTCGGGGCACTCCACCGCAACACTTACTTGTTTCTTTTTGTGTTTGAAATTCTAAAGGGGGCGCAGCAACGCACGCTGACTACCTGCCAGCTAATAAAATAAATAGTTATAGTTGCTTAAATCAAAAATAAATTGCCAACAAATTTTCTCATTTAAACCAGTTTGCAGTGAAACAATGCATTTGAGTCTTTCTATCCCTTTACATTTGCAATTCTATGCACTCTTTCATCTTTTCCAAAGCAATTCTTTTAATTCTTAAATATTGCCGCGAGCACACTAAAATAGGCCGAAATTAATGAATAGTGAGAGAGCGTGGCAACAAAATTTGCTCTGCATGTGCTGTGTGTGTGAGTGCTTTCATTTAAATTACGCCATCAGATTTGTTTCAAAGGCTAAAAATTTTAATTTATGAATCAGCTTTTCGATTTCGGCATTTCTTTTGAGCGTAATATGAGTGCTGTTATGAAATATGTACCCAAATTTTCGGCAATTTTAAAAAGGTAAGCTCGTGTGCGCCCAGCAAAAGTATGCAATTAAAAGCACTTCCATCATCAGTTTCTTTTTTCCCTCTTTAGAGGCAATCAAAAATCGCTACCCATTATATAAAGGGTGTAGGGATAATATAATAAGTCCCCCTTGGTGTATGCTTTTAACATTGCCGTCGACATATTGTCAGGCCCCTCCCAAAATGCAAAAAGAAAAGAGTGAAAAGCAGCTGCCGTCAACGCAAAAAGGAAAGAAAGAAAAACAGGCAACTGAGTGATGCGGCAACAATTTTTTATGCGTTGGCCGTAAAAGAAACCACAGTAGAAATTGCCTAAAAGAAAGATTAACTATTCCAATCAATTTTAATAATTTAAAATTTCTTTTAATTTGTGTTTAAGTTCTTAGTTCTAAAAATAGACTAAAGCTAGCTTTTTCATGCCAGCTTACCATATTAATTAAGTTAATTAGTTAAGTCATAAGATTTATTTAGTAATTTCAAGTTTTTTCTGTTTTTTAGCCGACAAACTTCAAAAAAGTTCTAAAATGTTGGGAATAGAAAAAATTTTACATTTGGACATTTTTTTGCCCAGAAGTTTGCAACGCATAGAAATATTTATTTCCGACCCTATAAACTATATGTAATGAAACGAACTTTGGTGTCATCCGAATTTTCCTATCTTAATCCTTAAAAAATATGCAAATATGCAAAATCCGAGGACTACAGATTACTAAGTCAACTTATGTTCAATTAAAGCATTTTAAACATTCTTTCTTGTTTCTCAATCCCCACTGTATTTCTTGCTGCATGAATTTATATCCATCACCTTTATTCTGCCCGTAACACCCGCTAAAAAATAAAAGGCGAAAAATTAAAATCTTAGCACAGCAAATTGTGCGCATTGAGGCGACAGACGCTGTTGCAACAGCTACAGAAAACTGAAACTGAAAAGTTCATGGACTAATTGAAAAGCTGCGGATGTTGAGCACCCGCACAGAATTTTTCATTCATTTATTTTATGTTGTTCTTCGTACATTTCCGTATGCTGATTAATGAACGATTTATGGGTAGGAAAAGTGTGTCATAATTAGCATATTATGCAAATGCACACAACCAGCAGCAAAACTGACCAAAATAAGTATACAGCAGCATAGAGATGGCTAAAGGCGAGCTTAACTGTCAGTTGAATTTGTGTTTTCAATTAACATGCAGCACGCTCCATTTACTCAAGACAATTTTTGGAATGACTGGTAAGCCCTCATAAGTATGCTATGGTTTTTCTCTTCTCTCATACTCCATCTCCTTCCATTGTCCCGTACAGTATAGTACAATGATTTCATTGTTGTAATTAAAACTTTTTGTCAATGTTTACATTTAGGATTTCTGTGTGCATTTTGGGAAACGACTTAGGCAAATTGCCAAGGCAGCTTTGGTAAACAGCAAAATGTGAGCTTTCGCTTCAGCTTAACCCTTAAGCAGTTTGAAAGTAAAGTAAAAGAAAAAAACGCAAATACCACAAAAGTGAAAAGTCCCTGAGCGGACGCTAAATTTTTCCATACTAACTAATTCTGCAAACGAAGCTCTCACTTACTGCGTCACGTACTGCAACAGCTGATTATTATGCAAAACGAAACCTGGCACACAAAAAACTTTCTATCCTTCGCTAAGAAATAATTTTCAACACGCTTTCCCGCTGACTGATTGATTGATTGGTAGATTGATTGAGCTCAGGTATTATTTTAAGTGAAATGTTTTTGTTTATCACGAAGCCAATATTCCCAGAGAGGGGAAGTATGAAATGCAACTAATTGTTTTAAATCCTAGTTAAAGAATAACTGCAATATCATTCTGTCAAAGTTCTTATAAGTTTCAATTCCAGGGAGCCTTTTCTGTTAACTCCCGAGTCAAAAATGATCACAAAATTCTCTAGAATCATAAGAGCAGTTCTGGAAACACCGTTTTCTGAAAAAATAAATTAATAAATTGAATTTAGTTTTTAGGCAAGAAAAGGGTACCAATGTAAGCCCATACATGCTTGAAGTTCGGAAAAACCTCATAAGTTTTCTGGAACCAATAGTTAAGGTCTGTAAGCCGGTTCCAGCTAAATTTATTCTTATTATATTAACAAGTGGCCCGACTGTAATATACTCTGTACTTGGAGTAGCAGCTGAATGCAGCGCTGCTGAACAAAAGATGTCGCCACAACTTGCTTTAAACAATGCAATCTTCCTAACTCTATATCAGTCTGGCTTTGGCCGAGCGCGGCGGTGCCTGGAAGAATTGTTAGCATCTAAGTTATATTAAACAAACTTACTCACAACTGTATCAAATACAGAATGGCAATACTATCTTGCCATATTGGCGACCCGCGACGATTGAAACAACAAATATACAATTTTCTGCTTCAATTCTCTAAGGTAATAATCACTCCGGCCACAGACTCACACACACAGGCACTATACAAATAAGCGCCAAGAATTTCACAACTGTGTGAATGATATGACGACAAAACTGGTAATCCATTAGACACAGTGGCGTAGCGTGTGATCATGCCGCCCGGGGAGGAAGTCGACTTTTTCCGCCCATTTCCCTTTCACCCACTTTACATTCACTGCGTTCCTTAGGGTGAACATCTGAAAAGTAACTTTTTAACTCGGCTATTTTTCAAATTTTTCCTCATAACTTGAGAACCGCTCATCCGATCTTCATAATCTTCGGCGAATTTATTTTGCTAATTACTAACTATCTCTAGAAGGTACGAATCGTCTATCTTCAAAACTGTAGGAGATATAACGTTTTTTCTAAATTGCGGGGGCGGGAGGGGGCGTGGCCAAAATTTGAAACAAACTTGATCTGCGTGTAGATAAAAGAAGCATTTGTCCCATACATGTCAAAGAGATAGAGATCTCTTACCATCTCTGAGATCTTGGTGTTCTCTGTTCATACATTCAGACGGACGGACGGACAGACGGACATGTCTATATCGACTCGGCTGTTAATGCTGATCAAGAATATATATATAAATAGCAAATAGCTCACACCCACTTACCACCCACTTCAGGCCCACATCCCACCCATTTTCCGCCCACTTCGCACCTACATCCCACCCACATTCCACCCACTTGCCACCAACGTACCGCACACTTCCCGCCCAAATCGCACCCACTTCCCATTTACATCCCACCCACTTTCCACCCACTTTCCGCCCAAAGCCCACCCACTTTCCGCCCACTTCCCACCCACATTCCACCCACATCCCATCCACTTCACATTTCCATCCCACCCACTTCCCGCCCACATCCCACCCACTTTCCGCCCAATTCGCACCTACATCCCACCCACATTCCACCCACTTGCCACCCACATACCACACACTTCCCGCCCTCTTCCCGTCGACTTCCCGCCCACTTCCCATTAACATCCCATCCACATCCCTCCCACATCCCACAAACATCCCTCCCACTTCCTGCCACATTTCACCCACTTTACATTCACTTACCACCCACTTCCAAAACAACTTCCACCCACATCCCATTCACTTCACAGTGAGCATCCCGGCGATATTTCCAACATCGGAAAATAAAAATAAAATAAATTTTCATTTTGACCTTTTGACCGAGTTTCAAGCCAATCGTATGAAAAATAGTTTTTG
This sequence comes from Lordiphosa clarofinis, assembly GCA_018904275.1. NCBI lineage: Eukaryota > Metazoa > Arthropoda > Insecta > Diptera > Drosophilidae > Lordiphosa > Lordiphosa clarofinis. The sequence continues at coordinate 524,112 of JAEIGQ010000003.1, forward strand.
CATGCAGAATTTTCCGGGAATTTGTCGACCGTCATTTCAAATTTTCCAACTTCGGAATATAACATTTTAAGCTATTTCGTATTCTATACTTACAAACCGAGTTTCAAGCCAATCGAATGATAAAAACTTTTTTGGAATCAGAATTTTCCGGCCAATTTCCTCGTGTGCGGATTTTCCAAAATCTCTATTTCGCGTACTATGCTTACAACTTATGTTTTGTTATGTGTAATTTTGAAAATGAGTTTGGCGCTAATCGCTGGCAACTAAAGTTTCGCCAATACAACCTTGACCACCCACTTTCCACCCAGCGGGGTGAATTTTCCGGAAGATTGGTATGCAGTTGTTGTCGAATTTTCACAATAGATCTTTGAAAATGAGTTTTGAACTTGATTGGATGAAAAACAAAAAAGTTTCATACAACAGTTTTCCGCGAATTTCCCAAAAATATTGTTCGGTGTTTGTTAATTATACCCGTTACTCGTAGAGTAAAAAAGGGTATACTAAAGTTGTGCAAATTTATGTAACAAGCAGAAGGAATCATTTCCGACCATATAAAGGATATATATTCTTGATCAGCATGACGAGCTGAGTCGATTAAGCTTTGTCCGTCCATCTGTCCGTCCGTCACACTTTCTGTTTCTACGCGAACTAGTTCCTCAGTTTTGAAGCTAGCGAGCTGAAACTTTGCACAGAGTCTTCTTTTGTCTGCACTCTGCTAATATCTCGGAACCGACCGGATCGGATGACTACTTCTTGTAGCTGCCATACATATGATCGGTCGGAAAATGGGAAAAAATGTTTTGTTCCCAATAATTCAGCTCACAAACATGTTCATCGCTAACCGTTGAGACAAGCTTTTTCAAGTGTATCAAAACTTGGGCACAGACGATCAAATATGTATGTTTTGCAACAAATACGCTTAAATTTAACATAGTCTCTTCGCAGTGTATAATATGGTTTACACATTACACCTGTTTTACAGATTCGATTACTTCTAAACTGATGTATTTAATATGTAAACCCGCGGTGAATTTAGAATTCTTTCTAATTACATGCTCTGTAACATTAAAAAATGCTGCCTGATTTGCGATAATACACCATGAAAATTGGTAATAAGCTCATGGCTTACATAATCCTAACAATATATAAGTCAGTTGTCTTGCCTAACATCTCCAGTCAGTCCTGAGAGCAGCACTTAATGGATATTTCAGCATCTTCTTATCAGTCAATTTGTGGTGTTTCTTCCGAATGGCATAATGAGGCTCGACAATGTTTTTCCATATCCGCAAGATCGCAAAAATGTGATCATGATCATGAGTGGGACTTTGTTTTGAAAAAATGTATTATCCGTTGTGGACCACATGCCAAATGGATTCCTGCAGTCAACAAATGTGAACCTTACAATATATGTGGTCCTCATCAAAAATGGAATGATATTGAAAGAAAATGTAAGGCTGATCGTTATCAACTTGGTAGACTAGTTTTCGATCCCTCAGATGCAGATTAATAAAAGGCACAGACTTTTATAAATGTTTATTTGATTTATTAGACCTGAATGCACTTTAAAAAAATCTACTGAAGAAATGAATATTACTGTTCTTTGCAAACTGCAGGGCAAATTTATTATTGCTTACGTATACGTATTTTTTATCCCACTTGGCAAGTATAAGCAAGTATAAGTGAGCAGTCAATACGGCGTATATGTAGTGTGAAAACTAATTAGCTGATAAATTGAATGTACTTCAATAAAATGAAAAAAAAGGCTGAATGTGTTGTTGTAAAGAATAATGAAACAATAGAACAATCAATTATAATTCGTATTCAGAATTCAACTAATCTGATTCATTTGTTAGTGCATTAGAAAATCAATTAATATGATTAAGTGCCACGGGGGGAATATTTAATACATAAAAGGTATTTGTAAGAAGGGAAAAATGTGAATGTTAAATACCCAACTGGATTGCTTTAGGCTGTAAATTTAAAGAAGTATCAAATATTACACACATAATATTAAATAGTTCATTTCCCTCTCAACTGAAAAGTAAAATTCCCATGACTAGGTCAAAAGCAAAAGTCTCTATAGGGAATGGAGGCCCGGTTTTTTGCTCAAATCACGCTGTATTACACTCTTTAAGACGGTTGGTTGTTGTATAGAAGCATAGAATGTTGCTTCTCCTCTGTGCAAAGTTTCAGCTCGATAGCTTTAAAACTGAGAGACTCGTTGGCGTAGAATCAGACAGACGGACAGATAGACAGACGAACGGACAAATCTAAATCGACTAAGCTCATCGTCCTGATCAAGAATATATATAGTTTATATGGTCGGACATTAATATGTCTATGCGTTGCAAACTTCTGGGCAAAACATTGTACTTGAATTAAGTACAAACTGTGTAAATAGTACGGTAAGTAGGAAAAGTCTTGATTCAAGTACAAAACTCTTATTTCAAGTGCGATCTACTTGTTTTAAGACTGTTTGGGATATTTTAAGTACATTTCGAACTATTTTAATATATTTATGCTCATACTTTTAATTTTTTATGGTCTGAAGCACAACCCGACTTACTCTCAAAATAAGAAAACATTTTTTTGGCTTAAGCCTACATAATTCTAAGCTTTCCCAATTTGTCCTTGAAACTGGATCTTTGTGTAATATCAAAACTCAGAGAAAATGAAATAACCAAAGAAAAAAGATGTTTATACTGTAGGCCAGGAATTTACCCTCACTCCACAATAAAGTGAACCAAGTGGGAATTAGAAGAACAGATTCAACTTAAAAGAAGAAGAAGAAGTAAGGAGCTTCCAAGTCAGTCTATTTTAAGCTTAGTCCAAGAAATTTTTTATTTAAACTAAGTACGATAATTTCTTAAATTTCTACAGTTAGTAGGTACGAAAAGTTCTTGATTCAAGAACATTTGCTTTCATTTAAATATTAACAGTCGTTTTTATATTCTAGAATGATTGGAACTTAATTTAAGTGCATCCAAGAACAAAACATGCTTGAAATTTTAAGTACAAAATGGTATAAATTCTATAGCTGAACCACATACTTGACTAAAGCTGTAATGTAGAAGATTATCTAAGAATAATATGAAAATTAGGCTGATTTCTTATATGAGTTTTTGGATCAATTTGCTTTTATCTCTTCCATTTGAGTTCCTTTCCATCTTCTCCTACTTATCTGACACAGTCCATTTATTGATTCTCATTGTATGCTCATGCACAAACACGTTGGCAACTTAATTTGTATTTATGCAATTATTTTTATATTACCATTTTAATTGATTTACACCAGCAACAACATCATTTTGCCATTTTTATTCGGAATGTACGTTGGTGTCATTAATTTGGGTAACCAAACTTCTTAACCATATAAAACGAAATAAGGGAAAATTAAATTCATTGTGGCATGTAAATCATTGTAAATTTAATTGAAAAGATTAAATATTAAAAAATATCAATATTTAATTGATTACAACGCAGCAGAAGCAGCTCAACTGCATTAATTTGAGGAGCTGTTACCATTTTTTCAGCTGTTTTTTTTTTCTTTTTCGTATTTTTGTTGTTGTAGTAAATAAAGAGGCGGTTCCCTGACATGCATAATAAATTTTAACTGATATGAGAAAAATTGATACACTTTGGCTGTGTATGTGAGAGCTTGCAGATGGGTTTTATACGATTCGGGTAATGAAAATGAATTCAGCTTGCAATTAAGAGACGTTCAGGATTATATAACACTGTGCAACAGTCAAAAAAACTACCAAGCACCACTATGCGGAATCGATAGTGCTACCCGAACTGAGTAAATCCCTATCAGCGTTTGGCTAGATTGGTAGCACTTTTTATACCCGTTACTCGTAGAGTAAAAAGGGTATACTAAAGTCGTGCAAATGTATGTAACAGGCAGAAGGAATCATCTCCGACCATATAAAGTATATATATTCTTGATCAGCATTAACAGCCGAGTCGATATAGCCATGTCCGTCTGTCCGTCTGTCCGTCCGTCCGTCTGTCTGTATGGACACCTAGATCTCAGAGATGGTAAGAGATAGAGGTTTGACATGTTTGGGACAAATGCTTCTTTTATCTGCACGCAGATCAAGTTTATTTCAAATTTTGGCCACGCCCCCTCCCGCCCCCGCAATTTAAAAGAAACGTTATATCTCCTACAGTTTTAAAGATAGACGATTCGTACCTTCTAAAGATAGTTAGTAATTAGTAAAATCAATCGATTTGCCAAAATTAAAAAAAATTATCAAGATCGGATGGACGGTTCTCAAGTTATGAGCAAAAATGTAATACAAGCCCCCCCTCTACCCACCCTTCCACCATAAAACAAGTAAGATCGTTGCAGTCGAGTTGCCCGACTTCATAATACCCTGTACAATTGACAAACACACACATACACAAACAAAAACACACGTACACATAAACGCATTTAAAAACACGCACTCACACACACACACACACATGCACACGCACGCGCAAGCAAAGCGTGTGGGGAGCGTCAATAACTTCTGTGTTTTTGCTCAGATCTCATTGTGCGTTTTAGAATAGATAGATTAAGGGCCTAAGATAATATATATATAATAAAGATATAAATATAAAGATTTTCATGAGTAACGGGTATATCAAAGTCGGTTAGAGCCGACTTTAACTTACGCTCTCGTTTTTTATGGACCCTCAAAGTTTTTGAAATTGGGTGTGATAACAAAAAAAAGGTGTCATCAGATTTGGGCATACAGCTCATTCAGTTTTAGTGATAGCTGCAAACTGTCTTCGGCAAAGTTGTAGCTTACAGTCCGCAAAATAAATTTTTTTTACAAAGATTTTCAAAAAAATTTTCATTTCCGGGATTTTTTTTTAAAAACTTTTTTGAAAAATCGTATTTTTACTTTTTCGAGTATAACTTTTAAAAAATCAAAGTTTTTGGCATACATTCTTTGGGAAAAATGAAGCTTTTGAGATAACAAATATCTGTTCTGAACAAGGTTTTACAATCTGAACACTTCCACAAAGAAAAGCAAGCTGAAAAGAAAATTCGCATGAACACTGACTTCATGGGTCCATGAGGCAGCCACTTCGATCTTTTCTCCTGGTGGCCGTCAAAGTGTGCAGTTGTGCAATGTAAACCTTTTCTCGAAGATCATTAAAGTGTTTAACCTAACCTAGCTACCCACCAGAGTGGGCCTCAATCAACTAAAATTTTTAGTTAGTTGATTAGTCAACTAAAATTTTAGTTGATTAAATTCAACTTGATTAAATTTAACTTTAACTCAACTTGACTAAAATCAACTTGATTAAATTTAACTCTAAGTCGACGTGACTAAAATCAACTTGATTAAATTTAACTAAAGTTAAACTTAGTTGATTGAATTCAACTAAGTTGAAAATTTTAATCAAAGTTACATTTTCAACTATTGTTTTATTTACAAATCAATGTACACTTTGATTTATGAAATAGTTATGGAAACCAATAATTCAAAAAAAAAATCTGTGCGATTTTTGATGGCAAATTTTTCCAAAGAGATGAGTCGTTTCGACGGACGCAGTCTCGGTTGCATTATGAACCCGATGCCAAATGCGGATCAGTGGACATCATTCCAGTTCTTCAAATTTTATATTCCATTTGAAAAGAAAGCATGGAGATGATGTATACGCAGAATATAAGGAACACATGCAAACCAACAGAGCCAAATAAGATATAGTCACAAGACTCTTTTAACAATGATTTGGCGAAATATGTTATAAACACAATGATTCCACTTCGCGCAATTGAGGACCGATATTGTAACCAATATGACGAAGGCCAATATGGCAAAAAATAAATAAATTAAGTTGAATACTTAATCAAGTTGATAAAGAAGTTTATTCAAGTTGGTTTTTAGTCATGATTCATTCTTTATGCTGTACTATGTTCTTCATACTTACTCATCCATGGTTCGGGGTTAAGCATGGTAAAAATTATGGCAATGTAGTTGTGTGTGGCCATTTGTGGTATTGAAAAGTAGTTTCTTAAGCATTTAGCGGTTTTGTTACCGTGGAGATCCGTTAGCTGTGAATTGCGCTTATGCATTAATCCTAGCATGATTTTCCGCTTGGTTGAAGGTAAAGTTTGTTTGGCAATATAACGTTTTCTGATCCTCTTTGGTATTTTTCTGCGACTTAATGATTTGTCAGTAACGGAAAGTGGTTTGAAATATTTTTTATGATCTTGACTATATTTTGTACCATTGGTCATCAATGGTACTAACCGCTGATTAACATTGCCATAATCATGGTTATATATGTAGTTGTGTGTGGTCATTTCGGGGCTTAAAAAGCAGTTTCTTAAGCATTTAACGGTTTTGTTACCATGGCGATCCATTATCCTTGAAATGTGCTTATTCATTGATCCTGGCATTATTTTCAGCTTAATTGGCATTAACGTTTTTCATTCTTACTATTTTTTTTTAGCCTTTTTTCCATTCTTTTCGCGATTTATAAAGTCGTCAGTCACGGTAAATAGGTTAACAAAACTCACCTACAACAAAGTCTGTAATTTATATCGTGTGACGGAGTGTACTTAACTAAAAATCATATACTAGTAAAATCAACTTTGCAATAGTTGAATTTAGTCAAGTTGAATATTTAATCAAGTTGATTTTATTCAAGTTGATTTTTAGTCATGAATAAAATTTATTCATTCTTAAAGTTGATTTTTAGTCATGAATAAATTTCAATCATTCTAAAAAGTTAAGTTGATCAACTATTAGTTTTCAACTTTCAATCAAGTTAAAAAAATCCCCACTCTGCTACCCACGCTTATACATACGTTTGTGTGTATGTGTTAGTAGCGTTGCACAAGAATTGTGAAGGTTTTGTCAATAATAAGACACAGAAACCAATTGTGAGTATTTTGTGTAAGCCTTTCGCATAATTGCAAGCTGAATGAACCAGTTTTTCATACCTAGATCTGGCCAAGCACACAGCCAGCTCAGTGTCCTACACCGTACCGTACATTGGTTCTGGCCTTCCGTTGGAGAAATCCCAAAAGTTGGGTGAAAAGCATTCATATCTTCAGTGGTGTCATCCCTCTGGCGTAAATATTGTTAATTTTTATAGCTGACGCTGCCTTATAAATATTTAAATTCTAATCTAGGTTGGCACCAGAGAACTGCAATGCGTAGTCATTAATGCGTACTACGTGCGTACTACGTATTTTTTTAAGTACGCATATGTACGCATACGCATTAGAAATAGTAGGCTACGCATACGCACACTACGCATTTCAAAAAAACTGAGTATGCGTACTACGTATACGCAAAAGTTGAAATACGTATACGTACGCTGAAGCATTTGAAAAAGTACGCATTATATACGTACTTTAACTGAGCAGTAGACATTTTCATTTTGCTTCATTTATGCTTCATTTGTGCTTCATTTATGCGTACTTTGTAATTTCTATGGAAAATCTAAGTGTCTTCGTTACATTTTTGTTTTTTTTACTTAGCGGAATACTTAGTTAGCTAGTTTATCATGTTTTGAGTTAATTTTAGCCAGAACTAATCCTCGGTCTTTCCGTGAACAGTAATCTCGTTAAAATTTTATTATCATAGCTATTAATCTTCTTCTAAATATAAAATAAAGTCGCGCGTTTAAAGTTTAAATTTTCTAAAAAATTTAGTAGTTGGCAATTGTCGAATGGCAAATCGGTCTAAAAAACCGCGAAATTTGCAAACATTTTATAAGTTTAGATTTTTATGAATAATAAGTAATTGGCAACTGTCGACGGGTAAATATGGGTTGTAGGCCACCCAATTTATTTAATTAACGAGTAAATAGACTAGTAAGGAGGTGAAGATCAAGTGGTCCAAGATCGCCAAATTTGCAAACATTTATTATGACATTAGATTTTTATAACGAATACGGGCGAATAGATGGTGATGATGGTGAACCACGCGAACCATGGATGACCGTTATCCACAATTTTCTCAAGTAAATTTGTATTAAATACTACCAGATGTATGGCATAAGCGTTATTCAAAAATAGTTCCAATTGTAATGAGTGTTTATTTATTCCATGGTTATGTTTGTTTGGCATTATTACATTTTTTTAATCCTCTTTGGTATTTTTCCGCGATTTAACGATTTGTCAGTATTAGACAGTGGTTTGAAAAAGTTTTTAAGATCTTGGCTCTATTCTCTACCCTCGGTCATCCGTGGTATTTATCGCGGTTCAGTATTGTCATAGATAGGGCAATGTAGTTATGTGTGATCATTTGTGGCTTTGAAAAGCAGTTTCTTAAGCATTTCGCGGTTTTGTTACCATGGAGACCTCTTAGCTGCATATTGGGCCTATGCATTGATCCTGACATGATTTTTCACTATCTCCAAAGTAAAGTTTGTTTGGCATTATTAGATTTTTTGATCCTCCTTGGTATTTTTCCGCGATATATTGATTTGGCAGTAACAGACAGTGGTTTGAAACAGTTTTTAAGATCTTGGCTATGTTCTTTACCTTTGGTCATCCTTGGTATGTATTAATCGCGGTTTGGTATTGTTATAGACAGGGCAATGCAGTTATGTGTGATAGTTTGTGGTCTTGAAAATCAATATCTTAAGCATTTCGCGGTTTTATTACCATTGAGATCCCTTACCTGCGAATGGCGCCTAAGTATGCATTGATCCTGACATAATTTTTTACTTGGTTGGCAATTACGTTTTTCATAATTACTATTTGTATCCTCATTGGTTTTTTTTTGGCGATTTAATAAGTCTTCAGTCACTGTAAATGGTTTAATTATCTCACCAATCACAAAGTCTGTAACTAAATTCGTTTTACATTCGTGTACTCTACTACTTTTTGTGTACCAAACATAAGTACGATACTTTGTACGGTACTTTGAGAATCCTGAAAAAAGTGCGTATACGCATTTGTTTTGCGTATACGCACAGATTTTAAGCGTAGTGTGCGTATGGCTCAAATTTAAATAAGTAGTGTACGTACTTTTGACGTATGCGTAAACGTAGTACAAATAAGCATACGCATTATGAAGTATACGTATACGTATTTTTTTAAAAATACGTATTGAAGTACGCATACGTTTTTTGACATGATACGCATTGAAGCATTGAAGCATTTGAAGCAATACGTATGCGTATACGTTTTTGATACGTTTTGCAGTTCTCTGGTTGGCACCACTAGTTCCATGTAGAAAAAGTGAATTACATCTAATAAGTACCTCGTCTATGAGACACTGCTGACGCCCAAAGTGCTTCGCTTGCATGCAGTGCTCTATATAAGCTCGTCAAAGGGTGCTCCCGGAATCGAGGATTGAAAGTTGCTGGTGGCTATACCAGACCCCTGGCTTTGGCTTATGTCCCGCACCTGATTTCTAGTGCGATGACATAGGTGTTGTCTCTGACCAGACCTCTTTGGGATCGAACTTGCATTTTCGCACCAATCGAGCCTAACCTAAGTGGGCCATAATTGTCCCGCAATCTCTGGAGGAAGCTTAAAGGCCACCTCACTCATAGCTGACGTGTACTGCCACCATATGGTGCCTATGACATGTTGGGTCTATTGAGGTTATAGATCATCCGTCGCTCTACAGTGGTACCTGCCTACACCACATCGGATATATTGAGGTTACGACCACATGGTGTACATAACCTGCCCAGCCTATTGATATTATTTTAGTGTCGTTAATCCAAGTTTAAGACCGACTATGAATACTCTTTGGTGGTACAGAGTTTACTTATTTTGTTGAGAAAAGTGATTTAATTGGCTCCACCTACACAATGTTATACATCAAATTAGACCATAACTAAAACAAGGAAAATTTTTTGGCGAGAGATTCAGCCCTGTTTTTAGAGATGGAACTTCAATTGGAACATCTGCTGTTCTAACTAGATTTTCTAATAGGAAAATGAAATCTCTCGAAGTTCTGTGGCACCGACGAATTTTTTGAGAGATTTACAAACCAACCGTCGGCAAAATCTCTAGAGATTTCTGTGGCACCCCCGAATATAATTTACTTTGAAATGAATATGTTTTAGAGTACCTTGTTTTTGGGGGAAACCATGCTGCAACGTAATGAGATAGGGTTATAAGCGAGAAGCTTTGTTGAAGGGATCCTTTTCTGTTTCTACTTACTCTCGGTCCTAAAGGATCATGGTAGGGTGGGCGTTCTCACAGCTTTGTGAAAACATAACCAACAAAGCCTTGTGGATTTATCTCAACTTTTCCTTTCTATCCTGTCCCTGTTCTGCAGCCTAACTATCCTACTCCCGTCTAGCCACCTCCCGTTACCAATATTGCACACATAAGCATACGAGCTCCTAACCTGTTGGTAATATTTCCTGAACTCATCCCAGCTGACCAGAGAAAAAAGCCGAAGCCAGCGCGTGCTCAACCAAAAGTTAGCTACCATCTGCTCTACCAATTACACACGTTGCATGCTACACGGATCAAGAATATACTATATATTGTTTATAGCAATCTTTGCAATGGAAGTGGCCAAACAGACTTTGTCAAACTTAAGAGCTGACCCACAATGACCAAATTTTAAAGCAAGAATAATATAGTTGAACTAAGGCGCCAGCTTGGTCTATAATTTTGTCTAAAAGAGATTCGTTTTATAGGCGGAGATAGATTTTGTTTTCCACTTCTCATGTTTCCTTTATTTTTCCCCGATTATATTGTTTCTTTATATTGAGTTTACTAGGTCATCTAATGTTGGTTTTATTTCCTTTGTTCTTTTCTCTCTCACAGACTATTTTTGTGTGTACTAATATTTGGGGGCCATTTGCCTTTGTTTATAACGCACACGCATGAAAGAAAAGACAGAGAATACGCTTAAAGAGTTGTCAGTTGATGTGACAGACAGCAGGGAACCAACCAACAAAACAAAAAAGTTGTGAATTATTAAAAATGCTTTCAAGCTTTCAGCTGCAAAGCGTCGCGCGGTTAAATTAAGGGATAAGTGCAGCACACACATACACACACATATATATATTGAAATGAAATTTTCATGAGATTAGACTGTGCAGATAATATGCATGCTTTTTGATTAGAAAGTACGTAAATACTTGGGGCCAAAAGCGAGACCGCATCATAAAACAGCCTAAGAAAATTCAAATAAATATATAATAATGCGGTTAAGGGCGAAAGTATGCCACAAGCTTCTTCCTATTCTTTATTTTGTTTGTTTAAATTGGTATAAATGCGGCACGCGTTGGGACAAATGCCCCAAAATAAAAAAAAAAAAACAAAAAACACCTAGAGGGGCGAGAGCGGGGCAAAGCTGCTTTGCTTTTTTGGGTTCTTTTTTTCGACTGATTTTGCTTGGAGCAAAACCTCATAATGTTTGTCAAAAGACAACCTTGAATGGGGAACAAGTTTTTCTCTTAGAGCCTGCACCTCTGGGAGCTGTGCTGTTTAATTAATTAAAGGTGTTAAAATAAAATAAAGACTCGCACTTAGGAAATGGCTTGCTTTTTACCTTTCTATGTGTGTGTGTGTGAAAAGCTGAAGGCAGGTAAGCATTCACATGTGCATGCTTTTTTATAAGGTAAGATGATTTTAATTTTGTTTAGCAGTTTGTTATTGAAGCTTACTGACAAAAAAAACCCATTTACCAACGGTATAAAAGATACATATAAAGGATTTCGGTAAGATAAATGCTTTGCTCGTTTCAAGTGCTGGAAGATGTTCTTAAAGTGTGAAAATCTTACAGATTGGCTCAGTACTGAATCAGAGCTAAATCAACAGTAAAACAGTACTGAAATCAGTCATGAATTGGAAGAATTCCTACTTCTCAGCCCTGAATCGGAACGGACAAAGCCAAGACAAAACAAACAAAGAAGTGCGTCGTCCCATCTTCATAACACCGATCTAATCTTATCAATTAAGCAAGTCTTATATTGTCAAATATTAAGTTCAAGCAGCAAAACTTTCTGCTGAATTGTAGACAAGCTGGATTTATCACTGACAGTGGCGTCGATAGCTGTTTGCAATGGAGGGTGATGATTTTTTATGTTTTTTTTTCAGTTTTATTTATTTTTATCAGTAATATTCCGGTCTTCTATCAGAAAATTGAAAATCAAAGAGACTTTCGATAGACGGGGAATTTTTTTAGAGTTTTCATTCAAAAAACTTTGGATTTCATCTATGGTTTCCTTCTAAAAATTTTTCTTTTAACAAGTGAAAAATAAATATTTGAACGACTTACTCCAAGAATAAAAGGTAATTGCCCCGTATAAGTCCCCCTTAGTTTAAAAAATTGCTTTGATGGACCGCGAACTATAAAGAATTACCATGAAATAATATTGCGGCGGTCTGCCATGGTTTCTTATAATAAACATTTAATATAATAATATTAAAAATCAAAATTTTAAATTGAGCTCAATTGCTTTTTACTGTCTAAATAAAACAAGTAAGAGTGTTGCAGTCAAGTGCCCCAACAGCAAAATACCCTGTCCCAAGTAATGTGGTTCCTATAGCTTTGAAGTCCATTTATTTTAAAATTTATTTCAACAAGTGAGAAAGTCGGTCAACCCCCGCCAATAACGTACTCTGTACCTGGAGTAGAAGCTGAATGCAATGCTGGTTCTGCGCTCATCTCAAAGTCTCTCTCTCTCTCTTTTTCTCTCTCTCTCACTTTCTCTCTCGCTCTCTCTCTCTCTTTAAGATTGTGTGGTGTTAGTTGTGAATGGGTGGGAAGGGGTGGGGCAAAGGCGAAGTACTTTTTTGCTCATAACTTGAGAACCGCTGATCCGATCTTTATCATTTCTTCGGCAAATCGATACATTTTGCTAATTACTAACTATCTCTACGAAACGTCTATCTTTAAAACTGTAGGAGATATAACGTTTTTTCCGAATTGCGGGGGCGGGAGGGAGCGTGGCAAAAATTGAAAATAAACTTGATCTGCCTGAGGAGGAGAAATGCTGGTGCTGCGCTCATCTCAAAGTTTCTCACTCTCTCTCTCGCTCTCTCTCTCTCTCTAAATTGTGTGGTGTTAGTTGTGAAAAGGTGGCTAAAATTGAAAATAAACTTGATCTGCCTGCAAGTATAAGAAGCATTTGTCCCATACATGTCAAACCTATATCTCTTACCATCTCTGAGATCTGTTTGTTCATACGGACGGACGGACAGACAGACAGACGGACAGACGGACATGGCTATATCGACTCGGCTGTTGATGCTGATCAAGAATATATATACTTTATATGGTCGGAAATGATTCCGTCTGTCTGTTACATACATTTGCACGACTTTAGTATACCCTTTTAAAAAAGCTAGGTATCGAGACACTCGAAATTTTTGCGGAGCCCATCTAATTACATAGCTCAGAAAATCCGCTCGCGAAAATTGTCAGAGCGCATTTCCTGAGCGAGTACCGAGACACTCGAAATTCGCTTCGATTAACATGGACCTGCCAACTTGTTTTCCTGAAAACAGCTGATAAATTGTCGAAGGGGGTCATGAAATTATAAAACTTGTTTGATAATTGTCAGAGGTACCTACGAAAATTGAGCACGCAATGAAAAAAGTTAAAGCAAAGAAGACTAAAAAAACAAAGCTACCATTATTTGGAGAGCTCCGAGGTGGACAAACGTGTGGAGCTGATCAAAGTGTCGCTACAATTTTTATGGAATCTGGCCAATAAAAAGCGTTTTGATACGGGCAGCTCCGGTCGCTGCATCACTTGTGGCTGAGAATCTTTTTCGGTATGCTCTCCCGTTGATGTGGTTGGTCTGCCATTCGCCCAATGTGTGCACACCAAACGAGTCCAAACCTCCGTAGCCTCCACAGCCCACGGCCAAGCAGCACTGAACCTTAGCAGTCTCCATAGCCCATTGTAGCTGTGTTTATAGTTTCCGTTGCTCCAGCCGCTCCTGTGGCTACCTTTAGGTATTCAACTAATATGCATGGATCTGGCTGTGGCTTAATGTGCTAATTCTAATCGTTCGATGCGTTTTGGGTTGTCGCTATAGCAGTATGTCTTAGGGGATAAGTTCTGCTCAAGCAGGCCAATACAATAACAAGGGACACTGCTTATACCTTCACCCATACAAAAAATGCATCCATGCAATTGACCATGGCATTGTCTATGACCTTTGAATTTCTCCCAGTGACTTCCTTTATCAATAATCCTAACTCTTTAATTTTATTTGAATTAGCCCGCCAATTTCTTAAATAAGCAACAGCTGAATTTTTTGCTGTTGCCTGGTCACACTACATTGTCTGAGCGGCTCGTAAAATTATCAAACAATTTTCGCTGCGCAAAAATTTCGAGTGTCTCGATACCTAGCTTTAAATAAAAATTGAAAATTTAAGCTGTCATTTGAAATCAAAACGTTAGCTTTCACTCATCACAATTTGACCTAAAAACCGCACTTTTAACACTTTTAACCGCAATGATATTGAAAAACTGAAAATAATTAAAAATAAGAAGCATCAAAGGACTACCAACTATTTTTTTCTAAAATTTATAATACCAACGGTAAGTTTTTCAGAATTATTTATATTAGGAAAAAATTTGATTTTTTTTTTTAAATAAGAACATTTTTAATATTAAAATCCAAAAGTTTGTACCTTATCAGCAAAATCAAAACTTCGTATTTGGTTTTTCTGTAACGTCATTCAATGCAGATTACATTTAAACACAGTTGGTTTGAATAGGACACTTAATGTGGCCACACGATCAACAAATGTAATGATACCTCGCTAAACACACGTTTATGCAAATATCTCGTAAGCCTGACGTGCTGGGAGAAAACGGACAATTTATCTGAGTTCAGCGGCCAAAATACATAAGGAAAGGTCGCTATCTTTTCTGTTGCAAAAGTTGGCCTTATTTTGTAAACTTGTGTAATATTTCAAGCAATATAATAATTTGTATTTATAGTTGAAAAATTGCTCGTGGTACCGAATTGTCTGAAGAAAAACAGACGGATTAAGGGAATAAACATAGCTGGCATGAAAACTGGTAAAATTGCTCTTAATGAATCGATACCGAAGTACCATATCCAGATACCTAAAAGATCCAGATGGTTCTGCATATACCGCCGGCACTATTTCTTACCAACCATAAGCATCCGGACAAAACGGCACATGCGGCAGCTAGCGACTCAAGACATAATGAGCTGTATAAAAATGAAAGCGGAACTCGGATTAACAGTCACCAGACAACGTGTGGACCGAATTTTCCACGAAAATGTTAACCTCACACATCAAAACAAAGTTGGTAAACCTGGATTAACCAAAAATCATAAGGATGCTCGCATGCCATTTTATGAAATACACAATTTTTGCGACGTTTAGTTTGAACACATAATTTTTAGTGACGAAAAAAAATTCAATTTGGACGGTCCAGACGTGCCTCACAAATATTGGCGGTGGATAACTTATGATATGGTCTCTATCGGGGGTGCCACAGAAACCTCTTCCAACCAAATTCCAACCGAATTCCAGTTCTTAGGTGCCACGGAAATTTCTTTTGGTTGGTTTCAAACCTCTCATGTTTTGTTAGGAGATTTTGGAAAATCTTTTCTCACGGGAGGGCGCCACATCGACAGAATGAGTTGTGGGATGGAAACATATTCCTCGTGTTTTGTGCAAAACAAATTATTAAATTTTTCATTATATTTATACAAATTATGACTTAAACTTGAATTATTATTTTAAAATGCATCATAAAACACAAAACACAATAAAAAAATTTCAGTTAATCATCAATTTAACCCACAACTAAAATAAGAGAAAATTTTCGCCGAGAGATTCAGCCCTGTTTTTAGAGATGGAACATCAATTGGAACATCTGGTGCTCTAACTAGATTAACTTATTAGAAAATGAAATCTCTAGAAGTTCTGTGGCACCAACGAATTTTTCGAGAGATTTACAAACCAACCGTCGGCAAAATCTCTAGAGATTTTAGTGGCACCCCCGTATTTGTATTGTATTCCGACGGATGAATGCTGAAGCATAAATAGAGTCGATGGGCAATGAGCTTATTCAGTTTGCTAAGGATTTCATGGTGATATATGGACCTTTCAGCAGGACAATGCGCCAATTTATGTCCAGCTGTACATACTGTTCGATACTTTGAGACCCACAATATACCTTTGATAAAGTGGCCGGTAATAAGTCCGGACTTAAATCTTATTGAGGATCTACGGGGCATCATTGCGTAGTAGCGACTCCATTAGTTATTAAGAGTTCCATAATCCTGAATTCAAGTAGTTTATTCAATTATTTTGGATTAAAAATGAATGAAAAATATAAAAAAAATAGAGGGAAGCTAACTTCGGCTCGACCGAAGTTTATATACCCTTGGAGCTTGATATATGCCTGACAGTTTGTATGGCAGCTATAGTGGTTCAATTTCGACAAATCTTGTTGAAATTATGTAAAATCATTGAAAACTTATAAATACGAGCGTTGGGAGCGATAACATTGAAAACAAAAAAGTTTTTCTCACTCGAACTATTTTTCAGACCTAACTTTTTGTATGGCAGCTATACTATATAGTTGTCCGATTTTGACAAGGCTTAGTGAAATAATGTGAAATCATTAAAAACTTATAAATACGAGCGTTGGGAGCGATAACATTGAAAACAAAAAAGTTTTTTCTCACTCGAACTATTTTTCAGACCTAACTTTTGTATGGCAGCTATACTATATAGTAGTCCGATTTCAACAAGGCTTATTGAAATTATGTGAAATCATTAAAAACTTATAAATACGTGCGTTGGGAGCGATACCATTGAAAACAAAAAAGTTTTTCTCACAAAAACTAGTTTTTCAACCGATCGTTCCTATGGCAGCTATATGCTATAGTCATCCGATCCGGCCGGTTCCGACAAATGTGCAGCGTATTTGTACCAAAAGACTTCGTGCAAAGTTTGGTTACGATAGCTTTAAAACTGACGGAGGAGATAGCATAGAAACAGACGGACGGACAGACGGACAGACGGACATGGCTATATCAACTCAGCTCGTCATGCTGATCAAGAATATATATACTTTATGTGGTCGGAGATGCTTCCTTCTATGCGTTACAAACATCCGGACAATTTTAATATACCCTCTCCAAGGGTATAAAAATTACGTTTAATATAAAACTAAAACAGAATTTAGAAACTTTTGTTTTTTATACACTTGAAAAGTGTATTACAATTTTGCCCAGAAGTTTGCAGCGCATAGAGGGAACTATCTCCGACCACATAAAGTATATATATTCTTGATCAGCATGACGAGCTGAGTCGATTAAGCTTTCTCCGTCCGGCAGTCTGTTTCTACGCGAACTAGTCCCTCAGTTTTGAATCTAACGAGCTGAAACTTTGCACAGAGTCTTCTTTTGTCTGCACGCAGCAAACTTCTTGTAGTTGCCATACAAATGTTCGGTCAGAAAATGGGTTTTAGTCAGAAAAATATTTTTTTTTTTATTATTACCGCTCTCAATCACGGTCATGGGTAATATTAAATTTTTTTAAGCTGTTCTGGTAAGTTTGGTCGAAGTCGCTAACCGTTCAGACAAGCGTTTTCAAGTGTATCAAAACTTCGACACATACGAAGTTAGCCTTGCCTTTCTCGTTAATAGTACCTACTTATTTCCAGCTAACAATAAAAAATACAACAAAAGTGAAGAAAACAAGTGAAATGCCATGCAAAGTATTGCACATATATATATTTTCCTTAGGGATCTGGTGTGGAAGTGTTTGGTTTTTGTAGTGCAAAGTCTAATTCTGAACTATATGCAGCTTTTAACAATATAGCTAGGTATGTGTACAACCAAAAACGCTCGGACCACATATCTGAAAGTGCAGATTAAACTAATGTGATCAAATTGAAAAATGAATTTTTGAAAAAAACTTTCCGAGTTTCTCCAAACGATCATTTTTTATACCCTTTCCCATTTTAAATAGGAAAAATGGGATCATGATGTTGTTCAAATGTATGGAACAGGTTCGGAAGTATTTCCGACCCTATAAAGTATATATATTCTTGATCAGCATCAACAGCCGAGTTGATTTAGCCATGTCCGTCTATCTGTCTGTCCGTCTGTCTGTCTGTATGAACGCGTCGATCTCAGAGAAATTTTGCATGTATGTAGGTGTATACTGTACCCACATCGAGTTTGTTTCAGATTTTGAAAATTCCTCCTCCTCCATCTTTAAACAGCGAAAATCTGTCGTTTTCTCTGTACAAACGCGTAGATATCACAGACTATAAGAGGAAGATCCACAAATTTTTGCATGTATGTAGGTGTACCCGTACCTAGTTCAAGTTTGCTTCTGGTTTTGCAAATTCCTCCTCCATCTTCTTCTAACCGCGAAAAACTGTCAAAGCTACAATTTTCAAGTTGAACCTAGTGACTTAATATATATTCAGTAAGGCCCAACATCGATCTATTCTGTGTACCACAATGAGATCCGAACAAAAACATCGAAAATATGCAAGTGCGCCTGCTCATTTATTGAAATAAATTTTAAAACAAATGGAATTCTAAGCTACAGAAACCACATTTCTTGGGACAGGGTATTTTGCTGTCGGGGCACTCAACCGCATCGCTTTTACTTGTTTTCTATCTGTTTTACTGTGACAGCTGTGACTGCCTGTTAAACTGATTTGACTTCGTGTGACTTCGCTTCGGGGACACCGTTTTGACTCAATCGAGATGATAAGAGAAGAATCGCAAAAGGCTCTGAAAGTCATTCCGAAGGAGGACTTTGCCAAGTGCTATGATAACTGGAAAATTCGATGGGGATTTTATTTTGAAGGGGATGAAATAAGCAAAATTTTCAAAATATCAGAAAATAACCTTCCGATTTGATGACAATAATATTTTAAACATTCCCTTATAATCGTGGATTTGCTTGAGAGCTCTCATATTCTTGCACAAAATAATAAACAGCAGAGAGAATATCTTTTGGAGATACTAAATTTTGTCTCAATGAACTCGAACCTGACCTAAAAATGAACTCGCTACCTCAGACTTACATTACTTCCTATTGCTATTCGCCTTTGAAATCATTTACCAAGCAGCATTAAGTCGATTGGAACACTAATAACACTATCTTATTTAATGCAGTGACTCGGTCCGCACAATGGTCTGAGAAAATTTATACATACTTACTATATATGTCTGGCATGCCTCATTATTTGCCTGACTATTTCATTGCAAGATACAATAGTACCTGGATATATTTCGGAACTTCGAAATTAATTTACGTATATATCTCAATGCTTTATTTTGCAAAACAGACCGGTCGGAAACAGGTGAAAAATATGGGTGATCCATACTATTTAATACCTTAGCTGTGAATTGCGCTTAAGCATTGATCTTGGCATCATTTTCCGGTAACTATTATTACTTTATTTAAAATTAATTGGTAGTGTCTTGCGACTTAAAAAGTTTTAAATAATAAATAAGTGATTTTTATCGTTCATCGATACTGGATTATTTATGGATTCGCCGAAGGATTGGTAAATATCGGATGAACGATACTAAAGTAATGAAGTAGAAAGTACGCCGCTTTAGCGTTGCTAATACTGTTACTTTACTTGCAAAATAAATACACACTTTTTTCTATAAAACAGTTTTTTTTGACTGAAAATTACCTTGGACTACTGTAAGTATGTCAAAAACGCATATGAGTAACTCAGATGAAACTTCTAATAATTAGACAGTTTTTAAACCATCTCAGATTGACACATATAATAATCTCAAATGAAATTTGCTTCATGTAAAAATGCAAGTTGTATTATTCAACTTCATTTTGAATAAACAAATTCTCAATATTTTGCATTTTGGCTGGCTCGAGGTCGGTGGAGAGTTACAATTTAATGTAATCAACACAAATCAACAGAGATTAATTACAACAATTTGGAATAGCAATTGGTATGTCTGTACAACGATCGCTGTTCCAAAGATAACCACATCTTATCATCAGCAGACTTTTTGTATTGCATATTCACATTCAAACGACCACACAGACTCCCATATAAATCTTGATATCGCCGAATAACGAGTTGGGGACTCCAATTTGCTATGGGACGAGACCACGATTCAGCCTAGAATTCTGCTATGTTTATTTGAACGTGTTGCTTTTTTTGCTTTTCCAATTGTTGTAATTAATTTCTTTTTGCCGTTGAGCTCCGCAAGGTGGTTGAACAATCTGTCCAATGATCCTCCATAGCAGAGTCACGGCGTTTTTTGTAAATACACAGGGTATTTGTTTTGCTTGTTTTCAATAGGGAAACCGTTTTTTGGTTTTTATTGCAAACATTATGGCGTGCCGTCCATTATATTTCCATTGTTGTAATTAATCTCTGTTGATTTGTGTTGATTACATTAAATTGTAACTCTCCACCGACCTCGAGCCAGCCAAAATGCAAAACTTTGACAAAAAGGCAGGTCGCTAAAACCCATATACGTATAATTCTCAATAACTAAAATGCGGGTTCAAGAAAGAACATTTAAAATAAAATTACGTCAAATGGTTTGGGCCAAGCATAAAAGGCTTAAATCAAGTTATTAGCTTCTAAGACAAGGTTGAATATTCAATCACATTTAAAAGTAAAACGATCACCTATCAATAGTATCTTGTCTTAAAGATAGGACAGTTTATTAGGACAGTTAACTAAATGATTCACAAATACAATAGCTTAACTTCAGATTGCATTTTGGCCCATTAATTAGGCAAACAGTCTTATTTTACAGCTGTATTCAAAGTGGTTTCATTCCCAAAACTAATATTTGTTGTATAATTAATAATTGTCCAAATCAAATATTTTAATTTTAACTTTAATGGGCGCAACAGGGACATAAAGTTTTGGGAAAAAGAAATTAATCATACGACACGAAAAGGTGTGTGTTATCTGCATTTTTGTATAGCACAAAGTGCAAGAAACATTCAGTTAAAGTGCGAACATGGCGGCTTGCAATTGATAACGGCATGGAAGATAGCTAAATTTCCGTACAACCCATTCATACTGTGCGTCAATAAATTATTGACCTTTACCAAGAATACGTTAGTTTTAAAAATCCTACGATTAATTGTTTCTTTTAATATTACATATATGCAAATTGAAGATCAACTAAAAGGCTGTCAAATTATTTAATGTTCCAGACATACCAGATATAAAAATGATATCGCAAGTAAGAAAGTCGGTAGCAAATCCATAAATAATCTTGTTTATTAATCGTCTGCAGGAGGTACGAATTACCTACGAAACTGTGCAAGATTTGAGGTTTTTCCAAATTGCGGGAGCGAGAGGGCGAGTGGCCAAAATTAAAAAAAAACTTGATCTGTCATCTCTGAGAACTGTTTGTTCGTACTTACAGACTGATGGACAGACAGAATCGGCTGATGATGCTGATCAAGAATATATATACTTAATGGGGTTGCAAATGATACCTTCTAACTTTTCCATACTTATATTATTGTTCAAATTTAAATAGTTTTTAAATTAAATCTGCGCCGACTATTTATAATTGAACAATATACTTAATAATAGGCAACACTGCGTATGAGTAATCTAACGCACATATTAAAGCTTTAAATTAGATATCGCTTAAAACTTGAAATAGTAGGCGTATCAAAAATGGGCTTGTATGGTAGGTAGGGGAAGGCGTGGCCCGATCTTACATTATTTCGAAATAAAGATTTAGTCCAAGCATGTTTTGTGCCAATTTGGAGTTCAATATCTTAATTTTTGGATATTGTGCCAAAATCTCTAACATTTAGAATATGTCAAAATAGAGAGGCATTTCGCTCACTAAATAGTTTTAAAAATAAATCGATTAATGAGTTCAATAGCGCTTCCGATAGAATAGTACAAATCATCGATGAATAGGCGAGGTTTGTAATGCCATTTTACAACTGGACTTTTGTTTAAATCCTATTTCCCAAGTTTGGATATAATTTTTAGAACTTATATTACACTTCAGTAAATAAATTTTAATGAAATCCCAAAAAACGAGACCTTAGTAATTTTTCGAACCGCCACTTTTTCCAAAAAATGGAAGTAAACATTATTTAAAATCGCTTTTAAGCTATTTTTAAATTCAACTATTAAAACAGAAAGTCAACCAGAATGTAAATATTTGTTTTCATTCATTTTACAAATAATTTATTTGCTTTGAACATCCAAAGTCTATTTTTGTACCTCTTCCATCTTAAATGTTCAAACTACGAGATTTTTCAGCACTTTTTCCACATTTCTTACCTTTGTCAGTTACAAATTTGCAGTTGGCTATTTGAGCCTTTGAATTTTATCCTCTCCTTTGTTCTCCCTTCGTTTAACGTCTCAAGATTCATCTACTGTTTACAATGTGCAATTTTCACAAATATTTTGTGCAAACATTTTATTAAATTTTATTCTTGACTGCGATTACATTTCATAATTGTTTGCAATTTATTTGGTTTCACACGAAGAAATCTTTTAATTGGTTTTGGCCAAGCACTTCAAATATTCTCTCGACTTTTGTTTACGAACTTTTCACACTGTCAACGAAGATCGAGTAACAAATCGATTGAAAATTAAATTTGACTTTGATGCTGAATGGGCGAACTTTTGTTTGAAATTGTCTCTTGAACTTTTGCTTAACTTTAAATTTGTTGCGGCATCCGTTAGATACGAAAGTTTCATTCAATTTAATGATAGAACGGAAACGCGTCCAGACCCCTTGACGTTAGAAACAGAACTGAACATCTCGAGCATACGTCGGCGTTCGTTTGTCGGCCGTCCTTAAACTTCAATGGACACGATGCGGGTACTCGGTTTTGACGAGCCGAGGCGACTATACGCACAAATATAAATATTCGTTTTGCTCTTTCGGCGTCGGTTAAGCAGTGTGTGCTTTCTCTTAAATGCCAAACTGTTGATTCTTCATATGGCCGAAATACCAATTTGCCTGTAATAAGTTGCACTTGCTTTGCTTTCCAGTTTTTAATGTGGGGAAACTCTTGACATTTGGCCGCAAACTCCTGTGCCTCGTATGGCCTCATCATCCTCCTCGTCATCATTAGAACAACACATTAGACATTCATAGAAGTATGATGACAATTGTATTGTATTGTCTTGCTTGTTGCTCCATGAGATAACAATATTTTCATGTTCTGCAGAATGAAGAAAAAATATGGAATAAAGGGGACGGTTAATGTGTTGCTCTATATATTATTTAACTGAAAACTACATACAGTGGCGTAAGCAGGAATTTTCAAGGTGGAGGGTGGGGGGTTGCAGGAAAAATTTTTTTTTATACTCGTTACTCGTAGAGTAAAAAGGGTATACTAAAGTCGTGCAAATGTATGTAACAGGCAGAAGGAATCATTTCCGACCATATAAAGTATATATATTCTTGATCAGCATCAACAGCCGAGTCGATATAGCCATGTCCGTCTGTCCGTCCGTCCGTCCGTCCGTCCGTCCGTCCGTCCGTCCGTCCGTCTGTCTGTCCGTCTGTCTGTATGAACACCTAGATCTCAGAGATGGTAAGAGATAGAGGTTTGACGTGTATGGGACAAATGCTTCTTTTTTCTCCACGCAGATCAAGTTTGTTTCAAATTTTGGCCACGCCCCCTCCCGCTCCTGCAATTTGGAAAAAACGTTATATCTCCTACATTTTTAAAGATAGTTAGTAATTAGCAAAATAAATCGATTTGCCAAAGAAATGATGAAGATCGTATGAACGGTTCTCAAGTTATGAGCAAAGAAGTGAACCAAGCCCCCCCGCTACCCACCCTAAAAAAATTTTGCATACTTTTCTGATGGTCACCCTAAGGAACGTAGGAACACTGTTAAACATGTCTTTTCATGAGTAACGGGTATCTCGAAGTCGGTTAGAGCCGTTTGTTGTGGGAAGGGGGCGGGGGGTGGATTTCAAAGGCGAAAACAAAGGCAATACTTTCATAATTTCTTTTTTGGATACTATTAAAAGTTTGGAGTTACCTCCTAACCTTTATTTGATTTGAAATGATTTAATAATTTTAGCACAATTTCATCCTTAGTTTCCTGCATCCTTAATTAATTGCAAAATATATAAATTAACTGCGCTTTCATTTTTTTCATGAAGCTAAACGAAATTTTAGGTTGATCACAAATGCCTTTTACCGTCTAAAAAATTCACGTCACCAACAGCAACTTTAAAAAACACTACTACGCTACCACCATTAACACACACATAATTTTTGAAAAAATTTGAGTTTTAAAACGCCAAAAACTCTAATAGCCTATTTCCATTATAAGTACATTAGGGTGGACGCCGATAAAAAATATAACTGATACCATCTTAAACGATTACTTTTAGGGTATACATAATGAATTAAAAAATCAAAAAATTTTATATCATGTTCTAACCTCTGCGAAAAGCCTTCAAAGTTTCCACAAATATAACGTATACGACCCGTTCACCGAATCGAAATTCTGTCGACGAATTCTTCGTATCATTTCAAAAGTTGTCAAATTTGAATTTAATTAAACAACAAATAAAAATGGAGCAGGAGTCAAATATATTTTTGGTTGGTAGACTAGGACCAAATTTTGACGAAGCGAGCCCATTTCCAACGAAGAGATGGGTCTATATTCTTAAGACTGCCCATTTCAGAAAGTGCGACTAGTGTGGCTCGCAAGTTGAAATCAGCATGGTCCACGAGCGGGGTTTCAACAAGGGCAATGTCCGCATGAACGCAGTGTCCTTCTAGTCAGATACTACAGACATTACAGTGAAAACCATTTTGAGTGTCCATTTTGCCTACTATGGGCAATTCGCTAAACTCAAGAGATCGCTCCGTTGACACCATTTTGAATCGATAAAGAGACAGATCCCCAAACGAAGAAGAAATTAAAGACTATACCAGAAGAAGACTTTGCAGCATGTTCTTAAAATTGTCCTACAAACACAAACAAAATTGTACAAAACGTGTAATGCAGTAGGGGGAGGTTACTTTCAAGGGAATGAAATGAATTGACAATATTAAATAAAGAGTTTTTGATTTATGAATAATTTCTCTGTATTTTTTGCCCATATATATTTTTAGTATAGTAGTCCGCATAATTTTTCGATCCTGAAGAAGCTTATTTATGAGCAGCCCAGTAAAAGTAGACTATTCGCAGGAACGGCTGCAACCGTGATGCGCAGCACTTCTGTTCAGTGTGGGACCTGACTTCAAAGATATCTTAACAGCCTCTTAATGACGGCTAAAAAATTGCTTTTATCTAGAAGTAAACAGCGCAAAGTAGTAGAAATTTTGCCGTAATATAAAATTTTTCCTAAATATATTAAGTTCAAAATATATTTACCTACATATTGTGTCTGTTATATAAAAAACATTTTTTATTGGTCTTGGTACCTTTTTGTCAAATGTTATGACTTCAAACCAAGTCTACGCCAACTACTAAAAAATTAAAAATGTTGGCATGGGCAACAGTACGTATGAGTGATAAACTTTCTCAAAATTTTTTTTGCTATGTGTTTTATACACAAATATGCATCATTTAAGCGGGTATCAGTATGACGTTACATTATTCCATATATAAAATGTCCAACCTTAAGTACATATTTCGAAAATTACATTGATTTTTTTGGAACGTTTGTGGAGAACATGTTACATATTATTAGATATGTGAAAATATTTAATATTTGCTGTAGCGGAAATGGGCTACAATAAAATTATCATGGACTTTTTTTTAAGTTCGTCGCTTTATTATAGTTAGTTTTCCAAAGAATTATCCATCGCTAACCACTTCTTTTTCCCATTTTTATGGCGACTTTTGAGGCGATCTACGAATCGATCCACTTTTAAAGTTTTTCCGAGTTGAAAAAGCACTGATCCTCAAGAGCATGCGTCAAAGACGAAAACAAATAGTAGTCGGAAGGTGAAATGCGTGGGCTATACAGTGAGTGGGATAGGCCTTCCTTTTTCTGCGTTCCAAGATGTATTATAGCCGGCTGTACAACATGGGGACAAATTACATATGTACGTTATCGTGCCTTTGTTCGCATTCTGGCTGTTTTTGCTTTAATGCTCGGCTCAAACGTATCTATTGGGTTCGGTACAGTTGCCCTTTTTAAAATGCGATACTGGAAAAATCGATTTTTTCCATGTTAAAATTTTCTGCTAGTAGAAATAACTCAGAAGAATAGTCGTTATGCCTGGAGTTACCTACATTAAAAAATATCCATATGGGATCAAATCAATCCTAAGCGGTAATATAAATAACGTAATCCCGGATATGCTTGACGCGATCTGAAAAAAGATTAAGTTGATCTGATTTTTTTTAATCCTTAGAAGGATTACAAATACAAAATATCCCGGGGCAATCCTATAGAAGATTGAATTGTGTAAAAAATTCGAGCACAATTTAGTCCCAAAGCTGGATCATTTTATGCCTATTCTAGATTATGTAATTATTATGTAATATTGGGCGTGTTCAGCAGATAATTGATCCCTGAGCAGGTATCAGAAAAAAAATATGCATCAAATAGTTTCTGCTGAACGAGTTGCTACATTTTTCACAACGCCGCGGGGCGTTGAATTCTGCAATGGCGGCGTATACACACTTGCGATCCGTGTTAACATAAATTCCGCATATATGAAGTCACAATTAGGTTTAATTAATTTTTAGAATTTATTGTAATAGTTTATGAGCATGTTTTTATCGATAATATGCCTATCGATAAGCCATTAATGTTGGTGGGAGCGGTATCACTTCAAAGTAGCGTACTATTTCTTCGATACATGCTCACCTATCATGATACTTGAAATTGGCTATCCTGATACTGCATCACTCGGGTTCAGCAGAAGGATCAGTGCGAATTTATACGTCATGCCATTGGCCATACACATCAAATACCACACACACCAGTTTTCGTTAATTTAAGAATTCTGAAAAACAAATTGAAAGGAAATATAAAAATTTTTGACTCCACTGGGATTCGAACACACGACGATTCCCACTGAACAGGAATGGAACGGCATCTCATACCCATTGGTTGTTGCAGCGTGTCTGAAAGGCTACTTATATTTCTTCGCTCTTGCTCTCTAATATATGGGCATGTGATCTCGAAAGAGATTGTAGCAAGCACATTTGGAATGACACAAGTACGAAAGGAATGGACCAATCCTTAAAGGATTGAATTGTGTATTATATCCTGGAAGTCGAGATTGAGTTTTCAAGCTAGAGCCGGGCTTACTCCAAGAAAGATTGAAAATATTTTGACGTTCTTTTTTCTGTGCATTGTCCAAGCAAACTATTGTATTTATATGAGTAGTAGATTTCATAATCGATTGTTTTCTAGTTCTGATCTGTTAGCTTTTCATTTAAAACAGCAAAATGTAAGCAATCGCCGGCGTCAGCTCACACATTTATTACAATTTCTGGTATACCAAAAACACACGCAATATCACAAATAGCTTAATATACATTTTTGGTAAGCTCTCTGGCTTAAATTTCCTTTTGTTAGTTTTTTCTTCCGAATAACTAAAAATGTATACCCAACTCCAGCTGTTTGCTGTCCATTCTATTGCCCTTCTGCTGCTTTTCTATTGTCAACATTCTTCCTGTTATTTTGTTTGCCACTCTCCAGTGCCAATTAAAGTTTTAATAGTTGCATGTCACAGCAAATTATCCTTCCTGCAAAACACACACATGTGCTACAGCAACAACAAATGCCGAGAATTCTGAATAACCAAATGACAAACTGTGTCGGTTGCAAGTCAAAATAGACTCAAGTGCCCTTGCCGCCTGCTAGTGGAAAACTTTACACGACACGGAAATAAGCAGGCAGACATCAAGAGACACACATGGACAGAGACAGCAGCAGCGACAGTGTCAGGGAGAGGGAAAGGGAGCGAATCTCAGGACTGTTATTCTTCATAAACATGGACTTAAGTTGGACATGTCATAAGTGTGATTCATATGTGGCTCGTTATTACCAACTCAAATGGACAGCAGACCTCCTGGCTGAGTGGCCACCCTTAATGTTTATGTGGGTCACCTCAATTTACATATTTCATTCCACTCCTCTTCTACATCAAAAGCACACAAAAATTTGTTTCCAAATTACGAGTACAAAAGGCCAAACCAAAGAAGAAATTGAAATAACTGACAGTTCGATTTGTAATACATTTTTTGGGTTACCATTCTCCATCTCCCATTTGTTATTAACAGTTCAGTTGGCATCAGGCAAAAAATAACGAAATTATATATAGAGAAAAACAGACACAAAAGTTTTGCCACTGTTGAAAGTTGAATGTGATGAAAATATGCAAATGGGAAATTCATAAAATGTAACAAAAATGTTTATAAAATTTGTTTTTTGGCAAATAAAGGATTCCTTGGAAGGAAAAGACTTTATTTCGTACAAATATTATTTCTTTCGCAGAAAATTTGAACTGAACAAATGCTTTTCTAAAGCCAGACGAAGGCCAACAGCGTCAGAGGGGGCTTCGCGGGCCACATGCTTTATCAACCAAATTTCAAGAACATATCTCAATACTATCTGACATACGGCTACTTACCAGTTTTGGACAAATGGAAAAATTGTTCAACTCAACATTTCCAATTAATTAATATTTTTCCGGGAAAATGTTGAAATCCATCATTTTTAAATGAAATGTTGAAGTCCATAATTTGTAAATGAGCTAATCACAAGTCTGTTCAATTAAATGTACCTGAGACTACATGCAACAAGTAACTAAATCTCGAACCCCTCTGTGATAACACTTGGCAATCATTTGATATGCAAATTCGACCGCTGTGTCCTAAAATGTAGTATAAAAAGTGATTTAAAAATTTATTAACAGGCCATCTTCAACGGAATTATACGATTAAAAATTTAGATGTTTAGAGGGAACTGTACTCTTTGGAGCGCAGTAAGCCAAATTCCTGGTTGTAGGTCTGAAAACCGTAAATTAATCATTTTAATGAACATTTTATATTTTACGAAAATCAGTGTCTAAAATTAATAAATAAACAACGTGAGTGATGAATTTTACCGGAGTTCTTCAGTTATGAATAAAAAAATATAATGTGGTACCCACGATTTGTCTAAATTGTCAATTCGTCTCCCAAGACCCCTTCAGAGCCCGATTAATCAGATTGTTTAAGGGTACTGTATACCTTCAGAAAATTTTTTTTTGGATTTTTTTTTTATTTGCTTAAACGTTCTATTAGGATCTTATAAACATCCTGCAAAACTTTCAAGCTGATCCGAAACTCAGTTTTAAAGATATAAACAAAAACAATTATTTTTTCAGACCCTTTTATATGAAAATTGTTTTTATCAACCCTCGTATTTTTAGAAATTCGTATTTTTTTCCCTTTTTTGGTCAAAAACTTTATAAATATTTATAAAGTGTTCAATATTATGGAAAAAAAATTTTATGAAAAAAAAATTTTACTTGGAAATTTTTGGAGATTTTATTTTTTACCATGTCTTGACGCACTTTGACTCAAATTTCTGGAGAACTGCTGAACCGATTTTGATTTTTTTTTTTTTCGGTGAAAGTTAAGAGCCAAATTCAGCAAATCCGATTTATACATTTATTAAAAACGATTTTTATTTCATCGAAAACAGATGTCGAATCTTTAAATGCGATTATCTCGGAACCACTTTTTCCAAAATGGTTGCAAAGATTTAAAGAGTACCTGTTGACCGATTTTCAAATTCTTTCCCTTAAATTACTCCTAATACCCACCATTCTGGTGTGAACTAGGATATTTTTGATCGGTCAACAAATAACGGAGCTAGGACCAATACAGTGGGAAAAAATAGTCGATTTTCGAAATTTTGACTTTGAAACCCCATAACTACGTCATTTATTGACCGATCCAAAATATCCTAGTTCACACCAGAATTACATTAATTCTTAACAAAACCCTGTCTTCAGTTTTCAATTCAGATCATCCGTTCTCAAAAATTTTTGCAACCATGGGCCTATGTTTTAAATTTTTGGTTAACTTTGAACAGAAATACAACAACAACCCTAGGTACAACAACAACAACAAAAATTACTAAATTTAGTTTAACCGATTACCTATCCAATGAAAAAATCCGCTTCTTAATACCACTTATAGTTTTTGAGTAATCTAATTTTTTGTAAACCTTTAAAAAATGACACCTGAAGGTATACAGTACCCTTAAGGGGGGTATTCCCCATGTCAAGGCTGTTTTTGACCTATTTAAAAAAAAAAATCTTTTTTGAAAACGCAAATTAAAGTAAAACAAATTTTTCAGCTTCCATACGAGAGCTCCAAAAAAATTCCACGTCTCCAGGTTGTGTGAAATAAAAACTAACAAGTAAGAGTGTTGCGGTCGAGTGCCCCGACAGCAAAATACCCTGTTCCAAGTAATGTGGTTCCTATCAGGGGTGTCACAGAAATCTCTAGAGATTTTCGTGTAAACGATTGCACTTCGAACAAATCAGGGACTACTTTATTTGCGAAGTGCCAAGAATCAGACCGCCTACTAGATTACGTGGATGGAAAACCGCACGCTTCAAATCTACTTGACTTTGAGCAGGCGGTTTCAAATCTCTCAACTTTTGACAACTAATCTAGTAGCCGGCCATATTTTAGCCCCATAACATATAAATTTAAACAGCTTTGATATAAAATGCTGACGTTTATGGGTCATTCTTTTATAAACCGAACAGCAAAAAAATTTTTTAATTTTCATTTTAATAAAAAAAATCCGAAATTAGATCCCGACATGCCCACCAAAACGTAATTTGCGGTTTTTGCACAAACATTTTTGTTAATTTTATAAACAATTTCAAAAATCGTCAAAAACGAAAAAATGGAAAAAAGGGTTTTTTAAAAACGTGATATCTCAGGATTGGTTTATCGGATAGGTCTCAAGTTGATATCGATGGAAAGAATTTTACTGTATCTACTCAAATTTTAATTTTATAGATTTTAAAATTATTTAATAATATTAAGTAAATGTTGCTAAAAATTACATATAATTTTTTCTCAGTGTTAACCACCATGTTATAGCTTCTGGGGATATACAATTTATTGTAATAAACACAACTTAAAAAACTGTGTTTTCAAAAGATGGAGACTTTTATAGTTTAAAAGATATTAATTTTTGAAGTTATAAACAAATTAAAAGATACCCTTAAAGAAAGCTATGCCATGCAGTCAGTTTTAAAGCTTTTTGATTGAAACTTGACAATTGTGCTTTATATTCATCAAGCTTTCCAAAAATGTCAACATCAAGCGGATCGGATGACTATATCATATAGCTGCCATACGAATTCTATGATTAATCGCATTTTGTTGTCGATTAGGGTGGCCAGAGCTTGCAAAGTAATTTATAACACTACTAAATGCAGCGTTCGTATGGCAGCTATATGATATAGTCGTCCGATCCGCATGATGTTGACATTTTTTAAAAGCTTGATAAATATAACGCCCTCTTGCCAAGTTTCAATCAAAAAGCTTTAAAACTGACGTCATGGCAAAGCTCTTTTCAAGGGCATCTTTTAATTTATTTATAACTTCAAAAATTGATATCTTTTAAACTATAAAAGTCTCCATCTTTTTGAAAACACCAAAATTTAAGTTATGCTTAGAGCTATTAAATGTATATCCTCAGAAGCTATAACATGGTGGTTAACAGTGAGAAAAAATTATATATAATTTTTAGCAACATTTACTTAATATTATTAAATAATTTAAAAGTCTATAAAATTATAATTTAAGTAGATACAGTAAAAATCTTTCCATTGATATCAACTTAAGACCTGTCGGATAAACCAAACCTAAGATATCGCGTTTTTAAAAAACCCTTTTTTTCCATTTTTTCGTTTTAGACGATTTTTGAAATTGTTTATAAAATTAACAAAAAATTTTTGTGCAAAACCGAAAATTACGTTTTGGTGGGCATGTCGAGATCTAATTTCGGATTTTTTTTTATTAAAATGAAAAATATAAAATTTTTTTGCTGTTCGGTTTATAAAAGAATGACCCTTATACGAAAACCTCTAGAGATTTCTGTGACACACCCGTATAGCTTTGAATTCCATTTATTTTAAATTTTATTTCAATAAATGGGCAGGCGCACTTGCATATCTTCGATGTTTTTGCTCGGATCTCATTGTGGTACACAGAATAGATAGTTGTTGGGCCTCACTGAATATGGGCTAATCCTGCGTTGCGGACGTTACATTTGTACGCAAACTTGCTTCTTAAAATTGACACAGCTGGCGTCCACTTTGGTATATTTGAAATACCTTTGGTGCAAAATGCAGTTCTTTGGGAGTACTTTCAAACCTAATTTAAGATAATAGGTTATCTGTTTTTGAAAAAAAGTTATGATTGTTTAAAGTTCCGTTGCGGACGTTACAAAAAATGTAAGTCGACTTTAAGGCTTATGTGCATTTCCACATTTTTTAGCGAATTTTGCATAATAAACAAAAAAAAGTCTAATAACAAAAAATTTAGTAGAATATATGACCAATTCAACCCAGCTTTCAAAAGAATGATAAGTGGACCCGTTATTAAAATATCTTAATTTTTGTGCTGTTGCGGACGTTACGTTGCGGACGTTACACTTTTTCCATTGACCCAAATAGTATAAAAAAAAATTTTTTTTTCATCCGATTGACTTGAAACTGGGTTTGTAAGCTTAGTACGCGAAATAGTTCGACACGTGTTTTCCAGATTTTGAAAAATCCGCCCACGAGGAAAATTTCCGTAAAATTCAGCTTGCAAAATATTATTTTTCATCCGATTGGCTTGAAATTCAGTTTGTAATGATAAAACTCGAATTCATTTGGGTTTTCATTTTCCGATGTTGGAAATACTGATTTTTATCGATATTTATCAATTATTAATATTAATATTATTTAAACACACTTTTTGTTACTTTGAGGTTATGTTTTTCGGATTCTCGACAACCTAGAGCAATTTAGAGCCCAGATTCAGATTCAGCAGGCAATAATCCATTATAAACACCTATTTCCACCTCAAATAAAAAAAAAAAATGTTTAGCATTTTCTTGCCGTTGCGGACGTTACACATTTTCACATTAACTTTTTTCAAAAATATGTGTAATAAAGGTATATTTTTTTTTCATCAGTTTAAAGGGCATAAAAAACTCTGTTTATAAAGTAAGTTTGGATAACCGAATTATTAAAATTCATTCTGCTAAATTAAAAAAACCCAATTTTCCGTTGCGGACGTTACACACAGTAAACCGATTTTTAGTTTAAATTTTTAATATATATTAGATATCCTACAAATATAATGAGTACCTTAAATTAAAGGAAATGAAACAAACTTTAAGTTTTGCTAAGCGGAAAATACTATAACGACTGTTTTTACCATTTTTGTGACCAATAAAAAAACCCTTTTTTTCAAGAATTAATAGAAGCAAGAGGAAGGTGTAGGTATGCCTCTGCCAAGAGCAGACAAACCACCGTAGAACACTATGGCTTACATATTTTGAAGCTTGAATATGTACTTTATTATTCCATTAACAAACATTTGGATTTTGGACAACTTTAAATTTCAACCCTTGGTTTAAAAATTTTCGGATTAGCCCATATATATTAAGTCACTAGGTTCAAACTTAAAAATTGAAGCTCTGACAGTTTTTCGCGGTTAGAAGAATATGGGGGAGGAATTTGCTACAGTATACACCTACATACATTCCAAAACTTGTGGCTCTATCTATTACAGTCTCTGAGATCGACGCGTTCATACAGACAGACAGACAGACAGACGGACAGACGGACAGACAGACAGACGGACATGGCTAAATCGACTCGGCTGTTGATGCCGGTCTGCCCAAATGTAGTCGTAGAAGTAGTATTTAATATTTCTTAGAAAAAACTTTTATTATTTGATTTTTAAATAAAAGTCTCTGACTGAGTTTTTTAATAAAAGTCTTTCGATAAGAGTTATTTTGAGACTTTTAAATAAAAGTCTTTAAAATAACTGTTATGAAATTACTTTTATTTTAAAAGTCTTTTAATAACAGTTATTTTGAAGTAGTATTTTAAAAGTCTTTAATAACTATTATTTTCTGAGGAAAAAAATAAAAGTCCTCAATAACTGTTATTCAAAAGACTTTTAAAATGAAACTCTTAAAATAACTATTATTTGTGGACTTTTATAATAAAAGTTATAACTGTTACCGTCCCTGAAAAATAGTCGTTTTTATGTCATCGATTTATGCTGCTGAACACGCTCAATGATAATTCGAGTTTAAGTTTGTGTAAATCGTTGTTTTGGATAGATATTTTTATACCCGTTACTCGAAGAGTAGGGTATAGTAAGGGTATACTAAAGTCATGCAAATGTATGTAACAGGCAGAAGGAATCATTTCCGACCATATAAAGTATATATATTCTTGATCAGCATCAACAGCCGAGTCGATATAGCCATGTCCGTCTGTCCGTCTGTCTGTATGAACACCTAGATCTCAGAGATGGTAAGAGATAGAGGTTTGACATGTATGGAACAAATGCTTCTTTTATCTGCACGCAGATCAAGTTTGTTTCAAATTTTGGCCACGCCCCCTCCCGCCTCCGCAATTTAACAAATACGTTATATCTCCTACAGTTTTGAAGATATACGATTCGTACCTTCTAAAGATAGTTAGTAATTAGCAAAATGAATCGATTTTCTGAAGAAATGGTAAAGATCGGATGAGTGGTTCTCAAGTTATGAGCAAAAAAGTGAACCAAGCCCCTGCTAACCGCCCTCCCACCCGTAAAAAAATGTTGCATACTTTTCGGATGGTCGCCTTAAGGAACGCAGGAACACTGTTAAACATGTTTTTTCATGAGTAACGGGTATATCGAAGTCGGTTAGAGCCGACTTTAAGGGTACTGTATACCTTCAGAAAAATTTTTTTTTATTTGCTTAAACGTTCTATTAGGATTTTATAAACATCCTGCAAAACTTTCAAGCTGATCCGAAACTCAGTTTTAAAGATATAAACAAAAACAATTATTTTTTCAGACCCTTTTATATGAAAATTGTTTTTATCAACCCTCGTATTTTTAGAAATTCGTATTTTTTTCCCTTTTTTGGTCAAAAACTTTATAAATATTTATGAAATGTTCAATATTATGGAAAAAAAATTTTATGAAAAAAAAATTTTACTTGGAAATTTTTGGAGATTTTATTTTTTACCATGTCTTGACGCACTTTGACTCAGATTTCTGGAGAACTGCCAAACCGATTTTGATAATCTTTTTTTTCGGTGAAAGTTAACACACAAATGCACCAAATCCGATTTATACATTTATTAAATATAATTTTTATTTCATCGAAAACAGATGTCGAATCTTTAAATGCGATTATCTCGGAACCACTTTTTCCAAAATGGTTGCAAAGATTTAAAGAGTACCTGTTGACCGATTTTTAAATTCTTTCCCTTAAATTGCTCCTAATACCCACCATTCTGGTGTGAACTAGGATATTTTTGATCGGTTAACAAATAACGGAGCTAGGACCAATATAGTGGGAAAAAATAGTCAATTTTCGAAATTTTGACTTTGAAACCCTATAACTACGTCATTTATTGACCGATCCAAAATATCCTAGTTCACACCAGAATTACATTATTTCTTAACAAAACCCTGTCTTCAGTTTTAAATTCAGATCATCCGTTCTCAAAAAATGTTTGCAACCATGGACCTATGTTTTAAATTTTTGGTTAACTTTGAACAGAAATACAACAACAACCGTAGGTACAACAACAACAACAAAAATTACTAAATTTAGTTCAACCGATTACCTATCCGCTTCTTAATACCACTTACAGTTTTTGAGTAATATAATTTTTTGTAAACCTTTAAAAAATGACACCTGAAGGTTGGTAATTCGAGTGTCAAATGTTAGGATAAAGTTTTTAGTGTGTTGCCCTCTTCTGCCCTTAATATTTTTTATGACATCTTGTTTCTTAATTCTTTAAGATAATAAAAATTCTTAGCATTGTTGCTACCACCTGATCATGAGCGTGTAGTGATTCGTAATGCACGTTTAATGATTTCTCAGTCCGTATGTATGGGGCATAAACTTCAATAATCAACTAAACTAAGTTGATTTTTGATATTTTGCACCCCCTTTCAGCCCCCGAAGTTTGAAAAAAAAACTCATGTCTTCCACATTTCAGATAGAGAGAGAGAACAAGAGATATTTCGTAATCAAGATTATTTATCGATCTCTCAAAGAAATGGTAAAGACCGCATAATAGATACTCAAGTTATCAGCAATAGAATGTTTGCTGCTGCAGCGCTGCTGCAGCAGAGAGGGCGCGGTCAAGTCCAACCACGCCCATTTTCGCTTATTACTGTTTAATCTCTTCAAAGAACACAGTATAATACTTTAGCCCTATATTTCTACCTGAAGAATTTATGGCCGCTCTTTCCATCTCAATGCAACCACTGTGCGTTGTCCCAAAAGTCACATTTAATTTCGTTTCCCATAGAGTATATCTCCATGGTTCTGTAGGTGAGTGAAACTCATCTATTAGTCAATTTTAAGATCTTTTCATCTTGTTCCAATCTAGTGTGGGACAAATCGAAATGGTGTGTTAATTTTGTGTTGAGATGAATTT
Source organism: Lordiphosa clarofinis (assembly GCA_018904275.1). Classification (NCBI taxonomy): domain Eukaryota; kingdom Metazoa; phylum Arthropoda; class Insecta; order Diptera; family Drosophilidae; genus Lordiphosa; species Lordiphosa clarofinis. The sequence goes on from JAEIGQ010000003.1 coordinate 560,692, forward strand.
GTGTGTTGAGTGAAATTGTATATGTGTTTAGGGCTTATTTGAGTGGACGTATTGACATTTTAGGGTTTTGTTCTTTAATGTTAAAAGAGTGAAACCTTAAGAATATTTTACTGTGTGTCGCTAGACAATCTTCAAATATTTCCTAAAGTATATAAAATATATCTGCTGAATCCGTCCCTTATATTACCCATATACACTGCCATGCACTTGAATAGGGACAAGCATTTTAAAGCGAATATACAACTATTTGACTGAAACAATCATATTAAATCAAAAGGCAAATATTTTTTAGCATTTAGTACTTCATTCTTTATTGAATTAAACAAAAAAGCTTTTTCAAATTAACGCAGTCTTTTGTTAAAAAATTTTTTTCAACGAGCTCTTCAAAAAAGGCATATCTTTAGCATGCACTTGAATAGGGACACAGGTGATTTCATCATTCTGAGTAAAACTCCGCTCAATGAAGCTTATATTTTGACATCATATAAAAGTTTTAAACATAAAAAACTAAATTCGGTGGGCGTTCAAGCACTAACTGACGTAAAAAATGCAAAATAATGGCCTAAAAGGAGTAAAAATTTACTTACAGGCAAATTGATGAAAAAAATTTGAAAAAGCAAAAGTGTTGTATGCAATTTTCTTAAAAACCCATCAAATTATGGGAATAATATGAAAGGCCGCACAAAAAAATTTTTTCGTGTACTGCAGAGCATCGAATTGTTCAAAAAAACTTAAATTCACATTGTTCAGCTTTGAAAATTAATTCAAAACTACTATTAAATGAAAGTGTCGATACGGTACGGAGAGTTGTACGTAAAGCTGAACATCTAAAAAGATTAAAACTAAAAAGTAAACCCCCACTTAATACCCAACGGTAAGATCCTCGTCAAGTTATTGCTCGAAATTAATAATAAAATAAAATATAAAATATAAGATGGCACGTCGCGGCGCGCCGTACCATAACACCTTTCTTACGGCTATGGTGACGGGACAGAAAGTGTTCTTCTTATCGAATATCATGAAAATAACACAAAAAAACACACTTTCCATACAAGTGGAAGCGTTTTTTAACGGATAATTCCACGGTATGCCATTCCTTCTTCCGAGTCATATAATTTCGAGCAAAAACTTGACGAGGATCTTACCGTTGGGTATTAAGTGGGGGTTTACTTTTTAGTTTTAATCTTTTTAGATGTTCAGCTTTACGTACAACTCTCCGTACCGTATCGACACTTTCATTTAATAGTAGTTTTGAATTAATTTTCAAAGCTAAACAATGTGAATTTAAGTTTTTTTGAACAATTCGATGCTCTGCAGTACACGAAAAAATTTTTTTGTGCGGCCTTTCATATTATTCCCATAATTTGATGGGTTTTTAAGAAAATTGCATACAACACTTTTGCTTTTTCAAATTTTTTTCATCAATTTGCCTGTAAGTAAATTTTAACTCCTTTTAGGCCATTATTTTGCATTTTTTACGTCAGTTAGTGCTTGAACGCCCACCGAATTTAGTTTTTTATGTTTAAAACTTTTATATGATGTCAAAATATAAGCTTCATTGAGCGGAGTTTTACTCAGAATGATGAAATCACCTGTGTCCCTATTCAAGTGCATGCTAAAGATATGCCTTTTTTGAAGAGCTCGTTGAAAAAAAATTTTTTAACAAAAGACTGCGTTAATTTGAAAAAGCTTTTTTGTTTAATTCAATAAAGAATGAAGTACTAAATGCTAAAAAATATTTGCCTTTTGATTTAATATGATTGTTTCAGTCAAATAGTTGTATATTCGCTTTAAAATGCTTGTCCCTATTCAAGTGCATGGCAGTGTATGTCTTTCCATGTGGTCTAAAATGTTTAGAGCATGTTGTTCACAAATGCGTATATTTTAACCGTTCTCAAAAATGCAAAAAAAAATGTTATTATACCAAAATGAAAGCTGGCAAATTACTCTGGCGTCATACGGTCAGATCGATAGTTGGCCAATATGCATTATACATATATGTACGAATTTTTTGTAGGTTTGTCGGCTGCTGCGTTCATGTGTGTGCGTTTGCACACTACATATGTGAATGTGTGTGGCACAATGTTGTTACCCGTTTCTGTTGCTGTAGTTTATGGCACAAATGAATTGGCATCTTTCGAATACTTTTGGTATGTCTGCTCTTCCTCTCTCCATCTCTGCCTGTCCCGTTGCAGACTGTTCGCTGCTGTTTTTCACTGCATAATCGCCCAGAGATGTTTGCTTTTGCCATTCTGTGTTTTGGCTTCTGTGTGTTTTGCTGATGCATTGAACCAGAAATATGTAGATATGCCAATGAGTTTTTCTGGTTTGTGTAGCATTCCCTGTGCCGCCGCGCTCACTGTCATGAGTTAGCAGCATTGCGCCTAAAAGAATGCCAGGAAAATGTTTTTGGGCCAAAAGTCAGGATTTAAAGCAAAGTAACGGTAGAATTATTTGCAAGAGGGTAATGGAAATCTTTTGTATTATTGCTTTTCATGCTAATAAATACTTGTCATGTCATATGTGTTTTGTTTTAAATTTTGTTATTTTATATTGTGTATCTTTTGTCCAACATTTTGAACATCTTTAAGCTTGTTATGCCCCTTTGCTAGCATGAGTTACGACTACAGCTTGAAAGTCAATTTCAAAAAACAAACAAATACCAAGAATTCACACAAAAGTGGTCAATAAGAGGAGAATGATACGCAAAACTTTGTTCAAAAATGTATGCACAGTAAGTAAATTTTGAGCATATGCATAAATCACACAGACACTGAGAGAAAATGTTTACAGAACATATACTAGAGTGTTCAACATATACGAGTGAGATGTGTGACTAATGTAGTCAACTTCCAACGTCAAGTGCCATCTGTTTATTGTGGTTTATTTGTTTTCATTTACTTTCTTAGTGGCGCTCACATAAAATTTAATTAAATTGTTTTATTGCTTGCAAGCCAAAATGGAATTTCTGGCCGTCCGCCAGTCTCATCCATCCGCAACGGAAGCCGGTCTGCTCCTAAACAAACGACAAGTTGGAGCATTTTCGTCCGTTGTAATTAAAAGAAGGCGCGATGAAGATGTTGCAAACCACAGCAAAAACATCTTCGTCTTGTGGTTCCAGCATTTTTGTGGCTAATCATTTAAGAGATTTTCTTTTAGGGTTGAAAAAGTATTCTTTTGTTTTTGATTGCCACAGCCTAAAGATATTTGATGCATTTATCTCAACTGACATCAAGATTTGTCTTAATTGAAATTCTTTGCACTGATTTGGATGGGCAAATAATAACAGCAATTTACAAAACCAACTTGATTGATTTAAGTTTAATTTAAGCTGAATTATTTTAAAGGTCTCCAGGTGACAAAGATTCTTAGGCTGAGGTAGACTCGGTACAGAACAATTTGTATTAAAGCGCTGGACTTTTTATTCACACAGAATAGGTTTTGAAATGAAAGATGAAATTGTAGCATGCAACGTGTATAATTGATAGAGCAGATGGTAGCTAACTTTTGGTAGAGCACGCGCTGGCCTCGGCACAAGGCCTTTTTGAACAAAATTAATCTATTTATGTTAATCATAAAGTTTTTGTTCTTGAACCTTTACAGAAAACTGTAGATGGGTGATAAGTTGCAAGATTATAAATCTTATTTTTAAGATTTTTAAGCTTATTTCAAGGTTTTACAATCTTGTTTTTATTAGACTGCAAGATTCCCAAAAAAGAGATTTCCAATCTAGATTTTAGATTGAATTTGTTTTCTCAGTGTAGAAGAAAAATTTTTATACCGGAATTATTCTTTTTTGATAATAATCAAATCCACCATGATTATTTTTTTGTAAGTTTTATCGATATTGCTCATTGGTAATGATTATTATTAAGTAATATTTTTAAAACTCATCAATGATGAGAAAATAATCATGATCATGATGAGTCATCATGATGAGTCATCATGATCATGATTATTTTTGATCAACAAAAATAAAACTTAAGTCGTAATTTTATTGCTTAAAAATAAAACTCAACAAGAAATTACGACTTTACCAAAAGGAGTTTTGGAAAGATTGATGTAAGTTTTTAATATTTGAAGCAAGACGAACATATTAAATGAAATTTTAAATTAACAATTATTTTTTACTAATTATTTTTTTGGCTTAACATAAAGTTATTTTAGAAGAGATTCAGCTGTGATGTTGCTTTTTAGATCCGTCAATACCAATTTTAGGTCCGAACACGAACGTTACACGCTCACTTGTCATTTATCCCCTCATCTTCCTCTTCGTCTCTTAAGGCAACCTGAATAGAGTCAAGGAACTCGTTCAAGAGGGAGACAGTATTTTTATCCTGCAACTCCTCTGTATTTACGGCCGAAGCCGATGCGAGAGACTGCGAGCTACTTGAGTTTGGCGTGGGACAGGAATTATTCTAGTACAGAAAAAAAACGAGAAGGTCAAGCTAACTTCGTCTTTGTCGAAGTTTTCATACCCTTGCAAATGTTATAATAAATCGGAGTTTACGAATGTCAGCATCAAAACAAACAATTTTTCTAAATAAAACCCACATTTCGACCGATATTTTCTATGGCAGCAATAAGATATAGTCAACCGATTTTGACAAAAACTTCCAAATCTGTGTAAAAGCGTATAAAACTAATAATTGCCGAAGCGGGAGGCGTTTACATTAAAAACAAAAAAAGTTTTTCTCACAAAGACCCACTTTTCGACCGATAGTTCCTTTGGTAGCTATAAGATATAGTCATCCGATCCGGTCGGTTCCGACATATTAGCAGTGTGCAGTAAAAAGAAGACTCTGTGCAAAGTTTCAGCTCGATAGCTTTAAAACTGAGAGACTAGTTTGCGTAGAAACAGACAGACAGACAGACGAACAAAGCTCAATCGACTCAGCTCGTCGCCCTGATCAAGAATATATATAGTTTATAGGGTCGCAAATAAATATGTCTATGCGTTGCAAACTTCTGGGCAAAATTATAATACCCCTTGCAAGGTTATAAATATACCCAATAAAACCGACTTCCACAGTAGCACCTTTGATAGTCCGGCGAAATCTTGCTAGTTCTGCTCCACGAAAAGCAAGAATTGAGAATATGTTCTACTTAAAATATGTTGCAACATTAGCATTAAATACAACACGATATAATAGCATATATAATGTAAGCACAGTACACTATATAATGCATTTATTATATATTGTTGGGGAAGTGGTGCACCGCGACCAATTTTGGTCTATTGTGCCCCCCTACTGAATTTACAACTCCCCTTGCAGCCCTAATTCCTGTACAAAAGCCAGGATTTTTGTGGGTTCTAAGTTACTGATATCGCTTGGGTGTAGAGTGTGTTTCCCAAATTTGCTGAGTCTGCGCCTCGCTAGGACATCACAGTGTGCTAGTATATGCTCAGAGGACTCCTCCTTCTCTTCACAGTATCTGAAAAGCTGGGTGTTTCATATATAATGCATACATGTATGAGTATTTTGCATATTTTTAAGCGCTATAATATTCAATCCTATAAATTGTTGATTATAATCACGGTTTAAGGGGGGAATTTTGCAAATCTGAAACAAACTTTATCTGCGTACTGTTAACACCTACGTACATGCAAAAATTTGTATCTCTGTTTCTTATAGTCTCTGAGATCGACGCGTTCACACACCGACAGACGGACATGGCTAAATCGACTCGAATGTTGATGCTGATCAAGATTACTTTATAGGGTCGGAAATGCTTCCTTCTCCCCGTTACATACAATTGCACAACTTCATGATCCCCTTTTACCCATTTTCAAAGGGAACAGGGTATAAAAATGTTGTATACGTCATTTGTATTTTGCTATTGCTTCTAAGCTCTGTGGTTAAATCGCTTAAAAATTTTTGTTTTCTTATTCATTTGACATTTAACGAAAAGAACTCACATATTTGTAGTCTACAAATTGTAGAACAACCGGAAATTTTAAAAATTAATTAAAAAAGAATCCTTGGATGACTGCCTCGTCTTAAATGTATAATAATTCTTTCTATTTTCATCCATCGCGATGGATGGATCGATGTTTCGATGACATATGTAGGGTGAAAGCAGTGCAAAACTGAAAATCATTATTTTTGAAAAATTCAGAAACGATTCAAACGACAAGAGAAATATACTACAAAATAATTGTAGCCCTTCTGTAAGCCTACTTAAATATCTAAATTTCCAACTATTGTCTACACAAAACCACTTTAATGAAACAGTTTTTAAAATTACATTGCGTCAAAATGTGTATAATGGCTTTTACTTTATTCTACACACACACGCGCACTCGCATAGAGGAAATTGAATTATCACCAGGATACGGATGCTCTTAGGTGCTACATGGGCCCAGCCCAGCCTACCGTGATTGAACGCAAATTGCCAGAGACATGGATACACGCCCCATCATCATCTGCATCATCATCATCATTCTGGACTATTAGCTGCACTCACAACATGTGCACAAAACTTCGAGTAGAAGAAGGAAAATGCCAATGCCGAGCTGTGTTGGGCTCCCAATGCACTTGAAACGGGAGCTTGGGGCATTTGTAATGATTGAATTTGAATTGCTGGCAGGCAACAGAAAATCGCTTATGTGTTTATGTGGAAACTTGAAATCCTTGTTCCTTCTGTTGTCTGCTTTGTGCCGAGCCGTTAGCAGAGAGCTCAAAAATTCTTAGGTCATGTCGTTTGCCTTTTTGCTTTTCTCTTTTGAACAGGTTCTAAGAATATTAGCTACATTTGGTTCAATTTTTTTCACTTCAACGAACCCAAAGAATTCAAAATTGCAAAAAATTAGCATGCGTCAAATTGATTGAATATGGCAATTTACTGGGCCCTATTGAAAGGCAATTTCATACTTGGAAAGCTGTTAAGTAAACAGCTCATGTTTTGAGAGCATAAGGCCTTAATATATTGTACAACGTTAAAGTGCAAGTCAGGTTTAGTTAATTAACTTCGTCATAAACTTAAGAAACGCACAACAAAAACCTGACAACAATTGACAGGACCACAAATTTAGCTGAGTTGGGCATACCTATGACACGTAAACGCGTATGACCTTTGCGTGCTTTTGTTATGAAGTTCCATTTAATGATAATAAAGCGCTTAAATTTGTGCACAACACACACACACTAGAGGGGAGAGGGAAGTGCTTAAATGGACATCCTAAAGGGAGAAGTGACAAATGTTAAGATAGGTCACACCAAATGAGTGGTGGAATTAGGTAATTAAGTTTCACAATCATCAAAAAATACCAATTTAATTAGAAAAGATTGTACACAGAGAAAAAAAATTCAAAAGCTACACGGAAATGTAGAATTTCTACACGTTTCGACCGAGATTTTCATGGGTAACGGGAACAGGGTATAACAAGAGCGTAAGCTAAAGGCGGCTCTATCCGACTGTGATATACTCGTTATTAATGAAAAAGCATGTTAAACACTGTTCCTGCACTCTTGAGGATGAAAATCCGAAAAGTATGCAACATTTTCTTAACTCCGCTTTTTATTATTCGATCTTTATGTAAATCTTATGGATTATAGTTATTGCTAATATAAATTAAAATTATAAATTTGAACTCGATATAAAATAAGATAAGATAAGATTTTCTATTATGGGGGCGGAGGTGGGCGCGGCCAAAATTAGAAACAAACTTGACAAAAGAAGACTACATGTCAAGTTTGATGGCTCTAGCTCTTATAATCTCTGAGATCTAGGTGTTCATACAGACAGACGGACAGACAGCCCAAATTGGTCATTTTAAATGTTCTTATCTATTAGCAATTTTTTTCATTAAGTACGAATGCACACAACAGATAAAATCTGAGGAAAAACATATTTTTTTTTCAATTAATTGGAGATTCCATGTCTGGGGAAGGGGATGTGGGCGTGGTCGTATCATAAAGAAGTCGTATCACAGAAGAAAAATAACCCAAAAAGGACCCATCTTAATAAGTGGGCGATTCCGCTAGCGGAAGATTTAGTTTGTCTGAGTACTTATCTTTAAAGGTATATTGTGTTTTTCTTATAGTGAGGCTTTTTGTTTTCCTAGTTTTTGTTCAGTGTTACGATGTTGTAGCTCTTGCCCGATTTTTGGGGAAAAATTCGATTTGTGCGACCTCTAAACGTCTTTCGAAAAATCTGAAAAAAATCTCAAAAATACTTTACTCCATTAGCTTTCAGAAAATGCAATTTTTTTTGGGACACCCTAATGTATAGCCAATTTTACATTTTACGGGTATATCGAAGTCGGTTAGAGCCGACTTTAACTTACGCTCTCGTTTTGTTTGAAGATTTGAAGATATCGAAGATTTGAAAAGTATAATCATACCTTTAAACCGAGTATTTGTTTGTTTATTCGTTTACTTATCAAAGTTTTACCTTTCTCATCAATTGCCAAAATAATTTCCTCATTGGCCAAATTAATCTTTGTGTCAAATACACTTCACTGCCAACTTCCAAAAAGCAACTCTGTGGAGTTTCGAACTATGTGAATGTATGACTTAAGCCTCAATTAGTTATAAAAACAAATATGTTCCAGCATTTCTTGTCCACCACCAGCTTTTGCTTAATTCCCCCCATACCCAAAGAGCTTATCCCTCTAGTAGTACTTCCATTTCCAATTTCAATTTCAGGTTGCAAAGCCAATTAGCAAAAGCAACAACAAATTGAAGTTGAAGTCGATGTGCATGATGTTTCTTGGCAACCAATCTGTCTTCCAATGGCCATTCTCAACGTGTTAAACTTCCTTGCCTATTAATTGTATACATTTTGACAGGCACGTTTTCTTTTTGGGCTCAGTGAAAAGAGTACTGGCAAAACAATGCCAGTGAATTGGATGTGATTTTGATGCGTGTGGCACGTGTTGAGCGTTGGTTGTTATTGTGTTTTCTTTGCTTTTCCGGTTAGTTAGAAAATATAAGAAAAGAAAAGGTCGTAAAGTCATCTAAGCTGTCAAAGCCTATGTTTTTTTTGGCTTGAGCAAAAGCCCTTCATCAAACCTCTAGTGTCAATCCGTATCACGGCAAATTCCCCGTCCTTTTTTGCTTAGTCTTGGTCTGGTCATTGCTCAGACGTTGCCACAATTGTGAGTTAATGGTTTGAATTCGTTTACGACTTCTTACCTGGTGATACTTTAAGAGAGGGAGCAATAAGGGTGGAGCATGATTATGCAGTAATAAGAACGCATAGCATTTGATTTCATCGATGGTTTCTAAGCAAGTCCTTTTCCGCTTCCACAAAAACTACCATCAGAAATAAATTACAATTTATGAACTAAAAATATTACCCTGACACCTCCGATTGTGTACCTTAAGTGCCACTAATGTTCAATTGGTGCTGAATGGTATGTGCGCAACTCTGTTATCCACAGAGACCTGCAGGTTCCAACAGTGATGGAGGACTTTGCCAGATTCAGCATCAAGTGTGTATACATGCCGAATGAAACTTAATGACCTGTAAGACAACAGTTTAGACAGGTGCGGGCTAAAAAGGTTCCATCCCCTGGACCTACCGCTCAAACCTCCCGATCACTGACTGGCCTGTCAAAGTCAATGTCAAAGCTTTCCCAAAATTGGCTCAGTGTCCTACGAAAACAAGTTAATCCTTTCATCGACATCAAGACCAAAAAACTAATCGACTGAACAGCGAGAGTTTCTATTCGGGGTACAATACCCAGTACTACAGACTAAGCCATATCAATGAAACCAATACAATTGCGCAGTTTATCGACGGCACCGGAACACCAACGAAACACAGCACGAAGAGTACGCACAGCGTGTCTCACCATATAGAGACTTGTGAGACTCCAGTAGCTGATCGCCCCCGAAGAATTTCTGAGGAGAAACTCGCCATCGCAAAAAAAGATGCGCTCCCGACCTGGTCACTGGGGAGAGAGTTGCTGTGGCATCACCGATCAATCCCTTCCGCAATAAGTTTTTCCGCTGAATCTTACCATCGCACATTGGGGTTTATTTTTTCGTTTTTTTTGGCATAAACCCAAAAAAAATGTTGTTCTGTTTTTTAAAATAACCTTAATACTGATACTGATTGGGAGGTACGCTGTCAAAGTCAGATGATTACGCACGTGTTAGCATTGTGTACAATTCACCGAAACACATTACTCAAGTTTCATTGCTTACGTTAGCCACATAAAAATAAAAATACAACTTTAAATTAAGGAAAATCGTAGTTCAGGTAAAAACAAGAGTCTGATAACATATTTGTCAATTTTATTTGTTTTAGTCCTTGTGTATTTTTTAGATTATTCTTAGCAAGTTTATCTTTGTTTCGTGGAGTCGAGCTCTCAAGGCACCCCGAGGTGCTCAGGATTTTAAATGTGGAGTTACTAACTAAAGTGTCCAGAATAATATGCAACTAAATCGCCTTTTGCGGATGGATATAAGTTTGAACATGCTAAGTTGCTAGACATTTTTGTCAGCCATAAACGATCAGAGGGCACAGTCAAACGGTAAATACTGCAAAAAATTTGCGAAAACCACCTAAGTAAAACCTCCGAAACACAAGTAAATAAAAAGGTTACGCTTTTGTCAAATATTTAGAAAGGAAATGGACTAATTGCTGGCAACAAATACTAAGATATAAAAATAATCCCTCTGAATGGCTTGATAAAAACTTAGTAATTGACATCGAAATAAATTGTGGTTCTATGAATAGAGGTGATCCTCCAAAAGTGGACTATGAGAATGCTAACTCCTGACAACAACAAAAGTGGCGACAAGGCTTTCATAAGTTAATAATAAATCGTTGCCTTTGCTTGTATGTACAAGAGTTGCAGGAGTTTTAGCTATAAAATCAGCAGATAAAGACATGGCTGCTATCTTGAAAGCTAAATCTTAGATACTTCGGACCCATTGGTATCTAGTATCTTTTTAAAAGAACGTCAAAATAAAATAAACTAAAAATAATCATTCCAAGAAAAGTTTTCTCGCTGCTGCAGTCACCACGATTTGATTTTTAACAAATGCTTTCTGTTTTCAACTCCACAGCTGACTAAGCGGACGCTGTGCCTTTTTTCCCTGAAGACGAATCCCGAAGGGGTTTGAAATATATGTTTTTTTTAATAAGCACGTAAGAAACATTGACCTCGAGCCAGCTAAAAAATCCCAAACAAAAAAAAATAGAGGCAAGCTAACTTCGGCTCGACCGAAGTTTATATACCCTTGGAGCTTGATATATGCCTGACAGTTTGTATGGCAGCTATACCATAAAGCGGTCCGATTTCGACAAATCTTGTTGAAAATTTGTAAAATTATGGAAAACTTATAAATACGAGCGTTGGGAGCGATAACATTGAAAACAAAAAAGTTTTTCTCACTAAAACTAGTTTTTCAACCGATCGTTCCTATGGCAGCTATATGCTATAGTCATCCGATCCGGCCGGTTCCGACAAATGTGCAGCGTATTTGTACCAAAAGACTTCGTGCAAAGTTTGGTTAAGATAGCTTTAAAACTGACGGAGGAGATAGCATAGAAACAGACGGACAGACGGACGGACAGACGGACGGACGGACAGACGGACAGACGGACATGGCTATATCAACTCAGCTCGTCATGCTGATCAAGAATATATATACTTTATGTGGTCGGAGATGCTTCCTTCTGTGCGTTACAAACATCCGGACAATTTTAATATACCCTCTCCAAGGGTATAAAAACAAGTGAAAAGTCGGTCAAGCCCGACTATAACATACTCTGTACCTGGAGTAGAAGCTGAATGCAATGCTGGTGCTGCGCTCATCTCTAAGTCTCTCTCTCTCTAAGATTGTGCGGTGTTCGTTGTGAAAGGGTGGGAGGGGGTGGTCCGGGGTGTGAATTACTTATTTACTCATAACTTGAGAACCGCTTATCCGATCTTTATTATTCTTTCGGCAAATCGATACATTTTGCTAATTACTAACTATCTCTAGAATGTACAAATCATCTTTATTCAAAACTGTGGGAGATATAACGTTTTTTCCAAATTGCGGAGGCGGGAGGGGCGTGGCCAAAATTGAAAATAAGCTTGATCTGCCTGCAGCTATAAGAAACATTTGTCCCATACATGTCAAACCTCTATCTCTTACCATCTCCGAGATCTTTTTGTTCATACGGACGGACGGGCGGACGGACAGACGGACATGGCTATATCGACTCGGCTGTTGATGCTGATCAAGAATATATATTCTTTATATGGTCGGAAATGATTCCGTCTGCCTGTTACTGCCTGTTAAGCATAAAAACGAAACTATTTCTCTTGCGGTTTTCTCGGCTTGGATTACAAGCACAAAATAGCGCTTCGGTATACAAGCAGAACGATTCGGCTACAAAAAACGCTCTTGGTTTTATCCTGTTTCGGTCCAGATTTTTTGAGAACGATTCGCTCTGGGAAATTCTTACTTTGAGTACGAATGATTCTTAAATTCGAAATCGACCGTTAAAAAAATTTAATTTCAATAACTTTGCTCTTGGAATCGAGATAAGCTCGTTCTCAATTTGGTTCTTAGAGGCAAGGTGAGAGAGGGGAAGCAAACTAGGAGAGAATAGCGTTGTACAGGCTCTCACAAAGAGAGAGAGCGCGTGCGCAGTTTGTAGTTGTTAGATGCATACACATAAAAACAGCGCCAGTTTCGCCAAATAGCCGAGTGAGCTAACGCGCCGTCGTCCGTGTGTTCAGTCTTGGAGTTCCCGAGTTTAAAAAAAAAATGTTATATATGTGGCTACCTCAATCAGCTTAGACCAACACCTTAGACACACACGCCGCTCGGTCGGGTCGTTCGTGTCTCTAAACAGCACTCTTACCGTATTTTTGAGAACGAATGCTCTTGATTCAATGGTAATGTTCTTTACTTTTTCCCTGAGTGTGCTTATTTTGAGCTCTAAAAATTCTTCAAAAAAAATCCGAATCGAGTTAAACAAATCCAAATCGTTCTTGAAATCAGGAATTTAGAATTTTTAAAACGCTCTTGAATCAGGAAATTTCGTACTTAAATCAGGAATTTTCAATTTCAAAACTTTAATCAGCCAGAAAATTCTTGATTTAAGTACGAAATTTCCTGTAAGTACGAAAATTCTTGATTTTTCTCTCAGTGTACGGTTTGGTTCAGATTAATATGAATTGCAAAAACTTGAGAAGAGTCTGCTGTGCCGATAAACACGACTCTAAAATGATCCAATAATTTTAAATATCTTTGGTTCGCCCTGAATCAAATTTGCTTCATCTCTCATTTTTTTTCCAAACAATTCTCCTTTTGACTCTGCTCTCAAAATTAACCCAAATTATTACAAAATGCTACCCATTGATGTGCAAAATGAAACTGCCCATTCCTTTGTGGTCTTTGGCGCTTCAGGCCGTCTTGCCAAAATGAAAATATTCCCCGCTTTGTGGACGCTCTATCGGGATAATCTGCTGCCACAGGGCACTAAAATTTTTACCTTTAGTCGAACAAAACTTCACCCCAGCACATATCGTATTCAGTGTGTACCCTATATGGGACTGAGTAAGGATCGTGATCAGAAAAAATACAACAGTTTCTGGACGAATGTGCATTGTGTGCAGGGAGAATACGCAAAGGCATCCGATTATGTGGCACTCACAGAGGCCTTGGTGTTGCAGGAGTCGAAACACAACATGATCTTTGCCAATCGCTTGTTCTATTTGGCGACACCACCCATAGTTTTGGATCAAATCACTTTGAATGTGAGTCGCAAGTGCAGTTCATCGACAGGTTGGAATCGTATTGTGGTGGAGAAGCCATTCGCCCGGAACGACTTGACCTATAGACCATTTCAGACACAGCTTTGTCAGTGTTTCAAGGAATCGCAAATCTACATGATTGACCACTTCTTAAGTAAGAAGGTGATGCAGAATCTGTTCGCCCTGCGTTTTGCCAATCGCATTTGGTCGGTGACCTTGAATAATCAGAACGTGGCTGCCGTCATGATTTCGGTGAAGTGCGACTTGCACGTAAAGGAGAGGGCGGACTATTTTAACAGTTATGGCATCATAAGGGATGTCATGACCAACCATATGATGCAGTTAATGGCCATGGTGGCCATGGATCAGCCATATGCAAATACAGTGGAAGATATGCGGGAGGAGAGATATAAGGTATTGCGCGAGGTAGTCACTGTCGATATGAGTGATGTGGTGCTGGGACAATATCGCAACAATAACATGGAAAGTGATCCCGAAAAGGTTGGCTATTCAACATAGCTACATACCCCGGGACTCACTGACTCCCACGTACGCTCTGGTGGTACTGAGAATCAACAATAAACGTTGGTCTGGTGTGCCCTTCATACTGAGAGCGGGGAGGGCTTTGAATGAGTCCAAGACGGAGGTAAGAATCCAATATAAAGCTGTGGACTGTGATTTGTACAATCCCACCTATTCGGATGTACGCAATGAGTTGGTCTTGCGTCTGGCGCCCTTCGAAGAGGTTTTCATGCGTCTGCAATTGAAGAAGCCGGGAGAGGATCTCTGCCTACAGGAAACCGAATTGAGTTTGATTCAGCAAAATGCACGCATTAAAAATCCGGATAACTATCGTAGCCTCTTGCTGGACATTTTCAATGGCAATCAGACTATGTTTATGCGCACCGATGAACAATGTGAAATTTGGCGTATCTTTTCCCACATTCTTCTCTCAATTGACGTCGACCGTCCCAAGCCATTTTTGTATGACTTTGGGTCAAGAGGCCCTTTGCCAGCCTATCGCAAGGCCGAGCATGCGGGATTTGTCTTCTTTGCTGGCGATCAATGGCACGAAAGTAAAGACACTTTGGCCTACACGGTGCAGAGCACTAAGGCACCTCCAACTGGTGTCAATAGTGAACTTGTGTCGTCCAAGCCCAGTCGTGTGCTGACAGAAAAAGAAAAGACCTGCCCGAATTTGGCATAGAAAAACAAAAACACTTTTTTGCAATAAACAAAAACCAAACCAACTTTTTTAATTAACCGATTGCGGGCCAACAGCAACTCAGCTTACGGCTGCAGCAGCAGTTGGTCCAAAAGCTTAGTGCACCTTGAGTTGGTTTTGCTGAAGCTTTCAAACTTTTGAGCACATTGTGTTTTGTTGCCACCGATTTTGGTATAAATAACACGCATGATTTGGCCATTGTCCTTTCTCCTGCTGGTATAGTGACCCAGTGGGTAAATAAGAGAGTGCCGCCGACTTGCAAATACTCTATATTTCTATAAGACTGTTAATATCTATTATAAAAATAGAGGCCAGCTAACTTCGGCTTGACCGAAGTTTATATACCCTTGGAGCTTGATATATGCTTGACAGTTTGTATGGCAGCTATACTATATAGTTGTCCGATCTCGACAAATCTTGGTGAAATTATGTGAAATCATTAGAAACTAATAAATACGAGCGTTGGGAGCGATAGCACTAAAAACAAAAAAGTTTTTCTCACAAAAAATAGTTTTTCAACCGATCGTTCCTATGGCAGCTTAATGCTACAGTCATCCGATCCGGCCGGTTCCGACAAATGTGCAGCGTATTTGTACCAAAAGACTTCGCGCAAAGTTTGGTTACGTTAGCTTTAAAACTGACGGAGGAGATAGCATAGAAACAGACGGACGGAAAGACGGACAGACGGACATGGCTATATCAACTCAGCTCGTCATGCTGATCAAGAATAAATATACTTTAGATGCTTTCTTCTATCAAGACAATTTCAATATACCCTCTCCAAGGGTATCAAAATCAAAAATGATTAATGATTATCTGCTCGAAATTATGTTTTTGTACAGTCGGATAAGCTGCAAGAGCATTGGTGAATTGGATCCAATAGGTAAATTGGATACGATAGCCTGTTCCCCCGTCAAGAACGATCTCACAGGCCACGACGTTCCTTTATACCCTGACTCCTTATAAATGGGTGAAAGGGGAACAAGAAATTGTGCAAATTGTCAGCATCATTAGCCAAGTTGATAGCGAGTCATGTAGGTAGGAGCATACAGTATCCAGATCAAGTTGGTTTTTAGATTTAATAAATTGATCACTTAACAACTGCAGTATCGAGGACGTTTACTTATTTCGCTGGGTTCTATGACAAATCTCCTGAAGTTAATTAATTCAATTAGTCACGGCCTTAATCAATTACTGTCTAATATCATAATCACTGACTTTAGTAAAGCTTTCGATTCTACCTTCACAGTGTTTGACATATCCAGTAGGTCTTCATGCTGTCGTGCTTCCAATATAGTGATCAGTGCAGCAAAAACTCACCCTTTAAATTACCTCCGGCAAAACAACAAAAACTCGTTCCAAAGAAAATCTAACAAATCTAATCTAATCTTAGATTTTCTTTGCTCGTTCGCTCACACAACCTGTGGGTTCAAGTGTCAACTGCACACTAAAACTTTCAGTTCCGAGCTAAGAGCGCATTCAGCTAGAAGAACCAAAGTGGACATGTCTGCTCGTAGGTCACGTTTGTTCCAATTCTATAGAAAAAGTTGAATAACTCCCACAATTTTTAAGAAATCGGCTTCCAACTTTAAAGATACATTTATGTGATCCTTCAAATTTTCAAAAAGTTCAGTTTACTTTTCGGCTTTCCCTTTAAAATATAAATTTTATACCCTTGCAAAGGGTATTATAATTTTGCCCAGAAGTTTGCAACGCACAGAAATATTCATTTCCGACCCTATAAACTATATATATTCTTGATCAGGGCGACGAGCTGAGTCGATTGAGCTTTGTCCGTCCGTCTGTCTGTCTGTTTCTACGCAAACTAGTCTCTCAGTAAAGCTATTGAGCTGAAACTTTGCACAGAGTCTTCTTTTTACTGCACACTGATAATATGTCGGAACCGACCGGATCGGATGACTATATCCTATAGCTGCCATAGGAACTATCGGTCGAAAAGTGGGTTTTATTTAGAAAAATTGTTTGTTTTAATGCTGACGTTCGTAAACTCATATTTATTAAAACATTTGCAAGGGTATAAGAACTTAGGCAAAGACGAAGTTAGCTCGGCCTTCTCGTTTTGACATCTTTACATCTATATATATTAGACCTGCCCTTAAAAATAGATTTTCGATTTGGTACAAAAGGGTTACTTTTATAAAAGCCCTTTACTGCTAAAACCCTTTTGGTGAAAACAGACAAACGTATAGAAGCTGTGGCTGCATCCAAACTTGAATTCACCAAAACTTTAATAGAATACGCATTTAACATGCATTTCAACTTCGATCAACTTTTAAAATTGGTTACCATTTGTATACCCTTGGAGAGGGTATTTTGAAATTGTCCGGATGTTTGTACCGCACAAAAGAAAGTATCTCCGACCACATAAAGTATATATATTCTTGATCAGCATAACGAGCTGAGTTGATATAGCCATGTCCGTCTGTCCGTCCGTCTGTTTCTATGCTATCTCCTCCGTCAGTTTTAAAGCTATCTTAACCAAACTTTCCACGAAGTCTTTTGGTACAAATACGCTGCACATTTGTCGGAACCGGCCGGATCGGATGACTATAGCATACAGCTGTCATAGGAACCATCGGTTGAAAAACTAGTTTTGTTGAGAAAACCTTTTTTATTTTTAGTGCTATCGCTCCCAACGCTCGTAATTATAAGTTTTTAATGATTTCACATAGTTTCTTGGCAGGAATGCTGCTATCGTGTGCATTAAGGTTGCTCGGAGTATCTGTGAACCATGGACTTGTGATGTGAAACCGTTTTCCTCTCCACAAATTCAAAATCTCCCTCCTCGGGAGCCCCTGGAGCTGAAACTGCTGCCCACAGCAGATGCATCGCTATCCAACTCCATTTTCAGCTGGTCCACATTGGGTTCATTTTAGACCTCCAAAAAGAAGAAGCCGGCCATGGTCGGCACAGTTTTCGCTGTGGTGGTGGTAAAAATTATGAATTGGGTATCACCTGCTGATTTCCTCCGATTTCGGACGCAACCGTCTGTACCAACCGACCGAGGCGTCTCTAAGCGTCGGACGTTAAAATTGGAGACTGTTTTCAGTTCGTCCCTTCAGTGCCGATGTCGTCATTTTGTTGTCGAATTCAAGAATTTGGAGACTTTAACATAAACACATGGCGTCTTAGCCCTGATGAGTGACGGTGCAGCAAGTCCCACTGAAGAACACAGCCAGTTGAAAATCATGTTTGACCTGAGAATCAAAATTTTTAAATTTAATTTAATTTAATATATCTCATATTCTAAAATTAAATGTTTGAAGTTCAAACTTTGAACTTTGATTTCGAGATGATACCCTTGTATTAGTATAGTACAAACTAAAATTGAATATTTGATATGATGTCTCAAAAATATCAGCAAAAATATTCACTTTCACCCTTAATTTCAAGCATAATTTTCAAACAATTTTTTGTTCATCATGAATTGCAAAATATAAAAATTAACTGCGTCTCCATTTGTATCATGAAGCTAAATAGAAATTCTAAAATTTAAGGTTGAGCACAAATGCCTATTACCGTCTTCAAAATGTTAAAAACGTGCGGCAGATTGAGTAATAGAACAAAAAGGTTGATTTATTAAATTTTTTCAGTGCTTCTGAGTTGGTCCTTGACCAACAGGAAACAACAAAAGTCCAGTGCGATCTTATTTCCCAAACTCATTTTCAAACATGAAAAAGCTCTGGCGGAATGAGAAGCGCCAACTACCACATTATGGCCAAAACGAGCAATATTTCGAATAATTACTGAAATCCAGTTTATACAGGCGGTTTCCACGGGAAACGTGCATGGGTTAAAAAAGCATTAGGCCAAAATAAATGTCTACACTGGGAGAAAAATCAAGAATTTTTTTTCAATAAGTCAGGAAATTCTTGATTTAAGTACGAAATTTCTTGATTCAAGAGCGATTTTAAAAGTCCTTAAATTCTTGATTACAAGAACGTATTGAATATGTTAATATATAATGTCAAAATAAGCATACTCTGAAAAAAATAGATAATTTCGCTCGTGAGTTAAAAGTATGTAAAGCGTATCTTGGGCGAGCTGGACTCCCTTTTGAATGTGCTCAATGAATTATTAAAAATCTTGAATCACACTTATCAATCCTAATTAGCCAGCAGCTGGAGGGCATGTGCGGAGATTTATTGCGCCTGCTGCTGACGACGTTGCTGGATTATTAGTTGGCGACCGCACGGCACAAAAAGTTTTGCTGGCTCAGGTAGTATATATTTATATTAAATATTTTGCATATTTATATGCATTTTTTTGGTGTGTAAGAAAGTCGGTCAAGTCCGACAGTTACATATTACACTGGAAAAAATAATGGCACCTTTTAAAATACATTTTTTTCGGATTGGGGGCTTCCTAACTGTGTATCTTTAGTTAGCAATGCCACTCCATGAAAGTAATTAAGCAAGTTAAGTGACCAGAAATTGGAAATCAACGGCTGGTAGATAGAACCTTCTGAAGACTGTTGTTTCAACTTCAGCCCCCCTTGGCACTTATTCTGCTTCTCATAGCTGAAGGACCCTCAATAACAGTTTCATAGTCTTGCAGTGTATTAACTTTCCCTAGGTCAGGCAGTCAGCAGTTGTTGGCACAATTGGCAAGTTGCCCTTTCGGTTGCCTGGCAAAAGTTTTCAATAAGTGAACAGCCAGTTGATGAAAACAAAAACAAAAAAAAAAATATGTATATAAAACCCCAAGATCCGCTGCTAGCGTCGAAAGTTACTTTGATTTCTTAGCAGTAACTTTGGCGTGAACTTGTTCTTCTACTTTTGCACTGACTAAATCACTGGTCTTTGACTTTCTTTCCATTTCTTTTTGAGGTCAATTCGTGTGTTAATGCAAATTGGTACTGCAAATCTCGCATTGTGTGTATTATTGCCAAAGCGATTGAAGCGTATTCGCAAGTTAAAATTGGTTTGGCAAAACAACCAGAACGAAGTCTAAATTACATCGGTAATAGCAGCAGGTGGCTATTAAATTGATTATAAATTTACCACACCGTAAGCCCCGAGAGCAATTTAGTTTATGGGTTTTCCTCGCTGTTGAAACAGTTCAGATTTTTCGGCAGTTTTCCTTCTGTTGGATGCCCCTTTGTGGCGTCTCTCTCGAAAATTCGCACGCATATGCTTTGGGTTCGTTCGTGTTTCTTTCTTTTCAGCCTTCATTTTATATTGGCAGGCAAAAAGCCAAGCAAAAAGACTTTCACAACAAGATGCCAGGACGAAAGGACTTGCCTGTGTATTGTGGGTGCCATGAAAATCATTAAGAACAATATTGTCGCTCGCAATTGAGATGGCGTTCAAGTTTATTTATATTTGCCGCCTTCCATTCTTTTTTTGGCAGTTGTTTCACATGTTTTTCGCTTCGTTTTTGAAGTGTTTTTTTGTTGGTTATTGTTGACGCCCACTTAAAATTTGCTTTAAATGGCTTTACATGATGGGATAGTCAATTGCTTATAAACATGTTTTAAATTGAATTATATTATGAAATAAGGGATGAGTAAGAGCGATTATGTCATCGAAATAATTATTTTTCCAAGAAACAAAGAGTTAATATGAACCTAAGTGACATGTTCTGACTGACTGATATTGCATTCATCAACAACTCACAGACTAAACGGTAAGAGCAAGAAACCTGAAATTTAAAGAGACCTTAGCCTTATCTTGCCTTATGCCAAGCGCCTTTTAGAGGAGGGCACTTTGCGTCAACAGTTTAAACAGCTTCTAATCGATCTCCTCCTTCCTTTTTGAGTTATGTAACAACCTTGCTGATCTTCTTTGCCATGTTGCTAGAAAAGGTTAGTCAGGTGCGTTCATGCATTTTTTGCCTGATTAGGGGCATGTCTTGTGGGACGGAAGACGTATCGCCAGGGCATTGTCTCATCTTATATAATAAACAGATCTCAGAGATGGTAAGAGATACAGGGTTGACATGTATGGGGCAAATCCTTCTAAAAATTTAAGGCAGATCAATTTTATTTTGCAAGTTTTTCACTATCCCAGTATTTAAAAAAAATGTGATATCTCCAAAAGAGAGAGAGAGAGAGAAACTGAGATGAGCAAAATTATTGGATTTTTGAATAAGACTGGTACAGAGTAAGTAATAGTCTGGCTTGGGTGAGCTCAAAGCAGAAAATGAATTGCTTAAAAAGGAAAGAGAGCAATTAAAAAAGGACAGAGAGCAAGATAGGAGAAAGCTAAGCCGCTTGGTAAGCGGCAGTAAAAAGAAAGTCCTCTGGTAAAAGGTCTACCCTTAGGAGGATCTGCGTTCAACGAGTTCCATTATCTATGCAAAAACACTTTAGATGTGCCACAAGTAAGAGCAAAAACTGTGAAGCAAATATATAGCAGAAATGGCAAGATGGGCGTGATTGCAGAATTAGAATCAGAAGATATGGTGGCAAAGGTGTTTAAAAACACAAGAAAGCTAGCGGGAACTCCAATATATGTTGAAAAGGATCTATTGGCAGATAAGCAGCAGCAAAAAAAGGCACTCCTACTGCTTAAAAAGGAACTATCACAGTTAGGGAATGCTAATATGTTTGTCAGAAACGACATTATAAACATCGAGGGAATTTGTATGTATTTCGACAACAACCACAGTATAATCGCGAAAGGACAGCCAGTTGAGCAGCGCATGAAAAATATTTTTTAGCAAAAAAATTTGATTCAACTAATTTTAAATATGAGGACCTTCTAGATAGAATGACAAAAAACTAAAAATAACCACACAAATACAAACAAAGATATTCAAATTTAGTTTAGAAACATAAACCCTAATTTTGGTAAGGGCTTTTCTATGTCAAATTCTTCTCTGTAAATGTTCGAATTATTTCGGTGGCCAAGCGAACCATTGTTTTGGTCAGACTAGAAGGCTTGTGCTCTCTTGAGTAATTAGAAGTTTCAAATTTCTGCAAATCATTGTTATTATTGGTAATCATTAAAAGGTATAAATTAATTTCAATTTAATTCAATTTAGGCGAATTTCAAATTTTTGCCATTTGGCGGTTAGAGATTAAGATTAATATTATAATATACACTCGGGGGCTCTCCAGCTCGCGTTAACGCGAGGTTTCTCTATCTCCAGCTCGCGTTAACGCGATGGCGATGATGACCACTTCGTCAACTAGCCAAAAAATGGTCGACTATCGAATAGAAACTATCGAACAATCGAATGGCAAACGAGTAATGCGGCTACATTTTCTCAAAATTCACATTTTTCGCATCTCTTGTGGCCATACAAAATTGTATGGGGAAAATGAACATTTTGCCCAAAATGAAATAAATTTTAAAATAAAAGGAGTTCAAAGCTATACACTCATAAAAATCTAGAACGAATAATTTGAGTACGAACGCTCTTGAAAAAAAATCTAGTCGCACTTGAATTTTCAAGAATTTCGCTCTTGGAATCGAGACAAATGCATTCTCAAGGCAAGGGGAGTGAGGAAACGCAAACTTTGAGAGAATAACGTTGGACGCGCTCTTTCAAAGAGAGACAGCGCATGCGCAGTTTGTCATTGTCATTTGACCGTGGCGCGCCGATAATTACGTTAAAGTTGAACCTTAAAATTGGGCAAAAGTAAGTGATTAAACGTCAGTATAATATAATAAAAATGTTTAAAACACCACATTAAAAAATAAAATGAAATAAAAATAAAAAAAAAAGGAAAAACCAATAAATGCTGCTACGGGGACTTGATCCACGGTCGAGCTGTTGCGGCTGGCCAAATACCAACCGCGCTGGTTCATTCGAGTCGGTAAAGATGCTCGCCCAACTTTGTATGTTTTTCAGTATTCGAGGTACCGAGTTCAAGTCCCAGTAAAGTAAGTAAAATAAAAAATTTGTATCTGTTATGTGACTAACTCAAAATCAATCACATCTTAGAAACAAATAAGACCGTTTCAGTCGAGGAGCTCGACTTCGAAAAATTCAAACAAACACATCGCACACATACACATAAACGCGTCCTCACACACGCAGGAGCAAGTTGCAAGCAATGCGTAATAAGCAAAGCGTGTGGAGGGTGCAAAAATTGTTTCGTGAATAACTGCTGTGTTTTTGCTCAGATTTCATTGTGCGTTTCAGAATAGAAAGATTAAGGGCCTAAGATAATATATATTAAGCGACGATGTTGTAACTTTAAAATTGTGGCTCTGACAGCTTTTTGCGGTTTAAGAGGGGAAGGGGGGAATTTTTGCAAATCTGAAACAAACTTGATCTGCGTACGGCCTATACCTATGTATATGCAAAAATTTGTATCTCTATCTCTTATAGTCTCTGAGATCGACGCGTTCATACGGACAGACGGACAGGCAGACGGACGGACAAACGGACGGACGGACATGGCTAAATCGACTCGGCTGTTGATGCTGATCAAGAATATATATACTTTATAGGGTCGGAAATGATTCCTTCTCCCTGTTACATACATTTGCACAACTTCATGTTCCCCTTTTACCCATTTTTAATGGATACACTAAGAAAAAAATTCGTTCTAAATCTACCGAATTCAAGCCCATTCGTTGACAAAAGTAGAGTAATCCCGCTTTTTCTTGAACCGTGAACAGCGGGTGTCATATTAGAAACATTTTGTGCTCACTTTATGAACGGCTTGGGCATGATTTAGGAACATTTTGTGCTCGCAAAATAAACGCTGAAAAAAAGGTTTTAAATGTTTTTCTTTTGATTCAAAAATAAATTTATTTAACATTTTATTTAAAATTAGTTTTGTTTCTGATTTCCTCTTTCTTTTTATTGCCTTTGTCATCTTAATCTCGGGATCGAACTCAGAACCTCTAACATAACGCAAGAGTCGGCTTTGCTACCATCGCGGCTACTAACCTCACTGTAGACGATGCGGCGCGTTGCATTATTAAGGCAAAGCTTTAGTAACTCAGAGCTTTTTGCTAAATGCTTTGCGCTGAATGATTTGGGCGGAAGTAATAAGAGCTCAAGTCAGCGTGCAGGCGAAGACTTTTTTGTTGTTTTTGCCTATTTTAATTTTTTCTATTTGTTTTAAGTATTAATAATTATTGTACAATGTACAACATTTCTCAAAACGCGATGTTCGCACTTCTGTTGCGATTTGTGCCAGTTTTAGTAAGAAAGCTTTTGAGTGGTGTTTTTCCGTGAACGTCGGGTTTGTTTTGTGAACGATAATTCACGAACGAGATCGTTCAAGTAGGAGCCCGCTTGTGCAGGGTTTTAGATGTTAGTTTTTTTCTTAGTGTACAGGTATAACAAGTTAGACCGCTGCAGTCGAGTTATCTCGACTTCAAAATACCCTGTACAATTAACAAACACACAAGCACACATACACGTAAACGTAAATAATATCGCGCTCACACACACTCACGCGCAAGCCTCAAACATAGCGCAATAAGTAAAGCGTGTGGTGGGGGGTGAAGGCAAAATTTGTTTCATTAATAACTTCGGTGTTTTTGCTCAGATCTGATTGTGCTTTTCAGAATAGATACATTAAGGGCCTAAGGTAATATATATTAAGCGACGATATTGTAACTTTAAAATTGTGGCTCTGACAGTTTTTTTCGGTTTAAGGGGGGGATGGGGGAAATTTTCGAGATCTAAAACAAACTTGATCTGCGTACGGCCTATAACTATGTACATGCAAAAATTTGTATCTCTATCTCTTATAGTCTCTGAGATCGACGCGTTCATACAGACAGACGGACGGACGGACGGACGGACAGACGGACATGACTAAATCGACTCGGCTGTTGATGCTGATCAAGAATATATATACTTTATAGGGTCGGAAATGCTTCCTTCTCCCTGTTACATACATTTGCACAACTTCATGATCCCCTTTTACCCATTTTCAATGGGTATAAAAAGTGGTTGGGGTGGCTGATGGTGAGTGGCGAGCAGCTCGGAACAAACAACACCACGTCGGTATATTGTAACGGGATCATGTCTCTCACACCCAAACTCCCCCACCCCCTTCAATTATTATTTTTAGTCTTTTATTTTGAGAATTATTCGTACTTGGATCAAGTACTGAAACTCTTGAGTCAAGAATGTCGTGATCAAAAATTCACTGTTGGATCAAGAATATCGCTCTTGGATCAAGAATTTTCACTCTTACCCTACTTTTGAGAACGAATGCTCTTGATTCAAGAGTGAAATTTTCTATTTTTTCTCTGACTGTAGGAACCACATTTCTGGGGACAGGGTATTTTGCTGTCGGGGCACTCGACCGCAACACTCTTACTTGTTATAACATTTAGAACTAAATAACGGGTGATGGAAATTAGACCGCGTGAATTAAGACCGCCGTCGGCGGTCTAGTTTCATTTTGCAAAATGAATTTAGATTGCCATTACAAAATGAAATAAGCCCGCGCGGCCTAATTTCATTTTGCAAAATGAATTTAGACCGCCATAATTTTTCAAAATGAATTTAGACCGCCATTACAAAAATGAAATTAGGCCGCGCGGTCTAATTTTATTCTGCAAAATGAATTTAGACCGCCATTACAAATAAAATGTATTTTTGAATTTCTAGTAAACAAAATTTTCTACATATAACATTAAGAAATAATAAAAATTTGATACAAAAAATTGCGCGATTTTTTTGTATCGAATTTTCGCCTGCGGCGCTAACATCGATTCAATTTTTCAAATAAAATAATGCAAATTTGCACAATTCAAATCACTTAATTTATCAACATACTTTTGCACATCTGGGATATACAGTAAATAACGGTTATATGAGGACGATGCATATACCAGTTACACAGTGGAACACTTAAAATAGCCTGGTATTGTGACCAAAAAATTGTGAAACTAGAAGCATCGGGTAGCAACACCTCATACCCAGTTTTTCTTGAATACGTCATCACGCGTTTAATGGGCACATTCAGTGGCGGAGCCAGGGAGGGTTTTGGGGGTTACAGTATTTCATATAATTAGAAACACCTTGCCTTTGCTTTGATGCTCATGTGCTGTTAGAAAGTCTATTTATGTGAAATACTGTATCGAAACGAATTTTTCGTCGTACTCCGTATGGGACTTAACGGAAACCGCTTGTGAAATGTGGATTTTAATAAATTTTCGAAATATTGTTGGTTTTTGGAGTCATAATGTGCCCAATTCGCCCTTCTCAGAGCCTTTCTATGTTTTGTGTGTCGAATTGAGTTTTTGATAGAAAATCGCACTGGACTTTTGTTAATTCTTGTTGGTCCACTTCAGAAACACTGAAACAATTGAAAGAATTAACCTCTTTGCTGTATCACTCAGTCTGCCCAGCGATTTGCACATTTGATAACGGTAAAAGGCAATGGTTGCTCAACCTAAATATTTCAAAATTTAGTTTAGCTTGATGATAAAAATGAAAACGTAGTTAATTTATATATTTTTCAATTCATGTTGAACAAAAAATTGTTTTAAAGAGGTAACTCCAAAATTGTACTAATAC
Source organism: Lordiphosa clarofinis (assembly GCA_018904275.1). Taxonomy (NCBI): domain Eukaryota; kingdom Metazoa; phylum Arthropoda; class Insecta; order Diptera; family Drosophilidae; genus Lordiphosa; species Lordiphosa clarofinis. The sequence continues at coordinate 587,094 of JAEIGQ010000003.1, forward strand.
TATAGACGTCTATAGTCGATTAGTTAGAAAGATAGTTAAAGATAGTTAGTAATAAGCAAAATGTATCGATTTGCCGAAAAAATTATAAAGATCGGTTGAGCGGTTCTCAAGTTATGAACAAATAAGTAAACCACCCCCGCCCCACCCCCTTCCATCCTTTCTCAACCAGTACCAATCTTAGGAGAGAGAGGGGGAGAGAGAGAGTGAGGATCTTAGAGATGAGCACAGCGGCAACAAAGTATGTTATAGTCGGGCTTGAACGACTTTCTCACTTGTTTTACCAAATTCCAGCCTCCAATGGACAACCTGTTAGTACCCCGCCCGTAGAGGTCTAACTTTGAAAATGAAATTACTGGAAAACCACTCGATAGAATTTTCTAAGATTTATAATATAACTAGCAAATAGCCCGTCACGCTTCGCTGCGCCTTCGACAGTATAGAGCCAACGCACACCCACTTAGCACCCACTTCAGGCCCACATCCCGTCCACTTCCCGCCCAAATCCCACCCACTTCCCGCCTACATTCCACCCACTTGCCACCCACATCCCACCCACTTCCCATTTAAATCCCACCCACTTACATCCCACCCTTATCCCTCCCACTTACCGACCACATCCCACCCACTTCCCACCTACATCCCGCCCACATCCCACCCACATCTCTCCTACATCCCTTCCACTTACCGCCACATTCCACCCGAATCCCACCCACTTCACATTCCCATCCCACCCACTTACCGCCCACATCCCACCCACTTTCCGCCCACTTCCCACCTGCATCCTACCCACATTCCAACAACTTGCCACCAAAATACCGCACACTTTCCGCCCTCTTCCCGCCCAAATCCCACCCACTTCCCATTTACATCCCACCCACATCCCTCCCACTTACCGCCACATTCCACCCACATTCCACCCACATTCCACCCACATCCTACCCACTTTCCACCTACATCGCACAACTTGCCCACATCCCACTTCCAGCCCACTTCCAGCCCACTTCCCACCTACATCCCACCCATATTCCACCCACTTGCCACCCACATACCACACACTTCCCGCCATCTTCCCGTCCACTTCCCGCCCACTTCCTATAAACATCCCACCCACATCCATAATTTTCTCCTTACATTCTCATTTTGACCTTACAATCCGAGTTTCAAGCCAATCGTTTGAAAAATAGTTTTTGCATGCAGAATTTTCCTCGTGGGCGCCTTTTCCGACATTTAAAAATCACAATTCAAATTATTTCGTATTTTGTACCTACAAACCGAGTTTCAAGCCAATCGGATGAAAAATAGTTTTTTTCATGCAGAATTTTCCGGGAATTTGTCGACCGTCAGGTCAAATTTTTCAACTTCGGAATATAACATTTTAAACTATTTCGTATTCTATACTTACAAACCGAGATTCAAGCCAATCGTATGATATATACTTTTTTGGATTCAGAATTTTCCGGCCAATTTCCTCTTGTGCGGATTTTCCAAAATCTCTATTTCGCGTACTATGCTTACAACTTATGTTTTGTTATGTGTAATTTTGAAAATGAGTTTGACGCTAATCGCTGGCAACTAAAGTTTCGCCCATACAACCTTGACCACCCACTTTCCACCCAATGGGGGTGAATTTTCCATAAGATTAGTATGCAGTTGTTGTCGAATTTTCATATAGATCTTTGAAAATGAGTTTGAACTTGATCGGATGAAAAACCAAAAAGTTTCATACAACAGTTTTCCGCGAATTGTCCACACTTCCCGGCAGAATTTTCCAAAATTCTTTCTTAGTACTCACTTTCAGCATAAGATAAAACTACTGTGAATCTCATCTTCCTATCTTTTATGGTTTAGGCTGTGCAACGGTCACCAGTCAGTCAGTCAATTAGTCAGGTTGAACTTTTTATACCCTGTACCCATTGAAAATGGGTAAAAGGGGATCATGAAGTTGTGCAAATGTATGTAACAGGGAGAAGGAAGCATTTCCGACCCTATAAAGTATATATATTCTTGATCAGCATCAATAGCCGAGTCGATTTAGCCATGTCCGTCTGTCCGTCTGTCCGTCCGTCTGTCCGTCTGTCTGTATGAACGCGTCGATCTCAGAGACTGTAAGAGATAGAGATACAAATTGTTGCATGTACATAGGTATATATCGTACGCAGATCAAGTTTGTTTCAGATTTGCAAAATTTCCCCCCCTCCCCCTTGAACCGCAAAAAACTGTCAGAGCCACAATTTTACAGTTACAACATTGTCGCTTAATATATATTATCTTAGGCCTTTAATGTATCTATTCTGAAAAGCACAATCAGATCCGAGCAAAAGCACCGAAGTTATTCACGAAACAAATTTTGCCCCCACCCCCCACCTCACGCTTTACTTATTGCGCTCTGTTTGAGGCTTGCGCGTGAGTGTGTGTGTGCGTGTGTGTGAAAGCGCGTGATTATTTACGTTTGTGTGTATGTGTGCGTGTGTGTTTGTTAATTGTACAGGGTATTTTAAAGTCGAGAAAACTTGACTGCAATGGTCTTACTTGTTTATATATATAGATTGGAATAGGCTTTGTTCTAGCAATGCTTCGCATTTAACCTTCAGCCATAAAATCAGAAATTTTGTTGGAGCACCTAATAAAAATATGATTTCATCTAAAATCCGATGTCCAGACATAGAATTTAATGATTTCTACAAAGTAAAAAAGTATCTTTAATACCTCACCTACCTACTATATACCTCAAGGTACAAATATACAATTACATTATTAACAAGTGAGAAAGTCGGTCAAGCCCGACTATAACATACTCTGTACCTGGAGTAGAAGCTGAATGCCATACTGGTTCTGCGCTCATCTCTTATTCTCTCTCTCTCTTTTTCTGTCTCTATCTCTTTCTCTCTTCCTCTCTCTCTCTCTCTCTCCCTCTCTCCCTTTCTCTCTCTATAAGGGTGGTAGTGGGTGGGGGGGAGGGTTGTTTACTTATTTGCTCATAACTTGAGAACCGCTCATCCGATCTTTATCATTTCTTCGGCAAATCGATACTTTTTGCTAATTACTAACTATCTCTAGAAGGAACAAATCGTCTATCAAAACTGTGGAAGATATAACGTTTTTTCCAAATTGCGGGGGCGGGAGGGGGCGTGGCAAAAATTGAAAATAAACTTGATCTGCCTGCAAGTATAAGAAGCATTTGTCCCATACATGTCAACCCTCTATCTCTTACCATCTCTGAGATCTGTTTGTTCATACGGACGGACGGACAGACGGACAGACAGACGGACAGACAGACGGACATGGCTATATCGACTCGGCTGTTGATGCTGATCAAGAATATATATACTTTATATGGTCGGAAATGATTCCTTCTCCCTGTTACATACTTTTGCACAAACTTAATATACTCTATGTACCTTCGGTACAGAGTATAAAAATTGCAACCATCTATTATACCCCATCTTGTAAGAAATATAATTGTCATTTCAAGGCATTGTCGTTAAACCGGTTAATCGGGTATGGTTCAGTTAGAGATCGGCATTTATTTCTGCTGTAATAACACACGACAGAAGCAGGACGAACTGAAGAAGGCCAGCACAGATCAAGTGTTCGAGGATCGATCTAGTCTCTGCATTATATAGCCAATGAGAACGATTTCCAGCCTTAGGGCATTTGCCACATAAATAAAAAACAATTTTTTGGTAGTTAATATTAAGCAATTAGCAGTGTTTTCAAAATTATTGCTAATGCCTATTACAAAACAAGTCATTGGCATTTTAATGGCTAAGTTATTAATCTAATGTCACCAAAAACCAAGTTACGTAGTAGAAAGTTTCTAAGCACAAAACAAAAGTTTACTATTAATTCATTTATCAAGCTTTATTACGAAGTAGTATTAATTATTTTTGTGTATTCTTTAGCCGCCATATGAGGGAATGACAATGGAAAAAAAAATCAATGTGCAAATCTGTAATTAAAATGTGTTTTATTGACTTTTTTTATATAATCATTTTAGCGTTTTTATACCCGTTACTCGTAGAGTAAAAAGGGTATACTAAAGTCGTGCAAATGTATGTAACAGGCAGAAGGAATCATTTCCGACCATATAAAGTATATATATTCTTGATCAGCATCAACAGCCGAGTCGATATAGCCATGTCCGTCTGTCCGTCCGTCCGTCCGCCCGTCCGTCCGTCCGTCCGTCCGTCCGTCTGTATGAACACCTAGATCTCAGAGATGGTAAGAGATAGAGGTTTGACATGTATGGAACAAATGCTTCTTATACTTGCAGGCAGATCAAGTTTATTCCAAATTTTGGCCACGCCCCCTTCCGCCCCCAATATTCAGAAAAAACGTTATATCTCCTATAGTTGTAAAGATAGACGATTCGTACCTTCTAGATACAGTTGGCAATTAGCAAAATGAATAAATTTGCCGAAGAAATGATAAGGATCAGAGCGGTTCTCAAGTTATGAGCAAAAATGTGAAAAATAGCCGAGTTTAAAAAGTGTTGCATACTTTTCAGATGTTCAGATGTTTTTTCATGAGTAACGGGTATATCGAAGTCGGTTAGAGCCGACTTTAACTTGCGCTCTCGTTTTACCAATGAGCACATTTGCTTAGAAGTTCTTCAATGCATATATAAGGCTGCTTAGATGCCCCAACAATTCAGTCAATTGCAGCGTGTGAGAAGATGATGCACAACCAAATCAAGTGGATTCTTCTTTTAGTGTCATTGGGTCTGTGTCTGGCTCTTCCCGCTGAAGAGGATGCTCAGGCGGAGATCGTGAGATTAGAGAGCGAGAACACGGGCCAGAAGTATTCCTTTTCGTAAGTCCAAAAATGTAATATCAGAAAAAACAACCAAACTTTTCGGTTTTCTACAGCTTTGAGACCAGCAATGGTATATCCCGCACCGAGGAAGGCGAAGTTAATCCTGATGCCACAATAGATAAAGGCGGACACTCAGTTCATGGCACCACCAGCTGGACAGCTCCTGATGGCAAAAAGTATGAGATTAGCTATACAGCAGATGAAACTGGATATCGTCCCACCGTTAAGTTAGTGACTTAGACCTAAGGGTAATAAACTGAACATCCTTAAAAAAGATATCAAATTAGACGACCCTGACTGGCAAATTTTTATAAATGAGCTGGGTGGGGTCCAGCCAGTTGATTAGAGTGGGAAACAAATGCCTCCCTGATTTGCATAAACTGATGACCGGAATATAGTGGAATTGCACGCATACCGGTACGCAATTAAAATGCAGCGAAGGACTCGACTCTTTAATGGTAGTGTTGCAATTCATTCCACAACATGTTATACCCAAGTTAAGCGTAGAAAGGTCAATGAAGTTAATATGTCTGATTTTAGCATTGAGGTAATGGTTACTGTCCACGTGGAGTAGGCAGTCCACATTTAAAGCAGCAATGGGCAAACAGAAATAACGGAAAGGGTAAAACAACAATCCTATTTTTGTCATATGCTTCCGATCGTTTTTGTTGTATAATGCCTACCGCTTTTCCAGAGTATTAAATGGGCAAAGCCTTAGACTCGATTATCATGGGACCTACAGGTGAGCGAACTGTCCAGAGTAACGTCTTCTATGGCATTATAAAGCCCGTCCAGAGGAAGCCAGGAACTTTCCACATATGTCCACATTAACACCTATAATCTATAGCAGAGTACGGCACGTCTGTATCTTATGTGTATACAATACTGCTCTGCGACAGCGACTTCGAAACAGGGACAGTGTACAAGCATATTCAGCTCTATTTGCAACAACAAAAAAGTGCTAAATGAGCGTGGCTGTGAGCATGTGTGTTTTGCCGACCCCTAATCTATCGTGAGGATCAAAACTTAATCCCTTGTAGTGGAATTTCTGCTCTCGGCTAGAGGCAGATCCCGGAATGTTACTTTCCGCATATTTAAATAAGTGAGACTTGGATGTCAAGACGCATGAGATCAGAGGTTCAGAACACCCTAGCAAGAGCACGAATAGAAAAAGAACGCTCTGTCCATACAAAAAAAACAACAATAAGCCATCACAGACATTTCGGCAGGATCATCATCAACTTATAAAACAATCCCTGATGTCAGACTCTATCAAAGGCTCTTAGGCATCGAGGATTTGATTAACCAAAGACAGTAGAACTCTAGAGACTTTGGATAAACTAACTTCGAAACCTGCTTAGCTGCACTATGACGGCTGTGAAATCCATACTGGTGACTTAAAACAGTCAATCGTCCAGAGCATTGCCAAGAGAAACCGCTCAATTACCTTAGAATAGGTAAGCAGGCTGATGAGGCGTTAAAAGTCGACTTTAAGTAAGTTCTTGGTCTTTTTCGGCAACACAACCAAACACCACCCCGGCATGTTTTTAAGGGCGTGCAAAATGTCCAATTACCACAGCGTTAACCAGCCAATCCAAGACATTACAAAACTTTGAAAACAATGAACCACAATGTTTTGGTTTGAACCTATGGTCTTAACTTTATTTATCGTTGAATAATTATTCATATATATATTCACATTATGAATAAATTATAACACAGGCCAACAAAATGACCACTTTTGTGAGGTCTAGCCCAATTTGTATTAAATTCTGATCCCGTTTTGTGCACTGATTCCAAAACTGGTCTCGGTATTTCTCCATCAGCTCTTGTTTTCAAGATATCGCGGAACATCCATTTTGCAGTATTTTTGGCGTTTAAAAAATTATGGAGGTTACACCGAGCAACAATATCTGTATTTATGAGCTCTATGCGACAGTATACATATTAAGGTCGCCTAAAAAAATCAATGGAGCAGCATAAGCAAACCCAAAAGCGCCTAAATTGGCCTTTGAAGAGAAATTTTCATCAAATTATAGCAAATTTTTCAAACTTAATCGCCGTGTACCAGCCATTTGGGGTGCTCGCATTTTAATGAAAGCCACTTTAGCATGCAGCCCAATGGTTCTTCTAGTTTCACAAATTTTGTTGCACTTAAATCTTCTTGATGGACAAAGTTAGAAGAGGTTAATTGAAAAAATGAATTAAAATTTATGGCAGTATAACTAGATAGATACACAAAATGTGTATAGAAAATATTTAAAGACTACTTGATCTAACATAGTCCTTACATAAATTGTCAAGCAAATATACAATAACATACAATCAGTACTAGACTCAAACAATTTTCCCCAAATTCATATTTGCTTAACCTTGCGAGAATAACAATAAAATTATATGAATTGGGCTACAAATGAGCCAAATGTGTTCCGCACTCACTATAATCTACGGATTAAGCCCCTGTGACTATTATGATTTTCCAAGTTTCAACAAATGCCTGGCGGAAAGAGATTGTAGTAAAAACTCTATCTGTGAAACGAATATATATAATATACTAGCAAATAGCCCGTCACGCTTCGCTGCGCCTTCAACAGTATTTAACCAACGCACACCCACTTACCACCCACTTCAGGCCCACATTCCACCCACTTTCCGCCCACTTCGCACACACTTTCCGCCCACTTCCCACCCACATTCCACACACATCCCATCCACTTACCATTTCCATCCCACCCACTTCCCAACCACTAACCGCAAACTTCCCGACCTCTTCCCGCCCAAATCCCGATCACTTACCATTTACATCCCACCCACATCCCTCCCACTTACCGCCACATTCCACCCACATCCCATCCACCTTCCATTTCAATCCCACCCACTTCCCACCCACATCCCACCCACTATCCGCCCACATCCCACCCACATTCCACCCAGTTGCCACCCACATTCCTCCCACGTACCGCCACATTCCACCCACCCACTTCCCACCTACATCCCACCACTAACCCACATCCCACTTCCCGCCCACTTCCCACCAACATCCCACCCACATTCCACCCACATACCACACACCTCCTGCCATCTTCCCGTCATCTTCCCGTCCACTTCCCGCCCACTTCCCATTAACATCCCACCCACATCCCTCCCGCATCCCACCCACATCCCTCCCACTTCCTGCCACATTTCACCCACTTTACATCCACTTACCACCCACTTCCAAAACAACTTTCCACCCACATCCCACCCACATCCCATTCACTTCACAGTGAGCATCCCGGCGATAGTTCCAACATCGGAAAATTAAAAACATAATAAATTCTCATTTTGACCTTATACTCCGAGTTTCAAGCTAATCGTATGAAAAATAGTTTTTGCATGCAGAATTTTCCGGCAATTTTCCTCTTGGGCGGCTTTTCCGACATTGAAAAATCACATTACAAATTATTTCGTATTTTGTCCTTACAAACCGAGTTTCAAGCCAATCGGATGGAAAATAGTTTTTTTTATGCAGAATTTTCCGGAAATTTTTCGACCGTCAGGTCAAATTTTTCAACTTCGGAATATAACATTTTAAACTATTTCGTATTCTATTTTTACAAACCGAGTTTCAAGCCAATCGTATGATAAAAACTTTTTTGGATTCAGAATTTTCCGGCCAATTTCCTCTTGTGCGGATTTTCCAAAATCTCTATTTCGCGTACTATGCTTACAACTTATGTTTTGTTATGTGTAATTTTGAAAATGAGTTTGGCGCCAATCGCTGGCAACTAAAGTTTCGCCCATACAACCTTGACCACCCACTTTCCACCGAGGGGGGGTGAATTTTCCGGAAGATTGGTATGCAGTTGTTGTCGAACTTTCATATAGATCTTTGAAAATGAGTTTGAACTTGATCGGATGAAAAACAAAAAAGTTTCATACAACCGTTTTCGCGAATTTTCCACATTTGCCGACAGAATTTTCCAAAATCCGTTCTTAGTATTCACTTTCAGCATAAGATAAAACTACTGTGAAAATCTCATCTTCCTATCTTTTATGGCTTAGGCTGTACGACGGTCACCAGTCAGTCAGTCAGTCAGTCAGTCAGTCAGTTAGTCAGGTTGAACTTTTTTATATATATAGATGTGGACGACGTTGACCATTCTTATTATCATTCATGCAAGGTAGTGCAAAAACTCGTTCAATTTTTTGTTAAACCAAGTTATCAGGAATTAATAGGACAAACAAAAACGAGAAGGCCAAGCTAACTTCGTCTTTGCCGAAGTTTTTATACCCTTGCAAGTGTTTTCATACATCATAGTTTACGAACGTTAGCATTAAAACAAACCATTTTTCTAAATAAAACTCACCTTCCGACCGATACTTTCTATGGCAGCTTTAAGATATAGTCATCTGATTTTGACCAAAACTTCCGAATCTGTGTAAAAGCGTATAAAACTAATAATTGCTGAAGCGTGAGGCGTTCACATTAAAAATAAGAAGTTTTTCTCACAAAGACCCACTTTTCGACCGATAGTTCCTATGGCAGCTATAATATATAGTCATCCGATCCGGTCGGTTCCGACATATTATCAGTGTGCAGTAAAAAGAAGACTCTGTGCAAAGTTTCAGCCCGATAGCTTTACAACTGAGAGACTAGTTTGCGTAGAAACAGACAGACGGACAGACGGACAGACAGACGGACGGACAAAGCTCAATCGACTCAGCTCGTCGCCCTGATCAAGAATATATATACTTTATAGGGTCGGAAATGAATATTTCTATGCGTTGCAAACTTCTGGGCAAAATTATAATACCCTTTGCAAGGGTATAAAAATTGGCTGTACCCGAATCTGGACTCTGCTAAACGACCATTACCGCATACAATAGATGAGTTGTCACCCTTATTTTAAAATGAGAGTTCAGGGGAAACAGAAGATTTGAACCATTAAGTCAGCATGAGCTCAACGACTTGTGCAGAGAGATAGGTCTGTCGTCAGAGTCTTCCGAACTCCTTACTTCAGTCTTAAAAGAAAAAATTTACTTCAATAGGACTGTCAAGTAACCTGTATAGATGGATAGGAACAAGAACTCTTGGCAATTTCATCGCAAGAAGACACGTGCGTTGTTTGTAACAACATGGGTGGGCTGATGGCACAAATGGGTCTGTCCAAATATTGTCCAAGTGAAAGGCGACTTTTTATTGGCAGTTGCAAAAAAAGCTTGAAATGTGTGCTTTTGTATAATGGAAACAAATACGGGTTCAAGTCGATTGGTTTCTCAGTGACACTAACAGAAAAATACTCAAACATTTCAATAGTTTTGGAGAAACTCCAGTACTCCAAGCATGAGTGGTTTGTCTGCGTAGACTTAAAAATGCTCAATTTCCTCTTAGACCACCAAGGAGGATATACTAAATACCCATGCTATTTCTGCTAATGGGATAGTAAGGCAAGTGCAGAGCACTAGACTAAAAAAGAATGGGCGAAAAGGACTGAAGAAGTACCAATGGGAAAAAATAATATTATTAATAAGCCGCTGATAAAAAAGGATAAAACTATTTTACCACCGCTTTACATCAAGCTTGGCCTAATGAAACAATTTGTCAAGGCTTTAAACACAAATGGAAGTTGTTTTCTGTTCGATGGTTCACAAATACGAATATTGATTGAAGACGTGGAATTCGTCCAATCAATGAACACTCTTGAAAAAAGAGCTTGGAGTTTATTTGGTGTTGTAGGTAACAATTTCTTGGGCAATTTTAAGCATAAAAACTTCGAGACACTCGTTAATGACATGCTCCTAAATTTGTAAAATTATGAGCATATAATGCTCATGAGCTCATGAGCATTAAAATGCATTTCTTATTCAGTCACTTAAATAAATTTCCTGAAAATTTGTGAGATCTAAGTGAAGAGCACGGAGAACGCTTTCACCAGTATTTGCGAACTATGGAACCTCCATTTATTATTTATTAACGTGTCTTCTTGCCAAACGAGAGCGCAAGTTAAAGTCGGCTCTAACCGACTTCGATATTCCCGTTACTCATGAAAAAACCTGTTTAATAGTGTTCCTGCGTTCCTTAGGGTAAACATCTGAAAAGTATGCAACACTTTTTTAACACGGCTATTTTTCCCATTTTTGCTCATAACTTGAAAACAGCTCATCCGATCCTTATCATTTTTTCGGCAAAACTGTAGGAGATATAAGGTTTTTTCCGAATTGCGGGGGCGGGAGGGGGCGTGGCAAAAATTGAAAACAAACTTGATCTGCCTGGAAGTATAAGAAGCATTTGTCCGATACATGTCAAACCTCTATCTCTTACCATCTCTGAGATCTGTTTGTTCATACGGACGGACGGACAGACAGACGGACATGGCTATACCGACTCGGCTGTTGATATATACTTTATATGGTCGGAAATGATTTCTTCTCCCTGTTACATACTTTTGCACAAAATTACTATTCTGTATTAGGGTGTTCAACAGCCCGCGTAAAAAAGTAATTGTGTAAATTTACGCGACGCAGCTATTCAGCGCCCCTAAAGGGTTTAGCCTCGTAATTTTTGGCGTAAATCAGCTGTTTTTGACAAGCTGTGAGTTCTTCTGTTACTTGTGTGTGTCAAAGCTTAATTCGTATTTTTAAAGCATTGATTGTTGGTGTATAAATCAAGCTAAATAAGGAAATATGAATATATAAAAACCCTTGAGATACAACCATGATGCTGTCGATGAAATGGTAGACGACGTTATGGAGGTATTTACTGCAGTTGCATGCTGGCGGCGAGGTTCCAAGTTCCGTGTGCCCAAATGAGTCAACTGGCGAACCAATGCGCCTCCATTTTCCAATGACCAATGGGTCCGTGCAGCCCCATGCTTTTTGTCGAACGCATTTCGACCCCAAGTGGAACTTGAGTTACAGGGAGCACTTTTCTGTTTGGGGTAGTTTGGAGAAGCTGCATCAATAAGGAAAACTACAACAATGTTTACCGTAGGTGATGACGGCTCTCTAGGTGTAGCTACAGACAGCTATTTTGAGGAAGATGTCTCAGTTGATTTACTGGCCAGATGCAGTTAAAATGACAAGAAAAATTTTTAATTATTTTAGGTGTGACCGCATATTTTGAAGAAAAAAATCTCAAAATGACAAGAAACCGAGTACTTTTAGTCGATACTTTGAATAATTTTACAACACTTCAACACCTTACTCTTTTTACACTTTTACGCTGATTTTTTACACATACCCCAGGGCAGCAAAAAGAGCGTAAATTTTTCTTGTGCGTTTTGTTGTTGTGGCGTAAACTGTTGGAGTTTACGCTTTTTGCTTTACGCTTTTACGCGGGCTGTTGAACACCCTATATGTACCTTTGGTACAGATTTTTTTTTTTTTTTTTAGAGTAAAATATATATTTTATTCGCAATTAGTTACCTTAGATCTAATTGTTTACAATTTACTGTTACTTCTAAAACTAACTTATATTGTAGATTATAATAATTTCGATTTTCTAATGCTATTTGTATGTTGAGTTTTCTGTGTGTGTGTATCTAGAAGTAAGGATTTTAACTTTTAGATTTTTAGCGTGTCACCTAGTATGTTGTGCTGTAAATGTAAATGTAATATGTGTTTCAGGTGGGTGAAAAGGTATAGTGGGTATTGTGGTCTTTTTGCAGCTATATTCTTCTGTTGGTCAGATCGGTTGGGTGGATCCTTTGGAGCCTTCTTCTGGCCCTGATCCCGTTGATCCCTTGCCTTCTAAGTAGTCTTCGAGCCAGATTGTTTGGGTGGCATGCTACCTTATCGAGGTAACGCGCTGCCTGTTTGTTTAAAGTGTCTCCAACCATAGGGATATCCCGAGTGCGTATGTACCACCTAGCACCTGTGATTTGTCTGAGGATTTTGGCTTGGAAAACACGAATTCTGTTCAGGTGGGTTTTTGCCGCAATACCATACACCTGAATGCCGTATCTCCAGATGGGATTTGGTTTGAACTACATAATGCGTTATGCTGATGGAAAAACCTTTGTAGCTCACGAATAATTTCTCGTCTTGTACTCAAAACAATTTCACCACGTTAATCCAATTCACGATTTTCAGCACCAATAAAATAAAAATGCAAAAATTGATAATTATCGTCAGGGTATTGCAATAACGAACCAGCTTGATGATAAATCTGGCCCCGAATCTTTAACATGTATACAATTTTAGGTAGATGTTGGATCAGAACTTTTATAACTATCGAATACTTTTTGATTCAGATTGACATAAACATGGCACAATCCTGTAAGTACAAAAGTACTTAGCTTAAACGTCGGCATAATAATATCTCTAATTATTTTAGTAGCACCAAAAGAAGTCATTTCAAATGCCGAATTGAATTGTTGAATTTGACTCAAAAAATGCTTCAACGTTTGAGATGTCCCAAAAATAAATGAATAAAATGGTTCAGGTGGAGTTTCTAATGCTGGCAATCTCACTTTGCCATTAGCACAACATTGCCGGGTATTTCATCTGGAAAGTTAGCCGCATCAGGATGTGGACATATTATGTCCATCATTCCAACTATAATAACCTGACTGTTGTAATCAAAAGCAGCACGCATCATTTTAGCCAAAACAGGACGACGTATTCGTGATCGCCGTGCAAGATTCGGAACAGGTACAGCGTCTTTACGATCACACTGCGATTTATCTGCAGTCTGTGATTGTCTAAGTAGTGTCACATTATTAGCATTACGCGTTCGCCGACCTATATTTGCCCGTCTGACAGGTGGAATTTTTTCTTCATTTAAAAAAGAATAAGTCAAGATATAAATAAATAAATCCAAAAAGTTTCAATTTGTCAGCAAAATCCCTATTAACAAAATGATCTGCCATTTATTCAATTCATTTGTTACAAAAATGTGACAACTACTCTACCGATTTTGTGCAAACTTCAAATAAACCATCTAATAAATAAATGGCATTTTTCGATATATGTACATATTTGGATATATCTTACCCACTTTCTTTGACTGAATAAACGCAATAGCAAATACAAATTGCCTGCATAACAAAAGACTCACATGCACATCCCTTTTAGGCACCACACTTTTTCACTTGCTATTCACACGCAATAGCACAGAACGAATGACAAAGTTCGAAAGAAGAAGCTAGAAATTCGTGCCGAGGCCAACTGCGTTCCCGAAGAAAAAACGACAGGCACTTGTTTACTGCGGCAGAGCAATGGCCATTGTTTTTGCTTTTTTCGAGACCGACTAAATCTGTCTTTCTCTGGTTCGAGAAATTCCGTGTGTCTCTTTCTGCGATCCGAAATTCGATGTTTTCTTTGCTATCAAATCATATTGAATATAACTTTGATATCACTGTTCAACAGTGAAAAGTATCCAGAGCATCGTTAACTAATTCCAACGTGCCTACTCATGCTGATTACGAGATGGTATGTCAAAGCCATATCTTAGTTTCCGTTTCCAAGATATTCGCGAAAAACTAAATTTCCGACTTTTTGCCGTTCTAGAATTTTTGTAGGCCACACTAAGCAATAATTGCTAATTTTCTAAATTTTCTAGGATAGTACACACATCAATGCAACTGAGAAAAATCAAACACGCCATATAACTATTGCCAATGGTATCGAAATTGGCCTTGTAATGTGCAGGGTGTGGGTGTTTATTTGGTTTTCCTGTACTAGATATTATTGACAGGTACTCAGAGTTTTACTAGAGAAAACGTCTGAGTATAACACTCTATGGCGGAATTTCGAATTGTGCACCTCTAGCTTTGCTCTTAGCTAGCTCGCCGGATTGTCGGGGTTCTTCCTACTCTTCCTATCATGCCATACACACACATTCATAAAGATTTTTAGGTGCACTTTTCTGCAATGTCCGGAAGGACCTACTAATCAAATTAATCTCATAAAAGTCTTCTTATTAATGCACCGATACACAGTCACTACAAGAGTCTATCAGACATAGGGAATTAAGATGTTGTATTTTTCCTTTTCTCGACCCACCCTACCTAGGTAATACAACCAAGAGTTGCATTAGCCCCTTTTAAAATTTAGACCGTGTTCATATTACCTCTCATCTTCTCCAGGCTCTACTCAGGACGAATTATGATTCACTTAGAACATGTTTTTTTTAAATTCAACAAAATTGGTTTAATAATTCAATATAAAAATTCTTCATTTTTGAGACCATATCTTTGCTTAACAATAATATTATAGAATATGGATATATGTTTAGATAGAACTACAACTAGATGTATATGTTCGTTTGGATATGTGTAGGTGTCTTAACAATTAAGGTTTATAAAGAGTGAAAGAGACTGATATTGGTAAGGTGTTTGTAAACCTCGAATTTAGGCCATATAAAAATAAAAAAAAGATTGACATGTATGTACCATTTCAAAATAATACCTTTTTTTACATTGTTTACAACCCATTACTCACTCCGTTATCCTTGAGCTCAATGATGACGAGTTGCTGGTAGCTGTAGGGACCAAAAATAATTATAAGTATGTACATGCCAACAACAAAATTAAGATTAAAACTTCAAATTTTCATTCATATCTTACCAACACAAGTCCGATCAATGCTTAACCAATAAATTTCTGATACTTCTAACTTATCTCTAATTATATTGATATATATTCAAAAAAAAAAAAACTAACATCAACTTCATTCTGCATACATTTATAAAAAAAAAACTAAACTTCACTCGATTCTGTTGAGTATAACTAAACACAGTTTGAGAAGCACTGCTCTTAATAGGTTTTGGGACAATGACGATTAGCAGAGAAATCAAGAGAGCATGGTTGTCAGTGCGTTAACCTTGAACTTGAAATTTGAACATCAGCTGTTGAGCTCTCGCAAGAAAATGTGCTCTACACTTTAAATAGGGCCTTGTCGACTCCAGATGCGGCTGGGACACTGAGTTCCAAAATATGAGTGACTTCGGAATTTAAGCTTGGCGGACGACTAAAAGTTAACACACATGCTGATGGCTTAGTAGCACTTCAAACAAAAACTATAACTCCGAATTAATAAACTTGGGTGGCGCTTTCCATATTTTGCTCTATCGCGTGAGGTGGAGCATTTATTTAAGCTGCATGATGTTCTCGCTGGCGGTCTTCCTTCTTTCGTCTTTCTGGTCTGAAGTTAGGTTTAAGAGTTACATAATCTGGGAAACTCCGAGACTCTTCCCGACACGTGCACCGGTTCTAGCCGCAGAAAAAATAAAATATAGTCTTCTTTCTTTCCTATGGCCGGAACCAGAAGAGGAAGGGTTATTTGTATTCCCCTTTAACCACACTTTACTTGTGCTTTCCAGATTTCGGTACTATGTAGGAAAATATAAAACACATTACCATTACGTAATTTTCCGTTTCGCCAATCCTTTCGTGCCTTTTATTTCAATTTTCACCTGTTAAATTCACTAGGAGCGTAGATTCCAGCCAGAAATAGGACACCACTGTGTATCTTTGTTAATTCGGCTATTTTTGTTCACCCGTACCAAGGTTAGCAGAAAAAATATATTTTAATATATTTTAATTCGTAAAAGGAATGTACATCCACCTGTACTCGCTGCGGACTTAATAGCACTGATTTGTGGGAGGTCGCGTCTGGGTTAATTAACCCATCCACGCAATGCAAGCTTTTAGAAAAGCTTATGCTTACGCATGTGTATGGTCTCTTTCCTTCTTGCAGCTAGACATAACCAGCGCGTGGGTGGCGTCAGCACCTAACTGCATTATGGCATGATCTGAGTCCAAAACCACGTTGCTTTGAGTGAAAGCTCACCTTCAGAGAAGGCTATCTACTTAGGGAGAGAGCTTCCTACGGGGTCTAAGAATAGCTTTGTTTTGCGGCTGTATAGACTCCTACTACTATTTTAAAAGCTTATATTCTTTGTAGTAGAACTCAAACTGCTTTTTGTTAATTCAAAACGGCCACTACAGCCTTCAAAGTCAAATTTTACTTGATTTATAGCAATTTTGTCAAACTAAACCATTTGCTGCAAGCCATTCTATTTGTCGGACATTCATTGGCGTCATATCATCATATAGTTCAACATATGCACTAATTATGGTAATTTTTTGGCAATTTTGTCATGACCGCAAGCAAAGTTACAGCCAATAATATCCGAAAATCAAGATTAAAATTTATGGGAGGCAAACTAGATTCCCACCCCAAATTTTAATAGCAGTTTTAAAAAGGCAACTTGATACAGCATTGGCTTAACCAAATATTTAATGTTATGAAAATTAACAACATTCATGGAATGCTACGTTAACATGTGCGATTAGTATTTAAAAGAAAAGTCTAGTTCTCCCTTCTCTTTGGCGCTGCATGAAAATAACAACAGCTTAACGGTCTCCGCCGCTACAATTAATGCCCGCCAGTCGTTTCGGCTTTGTTCTAACTGGCACCAAACCCAGATTGGCTATGTATTTCCGCACCTGGTCTTCCCATCTCACTTTCGGTCTCCCAAAGTCTTTCGCCTTCCGTTTGTACACATGTTTTACTGGAGCTTGTTCATGTTTACTGTTAGCATGTCCTTGTCCATCGGCGCCTGCGCTGATGTAAGCCCTACTGAGCCCGTAGAAACATCAGTTTACAAGAGTAATTCTTCTGCTTAGTAGAGTAAGAATATCCTTCGAGGACATTCACTAACAAGATATCAGAAGATGGTGTCAACATTCTAGGTCCATATCCTCAAAGCGTGGTCCCTCAATCGTTTGCGTGGGTGAAGTTCTTTTGACAGGGGTGGGTACCAAGCCCGCCGCACCAACCCAATGAACAAGTTAAGAAAAGCAAAGGGAAATTCTATAAAATAAAGGATTACTTAGAAATATGTTTCTTAGGTATTGATATACCGAATATTTACTAAAGCTTCTATTAATACTGGAGAATTCGTCGCGTTCTTTTTGCTGCCCTTTTGTGTTCTGCCTCCGTACCTTCTCGATAAACATTCCAACAATAATCCGCTAACATTGAAACATTCCACTTGCCCTGATATCGTCTTTCCATGATTGCAAGATCTCGATGAAAGCGCTCCCCATGCTCATTACTAAAGGCAATTGTCCAGGTTTTTTTAAAATTACGGAGAAGGTGTTACTACTGATTACTGTTATCCAAGTAGCATTTTTATAATTAGGCCACAGTTTTACTATCCGCAAATTTTAACGTAGCATTCCATGAATGTTGTTATTTTACATTATAATAAATATATAGCTAAACCAATGATATGCCAAGTTGCCTTTTTAAAACTGCTATAAAAATTTGGGGTGGGAATCTAGTTTGCCTCCCATAAATTTTAATCTTGATTTTCAGATATTATTGGCTGTAACTTTGCTTGCGGTCATGACAAAATTGCCAAAAAATTACCATAATTAGAGCATATGTTGAACTATATGATGATATAACGCCAATGAAGGTCCGACAAATAGAATGGCTTGCAGCAAATGGTTTAGTTTGACAAAATTGCTATAAATCAAGTAAAATTTGACTTTGATGGCGAATTTAGACACCATTGGCAATAGTTATATGGCGTGTTTGATTTTTCTCAGTTGCATTGATGTGTGTACTATCCTAGAAGATTTAGAAAATTAGCAATTATTGCTTAGTGTGGCCTACAAAAATTCTAGAACGGCAAAAAGTCGGAAATTTAGTTTTTCGCGAATATCTTGGAAACGGAAACTAAGATATGGCTTTGACATACCATCTCGTAATCAGCATGAGTAGGCACGTTGGAATTAGTTAACGATGCTCTGGATACTCACAAAAGGTCACAATTTGTTGAACTGTGTAATTAGACATTTCAATTTAATATTAGTATCAACTTAATACTACAGGTTCATGTTTTAATTAAATTGGTTTGGTTTGATATGAAAACGAGAGCGTAAGTTAAAGTCGGCTCTTACCGACTTCGATATACCCATGTTCATGAAAGAACATGTTAAACAGTGTTCCTGCGTTCCTTAGGGTGACCATCCAAAAAGTATGCAACATTTTTTATTTTGCTCATAACTTGTAAACCGTTCTTCCGATTTTTATTATTTCTTCAGCAAATCGACTCATTTGGCTAATTACTAACTATCTCAAGAAGGTACAAATCGTCTATCTTCAAAACTGTAGGAGATATAACGTTTTTTCCAAATTGCGGGGGCGGGAGGGGGCGTGGCCAAAATTGAAAACAAACTTGATCTGCGTGCAGATAAAAGAAGCATTTGTCCCATACATGTCAAACCTCTATCTCTAACCATCTCTGAGATCTAGGTGTTCATACGGACAGACGGACAGACGGACAGACGGACGGACGGACAGACGGACATGTCTATATCGACTCGGCTGTTGATGCTGATCAAGAATATATATACTTTATATGGTCGGAAATGATTCCTTCCGCCTGTTACATACATTTACCCTGTACCCATTGAAAATGAGTAAAAGGGGATCATGAAGTTGTGCAAATGTATGTAACAGGGAGAAGGAAACATTTCCGACCCTATAAAGTATATATTCTTGATCAGCATCAACAGCCGAGTCGATTTAGCCATGTCCGTCTGTCCGTCCGTCTGTCCGTATGAACGCGTCGATCTCCGAGACTATAAGAGATAGAGATACAAATTTTTGCATGTACATAGGTAAAGGCCGTACGCAGATCAAGTTTGTTTCAGTTTTGTCCGATTTCGACAAGGCTTGTTGAAATTATGTGAAATCATTAAAAACTTATAAATACGAACGTTGGGATCGATAGCATTGAAAACAAAAAATAGAGGCAAGCTAACTTCGGCTCGACCGAAGTTTATATACCCTTCGAGCTTGATATATGCCTGACAGTTTGTATGGCAGCTATACTATACAGAGGTCCGATTTTGACAAATTTTGTTGAAGTTATGTAAAATAATTGTAAACTTATAAATACGAGCGTTGGGAGCAATATATTTAAAAACAAAAAATTTTCTCAATAAGACCTTTTTTCAGACCTAACTTTTGTATGGCAGCTATACTATATAGTAGTCCGATTTCGAAAAGTTTTGGTGAAATTATGTGAAATCATTGAAAACTTATAAATACGAGCGTTGGGAGCGATAACATTGAAAACGAAAAAGTTTTTCTCACTAAGACTATTTTTCAGACCTAACTTTTGTATGGCAGCCATACTATAAAGTTGTCCGATTTCGACAAGCCTTGGTGAAATTATGTGAAATCAGTTAAAACTTATAAATACGAGCGATGGGAGCGACAGCACTAAAAGCAAAAAAGTTTTTCTCACTAAAACTAGTTTTTCAACCGATCGTTCCTATGGCAGCTATATGCTATAGTCATCCGATACGGCCGGGGTCGACAAATGTGCAGCGTATTTATACCAAAAGACTTTGTGCAAAGTTTGGTTAAGATAGCTTTAAAACTGACGGAGGAGATAGCATAGAAACAGACGGACAGACGGACGGACAGACGGACGGACAGACGGACATGGCTATATCAACTCAGCTCGTCATGCTGATCAAGAATATATATACTTTATGTGGTCGGAGATGCTTTCTTCTGTGCGTTACAAACATCCGGACAATTTTAATATACCCTCTCCAAGGGTATAATAATAATATAATTCAAATTATATTAAAATACCAACTAGATATTTGATAATATTTTTATCTGTGTAGCTCTTGACTTTGATTTGACTGCTGCTTGTGATATTCTCAGAAGTAAAAGTAAATTTTGACTGCAGCTATTTATTCAATGATAGACGATAAAGAAGCGAGTAAGCTGCCTTTGTGAGTTACCAAATGACTACGAGTAAAGTGGGATAGACATCTCCGATTAAATGTCATTTATTTAGAAAATTTAAGTTTAGGAGGTTTGTTTTACACCAAGAGTATCAAAATTCCAGATCATATTGTAAGTAAAAAGCAAAGTCGGATAATTATTAGCCGAGAAAAAAATTTTGCATACTCGAGTATTCGCACTCGTTTTCTTTGAACTAAATTGATTTCTGCAATGTAAAAGTATAAATATTTACTACATTTTAAGACAAAGCCACGAACTAAATGCTGAGCAGAAGCTCTTAAACGGTCATAATTTAGTAACGAAATCATGATTAAGTCCCAGAGTTTCTGATATCATATGTTTTGAGAAAATACATTAACTCCTCCTTCGTAGACAATAGGCTCTTCAAATAGGCATTCATTTCAATTAACTCACTTTGCCCTTATTTTGGTTAATCTTAGTCTAATCTTCTCAAAGCCCCTCTTGATGCTTTTAGCTAGGTGCCAAATTTAAGCCTCACATACCGAACCCATTCCATACACTCACTTCCTGTCGCCTTTGTCTCTTTAATTCCAGAATTTCACTTTTTAATACCCCAAACAAAAAAACACCTCAGACGAACAAAGAGAAAGAGAGGGGGTAATAAAAAACCGAGTGCTGCCTGCACCTGTATATGTATGTGAAGTGGCAAAAAGGATTTCGTGTTTGAGAACCGTAAAGTGAAATTAAAATGGTTGGATATGGGTAGCTTTGCGGGCGACTGGCCAAACTCGCCCTGTCCTGCTAAAGCAGCGCTTACACAACACGGGCAATCAAAAAATAGTAGTTAGTTGGCCATCGACTCATCCTACACCTGCCCGCTCCACCGTTGTTCCCCACCCCGTCCTCCGTATGTCGGTTGCTATCTTTACGGCTTCTGTTGCCGACCGAACACAGTAACAACCAGCTACAACGAGCGATTACAACCCTTGACAGTCTACACAAGTTTGTGGGCCAACGTTTTGTGGTCTGCGGAAAGGGAATGATGCTTCTCTGGGCAACATTTCAAATTGCTTAATTTAAAAGTGACTGGCAAAAAAGGAGCAAAATTGTTGCACCCGGCAAGAGAGAAAGTGTGAAAAAATAGTTAGCTAAATGCTGGCCAGCTCAGTAGTTGGGATTGTGGCTTTTGGAGGTGTCCGGACAGGTTTTCGGTTTGCTGTTTTTGTTACTATTTCTGAGTTTTTTCTCGTTTCCTTTTTTTGTTGTCGTGCATCAACAACAAACTTGTAATCAAAGCAAAACGAATTGGGCAGATTTTCCTCGCTTGCCAGTCAAAAAGGAATATGAACAGAGGGTTGAGTGAGGAAAGACTGTATAAATTCTTATGGTTGAGAATTAGAAATGAAGATCGTAATGGAGTTAATTGGATTATATTTTGTTGGACAAACAAGAAGTAGGGACTTGTAAGCACACTGAAAGAAAAATTATGAGCTTTCGTACTTAAAGCAAGAATTTTCAGTTTCAAAACTTAAATAAGTCAGAAAATTTTTGATTTAGGTACGAAATTTCTTGATTCAAAAGCGTTTTTAAAAATCCTGAAGTTCTTGATTTCAAGAACGTTTTGGACATGTTAAGCACGATTCGGGATTTTTTTTAAGAACTCTTAAAGCTCAAAATAAGAACACTCAGAGAAAAAGTAGAGAATTTCACTCTTGAATGAAGAGCATTCGTTCTCAAAAGTACGGTAAGAGTTGACCGAACCGACAGAGCGATCCCCCACTCACGACTAACACCTCGCCCTCTTTTTTCTGACCTGATTGATTTTGAGGTAGCCACGTAGATAACATTTTGTATACCCTTGGAGAGGGTATATTAAAATTGTTCAGATGTTTGTAACGCATAGAAGGAAGCATCTCCGACCACATAAAGTATATATATTCTGGATCAGCATGAAGAGCTGAGTTGATATAGCGATGTTCGTCTGTCTGTCTGTTTCTATGATATCTCCTCTGTCAGTATTAAAGCTATTGTAACCAAACTTTGCACGAAGTCTTTTGGTACAAATACGCTGCACATTTGTCGGAACTAGCCAGATCGGATGACTATAGCATATAGCTGCCATAGGAACGATCGGTCGAAAAAGTTGTTTTAGTGAGATCAACTTTTCGGTTTTCAAAAATGTCTCAAAATTGGATGAATATATCGTATAGTTGCCATATAACAAACTGCCAGGCGTATATCATGCTCCAAGGGTATATAAACTTCGGTCGTGCCGAAGTTAGCTTCCCTCTATGTTTTTTATTACTTTACTGGGACTTGAACTCGGGAGCTCCAAAACTAAACACACGGACGACGCACTGTGGTCGGACTTGTATGGAAGTATGCGACAAAAATAGCTATACGTGTCCTCCAGGTTTATAATTTAAACTGTAAGCCTTTAACAATAGTATAAAACTATTTTGAAACGAGAGCGTAAGTTAAAGTCGGCTCTTACCGACTTCGATATACCCGTTACTCATGAGAAAACATGCTTAACAGTGTTCCTGCGTTCCCTAGGGTGACCATCCAAAAAGTATGCAAAATTTTTTAGGGTGGGAGGGGGTTGGGTGCTTGGTTCACTTTTTTGCTCATAACTTGAGAACCGTTCATCCGATCTTTGTCATTACTTCGGCAAATTCATTCTGCTAATTACTAACTATCTCTCGAAGGTACGAATCGTCTATCTTTAAAACTGTAGGAGATATAACGTTTTTTCCAAATTGCGGGGGCGGGAGGGGGCGTGGCCAAAATTTGAAACAAACTTGATCTGCGTGTAGATAAAAGAAGCACTTGTCCCATACATGTCAACCTCTATCTCTCACCATCTCTGAGATCTTGGTGTTCATACAGACGGACGGACAGACGGACATGTCTATATCGACTCGGCTGTTGATGCTGATGAAGAATATATATACTTTATATGGTCGGAAATGATTCCTTCTGCCTGTTACATACATTTGCACGACTTTAGTATACCCTTTTTACTCTACATGTAACGGGTATAAAAATTGGGCGTGGTCATATGCCCATACCACCCATTGACATATATATACTTATATTTTGAATAAAATATATTTTCTTAAAATACTTCTGTACACTAAATTTATTAACAAAAGTTATAGAAAAAATATTTAAATGCATTTTAAAAACAAAGTACTTAATTAATCCAAATAATTCAAAAACAGACTCTCAATAAGGTTTTTTTGCAAGGTCATTTCCGTAATCCACTTATGAGAGGATCTGAACTTAGTAGTAATCTATTTAGAAGTTCTGAGTTAGCTGCGGATCGCGACTTTTCTTTTTTTAGCCTCTGCATTTTTCTCAGAGAGCTCTCTAATTGATACTAATGCTCTGGTAATAATGCCATTTAGAGCCAACCACTTTTGAGAAATTAACTTGTACGAAATGGTGCATTGAAAATAATTGCCTGTTGCCATACACATACCAGACCACATAACATGAAAAGCACAAACAAAAAAAATAGAGGCAAGCTAACTTCGGCTCGACCGAAGTTTATATACCCTTGGAGCTTGATATATGCCTGACAGTTTGTATGGCAGCTAAACTATATAGAGGTCCGATTTTGACAAATTTTGTTGAAATTATGTAAAATAATTGTAAACTTATAAATACGAGCGTTGGGAGCAATATATTTAAAAACAAAAAATTTTCTCAATAAGACTTTTTTTCAGACCTAACTTTTGTATGGCAGCTATACTATATAGTAGTCCGATTTCGAAAAGTTTTGGTGAAATTATGTGAAATCATTGAAAACTTATAAATACGAGCGTTAGGAGCGATAGCACTAAAAGCAAAAAAGTTTTTCCTCACTAAAACTAGTTTTTCAACCGATCGTTCCTATGGCAGCTATATGCTATAGTCATCCGATCCGGCCGGTTCCGACAAATGTGCAGCGTATTTATACCAAAAGACTTTGTGCAAAGTTTGGTTAAGATAGCTTTAAAACTGACGGAGGAGATAGCATAGAAACAGACGGACAGACGGACGGACGGACGGACGGACATGGCTATATCAACTCCGCTCGTCATGCTGATGAAGAATATATATACTTTATGTGGTCGGAGATGCTTCCTTCTACGCGTTACAAACATCTGAACAATTTTAATATACCCTCTCCAAGGGTATAAAAACACATTACCTGCTGCATTCGGATCAAAACATTATCACGCTGGGCAGCTCCGGGCAGCTGATTCTTTTTCTATTTTCATCTATTACTATTAACAATTAATAGTAATAAACATAAATATTAGAATCCATCGACATCACAACTAAAAGCTTAAGGGAAAGTACAAACAGTAAACGAAAAACACTCACAAAAGGTATAAATTTCAATACAGCTGGGATCTCTAGATCGGATGTCTCCGTGAGGCTGAGTAGGAGAGCTATTTAAAGCGGGGCAATGGCAGAGAAGGTGTTGTACTGTTTCCTCCTCTTCTTCATGTTTACAACTTCTACAGTAGTCATGGTGAGCAAAGCCTAGTCGTGCTGCATGTCTGCCATTGAGACAGTGCCCCGTGAGGGTTCCAATCAGAATCGATATGTGTTCTCTTCTGAGTCGTAAAAGTGTATTTGTACGTTTTTGGTTGAATGCACGAGGTCTAACTTTAAGGGATTTTTTCACAGAGAGCGAATGGTCACACTTAAAAAACCTGTTTGTTTCAAAAAGATAATTTAATTATGATATGATTGACATGCTCCAAAGTGTAAAATTTTGATTTCGGTTTTTTTATTTTTGTCGTATGGGAGCGACCACTGTGCGACGGCGCGTCAGCTCACTCGACTATTTGGCATCAGCGAAACCTCTCGTCCAAATCATACTTAAGAAGATACGCTGTTTGTATTTGTAAACATCTAACAACATCATTATTTTTAACGGTCAAATTGGAATTTAAGAACGATTCGTACTCAAAGTACGAATTTTCAAGAGCGAATCGTTCTTACAAAATTCTAGACCGAACAGGATAAAGTCCAGAGCGTTTTTTACGACCGTATCGTCCTGTTTTTTTTGAGTGCATACGCGAGGTGAAGTCTCAATAAGACATGACTTATTTCAACGGTTTCCCCCATCTTTGGGTCCAAGGAATCGAACTGTATCATTACTTCCTAAGTTAAAACGCCGTTCATAAAATTTGTTCTTTGAAGTTTATCAACAAATTTGCCATTTTCTACGAAAAAATATATTTTTTGACAGTCTTTAAGTTTAATCGTTTTGGTGAACCTTATTCAGCAAAAATTCTTGGAATGTTCCAGGCTAAAAGTTTCGGGAGCACTCCCATCTTCGATATTGGGGCTTTGGGGCCTATCTATATGTCAAAACAATTGAAAATTTTCAACATTTTTTGCGGGTTTTTAGGTCATTATTCTCCAGAATTCATATTGTCGTATCTAACGCATATAGACAAATGTTGATCTTGTAAGGGAGAGTTTTCTAGAACTAAGGACTAAAATTGGCTCTGATAAATTGAGTAATGTGGCTTACAAGGGGTCAGGGAATCAAATCGGAACCATAACCGGAACCGTACACCGAAAAGAACAAGATATCACCGAATTATTAATCTCTTAATAATATTCTTAATGAATCTGGGTTGACTTAAACTCGACGCCCATGAACTGAACATGATTTAATCGCTGACACAACGCACATGGGTGCGCACGAGCAGATGCAAACGCTTCTAATAATATTAACTTGGATTGAATCAGCCTAAAAACATACACCCATAATTTCATGCACATCGCATATATAAGACCACTTGTAATTCTCAAGTTCAAATTCCTTTCATAATTAATATAAATAGGGCATCTAAAATTTTGCGCAACTATTGTATTATTTATATGGTAACTATGGTAACTAAGCCAAAAACTATAACAAAATATATTTAATACGGGGGTTGTTGGTTAGCAACCTTTCTAATTGTAGAATTAGCCGGCAAGCGTCACATTCCATATTTAATTTCTGTTTCGTGTGAGGTACTATTTCAATGGTAGAATGGTACTGCAAGCCGCAGTTTTGAAAACAATAACAAAGCACATACACAGAAATTACGCTCAAGTTACAATTTTTATGGGTAATTTAAACCAAAAACACAGTAAACATGACAAGAACAAAATACATGTAGCAATGTTTCGCAGTAAAATTCTGTGTGAGAATGTGTCGTTTCAACCAATGAAAGTTTTTTCTGCGTAAAGTCTTATTCGCTTCAGATGAAACTAAATGAGGAAAGCAGCTCAGACACAAATCTTTTAGCTGAAAATGGAGGCTGTATTCGTACATGTATTTTTATGAAAAGATACAGGACAATTCAAATAGTTCAGTATTCTCAAAAAATAGATTAACAGTTTAACAATTTAGCTCATGATGTGGGATGTTAGATTCATTTGTACATTTTCAAATATGTTTTCGGCGCCAAGTTTTGTTTACGGCCAATAGTCGTGGTGGTTGAGGTGCCGTAGTCCGTGTGTTCAGTTTTTTGAGGTCCGAGGTTCAACTCCGAGTAATGTTAATGAATTTTTTTTAATTGCATCTCAAAATTAATAACAGCTTGAAAAAATTAGGTGGTTTTGGTCAGTGGTGTTGGTCAGTGGTAGTAGGGACATTGTACTTAAATCCAAGAAGATCTTTGCCTGAAAACTATACTTTTTATGCCTACAACAAAGAAGATCTCTGCCGACTTAATTCAAAACCAAAAACTTAAGTCTGAAAACTTCTGCCTGATTTTAGTATTTTCGGGTTAAGTCCCAGATTATTCAATCTTACCATACCTTTGATGTCAAAACTAAGCGTAGAACGTTTATTTTTCGGAGTTTAATTACGATGTGCTCGCTAGGAACAGATCGTTCTTTATGCTTTGCCGATCCATACTGCTACCTATCGGTACGATACGGTTGATTCCCTGTCTGCAGCATTATTATATGACTGATCATTTCTTTTGCTAATTTAACCCACTGTGTAATGACATTAAACAGACTATCTGGGACACTCAAGAAAAAACTCATTAGTTAAGACATTCGATGAGAACTAAAATAGCATGTATAATCCTTTATTTTCCCTAACTGCCCAATCTGCCCTCTCCCAAACCACATCTCTACATTTTCCAGTTTTACATTTTCTTTCCTGCTGCTTCTCTCTCGTGTGCGCAAAAAAAAAACTAACTGACGTCCCTTTACACTGATAACATTTCATTTCCCTTCCTTCGCCTTCCTCCTTGCCCAATGCGTTTAGTAAGTGGCCAAAGTGAAGAAAGGAGGAAAAGGTTTGTTAATTTCCAAGATATTGCTAAATAATTGCTTGTTGGTTCCGTCCAGTTGAATTGACAGTTTTGTTATCCCCGAGAAAAGGAAAAGAGCACAAAAAAATTTGCGGGCATTCCTTAATACGGATTTTGGCTCATGAATTTAAGACCTGGCTGCACTTTTAGTGCACGTAAAAAAGCGGTTTATAGTTCATGTGCACTCGCGGCAAGTCGCCTTTCCAAAAGGGTTCCCTGTCGGGCGCCATAGAAAATGCCTTGGCTGCTCTTTCATCAGCATCAACGCTGCACACAATGGCCACATGCACGTCCCCTAGCAACTGACGTCTCCATGTCCCTGCGAGTGTGTGTGAGTGTGTGTCTGTGTGCAAGTGTTAAAACGTGTCATTTTATGCGTAGAGTTGTCGTAATATGAGCTAGGTGCTTTGGTTATACCCACTCCCTGTACTGCCGTCGACTTTACAATTTTATGTGCTCTGCCCCGAAAAACTTGGCATTTTTCTATGCATACCCGTACATATGCAAATTGTCTGTGCTAGGAAGTCTCTTCATTTATTTTGCATAAATATTTATATG
This sequence comes from Lordiphosa clarofinis, assembly GCA_018904275.1. Taxonomy (NCBI): domain Eukaryota; kingdom Metazoa; phylum Arthropoda; class Insecta; order Diptera; family Drosophilidae; genus Lordiphosa; species Lordiphosa clarofinis. The sequence goes on from JAEIGQ010000003.1 coordinate 615,521, forward strand.
AAACTGCTTTAGAAAACCAGAAAATTCTTTAAATAGTTAAAGAAGTTGCTTTCTTCAATTTCAAGAATTTAATAAAAGCAGACGCACTCAAAAACAAAACCCAGGGTTCAAGGTCCCCAGCCAACTATTTTCCGACTTTAGTGTCGGTTTTTCGAAATTGGAGAACCAAGTACACTAATTTACAGCCAAAAAGACCCACTTCTTCTGAAAATTATTTTATTGTAGTTTGTAATGGTGATCTCAAAAATCAATTTAAAAAATAGAGGCAAGCTAACTTCGGCTCGACCGAAGTTTATATACCCTTGGAGCATGATATGTGCCTGACAGTTTGTATGGCAGCTATACTATATAGTGGTCCGATTTCGAACAATTTTGGTGCAATTATGTGAAATCATTGAAAACTTATAAATACGAGCGTTGGAAGCGATAGTATTGAAAACAAAAAAGTTTTTCTCACTAAGACTTTTTTTCAGACCTAAATTTTGTATGGCAGCTATACTATATAGTAGTCCGATTTCGAAAAATTTTGGTGAAATTATGTAAAATAATGGAAAACTTATAAATAAGAGCGTTGGGACCGATAACATTGAAAACAAAAAAGTTTTTCTCACAAAGACTTTTTTTCAGACCTAACTTTTGTATGGCAGCTATACGATATAGTTGTCCGATTTCGACAAGGCTTGGTGAAATCATGTGAAATCATTAAAAATTTATAAATACGAGCGTTGGGAGCGATAGCATTGAAAACAAAAAAGTTTTTCTCACAAAAACTAGTTTTTCAACCGATCGTTCCTATGGCAGCTATATGCTATAGTCATCCGATCCGGCCGGTTCCGACAAATGTGCAGCGTACTTGTACCAAAAGACTTCGTGCAAAGTTTGGTTGCGATAGCTTTAAAATTGTCGGAGGAGATAGCATAGAAACAGACGGACGGACGGACAGACGGACGGACAGACGGACAGACGGACATGGCTATATCAACTCAGCTCGTCATGCTGATCAAGAATATATATACTTTATGTGGTCGGAAATGCTTCCTTCTATGCGTTACAAACATCTGGACAATTTTAATATACCCTCTCCAAGGGTATAACAATTTTTCCATGGCACCGTTTTTGATATATAATTTTTTTTTTTTTTACTCTGTACCAAAGGTACATGGAGTATATTAAGTTTGTGCAAAAGTATGTAACAGGGAGAAGGAATCATTTCCGACCATATAGAGATTATATATTCTTGATCAGCATCAACAGCCGAGTCTATATAGCCATGTCCGTCTGTCCGTCCGTCCGTCTGTCTGTCCGTCTGTCCGTATGAACAAACAGATCTCGGAGATGGTAAGAGATAGAAGTTTGACATGTATGGGACAAGTGTTTCTTATAGCTGCAGACAGATCAAGTTTATTTTCAATTTTGGCCACGCCCCCTCCCGCCCCCACAATTTGGAAAAAACCTTAAATCTCCTACTGTTTTGAAGATATATGATTTGTACCTTCTAGAGATAGTTAGCAATTAGCAAAATATATCGATTTGCCGAAGGAATAATAAAGATCGGATGAGCGGTTCTCAAGTTATGAGTAAATAAGTAATTCATCCCCCGCTCCACCCCCTCCCACCCTTACACAACCAACACCGCACAATCTTAAAGAGAGAGAGAGAGCGAAAGAGAGAGAAAGAGAGAACTTAGAGATGAGCGCAGCACCAGCACTTCATTCAGCTTCTACTCCAGGTACAGAGTATGTTATAGTCGGGCTTGACCGACTTTTTCACTTGTTTTGGTAGGTGCACTTATATTTTAAGCCATATCCCACTTCATAATTGTCAGATAGAATCAAGCAAGATATGAAGCGAAAGGTTATTGATCTGCTAATAATTGCGCAGGGCATTGTTTTTAAATCGGCTCAATAGTTTGAATACAATAACCAAAAAATGTTTTTTAAAAGTCGGATTTTTGTTCGAAAATCCGAGAAATTTTATTTTTGATCGACTGAAAAAATATTAAAACAAGCAAGGCAAGGCTAACTTCGTCCGTGCCGAAGTTTTTATACACTTGAAATCGCTTGTCTCAACGGTTAGCGACTTCGCCCAAACTTCGCAGATCAGCTTAAAAACATTTAATATTATCCATGACCGTGATTGAGAGCAGTAACATTGAGAAAAAAAAACTGTTTTTCTCATTAAAATCCATTTTTCGACCGATCATTTGTATGGCAGCTACAAGAAGTAGTTATCCGATCCGGTCGGTTCCGACATATTAGCAGCGTGCAGAGAAAAGAAGACTCTGTGCAAAATTTCAGTTCGATAGCTTCAAAACTGAGGGACTAGTTCGCGTAGAAACAGACAGACGGACGGACGGACAGACGGACAGACGGACGGACAAAGCTTAATCGACTCAGCTCGTCACGCTGATCAAGAATATATAAACTTTATGTGGTCGGAGAAGATTCCTTCCATGCGTTGCAAACTTCTGGGCAAAATTATAATACACTTTTCAAGTGTATAAAAACCATAAATAAATATTTTTATTTTTTCTACATATAAGTCGCACACAGATATCGATGATATCATTGAAATGTAAGAGCACCTTCCAAAATATTACAAAAATTTGGAACTGTTGGCTTTCTCATTTACAGCTTAAAGCTTAGTATACACTTCCACCAAAGACTCGCCAAAACAAAAAACTCCATATAAAAAAAACTCACAAAAATTTTTGTGCCAAAATCCTTTGGCAGTCTCTTTGGTGGCAGTTCACACTCAAAACAAAAAGGCCTCGATTAAATACCGATAAAATACTAGATCCGTAGTTTTTGTATTTTTATCGATAGCTCCCTGAATAATTAATTTTAATTATTTCAAGAGGTATCGGACATTGCCGATACACAAATATGCGTAGTCGGGTGAAATTTGGATAATTTTCCCATCAATGATTGAGCGCAATATTCAAAGTAAAGTACAAAACACCGTGAGACTTCAATCATACTTAAACTGGGTTATAATTATGAATTAAAACATTGCAAAAGTGTCATATCTGCTCATCAGGCCCAGTAGCCAGGGTTTGGCCATGAAGAACGCATGTTAATAACTTGTATTTATTGATTGTAAAACTTATAGTTTAAAATTAAACCAAAAGCTACGGTCTTGGCAAAGTGACCATTTTACATGCATACATCTTAATATCTGGTCACATTGTCCCATTTTTTTGTTTTGGTGAGTCTTTGGTGGAAGTGTATACTAAGATTAATGCAATAAACTCTTGGATACAAGACCAAATTTTGAGAAAAGAATGAAGAAAAGAGAAACTTCCCTTTTGCGGTAATTATTTTTGTTTACTTTTTTTCGCGACTTGTAAACCATAAAAAAATTTTAAGTATAAGTAATTTGAAAGTGTGGGCTTAGATGTTAATTTATAGATATTTTAAATATTTTATACCCTTGGAGAGGGTATATTAAAATTGTCCGGATGTTTGTAACGCATAGAAGGAAGCATCTCCGACCACACAAAGTATATATATTCTTGATCAGCATGACGAGCTGAGTTGATATAGCCATGTCCGTCTGTCCGTCGGTCCGTCTGTCCGTCCGTCTGTCCGTCCGTCCGTCTGTTTCTATGCTATCTCCTCCGTCAGTTTTAAAGCTATCGCAACCAAACTTTGCACGAAGTCTTTTGGTACAAATACGCTGTACATTTGTCGAAACCGGCCGGATCGGATGACTATAGCATATAGCTGCCATAGGAACGATCGGTTGAAAAACTAGTTTTAGTGAGAAAAACTTTTTTGTTTTTAGTGCTATCGCTTCCAACGCTCGAATTTATAAGTTTTTAATGATTTCACATAATTTTACCAAAACTTTTCAATCGGACTGCTATATAGTATAGCTGCCATACAAAAGTTAGGTCTGAAAAAAAGTCTTAGTGAGAAAAAGTTTTTTGTTTTCAATGTTACTGCTCCCAGCGCTCGTATTTATAAGTTTTCACTGATTTTACATAATTTCAACAAGATTTGTCGAAATCGGACCAATATAAAGTATAACTGCCATACAAACTGTAAGGCATATATCAAGCTCCAAGGGTATATAAACTTCGGTCGAGCCGAAGTTAGCTTGCCCCTATTTTTCAGACCTAACTTTTGTATGGCAGCTATAATATATAGTTGTCCGATTTCGACAAGCCTTGGTGAAATTATGTGAAATCATTGAAAACTTATATATACGAGCGTTGGGAGCTATAACATTGAGAACAAAAAAAAATTTCTCACTAAGACTTTTTTCAGACCTAACTTTTGTATGGCAGCTACACTATATAGTTGTCCGATTTCGATAAGCCTTGGTGAAATTATGTGAAATCATTGAAAACTTATAAATACGAGCGTTGGGAGCGATAGCACTAAAAACAAAAAAGTTTTTCTCACTAAAACTTGTTTTTCGACCGATCGTTTCTATGACAGCTATGTGCTATAGTCATCCGATCCAGCCGGTTCCGACAAATGTGCAGCGTATTTATGCCAAAAGACTTTGTGCAAAGTTTGGTTAAGATAGCTTTAAAACTGACGGAGGAGATAGCATAGAAACAGCTTGTCATGCTGATAAAGAATATATATACTTTATGTGGTCGGAGATGCTTTCTTCTGTGCGTTACAAACATCCGGACAATTTTAATATACCCTCTCCAAGGGTATAATAATAATATAATTCAAATTATATTAAAATACAAACTAGATATTTGATAATATTTTTATCTGTGTAGCTCTTGACTTTGATTTGACTGCTGCTTGTGATATTCTCAGAAGTAAAAGTAAATTTTGACTGCAGCTATTTATTCAATGATAGACGATAAAGAAGCGAGTAAGCTGCCTTTGTGAGTTACCAAATGACTACGAGTAAAGTGGGGTAGACATCTCCGATTAAATGTCATTTATTTTATTTTATTTTAATTTTTCATGGAATCTTACACATATTTAACTAAAGTCTCTAATATTGGAAACAATTTCCCAATATAACTGATCAAAACACCACAAAAACGAATCCTGACCCAAAGCTCAATAAAGAAACAAAAGACACAGTTTACATAACAGTATAGAACGTGGACAAATTAACAGTCAAACAATTAATTATAAAACTAATACCAAGCCCACGTTCAAACGTAACGTACGCTAACAAAGCTTACATGAATAAAAGAAAACTATTTAAAAATACAAAAGACCAGCAAAGGTAAGGAACAGCGAAAAAATGTTATTGCATATGCAAATAAAGGACACGAGAAAGACTCTTGCGACGGCTACTATGTTTAAAATTTTCAGGTCTTGCTGGTCTTGCTGGTCCTGCTTTTCATATTAAAGTAATATATTTCACATAAATGGAGCGGCGCGTTTAATGTTTCGTGCATCACTTCGGTGTTTTTACTCGGATCTTATTATACTTTTCAGAATAGATATACATTGGGCTTATAATATTTTTTGGAGTCTCGTAATTTTAACTTAAAAAATTCTGATTATGACAGTTTTTCGCGGTTAAATGGCAGAGGATGGGGAATATCTATTTTTCCTCATGAAGTGTATTTTCGGTTTATCCCAACTTTTAGGTAAATTGTGCTTTGCAGTACAAGTTATAATGATGCGAACTTCCGAGACCACCTGCTTATATTTTTCTTTCAATTATACCGAAACAGTTTTTAGTGTAAGTCAACAGTTTCTTCAATTTTCGAAAACTTTGTTTGATTTTCTGACACTGTCCATTTATTTCATGTCTCTGTCAAAAAGGATTTTCTACGAGATCTCAAGGATAATGCATAAAAATCCCCAAATTGGGACATATCAGTTTGTTTAAAGTAAACTATTCAATTATAAACGAAATTTAAAAATAACGGTCCGTAGGCCGCACCCCTTCCCTTAACATGATTTGTCTAGACCCTTTTAGGTTTAATGCCTTAACAATTTCGGATAACTGATTTGATGTTTTTGAGATCTTTATCTGAATCACTTTTAAATAGGGCTCAAAGCGAAATTTAACTCGGTTAACTGTTTAACGACACAGTTAAATCAATTCTTTCTGGAAGATAAGCTCAAGCTCACATTGGAAATTAGAATCTCAGTCGAGTTTCCATTAAATAGCAATTTATCAACAAACTTTTGATAAAATTAATAATATTGTTCTGAAATTCAATAATATTTTTCATTTCATACGGCCTTTTATTGATGTTACAAACTCTATTTTCTCTCGAAAATAACGACCACAAGCTGTCACCTCCACTTTCCAAGCACTTTCAAATGTACAGACTAAAAACAAATTTTAGCCCAAGATTAAAACACTCGCAGAAACTAGTGTGCCTCCTTGCAATTACTTCGTTCAGTTAATTAACCGCTTTACAGAATTATCACAAATTATATTTAATCTGGCTGGGGGGAAACGACTTTATCTGTAACTCAACTAAAACGAATGAAATTCGTGGAAATTGCCTGCCATGTCTCGCATAACTCACAGGGCTCAGGTTATTAGCGTAATGCAGCCACGCGATTGTCACAGCAAGAGGACTAGGACTGGGAATCCTTAGTCTGGAGAGCCGCAGAGATTGCCATGTGCATAAACCGCAACGTATGCGAGCGCATAACGCTGACAAATGGGCCACGGTAGAGGGAGTCACTGACTCCTGCCAAGTGGCTGGTTTTGCATTTTGAAATTTATAATACGGCCATAACTAAAGTTTGTCTCGCTCACTCGGATCCAAGGACCCCCAATGCACATTTGCACACCAAAATTGCCATTATAACCGCAATCTCTTTGCATAAAATGTGCGGCGAACTGTGACGATGGAAGTGTTTTAAAAATTATAATGTTATTTTGGAAAGAAGAAAAAGGTTTACCAATGCAAGATGATGCACTCAGATGAAACGTAAATGGACAACAAGAGATGATACCGAGTTGAAACCAATGCATAGGAAAAGGGTTGGCCATCTGGCGTTACTATTCATTTTGTTACTGTCAACAAAAAACCCATAAAAACATTTAAGTATCACAGCAGCATCAGCTGAAAGCACTTCATAATAATAACACTTTGCCCCATCAGCTAGTTTATGAAAACCCAAAACGAAAGTGCGCATAGCAAATAAATTTCCCGCACAAAACATAAATATATTTACGATGCAAACAATAAATGACAAATTGGGGCATAATTTTGTTTACGAATGAAACAACAAAATAAATGGCACAAATAAAACGAAACTGACGCCCAGCGTTAACCAGGCAGCGTAGAGCCACGAGGATGGATATGAAAAAGTTTTCGTTTTTGCACGACAATTGAGATTCAAATTTGTGCGAAATCTCGCCATTTTCATCCCCTCTCTATTCACCTCCCGTTCCTACTGTCATAAGTCAAAGTCGGAAAGCGTGGCTGATGACATTAATGTTCCATAAAAACGCACAATAAAATGAACGGAGCTTGACAATATTTCGGAATTCGCAACAAATTTGGTGTTTGTATTTTCAATTAATTTTATTGATCAATGTGTTTTCGGTGAATAAAATAAAAAAAAATTTGGAAATTATTTGATCGAAAATGGCACAATTTTAATGGTGTTAACTTAAGTTTGTCATAAGAACCAATTAAGTTTAAAAGGTCAAGTTGCAGAAAGCAAAATTAAAACAAAGGATTTTTAAATTTTCAAGCTTTTAGTATGAGCTTCTTAAAATGCTCTAGTATACTAATTAAAAATGGGTAAAAGGCAGGAAAAGTAATCATTATAATCAGGGAATCAAACCGAAACGATTTTCGGTTCTGGTTCCGGTTCCGGTACGTACCGAAACTAACGTTTCGGTAAACGGTTCTGTTTTGGTTCTGCTACTGTTTCGGTATTCGGTTCCGGTTCCGGTACCCTTTTATTTCGGTATCGTACCGGTACGTACCGGTATGGACCGGTAAAACTAACAGAAATTTTAAAACTTAACTTTAATCAAAGTGGGTAAGCAACAGTACACATGTATACATAAATTATCAATTTACTTTAAACTTCTTTAAAATTAGTTGCAAAGAAGGTAAATTAATGATTATTTCTTAGAAGCATGATAGCGGTCAATGTATTTCCGTCCATCTGATTTCTAGCGGAGTTATAATAAACCGGAAAATAAATGTTCTACGCAGCAAGAATAACTTTTGATAGTTAATACAGTTCCGGAAACATTGTCGAATTTTCTGACCACCATTTAAGTACATTATCTTTATTTTGTAAACGTTTTAAGCTCAGGAAAACCTTGATCAGGCATCATACGTTAAACTGTCTTGTGAAAATACTAAACTATATGTATTGTCCTGATTCTTTTCTTAGAAATTCATATATAAACCGATTTCATCTCCACTTTCAGACAAATTAGTTGGGTCAGAGCTGATTTCCTCATTTAGTTTCAATTAAACAGAAGTGGATTAAATTCTTGAAAATATACATATCAGTCGAATCAGTTATACATGTACTTTTTTTGTTCAGAGGTTAGCCTAACATTATAACAAGGGTCTAAGAAAATACCAAATACGAATGCATTATTTTCAAAGGGACTGGTCTCGCGATTTTGTATTTCACTGACCAAAAGTTTTGCCAAGCTAGAATCTTTTTTATTTGAAAATAACAATTCAGCCAAATTGAGTAAAAATCCGCCAACTCTAACTGCTCGTTTCGCTGTCTAGTGGTTGCACTCAGAACCGAAACCGTACCGGTACAACGTTTAGGTTCTTTTCGGTCTTTTCGGTTCTAAAAATATCGGCTCTCGGATACCGGTATACAAAAAATTAAGAATATCTGTTCCGGTTCCGGTACCGGTTCTGAGTTTCAATCGGTTCTTTTCGGTATACGGTTCCGGTTCCGGTTCCGGTTTGATTCCCTGATTATAATTATGCCCTTGGAGAGGGTATATTAAAATCTGTCCGTCAATTTCAATGCTATCTCCTCCGTCAGGCTTAAAGCTATCGTAACCAAACATTGCCCGAAGACTTTTGGTACAAATACGCTGCACATTTGTCGGAACCGGACGGATCAGATGACTATAGCATATGGCTGATATCGGAACTATCGATTGAAAATTGGGTCTAAGTGAAAAAAAACTTTTTTGATTTATGGGTATTGTATATCTTCAATCGCTTAAATAAAATTTACAAATGTTTGTTGTTGTTGTTCTTTTGGTTTTTTTTTTTTGTATTCCTGTTCAAAGTTAAGTTTAATCATAGACCCATGGCTGCAATCATTTTTTGAGAACGGATTGTCTGAAGGTAAAACTGAAAACGAAATGTAATTCTGGTGTAAACTAGGATATTTGAATATTTTCAAAATGGTAGTTTAAAGTCATCACCCAGGTTCTATCGTATGCACTTTTTAGTTGGTACCGTGGTTTTAATCCTACCTATGCAACATTCCATTTAAAATAAATCCTCAAAGATCAGAATATGTCTACGCTTTATCAGAATACTCATATCCCCAGCAAACCTTTTCTAATTGCCCCTTTTGCCAAATATAAGGCAAATGAGACGCTAGTGCTTTTTATACCCTTGGAGAGGGTATATTAAAATTGTCCGGATGTTTGTAACGCATAGAAGGAAGCATCTCTGACCACATAAAGTGTATATATTCTTGATCAGCATGAAGAGCTGAGTTGATATAGCCATGTCTGTCTGTCCGTCCGTCCGTCCGTCCGTCTGTTTCTATGCTATCTCCTCCGTCAGTTTTAAAGCTATCTAACCAAATTTTGGTACAAATACGCTGCACATTTGTCGGAACCGGATCGGATGACTATAACATATAGCTGCCATAGGAACTATCGGTTGAAAAACTAGTTTTAGTGAGAAAAACTTTTTTGTTTTTAGTGCTATCGCTCTCAACGCTCGTATTTATAAGTTTCTAATGATTTCACATAATTTCACCAAGGCTTATCGAAATCGGACAACTATATAGTATAGCTGCCATACAAAAGTTAGGTCTGAAAAAAAAGTCTTAGTGAGAAAAACTTTTTTGTTTTCAATGTTATCGCTCCCAACGCTCGTATTTATAAGTTTTCAATGATTTTACATAATTTCAACAAGATTTGTCGAAATCGGACCACTATATAGTATAGCTGCCATACAAACTGTCAGGCACATATCAAGCTCCAAGGGTATATAAACTTCGGTCGAGCCGAAGTTAGCTTGCCACTATTTTTACATCTTCATTGCGATTTATGCGGCTTGAATGGAATCGTGAATTTTGGGAAAGAGTTGACCCTTGGCTGCGCCCTTGGAAATTATCGATCCGCATTTCACATAAAGTATATATATTCTTGATCAGCATGACGAGCTGAGTCGATTAAGCTTTATCCGTCCGTCTGTCTATCTGCCTCTTTCTGCGCGAACTAGACTCTCAGTTTTAAAGCTGTCAAGCTGAAACTTTTCACAGAGTCTTCTTTTATTGCTCACTGCTTATATGTCGGAACCGACCGGATCGGATGACTATATATTATATCTGCCATAAAAACTATTGGTCGAAAAGTGGGTTATTTTTAGAAAAATTGTTTGTTTTAATGCTGGCGATCTTAAACTCTGATATCTTAAAACATTTGCAAGGGTATAAAAGCTTTGGCAAAGACGAAGTTAGTTTGGCCTTCTCGTTTTCTCAATATTACCGCTCTCAATCACGGTCATGGGTAATATTAAATGTTTTTAAGCTGATCTGTATCAAAACTTCGGCACAGACGATGTTAGCATTGCCTTTCACGTTTTTTTTTTGTCTCAACTTGATTGTCTATTTATTCGTATTTAAGACGTTCTAAGCTCATATATGAATTTCGCGAATTTCGAAATTGTTGGGACCATTCGATGTACCCCTTCTATTTCTCGATATATTTGGACAAATTGGAACACACCTCCTAAATAATAAATAAAAATTCTTCTTCTTTATTGGCCATTACAACCATTTGACGCTCAACCTCTGCAATTAAAGCCCTCCAGTGGCTTCTGCTTCGTGCGGGCTGGCACCAGTTGGTCACACCAAGCTTTGCAATGTCTTCCCAGCCCTGGGCCATTGGGAAAAGGTTATTAACTTGCTCCCGTGTCCAATCCATCGCATTTCCTGAAGTGCGGTAACGTCCGATGAATATTTCTTTAGGACATTGACCAAGGCGATATCATCAACATCTCTGTTGAGGGTGCGCATATTCCAGGTGCATATCCTCAAATCGTGGTGCTGAAAACGTCTGCGTGGGTCGTCGTCAGAGAGGGCTCGTATCTGAGGCACTAACCCTATATATTATACCCTGTAGGGAAGCGCGCACCGCCGCTCACGTTAGCCAGCAGCTTTGCGGATGCATCGCTCTGTTACCGGTGGTCACTACGAGGAGGTGAGGAGGTGACTTGAGACGCAGCAAACCAGGATCACGCTGGGTTCGCCAAGTTTAACCTATAGACAATTGCCAACTAATAAATCTTGATAAAAATCTTTACTTATTTTGAATTTTTTAAATTTTCAGGAGATTTTTTTGTACCAATTCGTTTTAGTGAGTTTTTGATCTATTCGCGGCGGAAACCAATCCAATAAAAGATATAAAAAATTCGTCCAGCCTTTCCTGAGATCTAAGAGTTGTAAGTAACATGTCTTTTTCATAATATATACATCGATGTGTTTAAAATTTCCAATCATTCTTTCTAAAAAAATGTGCGAGATTTAAGATGTTTTTAAATTTTGGCAAGAAGTAAAATGAGTCTATGCTCCAAAAATTTCGTGTGTCCAACTCTTTGACCTTTTTATACTCTGTACCGAAGGTACATAGAGTATATTAAGTTTGTGCAAAAGTATGTAACAGATAGAAGGAATCATTTCCGACCCTATAAAGTATATATATTCTTGATCAGCATCAACAGCCGAGTCGATATAGCCATGTCCGTCTGTCCGTCTGTCTGTATGAACACCTAGATCTCAGAAATGGTAGATAGAGGTTTGACATGTATGGGACAAATGCTTCTTTTATCTGCACGCAGATCAAGTTTATTTCAAATTTTGACCACGCCCCCTCCCGCCCCCGCAATTTGGAAAAAACGTCATATCTCCTACAGTTTTGTAGATTCGTACCTTTTAGAGTTAGTTAGTTATTAGCAAAATGAATCGATTTGCCGAAGAAATGATAAAGATCGGATGAACGGTTCTCAAGTTATGAGCAAAAAACTGAACCAAGCCCCCCGCCATCCTCACTCCCACCAAAAAAAAATGTTGCATACTTTTTGGATGGTCAAGGAACGCCGGAACACTGTTAAACATGTTTTTTCATGAGTAACGGGTATATCGAAATCGGTTAGAGCCGATTTTAACTTACGCTCTCGTTTAATGGTGGTGAAGAGAAAATTTTAATATAATCTTTCTTTACGGAAATCCCTGTGAGATTTTACGCCTTTCAAGAAATGCATCACTTTTCACTATTTTCTTGCCCTCACTTTGTCATTCTTTGTGCCATTTCTAGGGACATTAGTAAATGTCCACCTGCAGCGGACACATAACTTTGTCCAGTAAACTGTCTCAGCAGGGCGGCAAGTCGAGTGGAGCTTCTCTGTTGACAGCATTTAAATGCAACTTTTGTGCGTACTTCCGGAGCAGTACCTTCCCAGCCCTTTGCCCCTCCTTACTTATTCATCCATCTCCACATGACCTCAGCCGGAAGTTGACCAAAACGCTATGTGGTTGTTTGTGTGCGTGTGTCAAAAGAACTTCCGTGGCATGTCCTGGCCCAAGCATTTCCTACTGTCTGTACTCTCGCTTAGACCTTTCAACTTGTCATTGTCAGGATCCATATTGCTGCTGGCCTCCTGCTTCAGGATATTTGCATTTGACAGTTTGTTAGCATATCAATGACTTTCTCCTTGGCCAAAAGGTGAGCCTTAAAAAATGTTGGCGCCATAAAACTAAATGATGTTGATGGCATTTTTTCCATCCAACTTTTTGCCCCCATCAAAAAGGCGGTCATAAAAGTTGATGGTAACCACATAAATTTTTGGTTGCCTTCTGCTTTTGTGCATTTTCCTCTCTTTCAGTGCTTAATTAGTGGATGAACTTTGTACTATTTTTTGTTGCAGGTGAAAGCTTAAAAACATTGTTCGGATGCCAACCAGGTAGAAGCTGTTTCAAAAAATATTTATTAAATTATGAGATAATACCACGGAGAAATTGTTGAATGGGTGCTGGTCAGGATGAAGAGGATTCTTAAACCCTGTCAGAGGGTATTATAAAATGATGATGGATGAAAACGTTTTTGATTGCAGAGCGTAAACAACAGATTCAGAATTGAAGGTCTACACTCAGAAAATTATTTTTCTATATTTTAGAAAATCACCCTACAATCGAAATAGCATTAAAATGATTAAAAAATTCTATATTTAAGAACAACTTTTCTGAATTTTAGAAAAGTGGCCATAAAAATGAATTTTTTAGAAAAAAACTTTCTAAAATTTAGACAACTATACTTTTTTTCTAAATTTTACACAGAGAAAACAAAATTGGCTTCACGGCGCGTGCAGAAACGTCAAATCTAAACGCAACGTATTTCGCCCTGTTAAATTGCACACGCTTCGTGTAGAATTCAGAAAGCCACACGGGACGTGTGGAAAAGCTACACGCGACATGTAGGAATTAAAAATCTGAATGGAAATGTAGAAAAGTCAAATGCTACGTGGGCAAAAGCAAAGTCTACACGACATTTGAAAATCTGCTTGTTTCCCTTAATAATTCTACATTTTTCATGCAGCAATCTGATTACCACACGGACGTTTAGGTTTTCTACATTGACGTTTGGATATTGAAATGCTACACGCGCGTGTGGAAATTCTAAACGAAAAATGTAGCTCTACATCAGTACTCAATTCATATATTTTTCGTTTAGCAAACTGGTTGCCACACGTGGCGTGTGGGATTTCTAAATGAACGTTTTGACTTACAAAATCGTAACGCTGCGTGTTAAAAATCTCACGAATCGTGCTCAAATTTCTGTTGCCTGTATATAAATAGCGATTGCGTTTAATTAGAACTTGAGAATTACAAGCAAGCAAATATTGGATTGTGCCTTTAGCAGATTCAATACAAGTAATGTGTTAGAGGCCTTGCCTTAACGCGTGACGTGGCGGAGCCGTCTAAGCCATCAATTTAATCGTGTTTCAGTCCAAGGGGCCGGGACTTCAAATCTACCAGAGTAAGTAAAAAAATATAAATTTGTTAAAAAAAAAAAAAAACGAGAAGGCCAAGCTAACTTCGTCTCTGCCGAAGTTTTAATACCCTTGCAAATGTTTTAATACAACAGAGTTTACGAACGTCAGCATTAAAACAAACCATTTTTCTGATAAAAGCCACTTTTCGACCGATAGTTTCTATGGCAGCTATAAGATATAGTCATCCGATTTTGACAAAAACTTCTAAATCTGTGTAAAAGCGTATAAAACTAATAATTGTCGAAGCGGAAGGCGTTTACATTAAAAACCAAAAAGTTTTCTCACAAAAACCCACTTTTCGACCGATAGTTCCTATGGCAGCTATAAGATATAGTCATCCGATTTTAACAAAAACTTCCAAATCTGTGTAAAAGCGTATAAAACTAATAATTGTCGAAGCGGAAGGCGTTTACATTAAAAACCAAAAAGTTTTCTCACAAAAACCCACTTTTCGACCGATAGTTCCTATGGCAGCTATAAGATATAGTCATCCGATTTTAACAAAAACTTCCAAATCTGTGTAAAAGCGTATAAAACTAATAATTGTCGAAGCGGAAGGCGTTTACATTAAAAACAAAAAAGTTTTCTCACAAAGACCCACTTTTCGACCGATAGTTCCTATGGCAGCTATAAGATATAGTCATCCGATTTTAACAAAAACTTCCAAATCTGTGTAAAAGCGTATAAAACTAATAATTGTCGAAGTGGAGGGCGTTTACATTAAAAACAAAAAAGTTTTCTTACAAAAACCTACTTTTCGACCGATAGTTCCTATGGCAGCTATAAGATATAGTTATCCGATCTGGTCGGTTCCGACATATTATCAGTGTGCAGTAAAAAGAAGACTCTGTGCAAAGTTTCAGCCCGATAGCTTTAAAACTGAGAGACTAGTTTGCGTAGAAACAGACAGACAGACGGACAGACGGACAGACGGACAGACAGACGGACAGACAGACGGACGGACAAAGCTCAATCGACTCAGCTCGTCGCCCTGATCAAGAATATATATAGTTTATGGGGTCGGAAATGAATATTTCTATGCGTTGCAAACTTCTGGGCAAAATTATAATACCCTTTGCAAGGGTATAAAAATTAAAAAGCTACACGAAAATGTAGGGTTTCTACACGTTTCGACCGGGATTTTCAACCCATTACTTTTGTGTAGCTTTTTTGCACGCCGCATGTTGAAATGAAAAAACTGAACGCGGCGTGTAGAAAAGCTGCACGTGGCGTTTAGAATTCAGAAAGCCACACGCGGCGCTTAGAAAAGCTACACAAAAGTAATGGGTTGAAAAAACCGGTCGAAACGTGTAGAAATTCTACATTTCCGTGTGGCTTTTGATTTTATTTTCTCTGTGTAGGGTGAATTTGCTTTATTGCTTTTTCTTATTTTTAGGGTAATTTCACCTTTGATTTTAGAAAATATTTGTTACAAATTTAGGGTACTTTGCACTAAAATTAGGAAAATAAAACCTAATTTTAAGAAAGTTTTTCTAAGTCCTTCGACCTTTCTAAAAATGTTTGCGAAATTGCATTGCGCTATGCTGCCTAATGTCCATGTCCATTCGCAATGCCTGAAGAATGTAGATGTATTGAGCAAGTTTTTGTTTCGTCTTGTAGTAATCGATTAAAGGATTGAATGAGATAAAACACAAGTAAAGTAAGTAAAAATAAAAAACATTTAAAAAAAAATAATGCTCCTACGGGGATTGGATCCCAGTCCATGACATTTTCTAAGCTAATGTCTTATCCACTCGACCACGACTCTTGCTTATTATTGAGTGGTCAATGTGAGTACTTAAGCTCTAAATATGCCACACGAATTCTTAGGTATGATTTTACGCAAGGTTTTGCTAAATAAAAAAAAAAAAACATTAAAAAATATATATATAAAATGAGAAGAAAACGTATGCTCCTACTGGGACTTGATCCCAGGCCTCCACGTTTGCTAACCGAATGTAATGTTAACTAGACCAACTGTGTACATTATTAACTATGGTTATGTCGCTACGTCTTGCTTAAGGCTAATAGTCGAGTGGGCTAAGACGTCGTCCGAGTGTTCAGCGATTGAGAGAGGTCCCGAGATCAAGTCCCAGTAAAGTAAGTAAAAAACGAGAAAGGCAAGGCTAACTTCGTCCGTGCCGAAGTTTTTATACACTTGAAATCGCTTGTCTCAACGGTTAGCGACTTCGACCAAACTTCGCAGATCAGCTTAAAAACATTTAATATTACCCATGACCGTGATTGAGAGCGGTAATATTGAGAAAAAAAACAGATTTTCTCATTAAAACCCATTTTTCGACCAATCATTTGTATGGCAGCTACAAGAAGTGGTCATCCGATCCGGTCGGTTCCGACATATTAGCAACGTGCAGACAAAAGAAGACTCTGTGCAAAGTTTCAGCTCGCTAGCTTTAAAACTGAGGGACTAGTTCGCGTAGAAACAGACAGACGGACAGGGAGACGGACAGATGTACGGACAAAGCTTAATCGACTCAGCTCGTCAAGCTGATCAAGAATATATATACTTTATGTGGTCGGAAATGATTCGTTCTATGCGTTGCAAACTTCTGGGCAAATTATAATACACTTTTTAAGTGTATAAAAATGGTTAATGCTTATTTAAAAATTAAATAAAGCTTAGAAAAAAGTGGCCAAACCCAAGGGTACGCGGGGTGGATCCAAAAAACAACAACAACCACACGGGGTGGTCCGTGTTCGGTCCTACCCTACCTCCCCCTTCAAATTTTTTTTTTAAGTCTTTTACTGTCAGCTGCTTCCTCCTTTTGCCAGCGCTGCCATAACCGTTTGGGAATTTTAAATTGACTTAACAGCTAAAATTGTCTAAGATATTTTTAGAAAAATTGCCCTGAAATCTAGAAAACAATTTTTTATTTTTTTGAAAAGCATTTTCTTAAAAATAAGGCGAGTCGCATCCGGAAGTTTTTTAAGGCGATTTTCTAAAAATTAGGGCGAAAATGACACTTTTCTTCTTTTTTGATTGTATGTGTGGGTCGGCTTGAAGGGGATATTTATAACCTTGCAAAGGGTATTATAATTTGGCCCACAAGATGGTAACCTATAGAAATATTCATTTTTGACAATATAAACTAAATGGGTGATTCCATGAAAAATCGCCCACTGGGATTTTTTTTGGATCGAAATAATTTTTTTAGTATTCCTTGTAATAAAATAGTATATACGTATGGAGAATAGTCGAGTCGGTTAAACTGCCAGTCCAACTGTCTATGTCAGTAGTCGAGGTACCGAGTTCAAGTCCCAGTAAAGAAAGTAAAAACTAATTTTTATCTGTTATATGACTAACACAAAGTCAATCAAAACTGGATGAAAACTAAACTTAAACCTGAGGATATTTATATTTATTAATGTATATCAAAAATTTAAGCATGTCATATACCCGTTACTCGTAGAGTAAAAAGGGTATACTGAAGTTGTGCAAATGTAAAAATAAATTTTGTTTTTTCCTCCAGTTCAGCCATCGCAAATATTTTTACCACAAAGTGTGGGAGAAGCAATATTTTTTGAAAATTTTTATTTATTTTTAGACCCTTCAAATATTTAGTTATAATCAACTTTAACAAAACATAAACAATCGCTATGTCTTTGCATTCCACAATGGTGAAATTCTGAAATATCTATTAAAAATCGTAGAAAAATGTGTTATCTTGCAAACAAATTAAAATGTTTGGAGACTATGAAAAAAAATAGATTCCCGCTTTAGAAATAACTAATAACGACTCTGACTCGATGGGGGAATTTTATTTTAGATCGGCCTGTTGCTTCTTTGAATGCCTTTAAGCGTGTGTACGGCTTGAGTAGGGTGGTTTAATAATGACCTGCAAAAACTGTTCCCAAATTTCACGTTGTTTAATTTGTTGTGGAACAATATGGCTTGCATATTGATAAACAAAAGTAGTAGTAAAAAGACAAAAATTACTCGCACCTTCTCTGGATATACCTCAAAAATGTACAATACTGGCTTAATACAATTACTTTTATTTTGCGCTAATTTCTTTTTCTTTCTTTTTGTGTTTCGCAACTGTTAATTAATTATATTTTTAAAAGGTACGCAAATGTCTTGACAATTCCACTAGCTTCCACAGAGTCTAAGATCTATCTGATTGTTTTGTTGTTTAAATGAGTTTCTATAAATCACATCTGTTTTTTATGAATATAAGTTTATGGGCCTTTTACATATTAACATGTGTAAGCCATAAATTTTCAACAACAGGAATATACGAAAAAGGACATTGCACGAATGGCGTCTTAGTCGAAGGCTGCGAATATCTAATATAAAGGCCAAAAGAAGCAGACAATCAGACGTGAACAAAGGGCAAAGCAAAAAGTCAAATCGTCGTACGTGAACGGCTTAGACGAAAAAAGGCAGACAGGAGGAGCTTGGTTTGCTCCCAATTTTAGTTGGTCAGCAAAAAAACTTTGCAAAAAAAAAGCATTGAAACTTTGTTTACAACTTCCAGGAAAAATATTCTTGCCCCGGAAAAACTGTAAAGTATTTGGTATCTTTATTTTAGCAAAGCTTAAAATTTGATTTTCTTAAGTACTGCCAAATTTTAAACTGCTTTTCAGCATTTAATTTCATTCACAATTGCGCCATTTTGCCTGATTTGCTTTGAACCCGTTGTCTTGCCCATTGCAAATGTCATATAAATCTATCACAAGTTGTTAATGTTCATGTGGTTGTTTTCCTAGTGCGGTTTCAATTTAATTGCATTTGCTGCTGCATTTTCCAAAGGATTCCTTTTACGCATTATTATTTAACTAACAAGTAACTAGAAAAGTTTATAATACTTTGGTAACTTTGTCCTTAAATTGTTCACCGAAGCCAAAGACAAAGTGGAGCGAAACGACATCGACTGGCGGGCTGGCGGGCCGCCTAGTTGGCTGCTGCTGCTGCAGTTGCGCTGCCGTTGACAGCCTGCAGCCAAAAGGCAAAAGCAAAAGGCAGAAGTGCAAAGGAACGCGATAGAGACAAAAAGTATGCTTAAATTAAATAAGATAAAATCTCATAAAAATGAAAATATTTTGGCAGCGTGTGGTGTCTTGCCAAGTAAAAATATTTTAAGTCAAAAATGTTATCTCATTAAATTTCTTCCAGAAGTTTCTTAGCCTCTTTGACAGAAGTTTAAATTTATATTTTTATATAAATATCTTCCATCTTGGTTCAGTGATTTTATTGTTGTCTCCTCTTAAATAATTTCCGAGGATAGATAAGTCTAACGTTATTGCTGTTATAATTTATGAGTTGTTTTTGAGATTAGCAGGAGATTTGCCAAAGGAGAGACAGTTTTATTACAAAAGTAAAAATTGGATAAATATTCAAGGAAGTGGATTAAGAGTTTAGAAATAGGAGAAGAAAGAATAGCTCTTTAGGTGGATGAGAAATTAATGGTTCATTCTTAGGCACACAGACCAAATCGTTCGTTTTAATTGAAATATGAACTCAGCTTCAAAAGGGGCTGGTTGCACCTGACAACAGATTTCTTAAATCCCAGAAATCCTGCGCACACAGGCCTAGATGGATAAATTATTGGCATAACTAGAAAAATGCGCCCACCGCACAGTGGTCGATTGTGCCAATCTGACAGGCAACAATTAATAACACACAAAATAATTAAGTATTATTTTTGGAACTATTTTTATTAATTTGTATATAAACAAAAGAAATTATTAATTAAAATTTTTTCTTAATTTAAAATTTTAATGTTAATTTTAAAAAATTTATCAAAACAATTTTTTTTTAAATTTAAAAAATTTTAAATTTGATTTATAAATTATTTACATTGAAATAATGATAAGAAGAACTCGAATTTTATTAAAAGAAAATAAATGTTATTCAACTTCTGAGTTCTCAAATCTAAGACATTTTCTTGAAGTTATGTGGCCTCTTTATCGAGTTAAATGAAATTTTCGAGCGCTATCAAGTACTTTTTAATATTGACGATATTAGAGCATGCAATTAATCATCTATTGCATTTCTAGGATAATTCTCAGCGCAAAACAAAACGCTTTTAAAAGGCGCGAATAGTAAGTTTTGAATATGTATTGATGGGATGTTTGTTTTCAAGAAAATTAAAAACATCAGCAAGATTTGAGTTTTAAAATATGGATTTTTTATCTGCCAGATGGTCAGAATCGACCACCGTGCACCGAGTTGAGAAAAAGTTTTAAACCGAATCATTACCTTATCGCCCACACTGCGGATGCTTAATTATACTCTTTACGAGAGTATATAAAGTTTGGGTTGGTCAAGATCGGATCGAGGCCCCGGGGATTCATTTCAAAAACTGGGTATGAGGTGATGCTAACAGTGGTTCCTTTTATTAAAAATAAGCCGTCTTATGCCTGTGTTTATAAGGGAAAAGCGTTTTAATCAAAATAGGTTTAAACATCGAGCTAAAGTCAAATCTTTTCGGATTGAATGTAGTTTAAGTATCGAGCTCAATTTAATCTGGAGTATTCTTTCCTTGAGATCAAGTCAAGTATACTTAGAAAAAAACCAAGAATTTTGAACTTGAATGAAGTACGAACGGTGTCAAAAGTACGGTAAGTATGAAAATACTTGATTTAAATACAAAATCCTTATCAAGCTCGATTTTTTAAATCTCGAAATACGTGTTTTAAGACTGTTTCGGGATATTTGAAGTAAATTTCGAACTATTATTTTATATTTTAGGTCATACAATTAGTTTGCTATGGTCTTAAGTACAGCCCGATTTACTCTCAAAAATAGTGCATTAATGTACTTCATCGAAGTCTAATAAATTTATCCCCAAAATATTTATTATACAAAATAATACTTCAAAAAATAATAACAAAATGTTCTTGGCTTAAGCCCATAAAATTCCAAGCTTTCCCAATTTGTACTGGATACTAGGTCTCTGTATAATATCAACCAAAGATCAAGATGTTTATACTGTAAGTCAGCAATCTTCCCTCACAGCATAACCAAAGTGTTAGAACCAGGGGGGAATTTAAAAACGAGATTCTACTTAATATAATTCGCATTTTTCGTAGCACACTTTTTGGAGCTTGTATTGTAAATCTATTTCGCCCTTAGTCCAAGAAATTTTGTAAGTGCGATCTTTTCTTAAATTTTTCGGCTAACTGTAAGTACGAAATGTTCTAGCTTAAAGAACGTTTGTTCTCATTTTAATAAGTATTATTAAAACAGATGTTTCTGTTCTGGAACGTTACGTTCTTAATTCAAGTACTTTCAAGAACAAAACAGACTTGAAATTTAAAGTACAAAATGGTATAAATTCTATCCAGACCGATCTAGAACTCTGCCGGTCGTTTTTTTCTGAGTGTACGAATATCGAGCTTAAATCAATATCGGACCTTCTTTGACTAAGGGATCAAATTGAGCTCGAATGACAATATAAGATCAAGCTCGGGATCAAAACAAGAATTCCGGGATTGAAAAAGCCGTACAGATACCCACTGCTTGCGAGCAGCATACGAGCATGAACCCGCTGGACTTCACTATACTCCAATCCCTGGTACGACAAGTTGATATGGTGAAATAGTTCAGTAGTGCATTTAATCTTAAAGTTCGCTTAATACTCTAAATTGCTTTAAACCTAACCATCTTTTAAGTTCTCTATTTAAGAATCGCACTTCCACATAGAAAATAAGGAATTGGGGAAGAAAATTGATGTATAGCTGGGTCAAATTGAGTATTTTTTGTGTTTACAAAAAACACATTTTGTCTATTTTTTAGTTTTTTGGTATGTATAGGAAAGGAGTAAGGAGCCGAATTCAGAGAAAAAAATCGAGAACAGAACTAAAGTCTAAACAAAGGAAAATACATTTTTTGAAATCTCAAAATACACCATTATTCTGCACTCAATTGCTTACAGCTCATGTACTTGTTACATAAGTTGAAACATAAAATTATTCGATTTTGGACTTCACCAATTTAAACTACACCTTAAATTGGTTCCAGTAGAAATGGGTTCTATTGGCTGTAAGCTAGTGTAATTCAATTACTCACCATCCTCTTTCTACCAGGTAAATCTTTCTTCTACATGCACTCTTTAGCCTTCCCTCCACTCACCCTATGACTTTGCATATCTTAACATAAGATGAGCGCATTATGCCAGGATATTTAGAAACATGGCATAATTTGAGGCGCCTCATAAGCGCATTGGGAAAAGACTGAGCAGCAGCTTGAAGGGCGGCGTAAGCCCAAAGACATTTGGCCAACTGCGTTCAACTTGAAGCCTAAGCACACGATGGTTATTACGTTAATTTACATGTCTGATGCGGCACTTTGGAGGCGTGGCAGGTGCGACTAATGCATAAATTCTACCCACCTCATATACACTCGTATGTTGTATGCTTGTGGCATGGAAAATATGCAAGGCTGTGTGTGCGCCTATGCATTTCAGCTCGCATGAGCGGCCGCGCATGTTTTATATGCCAAAACAAAATGAGTTTCTCGCATGCCTGCCTAGCGGCAACTAAATACAACTGCATTAGAGCTAAAGGCAGCCAGGAGGTTTACCTATAGCACCCACCTCTGTGCGCCCACCAACTTAATTGAGCTAAAATAGCTTGCATAAAAATGCAAATTGTCACATATCCTGCGCGGCTTTCTCTATTTAGTTTTAAACATTTTGTGTCGCAAATTGTTGGCTGCTTATCCCCGCAGAAAATCTTATTTTGAACCTTCTGGCCATAAATAACAGCATTGTTAGGCCGAATGGCAGGCAATTTGTTTTTAGAGCTTTCGTCCCCAGCCCAGCCCCTCCTCCACTAAACCCTACCTCGCATGCTGAATGTATTTTGAAATGAGGGAAACAACTTGGCGGGGGCCGTTGTAGTTTTTATGCGTTTAGCTTGCAAATGTTGCGTTAATTGAAATGCAGCCAAGCGTTGATGAAAGGTTTCGAGAATTGCAGATAAATGTTGGATAAATGTTGGCATAGTTGAGAAGGAATTTTAAATGGGGGAAGTAAGTTTTTTACAGCCCATCAACTGGTGAGCAACATTTTGTTAGGGATTACTATTTATCTTCTAATGTTTTTAGGAAATTTTAGCAAAATGGCAAAATTTTAACCTGCATTAAAATTCAATGTTCACAAGAACGTAAGTTGCTTCTCATTTCCATTAGGGCCACCACAAGCCTTAGTATCAATATTAATTCTGTCAGCCCACTGTAACAAAGCGCTCTTACACCTACTCACAAATAGTTCTGTCCAATCGATGTATACTTACTACTTACTTGTTCAAGAGAATTCAGATCACAACATTTTTATTTTTTCGCTCCAGAAACAAGACTTAGAACTGGCTGAGCTTGATGAATATCGTCTGGAGAGCCTGTTACCCTGATATGTATTGATATGCAAGTCACATGGTTGCAAAAGAAAAATTTTTGGATTTAAGAACTAAAAACTAAATTTTACTATAACAAAGAAAGGTTTAACGTTTAAACCAATAGAAAGTTTAACATTTTTTTTTCAGTGCAATACTGGTTTTTACCAAGGCTGCAAACCGGTCCTGAACCGAACCCCTTAGAACCGGTTCTGCTCGGGTTTTTTCGGTCCGACGAACCGGACCATGAACCGAACCCCTAATATTTTTGGCTCCTCGAACCAGAACCCGAACCGGACCATTTTTTCGAAAAATGAAGTTCGGTTCGCCAAATTAAGTAATTTCTCCAAAGACACACCAAAGAAATATTGAAATTCCTTGTAATCTCACTTGTATCATTTAAGTTGTTCTCCATTTCTACGAGATTTCTCTATTTCAGATTAATATTATTATTATTAGATTGTTGTGCTGAAACGAGTTGTTACGATTGTTTGAAGCAAGTTTAGTTTGTCATCGCACTATTTGATATTACAGACATGCTATAGCTCCAAATAAAAATATTTAATGACAGTTTTCAAAATTCAACGTGAAGTAACTTAACGACGGATTGTGAAGAAGAGCAGTTTATGAAAGCATTACAAATGACCTCGAAAATTGTCCAAAAAAACATCCATTGACAAATGTTGTCAAATTTTGGAAAGGTGAAAAAACCAGGAATTTGAAAACATTCCCCTGGTATCAGTTGAACGGGCCTTTTCCACACTAAAGTTTGATCTTTCTAATCTAAGATCTAGTATAAATTAACCGCTCCTAAATTAATCTAAGCAGTTCTCAAATGTTTCAAATGTCCAATAAAATTACAGTATTAAAGTACCTATAGAATAATACTTAAAACAAGTAAGAGTGTTGCGGTCGAGTGCCCCGACAGCAAAATAACCTGTCCCAAGTAATGTGGTTCCTATAGCTACTGTTTCAATTTATTTTAAAATTTATTTCAATAATTGCTCGGATCTCATTGTGGTACACAGAATAGATAGATGTTGGGCCTTACTGAATATATATTAAGTCACTAGGTTAAAACATAAAAATTGAAGCTCTGACAGTTTTTCGAGGTTAGAAGAAGATGGGCGAGGAATTTGCCATACATGCAAAATTTTGTGGCTCTGCTTCTTACAATCTGTGAGATCAACGCGTTTATACATAGAGAGTGACAGTTTTTTTTATCCGTCTGTCTGTCTGTATGAACGCGTCGATCTCAGAGACTGTAATAGATAGAGCCACAAGTTTTGGAATGTATATAGGTGTATACTGAACCCACATCGAGTTTGTTTCAGGGTATAAAAATAAGTATTTTTAAATCGAAACTATTTATATATATTTTAGCGAACCAAGGTTCGAACCAAAACCTTGGGTTCTAGGGTTCTGAGATCCGGTCCGCTAACCGAACCTTAGACTTTATAACGGGTTTGAACCTACGGACCGAACCTTCTGCAAAATTTTGGAGGTTTGCAGCCTTGGTTTTTACAATAAAAGACTTAATTTTATTGTATGTGATAGTGTGTGTATTTTATGAAATTTTTAATTGTACTTTTACGACTTTATTCTGTATTCTGTAAATGTTTCTATAGCCTAGGCGAGGGTATATAACAATTTTCCGGATTTTTTTAACACATAGAAGTAAGCATCTTCGACCACATAAAGTACATATGGGCTAATCCTGCGTTGCGGTCGTTACATTTGTAGGCAAATGCAAAATGGGGGCTGGTTCACTTTTTTGCTCATAACTTGAGAACCATTCATCCGATCTTTATCATTTGCAAAATCGATTTAATTTGCTTATTTCTATCTCTAGAAGGTACGAATCGTCTATCTTCAAAACTGTAAGATATATAACGTTTTTTCCAAATTGAGGGGGCGGTAAGGGGCGTGGCCAAAATTTAAAACAAACTTGATCTGCGTGCAGATAAAAGAAGCATTTGTCCCATACATGTCAAACCTCTATCTCTTACCATCTCTGAGATCTAGGTGTTCAAACAGACGGACGGACAGACGGTCAGACGGACAGACTGACATGTCTATATCGACTCGGCTGTTGATGCTGATCAAGAATATATATACTTTATATGGTCGGAAATGATTCCTTCTGCCTGTTACATACATTTGCACGACTTTAGTAAATCCTTTTTACTCTTCGAGTAACGGGTATAAATATAGTCAAGTCATTTTGAGTTTTTGCTCTGTTTATCTGCGATTTCGTCCCAAGTATTTCCGATAATTTAACTCAAAGGGAGGGATTGATCATCTTAATCTCCTCCTATCTACGCCACTGCTGTTGTAAGAATAGTAATAGTAACTTAATAAAACATCAAAATATGTGTAAAAATATTTGTCGTTGAGTTTACTATGATTACAGTTATTAAATGCAACAACAAAATACGTGCTAAAATAAATACGTGAATCTTACAATTTCTTCGGAAGATTTAACAGTAAGCACAGTTACCAAGCAACAACAAACTGAAAAAAGTTACTTTCACAGTATACAACAAATACAACTTTGTACTGTTATCAGTGGAGCACTTTTAACCGTAATTTTTGATTGATATCTACTGTGCCACCGTAAACATTACATTGTGTTTATCGCCACTTTTTTTGTACCTATCGGTAAGTTCAACCCACGATAATAAATTTTCAACCACAAATAAAAAAAAAATTGTTCTGTGTACAGCACAGCCTCACACACAGCTTAATGAAACCCCAATTTATCTGCACATTTTTCAGTTCAATCTACTTTCATTTCACATTATTAACTCGGGGCTTTACGGGCTTGTAAACCCCTTGCAGTGAAAAAAGCGAGACAAAATCAACAATCTCTATCCCCTAGTTAATTAATAGCCACTGCATTGAGTAGGGCCCATCTTTTTTTAAACTCACTTTACGATCCGGTCGAATAACAGCGACAACATCATATTAAATATTATTATATACCGCGTTAAGCGCTTCTCCAACCAAAAATGTCAATAAATAGCGCTTTAAAAATAACCAAGGGGCACACCTACAAAAAGAACAATAACAAAGTTCACAGAAAATCACTTTTCTCATTTAAGCTTTAATAAAAACGCGACCATTATTTATGCTGGCTGGATTGTTGTTGCTTTATGCAGCTTAAATATTTTAATTGCATTTCGCGTAATCACCAACACCTACAGCAGCGAACGCCATCAGCAGCAGCAGCTGCCCCCAGACTCGATCCGGAAAGTCAGGCAGGCCAAACGAAGCGAAAATTTTTCCAATAGTTAATGGCAATTTGCTGTTTTGCTATTTACGCCAATTATCCAGCATTTTACAGCAACAACAGCAAGCGAAAGCCAAGCCAAGTCAAGGCAACAACATCGGCATGACCAACCCCCAAACTCAACTCAACTCAGCCATGTTAAAGAGCAAGTCGCGCACATGGCTGCGGTTGCATTGCGTGTGAGTGTGTGGGAGTGTGTGAAATGGTGTGCAAAGTGTTGGTCTCAGGGGCTGTGGTCGAGAGGATGTTTTGGGGGTTAAATGTTGCTTTGCAAAACCCCCAGGAGGTGGGCGTGGAAAAATTTGAAACAAACTTGATCTGCGTGCAGACAATAGGAGTCTAAATTTCAAGTTTGGTTGCTCTAGCTCTTCTTGTCTCTGAGATCTAGGTGTTTATACAGACAGATGGACAGACGGTCAGACGGACAGACAGACATGTCTATATAGACTCGGCTGTTGATGCTAATCAAGAATATATAAAGTTTATATGGTCGGAAATGATTCCTTTTGCCTGTTTCATACTTTAGTACACTGTACGAGTAACGAGGGTGTCGAAAAGCTTTCGTGAAATTCCGACTGGCCTCTACGCTCGGTCGAACCCAGACGAACTAAAATTTCTGTTCATACCCATCGGAAAGCTCGTAGTGTCGCTAATTTGACAGTTAGAGGAGCTGAGTTCAAGGTTCAAACAGATGATTCAATTCCGATGGTGTGGTAGCCGAAAAAATAGCTTGTAGTTTTTCCGACACCCAAAGTTTGACAAAAATTATTGATTGATATGAGTTTAAACCAACGGTAAGATTTTTCGTTGCCCATGACTTCTACATTCGATATATTCTCCAAAAATCCCTAAATATTAAAAAAAAAACAATTTACTAAATTCAAATGCAAGCAAATCAGCGCAGTGTGACCGTTTCACACTTGGTAATATTGTTTCGGCGTTAAACAGTCACACTGGCCCACCCAGCGGAATAAGTTGTCACTTCCGCTAGCGGACGATTTCATTTTCTGTGTACTAAGCTTTAGTGAGAAAAACTTCTTTGTTTTTTATGCTATCAATAACAACCCTCGTATATATAAATTTTAAATGATTTCACATAATTTTATCCAGATTTGCCATACAAAAGATTGTTCTGAAAAATAGTGTAAGTGAGAAAAATGTTAATGTTTTTAATGCAATCGCATCCAAGCTAGTTACTGATCATTGGGCTTATTCAGCAGATTATTCCGATTAGCGATTACCGATTTACGATTTGCGATTGCTGATGAGTAGATTGATTGCAGGCTTTAAGATATCCGTTGGTTTTAGTACTCATTTTCAATGGGAAAACACTCGCACAAATTCTCCAATATGTATGGATTTGATGAAATTAAAAATTTTATTTGAATGTCTGAACAAAGGATGGCCGACCCAGCAATCGTTAACCAATCATACGTTTCATTCGATTTCTATTCAGAAAGCTATGATTGCCAAATTATCCAATCGCAATCGACAATCACTGTATTCAGTAGATAAAATCGGCAATCATAAATCAAAAATCGTAAGTCGGAATTATCTGCTGAATTCGCCCAATGTTACATGCCAGCACAAATTCCTTCAAGTTTGATTCAAATCGGATGACTATAGCATATAGCTACCATAGGAACGATCGGTCCAAGAAGTAGTTCTAGTACGAAAAATTTTTTTGTTTTCAATGATATCGTCCTTACACTTTTGAGTTATGAATATTATCTGCTACAGCACAATTTTGGAGAGTTTGATCAGAATCGATCAAATATATCGTACAGCTGTCATATAATAAACTGGCAGGCATATCACGCTCCAAGGATATTTAAACTTCGGTCGAGCCGAAGTTAGCTTCCTTCTATTTTTTCTGAGTGTAGACACTTATTAATGTAACAGGCAGAGATTAAAACCCCAACAAATAACGGTTTCGGTTACGGTTACTGTTTTCGCCGCTCGCTTTTTTCCGGTTACGGTTATATTACGGTTATGGAATATCGGTTACGGTACTGGTTACGGTTATTAGCCTAATTCGGATTCAGGTTTCGGTTACGGTTACGGTTTTAGGTAAAAAATATCTCTTTGACAAATCATGCAGACATTTATTGAGTAAATCTATCGCAACTTAAACATCGTATATACTATTGCTCACACTCAATTATAATTACTCTATGGGCCGATTTCACATCTTCTACATAGAGCTATTTGTCACATAAACTAACAAATAACAGTGTAAAATCGACGACTATCTGACACATAGCAGCTATCTGGAAGAACAGAAATCGGCCCTAAGGGTACTTTTCTCATATGCTAAATAGCTGCTATATGTCAGCTAAACTTAAAATTTACTCTTTTATTTTACAGAGCGATGTGAATTCGGCCCTATAAAGCTTAAGCTTGAAAAAAGACTTTAACGATTGTAAAAATAACAAAGTTAACCCTTCAAAGTAGCATAATTGACAGGTTGAGTCAACAAAATATTCCATTAAATTCTTGAGCAGGGCTGTAAATCGAAATTACCATTACAAATTGTTCGATATTCAAACAGCATGTTTAAGCCTGCTCGAGGTCATGTTATGTTTGTACAAAACTATAAACAGGAACACACCACACCACAATGAAGTCTGGTCGAGTGTACAGCTGTTTCAGGAACCTCACGGTACCATCATGTGCCATTTTTGGGTAATTAAAAATTTAATAACCACTACAGTTACAATTATTTTGTAATTTAAAGAAGACAATTACCTTTACAATACTAAACCTTGACATTTGAAATTTTTTTAGAAAGTAACCCGTTTATAGGACAAATGGTCCTTGGAGAATGGGTAAATAAGACTTTTTCTGCATTTTTATGTCCTTTTTACAGTTATTCCATTAGAAATATGGAATTTCTAAAGCCAGATTCGGGTTCAGCGTGAAAAACTTGACTAGAAACAATCGTTTTTTGCATTTGAAGCATTTGAGGTCCTGCGCTGAGAATAAACTAATTTTGATGTGTTGTCAAAATACTTATGACAACTCAATTAGCACATTTTAAATTATATCTTTTTACCTAAGCAGCTGATCGTCCACTACATATGTTTTATTGAAAGCTTACTTTTATACCAGTATTCGATTTCTGATTCTTGGTTCGCTGGTCTTCCAAGACACCCGAGACTAGCCGAGCTGAACAGCACCTTTCAAACGGACTAAAAATTCGCGATAGTAACAGAAAACTTTATTGCGTTTAGACAATCATTAAGATTGAATATAAGGAAATTGCCAAATAAGCTTTACTTCTACGATTTGGGTTTAAAATTCTAAAGGGGGCGTAGCAACGCATGCCGGGTACCTGCTATTTGCTTATATATCGCATTTTAAAATTTATACTTTATTTTATCTTCCGGTAAATCAGTTTTGGTTTGAATGAAAATATAAAATTGTCTATATATGTAGCCCCAAAAGGGGGCACGCCAAGATTAACTTAATCTATCAGCCACCCACAGTATGAATAGAACACGTAATAAAATGTAAAAAAAAAATAATTAAAAAAAAAAAAAAAAACGAAAATTTTCTTTAAACGCAAGGAAAATATATTAAAAAACACACACAAAATTATTTATTATTTTTACTTAAGAATCGCACTTCTAGGTAGAAAATAAGATATGGGCATTTCCGCGGGTCGCGAACGTACGTTTGTACGCTTTTGATGTCCAAAAAAGACTTAAAAAGACAGAAAACAAAAACTATCCCCACTTTTTTTTTTTTGCGATTTGATAGCATTTTGTTAGCTCTGTGTTTAGTGCAAAAGACGGGGTTTATCGGATTTTAGATTTCATAATAATAGCAGTAAACATGAGGTCGCGAACGTACGCGGAATAGAAGTCGACTTTGGCTTAATCTAGTGAAATGCAAAGTTCTGCGAAATGGAACGGAATATTCTGAAGCTATTAATTTATTATAAAACAGGATTAATGTAGCTTTCTATCGAGTGTTTACACAGAAAAATATCTCGATTGTTTATTTTAAATTGAATTAATTATCGGTCGCGAACGTACGGGTCGCGAAAGTACGGTTAGAAAAAGCAAAATAAAAATTAACCGTTAATCGAACTTTTTTGGTCTCAATGCATTTTTTTTCTTCTTAATTGATTGCAATGAAGAGATTTTTAAAATCGCAATGAAATCGAAAAACTGAAAATAAGTGAAATAAGAAGAAACAAAATACTACCAACTGTTTTTTTCTAAGATTTTTAATATTAGCAGAAAAATTTACAGAATTTCTTAAACTTGCAAAAAAAACGATTTTTTCAAAAAACCCACATTTTTAAAGTTCAAATCCAAAAATTGGTACCTTATCAGCAAAATCAAAACTTCGTATTTGGTTTTTCTTTAACGTCATTCAATGCAGCTTACATTAAAACAAAGTTGGTTCGAATAGGACACTTAATGTGGCCACACGACCAACAAATGTAAGGATACCTCATTAATGCAAATATCTCGTGAACGGGCAATTTATCTGAGTTCAGCGGCCAAAAATACATAAGGAACGGTTGCAAAGTTCTCTGTTGCAAAAAATGGCCTTTTTTGTAAACTTGTGTAATAGACTGGCCCTTAAAAATAGATTTCAAAATACCGGGCGGAAAAGGGTTCGTTTTGGTCCCAATAGATATGAAAAAAAGTTTGGCAGCGATCGGACTTCATTTAGTGGACGCGCGTTCGCCCTCAAAATCGAAAATATGAAATGTATGGGAAATGAGGGGGATGAGATTCGAATTTAATTTCTAGAAATTCCAAAAAATTTTTATGTGTTAATTCTTTTAACATCCTTTTAGGGGAATATCATGGCAACATTTTAAATATAAATGTGTCTTATTTTGTGAGTCAGCCTGGCCAGAATCATATCAAAAGGGTAAATTTTTCAAATTTTTTTTTGGTATTTTTTTCAAAGAATTTTTAATACATATGAGATTTTGATTTTTGCTTTTGCCCGGGCGGCAAAACTATCGTTTTGGTCCCGAAAGATATAATAAAAAAGTTTGGCTCCGATCGGACAATATTTAGTGGACG
Organism: Lordiphosa clarofinis; assembly: GCA_018904275.1. Taxonomy (NCBI): domain Eukaryota; kingdom Metazoa; phylum Arthropoda; class Insecta; order Diptera; family Drosophilidae; genus Lordiphosa; species Lordiphosa clarofinis. Next base: position 647,412 of record JAEIGQ010000003.1, read on the forward strand.
CGCTCTCGCCCTAAAAACCAAAAATTTTAAATATGCTACCAATATATGGGATGAGATACGGATTAAATCTGTAAAATTTGAAAAAAAAAATTTTTGTGATTTTGCTCTTTAAATCCTTTAAGGGGAATACCATAGCAACATTTTACATATTTTTGTTGGATATTTCGAGCGTAAACTTGGTCAGAATCATATCAAATCGGCCAATTTTTCAAAAAAAAAAATTTTTTTTCTGAGATTAATTTCGGATTTTATCTCTAAAATTTTCAAATTTTTTTAAAGTGTTAATTCTCTTTAAATACTTTTTGCGGAATACCATAGCAACATTTTAAATTTTAATGTTAGATATTTTGAGAATAAATTTGGTAAGAATCATATTTAAAAGCACATTTTTCACATTTTTTTATAATTTTTTTTATGTTTTTTTTTAAGATAAAATAATATATACGACATATGCTCTAAATATCGGACATTTACATTTAAAATGTTGCTATGATATTCTTCTAAAAGAATATAAAGAGAAATAACACATAAACATTTTCTATTAAAAATTTAAGATATTAAGCCCAAAACTCACCCCAAATATTGCGCATATACTTCAAATATTCGATTTTGAGGGCGAGTGCGCTTCCACCAACTGAAGTCCGATCGCTGCCAAATTTTTTATTATATCTATTGGAACTAAAACGAAATTTCTTCCGCGCAGGCAAGAGCAAAAATCATAGTCTCGCATAAATTAATTTATCATTAAAAAAAAACCCCAAAAAAATTAGAAAATAGGAGTTATGATATGATTTTGACCAAGTTTTCGCTCGAATAATCCAACAAAAATATTTAAAATGTTGCTATGATATTCCGCAAAAAGTATTTAAAGAGAATTAACACTTTAAAAAAAATTTAAAAATTTTAGAGATTAAATCCAAAATTATTCTCAAAAAAATTTTTTTTTTTCAAAAATTCGCCGATTTGATATGATTCTGATTAAGTTTACGCTCGAAATATCCAACAAAAATATGTAAAATGTTGCTATGGTATTCCCCTTAAAGGATTTAAAGAGCAAAATCACAAAAAATTTTTTTTTCAAATTTTGCAGATTTAATCCGTATCTCATCCCATATATTGGTAGCATATTTAAAATTTTTAGTTTTTAGGGCGAGAGCGCGTCCACTAAATATTGTCCGATCGGAGCCAAACTTTTTATTATATCTTTCGGGACCAAAACGATAGTTTTGCCGCCCGGGCAAAAGCAAAAATCAAAATCTCATATATATTAAAAATTCTTTGAAAAAAATACCAAAAAAAAATTTGAAAAATTTACCCTTTTGATATGATTCTGGCCAGGCTGACTCACAAAATAAGACACATTTATATTTAAAATGTTGCCATGATATTCCCCTAAAAGGATGTTAAAAGAATTAACACATAAAAATTTTTTTGGAATTTCTAGAAATTAAATTCGAATCTCATCCCCCTCATTTCCCATACATTTCATATTTTCGATTTTGAGGGCGAACGCGCGTCCACTAAATGAAGTCCGATCGCTGCCAAACTTTTTTTCATATCTATTGGGACCAAAACGAACCCTTTTCCGCCCGGTATTTTGAAATCCAAAAAAAAAAGTTAATATAAGGGCCAGTCTATTGTGTAATTAAATATAAAAATGTCATTAAATTTTGTTTTTCGGTCCAAGCTTACCATTTGGCGGAAATGCCCACATGTAAATGTTGGCTATACAGCTCCTACAACGGGGCCAAGCCAAGCTTCTCTCAATCTCTTGGCGTGTGTGCTTTAAATTTTTCGCACAAGAGAAAGGGACCTACAGTTTAACGCCGGATCCGAACGGCAAAGTTTGAGAATTTGCTTTTTCATGGCTAGTTACTTCACAGCTGGCGCCAATAGCTGGTGAAGGTGACCGTATGTGTAAAAGCTATTTTCTAAAGAAAGAAAAAAACTTTTATTATTAGATGTTCAGAGGCGGGATCGAACCCACGACCTCCCGCCCAGCAGTCCAGCACACTAACCACTGGGCCACACACGACCACCACGAAAATAAGATATTGATCAAGAGATTCTATGAATAAAACGGTAGCTGGATCAAATTGAGTGAAGAAACTACAGTTAAATTTTAATAATTTATGTAAATACCTAAAAATAAATTTATTTTTCTAAGCTTTTGGTCAATATAAGAAGTGAGCAAATATTAGAACTGAGCAAATTGGGGAAATATTCAATAACGGTGCAAAAGACGAAGCAAATAATTTTTTGGAAAAACCGTCATATCTTTCACAGCTTTGTTGATAGATGCATTGTACCATATAGAGATAGTTAGTAATTAGCACTATATATCGATTTGATAAAGATTCGATGAGCGGTTCTCAAGTAAGGAGTAATTTTAAATTACTAAATCTCTTGCAAGGACATATTTATATTGTGTATCCTTACCACGCCCCTGGTAAGTATTTGTCTCACACATGCACGCGCGCAATGTAAACACATCATAATTGAAGCCTTCAACAAGTTTCACATACAATTACGGACACCTTTGCAGGAGCAAGGTACACAAACTGTTCTGAGAGCCGTAGCCGCCTGCAGGCAGCAGGCCACTCACCGGGATCCCATCAGGACTCGCTTTTGTTCCAGTGCATGAAATGGGCGGCTGACCAAAGGGAATTGAGTCTTTTGTCACTTGCGTGTTGTATTTAAACAAAAGTCAAGAGCTTGAATTCATATTACGTGGAAAACCCAACGGCCATCCTTTCGATTGTACATAATTACGACTCTTTTTTAATCATTTAGCATTTAATGTGCATTTAAATGTATTTCACTTCATTAATTAAATTCCTTGATTTTGCTATTTATGAGTTGACCTTTAACCGAGCTTTATGTTCTTTGACAACTTCCCGCACACACACACACATTTTCCTTTTAATCCAGTCATAATCCTCTTGGAGGCTCAACACTAATTGGCAATGTGCGAGTGGGACCAAATATAAAGTTGCAGTTCTCCTTTTAGTAACTTAATTAAAGCATTTCAAGTTTTTGTCTTAATTTGTTGTGCATAGTTTGTAGCCGCCTATTTTAGCAGAATTCAACGCAAATTGACAATTAGTTCCATTTGAGTTTCTATGTTCCGACTTAGCTGAGAATGGGTTTCAGCCACCAAATAGCGCAGTTCAGTTGATCAAATCAACTGAAACGGCTTGCCACACAAATCATTTTAACTTTTTAATTGCCCTAATTATTTGGCTGACTGTGAGGCGACATGAAGGAGTAGAGTCTGTGGTCTGTTGATGGAAGCTAATGTGATTAGAGCAAGCCATGGGCCATAAAAGTTGCCATTGGTCGATGCGGGGCAAGCTGCTTATGAAAGCAAATTAAATTTTGTGCTTTATTTTCCTGCACTCTGGGGCAGTAAAATGAGCAAAAACACGAATTATTTAAATGGCGAGGGGGGATTGAGAATCGAATAATATTTGACTCTCAAGATTGACGTCATTGGATTCATTGGATTGTATTATAAATTATACTACTCTGCGCCTTCTACAGCACGGAACCAATATCAGAATAAGATTGAAGTCAATCGTGAGAGTCAAATATTTTTCGATTTTTCCTTCCTGCGGACTAACCTATTTATAGAGATAAGAAAAATATTTTGGAAAAAAGTCAAGCACTCTCCAGAGATTTTCTTATAACCGATTTCACATCGATCTGAAATTGGACTACATTATTTGTAAAGCGATAAGAATAACACCCGCTACTAGATCATATGGAGGAAAACCCATACGGAGTACTTGCCTTCCAGCAGGCGCTTTGACATCGCTCAAAGAGCGCCCGTCTACTAAATGAAATCCAATTACTGCCAGACTTTTTCCTATATCTATTGGGCCCAAAACCAAAATTTTTTCCCCCGGTATTTTGAAATCTTTTTTTAAGGGCCAATCTAAAGTATACATTAAGAAGAAGTTACACTCTGCTCAAGCCATTTATTTACAATTTTCTTGATAGTTTCCACGCACCCCATTCTCCAATTCATTGGCACCTTTGTTTCCGTGTAGCTTTAAATTTATTATTCTTTGATTGCTTTTAGTTTGTTTACTCAACCGCAAATGACAATTGCTTCGTCTGTGTTTGGTAATTCGGTGTCTGTACATTTCGATTACATCACAATTGCATGCGACAGCTTGTTGTGACTAAATACTTTTAGTTTGTGACATATTTGTGTGTATTTACATAAATAATTTATTGCCCTGGAATTTGAAAGCCTAAATAAATATGTTGCAATTATCCAGGGCTTCAGTTTAGTTTCAGTTGTGCATTTCAAATTCAATTTTTGATGATTTAGCCAGGCCAAAAGCTTTCCCATGGTTGGCACAAATTATTATTTGACAAATGCTTTTTGCTTTATGGCATCAATTTGTTCGATATACGAGGAGCAGACACTACAATAGGCTAGAATGGCTATTGACATTTACTAGAGAGAGAGATAGGGAGAGGATATACGCAGAGAACGAGCTGCTCTGCTTGAAATCTGCATTTATCGAACTGTGTAATTTATGGCATTTGTTGTTAATTTGTCTTACCCATACAGAGTCATTTTTGTCAGACAAATGCCCAGAGCCAAATAGTTTGAGCACACAGGGCGCATACTTGATGCATGGCCTAACAATGGAACAGTTAGAGCTTAGACAGCTGGGCAACAGCTCATGGTACCTTACGCTTATTTAAACACCCATTGAATTATGGCCATCAAGCGTGAACCACAAAATAAACGGTTTATGGCCTAGCTTTTTGGGGTGGACAAGCAGATTGTTCCTGGATTTGTTTATGTGGAAAAATATATTTAATTGCCCAGACGAAATTCTATAAATTTGTTTAAAGTGTTGGCCAACAATCATTTCACGTGAGCCTTAAAAGCTGATCCAGATTTCATTTAAAGCCATTAAGACTTGTAAAATTTAAATGGTTTTAAAGCGAAGCACGAGCTTTGAGTTCTGCTTAAAAAACAAGGAATTCATTTATCATTGGATTATTATTTTTTTTAAGTCATAAAAGCAATGAAAACTTTACAGTTTATCGGCTGGTAAAGCAGGCATTTCAAAAAAGCGTGTCGCAGCGGTTAGTGTGTCGGCCTGCAGTGCGAAAGACATGTGTTTAATCGCGCCTCGGACCATCCAAGGAAGGTTTTTCTATTTAAAAAAAAAAAATAGTTTTCAGTCCGGTCACCTTCACTAGCTATTTGCGCCAGCTGTGAAGTTATTAGCCATGAAAAGCCTCTCAATCTTTGGGGCTGTAAAGCCAATTTTTCATGTTTTCAACCATAATGGTCATCAGGGACTTAAAAAGTCCAATTGAACATAATCAGTTAAAACTCGATTCGCATCTACATATTACCTATATGATGTATCACTTTTGCCTGCTAAGGCCACCGTATCACTCTTTTTGTTCTCCAAAACGCCTTTGTTTGACTTAACAACGTCTACAAGCAAATGTTCCTCAGCTGCAGAAAAGTTTTCACTCATGGTGTTTTCGATGCTTCACTTTGATTCATCTTCGCAAGCAATTAAATTTAATTCTAATACCAGCAACAACAAAAGCATTCAAATAAACCTAAACGAACAGCTGAATCGTTGACAGGGTCTGGTCACCGGTAAGTCTTGTAGTTAAAACCAAAAGACTTAACCTCAGGTAATAGTGAGCGGCAAACTTGTCCGGCCGGAATTTTGAAGAAACAAAATACTACCAATTATTTTTTCTAAAGATTTTTAATATTAGCGGAAAAATTACAGAATTTTTTAAACTTGCAAAAAAAATCGATTTTTTCAAAAAATAACCACATTTTCCAAAATCCAAAAATTTGTACCTTATCAGCAAAGTCAAAACTTCGTGTTTTTCTGCAACGTCATTCAATGCAGCTTACATTAAAACAAAGTTAATTCGATTAGGACACTTAATGTGGCCACACGACCAACAAATGTAATGATACCTCGCTAAACACACGTTTATGCAAATATCTCGTAAGCCTGACGTGCTGGGAGAAAACGGACAATTTATCTGAGTTTAGCAGCCAAAAATACATAAGGAACGGTTGCAAAGTTCTCTGTTGCAAAAGTTGGCCTTTTTTTGTAAACTTGTGTAATTATTTATTTATTTATGTTTAGTTTCAATGGTCCGCGGTTCTTAGGTGCGATTCTAATTTAATCCCAAATTGCGTGGCGATTCTTATGGTCTTAGTTTCATGCACAGAAAAAAAAGATCACGATATTTAGTATCATACGGGTATTTTGAGTATCAAATCGGCCTTCATCTGAAATAAATATCAAGATGATATTATTGCGTCCATATGTTTTGGTGGAAATAGTATCACATCGATATGAAAAATTGATATTTTTCCGATCTTATGAAAGATAGGGCTGATCTTTGATCTTTTTTTTCTGTGTGTGGATGTTTTTTTACATACAATATTTATTTGTTCTTCTTAATATACTAAAATTGCAAAAGTCCAAAAAATTTTTTTTGTAAAAGTACTATACTTCTTTCGTCCATCCACAACTGCAGGGGCAAATATTAATATGTTTATGGAAACATTGGATATTCTGTCTGTTCATTTTTGATTGTAAATGGAAAGTGTTATACTATTAAATGCTACCTCAAGCCTCCTAGGGCTTTCTTAATCACAATTATAAAAGACCACTCCATAAAATAGAACAGAAGTAAGAAAGTCTTGTAAATCAGCAACCGAATTCTAACTGGCAGTGCATGATCAGATATTGGTTTCTGAGGATTCCGAACATCTTGTCTGCGGTGTTTTCTTTAAACTTCTGCGAAATTTACCATTAAAATAACCAGTTGAATGTATACTTACAAATCTGTAGGCCCAACTGACTGACAGCCTTACATTACAAATTATTACAATTATTACAAATCCACAAACTGCTTATCCTAGAGATCCAAGATTTCGCACAGACCTTCGTTTAGTTAGGCAGGCGCCCACTTTGAAAGAAAATTTGGAAAACTTATCTGCGTAATGGGTAAAATGGCCAAAGAAAAGTTTGTTTGTTTTGATATATAGTTTAGATTCATTGATTCAACTTGAAGGGACTCTCAAAAACTTCAACAGTTTTAACAAAATATTGTCTCGTTAATTTAGAAGAAAGACTTAGGAATCTGTACATTCCCAATTATGGTCAAGCACTGCTGAAGCTGCTGTGAAATGTACAATCTTCGCTACACCCAAAATTCGTTATGTGGTCGTGCGGGAGAGATATGTTTTCAGCATCCAACTGACAGGAAGGGATAAATATATAATTCTAATAATTTACCACGTGTACAGGCCACTGCACTTACCACCCAATATTTATGTACCGGCAAACTCGCAACTACACTCAAAAAAAAATATTCTCTACATTTTAGAAATTCGCCATAAAATATTTTTTTTTCTAAATTGTAGAAAAATTTCTTGTTTATAGACATTTTTTTCTTAAATTTAGAAAACATAACCCTTAGATGAGATTTTCTAGAAAATAATTTCTTAAATTTAGAAAGTAATTTTTTTTTCTTAAATTTAGGGTAATTTTTCTAGATATTTTCCTAAAATCTTTCTTTAATTTAGGGCAGATACCCTTGAATTAAGAAAAGAAATGCAAAGCAAAATGGAGCGACCGCCATTAAAGTTAGTAAAACGCCCTTATTTTGAGGAAATCAAGTTTCTTAAATTTAGAAAAATTTGTTTAGAAATTCACCATAAAATTTAGAAAGATTAATCTAGAAATTCGCCCTAAAATTTAAAAAATATAAAAAAGAGAGTCGTGAGAACAGGAGAGGAGACGCTGCTGTGTCGCAGTTTCTAGTTACTTCTTTTCTTTGACACATACGCAAACGCCACACGCGTGCTCTCAACTGTGTACATTATTAACTGTGGTTAAGTCGCTACGATTTACTTAAGGCAAGTAGTCGAGTGGGCTGAGGCGTCGTCCGAGTGTTCAGTATTTGAGAGAGGTCCCGTGTTCAAATCCCAGTAAAGTAAGTAAAAAAAAACTGTTAATGCGCTTATTTCTAAATTAATTATATATCTATATATAGCTTAGAAAAAAGTGGTTCGGTGTGAGGAGGTGGTGCTGGCGATGGGGGGTGGACCAACCAAACGGTTGGGGCGGGGTGGATCCAAAAACACAACCACACACGGGTTGGTCTGTGGTCGGTTCTACCCAACCTCCCCCTAAAATTTATTTTTAAGTGTTTACTGTCAATTGCTTCCTCCTTATGCCAGCTCTGCCATAACCGCTTGGGAATTTTAAATCGACCTAACACCAAAAATTGTCTAAGTGTTTTTTAGAAAAATTGCCCTGAAATCTAGAAAAGCATTTTCTTAAAAATAAGGCGAATCGCCTTTGACCCCTTTTTTAGGGCGAATTTCTAAATTTTAGGGCGATTTGGCCTGTTTTTTTCTTTGAGTGTCGTTGGCTTATGATTGAAATTGAGAAACCAAAGCAAGAACATGTGTGACAGTGAACAAATTTGCGAAAGATCAAGAAAGTCTAATCGATTTCTTAAAGAGTTTGAGTCAGCAGAGCATTAAAGCATTAAAATGGTTAGTTATGTAAGTGCAAAAAATTAAATATACGCACATACACATATGCATAGAAAAGAAGCGGCGACGCTGTGTCGCTATTCATTTTTCTGTGTATTTATCGTGATTTTAATATGTCTAAGTGTTTGTGCGTCCATGTTGGCTTTGACAATTGGCAAATTTGAGCAAATATGTACATGGACTTAAAATGATTAGGAACCAAAGAAATAATTAAAAATATTATGAACGCAAATTGCCATTTAATAAACATGAATTAATTCGAATTAATTTTCGTAAAATCAGGCGTAACATTTAAAAGACTTAAATAACTCGAGAGGGATGACATAAAGGAAGCCATTCTGCCAATTGGGGTTTCAGTAATGATTTGCCAAAAGTAATTCCTTTGCAAAAAGGTTAAGGTAAGTGAAAAATATATATGTTTGTATTATGATTACACAGTGCGAAATAACCTGGGTATTGGCATAGCGTACGCTGTAGAGCAGGTCGCGTATAGCACTTCCTCATACTTGGTTTTCCTCGGTTTCCTTGGTTTTTCTGAAGTTAAGGCCCAAAAAACGTTTATTGATCTTTTTGCTCACTTAAGTTGAAATAACTCGCGAATGGACCATCTGATTTAATATAACTTGGCAAATTCTGATAGCGACGAGAAGAGTCTAATATATTATATTCATAGGTTATAGTGATCTACCGCGATGGCTGAGAAATGCGGGTTACAGATGTGGCATTTTAAACTTTTCTTTTTCGAAATTTGAACTTTGACCACCACTGGTTTCACTATTTTTTTGTACGCAATTTTTATACTCTGTACCGAAGGTACATTGAGTATATTAAGTTTGTGCAAAAGTATGTAACAGGGAGAAGGAATCATTTCCGACCATATAAAGTATATATATTCTTGATCAGCATCAACAGCCGAGTCGATATAGCCATGTCCGTCTGTCCGTCTGTCTGTATGAACACCTAGATCTCAGAAATGGTAGATAGAGGTTTGACATGTATGGGACAAATGCTTCTTTTATCTGCACGCAGATCAAGTTTATTTCAAATTTTGACCACGCCCCCTCCCGCCCCCGCAATTTGGAAAAAACGTCATAGCCATGTCCGTCTGTCCGTCTGTCTGTCCGTCCGTCCGTCCGTTCGTATGAACAAACAGATCTCGGAGATGGTACAAGATAGAGGTTTGACTTGTATGGGACAAATGCTTCTTATACTTGCAGGCAGATCAAGTTTATTTTCGATTTTTGCCACGCCCCCTCCCGCCCCCGGAATTCGGAAAAAACGTTATATCTCCAACAGTTTTAAAGATAGACGTTTCGTACCTTCTAGAGATATTTAGTAATTAGCAAAATGTTTCGATTTGCCGAAGAAATGATAAAGATCGGATTAGCGGTTCTCAAGTTATGCGCAAAAAAGTAAATCTCCCTCGCCCCACCCCCTTCCACCCATTCACAACTAACACCACACAATCTTAGAGAGAGAGAGCGAGAGAGAGAGAGCGAGAGAGAGAGAGCGAGAGAGAGAGAGAAAAAGAGAGAGAGAGAGAAAAAGAGAGAGAGACTTTGAGATGAGCGCAGCACCAGCATTGCATTCAGCTTCTACTCCAGATACAGAGTATGTTATAGTCGGGCTTGACCGACTTTCTCACTTGTTTGTTAAAGTTTATTGCAAAAGCCCAGTTAATTCTGCGTTGAAAAATTGTTCTCCTGATGAATTTGGTTACCCAATTTCGAAGTTATTCGCGGATATCTGAGCACACTTCGAAATCTAGTATTTTTTTAGTGTGTTGACAGAAAATCGATTAATTTAACATTAATGCCCCATAAAGTATAGCTTGCTAAAGTTGAGGAGGGAAATTTAAATATAGTTTTTCATGTTGTTACACAATCACATAAATGCTTAAATATTTGTTTGACAATTTTGGACTTAGACTGTTCCTGTTAGAGTGCTGTTACCGTATGGGGCTAGGATAACCTGCAGTCAAGTCAACAATTAATGCATCTTCACAGAATACAAAAATTAATAGATGCACTAAAAAAATACGAAAATTCCAGGTTTTTTGTAAAGTTTTTATTGTTGGCTTTTAGCTTGGCTGCATTGGAAATGTGCAGATGACCTTTTGCGTTTTAATGTAGTGTTATCTCTTTCCCGCATTAGAGACCAGCAATAGGTGGACAGCATTCTAACTGGATCTTTGCTGCTAAATCGCTTTTCCATTGCAGCTATTTCTTGATGAAAAATGAACTTTTATGGACATTCTACATCCCATTTCAGCATAAGCCTCCGTAAATTCTTTGACCACTATCTCGTAATCAGGGCTTCTGTACTTTTCTAAAAAATTTTGACAATTTTGAAATCCATGCTCTTTTTTAAATTTCACTCATTTTTGCATCAAATGCATCGTCTCGCATTAGTTTACGAATTTGGGGGCCAATGAAAATACATGAAAATTTTAATTTTTGAAATGTTTAATAAATCATTTTATGTTGAATGTAGCATTTTTTATATAATACCTTCTTTAATTTTTGCATCGCTTATTTTAGGAAAGCTGCCGCAGAGAAGAAATTTCCTCTATTTAGGCGTTTCACAAATTGCTTCATGTATCCAAGCTTCAAGTGTAGAGGAGGCAGAATATTGTCTTCAGTATAAACCAGAGATGGGCGCGTCGAGACGTTCCTATTCACGTGTGCATTGGGGCTCTGCCCAGGCCGACTGCACAAAATCACACGTACGCTATAAGCATTGACAGCTACTTATATTTGCTTGTGCTTGTATGCGTGTGAAAAATGTGACGATATGTGTGCATGCCCATCTCTGGTCTAAACTAATGGAATGTGCTTAACATTGATTTCTCCTATATCAAATGCTTTGCGTGGTTCCCAGTCTTTACGCTCATAATGATTTTTTGCTCCACTATCCCACTTGCAAATATAACAAGGATATTTTGTGTATCCACCTTGCATTCCCAAGAGAATGCTTAGAACTTACAGATCAGCGACAATTTTCCTTTTATGATGTGCATAATTTCTGTTTAAGGGAATTTTCTCAATTATGTTGTATGATTCCTTTATATTTGCACCATAAGCCAGCGGAATTGATGGAAGATCGTTTTTGTTATGCAAAAGCACCGCTTTTAGGCCTGAGTTGAAATATGGTTTTAAACTTAATTCTTTTTACACATCATACATACTCACTTTTGCATGAGCCATCAATAAATAGCCGCCAATCCTCTGACTTGTGAGTATGATTTAACCCATAAAACAAATTATCCACGTTTGTACAATACACCAAAGTCTTTTCAATTTCATCTTTTTTGAAATTCCTTTCGAACTCTTGTAGTGGTAGTTTTCTCGTCATTGTTGACTTAAAGCAGGGAGCCACAATATTCCACTGTTTGAGTCTTGATGCTAATATTTCTTGATAATCCCAAGTCACGCACAAGATCAGCATGGTCTTCTTTAGTAACGAAATGCCTATCCATCGAGTATGATCTTGATTTTAATGGCATATATGATTGGTCCTTATCATCTGTTTCCGAGGGATTGGAGATGCAATCATGCTGCGACTGTTGAAGACTTACTCTATTGTCTCTTCGAATTGCTTTAGACACTGTCATAACATTGGCATACTCTACAACCTCGCGTTTTGATGTGCAGTTAAGTTTGTTTGACAAAAGTAGCAATCATCCGGTTTGTGAAAAGCTTGATAATGCCATACGACTGGAGAGATCAATGTAAACCCTTCGGCTCCTAGCTTTTGTTGCTTACATTTTTTGAGCCCTGCAGAGCACATTATCGCACATTATGAAGAAACTTTCACTCGTTTACTCTGCACACAAAGAAGTTATTATATCGACAAAGTTCTCCCCGGTTACTATTTTTCGATGTTAATATATCGTTGTTTTCTTATTTTAATCTTAAAGTAAATTCATCATACATTATAAAAATTTTAATTATAAGCTTTAAAAGCGCCACCAAAGCTGTTTGAGAGCTTTTAATAGTGATCTAGCGATCAGCTAATTTCCGAATAGAAATTTGCGCCAAAATATTTAGTTGCTTTGTGTTGTGCCACTCGCGTTAAATTGGTCCAGAAAATTCAACTAAATTATGAAAAGTAATCTTCAAGGTATGCACTATTTAATGTGTATTGTTATTTTATGTGTAATTCTAGGCATTATAGTGTTGTGTATTGTTCAATTTATGTGTATTTTTTAAAAAAAACTAACATGCGTTCTCCGTGTTTCGTGGAATATAACTAATAAGCTGTTCCAAGCTGAAAGCAACTAATTGGTCCAGATTGTACTTGTGAGTGTTGTCTTTAGCCACAAACCAAAAACACATCCCAGTTCGTCCCCCTTTTCTCTCATTTTGGTAATATATAGGCACGTTTGAGTTTAGTGAGAGCGAACTTATCGAAATATGGCGCAGCAACAATCGAAAAATTGAATGTGTATCGGATTGGATATACACCAAAATTAATAAAAAACACTGTGGAATCCAAGATAATAAAGGAAATAGACAAGAAAATAAGTAATTTGAATAGTTTTAATACAATTTTGATTGCTATTTCGAGTGAACTTACGATTAACGAAAAAAAGTTTGAACCTTTTTGTGGAGAAACAGCGTTCCTGTATTTAGAAAAATATCCTTGGTACCCCATGTCAGCCACAGTTCACAAAATATTGGCACACGGCCCCAAAAACATTGCCATCTCTGCTCATCCTGTAGGCTGCCTGGGCGAGAATGCGTCGGAGGCTCGCAACAAACATTATTACCTTGATCGAAGAATGCATGCACGGAAAAACAGTCGTCAGAATAATATGTACGACATTTTTCATAGAGCTATGGACTCTAGCGATCCACTGATCTCTAGTTTATGTTTAAATAAAAGGAAGGCACAAATAAAATTATAACTCTTCCGACGGATGTCATTGCGCTTTTGGACCTTCCCTCTTTTACATTAAGTTGTAGTTTGGACCCTCTTTGTGATGAAGATAATACTGACGATATAATAAATAAATATAAATAGAATAAATACTGTTTACATTTAGATTCTGAACTCAATGATTAAAAAAATATACCTAATTAAAGTTGTGTTAAGAGATTAGCTTTAGTAAATTTTGCATTTATTACATCATCATAATCAGCTAAATTCATGCTAGTCGGCCTGATCGGCTATATGGCAGCTATATAAAATAATAGTCTAAATTGGACCAAATTTGGTAGGACACCTTGGGAGCCTAAAATACGTGTATAATCTGAAATTCAGTTCAACAGTTTAAAAAACAACACAGTTAGTGAAAACGGCGCGAAGGCCACTAAAATATTGGTTTGCGCCTGTTAAGTCCACGTCTTGAGCTGCACCGTTGGTAGACAAGATCGGCAATTCTTTCCCCCCCTCTTTTTTTTCTTTTTTTTTTTTTTTTTTTTCGCTACATAAAATATTGGTCTAAATCAGGGTTCGTAAAATGCTCAAAAGATATTTTTCTGCCATGATAATTAACATCAATGAAAAAAAAATTTATTTTCACTCGTGTTACTAACAATTTTTTACAAAAGAAAAATTAAATTTTTTTCATGTTATTAACACGAGAATTTTTTTCACGCGTGTTACTAACACGAGTGAAAAAAATGTTTGCTAACATCTGTAAAAAAATCCACAATATTTTTCACACAATATTTTTCTCACGCGTGTGAAAAATTTTCAGAAATTTTTTTCATTGCAATTGTATTGGTGTGTACAAACGGGGGTGGGTAAAAGGCACGCACTCTTTGTGCGATCGAGCCGATTTTTCTAATTACCTGCCTACAGCAGCACTATGCAGCTGTGACCGCAAATATCCACATTGAGTCCAAACATTCGACTATTAAATAGTAATAGTAAAAAGAAATTGTATTAATTACGAATAAAATTCAAAACAAATTATTTGAAACAATTTTTAAATGAACTCTAAATGAAGATGCCAGGTTTGGCTTGAAGACAAAAAATTAATTACATTTTACGCGGAGTCACCAGAAAAGTACCTGTACAATATGCATTTGTCTCTTTATTAAAATGGTTAACTCTTACCTATTTTGACTCCCAGCCCATTGACGGTTAACAGGTAGCTGCGAAAACTGGGAAAGGCCAATTTTTATGGCCCTCATAAAAAGGGATTTTCCCTCTCATGCGTCACCATTGCTGACAGAGTTAAAGGTCGAATGTTTTGCTTCAATCTGGATATTAGCGGTCACAGCTGCATAGTGCAGCTGTAGGCAGCAGGTCATTACGAAATTCGGAGAGGCACACGCAAAAAGTGTGCCTGCCCACCCCCGTCTGTGCTCTGGCTGAGCCACAGTCTCACATACACACCAATACAAATGTACTCGTCTTGCGGCCAGAGTCAGCGCGTTTCCCATACACACCAATACAATTGCAATGAAAAAAATTTCTGAAAATTTTTCACACGCGTGAGAAAAATATTGTGTGAAAAATTTTCTGGATTTTTTTTACAGATGTTAGCAAAAATTTTTTTCACTCGTGTTAGTAACACGCGTGAAAAAATTCTCGTGTTAATAACATCAAAAAAATTAATTTTTTCTTCTGTAAAAAATTGTTAGTAACACGTGTGAAAATAAAAATTTTTTACAGTCTGACTTTTTTCTTTGTGTTAATATTGGGCGTGAAAAAAACAAATGTGTGTTATTTTACGAACCCTGGTGAAGATGCATTAATAGTTGACTTGACTGCAGTTTATCATAGCCCCATACGGTAACAGCACTCTAACAGGAATAGTCTAAGTCCAAAATTGTCAAACAAATATGTAAGCATTTATGTGATTGTGTAACAACATGAAAAACTATATTTAAATTTCCCTCCTCAACTTTAGCAAGCTATACTTTATGGGGCATTAATGTGAAATTAATCGATTTTCTGTCAACACACTAAAAAAATACTAGATTTCGAAGTGTGCTCAGATATCCGCGAATAACTTCGCCATTGGGTAACCAAATTCATCGGGAGAACAATTTTTCAACGCACAATTAACTGGGCTTTTACAATAAACTTTAACAAAAAATTGCATACAAAAAAATAGTGAAACCAGTGGTGGTCAAAGTTCAAGTTTCGAAAAAAAAAGTTGAAAATGCCAGATCTGTAACCCGCATTTCTCAGCCATCGCGGTAAATCACTGTAACCTATGTATAACCTAATATATTAGACTCTTCTCGTCGCTATAAGAATTTGCAAAGTTATATTGAATCAGATGGTCCATTCGCGAGTTATTTCAATTTAAGTGAGCAAAAAGATTAATAAACGGTTTTTGGGCCATAACTTCAGATTTTGGGGGTCCCCGAGGAAAACCAAGTATGAGGAAGTGCTATACGCTACCTGCTCCACAGCGTACGCTATGTCAATGCCCAGGTTATTACAATTTTTGGAAATTTGTAGAACTGTGTTATTAATGTTGTTAATATTTTCTAATATTCAACCGACGACGAAACAATATCTATGCCGTCGGTTGAACCTGTCAACCTGGCTGTCAACGACGGATTGTAAAAAAATTGCTATGCATTTTGAAATTCTTAAATTTGATATTAATTTATTGTTATTTCTATTTATTATTATCTAACTCTATATGTATTGTTTGTATTTTTTTTTCTTTTTTTTTATTTAACTCTTTTGAATCGTGTTATAATTGACCGTGACGTCAAGCCTGCGTAAGTAAAAAAAATATATATTTAGAAATCTTAAAATGAGAATAACACACGAATTTCTTGTTTTTCGTGTGAAATTGTGATTTTTTTTAGTTAAGTTCTACGATCTTCAATTTCTATACTGCTGAAATGCACTTACTTCTTAAATTTAAAAATTATTTTGTACTTTCATTTCTTATTTCCAGCCCTGACATTCAGTTTCCACTTCAACTTCAAAAACAGCCTTGAATAAACATGTTTTCCAAGAAACATCAAACAAAAACTGCAAATGACATGCCAGCCTTGTGGGCACTTTACATCGTTAAGTAAAATCAATAAAAATCATTTTCATTTAGAATGAACATACAAGAAGTGCGCCAGAATGTTAACTAATGCCTTACAACATGTTCACACACTTATATCTATTTATTTGTTTTTTTTAGGACCTTTCGGAAATGAATACAAATGATTAAATGTAATGCGCACAAAAAAAAAAAACTGTACAAATTAATGCTGAGCTGAGACAGATAATTTAATACTTGGACAGTGTCTGGGGAATGGATGAAGCATCATGTTCTGAGGCGTCGATAGGGAATTACCAGCTCAATTAAAACACTTCATTAACACATTCAATAGAGACTGAGTCAGAGAGTTTTTGTGGCCTTCGATGTTAATGACTTTGGATTCCCGAGATTTATTCGTGCAACTCTTGGCTCATGTTTCCAGCACATATGGCATGTTTAGAATCGACTCCCTTTTCGGTACTATTACCACAAACATTTGCAACCAAAACGTGAATTATAAAACTATTTTCCAGCAAAATGTTATTTAAGCGTTCGTTTGCGTGCCATTTTTTGGACTAGTTGCTCATAAATTACAGCTCAAAGCTCTATTAAAATGCTTAGCTAAACATGCAAACAGCAAATATGTATGAGGCCTTGAAAACCAAGCGAAGTGAACAAAAATACATAATTAAAATAGTACGATAAAAAAAACACCGAAACAGAAAGCCAATTGTTGCTGTTCACAAGCGTTAATTAAATTGTCACCCGGCCATTTGGTGGGGCTGTGTGATTGTTGTGTAATTACTATTTGTGGAATTCCACCAAATACAATATGTTTTAATTAAATGCAGTCACGTTTTAATTGTTGGGTAATTTAATAAAAATAAAAGCACGCACTGAAAGTGTTGCCCTAATTGACTCTAGCTACACAACTTCACAGTTTTCTTAACATAAAAAGCATTTTTGAAGCATTGTTGAACATTTCTCTGAGACACACAATGAAAATTGTTGCACACGCATCACAATTCCCAGTCCCTGTGTTTTCGCATACGCTTCCTCTTCGTAAGAACAACAAACAGCACTAGACGCACTTTCGCAAACATAAATGAAAAGTGCAAAATAAGGTAAATTGCATTAAGTTTGCAAGTTAAACTTTTGTAGCAGACTTCATAGCGCTCCCTTCACACACACACACAGACAGCACGCTAATTACTTGGTATTTCCTGAGCTTGGAAAATTTTGAAATTAATTTTTCTTTTACTGTCATTTACAGATTTTACTTTTTACCTTGAGTTTCAGACACATTTCTGCATTCGCAAATCAATTTTCAGTTGGTTTCCATGCAGGCAAACAAGAAAAGCAATTGCAATGCGAAAGCCCTGAAAGCTTAAATGCAATTACGTGAATTCTTAGAAT
Source organism: Lordiphosa clarofinis (assembly GCA_018904275.1). NCBI lineage: Eukaryota > Metazoa > Arthropoda > Insecta > Diptera > Drosophilidae > Lordiphosa > Lordiphosa clarofinis. The sequence goes on from JAEIGQ010000003.1 coordinate 665,366, forward strand.
CGAAGGGTTAAGGTTAAAGTGAGGCACAAATGAGCTTATGCAGAAAAAATATAAAATCGCTCAACACACAATCGTTTGAGTCTTAGTTTTTGGTCATCAATTTCAAATTGAATTGCAATTAACGTCGAAGAGAAGCAAAAAGTTCCTGAAATTAAATACAATTTTAGAAAGATGTTCTGAAAAGTAATTCTTAAGAAAAAGACAAAAATGCTCGAGAATAGGAATTAACAGAGCAAAATAAACATCAGGAACAGTAGATATGTTGTACAAAGCCAGGGGCCAAAAGTTATAAAGATGTGGACCAAAGACCGACTAGTGCTAGTTTGGGTTTAGTGTCGTAATCTAGATATCGGCGTATATTTGGTTTTTGTTATTTGCTGAAACAGTGGTCCACCTCAACTGACAAAACGCCTGAACAAATAACCAGCGGTGGGCACGATATTTTAGTTTGGGTGCAAGCTAGTCTGTCATTTTTCTCATTCTTTCTTTTGTTTTCTATAGGGCCACGGCCGTCTTCTCACGGTTGCCAAATATTAATTCTCTTCTAAATCGCACACGTATCATCATCTGTCGTCAGTGAGTGTGCTCCCATCACTACACTGACGACTGGTAATGCAGCGTAGGACCGACCCATCACTACACTAACGACTGCTAATCTAGAGAAGTACCGACTCATCCCTACACTAACGTCTGGTAACGCAGAGTCGCAACGATGGTACGTTTTGCGGACATTCCCATAGAAAATTCGTTGGGCAAATAACATGGCTGGTGGTTAGGCTGTGGTTGGTACTGACGATTCGTTAGCGGATTCGTTAGATCCAGTACCGGTACGCCGTACTACAGGGTAAGTATCCGGACTTTATTCGATTGTAACGGAGCCTGCCTACCTGATTTCTAATATTTTATTATTTTTAGGCATTTCCTTATAGAACTAGTCGTTTTTTTTTTAGTCCTTGCTAGCCTTCCACGTTTTTATATAATTACTTTGTTTAGTTAGAAATCTATCCAGTTTAAATTTTTTTTAATTTATATACTCTATATTTCTTTTTGAATCACTGATCGAATCGCTTTGATTCTCTCTGTTTTCTGTTTGAAGTTTCCTAATGTTTTTAGAAACTTTTATAACTTTTTTTTCTTAGTCATTTTTTTGCTTTTTTAATTTAGAACGAAATTTTTCATCCTCGACCCTGTGACGTACCCGATAAGCGAGCCCGGAACCACTTCGTGACGATTAGCTTTTTAGATAAATTGATATGATATCTTTATTCTTAACTCACCTCCTTATTTGAACGACCCGATTTTTTTTTTAATACTTTATTCTTGCAATTTGATTAGAACCGGCCGTACGACCACATTTCACTATAGACACTTTACAGCTGACTCAGGTTTTCTATTATGAATACTTAACGACTCTCGTTGGGGTTATATTGGAAAATCAGTTCAAACACATAAACTATCGTTACCTTTATATAGAATTGGAACTCTCCGGCCGGGCGTCGTTCAGATAGCGCCTCGGGCGCGACACCGGAACGGATGAGCCTCTCGCGTTGCACACACACGCAACGAATACGTTCTGGGTTTTCAACATAGTTCTTTGAATCGACATTATGAGAGCACGCGTTTTTAGTTTTGAAGGGTTTCCTGTTTCCAATTATCCTTATTTTCTTTGACTGTCTTTATAGGGACCTTCCGGTCAGACACCTTTAATATTTCTATTTTTATTGTTTTTTATACATCTTTACTTTTTTAAAACAACTGAATCTTGCCTTCAACAAACTTAATATTTTGAAGAGCCTCGCCACTTTGATTTTTTTATAGTTGCACTCTCTTTTTGTAATATACTTGTTTATATTTACTTAATCTAAGCTCCTTTTTTTATTCGCCCCTACCGTCAGTAGTTCACTTCTTGTTGATTTTTAATAATTTTTTAACATTTATTATACCCTCACGAGTTTTTCTTCTTATCTTTAGTTCCCTCTTGACCTTTTTTTAATCTTCTATTTGAGTATATCGAGAAATTCATTTTAATTTATAATAAAATAAATCCACCCGACCCGACCGCAACACCTTCTCTTCACCTTTTTCTATGATAAAAAGAAAAAAAACTCTCCTTTAGCAATCCGGTCTCTAAGACGCTCCGTCAGCTAACTATGACAGGGCTTCGAACCTGACCATCGGGTTCGAGCGGTTGAATCGATAAGTGTGTTTCGTGTCTCTCATAGGTCTTCTCAGTTTGGGACTCTTGTGGACCGTCTAGCCACACGACCGACTTAGCCAGCGACCTCACGGAAAACGAAACGCTCATCCCGTCCGCAACGGAAAGCACACCGGAGGCGGGTTGGCGTTTCGAGCGAGTTCTTCGCAGGAAGGACCTTTGAGTTGGCGGGACTTCGCATCCGGAACGACAAGCCTTGGGGAACTAGTCGGCGCGCGCACGCGCCGGCTGGAACCCGTTGGTGATCAAGCTCCAGCATGGTCTACAGGAAGAAACCAGCGGACGACCACCTCTTGGACGACCAGGAGACTTCGCGGCGTGAAACGCCAGCTCCACGGGCAGCGACGGCGAGCACGGCGGACCGTACGTTTGACGCACGGCAAGGGATTAGATTCGTTTAGATTTATAATAAGGCCTACACTTGATAAAAAAAAAAAATTAAAACCTTTTGAGAAATTTTTTCCTACGGTTGACTTTCATTCTATCCCTCGACCACGACTCTTGCTCTTATTGCGGTAAATGTGAGTTTAAGCTCCATACGCCTCAATTCTTCTATAAAATATCTTAAAAATTAAATTTATTTGAGGCCTCCCGTGATCTCCTGACCACTTTTTTAACATGTTCCTATTTTGCATAATAATCAGTGGCCGTCGTCCGTTTCAACTGGAGGACCGGTTCTCCCATAATATAAGGGGAACATGACACCAACCGAGGCTGCGTAACCCCACGCTCGTCCTCCTACCCTACCTCCCCCTAACTTTTAGTCTTACTGACTGCTTTCTCCTAAGCCAGCTGCCAAACCGCTGTTTAATTTTAATTTATGACGAAATACCTTTCTATACCTAAAATACTTATGGCACTACGCAACTACCTTTCTTTAAAACGGGTCTAATTTAATTATAACGTGTAAGTGTTGATTGTGACACCAATCATAGGGACCCCACATTCTCTTTCTAGATCCCGTCTGCTGATGTATCATTCAGCTCCAGTGAAGATTTTCGCAGAGATCCCACAGCCCTGGACACCAAACCTCCAGATCCGTGCAAGCATAACTTTTTAAACCAAGACTTTTTTCTTTAGTGAGAGCTTTTTGATGGCACTTAGGAGCCAGCTCATCCGCAGAGGCTTGACCCTCATTTTGCCTGTCACTTCCTTGAGGTGTTGTCCAAAAAAAATTCTCATGTCAAGAGTGGCTCCTAGGTATTTGTCACATGTTTTGTGAGGCAGAGCACGTAGATCCGTATGACCAGCTCACTCAATGGTCGCAGAATATGTATGCAGAATATGTATGACTCTGCAGATAAGCCACTCCCATGTTAAGAAATGTTTTTCACATCTAAAAATCATTTTGCCTATCGAATGACAATTAGCTCTCCTCGATGATTGATGAATCTGACGTACAACAAAAAGCAAACAAGAAATTGTAGCCCGCTATCTGAACGCGGCTCCATTACTTATTGCGTACAAAAACTAACAACAGCAAACAAACTGTTAACAGACTGGCACAAAAAAAGGCGGGAAGAAGTTTGCATCTGCATGGCACGTCCTACAATTTAATTGCGAAATTGCAGGGCGAATTAGACCAACGCGCAATCATAAAACAAACTGTCTGGGCGCAGTGGGGTTGCAGTTGCACGATGACTCCGGTATCCCGGATGCCGGAAATGGCAGTCAGTCGAGTCAACAATAAACGACGCTTGAATTTAGTACAATGTTTTTAGCGGTGACAAACAACGAGAGTCCCGTCGACGGCGACGAGGACAAGGACAAGAACATCCGTTGGCAAGATTTCAGGGCATATTTACTTGGCGGGCTCAGTGACTTTAATTTGGCTCGCTGGGTCAGCACCTGCAAGTCTTCAAACTATGTAAAAAGCATTGTTGGTGGCTGGCAAACGGAGCTGAGGCTCACACTCACCCAATTTCTGTGAAGGAATCCAGGAAAACGAGGGAAAAGGAAACGTTAATAAGCTGGTGTGGACTACAGAGAATGAAACCAATTTACGAGAGGTCAAGAGAAAGAATGCGAAGGAGAAAATAACTTAAGCTGGATGGGAATTCTAAAAAAAGAAGCTTAACCTGCTTAATCTGTGTTGTACATAAATGTATCGGGAGTGAACATTTTTTTTAAATAATTTGAGAATAAAAAGACTTTAGGGTTGTTAGTAAGCATTGGCCTCTATTTTTATCGGATTTTATAGACGGCTTGGCTTTCCAAGAATTTGTTATTCTTCTGTAGTGTAATGTAAAATTGGCTATACAGCTTCAAAGGAGCCAAGCCAAGCCAAGCTTCTCTTCTGTAGAGTAGTTTCGATAAATTCGATTACAGTTTCTTGCCCCTCCGTATAACCGGCGCAGCTCGGGTCCTTTGTAACGCGCGGTTATGTTTCCTATACGAGCGTTTCAGTTTAAAATGGTAGAAAGTCGCTTTTAATTTTTTAACTCATCCTAACAATTTTTCGGAATTTGTTTTAAACTTGATAAGCCACAACTCCATTTTTCTAAACCACACTTCAAAGTTTAGGTTAATGACCAAATCACCTTCTGGCTCTGAAAATCACTTGGACCGGTTGATTCTGGTTCAAATTTGGTCTTGAGCGAGCTCTACCACTCATATAAGACTGCCGAAAATCTTTTCAGATCACAGCTTACATTTTTTCTAAGGCACTCACATGATTTTCAGCTTAGAGCAAAAATTATCTTTCGTGTATGGCTCTGAATCATTTTTGAACCGGATCGAAAATGGTATTGAACCAGAAAATATCGAACTCCACATTACCAACTTATAGTCCTAATTTTAAGTCACACTTTTGTTCTACGATGTTTGGCACGAAGAATACTTTATCATTTTCATATCAATTAATTTATAACTTTTTTTTTAAGACCAATTAATATAAACTTTTATAAGAAAATAAAATATTAATTGTACATTTGACCCCCCGAGTACGAAGTGAGTACACACAAACATTGATTTAATAATAAAATTTTTATAATTGAAATCAAAAAATTATTATTTTATTGTTGTCAAAAAATGCTTATTAAACAAGTGAGAAGTCGGTCAAGCCCGACTATGTCATACTCTGTACCAAGAGTAGGATCTGAATGCAACGCTTCTGCTGCGCTCATCTCTAAGTGTATCTCTCTCTCTCAGTCACACGTTGTTGAATGAAATGCGGTATTTGTTGTAAGTGCGTAGGATGGGGTGAGGGAGGGGGATTTTGTTTTTTGGTCGTAACTTGAGAACCGCTCGTCCGATCCATCCCACGATTTGACAACCAACACCGCACAATCTTAGAGAGAGAGAGAGAGAGAGAGAAATAGAGAGAGAAGCACAATTTTCTGTTTCTGGGTGTGCTACCGTTCGTCCACGCGACGCTCTGATTTTCTTAGTCGGCCTTAGTTCGTTGACTTATAGTTGTATGTCGGTGTATCGAACTGACAAAGTCGCCTTCGATTTGCTGATGTAGTTCGAAACTTCTTTCAAAAAACGGTTTAAAACCCAGCAAATTTTTTCGAAGCGCTCAACTACGAGCACTGCAGAAGCGCTCCATTGGAGCGTTCAACTCTCTTTGTAAGTACTGCTCCACGAAAGCGCTCAATTGCAGTAGATATCAAGCAACTAATTTAACTATGAAATTGTTTAATTTAATGTTGAACATAATTAACATTTATCTGTGTTCTTAACTGAGACTTGCTGCTGCCGTCACGCGAGCCCTGAATAGAAGTATGTGGGCTACGACGCCGGCATTTGTGATTAAGAGCCCGAAGTCCTGAGTTCGAATCCCAGTAAAGTTAATTAAAAATAAAAAATTTTTTTAAGTTTTACGTTTTTCAGAGAGAAGACTTTGCCCTCCCAACCAAAGAAAACTTAACATAGAAGCACACTGTGCTGCGTCGTCAACATTTCACTCAGAAATTAATCAGGAATTAATCTACATAGGAAAACAAGTTGGTTAGAGAGAGACGAACATAGTCCCAATAATTACTCAAAGTGTCAAAAAATAACTCAAAGAGCCAAAATGACAGCAAACAGCTGATTAATATCTGAGTGAAATGTTAACGACGCAGCAGAGTGTGATTCTTTGTTAGATTTTCTTTGTCTATAGTGCTCTTTTTACATTGCGAGCGGAGCGCTTTTTCCGCAGCGAGAGTGTAGCGCTGACATCCAATGACATGACAATGTAAAAAATAGCACTAGTTACAAGGAGAGTTGAGCGCTTCACTGCTTCTTTTGAGCGCTCTTATAGCGCTCTTAGAGCACTTTGGGGTTTGCTGGGAATGTAGGCATACTAAACAAGGTAGGCTCACTCGCTCTCTCAGAACTCCGTATATTTGTGTCAAAGAGAGCGAGAGAGTATCTTATTTTAATACAAAGCCTACTAAGCTACTAAGTAAAACACAAAAAATTCGTGCGCGGAGATGCTTTGCTTACAACAGTTGCTTACTCATGGAGCAATTAAATTTAGAGACACCGTTTACGCAGCCTCTCAATTTTGCTGGAGCGAAACGATAGTGCCCAAAAAGATGCTTATAGTGCCTACAAAGATACTTCAAAGTGCCAGTATGAAATCACTGTAGTTAGAGCGAGACGACCCAAATGTATCCAGAGAGAGCGAACAGCTGACGAAAAAGTATCTAGAGAGCGTAAATGAGAGCGAACAGCTGACAATTTTATGACAGAAGCGGTGTCGACTGAGCAAAGTTTCTCTCTAATTCCTTTTGCTCCATGGCTTACTGACTGTAATTTAACAAGTTGTCAAGAGAGAGAGAGAGAGAGAGAGAGAGTGAGTGAGCCTACCTTGTTTAGTATGCCTTGGGTATAACATTAAGATATTATCGAGTACTGACAGCTTTTGCTGAAATCGAGAGATAGAGAGAGAGAATAAAAAAAAATCAAAGCACCCTCAGATTAACAAACAAATAGTATTCGCATGAATAAATTTGATTGGTATTCGCGTCGCTCTCTTAGAGCACTCTCAGCTCAGGTCTGAAAATTTTAGTTTGCAGTTGACACTTGAACCGATAGATTGTCTGAGGGATTTTTTGCACTGATCGTTAAGTTGTTTTCATTGTTCCTTCATTGCTTTTTGCTCTACACACATTTAAAAATTTGGGTGAATGAGAGTCCTTCACTCTCGCGCTTACTCTCCAGGTCTCTCTCGCGCTCTGAGCAAAAGCGCTTAGTTCGAAATGTTCTCTGAGCGCCTCAACTTCTTAGTTGGATCATGGGCTCGATATTTTCACTAACAATAAATAAAATTGAAATCCCGTCAGCAAAACAAAAACAAGTAAGACCGTTGCAGTCGAGTAGCTCGACTTCGAAATACCCTGTACAATTGACAAACACACACACATACACAAACAAACAAATAATGGTATAATGGTATACTGCAGCTTGAACTCCCGGAAGGCGCAACAATTATAGGCTTTGCGGACGACATAGCACTAATTGTCGTCGGAAAGCACCTCACAAGCACTGAAGAAACCTGCAACACAGCGATAGCTAAGGTCAGCGAATGGCTTAGCAGTTCAGGATTGACATTGGCAGCCCAAACAAGTGAGAAAGTCGGTCAAGCCCGACTATAACATACTCTGTACCTGGAGTTGAAGCTGAATGCAATGCTGGTGCTGCGCTCGTCTCAAAGTCTCTCTCTCTTTTTTTTTCTCTCTCTCTCTTTTTCTCTCTCTCTCTCTCTCTCTCTTTTTTTCTCTCTCTCTCTCTAAGATTGTGTTAGTTGTGAATGGGTGGGAGGGGGTGGGGCGAGGGCGATGTTTTTTTTGCTCATAACTTGAGAACCGCTGATCCGATCTTTATCATTTCTTCGGCGAATCGATACATTTTGCCAATTACTAACTATCTCTAGAAGGTACGAAACGTCTATCTTCAAAACTGTAGGAGATAAAACGTTTTTTCCGAATTGCGGGGGCGGGAGGGGGCGTGGCAAAAATTGAAAATAAACTTGATCTGCCTGCAGCTATAAGAAACATTTGTTCCATACATGTCAAACCTCTATCTCTTACCATCTCCGAGATCTGTTTGTTCATACGGACGGACGGACAGACGGACAGACGGACAGACAGACAGACGGACAGACGGACATAGCTATATCGACTCGGCTGTTGATGCTGATCAAGAATATATATACTTTATATAGTCGGAAATGATTCCTTCTCCCTGTTACATACTTTTGCACAAACTTAATATACTCTATGTACCTTCGGTACAGAGTATAAAAACAGAACTGGTCTTGATTAGCAGCAGAAAACTGGTAGAAACTGCCACAATTCGTATAGGCAACTCTACAATAATATCGCGACCACACCTGAGGTACCTGGGGGTAACCATAGACCATAGGCTGAGCTTTAAGAAACATCTCCTAGACGCCAGTAAAAAGGCAAGCTTGACAGCATCATCGCTTGCGCGAATAATGGCAAACAGCAGAGGGCCTCTACAGCCGAGGAGGTTGCTATTCGCCAACGTGGTAAACTCTACGCTCCTATATGCAGCACCAATTTGGACAGAATCAACAGGACACTTCACCTACACTCGCGCTGCAAACTCAGTACGACGCCTTTGTGCTCTGCGCGTGAGCTGTGCATTCCGGACCGTCTCCCACGATGCAGCATTGGTGATAGCGGGCATCATCCCACTAGACCTCGCAGCCCAGGAATCTGCAGAGATCAGGAGACGATCGACGGCGGGCCCGTTGATAGCCTCCCAACGAATTGAGGCGCGCAGAGCAACCCTGCAGAATTGGCAACAGCGATGGACAGAATCAACCAACGGACGCTGGACCTTTAGCCTAATCCCAGACTTAAGGATATGGCTGGACAGAAGACATGGTCATATTGACTACTACATAACGCAACTCTTGACAGGACATGGGTGCTTTAGATCCTATTTATACCGATTTAAGCACGAAGACAGCCCTTTCAGTACTCACTGTGTTGGCACAGGGGCAATAGAAGATGCAGAGCATGTTTTCTTTGTCTGTCCGCAGTACATAAATGAACGTAATGAGCTCAGCAGTAGGGTGGGGAGGACACCAGCCGCTTGCAACCTGGTGAACATAATGCTTGAGTCGGAACGTAATTGGTCGGCGGTAAGCCACATGGCCTCCATCATACTCCAACATCTGCGTCGCGCTGAAAGGCAGCGCAACTCACTTCGATCAAGGATAGAATCCTAGAAGATTCTTTGGGCATTCCCCCCGGCGAAGTAATACCTAACGGTGGTACCGCCGGGAATCGGGATGGGGGTGGAATGTTTAGTGGGTGCGATAACTCAAGTCCCACACTTCAGACGCCGATCTAGGCGCTGAGGAGGCTTTTAAAGCTTTAAACCACCCTCAATAGCACAAAAAAAAAAAAAAAACACACACGCACACATACGCATAAACGTCGCACACACACACACACGGGCGCAAGCTACAAACAATGCGTAATAAGCATAGAGTGGGAGAGGGGGGGTGCCAAAATTGTTTCGTGAATAATTTCTGTGTTTTTGCTCAGATCTCATTGTGCGCTTGCAAAAATTTGTATCTCTATCTCTTATAGTCTCTGAAATCGACGCGTTCATACAGACAGACGGACAGACGGACATGGCTAAATCGACTCGGCTGTTGATGCTGATCAAGAACATATATACTTTATAGAGTCGGAAATGATTCCTTCTCCCTGTTACATACATTTGCACTCATGATCCCTTTTACCCATTTTCAATTGATACAGGGTATACAAATGGTGCACAACCTTAAAACTGTGCAGTTCCGACAGGAGATCACACGGAGAGAGCGCCATACCTGTCATTGTTCAAGTGCTAAATTATGAAATTAAGGCTCTGGAGTTCAAAAAATCCTCCACTTATATACGAGCTATACAGAATCTGCAAGATCCCCAGACAACAGATGTTCTGCAAGAGTAGGCCGAGACAAAGGTGGTACCAAAGCTTACCGTAGCCGCCTTACAAGCACTTTATGTCTTTTCCCCGCACATGTTTAAGGAGTCGCAGCGTCAATCATTTGACGAAAACGTATCCAGCATATCCATAACTAAGCGAACACTTTGGACCTGCATATATTGCTCGAGATGCGTTCCATTTCTGAGCAATGGGGACAACTCTTGGACTAAATGGGCCTTCAATAATCGTCAGCTTGAAATTGAAACTTATGAGTGGCAAAAACTCAGCATGCTTGCAGAGATGTGCCCTTCATTTCTTGTTTTACTGCCACAGCAGTGAATAACTAGCATGCGCTGGAACAGAAGGATGGGTCTTCCCAAATTGAAGATTTATAAGCTAAACTCATTCAAATGACCTTTCCATTTTTGGCCACAAAGAATATTTTAGTGGAAAAGGAGGCAAAAACAAATCTTAGTTTCTGAGGAAATAAAGTTGAGGAATGAGCTTAAATTGTTTAAACTTATTTAGCAATAAAGAGAGAATTTAAATTTTATTTTTTATTTCGGTAAGGTACGCTATTAATAGTACTTTGGCTTTTTGTTCGCTACATACTAATGCATTCACCCTACTTTTATCTAAAAACTATTCGAATATGAAAAACAAGTGAGAAACTCGGACAAGCCCGACTATGTCATACTCGGTACCAAGAGTAGGAGCTGAATGCAACGCTCTGCTGTGCTCATCTCTAAGTTTCTCTCTTCCTCTCTCTCTCACTCACACGTTGTTGAATGAAATGCGGTAATGGTTTTGAGTGCGTGGGAGGGGGTGGGAGAGAGGGGGATTTGGTTTTTTGGTCATAACTTGAGATTCGCTCATCCGATCTTTAACATTTCTTCGGCAAATCTAACTTACTACCTTTAGAAGGAACGATCATGGCTATATCGACTCGGCTGTTGATGCTGATCATGAATATATATACATTATAGGGTCGGAAATGATTCCTTCTCCTCTATGTACCTTCGGTACAGAGTATAATAACGAAAGGCTATTGCTATGTGCTATTCTTTTTGTTTTTTAATTTAATAAATATTAGCCTTGGGAATGCTGAGACCTACTCTTTCTTCATTTTGCCGTATAGAGGTCCAACCAAATGTGCATATACGTATAGATTTATTTCGTAAGAATGACATTAAGCCGCTTCACTTCAGAATCAAGCAAATCAGAGTTCCACTTTTGATTTTCTTGCTTTAAGTGTGTCTTTAAATTATCTCCTGACACATTTGTGTAGCTTTGTGAACTCATTAACCTTACCTTTGTCTTGAGCCGACGGCACAATAAACAATGAATTATTCAATAAAATAAATAAAATCCCCTTTTTGAATTTCCTGACAATGCTAAACCAACTTCCATTGCCCCATTGTCCTATATTTTGAGGCTATTGAACCTAACCAAACCTTTAATGGCATCTCCTTTTGAACTTGAACAATTGACAAGTGTCATTGACAGTGGCACTCTCCACTCCCCACTCCTCTCTTCTGTCTTCTTACTCTCTAACCAAAGAGCAAAATTAATTATCAAACACCTTTTGTGTCCTGCGGCAGCTGTGTGGGTGGCATTTATTAATATTAGAATTTGTGCAAAAGGTGCTTATTATTTTGAGTTGATTGCCGAAAAACGCTTCGCTTGGCTGTCAACAATTGCCATTTAACGTTGTCAAGTCTACAATTATGTGCACCGTTAGTCAAATGAGCGAAGTGAAGGCAGCTGGCGCCCAGATCCGTTTTTATCCTTCTCCTCATCCAGCGAGTGAGGAGTACGTAAGCATTTTACAAATTTCAGTTCAACAATGGAAAGCAATTACAAAACAAACTTAGCGCTAAATGAGTGTGTGGCAACAAGGCAAACCAATGGGCGGCTGCGAAGGTAGCTGACGAGGAGGCTTGGAAGGATTTTAGAGGCGTTTTGGTGTGGATATGGCTGGGAGCTGGTGTCAGACTCTGATTGGATACGCTTGCAATGGGATTGCATTTGAACAATCTACAAGCACTGCCGATTTTAAGGTTTTCTCGCATCCAAGAAGCAGTTTTCTGTTTCAATGAATCTCTAGTGGCTGCAGTGGATCCATATTCAAGTTGTATTTGCAATAACGAATCGCCGAAAAAAAGGATTTCCTTTTGCGGTTTAAAATCAGTAAGCCTTTGGCTATCGTATGGTCCAAATTATTCCAAATTAAACAAAGTAGTTCACCATAATTTAAATTAAATTTACTTATGGATTACTGTAACCATTATAATTATAATTCCAACAAGAAAGTAGCATTTTCTTACTTAGGCCAAATTTACCAGAACTTTTAGTGAATAACAACACCAATATGAACGAGAAGGCCAAGCTAACTTCGTCCTTTCCGAAGTTTTTATACCCTTGCAAATGTGTTAGTCAGCATTAGAACAAACTATTTTTATACCCTTGGAGAGGGTATATTAAAATTGTCCGGATGTTTGTAACGCAGGGAAGGAAGCATCTCCGACCACATAAAGTATATATATTCATGATCAGCATGACGAGCTGAGTTGATATAGCCATGTCCGTCTGTCCGTCCGTCCTTCTGTTCGTCTGTCCGTCCGTCTGTTTCAATGCTATCTCCTCCGTCAGTTTTAAAGCTATCTTAACAAAACATTGCACGAAGTTTTCGGTACAAATACGCTGCACATTTGTCGGAACCGGCCGGATCGGATGACTATAGCATATAGCTGCCATAGGAACGATCGGTTGGAAAACTAGTTTTAGTGAGAAAAACTTTTTTGTTTTCAATGTTATCGCTCCCAACGCTCGTATTGATAAGTTTTCAATGATTTTACAAAATTTCAACAAGATCTGTCGAAATCGGACCACTATATAATATAGCTGCCATACAAACTGTCAGGCATATATCAAGCTCCAAGGGTATATAAACTTCGGTCGAGCCGAAATTAGCTTGCCTCTATTTTTCTAAATAAAACCCACTTTTCTATGGCAGCTATAAGATATAGTCATCCGATTTTGACCAAAACTTCAGAATCTGTGTAAAAACGTATAAAACTAATAATTGCTCTAATCGTAGATCGGATAACTTCTAGCGTTTTCACCTATTATAGGCAGCATCACACACTTTAATGTATCGTTTAATAGAATTATTTCACAAAAGATTTTGGGATGGCTTTAATATTTTCGTTTTTAGTGGTGCACATACATTGAGTAGAAAGTCAAAGTTGGAGTGAAATACTGCTAGTTGCAAGTCCGTAAGTAGAAATCAATGATTTTAAAGTCTCTCTATTCAAAAGAAAGGTCAATATGGTCATACGTAACAAAGATAAGATCGTGCTTTGAAAAAGCTGGTGCTGAGACCTGATCGTAAATTATTTGTTGGGATCGCTGACAAAGAAGACATCTAACAGGGTATTAGATGTGTAGGTACTGTGCTATTGACTATTGTGCTTTTCCCAGGATTCGTAAACTAGCACACATCTTCTTTTTACACGCGAGTATTAACACAAAGAAATAATTGAGTCTGCAAAAATTTGTATTGGTGTTCCCGTGAGAAACGCGATGGCCGCAGGCCGAGAACGTCACAAAAGGGGTGGACAGTTTTGAAGACGCCAGGCACTGACTTTTTGTGAGCGCCATAAAAATTGACGAAAGGTGATGTTCGTAATGACCTGCTTCCAATCAATGAGCTGCCTTGAGCTGCAGCTCCATCCAGATTAAGGCCACACATTCGACCTTTTACTTTGTCAGCAATGGTGTTTCATATCTTCATATGAGGGCTGTAAATAATCACGATCCGCTGACCTGCTTCCATAACAATGGGCTGCGACTCAAAATAGGTAAGAGTTTACCTTTGTCAAAAAGAGACAACTGCATTTTTACAAGCATGCGTATTTCGGAAGACCTTATAAATATTTAGGGCATTCATTAGCCATCATGAATTATTAAGTATTGCATCGAATGCTATAATAACATACAACAAAACACTCTAACCAATTGGTAAGGCTGGAATGACACTTGCTTTTTCTAGCGACAATTTCTAGCTGCAATATTGTCGGGCGAATTGGACGAACACAGCGAATTCGGGGCATACTTAAATAACATACCAAAAAAATCCTAAAATTCGTTGACAATCTAGTATTTTCAGTCGACTTTTTCGGTATTTTCAACATAAAAGGTTACACTGACTGTTGTTGACATTGCAATTGATATCGCAAATAATTTAATATGGTTTATTTGTGCGAAAAAGACATAATAAATCTTATTGAAATGGTGAAGCGCAACCCATTCGTTTGGGACGCATCCTCACCTGATTATAAGAAAAAACAGAAGAAACATCTTTTCTGGACAGCAACTGCAGAGGCATTAAATAAGCTATGCAAGCCGGCCATTGAATTTTCACGAGGTAAGTCCATAATTTCTTAATGAAAATATATCTTATGTTAATGAAACAATGCACATTTCAGATGATTGCTTAAAGAAGTGGAACAACCTAAGGACTTATTTCCATTCGGAAAATAATAAGGCCATAAAATCGAAGAAGAGTGGCGCCTCTGCGGATGCAGTAGAGTATGCGACGGGATCCTGGAAATATTTAGCAAAAATGAGTTTTCTGGTTGGATCTTTGCTGCCAAAAGTATCCGTGAATACTTTTAATAATTCCGATATAACAGTACGTATTTCAAATTGCATTGCTTGAATTTTTTTCATTGCGTTTTTGTTGACAGGTCTTCGATGACGCTGCGAACTCACAATTTGGTGACTCAGATGCAGATATGGATCCAGATGCAGATATAGAACCATCCGGTGCAGCAGTTCTAGACGCAGATTCAGAAGTGTCTCTCTCTGCGGGTGCTACTGCGGATAGTCTGGTTGATTCTTCACATTCAATGGGTGCTGCCCCTACTTTGAGCTGTTCAACACCTCATGTACAACGATCAAAGATAAAGCCCAAGTCTGATGAAAATAAGATGCTCTACAATATGGCGGAGCAAGCGAACAAATTGACTGATGCCATCACCTCTCAACTAAATGCGGGAAAGGATTCGGAGTATTTTCATTACGGCATGTATGTCAGCTGCTGTTTGGAGAAATTGGATGGTGATCTATATTTAGATGCAAGAGAGGGCATTAATTCTATATTGGCCAAATATGAAAAACAGCAACTTTTAAGAAAGTAAATACATATACATATAAATAAATGCATTCATAAATAAATATTTAACAAACCATTTTTAAATGAATATTTCTTTTTTTATTTTATGTTAAATATAATTAATGGTCGAGAATCAATTGCTCTACCAAATATTCTTTAATTCCTTCCCGTACACTCTCTCCAGTTCTTCGCGATCTGACATGCCGAGCATCGACTTCGATGTTGCTATAGTTGGCATCAACAATTCGTTCAAGTTCATCCCAAGAGCTTGTGATGTCATCAGAGTCGGAATTAATTGCATCGTTTCTAAGAAAATTGTGAAGGGCCACACATGCAAGTACCACTTTAGCTGCTTCTGTAGGTGTGCGAAATATGGGAGAGAAGAGAACTTGAAAACGATTTGCCAAAATTCCGAACGCGCTTTCTACAACACGACGATTCCTTGACAACATATAGTTGAAATTATGCTCTGACCGGGAGAGGTTTGTGTGGGAGTAGGGCTTGAGCATGTAGTCCGTCAGAGCAAAGGCATCGTCCGCAATAAATGTATATGGTGAAACTCTGTCTGAATTTGGAAGAATACAAGGCGCTGGTATGTTCACCTTATTGTCTTCGATGGCGTACTTTAGGTCAGAGTGTAGCCATACCCCTGCGTCTCCAACTCGACCATTTACACCAACATCCACATGGATGAAACGATAATGTGCGTCTGCTATCGCCATTAAAATTATGGAGTGATCGCCCTTATAATTAAAATAGGTCGATCCAGCAGACTTCATTGCTCGGATTTTGCAATGTTTTCCTACAATTGATTAAATAAATTATTGTAAATTTTGAAACATTTCAATATGATTGAAATTACCATCAACTGCACCTATACAATTTGGAAATCCCCATACTGAATAAAAATCCTTTGATATCTTCTCCCAATCCGTACTCCTTTGCGGGAACTTCAAGCATTCGTCCTTTAAGACCTTATAAATAGCTGGAATAGTCTCCTTTAAAATTTTGGAGATAGTAGACTGGTGGATTCTAAATGGAAGCTGAAGACTATATTGGGATTCGCCTAAAATATAAAAATTTAATAGATTTTATTTACACATTTATATTTATACAAATGTCACATTTATGTACATACCTGTTGCTAGGTAACGTAATGTGACCTGCAAGCGTTCCGCAGGCCCAATGCAATTTCGCAGAACCGTTTCTTTTTTTTGTATTAGGGGTTGCACCTTTTCCAAAAGTTTCGCAAATTGGGCAGGAGTCATCCTCAGAGTGCGCACGTATAAATGATAATCCTCATCATAAATTTCTCGCAGAAGCTTGTGACTAAAACCTGAGTTTCCAATTACATTTTAAATTAATTGTATATTCATTTTATTTCAACTGACCTGCATCCTCCCTTTGCAGCAGCCACTTTGAAGACCACTTCTTTTTAAGTTTAGGTTGCATTTTAATCATTGCAATAATTAAATAATTTAACTGCCATATGCACAAAGCAAGATTTAAAAAATTCATTCTGATCAAAATTATACATCAATATGTAAACAAACACAGCCGCTCCAGAAAATTGCTGTCTAGCGACAATATTGTATCTAGCGAAAACAATTCTGCCGACTGCTCTGCCCCCAGCAGCAATTTATTGTGCGGCGAATTCAGCAACTGTCTATCTCGCTCTCACACATTTAGATTCCCATAAGAGCAAAATTGCTGCTAGAAATTATCGCTAGAAAAAGCAAGTGTCATTCCAGCCTAAGAATCTTTTTTTAAGTCTTAGACTTCAGGCAACAATTTTTAATACCCTCATCAAGATTATGTCATAAATAATATGAAGACATTAAACAACTTAAAGGGCAAGTCCGTTTTTTATTTAAGCCAACTTATGCTTTACCTCAAAAAAAAAAAAAAAATATAATAGTGTTTTACATTTCTGCGAATAACGCCGAGTGGTAAATTGTTGCTCTCTACCTATTTCCCATATGTACATTCCGTGCAACTTTCTGTTCGGCAAAAGTTAAAAGTTTTATTGGACACTTTACATGGCAGGCAACATGAATTTTCATAGGAATTGTGCTGCTTCTGCTGCCTCTGCTGCTGTTGCCACACAAAAATTTGTATTCCTCCTCGGGGCTTTGCATATATTGTGTTTTTTTCCAGTAACAAATATTCACCTTTGGTGTTGGCGAGAAAGGAGGGAGCCGCCCCTTTCTTGTTATTGTCTGGATGTCCCCTTGCTGTCGTATATCATCCCTGGGATTTGCAATTAAAACGTTGTCAATGCTGCATTTTTTATGGTTTGCCATAAAAATAAAAATATAAATATCTGCATGGAGCCAAGATATAAAATTTATGATAAGCAAATTTGAATTTTATAATAGTTCTTCAATGCAGAAAAAATTGTTTGGCAGTAGAAGCTTTTAACATGCCTCACTACTCGGCAATGAAGACTCGCGTTGCAGCATTTTCGCTGTTTGCATAAATCCACAAGCTCTGTTTGTGTTTGCTGTTGATCTTCAAGCTTGATTTTACTTTTGGGAGGAGCTCTGCCATCCACTTACCGCCGCCACTGAAAAAATCCTCAACTACGCTCATTTGTATGCTACACTTTCTGCATATTGCAAGGGGACGGGGGAGGGAGTGCATAAGAAAGAAGAAACTACCAACACTTCAGCAACATGCGCTGTGTATATTTGTTGATGTTAATGCCAACGCCAGTTGCGGAAAGTTTCTGTGTGTGCGCGATGCAGGAAAATGCATTTTTAGCATAATTGGATGAGATTTACTTTTCATTCGTTTTGGGAGTTTTTTTAACAATGCGTTAACATTTTGAGCTTTGATATTAAACAAATATGCTTCAGGGGTGAGCTTAACAAAGCAATCAAAACTAAGCAGAAGGAAGCACGAGTATAACAACAATATAGGAGGAAAAATTATATGTTAAACTTTTAATTAGTGAGTTTAGCAGGCTCTAGGTCCGAAAAAGTTGTGTTTGTTCACAACTAAAAACGAGAGCGCAAGTTAAAGTCGGCTCTAACCGACTTCGATATACCCGTTACTCATGGAAAAACATGTTTAACAGTGCTCCTGCGTTCCTTAGGCTGAAAAGTATGCAACACTTTTTGAACTTGGCTATTTTTCACATTTTTGCTCATAACTTGAGAACCGCTCATCCGATCCTTATCATTTCTTCGGCAAATTTATTCGTTTTGCTAATTTCTAACTATTTCTAAAAGGTACAAATCGTCTATCTTGAAAACTGTAGGAGATATAACGTTTTTTTCGTATTGCTGGGGCGGGAGGGGGCGTGGCCAAAATCTGAAATAAACTTGATCTGCCGCGTATAAAGCATTTGTCCCATACTGCCAAACCTCTATCTTTTACCATCTCTGAGATCTAGGTGTTCATACAGACGGACGGACGGACGGACGGACGGACGGACAACGGACATGGCTATATCGACTCGGTGTTGATGCTGATCAAATAT
This sequence comes from Lordiphosa clarofinis, assembly GCA_018904275.1. NCBI lineage: Eukaryota > Metazoa > Arthropoda > Insecta > Diptera > Drosophilidae > Lordiphosa > Lordiphosa clarofinis. The sequence continues at coordinate 684,143 of JAEIGQ010000003.1, forward strand.
ATACTTTATATGGTCGGAAATGATTCCTTCTGCCTGTTACATACATTTGACGCTTTAGTATACCCTTTTTACTCTACGAGTAACGGGTATAACAACTTATGCATTATTGTACACCAAAAATGAGCTGGTTACGGAAACGGTATACGGTACCGTTTCATCATTCTCCCGAATGAATCTTCAGTAGGCTTATCGCTGTCGAAACCATCGCTTCACCTTCCTTTACATACAATCAATGTTTTAATCACTTGGGAACCTCAAAAAACAATAAGAGTAAAAACAGGTCAGGCTAACAACTTTCAACCTTTTGGTGTACATAAGCTTAAGCTTAGGCTCAAAGTTCAAACCAAAAGCTAAGGCAGCTTTTTGAGAAAGCTTAGAACTGGCCGTTTTACTCTTATTGTTTTTTTTTGATGTTCCTTTCACAAAAATCGTGAGACATGGAAGCTTATACATATTTGTCTCTTAAGTATTTAACGCGAGCGCAAGTTAAAGTCGGCTCTAACCGTTTTCGTCGTGTTGCATACTACATCTGAAAAGTAAGCAACAATAAATTTTTAGTTTGCTATGATATTTCACATAAATAGAAACAGTTTTAAAAAGCTTTGAAATTAATGATTATGAAAAGGTGTTCTATTCATGTGAAATATCGTAGCAAACTTAAAATTTATCTTATCTGAGTATAGGCCTTTAACATGAACATGAACCTGTAAAATGATATTTCGATATATTTTGATCTCACGTGAAAAGTATAAGAGATATTAAAATGAAAATTTTACACAAAATAGTACACAATACAGCGTGCATATCTGCATCACTAAGTCAAATATCATATTTTTTGAGTTATGCCAGTATTGAAGTAAATGAGCGATGTGTCATGTTCCAAGTGTATATAAACTTCGGCCGAGCCGAAAATAGCTTCCTTCTATTTTTTTCTATGCTTTCTGATTAGTATTATATGCTACCACACAATTTGGTCAGCTGTCAGCAGCTGTCTATGGCCATTCGATGTACCTGATGTTGACATTTTTGCATAGCTTGATAAACATAGAGCAGAATGGCCAAGTTTGTTCTCAAAATGTTCTCCCTTCTGGAACAATTTTAGCTCTGATCCAGTTGAACTTTCCTTATTTCAAGAACGTTTATAACATTTCATTAATACAATTTGAAAGCATTTCGTTCTTGTTTTGAATTGAAAGCAGCTTTTTTATTAACAGTTTGTTCTCTCTGGAAAATACAATCTTTTAATGCAGAGATGATTTATTCAAAGGTGTGGTTATAGTAGTAGTAGTAGTAGTAGTAGTATTTATTATTTTGTAATACGTGACAACAAATATGAATATAAGTGTTTTAATATCCTTAAAATAAGTAAATAATCATGTGCTTCTGGGCATGGCATTTAAAGCCGTCAGCCCATATTTCCTTTGAATAGTCCCCAATACTCCATTTCCGGTTACTACACTTGACTTCCCCGGTCGTCCCGAGATATCAAATCGTTCACCGGCAATGGTGCGTTAGAGGACCACTCATAGGAAAAACAAAATAAATAAACAAAAAATTTACATTAGCTGATATTGACAATAGTTTTAAATTTAAAATTAAAATACATTGATTGCGATTATTATTGCTGCATTAATTAACATTAAACATTGAATTCATTTATTAACATTTTACGATACATCATAATATTCTCTACAAATAAGCTTAAGGTCACCCAACCTCTTTCTCCATTTAAGACTCCAATTAATTCTGCATCACTCATATATTTCGCTCCAAAAAATCTTTGTCTAAACTCCCCGAGCACTGGACATCTCCCTAACGTATGTTTAATGTCTTCCTCCTCTTGCATATTACACAGGCTGCACCTTTTATCGAGCCCGAGTACATTCCTTCAATTTGCGTTTAGCCATAACATATCGGCCCTTGCCTTGATGATCCATGTTATCTGCCTACGGGAAAAATTATCATTGCAGTATCTGGCTGCGACGTGAAGATTCAGTTCTTTATAAAATCTTGACTGGCTTATTTTTGCATTTGCGTAGTATCTCTGAATACTTTGCAGTTTAAGTTTAAGTTAAAGCTTATTACACCAATCAAGGTACGTGTCAGATTCATTGCACAAGTTTAACTCAAAAGCCTGTAATTTATCATTGAGCTCTTTGCTCCAATCTATATTTTTTTCAAGAATTTTCCTTGATAGAATGTGCGGTAACCGTTGACTTCCATAATCAAACAATGCTCGTGTTATATACTTTAAGTGCAAATTTAAAGTATAAAAGTGCCCATCCTCGAGTCCCGTTTCAATTGCAAGAACGTAATTCGGTGTTTGCGTTGGTAATTGAAGAACCCTCTTTATGAAGTATCTATGGAGACTATCAACTTCCTCAAAGCAGGAGTAACCCCATACCTGTGCTCCATACGCTTATACCGATCTACATGCTGCTCGGAATAGGTTCCACTTGTTGGTAAGGGATATGTCTGATCTCCCAGTAAAAGAGTTCCACGTTATATTTAAGCTCCTTTTTGCCTCTCCATTCCTGCTAACGACGTGTTTTTTTAAAAGACATTCCTGGTGTTAAAGTAACACCCAAGTATTTATACTGGCAAGCCACTTCCAATTCCGTACCCCTATATAACCAGGTTTCATTCGCTGCGCGTCTTCCACTTTTTTTAAAAATCATAATTTGAGACTTCTCAAGATTCACCTCCATTTCCCACGTTTCGCAATAACATTCAAGTTTTACTATCATCCTTTGAAGTGTGGTGACATTATCCGACAACATGACTATATCATCGGCATATAGAAGCAGCCGTATGTTAATATCATCTATCCACAGGCCATCTTCCAGCTCCTCGTGTAAGTCATTCAAATATAACGCGAACAGTAGTGCTCGTACAAAAGTCTTGAGACAGATTCTCTCCGGACCACACCGCTGCCACTGTATCCTTGTATACAGCCTCGATAAAATTTACAATTTTTGTGGACACACCTAGTTGGTGTAGCTTGTAGATCAAAAGATCTCTCGGTACTTTATCGAATGCAGGAAGTCCACAAAAAATGCGTAAACTTTTTTGTTTTCTGCCCATTTTAGCTTAACTATTGCATTCAGGTTGTATATATTGTCAGTTGTGGAGTAGTTTTGTTGAAATCCGGCCTGGAACTCATTTATTTTGTTATTTATCTTGGTCCATTCTGTCAGCCTTTCGTTGATTATACCCATAAGAATTTTCGCACAACAGTTCATAAAGGATATACCTCTATAATTTTTCGGGTTATTTAAGTCGCCTTTCTTATGAATAGGAAATACTATGCTTCTCTTAAACGAGTCATCACAATTTGTATTTGTTATTTGGTTATATATGTTTAATAACATATTCCACTTCATTATAAGGAAACAGCTTTAAATTTACCCCAAACATTCACGATTTAATTGTGTTCATCTAATTTGGAGTAAAGAGCCTCTTCCCTTTCTTATCGCTTGAATTAAATACTACTCACCCGTCAAGTGTTTCCATGATATTTTGACCTTGCGCTTAAGGCAACCAAACAATCGTTTGGATGTGCACAAACAATCGCAAAAGGCAAATGAATGTTTATAGGATTAGAATGAGGCCAAAGGCAAATTTGACTTGAAATACATAATCAAGGCGGACAAAAGCTTGGCATGCGAAATAGGCACTCTGAAATATGAATTTTTGGCTAGACCACATCAAAGAAGCTTTACCACGCACACCCACGCACACACAGAAACACTTATTTATTGTTCATTCATAAATAAACACGCGACACTGAAATATATTTATTGTGTTTTTCATTTTTTATTGAGTCGATACGTTAACATAGTATAAATTATAAATAAACAGTGCGAGCTATGAAAATGTAATAATAAATTCAACAACCAGCCAATTAGAAAACAACAACAACTAATCCTTGGCCGTGTGCAATGAATGAGAAATTCAATTTTAAATTAAATGGAAAGTAGTGTGAATGGAATTCCCATTGTCATGTATTTAATATTTGTTTAAGAGGCGACGGAAAAAATACCACACATTTTTTGCAAAGGAAAGTAAACAAAAACCGCATGTTTTGCTAGGTTAGCCGGATGGGAATTGCAATCACAGGGTACATATAGCATATTGCATTTCAGTTACAAGCGAGAAATGCAAAAAATATTTGTGTAAATAACTAAACTGCACTTCAAAAAGCTAAAGGGAACTTAAATTTAAATTTTAAAAAGAATAAAATAATGTAAATACAATTGAATATTAACAAATCAATAAATAATTGAATAATACTAGTAATAATTACTAATAATAATTTTTCAAAGCTGCTTGAAAGTACTTCTAAAATTGTGCGAAATTAATTTTTAAAGTTCGACCTGTGCGTTGATAAATCAGCCAGACAGTCGTTTATTTTTGGTTCGACACATTAGCTTATTTTTCTGTATAGTCATGTCTCTTAATTCGATCTCAACAAAAATGAGGGGCTTACTTCCAAGAAAATCAGATCCGGTACTTGTAAATGCTCGATTCACGACAAATGACACACGAATGCTATATTTCATAACAAATTGACTGTAAACTCAATTAGAACTCAAACTGGAGCTAATCTACTTACTATTTGCACAAAACTTTAAATAATTTGTCTCATTTTTGACTTGACAGCAATTAATTTTCCTCTACCTGATAAGCGTTCATTAGGCTTCGCGTGCCCACGTGGACTGTCCCATAATTCATGGCCTGACACAATCAATCTTTTCTCTTCACTGACTACTTTTACCGGCAGTTTTCCTTCAGCGTGTTTGCATTTGCATACGGTGGCCGTTTTGTTGGCTCATTTATAACGGTCAGAAAATCGAAAAAAAGATAAGGCAGGGGGAACGTGCTCAGGAAATTGAGCGTTCGGTGCCATTTAGTAAACAGAGTGTCAAATTTTTGCATTGATGCATAAATGTTTATAAATATTTTCTATGCGCGCATATTTCATTATTTTCTGCCCAAATTCGTTGGTTGATGATATTTATAAACGGGCCAATTTGCCCGACAGTTTTATTTATACATTTTTGCCCAACTGAAAATTTATAGGCACATGTACACACAGTTTGTTGACTTTTGATATGGACGCCTTAAAGTGAAGGAAAAGTTTCCCAGAGACTAATGTGAGCGACACGTGCGGACAATTAGTCAACGAAAGGAAAACTTGTGGATGAAAGTGGAAAATGGAAACGTGACTGTGAATTTTGAGCAAGGGCAATTCGATTTGGGTTAAACAGTTTCGAAATGGTGAAACTATGTGAAGGTGAAGGAAATTATTGGAAATATTTCCTCAATAGTCACATGTGTTTACTTTTGGCCAACCCACGTAGTTCCCAAACTTCATGCTTTTCTAACTTTTTGTTGGGTCTCCCCTAAATGGATTACAACACATTAATCTTTCAGCTTTTCATCAATCAAAAATTGCTTTTGGTGATTCTATTTAAAATGTTATCTAAATATTGTACCTATATTTGTGCCACCACTTTAACTTTTAATACTCTAGCATAAATTGCTAAAAATATCACACCCACGCTCCATTGCACTTAAATATTCTTTTGAATGCTTAAACTTTTTAATGCCCTCGAATTCACAAATATTTAGCAACCACAAGCGTTTAAGCTTTCCTCGGCTTGCAAGTCAATGACATTGCGCATACGCCCTGTGGATGGAAAAAAATTAATGTATTATCTATGTGCTGGCGTGCGTGTGGCATTAAATTTATGAAAGCATTGGCTTAACTCTGAGGGACTGCCGTAAATAAAAGTGCCGAATTTAAAACCTTCAACTGAGGTGTTTTATATGAGCAGCCAAGCAAGCTGATACTTAAGATCCACAACAACAACTAAAAACACATTTGGATGCTCGCTTTTTATTTCCTGACTGGTGTTTTTTTTATATTGGGTGTGTTCAGTGAACACAGTTTTTGGGGTATTTTAGGCAGCATCCAATACTCACTCCATCATAAAATGCTAAGCGAAGAAGGACACAACTAGCTTTAATCACTTTAAATCACACTAATTTCAACTACAAATCTTTTCAAGACTTTATCATGTGGGCAAAATACAAATCGAATTCGGTCCGAGTTCGTCGGTTTTGGTTCATGGATTCTTAAATCGTTGAGACATTTTTGAGTAAAAAGTGTTTACATGTTTTTGTTAACAAGGTAGCGTTTAGCCGATCCTACTTTAAAATCGTTAATTAATAACCGAGTGGACTTCACTTATTGTAGCTATCACCAAAGAACTATAGATATTACAGATGACGCATGTGAAAAAAGTTTGTTTTTGGGAGCTGATATTAAATCCCAATATTGACTTCTAACAGCTTTATATTACACCAGAGATTAAAACCCGAACGAATAACGGTTTGGGTTACGGTTACTGTTTTGACCGATCGCTTTTTTCCGGTTACGGTTATATTACGGTTGTGGGATATCGGTTACGGTACTGGTTACGGTTATTATTCTAATTCTGTTTCGGGTTTGGGTTACGGTTACGGTTATAAGTATAAAATATAATTTTGATATACATACATGCAATGCACACAAAAGCGGCCCCATTTAAAATCTCATTTATTGATTAAATGTACTAAGTTCAAATTTTTTATACAGAATTTCCACCTTCATAGTCGCCTGTTTAAAATTTTAACTAAAGGATAAACTACTTCATTCTCAAAAGCATCGTGTAAAGTTTAATAAAGTAGATAACTATGTACATTGGTCATCGTATATACTATTTGTCGTTATGTATATTCATGTAACGAGTTGTTATAATCAGAATTGACATCTTAAATGAGATTGTAATTACTCCTTGCTTGTGTGGGTGGAACTGCTAGCACCACTTTTGATAATTCAAAAAGATCTGGAAATATTGTTGAATTTTTTTCCCACCATTCCCATATATTTACCTTGCTTAGCAATCTTTTTTTTTTTGGAAACATATTAAATGAATTGGGATTGTTGTAAATTAGAACTGTTTAATTTTCTGATTTTTTTTTTTGCACGTTATACAGTGATATACGCGTCTACTGAACATATTTATAATTTATAAATGTATATATACATATACATACATACGTATAAAGCGCGTCATCTCACAAATTTTGGCGCAAGCCACATAGCGGGCGTGTGATATTTCACGCTTACACGCATATTACATGCTCTGCATGTATGTTTGTATGTATGTAATTATTGCACTTACTTTAACTTCTTTTCCACATTGCTTGTCATTTACTTTAATAACTATTCAGCTCTTACATATGTATGTTAAAAGCATAGCGGCTTTGCTTTGCCGACAATAAAATTCTTCTCTTCTTTTTTTTGAAGAGGACGGACTTATTTCTGTAAAGCTCAGCAGCTATTTAGTTAGCATTTGTAGTTTTTTTTTATACCCTTGGAGAGGGTATATTAAAATTGTCCGGATGTTTGTAACGCATAGAAGGAAGCATCTCCGACCACATAAAGTATATATATTCTTGATCAGCATGACGAGCTGAGTTGATATAGCCATGTCCGTCTGTCCGTCTGTCCGTCCGTCTGTTTCTATGCTATCTCCTCCGTCAGTTTTAAAGCTAACTTAACCAAACTTTGCAGGAAGTCTTTTGGTACAAATACGCTGCACATTTGTCGGAACCGGCCGGATCGGATGACTATAGCATATAGCTGCCATAGGAACGATCGGTTGAAAAACTAGTTTTAGTAGGAAAAACTTTTTTGTTTTCAAAGCTATCGCTCCCAACGCTGGTATTTATAAGTTTTTAATGATTTCACATAATTTCACCAAGCCTTGTCAAAATCGGACAACTATATAGTATAGCTGCCATACAAAAGTTAGGTCTGAAAAAAAGTCTTAGTGAGAAAATTTTTTTTGTTTTTAATGTTATCGCTCCCAACGCTCGTATTTATAAGTTTTTAATGATTTCACATAATTTCACCAAGCCTTGTCAAAATCGGACCACTATATAGTATAGCTGCCATACAAAAGTTAGGTCTGAAAAAAAGTCTAAGTGAGAAAAACTTTTTTGTTTTGAATGCTCCCAACGCTCGTATTTATAGGTTTTCAATGATTTTACATAATTTCAACAAAATTTGTCAAAATCGGACCACTATATAGTATAGCTGCCATACAAACTGTCAGGCACATATCATGCTCCAAGGGTATATAAACTTCGGTCGAGCCGAAGTTAGCTGGCCTCTATTTTTTTTTTATTATTAAAGCTAGTTTCTCAGACGCTAACAAATTTGTTAGAGCCCATTTAATTACATATGTAGCAGGATCTTTTTCGGAATGCTTTTCCAGTTGTTATGGCTGGTATGTCATTTAGCCAATGCATTGCAATATATGCACACTACCCGAGTCCAAACCTCCATAGCAGCCGCAGCCCAAGGACAAACAGCCCTAAGCCTTTGCAGTCTCCACAGCTCATTATAGTTGTAACTAAGGTAGCTTTCGATGCTCCTTTAATACGTATTAATTTAATATGCCCGGTGTCGTTATGGCAGAATGTCTCAGTGGTCATGTTCTGCTCCCGCAGCACAGCTGACTTTTTGGCTGTTTTCTGGTCACACTACATTGTCAGCGGCTCTGGAAACTATCAAACAATTTCCGCTCCGACAAAATTGTCTGCGTCCGAGTACCTCCTAGCTTAATCAATAGATGACATTTGTATAATGGTCAAGTTCAACAAAATTTTCTTCCTCCTTCATTCTTCTTTCCAGGCACTTCGTAGCTACGCCAGTGCATTAGCAACAATGCGGCGCATAATAAATAAGCAGTGAATAAATTCATATATATGTAAAATGTTCATTGTACATACATCTAATAGTAATTTTTACTAGTAGAGGAAAAACCGAAATAAACCCGTATATTTGTTTCGGTTACGGTACTGATAACCGGTTATGTAAATAAAGGTTATACGGTTACTGTTATAAAAAAAAAAATTTTTTGGTTACGGTTACGGTTTCGGTTTCGCATTTTAAAGTGTTTTTTGCGGTTACGGGTTACGGTTTTGGTTACGGTTTTAATCTCTGTATTACACCTTAGCTACGACAATTCTGGAATAAGCGGTGGCTCAGTGGGTAAGCACGCTTTCATTTCATTTTTGATTTGAGGGTTCGATAAGATATCCTTTTCTTCTTGTTGTGTAAAATTTATTTTTATGTTTTAATATTTTTATTGCGTTTTTGTATTTCTCATTCTTGCGTTTATTTTTATTTCTAATTTTTATACCCTTGTGGAGGGTATATAGAAATTGAGCGGATTTTTGTAACGCAGGGAAGGAAGCATCTCCGACCACATAAAGTATATATATTCTTGATCAGCATGACGAGCTGAGTTGATATAGCCATGTCCGTCTGTCCGTCGGTCTGTCCGTCCGTCTGTCCGTCTGTTTCTATGCTATCTCCTCCGTCAGTTTTAAAGCTATCGTAACCAAACTTTGCACGAAGTCTTTTAGTACAACTACGCTGCACATTTGTCGGAACCGGCCGGATCGGATGACTATAGCATATAGCTGCCATAGGAACGATCGGTTGAAAAACTAGTTTTAGTAAGAAAAACTTTTTTGTTTTCAATACTATCGCATCCAACGCTCGTATTTATAAGTTTCAATGATTTTACATAATTTCACCAAGCCTTGTCGAAATCGGACGGCTGCAGGCGATAAGTCCCCAATGAAATAAGTCCCCAAACGATTAAATGAAATAAGGCCCCAAATTTGGGGAGTTATTTCATAATGAAATAATACCCCAATTTAAATAATGAAATAAGGCCCCACTGAAATGAAATAAGGCCCCAAAAAAAATGAAATAAGGCCCCAAATTTGTGGTGTTATTTCATAATGAAATAATACCCCATTTTGAAAAATGAAATAACACCCCAATTTTTCCATATTTTTTTTTGTTCATTTTATTGCTTAATTCAATTAAGGGCAGATTTCACATTTTCTACATAGAGCTATCTGTCACATAAACTAACATATAATATAACAGTGTAAAATCGATGACTATCTGACACATAGCAGCTATCAGGGAGAACAGAAATCGGCCCTTATTCAATAAAATAAAAACTATTGGAAATACCTAAAATAAAATTTTAAAATATTTTTTAATTTGGATTTTTAGTGAAATAAACTACCTATAACATTAAATAATAATGAAAATTTTTTACACAAAAATCGCGCGATTTTTTTGTAAAAAATTTTCGCCTGCGGCGCTAAGATTGACACAATTTTTTTGATACAATATAACAAGTTTTCATATAAAATTCGCGCGATTTTTTTTTTTAAATTTTGTCTGCGGCGCTTAGATTTTTTAAGATAGACAATGTAATTACCTCGTCAAAATACAGCATTTTCTGTTCTTTGACGTAGAACAAATTTCCAGTTCGCCGTAATCCAACAATTTTTTCGCACTTCATAATTTTATCTCGCACTTGATCGTCTGCTTTACACAATGCAAATCACTAAACTGATCAACATACTCAAAAGCTTATCACTGAACTAATTGTAAAACGGTACTTCTGTACAAAAATGCATCAAATACTAAGTCAGAAAACGCAGGCAGATAAGAAAATTAACCGTTATGGGAGTTATTGGACTTTTTTTTTCATATATCAGCAAAAATAAGAGAAATGAAATAAGACCCCAAAAAATTCATATTAAAAATTGGTGTTTTATTTCCGCGAAATGAAATAAGACCGCAAACCTAATTTTTGGGGCCTTATTTCATTTCTTCTTTTGGGGACTTATTTCATTTTGAAATTTTATTTAGGAAAAATGAAATAACACCCCAAATTTGAGAAAAAATCGTTGTTTTTGTTTTCCATATAAATTTTTGGGGCCTTATTTTATTTTTTTTGGGGCCTTATTTCATTGGGGCCTTATTTCGCAGCGCCAAATCGGACAACTATAAAGTATAGCTGCCATACAAAAGTTAGGTCTGAAAAAAAGTCTTAGTAAGAAAAACTTTTTTGTTTTCAATGCTATCGATCCCAACGCTCGTATTTATAAGTTTTTAATGATTTTACATAATATCAACAAGATTTTTTCGAAATCGGGCCACTATATAGTATAGTTGCCATACAAACTGTTAGGCATATATCAAGCTCCAAGGGTGTATAAACTTCGGTCGAGCCGAAGTTAGCTGGCCTCTATTTTTTTTAGTGCTTTTTGTAATTTTGTTTTCTATTTTTATACGTTTGGAGAGGGTACAAGAACACTGCACATTTGTCGGAACCGGCCGTATCGGATGACTATAGCATAAAGCTGCCATAGGAACGATCTGTCGAAAAAGTAGTTCTAGTGAGAAAAACTTTGTAGTTTTTAATAATTGCATCTTTATAGTTTGCAGCTATGAATATTATCTGTTTCAACACAAATTTTGGAGAGTTTGATCAAAATCGTATGAATATATCGTATAGCTACCATATAACAAACTGGCAAGTGTATATCATGCTCCAAGGGTATTTTAACTTCGGTCGAGCAGAAGTTAGCTACCCTCTAGTTTTAGTTTTGCATCATTCTCCATGTTGAAATGCAGAGCCTAAATCAATTTCAGCATTACCACTATTAATTCAAGAGAATAATCAATATATATTTTGTAAGCATTTGAAGCCACAGTACTTTGCCGGTCCTAAAATTGGCCGGAACCGGAAATTTTGCCGCACGAGGAAATTGCTTTTCGGGAAAGAATCATAACTTCGTTTATCTTTCACAGCAAAAAAGAAGTGCATAGTATAATTTAATACAAACATATTAATTTCTTTTATGCCAGTTTTCATTTTAAATTTAAATATAATTGACATAATTTTAAATAAAAACATTTTAGCTTTATCTAGTCAATATGAAAATTATTAAAGTCGAAGTGTAATGCAGTTAATTTAAAGTTGGTCATATTGAATTGTATGTTGGTCATATTTATTTATATTATGCGCACATTATTACATAATTAGAATATTTTGTTCAACTTAAAATCAAAGTTTCCGTAGTACATTTAAATGTACTAATGTACTATGCAAAAATATAAATTAAATATTTTTCATATTTAATTTTAGATTTTACCATACTTGAAGTACAATGTAATCATTTTGAAACTAAAGTTAAATCACATTTCTTAACAAAGTCCAATATTTAATATGAGACATATAAAATTTAACTATAAAAATTTTTTAATTTAATGTTGAACATAATTAACAACTATCTGTGTTTTTAACTGAGACTTGCTGCACCGTCACGCGAGCCCTGAATGGTAGTGTAAGCTAAAACGCCGGCATTTGTGTTTAAGAGCCCGAAGTCAAGCTCAAATCCCAGTAAATGTAAATAAAAACGAGAAGCCCAAGCTAACTTCGTCTATGCCGAAGTTTTTATACCCTTGCTTTAATACATCTCTCTTTTTATACCCTTGCGAATGTTTTAATACATCAGAGTTTAAGAACTCCAGCATTAAAACAAAAAAATTTTAACATTTTAACACATTAATTTTAATATGCCGTAACTTCGAATAGAACAGCATAACACTTGAAATCAATTATGTGCATATTAAATGCGAGTTTTAAGTGGCACACACTTTATATTTAATAGAACTCACTGTGTGGCCCAGTGGTTAGTGTGCTGGACTGCTGGGCGGGAGGTCGTGGGTTCGATCCCGCCTCTGAAGCTCTCAGTTCTCTGCAGTCGTTGAGCACCCTCAAAATTCTTAGTCTGTAATGCTTCATGATGAAATTAATAATAATAAAGCCGAGCGAATCAGCGCTCTTTCTGTTGTTCTGTCAGAGACAAACAAATGATCTGCCTTCTCTTTCTATCTCACAGGCTTTCAGCAACTAGCCCTGAGCAGAGGCTAGCGGCTCCGCCTTGTTAATCACCATAGCAGCAAATCATCATAATGATCCATAATGTTCGGTTAATTAGTTTGATCGTGATCAAAACCTTTTAAATATATTAGATTGAAAATTAATAAATGACAACAGATCCATCCGATGGCCACACTATAGCTTTACTTAACATCTCTTTTCAAACACTACCAGATATCAGCAGTTCGAACCACTCAACTTCAACAATTTATCTTCATTTTATTTCTGTTTTTATATCATTTTTGTTTTCTTGCTTTTCCCTTGCCTGCACTTCACTGAATGCTTTAACTGAGCTTAATTGGCTGGTTGCCTCCCCAAAAACAGAGCATGCTCAAAATTTAAATGGCCAAAAGTTTGTAAAAACTTGATTTTCCATCAAATTTAATATGATTTATGTCTGCCTCCGAAAAAGGACATGCAAATTTATTCTAGACCAGAAAAAAATATATATTTTAATTAATTAAAAATAGCCAGAAATAAAGAACTGAAACCCTTTTCAAACTGAACAAAAATAAACGCTAAGTAGCGTAAAGTATTTGCAATGAATTTATAAAGTTTGAAGCAAAGGAAAAAGGGAGGAAAAGAATAATTATAGAAAATGGCTCAAGGATGTCTGCAGGGAATAAGTGCGAGTATTAAAGGGCTGTGGCTGCGGATGGTCTGGGCTTGAATTTGTGGTATTTTAATTGGGTTGGCGAAAGTCCTTTAGTTAATGATACTTTATGAGATGTGCAGGAAATTGCATAGGGACTTAAGCATTGGAAAAGGTGTTTAGTTTATGTTGCGGATTGGGTTTGATAATTAATACAATTAATGGGGAAATGAAAATTAAATTGAATTGAAAAGGAAAATGGGTTGGGAAGGAGGAAATGTAAAGGTTTTGCTTTTTCCGCAGCTAGTTAAATGGGTTTAACTGAGTATTATAGATATTTAGATAAACAATTGGTTAAGCCTAGAGGTCTGACATTTTTTATAAAGCCACGAAAAGTTGAGCCAAAAATTGTTTGCAATCGCCGCACAATGCTTATGAAGAGGCTGAGATAATACACAAACCGACTTTTGTTGTGACATAAATTAATTCCAGTTAAAGTAACTTCCATTTGTTAGCCAACTTTTATCTGTTCAATTCACCATTCACCACCTTGAAATCTCCATGGTCTTTACCATCCATTATGCTATCAAATTTTTCCCACATAAATATACTCAACCTTAGCTCCTAGTAAGACTCAATTCAGCCTTTGGGCCTTCAGTTCGATCTAATGTATAAACATATTCATATCAAATCTCCTCATACAAGACTCTCAGCTAAAGGCACAAAACAACTGAGCTTAGAGCAAACAGTTGGTTGGGTCAATGCATTAAAGTGGGATTTCTCTACGGCCGCACACACACACACAGGCACTCAGGCAATATACGCCCAACTTTCCATCAAATGAAAGTCCTCCAAATAAAAGCCCTGACCAGACCAGCAAATACTAAATGGACAGGCCCAATGTTTTGCCATAATTTGTGCTGCCAAAAGCAAAAGCAAAGCAAAAAGAGAAAACTTTGTTTGCAGATAGACTTCTCTCTAATAAGGCTCGTCGTTCCTCTGCAGCTTTGATTGATTAAGTGTCTGCATTTGACGCTGCCACTTGACAACCCAAGCTGGCCCAGCAACTGCTTCTGATTCTGCTCCGAAAATAAAGTTGTAAAAATCCATAAGGCTTTAACACATTGTAAACATTTGTTTTTACGAGGCCAGCCGCAGCACAACATAGAACAAACTTTGACACTTTTATGCACATTACATTTATTACTAATACGCCACGTAAACACTTAAAGGCCGCTCCGACTCGGCACTGTGGCTCAGAGCAAACAAGCAACTTCCGTTTGTCGTTTGCCATTCAAAATGAGCCACACAAACACGCAAATAACCAAACAAACAAACAAATGACAACAGGCGCAGGGCAGTCAACAGACTGAAAGAATAAAAGAACGAACGACAGGCACGAAAATGCAGGAAAATGGCAATCTTACAAAAGCCTGGCTCATAACACGGCACAACAGGAGGGTGCCTGCTGTTCAGAAGCGACTGTTCCTTTGTTTTCTATGATTTAGTTGCCCTTTTTAGTCAAAAGGTATAGAAAAATAGACATCACGTTGGTTAGAATAAAAATTTTAAATGAAATTGAAAATCGAAAAGATACAATAAATAAATTTAATTTTTCAACTTCCGTGCAGCGTGTTTTGAGCATAAAAACTAGAGCGTAAGTTAAAGTCGGCTCTAACCGACTTCGATATACCCGTTATTCATGAAAAAACATGTTTAACAGTGTTTCCTTAAAGAGACCATCCAAAAAGTATGCAACATTTTTGTAACTCGGATATTTATCACTTTTTATACCCGTTACTCGTAGAGTAACAACCCTGCAGTTCTGGAGGTGGCGATTGACCATGCTGGAACTGCCTACCCCGCTACTTCCCACATGGGTACTTACTTGAGTGACCCGTTGGCAAGCGAACGGCGAACCACCCAGCTAACTTTTCGGCTAGCGCCTACATGGGTACTTACTTGATTGACCCTATGGTAAGCGAACGCCGGACCACCGAGTAAAATGCGCGAAAGCGACAGAAAGCGTAAACGAAACATTACGATACTAGGATCGCAATTTGTGTTTGTTATTCTGCGAATATGGCATAAGTGACTAAAAAATCAAAACTTCGATTACGTTTTCTCTCGCTGTTGTTTCTAAATTTACAAAAGGAATTGTGATAGAAGTTCGGTTTTTTTTTCGTTTTGCTTGCTGCTCTTTCGCAATGCTCGAACGCAGCTGCGTTTGTTGGCTTGCCGAATTTCTGACAGCATTGCAGTTGAGAGAAGAGCAGCAAAGCGAGTGCAATTAAAAAGTGAGAGTGAAATTAAAACAAAAGTGACATTAATTAATAAAATAACTAAAACTAAAAGGTACTGTAATCAACCAAATAAATATAATATGTATAGCGAGAGGCATTTAAGAAGGCTTAAGCAGCAGCAGAAAAACAAATATGCAGACAAATTAAATTGTGTTGCTGCAGAAGAAAATGCGCTTAAAGTGGAAAGCACAAGAACAAGAGGTACCAGAAACCAAAGGACAATTGATTTCAATTCGATTGCTAACTGCTCTGGTCCAAAAGTTGGATTTTATTTGTAAGCCTGTGTTAAAAAATTTAACTAACGCCATTTTTTTTTTCAGCCGAGACGACTGTGGTCCAGGTCAAATTGGACACACTTGTCGAGGAGATTAGGTCATTAAGAGGAAATTTCGAAGATCTTATTGAAGCTGGCTCGGAACAAACGGCAACAATAAAAGGGATGACAAAACAGCAAGGACAAGGGCAGAAGGCGGCAAGGAAGTTTCCTATTCAGACCGTGAGCCACCTGAAAGCTATTAATATGGAAATAAACGAAACAAACCGAGACAACATTTAATTTTAAACCAGGGACTGCAAATAACAGTTATGGACAAAAAAAAAATAATAAAAATTTATTTAATCTTTAGGACCTATATGACCGGGGAGGCACCAGAATTAATTTTTTTGGTCAGCTATTTAAAATGGGCATAAATTTATATATCCAATTTTTATCGAAAAAATTCTTTTTAATTTTTTTTTTTTTAATTTTTATATAAAAATTTTTTTGGAAAAAAATTGTTTTTAATTCTTACAATAAAAATTTAATTTAATTTTAATTTTTATTTTTAATTTTTAAAATAAAAATTATCAAACAATTTTTACTCATAAAAATTAAAAATAACAGTTATCAAACAATTTTTATTATAAAAATTAAAATAAAAATTAAACTCAAATAACTTTTTAACCAAGCGGCCAATTACAAATATTTTTTCATATATGTGATCTATGGGTCACCCAGTATGTATACACATGTCTAGATGGTCCTGGAAGCATTCCAAAGGTACTTATTTCGCGTTTATTTCTCACGTAAGAAAGCCTGAGAAAATCTATGCGCCTGCTTAGTTTTTATTATGAACACCGAAAAACATAAAAATTGTTGTAGTAACCTTTGTGTGACTTTTGACAACGAGTCATTATCGACGCTGATAGCCCAGCGGTACTGGAGCTAGCGCATAATTGTAGAGAACCGAGTTCAAATCCTGTAATGGGAAAGGTTTTTTTTTATTAAGTTCGTGACATGAACTCAATAGCCAAAGAAATTAATTTCATGGCCTACTTTAAACTTACTTATTTAACTTAGAGGAAAAAAAAAAAAAACCTTTCCCCCATTACAGGATTTGAAAACGGTTCTCTACAATTATGCGCTAGCTCCAGTACCGCTGGGCTATCAGCGTCGATAATGACTCGTTGTCAAAAGTCACACAAAGGTTACTACAACAATTTTTATGTTTTTCGGTGTTCATAATAAAAACTAAGCAGGCGCATAGATTTTCTCAGGCTTTCTTACGTGAGAAATAAACGCGAAATAAGTACCTTTGGAATGCTTCCAGGACCATCTAGACATGTGTATACATACTGGGTGACCCATAGATCACATATATGAAAAAATATTTGTAATTGGCCGCTTGGTTAAAAAGTTATTTGAGTTTAATTTTTATTTTAATTTTTATAATAAAAATTGTTTGATAACTGTTATTTTTAATTTTTATCAATAAAAATTGTTTGATAATTTTTATTTTAAAAATTAAAAATAAAAATTAAAATTAAATTAAATTTTTATTGTAAGAATTAAAAACAATTTTTTTCCAAAAAAATTTTTACATAAAAATTAAAAAATATAAATTAAAATAAATTTTTTTCAAAAAAATTTCAAAATAACTATTATTTGTAATTTTTATAAAAAAAATTATAACAGTTACGGTCCCTGTTTTAAACTAAAACTTTTTATTTATTTTCTTCACGGTACCTACATAACTACCCCTATAATGGGCACTCATGTAACTACCCTTATTATGGGTACCTACATAAGTACCCCTATTATGGGCACCCATGTAACTACCCATATTATGGGTACCTACATGAGCACCCCTATCATGGGCACCCATGTAACTACCCATATTATGGGTACCAATGTAAGTACCCTTTTTAGCCACCCTAATATGGGGACCCATTTCACTAGCTCTACGGTAAACGATATGGTGGCGATTGACCCTATCTGCGGACATTTCATACAAAATACGAAATGAAGAAACGCACTGCTTAGGGTTAGTAAAGTAAGTAGAGGTGGTTTCCTGGTAAGTATTTATATCACCAGCCACGAACTAGCTCCCCAGTACTGCAGGGAAGTAAGACCATTGCAGTCGAGTTAGCTCGACTTCAAAATACCCTGTACAATTGACAAACACACACATACACAAACAAACACACACGCACACATACACACAAACGTGCCCTCACACACGCGGGCGCAAGCAGCAAACGTAATGCGTAATAAGCAAAGCGTTGGGGGAGGGGGGGTGCAAAAATTGTTTCGTGAATAACTTCTGTGTTTTTGCTCAGATCTTAGTGTGCTTTTAAGAACAGATAGATTATAGGCCTAAGATAATATATATTAAGCGCCGATGTTGTAACTTTAAAATTGTGGCTCTGACAGTTTTTTTGCGGTTTAAGGGGGGAGGAGGGAAATTTTGCAAATCTGTACATGCAAAAATTTATTTCTCCATCTCTTATAGTCTCGGAGATCGACGCGTTCATACGGACAGACGGACATAGCTGTTAAGTAATGATTACATATTTGATTATTTTTTTTTTAAAGGCAAAATAATGATTACAATACGACTATTCTCAGTTTTACACGATTACTAATTGATTACTTTCAGAAATAATCAAAAATAATCGGGATTATTTAGGATTACCAAAAAATAATCAAAAATAATCAAAAATAATCAAAAATAATCAAAAAATAATTCGACTACTTTACAAGAATCTTTTTGATTATTTTTGATTATTTTTAAAAAAAGGCATAGCCAGATTTGTGGCCCTCAGCTGCCTACTAAACTGCCTACTTAAACAAGTCGGCAATGGCGTAGAGGTTAAGGCCTATGACTGAAAGGTAGTGAGTCCTAGGTTCAAGTCCCAGTGTGGGTATGTATTTTTTTTTTTTGTAATGTAGAATTTTAAAATAATTGCATTAGCCCACGTGTAGCAGATTATGCTATCAAAGTCGAGATTTACACGATGAAGCAAACTTCATGAAGTTCTCTTAGTAGGCTTTAAAATCAATGGAATTCTACTGTATTTGTTAATCAAAATGTATAGAACCACACGTGTATGTCTCGCCTACTGAGATAACTTCATGAAGTTTGCTTCATCGTGTAAATCCAGTCAAACTCAGCAAGCAAAATATGTATTGTTTCTCCATTTCATTTCATCGTGTACCCAGCGGCGCACAGGTGAATGATGCTGGTCCACAACATGCATCCCGTAGGTGCCCACGTAATGGGAATTTCTCGCTACGTTTTGACATTTGAAAAAAGGCTCGTCTTTTGGCAAAGTGCCAACTGCTCAAACACAATTATGATTACATATTTTGCTTGCTGTGTTTATTATTTATTATTTCAAAATTCTAAATTTAAAAAAAAAAAAAATACATGACCATTCTGGGACTTGAACCTAGGACTCACTAACTTCCAGTCACAGGTCTTAACCTCTACGCCATTGCCGACTTGTTTAAGTAGGCAGTTTAGTAGGCAGTTGAGGGCCACAAATCTGGCTATCCTTTTTTTTTAAAATAATCAAAAATAATCAAAAAGAATCTTGTAAAGTAGTCGAATTATTTTTTGATTATTTTTGATTATTTTTTGGTAATCCTAAATAATCCCGATTAATTTTGATTATTTCTGAAAGTAATCAATTAGTAATCAAATATTTTTAACCGAGAGGATTATATAATCATTACAATTATTTTTCAAAAATAATGTAATTGATTACTAATCGTAATCGTAATTTAACAGCTATGTTTTAGAGTAATAACTAAATTCCTAAAGCATTTGCCATCAAACCAGAAAACCATGTTCCACCTAGAAAAATTTTTGTTTCAAGGTCAATTTTTTTTTGTAAATTTCGGTTGAGAAGGTATGTTAAGACCGATTTTGCAGGTTTAGCGAAAAAATTTTCGCCTACGAAGCATCCTTCTACAACGTTCCACAATTAAAGAATTTTTTATTCCAAATTAATAGCGAAATAGAACCCCTTTGAACAATTTAGGTCTTCGTCCTCCTCAATCAAAATCCTGCGTACACCATTGTATGTTACTGAGAAGTTTTAATAAGAAAAATTTAGTTTTAGTTATAGAAAGAAATTTAAAATTTAAAACGATTCAAGGGGGAGGGGGCGGGTATGTCGACTTCCGCCCAGGGCGGCACAACCACACGCTAAGCCACTGTGGCAGCTATATACTATAGTCATAAGATTTGGATAAAACCCTTACATGTATTTGGATAAAACTTCATAGAATTATGTGTTAGCATGTAACATTGATCAGTAACAAGTTTGGATGAGATATCATTGAAAACAAAAAAGTTTTTCTCACTACGATTTGTCTATAGTCATCCGATCCGGCCGGTTCTGAAAAATGTGCAGCTTATTTGTACCAAAAGACTTCATGCAAAGTTTGCTTACGATAGCTTTAAAACTGGAGGAAATACTTGAAAATAAAATTGATCTGCCTATAGCTATAAGAAGCATTTATCCCATACATATCAAACACAAATCTCTTACCATCTCTGAGATCTGTTTGTTCATACGGACGGACGGACAGACAATTGGGTTAATGTCCGGAGAACGTGCTGTCCATTCAAGAAGCTTGTTTTTTTTTCGATGAACCGTTATCTTGCTTAAAGATTGTATCCGGGTCCGACTCTTGGTCCAAAAAAGACTATTAAGACATCATCCAATAAGTTTAAGTATCCTTTTGAATTCATCCTACCAGAAATCTTCAAATACAGGTCGAATACAGTGTGATTTTTAAACTGGAACCTGGACACCATCTCTCCAGCAAGATTATGCGCCCATTTACGTTTCAAGGGCCAGTCGTGGCTGGCTCGTCGAGAATATCAAGCTTTTAATATGGCCTGCGCGTTTTCGGGACCTGAATCCAATTTAAAACATGTGGGGTAACCTTCCGCATCGTGTTTATGCTGGACGATAGTTCAACATACAAACTCGGACTGCTTCTTAATGAGTTTGAATTAAAAGAAGCGTTAAAATATTTAAATGGTAAATAACTTTTAAATGTACATACATACATACGCGTATCCATACAAAAGAAGCTCTACGTAGCTGTGCGTGTTTGAATGTATGTACATGTGTACGTATCGCGTTTTTAATTTAATTTTGATTTAATATAACAAAAAATTGTTACTAAAACAAAGTGTTTCTATTTTTTGCAGATGCTCAGAGTGATATGGGCATTTTCGTTCTGTCGAACCGTGACCGTCGTACACGTTGAAAATGAAAAAAAAAGTCAACATAAATCGAATTTTTAATTCGTTTTTTACTGTATAATATAGCTCTTAGCAAGCACTTTAATAACCCTGCAGTACTGGGGAGCTAGTTCGTGGCTGGTGATATAAGTACTTACTAGGAAACCACCTCTACTTACTTTACTAACCCTAAGCAGTACGTTACTTCATTTCGTATTTTGTATGAAATGTCCGGAAATAGGGTCAATCGCCACCACATCGTTTACCGTAGAGCTAGTGAAATGGGTCCCCATATTAGGGTGGCTAAAAAGGGTACTTACATTGGTACCCATAATATGGGTAGTTACATGGGTGCCCATGATAGGGGTACTCATGTAGGTACCCATAATATGGGTAGTTACATGGGTGCCCATAATAGGGGTACTTATGTAGGTACCCATAATAAGGGTAGTTACATGGGTGCCCATTATAGGGGTAGTTATGTAGGTACCGTGAAGAAAATAAATAAAAAAGTTTTAGTTTAAAATTAAATGTTGACTTCATTTGATTTATTTTTTATTATTAATTGTTGTTTTTGTTGTTTTTGGACGCTATTTGTTTTTGAAATGTCGCTTCTTCTGCAGCTGCAACGCTTTCCGTATTTGGTCCTCAGCTGACCCACTTCCATCAACCGAATTTATTGCATCTGGAAAAAAAAAATTTTTTTTTTTAAATCTATCAGTTGCAAATGAATGATGTATGTGAATTGAAACAATTCAATTGCTAACTAAGGTAATTTAATAAATAATTTCAATTAAAATAAAATTAACTGCAACTAATTTTGTACAACGCTAGTTTTAATCAATTTGATAATACCTACCGATCATGGCTCCATAAAAATTGGCTTCGGCTTTTAATGAAGCTTTACGTTGAACGCCATCAGCATTGTAGGCTAACATAACCTCATTGGCCAAAATATTTTTCAGGTGTTTAAAAAAGCCACCTGACAAAATTTGGCTTTACATTGCATCATAAAAGATACAATTTTAACAGTATCCATTCCAAACTAAAGCTCTCTGTTTGTTTCGTTTATTTCCATATTAATAGCATTCAGGTCGCTCACGGTCTGAATAGGAAACTTCCTTGCCGCCTTCTGCCCTTGTCCTTGCTGTTTTGTCATCCCTTTTATTGTTGCCGTTTGTTCCGAGCCAGCTTCAATAAGATCTTCGAAATTTCCTCTTAAGGACCTAATCTCCTCGACAAGTGTGTCCAATTTGACCTATAGCACAGTCGTCTCGGCTGAAAAAAAAATGGAGTTAGTTAAATTTTTTAACACAGGCTTACAAATAAAGTCCAACTTTTGGACCAGAGCAGTTAGCAATCGAATTGAAATCAATTGTCCTTTGGTTTCTGGTACATCTTGTTCTTGTGCTTTCCACTTTAAGCGCATTTTCTTCTGCAGCAACACAATTTAATTTGTCTGCATATTTGTTTTTCTGCTGCTGCTTAAGCCTTCTTAAATGCCTCTCGCTATACATATTATATTTATTTGGTTGATTACAGTACCTTTTAGTTTTAGTTATTTTATTAATTAATGTCACTTTTGTTTTAATTTCACTCTCACTTTTTAATTGCACTCGCTTTGCTGCTCTTCTCTCAACTGCAATGCTGTCAGAAATTCGGCAAGCCAGCAAAACAGCTGCGTTCGAACATTGCGAAAGAGCAGCAAGCAAAACGAAAAAAAAACCGAACTTCTATCACAATTCCTTTTGTAAATTTAGAAACAACAGCGAGAGAAAACGTAATCGAAGTTTTGATTTTTTAGACACTTATGCCCTATTCGCAGAATAACAAAAACAAATTGCGATCCTAGTATCGTAATGTTTCGTTTACGCTTTCTGTTGCTTTCGCGCATTTTACTCGGTGGTCCGGCGTTCGCTTACCATAGGGTCAATCAAGTAAGTACCCATGTAGGCACTAGCCGAAAAGTTAGCTGGGTGGTTCACCGTTCGCTTGCCAACGGGTCACTCAAGTAAGTACCCATATGGGAACCAGTCAGTTGGTGTTTCGGATTTCGCTTACCATAGGGTCACTCTAGTAGGTACCCATGTGGGAAGTAGAGGGGTAGGTAGTTCCAGCACGGTCAATCGCCACCTCCAGAACTGCAGGGAAGTGTTAAAGTGTATAGCCAGTAAAATTCGGTTTCCAAAATAATGACAAAATTGGAAGCTATTCGAACGTGACAAAAATAGAAGTGGTTTTGGGAAGCAGCTATATAAAGACAACGTTTAGCGAAACCTAACACAATAACTAAGCCGAAATAGTTTTAATATCTTATATGTGAATAGTTCTTTGAATTTCAAAGTTTGAAGTGTATGTTATTTGATTTAAAAATACTGAGTACATTTTTTGTGAAAAAATATTTATCTCTGTCGATAGGTGACATGTCGAACGTGACGTTTTCTCCATCATCACATTTATGTGGTTTCTGCTATAATGCGAAGCAAAAACTTACAGTTTATTGCATTGGCATAGTTTCTCATTGTTTTTTATGCATTCTTGTATAGCCTTTTGTACCACCAGAAGGATTTTAGATAGCGAAAATAAATGAGAAAATGATAAAAATCGCGTTAACACGGCCGAGAAACCGAATATATCCGATTGGGCTACTAGTAAATGTAAGATTATCGTACAATAGTTTAATTTGATTGTTTCTCTATAAAAATTCGATCAAATATAGTGTTTTTAAACACTTTATTTTTTTGGCCCAGGTGGACCTTTTTTTTGGAAATGCCCATATGTATTTGTCTTATCATGCCCAACGCTGTCTTACTGCAGACGGCAAGAATTGTAAGAAGTCTGCGAAGCCAACCATCGCAGATGCCCAGACCAGCTTAATGACTACAAGCGACCCATTGAGCAAATAACAACGGAAAAGATAATTTAAGAATTATATATAAGCCTTTTTTAATTTTCTTTAATAATAAATATTATTAAATAAAATGATGACTTTTTATGCTTACAACCAAGAAAATCTAATCTTAAAATAGACTTCTTTTATGCTTATATTCAAGATCAATGCTTGAAGTCGAGACTCTTCATGCTTACATCCAAGAAGATCTATGCTTGATATGAAGCCTACTAAATTTAAAACCAATAACACTATGCAACAATTTTTTGATCCCGGCTTCTAAATAGTTGATCCTTATGTAAAATTTCACGCTGAATTCAAATATGCTCTCAGATATGTCAAAAGTAGAACGGTTCTTGAGATATCGCCAAATTTTCAATTTTAGTGTTTTGAAAAAAGATAGGTCTACTAAAATGCCATTTTCTCTGATTTTAGTCCACCGATATGTATAAAGTGGAACAAAAATTAAAGATAATACAATTATTTCTTAAAAAATCGACAGTTGTTGTAAATCCAACCATAAATGACGAAGTTATGACACTTCAAAGTTGGATTTTTGAAAATTTTTTGATAATTTTTAATTTTTTGCTGCCTTTCCTTAAGTTTTGATCAATCTTACCATAAAAATTGCTCAGGTCTCAGATATTTACAGGATTGGGTAATCTTTAACGAACATTTTTTGCCCTTGGTCATCGAAATCGGATGAAAAATAAACGCTATATTCACAATTAAATAAACATACCTCTGTTTGAGAGTATTGTTTGCTAGTTTTTTCAATAAGAATAAACGTTGAGCATTAGAAGTTTGTATTGCAGTTCACCAGTGGAAAATCTGTGCCGATCTGAAAGTTGAGCAATGGTAACAGGCTTGCAACAAGGATGGACAAAGCATTGCTGCTTTTGTGCAGATGGGACAGCCGATATTGCAGCCAACATTACTTGGGTAAAGACTGGGATGTCAAAGCCAATTTTGTAGTCGGAAAAGATAACGTAAAATTTCCGCCCCTAGTTCAAAAGGACAAAAGTATTCTCCCTACGTTGCATATTAAGCTTGGTCTCTTCAAAAACTTCGTTAAAGCTCTCCATAAAAATGAAAATTTTGCGGCATTTGAATTTTTAAAACGACGATTCGCACAACTTTCTGACGCCAAAATCAAAGAAGGCGTATTTGTGGGTCCGCAAATCAAAAAGCTAATGAGCGACAGAGAATTTTACTCGGCACTATCAACAAACGAGGCAAAAGCATGGGAATCATTTTGCGCAGTAGTGTCTAGTTTTCTGGGAAGCAAAAGAAGTGAGGACTATAAAGAAATTGTTGATGATTTATTGGAAAACTACAAAAATGTTGGTATAATCTCAGTCTGTTTTTCATCGAGTTTTTATATTTAACAATTTTTTTTCTTTTTATTTTTTAAAGCTGTAAATATGTCCTTAAAAATTCACTTTTTACACTCCCATTTGGAATTTTTCCCGGACAACCTAGGCGACGAAAGCGACGAGCATGGCGAACGCTTCGATCAGCAGAAGCAGCAGATGGAGTTTCGCTACCAAGGCAAGTGGGATCCGGCAATGATGGGAGACTATTGCTGGTTCTTGTTCTTGTTGTAGTCTGCACAAAAAACAAAAGCGGTCTACATCATTTGAGTACTTTTATCCAACCTTGAACTGCAATAAAAACTCCTAATGCTCAACGTTTATTCTTATTTGGCTTGCTAAGATGTGATTTTTATACTAAAAAAACTAGCAAAAAATTACTCTCAAACAGAGGTATGTTTACTTAAATGTGAATATAGCGTTTATTTTTCATCCGATTTCGATGACCAAGGGCAAAAAATGTTCGTTAAAGATTACCCAATCCTGTCATTATCTGAGACCTGAGCAATTTTTATGGTAAGATTGATCAAAACTTAAGGAAAGGCAGCAAAAAATTAAAAATTATCAAAAAATTTTCAAAAATCCAACTTTGGAGTGCCATAACTTCGTAATTTATGATTGGGTTTTAAACAACTTTCGTTTTTTTAAGAAATAATTTTATTATCTTTAATTTTTGTTCCACTTTATACATATCGGTGGATTAAAACCAAAGAAAATGGCATTTTAGTGGACCTACTTTTTTTCAAAACACTAAAATTGAAAATTTGGCGATATCTCAAGAACCGTTCTACTTTTGACATATCAGAGGGCAGATTTGAATTCAGCGTGCAATTTTACATTAGAATCAATTGCTAAAAGTGCGGTGTAATTTCAGTCTCGGAAATTCATGCTTGATTTTAGTACTTTCGGCTTGGATCCAAGAATATTCCGTCTTACCATACTTTCGACATCAGTACTGCTTGATATCAAGCACGATCGGCTTGGTTTTTTTTTCTCAGTGTGAGGAATGGGCCAAAGTACCGGACTCAGAACTCGAAATCATAATTTGCACCATCAGGTTAGATATTTCTTGAGCTCATAAATAAGCATGAAGGTTAAATCCATAATTAATTGATTTTTTATTAATTCCTTTAATTTGTATTCTTTTTTCAAGACTGGTGTTAATTAAATTTCTCAGGCATAAACAAATTTTCTTATAAGGAATGGAAAAATATGCTTTTAACTTAATAAATATATTCTATATTGTTGATTTAACTTAAATGAATACTCACTTATAAAATCTTTTCCAAGCGCCTCTGTCGCGCTTTCCATGTTATGTGTGTGCAAATGAGTTTCTAAAATAAAATTGCACTGGGCTTTAAAATAATTTAACGAATCAACCCTTTTTTAAGTTTTTAGCATTTTTTATACGGTAAAAGGCATAAGTTTTCAACCTTAAATTTTAATATTTCGATTTACCTTCGTGATAAAAATGGAGACGCAGTTAAGTACCATATGTTGCAATTCATTTCTGTGGAGATACTGGTTTGCATCCCCAATTGGCCAAGTTAAAATCAACCAAATGAAATTAAAACGGCGCGCGAATAAAATTACAATGTTCTTTAATGATTGAGTTCTGTATAAGAGAACATGCTTAAGCAGCCGCGCAGCTTCTAAATATAGAACAGGCGAGAAGAGAAAGATAACATAGAATATTTGGGCAAACAATGCAGTTGAATTCTAAAGGTAACTCAAAAATTGTTCTAGTCTAACATGTTTAATTATGACATATAGAAAAAATCATGAAACTATGGCCTTTGTTTTCACCTTTTAAGTCTTCCGCCCACCCGTCATCGAACCGATATAATTTTTTTCCGCCTTCACGTTTTTTAAGCGAATGTTTAGTCCACTCTTCCCGATCGGAACCATAATCGATTTAAAAAGTTATAAATTAATTGAAAGTTAAAAATACCTTTCCTTTTGAAGATAAAGTTAATGGTTTGGGAGCATTGGAATTCTAAATAAAAAAGGTGTGGGTTTTTCCCCACAAAACGCGTCGTAAAAGTTTTCCCAACTTCAAGCTCAGATATCCCAAAAATTTCGTCGTTATGGATTATTTCTGAAAACAGATTCGTGTAAGAAGTCTAATTTTGTTGCGTTGTGTTATTCACTTTGTTTATTTTTATGACCCAATTTTCTGAGGAATTTTTGTTATAAGAGAGCGATTATTTACATTTCTGACTTGTGGCACTGACAGCAGCAACTTCTAAATCAGCAGATCAGCATTCTTGTTTCCATGTGCCACTTTCAATGAATTGCTACTTTTGCAGGGCATCTAATCTTTAGTTGCTTACGCTCATCAGTTTATTTCCTTGTATCCTGAATTTATATGCTAGCCTGCTTTTATTTATTTATGTAAATGGCACCACGTGACATTGTCAAATGTGTGTGGGCTGGAAGTGACGTCGCCGCTGATCCCGGAAATGCTGGCTGTCTGTCCTGACATACACACACTCCCGCACACTTGGCGTGGCTGACTGGGCTTAACCATCCAAAAACAGAGTGGCATAAACCTACTTGGGACCTGCTGTGCCCTTTATTATGCAGTAAACAGAAATAAGAGGCATAATAATAACGCAAATGTGTGTGCAAAAGACTACTGACAAATAGGTAGCAGCAGGTGCGACGGCAAGTAAAATCAACATGGAAATCCGTACATAAAAAGCTGCAGCCCCAAAAAGTAGGCAACGGAAGAAGTTAAGTTTTTCTTTTGACATGACGCCTGTCTAAACGGAGTCAGAGTCAGTTCTGTTGCATTCGTCGCCGTCGTTCTTGTTTTCCTTTTGCAGTCAGTTAGTTGGTTTGTTTTGGCTGTTTGCCGGCTCGTCTATCTTGCTGTCTCTCCGTCTATTTGTCTGTTTGTCCAGGGGTCTGTTGATGTTCTTGTTGTTGGTGAAGGCAGTACATCAGCCGAATGCAGGCAAATAGCCGCCCACTCGGCGCAGGCTGCATTTTTTAGACATATTTTTTGGCTAGAGGGAATTCCGGCATTTATATTTTACTCGAAATTCACCAAGTTGTTAAATGATATAAGGGTTTTAATATGAATTTAAGATTACTTTAACAAATTGAGTAAGCACCTAAATTTATTAAATTGAATTGTTGTGACACTTTAAAGTTGTATCCTTCCATTTACTCTAAATTTTGATTGTTTTGCAGAACATCTTTCATTTCTCGGTCATTTTCTGCGTGTCTATGCTGTTGCTGCTGCTGTCAGTGCACTCTGAGTCTCTGTCCGTGTCCTGTCTGGCCTAAGAGTGTGTTAATTTTATGCCTATGTGGGTTAAAGCACTTTCTCTCTCTTGGATTTGGGCGTGTGCTCCTGTTGAGGTTGAGTTTTAGCAATTTGAATTAAGTGCACGTCGTCGGCGATGTCGTGGTCGTCGTATCTTGCCTTCCTCTCTGATGTTTTTATTGCGACTAATTGCTCATTTACAGCCAACTCGTACTCCATGTGGGGTTAGCCCAAATCAATGTTTGGTTTTGCCTGGCCTAATTACACAGTGCTACAGTGCGAAATAACCTGGGTATTGGCATAGCGTACGCTGTAGAGCAGGTCGCGTATAGCACTTCCTCATACTTGGTTTTCCTCGGGGACCCCCAAAATCTGAAGTTATGGCCCAAAAACCGCTTTTTGCTTTTTTACCTCACTTAAATAGATATAACTCGCGAATGGACCGTCTGATTGCTCATAACCTTATCAATTCTGATAGCCACGAGAGGGATCTAAAACATTATAATCATTGGTTTGACTAATTTAACGCGATGGCTGAGAAATGCGGATTACAGATCTGGCATTTTCAACTTTTTTTTCATAAATTGTACTTTGACCACCACTGGTTTCACTATTTTATTCTAGGCGATTTTTTGTTAAAGTTTATTATAAAAGCCCAGTTAATTCTGCGTTGAACAATTGTTCTCCCGATGAATTTGGTTACCTAATGGCGAAGTTATTCGCGGATATCTGAGCACACTTCGGAAATCTAGTATTTTTTTTTAGTGTGTTGACAGAAAATCGATTGACTTAACATTAATGCCCCTGAAAGTATAGTTTGCTAAAGTTTGGAGGGAAATTTAAATATAGTTTTTCATGTTATTACACAATTACATAAATGTTTACATATTTGTTTGACAATTTTGGACTTAGACTATTCCTGTTAGAGTGCTGTTACCCTATGGGGCTAGGATAAACTGCAGTCAAGTCAACAATTAATGAATCTTCACTACAGAGGAACCATTTTTATACCCGTTGCTTGTAGAGTAAAAAGGGTATACCAAAGTCGTGCAAATGTATGTAACAGGCAGAAGGAATCATTTCCGACCACATAAAGTAAATATATTCTTCATCAGCATGACGAGTTGAGTCGATTAACCTTTGTCCGTCCGTCTGTCTGTTTCTATGCGAGCTAGTCCCTTAGTTTTGAAGCTATCGAACTGAAATATTGCACAGAGTCTTCTTTTGTCTGCACGCTGCTAATATGTCGGAACCGACCGGATCGGATGACTACTTCTTGTAGCTGCCATACAAATAATCGGTCAAAAAATGGGTTTTAATGAGAAAAACTGGTTTTTCCTCAATATTACAGCTCTCTATCACTGTCATGGGTATTATTAAATGTTTTTAAGCTGATCTGCGAAGTTTGGTCGAAGTCGCTAACCGTTGAGTCAAGCGTTTTCAAGTGTATCAAAACTTCGGCCCAGACGAAGTTAGCTTTGCCTGTCTCGGTTTTTTATAATTCGGCGTATTTTTCATGCAGTGGTAAAAATAGTAACCGGGGCGAACTTTGTCAATATAATATCTTCTTTGTGTGGAGAGTAAACGAGTGAAAGTTTCTTCACTTTCTTCTTTCTTTGTGCGATAAAAAAATAAGTTTTATTTCATCTGTGGTTGGCTTCTGGATGAGAAGCATCGGTTTTCAATTAAAGAAAACAAGTCCACGATGGAAATGTACTACTTAATTTTTAAGGTCGAAGTATGGCATAACAGTTGGTTCGTTCCTGAGTACATTTGTTCTGCGTGCTCTGCAGGGCTCAAAAAGTGTGAGTGATTCGAAACTTTCCGAAATACCGTAATGCGGCTTGGCTTAGTCTATAACAAACTTTATATACCTGCGCATATAAGGAGTCTGAATATCAATAGGTATTTGTTATCTTCTACATCTTTAAAATACATGCCGCTAATGCGCCCATAAATTGTTTTATATTGAGTAGCAAAGTTTTAAATTAAACCTGTATTTGAGCTTTTTATAGATTCTTTATCCAAATTTGGTTCCTTTTGCGCTTATCATATCAGAGCTCCGCCAATCAAGGCCTTTAATAGAGTATACGAATTGAAAAAAGCGCCTGCACTCAAGCGGACACGAGCCATCAAACCATTTCGCTATGATTACCGGAATTTAAATCATATGCTTTAAACATACGCTGAATAAAAAACAAGTAAGAAAGCCGGTAACGCCTGACAATAAGAAACTCTGTACCTGCGGCAGTGTATGCTCTGGATGTATTTTTGTGCAACAGTAGCAGCAGAAAGCAGAGCTGCTGATTCTTACTAATGGACTGATAATATTGAGAAAAACCCAGTTTTTGACCGATCATTTGTATGGCAGCTACAAGAAGTAGTCATCCGATCCGGTCGGTTCCGACATATTAGCAGCGTGCAGACAAAAGAAGACTCTGTGCAATATTTCAGTTCGATAGCTTCAAAACTAAGGGACTAGCTCGCATAGAAACAGACAGACGGACGGACAAAGGTTAATCGACTCAACTCGTCATGCTGATGAAGAATATATTTACTTTATGTGGTCGGAAATGATTCCTTCTGCCTGTTACATACATTTGCACGACTTTGGTATACCCTTTTTTACTCTACAAGCAACGGGTATAAAAATGGTTCCTCTGTAGTGAAGATTCATTAATTGTTGACTTGACTGCAGTTTATCCTAGCCCCATAGGGTAACAGCACTCTAACAGGAATAGTCTAAGTCCAAAATTGTCAAACAAATATGTAAACATTTATGTAATTGTGTAATAACATGAAAAACTATATTTAAATTTCCCTCCAAACTTTAGCAAACTATACTTTCAGGGGCATTAATGTTAAGTCAATCGATTTTCTGTCAACACACTAAAAAAAATACTAGATTTCCGAAGTGTGCTCAGATATCCGCGAATAACTTCGCCATTAGGTAACCAAATTCATCGGGAGAACAATTGTTCAACGCAGAATTAACTGGGCTTTTATAATAAACTTTAACAAAAAATCGCCTAGAATAAAATAGTGAAACCAGTGGTGGTCAAAGTACAATTTATGAAAAAAAAGTTGAAAATGCCAGATCTGTAATCCGCATTTCTCAGCCATCGCGATAAATTAGTCAAACCAATGATTATAATGTTTTAGATCCCTCTCGTGGCTATCAGAATTGATAAGGTTATGAGCAATCAGACGGTCCATTCGCGAGTTATATCTATTTAAGTGAGGTAAAAAAGCAAAAAGCGGTTTTTGGGCCATAACTTCAGATTTTGGGGGTCCCCGAGGAAAACCAAGTATGAGGAAGTGCTATACGCGACCTGCTCTACAGCGTACGCTATGCCAATACCCGGGTTATTACAATTTTTGGAAATTTGTAGCACTGTGTTATTGGCTTCCAGCCTGGCAAATTTATGCTCATTGCTTTCGCTGGTGGACTATCAAAGGCCTACACTTGGACGACTCTTGATTGCAGACGACCAAATTTAATGCGTTTTTAATTTGCAACAACGTTTTTATGACTCTTCTCCACGGCCCCGTGGTGCAATATCAACGGGAGGAACTCAAAAAAATTTCGCTGACTCGTCGAGGCTGGTTGTAAACACTTAATGTGCAGGTCGCGTTTACATACTGGATCCAGTCACTATTTTGGCTGGCCAGTGGCGCCCTCAACAAAGCTAAAAGGGGACAAAGATTTCCTATATTTAATCATTATACACTCAGAAAAAAATATTACCTAAATATAATAAAAATTACCTAAAATTTAAGTCCATATGACCTAAAATGACAACCAAGGAATGTAGGGACTTAAATTCAGGCCTCTATTACCTAAAGTTTTCTAAGCAATAAATTTGATTTTAAGGTAATATGTGACCGAAAATTTTAGGCAATGTAGTGCCATAAAATGTATTTTTAGGTAATAGAAAGGCCTAAATTTTCGTCAATAAATGAAAAATTCAAAATTCCCAACCGGTTATGGCAGCGCTAGCATTAGGAGAAAGCAGCTGACAGTAAAGACAAAAAATAGTTTTAAAGGGAGGTAGGGTAGGACCGACCCGTGTGTGGTTGTGTTTTTGGATCCACCCCGCGCCCCAGTCCTTCAGTTTTTCTAATCTATATAAGTATTAATTAATTAAGAAATAAGCGCATTAACAATTTTTTTTACTTACTTTACTGGGACTTGAACTTGGGACTTCTCTCAAATACTGAACACTCGTACGACGCCTTAGCCCACTCGACTAATCACCTTATGCAAAACCTAGCGACAAAACCATAGTTAATAATGTACACAGTTGGTCAAGTTGACATGACATTTGCTTAGCAAACGTGGAGGCCTTTTTCTTCTGATTTTATATTTTTTTTAATGTTTGTTTTTTAATGTTTTTTAACTTAAGTACTCACATTTGCCACAGTAGTGGTCGAGTGGATAAGACATTAGAAAATGTCCAATCCCCGCAGGAACATAATTTTTCCTCATTTTTTTCAATGTTTTTTTTTTTATTTCAAGTGTTCTTAGCATTGCCTTTATTTTATACAATCCTTTAATCGAATACTACACCAGTGCATTATATCTAGAGACCGGATATAAATGCTAAAGAGAATATGAGTATATTCCCACAAAATATTCTAAAAAGCATATGAGTATATTATTTTTTTGTCTCTTATATGTGTCATTTTTCTATTAGAAAAGTAAAGGTGACTTGGCGTAGATGTAAGGTGTTTGAATACGAGTCTTATGTACCCAGGTTCGAGTCCCAGTAAGGACCGACAATTTTTTTTTATTTTTTATTTTATTAAATTCTTTTAATTCATTTTAGTTATGCTTAGAAATTTGTTTTTTTTTTCGAGACACTCAAAATATGAAGATTTACAAAAAAAAAATGGTTCAACATACTGGACATACGGGAAATAATTATAAAGATAATCACACATAAGAAAATGATACAAAATCTCGGTTAGGGGGTAACTAAGGGTAATTAACTTTAAACTGTTTTAAAGTAATGTTTTTTTTACATATAAATTCAACAATTGAAGTGAAACTTAGCAAAAGCTTGGTAGGGGCGAAAAAATAAATAAAAAATGGAGCTTTAAATTTTAAGTAAAATTATTTAAGTAATAGTTTCATTTTTTTCTACAAAACTATGAAGAGTTGCAACTTATAACAATAATTATTTCAATATGTTTGGCTGTAAGGCATTCTCTCCTGTCCCACAAAATATTTTTATAAATCTGTTTTTTTGTTGAAGTGCCAATGATTTCAGTTTTTTGTTTTTAAAAATAGTAAAGATGTATAAAAAAACAAGTAATTTAGTTGGTTACTAAAACTAATTGCATATAAAAGTATTCGTTGGCAGATTTCAGGCATGGATTATATAAAATGTTTAAAAAATTTAAATATTCCTACCAAGACTTAAACGCTAGATTTAAAGTCCAGAGGGCTAACCGTTAGACCATAGAACCGTTTTTTTTTAAAGTTGTTTCTGTAGAAGGTCTCTGACAGTTCAAAGACAAATTAAGGATATAAGCGTAAAGCTCTCTATAAAATATTCCGAATTTTGGAGACATGTTTTCCAAAGAACTTGGCATGTTGGAAATCTCGCAGAAAAGTGCGGTTTAGTTTTGGCGTTGCGTGTGTGTGTATAGCCACGCGAGAGAGCACTCAGTTAGCTCGTATACTGTCGGTGTGTCGACGTTGCTGCCGCAGAGCGCTATGCATTAGAAAGCGACGCTCCGGACTCTGGTACAGAGTTATTCTGTCCAATAAATTATTCTTATAAGCATAAAAGTAATAGATACGACATTTAGTTTATTGTTGTTTTTTGAACTGATTTTCCAATATTAAAAAGCAATCAAAAGTGTTTTCGTACCATTTTTTCTTAACTTTTATATTTAGATTTGTTTGCAAAGAATTAAAAATATGAAAAAAAAAATACACCTAGTCTGGGAATCGAACCTGGGTATCTTAGACTCGTAGTCAAAAAGCTAACAGCTGGGCTACGGCACTTACAATCTCAGTAAAGAAAAAATTTCAGTTTTAAGAAAATAAAACGAGAAGGCCAAGCTAACTTCGTCTTTGCCGAAGTTTTAATACCCTTGCAAATGTTTTAATACAACAGAGTTTACGAACGTCAGCATTAAAACAAACCATTTTTCTGATAAAAGCCACTTTTCGGCTGATAGTTTCTATGGCAGCTATAATATATAGTCATCCGATCTTGACCAAAACTTCCAAATCTGTGTAAAAGCGTATAAAACTAATAATTGCCGAAGCGGATGGCGTTTACATTAAAAACAAAAAAGTTTTCTTACAAAAACCCACTTTTCGACCGATAGTTCCTATGGCAGCTATAAGATATAGTCATCCGATTTTGACAAAAACTTCCAAATCTGTGTAAAAGCGTATAAAACTAATAACTGTCGAAGCGGAAGACCTTTACATTAAAAACAAAAACATTTTCTCACAAAAACCCACTTTTCGACCGATAGTTCCTATGGCAGCTATAAGATATAGTCATCCGATTTTGACAAAAACTTCCAAATCTGTGTAAAAGCGTATAAAACTAATAATTGGCGAAGCGGATGGCGTTTACATTAAAAACAAAAAAGTTTTCTTACAAAAACCCACTTTTCGACCGATAGTTCCTATGGCAGCTATAAGATATAGTCATCCGATTTTGACAAAAACTTCCAAATCTGTGTAAAAGCGTATAAAACTAATAATTGGCGAAGCGGATGGCGTTTACATTAAAAACAAAAAAGTTTTCTTACAAAAACCCACTTTTCGACCGATAGTTCCTATGGCAGCTATAAGATATAGTCATCCGATTTTGACAAAAACTTCCAAATCTGTGTAAAAGCGTATAAAACTAATAATTGTCGAAGCGGAAGGCCTTTACATTAAAAACAAAAAAATTTTATCACAAAAACCCACTTTCCAACCGATAGTTCCTATGGCAGCTATAAGATATAGTCATCCGATCCGGTCGGTTCCGACATATTAGCAGTGTGCAGTAAAAAGAAGACTCTGTGCAAAGTTTCAGCTCGATAGCTTTAAAACTGAGAGACTAGTTTGCGTAGAAACAGACAGACGGACAGACGGACAGACAGACGGACAGACGGACAGACAGACGGACAGACAGACGGACGGACAAAGCTCAATCGACTCAGCTCGTCGCCCTGATCAAGAATATATATAGTTTATAGGGTCGGAAATGAATATTTCTATGCGTTGCAAACTTCTGGGCAAAATTATAATACCCTTTGCAAGGGTATAAAAGAATATACTCATATGCTTTTACTCATATTCCTTTATTCTAACTATGCCAAATATGCTAAAACATATATATCCGGTCCCTAATTATATCTACACTCTTCAGGCATTACGAATGGACATTAGTGTGTGTAAACAAATGCCATCACATAGAGGGCTTCGTCGTTATAACCGAACGGTAGTATAGCGCAATGCAATTTCGCAAACATTTTTAGAAAGGTCGAAGGATTTAGAAAAAATATCTTAAAATTAGGGTTTATTTTCTTAATTTTAGAAAAGGCAATAAAGCAAATTAACCCTTAAATTTAAAAAAAAAAAATGTAGTTTTCTAAATTTTAAAAATGTTTTTTCTAAAAAATGCATTTTTAGGGAAACTTATCTAAAATTCAGACAAATTTTTTTAAAAATAGGAATTTTTTTAAATCTTAGGGCGATTTCGCTTTTAGGGTGATTTTTTAAAAATATAAATCTAATTTTCTGAGTGTACCAACAATTATTTGATATTATTGAATAATAATAAGAATGTTATGGTAAATACTATTTAGAATTTTAATACTTGAATAGATAAAATAGATTTATTCTTAACTTAAATCAAAGGCTTTGTAAATATTTGTTTATAATTTTTTTTATATTTAAAAAAAATAATGCAAAGTTAAGGAAAATGGCATAATTTTAAGGCAAAGGATTCCTAAAAAAATATATGCCAAAAACCGATTTTTTAGGTAAAATGCCCTATATTTAAGGAAATTATTGCCTAAAAATCACATATTAGGTAATAAAATCCATTTTTCTAAAATTTTAGGAAAATCTTTTTTCTGAGTGTAATATTAGACTATACAAAGTCCTCAGTAAATAATCTTAAAGGAGATAACTTTTACCTTAACGATTGTGGGAGGGGTTGCGCCATAGGTTGTGGAGTTGAGCAGTGAAGTTAAGTCTTGGTGCACTCCGTGGCTCTATGCAAGTAGTTGTTGTTTCTCCGCTTCTCTAGGTTGTGGCAGTCAACCAACTGCTGCGTCTCATGGAAGCGACAAACATGTGGTGGTGGCATATGCCGACAACATTGGTGTACTTGAGCCCGGAATTTGAAACATACAACTTGGTTGTCTGTTAAGTCAGGCGAGAAGATGGTATTTTAGCGCCGAGCGGAGCACGTGCTGATTCCGGCTCAAATGTCGTCGGTAAAGGGAGGGGTTCAATAGGTATTTACCACCATGGTACTCACTCGCTTGCTCTACACATATTGCTTCCGCAGTGCTAATAAGGAAGGACAGAAAAATTCACAATACATCTCGTTAGAAAAGAAAAACAAGAAAAACAACAGCTGATATTGCACACCCTACCTGATCATTATGCTTCCAGACCCAAGGATATGTAGACGATCCCTGAAAAAACGAGAGCGCAAGTTAAAGTCGGCTCTAACCGACTTCGATATACCCGTTACTCATGAAAAAACATGTTTAACAGTGCACTATGTTGAATTTAACCCGTTTCCGTGGCCAAAATTAAAATTTTTAAAATTAACAAGATTTTTCACTGCAGGTTTCTAATGATGGTTATGACTATAGGAAGGTATTTTAGAAAAGTGGGCGTGTCAACGCCCCCCTCCGCCCACTTTTGGAACACAGGATGAATATCCTATTTCAAATGTGGCCTGCAAATTTGGTCCAGATCGCATAATAAATATAGAAGTTATTCAATAAGAAAAAATTTAGATATATATCAGTTTTCCTGCATTTTGCATCCTCTCGAATTGCGCAATATTGTTCAGTTGTGAAACCTTGATCCAGAATCAAAGCCAACGTCTCTTCAGCGGAAGATCGCAAAGGCTGTACCACGGGCTTGTTTATCATTTTGCGAATAGTGACGGATTTTGCAGCGTTTAATGCAGGTAATCTTAATAGGACAGCAAGATCAACTAGCCCGCGCCTACGAGCAGCTATGCTTGCTGCTTGAGTCAGTAATCTTGCTTTATGTTTTTGTCCCGCAGAGAGATCGGCTGCTTGCCTTCTTTGAGCTCTTGTACCTTTTATATTGAATGTCATTTTTGGACGTCCAACTGGTTTTTTTTATTTCCTCTCCTTTGGCTTCTTCTCTAGTTAAATTAAGGCTCATATAACCTTCCATCCAATTTGAATATGTCTTTTTGAACCTTTCCACCTTCCTACAGCATTTTTGCCAATTTCGCCATAAATTTGCAGAAAAATTTCGGACTTTATCTTTTAAATAACGATGATTTTCTTCCAAAACGCTGCCATCAATTTTGTCACTAATAAAAGTGTATATAGCATTTTGTTTCTCACAAAAGCTACTTTGTTTACGCCACACTTCTGGCAGATCTGCATTGCTGATTAAGATGTTGCTTCCTAATAAATCAAATAACGCAAAAAGGCGCAAAAAGCACACATTGTGCTTATTAGTTCTGAATTCAGAATTGACAACTGTACAACATGTATATAGACACTCACTGAAATAATTTGAAATTTGTTTTTAAACTCTTTGGAAAGTTCAACTTTCTTTCTAAAAGTGACAAGGGAACACCACTTGCTAAATATACAAATTGTTAGAAAAATACAAACGAAACACGCAACATATTAGTATCAACACATAGTACTAGCCTGAAGAATTGATAATCATTTTGAATTTGATTATTTAATGAATTTTTGTAAGAGATATGCCAATTTGAAATTGCAGCGCAAATTTAACCTTTAAGACAGCACGTGTTGTTCGCTTGCAACAGCTGACTTTAACAGCTGTAATCTTAACACTAAACTGTTAAGTTAACATTTTAGGTATGTAACATAGCATTTTGATCATTTCTTAGCATGGTAACATTAAAAAAACCGAGATTCTTATACTCGCGAAAAATAAGTTTTGGCCACGGAAACGGGTCAAATTCAACATAGTGCAGTGTTCCTGCGTTCCTTAGGGTGAACATCTGAAAAGTATGCAACACTTTTTGAACTCACCGTTTTTTCACAGTTCTGCTCATAACTTGAGAACCGCTCATCCGATCCTTATCATTTCTTCTGCTTTCGTTTTCGTTTTACTAATTACTAACTATCTCTAGAAGGTACGAATCGTCTATCTTTAAAACTGTACGAGATATAACGTTTCCTATCTCTTACCATATCTGAGATCTAGGTGTTCATACAGACGGACGGACATCTATATCGACTCGGCTGTTGATGCTGATCAAGAATATATATACAATATATAGTCGGAAATTATTTCTTCTACCTGTTACATACTTTTGCACAAACTTAATATACTCTATGTACCTTTGGTACAGAGTTTAAAAATCGTTTGTTAAAAACGTTAATGTATTTTGCCTATTTTTTTTGCAACTACTATTGGATTGCCCATTTACAGCTTAATACAGTAAATTACTAGATACAAGACCAAATTTTGAGAAAAATATGAAGACAAAAAAAAATCCCTTTAGCGGCAATTAATTTTTGTTTACTTATTTTCGCGATTTGAAGACCAAAGAAAAATTTAAAAATTTTTAAGTGTGAGTTACTTGAAAGTTTGGATCCAGATGTTAATTTTCAGATTTTTTAAATATTTTTATTACCAATGGCTTTGGATAGCAAGCAATTGAAAATAATTAAATTTTTTAAATATGTAAATTTTCAAATCGACTTTACCCGCGAATTAAGTATATTTCGCCAAAATGCTGAAAATACGTTGTTGAAATATGTATTAGAATCAATACCAATGCACGCATGTATAACTATTATGTCTGTATTTGTATTCAGCACCTTGCTGGATGAGAAGTAGAGGCGAACGCTAAATGGAAACCGCGTTTGCTCTGCACTCGCGAATAAACTTTCAAACCGAACACACGCATTTTATTCTTCTGCCCAGTCCCTTTTGGTTACCACTGCCTGACAAAGTTAATCCTGCCTCAACAGGTTATGGGCCCAGGTCACAGTAATAAAGTAATCATCGGGATTTGATATAGTCAACGGTCTATGTCTA
This sequence comes from Lordiphosa clarofinis, assembly GCA_018904275.1. NCBI lineage: Eukaryota > Metazoa > Arthropoda > Insecta > Diptera > Drosophilidae > Lordiphosa > Lordiphosa clarofinis. Next base: position 724,244 of record JAEIGQ010000003.1, read on the forward strand.
GTTTGAGCAAAGGTGTTTTCGTGTGAAGTAAAATAAAAGAGTTTCGAACTCAAGGTCGTTTGAAAGACAGTCGCGTTTCGGCTTAAAATCGCGGGACGCACAAAAGCAAAATGAGTGCCATGTACCAAATAGAAAAACTGGAGGAAAAGAACTATGATTCTTGGAGCATACAAATGCGCAGTGTTTTGGTGCATGCGGAGCTATGGAATGTGGCGTCGGGCGAACTAACGGTGTCGAACGCCAGTCAAGGCGTCAACTGGCCAGCGTTAGATCAAAAGGCTTTGGCCATGATCACTTTGAGTGTAAAGCCATCGCAACTGGGATATGTCAAGAACTGTGGAACGGCATATGAGGCATGGACAAAACTGAAAGACGTTCATCAGCCAAGTGGGCCGGTGCGAAAGGTTTCGCTTTACAAGAAGTTGCTCAGTTTACGTATGGCAGAAGGTCAGAGCATGCCAAGTTATTTAAATTTGTTCGGTGAAATCTTGGATCAACTAGCGGCGGTTGGAATTGAGATGAACGATGAGCTACGAGCAATCATTCTGCTTTCCAGTCTTCCAGCCGGCTATGAGAATTTCGTTGTCGCCATTGAGACGCGCGACAGTTTGCCTAGTTTCGAAATTCTGTGTATAAAGTTGAAGGAAGAAGGAGAACGAAGAGGCATAGCAGATACATACAGCGAGAATGCGCAAGCATTCACAGTTATGCAAAAGAAGAACAGTTGGGCAAAGACAGGCACAAAGAAAAAATTTGCAAACGGTGCTTGCTTTAAGTGCGGAAAAACGGGACATGTGAAGGCACAATGTAGGAGTGAGAGCGCATACAAAGAAGAGAGCAAGAGAGATGACAACACACAGAGAAACAAACAGTTTAGCTTGCTGAATGCATTGGACGCTGGAAGTTTCGAGAAAACGAAATGGTGCTTGGACTCAGGAGCAACAAGCCATATGTGTTGCAATAAGGATTTGTTTTCGAGGCTGGAGGCACATACGGAGATGATCAGTTTAGCTAATGCGGGATTTCTAAAGGCCGAGGGCAAAGGAGAAGTTAAGCTGGAAACTGATTCCTGGACATTGACTTTGAATAATGTTCTGTATGTACCCAAGCTGGCAGGGAATTTTATGTCAGTGGCTCGAGCGATCGAACACAACAGTGTAGTGCACTTTGGACCGCGGATGGCGGAGATTGTCCAAGAAGGTGAATGCATACTAAAGGCGAAAAAAGTGGGAAACTTGTACTTATTTGAAGGCAGGAGAAATAATTGTTTTGCTGCTGTTGAAGATGAAGGAGCGCTATGGCACAGACGATTTGGGCACTTAAATTATCCAAGTCTAAAGGACGCTGCAAAGAAAAACCTAGTGCGCGGGATGGAAAAGGTGAATTTTTCTATCAAGCCATCATGCAAAACGTGCATGATAAGCAAAATACACGTTCAGTCGTTTCCAAAGGCGACAGAAAATCGTGCGTGTGAACTTTTGGAACTAGTTCACAGTGATGTATGCGGGCCATTTGAGACGAAATCGATTGGAGGTTCACGATATTTCTTATCTTTTATTGACGACAAGTCCAGGCGAGTGTTTGTTTATTTCCTGAAGGGCAAAGACGAAGTCTTTAGCAAGTTTGTGGAATACAAGAACCTGGTCGAGCGACAAACTGGAAAGAAGCTGAAATGTATTCGCAGCGACAACGGGCGAGAGTATGTGAACAAGACGTTTGATGGATTTCTCAAGACAAATGGAATTGCACGGCAGCTAACAATGGCATACACACCGCAACAGAATGGAGTTGCAGAAAGAGCCAACCGTACTTTGGTTGAGATGGCCAGATGTTTGTTGGCGCAGTCAGGATTATGCGAGGCGTTGTGGGCTGAGGCAATCAACACGGCGGTGTATTTGCGGAATCGTTCGCCAACCAGCGCGCTAATCGAGATGACTCCAATGGAAGCGTGGACTGGTAAGAAGCCCTCTATCAGTCACCTAAAAGTTTTTGGTTCCGTTTCAGTGGCTTTAACCAAGGGACGCCACAGAAGCAAGTTTCAACCAAAAGGGAAAGAGTATCGCATGGTCGGATATTCGAGAGAAGCTAAAGGCTATCGGCTTTATGACGCAGAGACCCGGCAGGTGGTTGAGAAGCGTGATGTTCTTTTCGATGAGCATGACCAGCTGGATCAGGATGATGGTGCGACCGTTACATTTGATTGGCCAGGCGGTAAAGATAATATTCAGACTCCGGGCGATGACAGCAGCGTGGGCGATGAGACCGAGCATAGCAGCGACAGCGATATTTCTGAGGATGAGGCAAATGTTACAAAGCATAGTAGCGGCAATGATTCGTTCCAGAGTGCAACAGAAGACGATGTTGCGCAGGGGAGCGAGGCTCGTTTTGGGCCAGGAAGACCAAAATTGCTGAGGTCGGGCAGACCCGGTCGCCCAAAGAAGCAGTATAACATACTCAGCGCTATGGTTACGGGAGAAGTAACCATTCCGTCATCCTACGAGGAGGCAGTAAGCGGCGAACATGCTTCACAGTGGCGTGAGGCAATGGAGAAGGAGTATAAGGCTCTGATTGCGAATCAGACCTGGGAGCTGGCAGATTTACCAGGAAATCAGCGGGCAATTGGCTCCAAATGGGTTTTCAGTCTCAAGAGGGATGCACAAGGCGGCATAGAGCGCTTCAAGGCGCGCTTGGTTGCGAAAGTATGTTCGCAGCAGTATGGTGTCAATTATACTGATACATATTCACCAGTATGCCGACTAGAGAGTGTACGTTTCGTGCTGGCGTTGGCAGCACAGTTGCAGTTGTATTTGCATCAGATGGATGTATGCACAGTAGACTGGCCCTTATATTAACTTTTTTTTTTTGATTTCAAAATACCGGGCGAAAAAGGGTTCGTTTTGGTCCCAATAGATATGAAAAAAAGTTTGGCAGCGATCGGACTTCATTTAGTGGACGCGCGTTCGCCCTTAAAATCGAAAATATGAAATATATGGGAAATAAGGGGGAAGAGATTCGAATTTAATTTCTAAAAATTCCAAAAAAAAATTTTATGTGTTAATTCTTTTTACATCCTTTTAGGGGAATATCATGGAAACATTTTAAATATAAATGTGTCTTATTTTGTGAGTCAGCCTTGCCAGAATCATATCAAAAGGGTCAATTTTTCAAATTTTTTTTTGGTATTTTTTTCAAAGAATTTTTAATACATATGAGATTTTGATTTTTGCTTTTGCCCGGGCGGCAAAACTATCGTTTTGGTCCCAAAAAATATAATAAAAAGTTTGGCTGCGATCGGACAATATTTAGTGGACGCGCCCTCGCCCTAAAAACCAAAAATTTTAAATATGCTACTAATATATGGGATGAGATACGGATTAAATCTGCAAAATTTGAAAAAAAAAATTTTTTGTAATTTTGCTCTTTAAATCCTTTAAGGGGAATACCATAGCAACATTTTACATATTTTTGTTGGATATTTCGAGCGTAAACTTGGTCAGGATCATTTCAAATCGGCCAAATTTTCAAAAAAAAAAAATTTTTTTCTGAGATTAATTTCGGATTTTATCTCTAAAATTTTCAAATTTTTTTAAAGTGGTAATTCTCTTTAAATACTTTTTGCGGAATACCATAGCAACATTTTAAATATTAATGTTAGATATTTTGAGAATAAATTTGGTAAGAATCATATTTAAAAGCACATTTTTCACATTTTTTTATAATTTTTTTTAAGATAAAATAATATATACGAGATATGCTCTAAATATCGGACATTTACATTTAAAATGTTGCTATGATATTCTTCTAAAAGAATATAAAGAGAAATAACACTTAGGGCCGTTTTCTCATGTTCCTGTTTTTGCTCAAATCGAAATCCACCTAGATTTCGCAACTAGGTGGATTAGGTGCAATCGGTTGTCTCATGTAGATTGATTATGAATTTTGGCATTTGCGTCACGGTCACACTGGCTGGGCTGCCATGGCACTAAAAGTAAGTTGGCAGCCACTGTGCCATCGCTAATTTGTTGATACGTCTATTGCGCGCCAATTTTGAAAATGAAAGCAATTTTTTTTTGTTCGGAAACATTTGTTACTGTGATTAGAGATTAAGTAAAAGGACTATAGCTAAGTTGACACAGGCAAATAATTTGGCCAAATTTTGATTTAAATATACACTATAAATTATAAATTTGGACATATTTTGATATAAATTTGGCTATATAGGGCAAATAAAGGAATTTTTCAGCCTTTCTGGATCAAATTTATTGCGTATGAAACCATAGTTAATGTTTTAAATACAGTAAAATTATTAATCAAGGCTATTTTAATCAGAAGTTGGCCAAACTAGTTACCTGTGTGAACTCGGCTTAAGCAATGACCAAGGGGAATTAGTAAGCGCATCTGTCTCTTCAGCAATGTGTGCAGGTGTCTTGTATACCAAAGGCACATACAATATTTTAAATTTTTGGTTTACTTATTAACAATTCAAACTTAACTGTTTCTAGCAGCAGTTGTTTAAAGTTTTCAAATATTTTTCAGTGTGACCATATGCGTGCACACATAAAAATACCTAATATGAATTGTCATGTACATTGTTTTCAAATCAATGAGGATGAAGTACATTGCTACGAAATTCATCTAGATGGTCAGCCATGAACATGAGCAAACGAAATGCAGCAAATCCACCTAGATTTGCAAAATCAGCAACATGAGAAAACGGCCCTTAAACATTTTTTATTAAAAATTTTAGATATTAAGCCCAAAACTCACCCCAATTATTGCGCATTTATTTCAAATAATCGATTTTGAGGGCGAGTGCGATTCCACCAACTGAAGTCCGATCGCTGCCAAACTTTTTATTATATCTATTGGGACTAAAACGAAATTTCTTCCGCCCAGGCAAGAGCAAAAATCATAGACTCGCATAAATTAATTTATCATTAAAAAAAAACCCCAAAAAATGAGAAAAATAGGAGTTATGATATGGTTTTGACCAAGTTTTCGCTCGAAAAATCCAACAAAAATATTTAAAATGTTGCTATGATATTCCGCAAAAAGTATTTAAAGAGAATTAACACTTTAAAAAAAAAATTTTTTTTTTAAAAATTTTAGAGATTAAATCCAAAATTAATCTCAGAAAAAAATTTTTTTTTGAAAAAAAGCCCATTTGATATGATTCTGACCAAGTTTACGCTCGAAATATCCAACAAAAATATGTAAAATGTTGCTATGGTATTCCCCTTAAAGGATTTAAAGAGCAAAATCACAAAAAAATTTTTAATTTTTTTTTTTATTCTTTTTTATAAATTTTAATTTGGCACTTTCGAAAACGAGAGGGATAGATGCGCTCAGTTCAATGGTTTACGACAACTAATTTAATAAAATTCATAAATTTCTCTAAAGCCTATCTTAAGCTAGGGTGGCGAAACGGGGCGAATTCGCTCAGAGCGACGAAAAGAGAGTTTTATTGCGCTCCCGCTCCGCCCTAAACTAACTTACACTAGACTTCAAAAAATTACTTCAATAGATTTCCAACTAATTAAAACTACTTAAATTAAACACGCCATCTGCGTCAACACCGCCCCCATTGAAGGGCTGCACAGGCTTCAACAGCTTGGAAGAGGGGCCAGCTTGTGGATAGCCCTCTTGTAGGTCCCTCCAGTGGTCGTCTTAACGTCTACGACCCTGACCACGCCGTCCTGCCCGGCGTGAGTGGCCGTTACCCTGCCCAGGAGCCACTGTTGGGGAGGCATGTTGTCCTCTGCGACGACGACGAGGTCTCCTTCCGCGACGTTCGGCTTCTGCTGGTGCCACTTGGCCCGGGTCTGCAGTCCCAGAACGTATTCCCGGGACCAACGCTGCCAAAACGTTCGCCTGAGAGACGAGACAAGCCGCCATCGCTTCAAGCAGCTGAGACCCTGCTGGTCCGGGGTCCCGACTGCTGGTGGCGCGATCAACGGCCCGCCTATCAGAAGGTGCGCTGGGGTGAGAGCCTCTCCATCGCTTGGATCTTGGCTCAGCGGTCCCAGTGGTCGAGAATTCATCGCTGCCTCGACTCCCACCAGCACCGTCTGGAGTTCTTCTGCGCTTAGGAGCGCGCTGCCCACCGTCCGTTGGAGTAGGTTCTTGGCAGTTTTTACACCTGCCTCCCATAGTCCCCCGAAATGCGGCGCTCTTGGAGGTATGAACGCAAACGTGCATCCGCTCCTTGACGCGAATGCCCGAATTGCGCCCTCTTCTGCCTCTATCTTCCTTCTCAGATCCTCTAAGTGGCGACTCGCTCCGACGAAGTTCGTCGCATTGTCGCAATGGACGACTTGGGGAACGCCGCGGCGACCAACGAACCTTTGGAAAGCCAATAAAAAAGAGTCAGTTGATAAGTCTGATACAAGTTCTAGATGTACCGCCTTGGATGCAAAACACACAAAAAGGGCTATATAAGACTTATACGGAGGCTTTCCACGAATCTTAAGAGACGTATTAACAGGGCCACAAAAATCAACGCCACATGTAGAAAATGGGCGGAGAGCACGAAGCCGATCTGCAGGCAAATTTCCCATAATTTGCGTCATCAGTTGAGGTTTGCACTTAAAGCAACGGATGCATGATCGCACTGTCTGACGACAGACCTCTTGAGCGTTAACTAGCCACAGTCGCTCTCTGAGGTGGCTTACGAGTGCTCTAGGGCCTGAGTGGAAGTTGGTCTGGTGAAGATAACGGACATAGCTTTGCACAAACTGCGAGCGCTTCGTCAACAAAAGTGGAAACTTGGCATCGTACGAAATAGGAGCATTTACTAGTCGCCCCCCAACTCGCAACAACGAAAAGGCACACCAAGTTCCCCGACATTCATGGATGAAGGGATTTAATCGCTGAAGACTTGGGCCTACACGCGCGCTCTTTCTAACCCTTTCTATGTCGTCTTCGAATTCATGTTTCTGAACAATTTCTACTATTTTCTCAAATGCTTCTTTTAGTTCAAGTGCTGAAGGAATATTTTCAAATTGGATTGTTTTATCTTTACATTTTCGGATAAAGCGGAACATATAAGCGAACACTCTCAGCAGTTTAAGGTGTGACGAGTACCCCTCGATGATGTCCAACAACTCTGAACTTTTCCTTGCAACTGTCAGCCCGACAGCTGATTTCCGAACTTCCATCTCGAGGATCTCTTTTGACAACGTAAAATGAGGGTTTTTAGGCCAATCTTCTTCCGCTTCTAATAAAAAGGATGGACCAGTCAACCAAATTGACTCCATTAACTCATTAACGTCACAACCTCTAGATACAATATCTGCTGGGTTCTGCTTTGTTGGTACATGCCGCCACATTGCGTTCTCTGTCCACTCTTGAATTTCAGCCACTCTATTCGAAACAAAGGTAGATAAAGAAGAGGGATGTGACCGAATCCAATGGAGCGTTATTTCTGAGTCTGACCATAGCACAATGCGTTCGATCGGAGCCTTAATCCAAGGCTTGACTCGATGACAGAGTTCTGCTAAAAGGTGAGCGGCACATAACTCAAGCCTTGGGAGGGTTTTGGTCTTGAGCGGCGCTACTTTAGATTTAGAGGTCAACAATGACACTTTAAAACCTTCTGCAGTCAAACAACGAACGTAAATACACGCACCATATGCTCTCATAGAAGCATCGGCGAAGGCATGAATTTGAATCGGTGACGTTGGCTCTATGTGTACAAATCGTGGAACAGCCACTTTTTGTATATTCGACAAAATTTGTTTAAGAGCTTCCCACTCAGTTTCCAATTTCATTGGAATTGACTCATCCCAGTCCAGTTTTAATAACCAAAGTTCTTGCAATAAGATCTTTCCTTTTATAATAAGGGGACTAAGCAAACCGAGGGGATCGAAAAGTTTAGACGTCACCGACAAAATGTTCCGTTTTGTCGCTCGTACACTCATTGAAGACTCGTCCAGCTTAAATTTGAAGACGTCTTCATGAGGTACCCAAAGAATTCCTAACGCTTTTGTTGAGTCTGAGTCTGAGATCGTTATTGGTTTGACTGTGCTCTCGGATGCGGAAATCTCAGGGCAGTTCGAAAACCATTTTGCTAGTTCGAACCCTGCTTCTTGCAACACCTGAGATACTTCAGACTTAATCGCCTTCAGTTCTTCGACACAACCAGCACCAGTCAACATATCATCGACATAAAAATCGGACCGAATAACGTTTGCTGCTTTTGGGTGGGAGACTTGGGCACTTTCACTCAACCTTTTAAACACCGGATGGCAAGAAAAGGGGCTGGCGCAGTGCCATAAGTCACAGTGTTCAGTGCAAAAATTCTCAAAGACTCAGATGGATCTCTCCTCCAAACTATGAGCTGAAACTGTCTATCCGCTTCATTAACCATTACTTGGCGATACATCTTTTTAATATCCGCAGTTAGCGCATACTTATTTAGTCTGAAGCGGAGTAGAGTCGAGTATAGCTCCTCCTGGATCGTAGGACCGACCATCAGGATGTCATTCAACGCAACATGAGTAGACGTCTTGCAAGACGCGTCAAAGACAACGCGCAGCTGTGTGGACGTACTTTCTGGTCTCAAGACGCACTGATGCGGAATGAAATAGTGAGGAGTGTTAGGAATTTTGTTCTCAATTTCTGACATATGTCCCAATGAAAGGTACTCTTCCATGAAATTCATGTACATTGCCCTTACTTGATCATCTCGGGACAATCTTCTTTCGAGCGACAAAAACCGCCGTTTTGCAACTTCAAATGAGTTGCCCAATATCTTAGGATCAGACTTGAACGGCAGTCTTACTTGGAAGCGACCTGATGGTAAAATTTCCACATTATTTGCGAAATGTTTCTCACACAACTGTTGTTCTGGAGACATAACTTTGTTTGAAGATGGGAGGCTTTCCAGTGACCAAAATTTTTGTAATGTGCTATCTATCGAAGCTATCGAATCCTCTTGACAACTTAGATTTACCACTTTCTCTTGGCCGTTGGACGAGTTCATTGTATATCGTCCAGACACAATCCAACCAAGAAGGGTTTTTTGTAAAATCGGACAATTTGGACCTTGTTTAATCTGACCGATAGCTAAAAGTTCAAAAAATGTTTCAGCTCCTATCAACATGTCTATTTTTTGTGGCTTATAAAAGTAGGGATCCGCCAATTGTAGGTTTTCAGGAATATTCCAGCCGCTCACGTTTACTGTGTGGTCGGGCTGGTAGCTCGAAATCGATTTTAATATCCAAAAGTCTGCTGAAAACTCACTGCAATTAACTCGCGACTTCACCACAGTATGTATCTTTTTCTTGACTTGAGAATTGGCTTCTCCAATTCCTAGCAAGCTGATACATGAATCTTCCCTACGTATCTGCAATCGTTGGGCAAGCTCTTCTGTTACGAAGTTTGTTTGCGAACCAGAGTCGAGCAGAGCTCGAGCTAATATTAGTTCGCCGCTTTTAGTTCGAACGTTTACGATTGACGTAGCCAAAATCACCTTCTCTAATGCCGTCGCATGCATAGCATGTGATGTGGAAGAGTGATCTATATTGGAAGTTTGGTCATTGGATGGTGGTGGTAACGCTAAACTGTTGCTAACAGCTGTATATCTGTGGAGGAGCGTATGATGTGAACGGCTACAAACTCGACACTTTGCTGTCTTGCACCTTGCAACAGTATGACCCCTTTGTAGACAGTTTATACATAAAGGAGCTGACTTTGCGAACTCAAACCTTTGTGCGACTGATAACGACGAAAACGACGAGCAATTCCCAATCGAGTGCCCTTCTGAATTACAATACACACATTTTTTGGCATTTTTTGATGGGGGTTGAGTCGCAGAACACGAAAATGAGGTACGGTTATGCTTGCTTTGAATTGGCTTCGCTTCTGATGTTGGTTTGGTAGACTCCTCAGCTGACATATGCTGGTATCTGCGATTTAACACCTTCTCGCAATCTACCCAAAGCGGAATCTTATCAAAGTCAAGTTGATCTTCCCATTTTCGTTTGGTCACTGGATCGACTTTGTTCATAACTAGATGAATTAGCATAGCATTTGCGATCTTTTGGTCATCGCCAATTGTCAGCAATGAAGCATACACAGCCGAAACTGTGTCGATAAGGCTTCGCAAGGCCGATGCTGTGGGCGAGACAATTTTGGGAAGACCGAACAACGCTGAAATGTGGTCCTTAAATATAAGGCAGTCGTTGTCGTATACATTTTTTAAGCTTGCTAATGCTTTCTCGTAATTGCTCTCGGTGACTTGAAATGCTCTAACAGTTCCGAGAGCTTCACCTGAGAGACAAGAAATTAAATGATTAAATTTCTCTATCGATGCAATGGAGTCATCTTTATGAACTAACGTCTCAAAAAGGCTAATAAAATTTTTATATTCCGAATATTTCCCACTAAACTTCGGTAACGATAAATTCGGAAGACGAGATCGCGTTTGTAAGGTAGTGGTAGCCTTTTCTTCTGATTTTTTATCAGCACTTGCCGTTTTGAGTGCAGTAATTAGGGATAGTAGACCGGCCTTTGTCAAAATACACATTTCTTCTAATTCTCCACCATCCTCATCTTCATCATCAAGCTCGTCAATTTTTCCCTGTAATTGACTCGCTTTTTCAATGTATTTATTTAGGACTTCTAATCTAAGAATATTTTTCGTTGGACCTTTGATTTTTATTTTTAACTCCTCAAGAGTTGGCCGGGACTTTTTCTGATCTTCTGGATCAGGTGACATTGTTATATACAAATATTATTCCTTTTTTGAAAACTAATATGCTCAAATAATAAGTGTAGGGGAGTTGGTAAACTACTTATGATCCCCACTGAACTAATTATCGAAAATAATTTAGACGACAAGAATTGGTGGCAAACGTTTCCAAAAATTTAATATGCCTAACCAATTGTAGGGGAGCGCGCTTCACTTGACCTACCGCTGCACAGGCGCGCGCCAATTTCTAAGCGTTAGCAACAGCAATGATGCCGTTAGGCGAAAACGAAAACGAAAAGAGACACCGATTGCAGTTGCTAACACGTATGTATGTATGTGTGCGACGCGCTGAGCTTGGCTGTGCAGAAATTACGGTTCAAGTGTTTGTGTGGGTGTGCGAGAGGGGTGAAGGGGCGACAGAACAGTTAACCAATTTAAACAGTTTTGCATCCAAGGTGATTAAATTGTTAATAAATAATCATGCAAAAATTGTTAATAGTTTATTCAAGCTCTACTATTTGTACTCAAGTGCCAAGAATTGAAAGGGACGTGCTTAAATGCAGCACCGAATTAAAAAGGAAATTAATTTATTCACTTTTGACCTTTCAATTTTTAGCACAATACCTCTGGGATGTAGTTTGGGCTCTTGAGTCCAGCAGCCACTTTCCTTTTGCAGTCCAAGCAATCACAGGGCTTTTGGTTGTGCTTAGGCATATTACACGGCCGGCGCGAATTAGTTGGTTTGTTTGTTTGTTTTAATTGTTGTTACCGTCGCGGGCCAGTTATGTGTATATGAATGTAGTTTTGTCAAAACTCTGTTGCACTTTAATTTGCTTGTTGATGCTTGTGTGTGTAACTTCGACTTTTTTAAACTTTTAACTTGTTCCACTTAACTTTATTTTAATATGTGTCACTGTCACTCCTTGTGTTTGTTAAGTTATTTATTTAATTTAATCAAACAGTCCGTGCTCGGGCGCCATGATTTTCCATAAGAGTTTTTATAGAACAAAAGAAATTTGATTTGCGTTTGATTAAATATTAATAAATTTTAATTTGGCACTTTCGAAAACGAGAGGGATAGATGCGCTCAGTTCAATGGTTTACGACAACTAATTTAATAAAATTCATAAATTTCTCTAAAGCCTATCTTAAGCTAGGGTGGCGAAACGGGGCGAATTCGCTCAGAGCGACGAAAAGAGAGTTTTATTGCGCTCCCGCTCCGCCCTAAACTAACTTACACTAGACTTCAAAAAATTACTTCAATAGATTTCCAACTAATTAAAACTACTTAAATTAAACACGCCATCTGCGTCAACAGGTAGCATATTTAAAATTTTTGGTTTTTAGGGCAAGAGCGCGTCCACTAAATATTGTCCGATCGCAGCCAAACTTTTTATTATATCTTTCGGGACCAAAAAGATAGTTTTGCCGCCCGGGCAAAAGCAAAAATCAAAATCTCATATGTGTTAAAAATTCTTTGAAAAAAATACCAAAAAAAAATTTGAAAAATTGACCCTTTTGATATGATTCTGGCCAGGCTGACTCACAAAATAAGACACATTTATATTTAAAATGTTGCTATGATATTCCCCTAAAAGGATGTAAAAAGAATTAACACATAAAATTTTTTTTGGAATTTTTAGAAATTAAATTCGAATCTCATCCACCTCATTTCCCATACATTTCATATTTTCGATTTTGAGGGCGAACGCGCGTCCACTAAATGAAGTCCGATCGCTGCCAAACTTTTTTTCATATCTATTGGGACCAAAACGAACCCTTTTCCGCCCGGTATTTTGAAATCTATTTTTAAGGGCCAGTCTAATGCACAGCATACCTCAATAGCAACCTGACAGATACCGTGTACATGAGACAACCACAAGGGTACACTGATGGCCATAATCCCAAGGCGGCTTTATTGCTGAAAAAGGCTATATATGGATTGAAACAATCAGGAAGGGAGTGGAACTCCAAGCTTGATGGTGTGTTGAGGGGAATTGGCTTTATCCCGTGCAGCACCGAGCCATGCTTATATCAAAAGCGAGGTGGAGGTAATTTGTCACTAATTCTTGTTTATGTTGATGACCTCCTTCTAGCATGTCAATCGAAACTGGACATGATGGAAATAAAGGCTGCGATTTCGAGATCCTTTGATTGTACTGACAAGGGTGCATCAAATCTGTTTCTTGGTATGGAGATTCAGCGGGAAGGTGAACTCGGAGATATCTTTTTGGGTCACTCGCAATATATCAAGGAGTTATTGCGGCGCTATGGTATCGAGAATTGCAGACCAGCAGCTACGCCTTTAGATGCAGGGCATCAGGTGGCGTGTGACAACATTCGGTGTCAAAAGGTGGACCCAACACTATATCAGACACAGATCGGTGAGCTGATGTGGCTGGCGCTTACGACAAGGCCGGATATTTTGCACTCAGTGGCAAAATTGGCACAGCGGAACAAAGAGCCGCACAGTGAGCATCTGGCAGGTGTGAAGCACATCCTGCGTTATCTGGCGTCTACAGTTGACATGAGGCTGCACTATAAGAAGTGCGAGCAAGCGTTTGTTGGCTATGTTGATGCTGACTGGGGCGGTGATCAAATCGACCGTAAATCGTATACTGGCTATGTGTTCCTATTAGCTGGTGGTCCGATATCTTGGAAATCGGAAAAGCAACGCAGTGTGGCAGTCAGCAGCACAGAAGCTGAGTATATGGCGCTTTCGTCTGCATGCAAGGAGGCAGTTGTCATGCGGAGACTTATTGTGGAGATTGGCTGCGGCGATCCTAACACCCCTATGGCGCTATATGGAGACAACTTGAGTGCGCAGCAACTGGCGAAGAATCCTGTGCATCACGCAAGGACCAAACATGTAGACATTAGGTATCACTTTGTTAGACAACTTGTATCTGAGGGTCTTATTGAATTGAAGTATGCTTCGACAGATGTCATGATAGCCGATATATTAACTAAGAATCTGCCGAAGAAAAAGCATAATGAGTTTACAAATATGTTAAATTTGAAATGAATTTTTGTAAACATGCTTGCATTGAGGAAGGGTGTTGAAATATGTATTAGAATCAATACCAATGCACGCATGTATAACTATTATGTCTGTATTTGTATTCAGCACCTTGCTGGATGAGAAGTAGAGGCGAACGCTAAATGGAAACCGCGTTTGCTCTGCACTCGCGAATAAACTTTCAAACCGAACACACGCATTTTATTCTTCTGCCCAGTCCCTTTTGGTTACCACTGCCTGACAAAGTTAATCCTGCCTCAACATACGTATATACTATTTTACCACAAGGAATACGAAAAAAATTATTTCGATCCAAAAAAAATCCCAGTGGGCGATTTTTCATGGAATCACCCATATATTCTTGATCAGCATCAACAGACGAGTCGATATAGCCATGTCAGTCTGTCCGTCCGTTCGTCCGTATAAACAAACAGATCTCAGAGATGGTAAAAGATAGAGGTTTGACATGTATGGGACAAATGCTTCTTATACTTGCAGGCAAATCAAGTTTATTTTCAATTTTTGCCACGCTAAACTTTCCTAATCAAAAGTTATGTTTGTTAATTTTAAGTAAGTAGTTTAACAACCAAATTATGTTAATAATGCTAATTAATCGAGTTCAAATTGTTTGCATTTCTTTTGCAAAGTTTTCAGTGTATTAAACTTGGGACTTTGACAGTCGATCCTGAGTCACACTGTTTACTTTGTTGATTTTGACTTTGAAACCCCATAACTCCGATGATTATTGACCGATCCAAAATAGCCTAGTTCACACCAGAATTACATCATTTCTTTACAAAACCTCGTTTTTATACCCTTGGAGAGGGTATATTAAAATTGTCCGGATCGGTTAAAAGACTAGTTTTAGTGGGAAAAACTTTTTTGTTTTCAATGCTATCGCTCCCAACGCTCGTATTTATAAGTTTTTAATGATTTCACATAATTTCACCAAGCCTTGTCAAAATCGGACAACTATATAGTATAGCTGCCATACAAACTGTCAGGCATATATCAAGCTCCAAGGGTATATAAACTTTGGTCGAGCCGAAGTTAGCTGGCTTCTATTTTTAGTTTTACCTTCAAACAAACCGTTCTTGAAAAATAGTTTGCAACCATGGGCCTATGTTTTAAATTTTTGCTTAACTTTGAACAGGAATAAAAAAACGACCGCAAATGCTGTTGGTTAGAGAATGTCTCTGCACCGTGGAATGATCTGTTTAGGGAAAAATAGAAACGCGGACCGCCGTGCGTGTGTTCGCTTAATACATTTATTTGTGACTGATCAGTTCTCTTGGTTTACATTCGTTAGTGATGACAAGGAACTATAACTACATGCGTGCATTGCTAGGGATGTGCAATATTTTCAACAAATGCAACAACAACAACAAAAATTTCTAAATTAAGTCGATTTAGGCGATTACATATGGAATTAAAGAAACCGTAGTTAATATCACTTATAGTTTTTGTGTAATTAAATTTTTTTCGCAAAATTTTATAATGATTTTAGATTATGATGAAAACGGGTAAACAGACGGATGGTAAAGATCGAAAGGTCAAAAAATCATGAATTAAGCTAAAAGAAGGTTTAATAAATGGCAATTGTCAAGTAAGCTTCACTTTTCCGTAATGTGTTTAAAATTCTAAAGGCGGCACCGCACGCCGGATACCTGCTGTTATTGATATAAAACATGAATTTTGAAATTTCATTTAAAAAAGGAACAATTGAATCCTTGCGATTGAAAATTCTTCATAATTCGCACATTTATCGAAGAATTTTTATTCAATAATTTGCTGAGATGGGGCAGGAAAAAGTTAAATAACCTTTGTCCTATTCCAAGTTATCAATACAGATAACCAAATTTGAACCGATTCAGTTCAGATATTTTTGGATGATTGAGTAACAAATATGAGATATAGAAGATGATAATTCGGCCTTTAGAAAATTGAGGCTGTTGTAAAATTTCGAGTATTAGTCATTTTTGAAGGCGTTAAAGAGGTCGAAGTCTTAATCGAGTAACTTGACAAACTTAAGCCAGCCAAACATCGAATTTCTAATTAATTTAATTTTGATCATCCTATTAAGTTGTCCCTCTTAATGACGCCTCTGCTAACCCTGTCCACTCTTTCGCCCCCACTCTATCCTTCTGTTTGTGGGTCCTGTGACTTTTGGTACATTTTTCCGGTAGAACAACAGCTACAACAACAAGACAACAAATTTGCACACAACGTTTATGTAAAATAGGCAACATTTGTTTTATTGTCATGGGTTGCTGTTCCACTTGTTTTATACCCGCCACTTGATCCCCCCGCCCCTCTCGTTGGTTGACGGTCGACATTTACTGCCATGGACCAAATGTTGGAGCACGCTTTCATTTTAATTGCACACATGCTTATCATTTCAACAGCAGAACCAACAGCAGAACCAAAAATAGCGGTCCACCCACCCCCACCTTTACCCCTGTACCCCTGCAAACCAGCTCGTTAGCCCTTGAGAGGCAAACCAAAACGAAAAAAATGTGCCAGGATATTTTTGCCATCCAATTCAGTTTTTGGTGCGCCTCCTCTTTCTCTGTCTGAAATTTGCAAATAACGAAAACACGGAACCAACGTCAGGATCAGAAAGGAGGGGCAGAGCAACAACTGTTGAATGTACATGAAAGGCTGCAGGCCAGGCCCATAAAAGTCAGCTACTTAAACGCAATTTAACTTTAATATGAGAACGGGGAACCGAAAAACGGGCAAGCGAAACCGACATCAACAAATAAACACACAGTTTCTGCCACACACGCCCCTCTCTCTGAACCAAACAGATTTTGCAGGCGGCCCCGTTGACTATAAAAAAGATTTACTAGCTAAAATTTATGACCCTCCCGCACCCTTAGCCGGCTAAGGGGGTGCAACAATAAGGTTAAGCTTAAGCAAGAACAAATTTCCTATTTTTGTTGCTGGCATTTTAACTTGCATTGTAAATCTCAATTAAAGTTCCTGTTTCGAGTACCGAAGAAGTGTTTGCTGTCTTTTGGGCATGTTTGGCATGCGATGGCCACTCAATCTAATTGAAATCTAAACGAAAGACAAACGAAAGGAGAGCTTAAAACAAAACATGTGAGCTGTGCGAGTGGCAAAGCAATAAGGTGGCTTGGATTTTGGAAGTGTTGAAATTTAATCTGATATTAAAAAAATTCAAAGAAAAAGGGATTCAATTGGGAAGGGGGTAGTCAGTCCACAGTTGACGACTGCTCACCGTTGCAAAATCAGGCCCGCATTCATTTCCGAATTTACTAACATTAATCTTTCGAATCAAATAATACTGTTATTCGGCATTGGCAACACTTTAAGTAGCCTGGCTATCAGTCTTGACCAAGCACTTAAAAATCGGTGCATACATAGAGGATCCACTATATATCCGTATCATACGAAGAAAATACATAAATGGATAGAGGTCAAGATAGGTAAAGTCAGCAAATTTTTCATAAACTTGAAAGCGTTAACTTCGAGATTCCATACATGCTTGGCTCAGGATAAAGTAACAAAATCTTGGAAATGTTTTTTCTTGGTTCAACTTTGGTAGAGTTGAAAGCTCTTGTAAAATCTCATACTTTCAGAGACTCGTTTACAATATTAGCACAGCAAAAAGCTGCTGTTACCCCATCTTAATATCTTAGTTTAGGTTACCATAGTTCACTAGAGATTGCCACTTTTTACTTTAGATTACAGCAGTTTACTATAGTTTACACAATTGACTTTAGTTAACTCTGCGAATATATAAGTTAATCTATAGTCTACATCACCCTATTTTACCTTATTATTCCACCTTGGACTTCCATTCATTCCCTTAACTCTCCCTTTTAATTGTCCACCTCTTAGATAGTTCGTTCTCTCATTTCTTGATTCGTTCCAAACACAAAAGACAAACATTTAGTTCAAATTGCGTATTTCATTTGCCTCAAGCTCTGCTCAAGTTTGCGTTTACTTTCAGCTAGTTTCTTCTCCTTTTTCTTTTGGGCAAATCGTTTTAATTTCTTACACATTTTACTCCGCTTCTTTCCCCCCGCCACCCACACACAGACAAAAGGGAAAATCTTTGCGAAACACACAGAAAAATGTTCTGCGATTGCAATGGGCGATGGTCTGTGACTTCGGGGCAAGCCAAAAGTGCTTGGTGTCCGTGTCAACGTAACTTTTATTTCCCCTGACGAGAACGGTGTGAAAACAGAGTGGAGGAGGCTCCTCCATTGTTGTCGGTTTTTTATGACAAAGAGCAGCGCGCGAGTGCCCATGAAAACTGTAGCACTTAAATGGTGGGAAGGGCCAGAAAAAAATTGTTTACTAAAACGGAACTAGCCGCCAATGTTGCTCAGGATGCATATGTGTGAGTGGCTGAAGCGTGTGTGTTTGTGGATGGGAAGTAGGTGAGATATGCAGATATAGAACCCACGTAACCAAATTTATGATGTCGTTATTTACATGGCATAAACTTTTGTTGTTGCCCGCTGCCCGCCAGCTGCAAATAGATTTTATGCTCTTGTTTTATTTTCAACCTCGCCACTCAATTTTTTTGCGCCATTTTTATGTCTATCTTTGAAGAGTATACAAGGTGGTGGGCGGTTAAAAAGTGTTTTGCAGCAGAATTTAAATTTTTGCTAAAAAATTTCTTTAAATTTTAGGTAGAATCCTACTGTTGCGCTGTTTTTACACAAAACGAGAGTGGAAGTTGAAATTGGCCTTGACAGACCTCGATATAAAGGGTGTTCAGGGGAAGAAATGTTTAATAGCCTTTCAGTGCTTTTAACTTAACATATTGCGAATATAAATTTAAGGCTTGAATTTGAGATCGAATTTACGAAATTTTGGGAGTTAATCAACATTTTTATTAAGGGGGTTAACCCGTGTAACGGCCGTTTTTATACCCTGTACCCATAGAAAGCGAGTAAAAGTGTATCATAAAGTTGTGAAAATGTACGTAACAGGGCGATGGATAAATTTTCGACCCTATAAAGTATATATTGGGCATTCCATACAAAAAGAAGGTTTTTTCTGGGATAATGTCTTGGATGATAATTGGTCCAATCGGAGCTTATTAATAAAAGGCTTCTTCTGCCCCATATATTCCTGATCAGCATCAACAGCCGAGTTGATTTATCCATGTCCCTTTATGAACGCGTTTTAATGAACGCGTCGATTTAAGAGACGATAAGAGACAGTGACACACATTTTAGCACGTACATTAGCCCATACCCAAAACGGCAAAATGAAAACAAGTGAGAAAGTCGGTCAAGCCCGACTATAAAATACTCTGTACCTGGAGTAAAAACTGAATGCACTGCTGCTGCTGCACTCATCTCTGAGTCTCTCTCTCTCTTTCTCCCTCTCTCTCTAAGATTGTGCTGGGTTTGTTGTGACATGGTGGGAGGGGGGTGGCGGGGGGAGCTTGGTTGACTTTTTGGCTCATACCTTGAGAACCGCTCATCCGATCTTTATCATTTCTTGAGCAAATCGATACATTTTGCTAATTCCTATTTTTAGAAAGGACGAGTCGTCTATCTTCAAAACTGTAGGAGATATAACGTTTTTTCCAAATTGCGGGGGCGGGAGGGGGCGTGGCAAAAATTGAAAATAAACTTGATCTGCCTGCAAGTATAAGAAGCATTTGTCTCATACATGTCAAACCTCTATCTCTTACTATCTCTGAGATCTGTTTGTTCATACGGACGGACAGACGGACGGACAGACGGACGGACAGACGGACATGGCTATATCGACTCGGCTGTTGATGCTGATGAAGAATATATATACTTTATAGGGTCGGAAATGATTCCTTCTCCCTGTTACATACTTTTGCACAAACTTAATATACTCTATGTACCTTTGGTACAGAGTATAAAAATAGGGGCAAGCTAACTTCGGCTCGACCGAAGTTTACATACCCTTGGAGCTTGATATATGCCTGACAGTTTGTATGGCAGCTTTACTACTTTTTTCCAAATTGCGGGGGCGGGAGGGGCGTGGCCAAAATTTGAAATAAACTTGATCTGCCTGCAAGTATAAGAAGCATTTGTCTCATACATGTCAAACCTCTATCTCTTACCATTATAGGCTAATCAACATTAATCAATTGCGTCGATGAATTGTTTTGCCTTCTACAAGAGCACACATACTTGCACACACTCATATATTTGATTGAGAAGACACTTTTGGAAAATTCTGCCCAGCAAAGTGTCTCAAGGAAACACATGCGCAAAGCAAGCTAAAAGCAAGTGAGAAAGTCGGTCAAGCCCGACTCCGTACCAAGAGTTCGAGCTGAATGAAACGCTTCTGCTGCGCTCATCTCTAAGTTTCTATCTCTCTCTCTATCTCTCTCTCTCTCACTCACACGTTGGTTGTGAGTGCGTGGGAGTGGGTGAAGAAGGGGTGATTTCATTTTTTGGTCATAACTTGAGATCCGGTCATCTGATCTTTATCATTTCTTCGGCAAATCGATATATATTACGAATGACTAACTATATCTAGAAGGAGCGAATCATCTATCTACAAAACTGCGGGAGATATGACGTTTTTAAAAAATTGCGGGGGCGGGAGGGGGCGTGGCAAAAATTTAAAATAAACTTGATCTGCCTGCAAGCATAAGAAGCATTTGTCCCATACATGTCAAATCTCTAAGATCTGTTTGTTCATACGGACGGACGGACAGACAGGCAGACGGACAAACGGACAGACAGACAGAGGGACATGGCTATAATGACTCGGCTGTTGATGCTGGTCAAGAATATATATACTTTATAGGGTCGGAAATGAATCCTTCTCCCAGTTACATACTTTTGCACAAACTTAATATACTCTATGTACCTTCGGTACAGAGTATAAAAATCTCTCATTGATTGAGCAAAGAGCACTTTGTTCAAAGATATTTGTACAGTGCATTTAAAGACCGCTACCTGCGGTCGCCTCAAGCCGAGGCGCACAAAAATAGAAACTAGAACCTAAAATATAAGCAACCCCCAAGAAGGGACACATCTGTTAGTAATAAGGCATTTCTCTGCTTGGGGTAAAATCAAAAAATGTATAAAAAAGAAAATACCAACATCTTAATAAATATTCAGCTTCTAGACCTGGAGCTAGTCACTCGCACCATATCACAGTGGTTGCTGCCATAGGCCAAAAATCAAAAAATTAATGTTAAAATTTTCAAACCGTAACTGCCTTAATTAACAGCTAATTGGTCAAGCTTCACAGTGGCATACTTATTTTGCTTTGATTATAACGGTGCTTTCTTAAAATACCATCGAAAGTGTGACCTTTTCTTCATCTGTCTTGTACAGTGCACGCCGCTCGCTGCCACATGCTAATTTTGTTAAATTAAATTTTTGCATAAAAGCTATATTAAGTTAGTTGTGTTAAATGGATATTGTTCATAAAGGTATTGACTTAACTTCTACAATTCAACTTAAAGAAAGTTCGTGTTTAATTTTGTGTAAATCGTTGTTTTAGATTAGTATATTTTTGTGTTTGTTTTTGGTTCGAGTGTCAAATGTTTAGTTAAAGTTTTAAATGTGTCGCCCTCCTCAGCCCTCACAATTCTTTATGACATATTGTTTCTGAATACTTAAAGATTTTAAAAATGTAAAGTGTTCTTGCTACCATCCGCTCATGCGCGTGTACTAATTTGTAACGTAATGCTTGTTATTTTCTTAATTTTGTATTTTCGTGACGGGCAACGGCGTTGCCAGGGGGGGCGGCGGCTCACGGAGGTAGTGATGGCGGGTCATGGGGGGTCAGTGGGTAGTTGCCCCTCTACATCATAGATGAAGGCCCTGAACGCCGCCGGGGTTAACCTTACATAACCAGCTTTATGTTTTATGTTTTGTGTTTTCTTTTTTTGATTTTTTAGTTTTTCATTTATTTATTTTCTAGGCACAACTTATCAATGCGAATTATCTCGATTGCACGTTTTTGAGATTTGGTGTCTAGAAAGCGGCTTACGTCCCCACAAAGTGCAGAAAATCCTCGATGCCATAGTGAAAGACCTTAAACATGAGGGTTACAAAACAAATCTGGAGGAGTTCCAAATACATTTGGAATACATTTGTAAAAAATTAGAGCTGTTTTGGAAAAACTGCAGGCGCAACAGATCGAGACTTTTGAATAATCATTATGATTGGCTTGTTTGTAAAGAAACCATTTCTTCAAAATATGAAGGGCATCTAAAAGTGTCCAATTCAAGTTATTTATATACCAAGTTTCAGACCCCCAACTCTATTATAAGTATTTTTGACCGCACTCTCCATATAAGCGCTGGCTGATTTTTACATATTATTTTAGGATAAATATAAAAAAATTTGCGCCAAGTTTCAAGTCCCTACCTCAACTAGAAGTATTTTTGGCCGCTCTCCCCATACAAGCCGGACCACTGTGCATATATGCGTTTTATTTCAACTTGGTGAATAGTCAGAGGTGACATCTCGTCATTTCGTTTCACTTTTTTAAAGTGTCTCAGAGTGACTGTATTTTATCTGACAGCCTGTGAAAAGGGAGCTCTGCGTTTTACTCATTTTCAATGGGTACAGGGTATAAAAAGCCTCAGCGGCTGAATTTCCTTGCGTAATCCATTTTAAAGTCTCAGGCTCCATTATATTTATACCCGTTACTCGTAGAGTAAAAAGGGTATACTAAAGTCGTGCAAATGTATGTAACAGGCAGAAGGAATCATTTCCGACAATATAAAGTATATATATTCTTAATCAGCATCAACAGCCGAGTCGATATAGCCATGTCCGTCTGTCCGTCCGTCCGTCTGTCCGTCCGTCCGTCCGTGCGTCTGTCCGTCTGTCTGTATGAACACCTAGATCTCAGAAATGGTAAAAGATAGATGTTTGACATGTATGGGACAAATGCTTCTTTTATCTGCACGCAGTTCAAGTTTGTTTCAAATTTTGGCCACGCCCCCTTCCGCCCACCCAATTTAAAAAAAAATTATATCTCCTACAGTTTTGAAGATAGACGATTCGAACCTTCTAAAGATAGTTAGTAATTAGTAAATTGAATCGATTTGCCAAAGAAATGATCAAGCTCGGATGAACGGTTATCAAGTTATGAGCAAAAAAGTGAACCAAGACCCCCGCAAGCCCCCCTCCCACCAAAAAAAAAAATGTTGCATACGTTGCGGATGGTCACCCGAAGGAACGCAGGAACACTGTTAAACATGTTTTTCATGAGAAACGGGTATATCGAAGTCGGTTAGAGCGGACTTTAACTTACGCTCTCGTTTTCGACTATTATCGAAAAATTTCATGTTAAGAACTTCGCTGGAAATTCTTACCTCTTGCTCCCTATTAAGCCACTTTAATATATATTCTTTGACGATTTTGGAATGGTTTTTTTGTTCTCTCCTAAACTCTTATCATGGGCCATTTTCTCCATTTCCTATCCATTTAACTACAAGTCGCTGATACACCAGAAGAGTCGCAGACAAGTCTCATTTGATAATATGAAAAACTTTCAGAACATTGACGAAAATATTGCTGACCTGCTCTACAAAAAAGTACATTTTATAGTTTTGGTGTAGCAAAACCGCGAAGATCGTATGGCTGTAGCTAATAGCTGGCAAAGAAACGATCGGTCGCAAAATGAGTTTTTGTAGGAAACACATTTCGTTCCTTGAAATGTAAGCAATCAGATTCTTCGTTTCGTTACAGTTCCTTAAAAACTTTCAAAATAGGCTTCTCCTGCGTCGAAGCAGCGCTGCCAGAGCGATTTTCAAGCATTGAAGACGTCACGGAAGGCATTCTCCGGAATAGCCTTGAGAGCCGCTAGGAAACAAAAAAATCAGATTGGGGAGGGGGGATGAAGAATTTAGATTGTCCCATATCAACACACCCCGTCACATTTATTAGTAGACATTTTTTCATGCACGACAGCTTCTTAGTTTACCTTCCTTTAAATTATATTTTAAATTGTGCAAAAAATCTTTTTAACGACGGTATTCAACAGAGCATTTCCCTGTCACCCAACCCTGTCACCCAACTCTCTCAACTAAACAAAATTTCTTTAAATTCTTCATTTTAAAATTTCTATGCTTTTTTAATTGGATTTTATATTCCCGCTGCCATTTTCACAGCAAAGACCTCGAGCCCGCTTTGTTGTCTATATTTTTTGTTCATGCAACGTTGATTTAAGGTTGGGAATAAAATTGGTAAATAACTAACAGGGGAAAAGGGCAACAAGCACCGGGTGGCAGCCGCACCAACTGTTGTTCATTGCTTTGACATGTTGGGGCAAGCCGCAGGCAAAATGCCGATACCGAAGGTCGATTGACTAGCTGGCGTTAAACCGCAAACACGCACCACCACGCAGATAAAGTAGGGCGTGGCGTGCGGGGGAAGGAGAAGGATCCAAATACAAATCAATTGGCCAAATTATTGTATCCTTCTCGCAAAACTTTTTTCTGGTCTGGCGGGACAATTTGCAATTCTACGCAACTTTTTTATGTCATGACTGGCATTAGGATCTTATGCTATGCTTGTGGCCATATTATGGTCAATTTGGTTAATAAGTTGTGTGCGGCATTTGGGCTGAAAACGAAAAATGAAAGAACATAAAATATTGGACAGGGCTTAAGTGTCCTGATTAAGAATTGGGCTTGAGGATATTTGCAAAATAGATAAAGAAGCATCAAATGTGCGTCTAAATCTGTACCTGGACGATGAGAATACCTGGCGGGTGCAAGGGACATTCAATGCGTTTGACTCCATGGAAGATGTAGACATTTTGCCTTCCTGGGAGTCATGTAACGCAACTACAAGAAATACTATCAGCGAAACCGTAACAAATAATATAAAAGGTTCCTTTTAATTTCCGCGTTTTTGGGTTATATACAAATACGTTTAAAGTGCATGCCAAATGTGCAAGATAGCTGAAGTTACTCCAAAACCTCCACAAATGGCGCCCGTTCCCAGGTCAAGATCGGTCAGTTTTGAAAAATGATTCACCTTTACAAGACTGTACATCTTTAGACATTTGCTTGTGAGTGAAGGAAGACACAAAGTAAAAATGTTTATGCCTAACTTTGCGTGCGCCTTACTTCGAAATTTTACACAGTCTAGACACAAGCTCATGTATACTTAATCTGACAGGAAAACTTTATGCGACCTCATTGAGCACCGAGATTAATATTTTAAGACAATTGTACTAATTTCAAAGCAACCGCAAATGCCGTCCGAGAAGATTTCCTAAGGATTGACTTTGACAATATTGCTTTTGCATCAAGTGGTGATTCAATCCACCAAGAGCGAGCCACAGGGGCGGTGTATTGGAGCGATTTGTTCGCACTACAAGGACTGCACTAAAAACCATATAACAAGATTTCAAGACAAGAACCTGAGAAGCACATTATTCATCATGAATGCGCAGCTAAAAACCATTCGCCACAGTGAACATGGATTTGGCGCGCGCACACTTGCATTTCAAAAAGAAGCTGATGGCTGATGGCCATTATATTTAAGAAGTTCATGGTTATTTGTTAAGGTCAGCCATAAGTTCTGCCGTCAGTTCATCATTAAGGCAAATGTGTGCGCCCCCGATATGATTAAAATTTTTAAGTAATTTCCAATTTAATATTGTCCGAATTTATCATAAGACAAAATTATTCCCAAACTCCAGTTCGAAGCTGAACCTTGGTTAAGCGACCTGCTGATCCCGCTCCGTGAACCCAAACATTTTTTGAGGTTCGAACCCCGGAGTGAACCATTTCCAATTTATAAGAGGTTTGCAGCCCTGGTTTTCATAATAAATATATACATAACAAAGTCTTTTTAGTTCCACCTTTTATTTCTCCACAACAACTAGACGGATTTTTAAGATATTTGATATGTTGATTGGTTTCCAAATCGAAAAATAAAATAGCCAATAGGCAATCGGTACTGGCGGTAATATTCTTTAATAATACAAAGAGCCAAATAGCGACGCCGGAAAGAAGTAAATTGATATACAAAATGTGCTGGAGACGGAACCACTGTATGCGATATGGTATACATTGGCACGACAAAATCTAAATTAACAAGTAAGAGTAACAGCAAAATAGCTTCGAATTCCATTTATTTTAAAATTTATTTCAATAGATGGGCAGGCGCACTTGTGAACATATCTTCGGTGATTTTGCTAGGATCTCATTGTGGTACTCAGAGTAGATAGGTGTTGGGCCTCACTGAATATATGCAGCTGGGACAGTTTTTCGCGGTTAAAAGAAAATGGAGGAGGAATTTGCCAAACCTGGAGCAAACTTTATCTAGGTACGGTGTACACCTACATACATGAAACGAGAGCGTAAGTTAAAGTCGGCTCTAACCGACTTCGATATACCCGTTACTCGTGAGAAAACATGCTTAACAGTGTTCCTGCATTCCCTAGGGTGACCATCCAAAAAGTATGCAACATTTTTTAGGGAGCTTGGTTCACTTTTTTGCTCATAACTTGAGAACCGTTTATCCGATCTTTATCAATTGATTCATTTTGCTAGTTACTAACTATCTGTAGAAGGTACAAACCTTCTATCTTCAAAACTGTACGAACCTTCTTTCTTCAAAACTGTAGGAGATATAACGTTTTTTCCAAATTGCGGGGGCGGGAGGGGGCGTGGCCAAAATTTGAAATAAACTTGATCTGCGTGCAGATAAAAGAAGCATTTGTCCCATACATGTCACCCCTCTATCTCTTACCATCTCTGAGATCTAGGTGTTTATACTGACGGACGGAAGAACGGACGGACGGACAGACGGACAGACGGACATGTTTATATCGACTCGGCTGTTGGTCGGAAATGATTCCTTCTGCCTGTTACATACATTTGCACGACTTTAGTATACCCTTTTTACTCTACGAGTAAAGGGTATAAATACCGTTTTTCGCTGTTAAAAGAGGTAGAAGGAGGAATTTTCGAAGTTTGAAACAAACTCGACTTTGCTACACTGTACACAATAATTTGTGGCTCTAACTCTTATAGTCTGTGAGATCCACGCGTTTATACAGAGAAAGAGACTGTTTTTCGCTGTTTAAAGACGGATGAGGAGGAATATTCCAAATCTGAAACAAACTCGATGTGGGTACAATATACATTTATACATATACGGACATGGCTAAATCGACTCGGCTGTTGATGACGATCAAGAATATATATATTTCATATGGTCGGAAATGCTTCCTTCTCCCTGTTACATACATTTGCACAACTTCATGATCCCCTTTTTCCCATTTTTAATAAGAACAGGGTATAAAAACTAGACTATCAGGACAGAAGTCTAATATAAAACGACGACACGAGACACCAATCCAAAAACAGCACTTGCGGCCCACTGTGCTGAGAGCAGGCATATACCAGACTAGCACATCACCCGTCGCACTTCGCTGGGCCTTTAACAGTATAGAACCATTATCAGCCCACATACTACCTAAATCCCACCCACTTACCGCCCTCATCCCTCACGCTGCCCGCACACATCCCACGAACTTCCCATTCACCCATTCCCATTACCACCCACTTCCAAAACAACGTGCCACCCGCATCCCAAAATAGTAATTTTGCATGTTGAATTTTCCGGGCATTTTTACTCCCGGGGATCAGATTTTCCGACATTGGAAAATCACATTTTCAATTTCATCCATTGAAACCGAGCTTCAATCCAATCGGACGATAAATAGTTTTCTTCTCGCAGAATTTTCCAGAAATTTTCCGACCGTCGGGTCAATTTTTCCGACATTGGAAAGTTGCATTTCAAATTAATTCGTTTATATTATATCTTTACAAACCGAGTTTTAAGCCAACAGAATGAAATATAGATCATTTTCATGCAGTATTTTCCGGGCATTTTCACTCCTGGGGGCGGTTTTTCCGACATTGAAAAATCCCATTAAAAATTATTTCGTATTCTGTCCTTACAAACCGAGTTTCAAGACAATCGGATGAAAAATAGTATTTTATGCAGAATTTTCCGACCTTTGGGTAAAATTTTCCAACATCAGAAAATTACATTTCGAACTATTTCGTATTCCATCCTTACAAACCGAGGTTGAAGCCAATCGGATGAAAAATAGTTTTTTGAGTGCAGAACTTTCCATCCATTTTCCCCGTGGGCTCCGTCTTAGTACGCACCTTCCCCACTAACAGAACTCCTCTCCAAATTACAGCCCTCTATCTCTTACCCTTAAAGCTGTGCGATGATTGCCAATGAGTCAGTGAATCAGTCAGTCAGCCAGTCAGTACACTCTCTTTTTATAGATACCCTCTAGCACAGAGGCGGCCAAATGGAGAGGAAAAAAAGTGAGCTTGTGTTAGTAAAGTAGAGAGCTCTCTCCAGACAACACGCATTTTACTTGCTAGGCAGTGCTCACCGATTCACACAACCATAACTTAGGCTCGCGTTTGCTTAAAAATACGACAGACTTCGGCTCGTGCGAGCCTTAGGTGGACGGGTCTGCTCTAGCAAGGCATACTAACCAAGGTAGGCTCACTCGCTCTCTCAGAACTCCGTATATTTGTGTCAAAGAGAGCGAGAGCGAGAGAGTAATATATTTCAATACAAAGCCTACAAAGCTACTTAGTAAAACACAAAAAATTCGTCCGCGGAGATGCTTTGCTAACAACAGTTGTTTACTGACTGAAATTTAACAAGTTGTCAAGAGAGAGAGAGTGAGTGAGCCTACCTTGTTTAGTATGCCTTGGGCTGACCCAGTAATTGTTAACCAATCATACGTTTTATTCGATTTCTATTCAGAAAACATGATTGACAAATTTTCCAATCCCAATCGACAATCACTGCAGGTAAAATCGGCAATCATAAATCACAAATCGTAAATCGGAATTATCTGCTGAATCTGCTGCTTATCTGCTATCTTAAAATTAAACTTATAATGATGACGCTTCCTGATTTTTTATCAGCATCAAAGCCGAATCGATATAGCCATGTTGTCTGTTTTTCTGTCGGTATGAATGAAGAGATCTTCGAAATGATAAAAGATAGAGGTTTGACATTTACCAGACATAAAAGTCTTATTATTGCAGACTGATCATGCTGATGCAGACAGTTGCTTTCAGTTGCTACTGCAGGTGTGGAGTATACTCTAGTCGTGCACGACTGACCTTCTTACTTGAAGTGAAATTGAACTTAACACAATCTTAACATTATTGTGTCAAATTTTAGTTCATTTAAAAGCTGATTGCCAATGAAGATAATAACAATTCCAGAAGTTTTACTGCAACATATTTAAAAATAACAAGTGAGAAAGTCTATAACATACTCTGTACCTGGAGTAGAAGCTGAATGCAAATGCTGGTGCTGCGCTCATCTGTAAGTCTCTCTCTCTTTCTCTCTCTCACTCTTACTCTCTATCTTTCTCTCTCTCTCTTTAAGACTGTGCGGTGTTAGTTGTGAATGGGTGGGAGGGGGTGGGACGCGATATACTTTTTTGCTCATAACTTGAGAACCGCTGATCCGATCTTTATGATTTCTTCGGCAAATCGATACATTTTGCTAATTACTAACTATCTCTAGAAGGTACGAAACGTCTATCTTCTAAACTGTAGGAGATATAACGTTTTTTCCGAATTGCGGGGGCGGGAGGGGGCGTGGCAAAAATTGAAAATAAACTTGATCTGTCTGCAAGTATAAGAAGCATTTGTCCCATACATGTCAAACCTCTATCTCTTACCATCTCTGAGATCTGTTTGTTCATACGGACGGACGGACGGACAGACAGACGGACATGGCCATATCGACTCGGCTGTTGATGCTGATCAAGAATATATCTACTTTATATAGTCGGAAATGATTCCTTCTCCCTGTTACATACTTTTGCACAAACATAATAAAATCTATGTACCTTTGGTACAGAGTATAAAAAGCAAAATGCTGTTTGTACAGGCAATTATTGGCCAACTATGCAAATTAATCTAAATGATATTTGCTTTTCATATTTGACATCTAAAGTAGGTTTCTAGTCATAAATAATTTTATCAGAGATTTGTGTCCAGTGCCCTAACGCGTCATTTGTCCCACATAAATAGACCATCAATGACCCATCATGAGCAGCACCTATAAATGTCCTGTCAATCTGTCACGCCTTCCCTTCACTTTATTTCTGCTCTCAACGGCCATCTCTCATAACTTTAACATATTGACAAATGTCCTTTGCTTTCTGTAGGCCCAAGGTATGAAAACCAGGCGGGCAGTCAACCGTCTAACGCCCCCGAACATGCTTACATTTGCTTGCTGCGACTACAGGCAAGCGTTTACTTTGATTTTAATGGCATCCACATGTGTCACAACAGCGCGAGTAGCAATTAAGTTATATATTAAACCGTCGAGTGTTCGAAAAGGGCGTGCCCGCAGCCGGGGCGTGGCGCAGAGCTCAAAGAAAACCTCAACATGCGCGCAATAAAAATGCTTTTCTCACATTAAAGTCGCCCCCTAATTGATTGCAGAACATAATAAATGAGATGATAAGTAAGGTCATTTGCAAAGAAATAGATAAGTAATGAGAAAATTGGACAATGAGAAGAAGAGAGAGTGTGAGCAGAGTCAACTTTAATGTACACAATTTGTTTTATTTCGATAAACCAAAAAAAAAAAAAACCAAGTAAGAAGTGGGTCAAGCCCGATTGCAATATACTCTGTACCTGCAGTACAAGCTGAAGGCAGAGTTGCAACAGTGAACTTTCTATTGGTCCTAACTTGAGTATCGTTCATCAGATCTTTATTATTTCTTCGGCAAATCGATAAAAAATCTTGATTACTAAAAATCCCTTAAAAGTACGAGCCATCTATATCCAAAATTGTGGAAGATTGGCGGGGGAGGAAGAGGCGTCTTCCTGAAAGTATAAGAAGTATGGTAACCCCTTATCTCTTATCACCTCTTAGGTCTCTTTGTTTATACGAATGAACAAACTCTACTGTTGATGCTGATCAAGGATCTATACATTTACTTTATAGGGTCGGAAACGTTCTCTTCCCCCTGTTACATTTAAATGCACAAACTTAATATACTCTGTGAACAGAGTATATAAAACCGTAAAATTCAAACTCAAGTAGACAAATGTTTCTTTTGTGCGTGGGTCACAAATGATAATGTTAATGGTGTTGGAAGGGGGACGGGAAAAAATGTGTTTTGTTAACGTTCCACCATGGTGTCTTAGGCCTGCGCTTCCTCTTTTAATGGACAAAGCAACTTTCTGAATTCTTTGGGTAACGAAAGAGATTGTTGAGTGGGTCAGCAGCTGAATTGTCAGCCAATCAGTCACACGGCCGACCCAAACCCACCCCAGGCTGCCTACAGCAATTGAAAGTTCCTTGACGTTTCATTTGAAAGTAATTTTGAATAAACTCTGTGTTTTAAAGTATCGCAACGAAATGAGAGGGTATGAAATAGTGAACTATTAATTTTATTTAAAATGGAATTCGAATTGGTTGTGGCTTTAAATTATGATCATATTATTCTATATTTTCAAAATTATAATTTGTTTATTTATTATTAAACAATTTTTTTCTTGCTTTTTGGTTGAGAAAATTTGCAATATGATTTAGAAAAGATTTCTTAAATAAAATGAATCAGCTTGTGGCGGATTTTACACACTTATTACACACCAGAAAGGCCCTTAAAAATTGTATACTCAGAAGGTCCAATCTTAACTAGGCTAGTAAGCCCAATAAAGAATTACACATTCCAAATTTAAAACAAAGAATTAGAGCCACAAACGCCAAATGGATATGATAGGACGTTATCTCCTTTTTCTTGGCTAAATGTGTAATTTGATTTAATTTCATTTATGGTAACTTCCTTTTCTTTAACGATGCTGGCAACTAGCAAAAGAAAAAAGATTTTCCGTCAATTTGTTTGCCATCATTTAATTGAACTACGCTTGGTCGGCTTTAACTTCCTTTGCTTCCAGTTACTTTGCTTTAATTTATTTCGGAAATTTATTTTTATTTGTTTACCCTCTGGTCTCAATAATCGTTGGCCATTTTTGCGGGTGTCTTAAAGTCTTAACAGATATAGACCAGATGCGGCCTGCTCTTTTGCTCTCTGGGTTTTTAATCATATACATTGCGTATACGCCACGTTTGCATTTCATTAAAAATGATTACAAACCACACACATCAGAAAGGGAGACAGAGTGGATGCGGCATGCACATGAGATTTACAGTGAATGAAATTACAAGAAGAAGCCACATGGTGGGTGGCCACGTCGTCCTGCGGAGGGGTGCATTTTTAATGAAAATTAAGAAAGTATCAACTGAATAAATCAAGGAAAAACTGAAAGTATCAGTTTCCTAGGCCAAAATAATTGCTTGCCAAATGTGGCCATCAAACCATCAGTCTCTGCTGTCGCATCATTTGTGTAATTTATTTTTTGGCATCATGCAACATTAAGCAATCGTCTTTACCTGAGATGATGATAGCGTTGCTGTTGTTTAATCTACCAAGCTCATTGCATACTTTCGGGCACAGAAGAGCTTCAATGCTTCTGCTATATGCATGAAATATATCCAGACATCAATTTTTACGCATATTCGCGGCTTACATAATTAATACCACTATTAATTTATTGCTTCGCAGCTTGGCAGCGAGGGGTGATTTAGAGGTTATTTAAATGAGCGAACATAATCGCAACATTTGGTGAAAAGTTTATAGTTTAAGCTTGAAACACTCGTTTGAAACGTCAATTGGTGATAGTTTTAAAAAGAATTAATTTTAAAAATATTTTTGGCATTTTGATCACAGACCCAAATAAACAAAAACTCTCTCGGCCTTCCCTCAATTGAATGTGAGCTGCGATCGATCGATCGATGTGACTGTGGTTGAACACACAGCACTGATCGGTCTGTTTGAATGTCAATCGGTCATAAAATGCCACCTACTCGAATACCAAACTTTCAAAATGTTAGTTGAAAAGGTTGCTGACTCAAGAGAGCGTCAGAGTTTAACAAAGCAGAGAGCTCATGAACCGAGTCAGACAGTATTTCATATTTCATGCCAGCTTCTTAAGAAACGCCGTGAAACTCAAGGGTTGTTATTGTAACCGATAACCGTTTGGGTGACGTCACGCAGCAGCAGTCTCCGGGTTCCGCGTTTCTCCTTCCGAACTTAGTACTTCAGATGTATAAACTTTGTGTAGGTAGGAAGACCTGAGCCGTAAGCTTACGAACCCCTGATCTTTGCATGCCTTTTATATAATTGTCACCCCATAATCAACGGATGGAGCTGTTTTCCCATAACAAACAATGTCTTTAATTTTGGCGGTGAAAGAGCTGGATGTAATTTGGGATCTTTCCTACTAAAAAAAATTTACAAAAACAAGTAAGACCATTGCAGTCGAGTTAGCTCGACTTCAAAATACCCTGTACAATTGACAAACACACACATACACAAACAAACACACACGCACACATACACACAAACGCGCCCTCACACACGCGGGCGCAAGCAGCAAACGTAATGCGTAATTAGCAAAGCGTGGGGGGAGGGGGGTTGCAAAAATTGTTTCGTTAATAACTTCTGTGTTTTTGCTCAGATTTCAATGTGCTTTTCAGAATAGATAGATTATAGGCCTAAGATAATATATATTAAGCGACGATGTTGTAACTTTAAAATTGTGGCTCTGACAGTTTTTTGCGGTTTAAGGGGGGGGGG
Organism: Lordiphosa clarofinis; assembly: GCA_018904275.1. Lineage (NCBI taxonomy): Eukaryota > Metazoa > Arthropoda > Insecta > Diptera > Drosophilidae > Lordiphosa > Lordiphosa clarofinis. Next base: position 757,630 of record JAEIGQ010000003.1, read on the forward strand.
GGGGAAATTTTGCAAATCTGAAACAAACTTGATCTGCGTACGGCCTATACCTATGTACATGCAAAAATTTGTATCTCTATCTCTTACAGTCTCTGAGATCGACGCGTTCATACAGACAGACGGACAGACGGACAGACGGACGGACGGACGGACGGACAGACGGACAGACGGACATGGCTAAATCGACTCGGCTGTTGATGCTGATCAAGAATATATATACTTTATAGGGTCGGAAATGTTTCCTTCTCCCTGTTACATACATTTGCACAACTTCATGATCCCCTTTTACCCATTTTTAATGGGTACAGGGTATAAAAACAACTTGGCTTCCAAACAAAATTCAGATGTTGGAGCAGATACTTTTTTTGCGGCGTAATTTTATCTTAAGTCTGGTCACTCTTATATTAAGTTTCGACGATGAAACTAATGCAAGTTAGCCAACTTTCGTACGCCGGATGTCCGTATGGGGCTTAAGTCAAAAAGTCGGCATATGGGCTAATACTGCGTTGCGGACGTTACATTTGTACGCAAATTTGCTTCTTAAAATTGACACAGCTGGCGTCCACTTTGGTATATTTGAAATACTTTTGGTGCAAAATGCAGTTCTTTGGGAGTACTTTCAAACCTAGTTTAAGATAATAGGTTATCTGTTTTTGAAAAAAAGTTATGCTTGTTTAAAGTTCCGTTGCGGACGTTACAAAAAATGGAAGTCGACTTTGAGGCATATGTGCATTTTCACATTTTTTAGCAAATTTTGCATAATAAACAAAAAAAGTCTAATAAAAAAAAATTTAGTTGAATATATGACCAATTCAACCCAGCTTTCAAAAGAATGATAAGTGGTCCCGTTATTAAAATTTCTTAATTTTTGTGCTGTTGCGGACGTTACGTTGCGGACGTTACACTTTTTCCATCCACCCAAATAGTATAACAAAATTTTTTATTCCATCCGATTGACTTGAAACTGGGTTTGTAAGCTTAGTACGCGAAATAGTTCGACACGTGTTTTCCCGATTTTGAAAAATCCGCCCACGAGGAAAATTTCCGTAAAATTCTGCTTGCAAAAAAATTATTTTTCATCCGATTGGCTTGAAATTCAGTTTGTAATGATAAAACTCGAATTCATTTGGGTTTTCATTTTCCGATGTTGGAAATACCGATTTTTATCGATATTATCAATAATTAATATTATTTAAACACACTTTTTGTTACTTTGAGGTTATGTTTTTCGGATTCTCGACAACCTTGAGCAATTTAGAGCCCACATTCAGAATCAGCAGGCAATAATCCATTATAAACACCTATTTCCACCTCATAGTAATAAAAAAAATTTTGATTATTTTCTTGCCGTTGCGGACGTTACACATTTTGGCATTAACTTTTTTCAAAAATATGTGTAATAAAGGTATTTTTTTTCATCAGTTTAAAGGGCATAAAAAACTCTGTTTATAAAGCAAGTTTGGATAACCGAATTATTAAAATTTATTCTGTTAAATTAAAAAAACCCAATTTTCTGTTGCGGACGTTACACACAGCAAATCGATCTTTAGTTTAAATTTTTAATATATATTAGATGTCCTACAAATACAATGAGTACCTTAAATTAAAGGAAATAAAACAAACTTTAAGTTTTGCTAAGCGGAAAATACTATAACGACTGTTTTTACCATTTTTGTGACCAATAAAAAAACCCTTTTTTTTCAAGAATTAATTGAAGCAAGTGGAAGGTATTGGTATGCCTCTGCAAAGAGCAGACAAACCACCGTAGAACAATATTGCTTACATATTTTGAAGCTTGAATATGTACCCTATTATTCCATTAACAAACATTTGGATTTTGGACAACTTTAAATTTCAACCCTTGGTTTAAAAATTTTCGGATTAGCCCATATGCATATCGTGAAACGGTTCAAGCTCTCTCATTCGTGGAGAGTGAACACGAAGTACTGTAGTATATGTATATCATAGGCAGTGACCACTGTACATATTCCAATTACACCTTGACCAATTACACATACCAAATAAGAGCACACAGCCTTATGCTGATCATGCATTTAGCATTGCCACTGTAAGAGTAATTCGAATCCCTTTTGTTTATGTGTCATGCACATACATACGTATGGCAGCTCGTGGAGCCACTTATATACACGTATATATGTGCATAAGCACAACACAACTTTATATGTTTTAGCTCTAAGACTTTTGAATAATAAAATAAAGAATCAGTCAGATTTTGCCTGGTGACTCGGGCACTACACCGAACAATTATTACTTTACTTTTATTTAATTCAAATCCTATTACAGTACAAAAACGAAGTCAGCCAGGAACCAAGGGCGTAGCCAGCTTTACTAAAAGGTGGGGGCAGCTGTAACTGAACGTTTCTTAAATATTTAATCTCTATAAATATAAAAGAGAGTGTCCTGACTGATTCACTGATTCACTGACTGACTGACTGACTGACTGACTGACTGATTGGCAATCATCGCAGAGCCCAAACGGTAAGAGATAGAGGGCTGTAATTTTCACAGGAGTTTCCGTTGGTGGTAAAAGTGCGTACTAAGACGGGGTTTTGGAAAATTCCACCCGGAATAGTCGGAAAAGCGTCGGAAAAGTTTGTATGGGAAAAATGTTATTTTTCACCCGATTGACTTGAAACTTGGTTTGTAAGCTTAGTACGCAAAATAATTCGACCCGTGTTTTCCCGATTTTGGAAAATCCGCCCACGAGGAAAATGGCCGGAAAATTCTGCATGCAAAAAACTATTTTTCATCCAATTGACTTGAAATTCGGTTTGAAAGGAAAGTAGGTGATTTAAATTGAAATTTGATTTTCCGAAGTTGGAAAATTTGACCCAACAGTCGGAAAATTCCCGGAAAATTTTGCATGAAAAAACTATTTTTCATCCGATTGGCTTGAAACTCGGTTTGTAAGGACAAAATACGAAATAATTTGAAATGTGATTTTTTAAGTGGGCGGGAAATTGGCGGGAAGTGGGGGGACGAGGGTGGGATGTTGGCGGGATGTGGGTGGGATGTGGGTGGGATGTGGCGGAAGTGGGTGGAATGTGGGCGGGATGTGGGTGGGAGTGGGGGAAATGGGCGGGAAGTGGGCGGGAAGTGGGTGAGATGTTGGTGGGATGGGGGCGAAAGAGGGTGGGAAGTGGGTGGTATGTGGGCGGGAAGTGGACGGCGGAAAGAGGGTGGGAGTGGGTGGGATGTGGGTGGTATGTGGGTGGGATGTGGGTGGTATGTGGGTGGGATGTGGGCCGTAAGTGGGTGGGATGGGGGTGGTATGTGGGCGGGAAATTGGTGATAAGTGAGTGTGCGTTGTTGTACTATTGAAGGTGCAGCGAAGCGTTACGGGTTATTTGCTAGTCTATATATATAAACAAGTGAGAAAGTCGGGCAAGCCCGACTATAACATACTCTGTACCTGGAGTAGAAGCTGAATGCAATGCTGGTGGTGCGCTCATCTCAAAGTTTCTCTCCTCTCACTCCCACTCTCTCTCTCTCTCTCTCTCTTTAAGATTGTGTGGTGTTAGTTGTGAATGGGTGGGAGGGGGCGAGGGCGATATACCTTTTTGCTCATAACTTGAGAACCGCTGATCCGATCTTTATCATTTCTTCGGCAAATCGATATATTTTGCTAATTACTAACTATCTCTAGAAGGTATGAAACGTCTACTTCGAAACTGTAGGAGATAAACGTTTTTTCCGAATTGCGGGGGCGGGAGGGGCGTGGCAAAATTGAAAATAAACTTGATCTGCCTGCAGCATAAGAAACATTTGTCCCAAAGTCAAACCTCTATCTCTTACCACTCCGAGATCTGTTTGTTCATACGGACGGACGGACGGACGGACGGACGGACGGACAGACAGACGACAGACGGACAGACGGACATGGCTATATCGACTCGGCTGTTGATGCTGATCAAGAAAATATACTTTATAGGGTCGGAAATGACTCCTTCTCCCTGTTACATACTTTTGCACAAACTTAATATACTCTATGTACCTTCGGTACAGAGTATAAAAAGTTCAACCTGACTGACTGACTGACTGACTGACTGGTGACCGTCGCACAGCCTAAACCATAAAAGATAGGAAGATGAGATTTTCACATAAATTTTATCTTATGCTGAAAGTGAGTACTAAGAACGGATTTTGAAAAATTCTGTCCGATCAAGTTCAAACTCATTTTCAAAGATCTATATGGAAATTCGACAACAACTGCATTCCAATCTTCCGGAAAATTCACCACGCTGGGTGGAAAGTGGGTGGTCAAGATTGTATGGGTGAAACTTTAGTTGCCAGCGATTAGCGCCAAATTCATTTTCAAAATTACACATAACAAAACATAAGCATAGTACGCGAAATAATTTGACACGTGTTTTCCCGATTTTGGAAAATCCGCACACGAGGAAAATGGCCGGAAAATTCTGAATCCAAAAAAGTATTTATCATACGATTGGCTTGAAACTCGGTTTGTAAGGACAAAATACGAAATAATTTGAAATGTGATTTTTCAATGTCGGAAAAGCCGCCCACGAGGAAAATGGCCGGAAATTTCTGCATGCAAAAACTATTTTTCATCCGATTGGCTTGAAACTCAGATTGTAAGGTCAAATTGAGAATGTATTTTGTTTTTAATTTTCCGATGTTGGAAACATCGCCGGGATATTCATTGTGAAGTGAATGGGATGTGGGTGGCAAGTGGGTGGAATGTGGGTGGGATGTAGGTGGGAAGTGGGTGGGATGGAAATGGGAAAAGCATGGGATGTGGGTGGAATGTGGCGGTAAGTGGGAGGGATGTGGGTGGGATGTAAATGGGAAGTGGGCGGAAAGTGGGTGGGATGTGGGCGGGAAATGTACGGGAAGTGGGTGGGATGTGGGCCTGAAGTGGGTGGTAAGTGAAGGCGCAGCGATGCGTGACGTGCTATTTGCTAGTTAGTTATATTTTTGAACATTAATTAATTACATCAAGATGCATTTGCAGCTGCCCCCGTTCACCAAGCGTTCCTGGCAAGGGCGTAGCCAGGGAGGGGCTAATACTTTTTGCTCCATGGCTATCGTAGAAACGAGAGCGTAAGTTAAAGTCGGCTCTAACCGACTTCGATATACCCGTTACTCATGAAAAAACATGTTTAACAGTGTTCCTGCGTTTCTTAGGTTGACCATCCAAAAAGTATGCAACATTTTTATACCCTGTACCCATTAAAAATGGGTAAAAGGGGATCATGAAGTTGTGCAAATGTATGTAACAGGAAGAAGGAAACATTTCCGACCCTATAAAGTATATATATTCTTGATCAGCATCAACAGCCGAGTCGATTTAGCCATGTCCGTCTGTCCGTCCGTCCGTCCGTCTGTCTGTCCGTATGAATACCTCGATCTCAGAGACTATAAGAGATAGAGATACAAATTTTTGCACGTATATAGGTATAGGCCGAACGCAGATCAAGTTTGTTTCAGATTTGCAAAATGTCCCCCCCTCCCCCCTTAAACCGCAAAAAACTGTCAGAGCCACAAATTTTAGGTTACAACATGGTCGCTTAATATATATTATCTTAGGCCCTTAATCTATCTATTCTGAAACGCACATTGAGATCTGAGCAAAAACACAGAAGTTATTCACGAAACAATTTTGCTTTTTAAGGCATTACGGTTGCTGCTTGCGCACGAGTGTGTGAGGGCGCGTTTATGTGTATGTGTGCGTGTGTGTTTGTTTGTGTGTGTGTGTGTTTGTCAATTGTACAGGGTATTTCGAAGTTGAGCTCCCCGACTGCAACGGTCTTACTTGTTTTATTGTGGGAGGGTGGTAGCGGGGGGCTTGGTTCACTTTTTTGCTCATAACTTAAGAACCGTTAAACCGGTCAACCGATCAACCGATCGGCATATCCGATTCGCCCAGACGGGCAGGGAACAATCAAAAGAAATCTAAAAATAGAACAATCCGTTCACAGCTGCCGAAGGGCAGTTTTCATTTTAATATACCTCAGCATCATGGCCAATTGAGGATCGTTGAGGGCTAAATGTTTGTCTCATGAGTGGTCGAGTGTTCCAATGCTGCTAATTTCCTTTTTATACCCGTTACTCGTAGAGTAAAAAGGGTATACTAAAGTCGTGCAAATGTATGTAACAGGCAGAAGTAATCATTTCCGACCCTATAAAGTATATATATTCTTGATCAGCATCAACAGCCGAGTCGATATAGACATGTCCGTCTGTCCGTCTGCCCGTCCGTCTGTATGAACACCTAGATCTCAGAGATGGTAAGAGATAGAGGTTTGACATGTATGGGACAAATGCTTCTTTTATTTGCACGCAGATCAAGTTTGTTCAAATTTTGGCCACGCCCCCTCCCGCCCCCGCAATTTGGAAAAAACGTTATATCTCCTACAGTTTTGAAGATAGAAGGTTCGTACCTTCTACAGATATTTAGTAATTAGCAAAATGAATCAATTTACCAAAGAAATGACAAAGGATGAACGGTTCTCAAGTTATGAGCAAAAAAGTGAACCAAGCACCCAACCCCCTCCCACCCTAAAAAATGTTGCATACTTTTTGGATGGTCACCCTAGGGAACGCAGGAACACTGTTAAGCATGTTTTCTCATGAGTAACGGGTATATCGAAGTCGGTTAGAGCCGACTTTAACTTACGCTCTCGTTATAATTGTATGTGTCAACATGGTCCGGCACAGCGATAATGTTGTTGGCCATGGAGACTAATGAACAGCTCGGAGGATGAGAAAATGCTCAGATTTGTGAATTTTCAATTTACGCTGAGCCGTGGAGCCGAAATGGCGAAAGAAAGTGCGGAGTGAAATGCTGCGTCGAGAAATGCCAAAAATCAGAGCGAAAATTTCTGCATATGAATGAATCAGAATTCCTAATGCCGATTTTATTTTAATTTTTGTTCTTATAAAATTGTCTAAAAAACGAAATGGCCAAGGTAACTTCGTTTGTGCCGAAGTTTTTATACCCTGGCAAATGTTTTTATATATCAGAGTTTAAGAACACCAGCATTAAAATTAATTTTTCTCAATAAAACCAGGCAGTGTGCAGAAAAATAAGTCTCTGTGCAAAGTTTCAGTTCGATTGCTTTAAAACTGAAATATTAGTTTTCGTAGAAACAGACTGACGGACAGCAGACGGAAGGACACAGCTCAATCGAATCAGCTCATCACCATGTTCAAGAATATATGTAGTTTATGGGATCGAAAATGAATATTTCTTTGCGTTGCAAACTTCTGGGCAAAATTATAATACTCTCAAATTAGGACAATTCTTTCAGCATCCATTTGGTGAGAGAAAATTGAAAGGACACGATTTTAACCTTAAATTTGAACGGAGATATAAATTTGGACTGAGATATAAATTGGGACGGATATATTTATACATATCAACCGGGATTTGAACCCGCAATTTAAAATTGAAAGGCAGAAGGCAGCGAGCCTACCTATATGTACCATCATTAATGCATCTAGAACAGTGGTGCCCAAACACACAACGAAACGCGAAGTAAACGTCATTATGTCAAATATAAGCTACAAACAAACGCACAAATGTGTGCTATTTATAGAGCACACGTATTCTCTCTCTCTCTATGCGTGTGTCGGCTGCGACGCTGGCAGAATTATGACTTCCTATCATATGGGATAGGGCAATTGACATTTGGGAACCACTGATCTAGAAGGATCTAATGCCAGCTCTCACGAGCAATAATATTTATTTCACCATCATCATCTATAATATCAATAAATCTTTGGACGATCTTAGAGACCCTACGAGTTCTAACAACCATAAGCACATCCAGTTTTTCCACAATTAAATTATTGCAAATCAAATAATATATTACTAAAGAAGTCCAAAGTCTTAATCAAATTTTTCAATTGTCTCATCTGAAACAACCAAGTTTAATTACCAACTTCTCATATTACCCTCAGATTTCTTCCGATTTGTTCAACACATCTGCGTATAATTCATACACTCAGCTTGAGTGGGTACCGTTCTTCCCGCTTCCCTCTCTGTATGCAGTCTTCACGCATGTAATGCGAATGATTAAACTGTTACAGCAAACAAAGTACAGCAAAAGACACTGATGAAGTGAGCAACCGAGACGAAAAGGGATGGAAGTCCCCAATTCCCCTCAGGTCGTTGCATGCTGAATGAGTTAATGTTGAAATTTCTGGCAATTGTATCAGTGTACACATCCCTTCTGCCTCTATATGAAACTCTGCCACTGCAGAGTGTCATGAAATATGCAAAGCAACTTTTCATAGGTTGCAGTACGAGCAGCAGCAGCAGCAGATGGCTAGCAACAGCTTCAGATTCAGATACAACTTACACATACAGACGCAGTTACATTTCATCTTCGTCCATTTAGCTGCAAGTGCATTATGGGTGGGAAAATTGTCAAAAGTAGATTTTGTAAAAGAATCCCACAGTCACAGTTTGAGGACCAACATCACGTACGAAAAAACACTTAGGAGTGTATAAAACAAAAATAGTACTTCTAGTATGTAAAGGCCCAATCCTGCATTATTTATAAATTTTTAAGTCATTTCTTACTAACTCCATGAAATGAATGTTTGAAGACTTTTTGATTTGATCATACAATTTAACGGAAATTTGTTGTGTTGTGTGTGTGTCCAAAACATAAACCAAAGTCCTTTCTTTGTTGCAAAAGTATTTTGGTCCCTGCTTCGAATTCGTTCACATACTTTCTAGCCTTTTTCTTTTTTCCTTTGCTGTCTGTGTGTTAAAAGCTGCAGTTTTCTCGCCTTGCATTTTTTCTTGCTTTTGTAAGTCTGTGTCAGTTCTTACACTTGAATGAAATTTCCGGCGACAGCACTAAACAATCATAACAGCAGATACTTTTTCCGTTTTTTACACAAAACATTGCATTCTGTCACTTTTGCTCTTGGCTGCTGTTTGCATTTCTTTCTCCGCACCCCTGCCCCAAACAAAATTTCGAAATCTCAACGCCTGTCAGCTGTCTGTCACCAAAAAATAACAAAATGCATAAAGTGTATAAAAATTAAAGCTAAAAGCCAGCAATTAGCAAGCAGATTTCCCCAGAAACTATCCTATGTAGGTGCACGCACAAATCGATAGTCAAATGAGTTTCCAACATTTCTGTATTTCGTGTGTGTGCAATTAACATTGAGTAGTTGCCCATCAAGTGATAATTACAAACATGCCGGTTCAAATTAGAAAGGACGACAGAGAACGTGACGAGGAAACATGTCCAAATTGATGGAAATGAAGGAAAGACAAAACAATAAACAGCCAATGGTTGAATCGAAGTAGAGTTTAGGATAAGAGAACGTCTTAAATTTGATATGAACCAACTAACTAGCACATTATGGAATTGAGCACTTTTTCAACCCTTTGAAGACTGCCACACAGAATCTGTTAAAAGCCCCTATACTATTCCGAATACGGCCCCAAGGCCTTTACCGTTTCCTCCTTAAGCAAATGACCTCTACAAAACTTTATTAATGAGTGCTGTCCATATGTCTTTAGCATATTCAGTGATTAATAATAATGAAACGTATGCGATTTCACATTCTAAATTCATTCTCAAAAAATTTAAGTTTTATTATGTTTTAGTTTTTGGGACAACTTTGATCTGAAATACAAAAACAGCCGCAGAATCAACAACAACCGATTACCTATCGATTAAAAAACTCGATTGTTCATATCTAATATTTTTGTGTAAATTAATATTTTGGAAGCCTTTAAGTAATGGCACCTAAAGGTAAACTGTACGCTTAAAAATATGACTCTCATTTAAATCAAATAGCAAATTAAGTGAATTTATCAAAGACAAAGATGAAATTACTGTACAGTACAACAGAAATCTATTCCTACTCCACTACCAAAGTGTTAGAACCAAGAAGAAATTTTAAGAAACGATTTAATTTAAATTAATTCTTAATGTTATTCATCGCTCATTTTTTGGAGCTAGATAGATATTTTGTTCATGCGAACACTTCGTAAATTTATCGGCATACTGTAAGACTCAATAAAAGAATATTTGTTTCATTTCATTATCATTCATTATTTTCGTACTTAATAAAAATCTAATAGTCTTAACCCAAGGTTATTTTCGCAATTTAAATCCTAATTCAACAATCTTCTAAAGATCGTTTATACTCAACTTTTAGATGAAACAATTTCATTTTTAAAAATTAAAAAAAAATGACAAAATTAAAATTTATTTAGCAAGGTTGTGATTTATTTTAGTTATTAACATTTTCTGCTTTCTAAAAAACTTATACAATTTTAATTACACAGACCAATATTGTGAGGTGCAGCACTGTTGATTTAATAATATGATAAGTTAATGTTCACTGATTCCAAAATTGGTTTCGGTTAAAGGCCTATACTCAGACAAGATAAATTTTTAGTTTGCGTTGATATTTCACATGAATAGAAACAGTTTTACATAGCTTTGAAATCTGAATTATTATAAAAAGGTATTCTATTCATGTGAAATATCGTAGCAAACTAAAAATTTATCTTATCTGAGTATAGGCCTTTAGCTCCATCAGATTTTATTTCCAGGATGTGGCAGAAAAACAAAAAAAAATTTTAGTTTTTGGCACTCTAGGATTTATGGAGGCCACACTAGGCATAAATTTGTTAGTTTCTGAACTATTTGCGACAAAGTACATATAAAGATGAATTTTTAAAAAATCAAAAGCGCTAGGCCTCCAAAGACAGATATTTTCCGATTTATGGCATTTTTATCTCAATAAATCACCCCTTTTAAACTAGAGCGGTGATTGGATTAATATTTTCGCCATCTGAGCATATAGCCAAACATATGAACTGTGAATAGGCTACATGCTACAACATAGAATTTATCATTTACATTTAAGAATATAACAATTTATGCCGAATGAAGTAGCCTCTTTACAGATCCTATACAGATTAAGAGTGACACACTGAGAAAATAAAACAATTTAAAATCACAAACGAGATAATTAGGATATTCACATTGTTGAGCACATAGGCACTTGGGCAGGTTTGTCTGACTAGTATTAGTATTTGTTCAGAGTAAATTGTTGTTGAAAATGCTTAAACTTTTCCCCAAGTGCCTATGTGCCCTTTAAAGTGAACACCCTAAATGCTAACTTAAGAATATACTCTCAATTTGAATCTTAGTCAATCAATCTTGAATTAAGATCGCTTATACTCGACTTTATATTGAAACAATTTAATTTTTTAAATTAAGTAATAAATGCTTATTATACTCTGTACCGAAGGTACATAGAGTATATTAAGTTTGTGCAAAAGTATGTAACAGGGAGAAGGAATCATTCCCGACTATATAAAGTATATATATTCTTGATCAGCATCAACAGCCGAGTCGATATAGCCATGTCCGTCTGTCCGTCCGTATGAACAAACAGATCTCGGAGATGGTAAGAGATAGAGGTTTGACATGTATGGGACAAATGTTTCTTATAGCTGCAGGCAGATCAAGTTTATTTTCAATTTCTGCCACGCCCCCTCCCGTCCCCGCAATTTGGCAAAAACGTTATATCTCCTACAGTTTTGAAGATAGAAGTTTGGTTCCTTCTACAGATAGTTAGTAATTAGCAAAATGTGAGTTCGAGAGTATATTCACTCGAACAGTTAAGTTTATTTTATTATAATAGTTCTTGTACACTTATTGTTTAGACAATATTAGTATGCTTTTATTTTTGATTATTATTTATATGAGTTGTTTGATGACAACTTTGGCTCCAATAACATTTTTAAAAGTACAGGAAACGATTGAGCGAAACGAGATCTTGCAGCGAATGCCTATTTCGTCATGACCACAGCATACACAAAAAGAATGGCGCGCAACTTGCAGAACTCTTATGGAGACCAAACTCAGTAACGACTCCCTTTCTTTTGTTGACGCTTGCCCAACCGTTTGTGGATTTCGCAGATGACACTTTCACCTGAAACTCAGCTTCAATGCCTTTTCAACGAATCCCAACTTCTGATTCCTTTCTGACTACGAATATAAGACTTAGCTGCACCTTCTAGTAACTGTTTCGCATACACTACAACAAGTCACTCCACTGAACTGTTATCGCGCATCACCAATTCCAACCCATTTTTCAATATCAATCGGTTAGACCCACAAACTTTGAAACGCTGCCTTCTACATCTTTAAGCGTAAACCATGATCGAACTCTTTCGCTCCCTTGTGCAGTAATTGAACCTTCGTCTTCATCATCATCAATTCCGCCTTCTTCTTCTAGTCTATAAAATGTCAATAGTCTACCTTGAACTCAACTTTGCGACCCGCAGTGCTACTCCAACTTGCTAGCTTCTGTCCAGCTCTTCCACACGAAGACCAGTTTCGTTTCTCTCCATCTACAATTTTCATCATAGCAGATTTTTAGACTTTAAACAAACGTACTTTGTTAGATAAAATGTTAGACAAAAAAGATATTTGATGCACTAACCAATATCGCCAAACAATCCCAACCACCTCAATCAGCACAACGTTACTTAACTCCAATCAGCTTCAACTCAGCTCAACTTAGCTCCCAGCTACTGCACTGCCTGTGACACGTTGTTCTTCTGTCTAGTTGCCCAAAAATTTAGCGACGCACAAGCACACCACTGCCGACGCACACAAATGCCCGTTGCTCAAAATAACAGCGAGCTGCAACTCACCACATGAAGACAATCGTTGCAACACCGATCGACACCAGCCTCTTGCTCGCGCCGACTCAGCTCTTCACAACACACAAAGCAACCAGATATGTTCACAGCAACAACCACCAGCCATCTCGCCGCGTAACCGCTTTGACCAGTTTTCGTTAGCGCTGTCTCACTCGACTCGCGCCCAGCTCCTTTGCTTTAATTTTTCTACGCACCGGCTCTTCCGCCTGCGTACCGCAGGATTTGATTCTGCTCTAGAATTTGTCCGCCTCCTTCGCAACTCTTTTCACAGTCTTGAACAAGCACACTTCTTTCGCTGTTCCATGTACAGTTGCCAAGTACAAATTCTCTTTTGCTCTCACACACCAGCGACCAATACACACAACATTTTCTCGAATGTTCGAGACACAACGTTTGCTGGTGGCGTCTCTCTCCGTCTCGCTCGCACTCGTACTGCTATGTGTGCGTTCCAACTACGCACTTTGTTTTTTAATGTTTTTACAACAAATTAGCACACACTTTAATTTGCGAATCACCTCTTTCACACAGCTGCACTTTAGTCTTTTAATTGTAGTCCTTGGGCCATCCCGGACGAGCCCCCAATTGTGAGTTCGAGAGTATATTCATTTCGAACAGTTAAGTTTATTTTATTATAATAGTTCTTGTACACTTATTGTTTCAGACAATATCAGTATGCTTATTATTATTTGATTATTATTTATATGAGTTGTTTGATGACAACTTTGGCTCCAATAACATTTATTAAAAGTACAAAGAGAAACGATGTGAGCGAAACGAGATCTTGCAGCAGAATAACTATTTCGTCATGACGACAGAATACACATAAACTGAATGGCGCTGCCAACTTGCAGAACTTTTAAAGAGAGAGAGACCAAAGTAGAGAGCTAAAACGTGCAGTCACCGCGAGTTGTTCTAGATGGCTCTGCTTGCTTCTGGGATCCCACAAAAATGTATCGATTTGCCGAAATGATAAAGATCCGATCAGCGGTTCTCAAATTATGAGCAAAAAAGTACATCTCCCTCGCCCCACCCTCTCCCACCCATGCACAACTAACACCACACAATCTTAGAGAGAAAGAGTGAGAAAAAAAAGAGAGAGACTTAGAGATGAGCGCAGCACCAGCATTGCATTCAGCTTCGGCGCTGCGAAATAAGGCCCCAATGAAATAAGGCCCCAAAAAAAAATTTTTTGAATGAATTTTTTTGGTCTTATTTCATTTCTCTTATTTTTGCTGATATATGGAAAAAATTCCAATAACGGTTAATTTTCTTATCTGCCTGCGTTTTCTGACTTAGTATTTGATGCATTTTTGTACAGATGTGCAAAAGTACCGTTTTACAATTAGTTCAGTCATAACCTTTTGAGTTTGTTGATCAGTTTAGTGATTTGCATTGAGTAAAGCAGACGTTCAAGTGCGAGATAAAATTATGAAGTGCGAAAAAATTGTTGCATTACGGCGAACTGGAAATTTGTTCTACGTCAAAGAACAGAAAATGCTGTATTTTGACGAGGAAATTATATTGTCTATCTTAAAAAATCTTAGCGCCGCAGACGAAATTTTTTTTATATGAAAACTTTTTATATTATATCAAAAAAATTGTGTCAATCTAAGCGCGATTTTTGTGTAAAAAATTTTCATTATTATCCTCTGTACCGAAGGTACATAGAGTATAATAAGTTTGTGCAAAAGTATGTAACAGGGAGAAGGAATCATTTCCGACTATATATAAAGTATATATATTCTTGATCAGCATCAACAGCCGAGTCGATATAGCCATGTCCGTCTGACCGTCTGTCCGTCCGTCCGTCTGTCCGTCTGTCTGTCCGTCCGTATGAACAAACAGATCTCAGAGATGGTAAGAGATAGAGGTTTGACATGTATGGGGCAAATGTTTCTTATAGCTGCAGGCAGATCAAGTTTATTTTCATTTTTTGCCACGCCCCCTCCCGCCCCCGCAATTCGGAAAAAACGTTATATCTCCTACAATTTTGAAGATAGACGTTTCGTACCTTCTAGAGATAGTTAGTATTTAGCAAAATGTATCGATTGGCCAATGAAATGATAAAGATCGGATCAGCGGTTCTCAAGTTATAAGCAAAAAGGTACATCGCCCTCGCCCCACCCCCTCCCACCCATTCACAACTAACACCACACAATCTTAGAGAGAGAGAGAGAGAGCGAGGGAGAGAGAGAGAGACTTAGAGATGAGCGCAGCACCAGCATTGCATTCAGCTTATACTCCAGGTACAGAGTATGTTATAGTCGGGCTTGACCGACTTTCTTACTTGTTATTTAATGTTATAGGTAGTTTATTTCACTAAAAATCCAAATTAAAAAATATTTTAAAATTTTATTTTAGGTTTTTCCAATAGTTTTTATTTTATTGAATAAATTGAATAAAGCAATAAAATGAACAAAAAAAAATAGAGGCAAGCTAACTTCGGCCCGACCGAAGTTTATATACCCTTGGAGCTTGATATATGCCTGACAGTTTGTATGGCAGCTATACTATATAGTTGTCCGATTTCAAAAAGTTTTGGTGAAATTATGTGAAATCATTGAAACCTTATAAATACGAGTGTTGAAAGCGATAGTATTGAAAACAAAAAAGTTTTTCTCACTAGGACTTTAGGACACTAGGACCTAACTTTTGTATGGCAGCTATACTATATAGTTGTCCGATTTCGATAAACCTTAGTGAAATTATGTGAAATCATTAAAAACTTATAAATACGAGCGTTGAGAGCGATAGCACTAAAAACAAAAAAGTTTTTCTCACAAAAACAAGTTTTTCAACCGATCGTTCCTATGGCAGCTATATGCTATAGTCATCCGATCCGGCCGGTTCCGACAAATGTGCAGCGTATTTGTACCAAAAGACTTCGTGCAAAGTTTGGTTAAGATAGCTTTAAAACTGACGGAGGAGATAGCATAGAAACAGACGGACAGACGGACGGACAGACGGACGGACGGACAGACGGACGGACGGACAGACGGACATGGCTATATCAACTATATATACTTTATGTGGTCGGAGATGCTTCCTTCTGTGCGTTACAAACATCCGGACAATTTTAATATACCCTCTCCAAGGGTATAAAAAAGAATGGAAAAATTGGGGTGTTATTTCATTTTTCAAAATGGGGTATTATTTCATTATGAAATAACTCCCCAAATTTGGGGCCTTATTTAATTTTATCGTTTGGGGACTTATTTCATTGGGGACTTATTGCCTGCAGCCTTCAGCTTCTACTCCGGGTACAGAGTATGTTATAGTCGGGCTTGACCGACTTTCTCACTTGTTTTTTTGTTATTGTTTGTTTTTATAAACATTTTGTTCTTTCTGAAAATCTTATAACTATTATATTAATGTTAATTATAAATCCGCCGAAACTGGACTTGACCTGAGTACCTCGAGTCATTAGACGCTCACTCGGTTATTGGCCGACAGACGATGATTTCTGCCATCTGAGCCGAGATTTCTGCCAGCTGAGTTCTTATACTGCAACTGGCTCCTTCAAAAAATGTACAGATAATAGCCAAGTGAATCGTTATTAACAGCTGTGCTCCGGCTTTCACTTACTCTTGCGATTTCAACAAATTCGTACGAATTTAATTTTAAGTGCTCCCAAACTCGCAACTTTTTGTTATCGATTCTGTTTCGATTCCCAATTCGTTCTGCAACACTTTCCGTGGCAGAAGCAGCTGTATCGACAAACTTATCGGCTATCGCCCTATAGGCTATTTTGCAATTAGGAAAAAAAATTGCTTTAGATAATAGCGTAATCCAAATTGTATGAGAAAGTCCACGAAAACAATTTTAAATAGTCACAGAATATAACATAATTAATTTTTAGGAAGGCAGTTCTTCTCTCTGGTGACATTTCCCATTTACTTTTCATTTCACGGACTTAAACGTCGCCGGTTTTAAATCGGCACATACTTTTGCGATTTAGCGACCAAATTGTAAAATTTTCGCGAAAATTAAAATTTTTAACTGAAGCTTTACAGAAAATCTGTAGAATGGTTGATAAGTTGCGAGATGATATATCTTGTTTTTAAGTTTTGTAAGCTCATTTGACGGTTTTTTAATCTTGTTTTCACAAGATTGCAAGTTTCTCGAATCTTTAAATTTTAGATTGATTTATTTTCTCACTCAAAGTGCATTAATTTAAGAGAGTTCTTCTATCACTCGCTCGACCAATCTTATACTTTGGGCACAAAAATATCTGAAATTTTAGTTTTACATTGTTTTGGGCAAAGCGACAAAGGTTTTCGATACATTAAATTTTTATAAATGAATGAAATTTCTGCTCCAGAAACGTTGAAACTGCAGAAGGCGTTCGGTGAGCATGCTCTATAGAAAACAGAGTTTATGAAAAGAACAAAATGTTAAAGAAGGTCAAGAAAGCATTGAAGACGATACACGGCCATTAAGCGTCACATCAACTGATGAGCTACACGTGAACAAAACAAAAGAATTGGTGCACAAATCGTTGATTGACAGTTCGAGACATTACTCCTACTTTGAGAGCGATGAAATGAATCTACACAAATAAATTAAGATTTCCTTATTTCTAAACAAATTCCAAACTCAACTGGTGCCGACATATGCGCCGCCTTGATTTTAAAGCAGCCCATAGTTCAAGTTTCGTGCTTACAGCCCTAAAAAAGTACATTGCAAGGAAATCGCAAGCAGACTGAGGGAAAAATACTTTGCATATGCTGGGACTGAACCATTTTTATTTTGGTTAATGAGTAAATCAAAAAAAAAAATTTATTTGTCAGAAGTGGGATTCGAACCCACGCCCTCAGAGAGGACCAGAACGCTCAATTTCACACCCATCTATGAAGAGTAAGAGTTTCAAAGCTCTTGAGTCTGGCGCCTTAGACCGCTCGGCCATCCTGACGTGTTGCTGGTTGCGAGCAAATGACTCACGTGGTGCGAGAAAGCTATTTATAGAAAACCGATGAAAGTGTGCGTGAGATAAGAAAACAAAATAGTTCATTCGATGTATTTAAACTCAGTGATTTTCGGTATTGATTTTTTTCAAAAAATTGTCGAAAATGTTTAAAGCGCAAATTATGTTTCAAATTTGGTGTTCTGCCTTAAAGTAATATTGCACGTTTTAAATTATTAGCAGTTCCAGTAAAATATATTAATTCGTCCCTCACTTTTACGGCTATATCGACTCGTCTGTTGATACTAGAGTCGGAAATGTTTCCTTCTGACCGTTACTTACATATTTACCTACCTGTTTTCCATTTCAATAAATAATTCAGAAAGAGCAAAGAGCTGCCAATTTAAGATTATTTTAAACGTTTTTTTATTTTATGATACGTGCTCAATTTGATATCTTTATAACATAATCTTTTAAGTGGTTTCTTGTTCCGGCTATTTTACTTCAACTTCTGCAGCCACTCTTTTCCCTTCTGCTCGTCGTCTTAATGCGTTGACTGTGCAGCAGCTGCAGAAAAAGTGATAACTTTTTGCTTAGATCACACAAGCAAATTGAGTTAGTATCTTGACCTACTCAATGGGGGCGATTTTGTTTGTGATTTGTACCTCTAGGCAAAAACATTTACACAAGCAGAGAGCAAGCGTCAGAGTGCTAAGAGAGCCAAATGAAGGCAAAGAGAAAAACAAAAGTCGATAAAGCAGTTCAGGCAATCAGCAGAGCCAATGCAATGCAATTGCTGATTTGATGTTTCCCAGAAATCGAATCAAAAAAAATAAACAGAAAAAAACACTTTCAATTAAAGTTTTTCCCATAAACATTGTATATTTATTTCCTGCCCCCGTCCCCGCCAACCAAAGCAAAAAAATACTAGAAAAGTTTGTTTATCAAAGTTTGTTTTTCACCTGGGGTGCAATGCACTTTTCGAACAACTAGGCGGATGCATTATATTGCGCATACGCCGCTTATGGTTGGCAACTTCTTTTTTTCTCGCTTTTTTGCAATTTCATAAAACAATTAAAAGCCATTAGAGCTAACAAAAAGTCATGGCAAACATCAGCTACAGCATCTTTAACACAATTCTCCCCTTTATAAGCTTTTTTCATTGTTTTTAGTTGTTGTTTTCCAGGGCAATGGCGTGTCATTTGCATTTTGCCTGGACACAAAATAGTGACAAGAAATGCGTGTATGTGGCAAATGATTTTAGTGTTGTTTTTTGTGGTACACATAAAGTAAACAAGTGGGAGAAAATGCACTATAATATAATGTTTTATGAGAATAAGTTTTAGATTGCGGTTGTTGATGCTAATATGAATGCGTTGTACTTGGGTTTAATGAGGTGTCAGTGTGAAGAATAAAAACGGTTTTGTTAAGATTTATGATAAATCTCATTTTTGGGCACTTTAGCATCTAATATTTAGTATTTTATTAAGACATTGGCATTACCATAATGTAAATTCGTAACGACTTTTGCATTAATTGTGCTAAAAAATGTTGTTTTTCCCTAATGTTTTTAGATCTTGCCTCCGTTGGATATGGTCATAAAATAAATATTGGATATTCAAAACGAGAAGGCTAAGTTTGCTTTATCTGTGCTGAAGTTATTACACACACAGAGAAAACAAAATTGGTTACACGGCGCGTGTAGAAACGTCAAACCTAAACGCTACGTATCTCGCCCTGTTAAATTGCACACGCTGCGTGTAGAATTCAGAAAGCCACACGGGACGTGTGGAAAAGCTACAGGCGACGTGTAGGAATTTAAAATCTGGATGCAAATGTAGAAAAGTGAAACGCTGCGTGGGCAAAGCCAAAGACTACACGAAATTTGAAAATCAGCTTGTTTCCCTTAATAATTCTACATTTTTCATGCCGCAATCTGATTACCACACGGACGTTCAGGTTTTCTACATTGAAATGATACACGCGCGTGTGGAAATTCTAAACGAAACATCAGTACATCAGTACTGAATTCTTCTATTTTTCGTTTAGCACACTGATTGTCACACGTGGCGTGTGGGATTTCTAAATGAACGTTTTGACTTACAAAATCTTAATGCTGCGTGTTAAAAATCTGCACGAATCGTGCGCGAATTTTGTGTTGCCTGTATATAAATAGCGATTGCGTTGAATTAGAACTTGAGAATTACAAGCAAGCAAATATTGGATTGTGCCTTTAGCAGATTCAATACAAGTAATGTCTTAGAGGCCTTGCCTTACACGCGTGACGTGGCGTCTAAGCCATCATTCCAATCGTGTTGCAGTCCAAGGGGTCGGGAGTTCAAATCTACCAGAGTAAGTAAAAAAATATAAATTTGTTAAAAAAAAAAAATTAAAAAGCTACACGAAAATGTAGGATTTCTACACGTTTCGACCGGGATTTTCAACCCATTTATTTTGTGTAGCTATGAAAATATTTTTTGTTTACTTAAGTTTATTTAATAAATGCTCTATCCATATATTTTGTTTTGAATTCAGAGCAAGAATCCATAAAGAGACATACAACCAGTTAGGCTCTGAAAAACGAAGAATAATAAAGAATTGTTATAAAAAACTTTTACGTACTTTGAGGAGATTCGAACTCGGAGCCCTTGGATTGAACACGATGGGAATGCTGAGATAATAACTTTTAAGATTCTAATTGTATTGTGTTGAATACACACAGAGAAATTAAAATTGGCTACACGTCGCGCACAGTAACGTCAATCCTAAAGGAAACGTATTAAGGCCTGCTAAATTTAAAGAACAACTGTATGAAACATGTAGAAATGAAAAATGTAGCATGGACAATAGACCGTACATGCCTTATATGAAAAGTAATTTTTTGTCTAGTTCTTAGCACAACATGGCTCAAAAAATTCTGTATGTTTTATAGAAAATATGTCTAAAATCCAAAATTAGATATATTGAGGTTTGATGGTCTCGAGAAGGCTTTAAAGGTTCAAATTTCCCCTTAATTTTGTTTTTGAGCTGCTAGAAACGTCATAGTAGGCATACAAAAATGTTGTGAAAATTGTAAAATAAAATATTTCAACATGTCGTACAATTGCTGCAGCAACACAACGGACGGCACCAAATCGATGATTATTGCTGATCACGGCATATCCTTATTGCCATCAAACTACACAAATACGTATTGCAAAAGAAAAATATTCATGGCATATTCAACTAAGCACTTGTAGAGTATATAAACATTGTGTTTACTAAAAATTTAGTTTTAGATAAAAAAAAAAATGTTAGGTTTTACCGAGAATTGAACTCGGTTCGCCGGATTCAAATTCCAGAGTGCTTATCACAACACCACTGAACTTGTAATTTAATATGAAATATTTACTTTATTTGTTCGACACTTTTGTAAAAGGTCTCTGTCTACACTGACAATTCAAAGATAAATTAAGGAGAAATTGGAACTTTTAAAGCCCTTTCGAGACCATCAAGCCTCAATATATCTGATTTTGGATTTTTGATCAATTTTCTGTAAAATATACAGAATTTTTTGCGCCATGTTGTGCAAAGATCGTCACATGTTGAAAATCGTATGGAGAAATGTCCGGTCTAATGGACAAATTCAAAGTCGACTCGACATTAAAAAATCAGCTTGTTTTCAAATAACTTTTACATTTTTCATGCAGCCATCTGAATGCAGCACGAACTCTTGAAGCTATCTACATTAACGTTGCAAATTCTAAACGAAAAATGTAGCTCTAAATCAGTACAGAATTCTTATGTATTTAAATAAGCAAGCTGCTTATATAAGGCAAGTAGACTTTTTAAAATTTCACGTTAATTTACAAATGCCGCACGAACAGTGTACACATTTTAGTTGCTTGTGCATAAATTAGGAGAGCAATGAATTCGAACTTGAGAATTACAAACGGGCAAATATTGGTTTTTGCCTTTATGCAGATTCAATTTAAATAATGAGTTAGATGCCTTGCCTTACACGAGCGCCGTGGCGGTAATTTATTTCCTATGTGTGTAGTTGTTGTGAAGTATACTTTTGGAGTTTACGCTTTTACGAGGGCAGGTGAATACCTTAATTATAAAGTGAATTTTCCTGAATTCTGTGATCAATTTAGAAATTGTTTGCGGAATTTAATTTACAAAGAATTTGTTTGAAACCGTCAATATTAAGCTGGCTCAAGGTCTCGTTATGCTTGCGCATAACTCCAAAAAGGAGGAACACAACACACCACAAGGGAAGCTAGTTGGTCGTACAGCTGTTTCAATGGTTACTCTACCATATCATCAGCGACTTTCGCTTACTTGTACTGGTCCCAACATGCCCTACTCCATGCCAGAGAAACAGCGTTGGTTGCCAATACCTTGTGTGTGTGTTTGTTCCCCTGCATGGCTTTGTTGTGATAGTGAGAGAGATTTCCTCCCCGTTTCTAACACAGTAGCCAATAGTTTGACTAAAAAATAGCATTCAAACCGGGGTTTTTTTTTGTTGCTCTAGTTGACACTACACTCAAAAAAAAAAACAGGCAAAATCGCCCTAAAATTTAGAAATTCGCCCTAAAAAAGGGGTCAAAGGCGAGTCGCCTTATTTTTAAGAAAATGCTTTTCTAGATTTCAGGGCAATTTTTCTAAAAAACACTTAGACAATTTTAGGTGTTAGGTCGATTTAAAATTCCTAAGCGGTTATGGCAGAGCTGGCATAAGCTGGAAAATAAATTTTAGGGGGAGGTTGGGTAGAACCGACAACGGACCAACCCGTGTGTGGTTGTGTTTTTGGATCCACCCCGCCCCAACCGTTTGGTTTTTAGGGTTTGTCCCATCCTCCTCCCCCCATCGGCAGCACCACCTCCTCACACCTAACCACTTTTTTCTAAGCTGTAGATAGATATATAATTAATTTAGAAATAAGCGCATTAACAATTTTTTATACTCTGTACCGAAGGTACATAGAGTATATTAAGTTTGTGCAAAAGTATGTAACAGGGAGAAGGAATCATATCCGACATATAAGGTATATATATTCTTTATCAGCATCAACAGCCGAGTCGATATAGCTATGTCCGTCTGTCCGTCTGTCTGTCTGTCCGTCTGTCTGTCTGTCCGTCTGTCTGTCTGTCCGTCTGTCCGTCTGTCCGTCCGTCTGTCCGTCCGAATGAACAAACAGATCTCGGAGATGGTAAGAGATAGAGGTTTGACAAGTATGGAACAAATGTTTCTTATAGCTGCAGGCAGATCAAGTTTATTTTCAACTTTTGCCACTCCCCCTCCCGCCCCCGCAATTCGGAAAAAACGTTTTATCTCCTACAGTTTTGAAAATAGACGTTTTGTACCTTCTAGAGATAGTTAGTAAGTGGCAAAATGTATCGATTCGCCGAAGAAGTGATAAGGATCGGATCAGCGGTTCTCAAGTTATGAGCAAAAAAGTACATCGCCCTCGCCCCACCCCCTCCCACCCATTCACAACTAACACAATCTGAGAGAGAGAGAGAGAGAGAGAGAGAGAGAGAGAGAGAGAGAGAGAGTGAGAGAGACTTTGAGACGAGCGCAGCACCAGCATTGCATTCAGTTTCTACTCCAGGTACAGAGTATGTCACAGTCGGGCTTGACCGACTTTCTCACTTGTTTTTACTTACTTTACTGGGACTTGAACACGGGACCTCTCTCAAATACTGAACACTCGGACGACGCCTTAGCCCACTCGACTATTTGACATAAGTAAAACGTAGCGAGTTAACGCGTGTGGCGTTCTCACGTCTCTCTTTTTTACATTTTTTAAATTTTAGGGCGAATTTCTAGATTAATCTTTCTAAATTTTAGGGTGAGTTTGTGATCAAATTTTTCTAAATTTAAGAAACTTGATTTTCTCAAAATAAGGGCGTTTTACTTACTTTAATGGCGGTCGCTCTATTTTGCTATGCTTTTCTTTTCTTAATTCAAGGGCAAATCTGCCCTAAATTTAAGAAAGATTTTAGGAAAATATCTAGAATAATTACCCTAAATTTAAGAAAAATAAAATTAGTTTCTAAATTTAAGAAATTATTTTCTAGAAAATCTCATCTAAGGGTTATGCTTTCTTAATTTAAGAAAAAAATGTCTATAACCAAAAAATTTTTCTACAATTAAGAAAAAAAATTATTTTATGGCGAATTTCTAAAATGTCGAAAATATTTTTTTTTTGAGTGTATTTCTGTTTAGTTTTTAAGCAACAACGCCGTGCCTGGCGTTCCTTACACAAGTGTGTGCTTTAGTTATGTTATGCGCAAGCATAACGAGACCTCGAGCCAGCTTTAAATTAATGATTTGATTATTTTAAGGTTGTTAAAGCACACACATGTGTATGAATGATGAAAAAATCCAGAATTTGGCAGTGACAGTCATACCGAAAAAGTGAAATGTTGGTGGCTGGAACAAGTGGTTTCTCTCTTATGCATTTAGTGCCAATCTCGGTTGGACCAATGGATTGCGAAAAGTAAAAAGAGATCAATTTCATACGGAACCGAAGTGTTCAATAATCTAAAAAAACATGTATATTCCTTGTCTAAACTCATTTTCAAAAACTTTAACGTGGATAAAGTTTTGGCGAGTAGAACCAGTGTTGAAAATATTTTAGTCTAATCAAAGTTCATAGAAATTGATTTAAGCGGAAATGGCGTAGTAATATTAAATATGATTGTTATAGTTTTTACTGTACGATTTTTCGCTGGGTGCAGATACAAATTTGTGATAAAATTATTCGTAAAAATAGAATGGTCGTTCTTTTTAGCCTTTGGTATGATTTTAAATATTGTCTTCCGATTTCGATCGATCGTTTGCAAAACTGTTTTAAAATATATAATATACCCAAAGGATGAGTTTAAGTCCGTTAACATTGAATTCAAAATGGTATTCCTATTATAACACAAATTTCGATCAATCGGTCTTATCTTAGCTATAAGGTAGGCTTTAATGGTCCACTTTGTGGTCTTTTGATTGACGACGTAGATGCCGTGTTTCTGGCTGTGAATAAAGACCCAAGTACTTTTATCAATTGCTAATGATCAAGGTTTTTTTCTGAATCACGCCGGAGAATGCATAAGTCTGGCGTTGTTGTACATTTGGCCGGTCCCCAAACCGGCAAAATGGAAAAAAAGGAGGTCTCAGTCCCAAAGCTAATATTTGTTGTATAATTAATAATTGTGAAAAAACAAGTTTTTTATTTTAATTTTAAATAGGCACGACAGGGCTTAATAGTTTTGAAAAATATTAATCATACGACACGTTCACCAAATACAAATTTTTACAACGAAGCTATAAGTTCATTTCAATTGCTGTCATTGTTTGAAATTTAAAAAGGGATTTACATTTGTGGAAATAAAATATTTTTCAAAGGGCATAGCAGAATAAGCATACAAAAACTGCCCCCACTCCGATCAGCACCAAATTTAAATATGTTGTAACCATCGATGAGAAACTCACTCTCCTAAATTTGTAGTCTTCTAATGGCTATTGGAGTAGAGTTATGAGGGCGGAAAGGTAAATCGAAAAACTCGTTTATCTTAGGAACCGCTTAACCGGTTTCAATGCGTTAAAAATATGTTCTAAGTGTCCACCATAGAATTCAGAAAATTATTTTTGCACATTTTTATTACCAATTCTTAGGCACAAAAAATATTATTAAAATTTTCAAGTAATTTTTTCGCGGTGTAAATGGATTTCAACTCTTATAGATTTTTGCTGATTTTTTCAATAAGAAATCCTTAACAATGTAAAATTTTTGCACTGTCATCGGGAATCATCTTCATAGTGAATGCCCATAAAACATGTGAACAGTTTTACAAATATATTTTATAATACTGAGCACACTGTAACTACTCACACAGAATTGACAGAAAATTTCCCCTTTTCCCCTTTTTAAGTTAATTTACAGTGTGCCTAATATGTATAAAATATTAATGAAAAATACTAATTTAACGTTTAATAGTATTTCACCATGAGGTACACTTGGGATGTATTTGCAAAAATTATATGTTGTTAGGGACCTCTTGATGAAAAAACCAGCAAAAAACTGTCGGTGTCGCAAAAAAATAACACCGTTAAAGAATTATTTGAAAATTTCAATAATTTTTTTTGGGCCAAAAAATTGGCAATAAAAATGTGCAAAATTTATTTTTTGAATTGTGCTGTGGACACTTACAACATATATTAAACCCATCCAAATCGGTTAAACGGTTCTTAAGATAAGCGACTTTTTATATTTATCTTTCCACCCTCATAACTCTTCTCCAATAGCGATTAGAAGACTACAAATTTAGGAGAGTGAGTTTCTCATCGATGGTTACAACATATTTAATTTTGGTGCTGATCGCAGTGGGGGCAGTTTTTGTATGCTTATTCTGATATGCCCTTTGAATTGTTTATAAATAAAATCATCGCCGACTACTTATAAATGAAAAAATGTGTGATAATAGGCAACACTGCGTATGAGTAATATACAAAAACTTTAGACGCCAGTCGCGCCGGTTAAAAGTCGACTTATTTATGTTTTGTTTTTATTTACGCATATTATACATGAAAAAGTATCAGATAGGGGGGTGAGAGCATGACCTTAAAAATTTCATATTCATGGGGACCGCTTTATTGTACATATGGGTCATTCTTTTATAGACCGAACAGCTAAAAAATTTTTTATTTTTCATTTCAATAAAAAAAAATCCGAAATTAGATCTCGACATGCCCATCAAAACGTAATTTGCGGTTTTGCACAAAAATTTTTTGTTAATTTTATAAACAATTTCAAAAATCGTCAAAAACGAAAAAATGGAAAAAAGGGTTTTTTAAAAACGTGATATCTCAGTATTTGTTTATCGGATAGGTCTTAAGTTGATATCGATTAAAAGATTTTTACTGTATCTTCTTAAATTATAATTTTATAGATTTTTAAATTATTTAATAATATTAAGTAAATGTTGCAAAAAATTATTTATAATTTTTTCAAAGTGTTAACCACCATGATATAGCTTCGAAGGATAAACAGTTTATTGTCCTAAATATAACTTAAATTTTGGTGTTTTCAAAAAGATGGAGACTTTTATAGTTGAAAAGTTATGAATTTTTGAAGTTATAAACAATTAAAAAGATGCCCTTAAATAAAAATTTCTCACGCAGTCAGTTTTAAAGTCATGTGATTGAAACTTGGCAATCGTGCTTTATTTTTATCAAGCTTTTCAAAAATGTTAACATCAGGCGGATCGGATGAGTATATCATATAGCTGCCATACAAATGCTGAATTTAGTAGTGTTATAAATTACTTTGCAAGCTCTGGCAAGCCTAATTCACAACAAAATTCAATTAATCATAGAATTCGTATGGCAGCTATATGATATACTCATCCGATCCGCCTGATGTTAACATTTTTGAAAAGCTAAAAAATAAATATAAAGCACACGTGCCAAGTTTCGATCAAAAAGCTTTGAAACTGACTGCATGGCGAAGCTTTTTTCAAGGGCATCTTTTAATTTGTTTATAACTTCAAAAATTCATAACTTTTAAACTATAAAAGGCTCCATCTTTTTGAAAACACCAAAATTAAAGTTATGTTTAGAACATTTGATGGTACATCCTCAGAAGCTATAACATGATGGTTAACACTGAGAAAAAATTATATGTAATTTTTAGCAACAATTACTTAATATTATTAAATTATTTAAAAATCTATAAAATTATAATTTAAGTGATACAGTGAAATTCTTTCCATCGATATCAACTTAAGACCTGTCCGATAAACCAAACCTGAGATATCACGTTTTTAAAAAACCCTTTTTTCCATTTTTTCGATTTTGACGATTTTTGAAATTGTTTATATAATTAACAAAAAAATTTTGTGCAAAACCGCAAATTACGTTTTGGTGGGCATGTCGAGATCTAATTTCGGATTTTTTTTTATTAAAATTAAAAATAAAAAATTTTTTCGCTGTTCGGTTTATAAAAGAATGACCCATATATAGAATTTCCAAAATACATTTATCATATATTTGAGTAAGTATTTTTAGGCAATTTCTGAATTCGCTTTAAAACATATCTTTGCAGTTCTGCAATGCAAACCTCGGCCTATCACGTTGTAAACAAGGCTCTAAATACTTACTATTTTAACGAATTTTTGAAATTTTTTTGTGCTGATTTGCAAATGTAAAGGCATTTTAAGTGATTTAACTATACCAAAGTTTATATTATTGAACTTATCTAGATTAAGTTGTTCAACCACTTGTTACTCTGGGTGTCTAAATATCAATAATTAACTTTTAATTTTAAAAATCTCTTCACAAGCTCTTTTAAAACTATTCACACATAAATCGCGAATATCCACCATTACTTATACAACGGACTGTTCACTGAATAAAATGGAATATAAATATTTCACTAAAAGAGCTAACAATTGAATATGCCAAAATTGTAAATATACTTTGATATATTTATCCCTGTCACGATTTGCGGTCACATCAATGGCACTCGCAGGCCAAATTGAATATTGCATTGTACCGAAAAGAGAAACAATCCAAATAAATCTGAACCCGCAGAGTTTCCCTTTTAAAAACGTGCAAAACATGCCAATAATAGCAATGAAAAAATACGCAATCAAATTTAATAAAAGCTAAAAAATGCTGGTGCGAGGCGTGTGGGGAGCTGTCAGTTTTGTTAACCGCAACGGGAAATACATGGATTATATATCCGTACAAACTGTTATTTATGACCAGCACAAAAACATAAGAAAAAAACCCGCTTCGAATTGTAAATCAAATTTTACGCTACAAATTAATTGGATTTCATGTGCATTAATGGAAGTGACTTGTCCCCTCGCCCAACTAAATCAGGCGAATTAATGAAGAAAAAATAGAGGCCAGCTAACTTCGGCTCGACCGAAGTTTATATACCCTTGCAGCTTGATACATGCCTGGCAGTTAGTATGGCAGCTATACTATATAGTGGGCCGATTTCGACAAATCTTGTTGAAATTATGTAATATCATTGAAATCTTATAAATACGAGCGTTGGGAGCGATAACATTGAAAACAAAAAAGTTTTTCTCACTAAGACTTTTTTTTAGACCTAACTTTTGTATGGCAGCTATACTATATAGTTGTCCGATTTCGACAAGCCTTTGTGAAATTATGTGAAATCATTAAAAACTTATAAATACGAGCGTTGCTATCGCTCCAATAGCACTAAAAACAAAAAAGTTTTTCTTACTATAACTAGTTTTTCGACCGATCGTTCCTATGACAGCTATATGCTATAGTCATCCAATCCGGCCGGTTCCGACAAATGTGCAGCGTATTTATACCAAAAGACTTTGTGCAAAGTTTGGTTACGATAGCTTTAAAACTGACGGAGGAGATAGCATAGAAACAGACGGACGGACGGACAGACGGACGGACAGTCGGACGGACAGACGGACAGACGGACATGGCTATATCAATTCAGCTCGTCATGCTGATCAAGAATATATATACTTTATGTGGTCGGAGATGCTTCCTTCTATGCGTTACAATCATCCGGACAATTTTAATATACCCTCTCCAAGGGTATAAAAAGTTGTTTTTTGTATGCGACAGCCATAATGAGAGGGCTCTCAATTGGTTTTATCCCCTCGTTAATATACGCCAGGAAATTGTTGAAAAGTGTTTAACTGTTTGGCAACTGGCATCAAAGTATTTTTTAGCGTGGCTGATGAGAGTGATAAATAATTATTTAAGAGGGTATTTGGGAGACTAAAATAGGCGAAGTTTGCTTTTGGATTAAAGCGGTGTAGATAGATAGGTCATGTGTTTGTTCATTGTAATGGTCGCATAGGAAGGTTCGTAATAATTATTTGCAATCATTTCATTATCAGCTGGCATTAATCAAAACAATAATTTATGGTTTTTCTATATATAAGGCTTTTCACGAAATCAGTTAAAATTCAAATTCAAGTTTGGCGCGGTAATCAAGACCCCAACCTATTCGTTACAAGTATTCATACAGGCAAGTGACTCTGATAATAATCAGTAGCAATAACGATTTCGCAAGAGACTAAATGTCAGATCGCTCTCAATTCGGCCATATTGAGGTTCCTCTCAAATAGAAGTTCCGGGGCTCTGTCTTTCTGTTTCAAGAACTCAACCAGAGCAGATGGATTAAGCTCCCACCAGCCACCTAAAGTTTTGCTCACGAGGATTGAACCTTAAGGGTACTGTATACCTTCAGAAAATTTTTTTTTTGATTTTTTTTTATTTGCTTAAACGTTCTATTAGGATCTTATAAACATCCTGCAAAACTTTCAGGCTGATCCGAAACTCAGTTCTAAAGATATAAACAAAAAGAATTATTTTTTCCCACCCTTTTATATGAAAATTTTTTTTACTGACCCTAGTATTTTTAGAAATTGTTTTTTTTTCCCCTTTTTTGGTCAAAAACTTTATAAATATTTATAAAATGTTCGATATTATGGAAAAAAAATTTTTTGAAAAAAAAAATTTTACTTGGAAATTTTTGAAGATTTTATTTTTTACCATGTCTTGACGCACTTTGACTCAAATTTCTGGAGAACCGCTCAACCGATTTTGATAATTTTTTTTTCGGTGAAAGTTAACACCCAAATGCACCAAATCCGACTTATACATTTATTAAATATAATTTTTATTTCATCAAAAACAGATGTCGAATCTTTAAATGCGATTATCTAGGAACCACTTTTTCCAAAATGGTTGCAAAGATTTAAAGAGTACCTGTTGACCGATTTTCGAGTTCTTTCCCTTAAATTACTCCTAATACCCACCATTCTGGTGTGAACTAGGATATTTTTGATCGGTCAACAAATAACGGAGCTAGGACCAATACAGTGTAAAAAAATAGTCGATTTTCGAAATTTTGACTTTGAAACCCCATAACTCCGCCATTTATTGACCGATCCAAAATATCCTAGTTCACACCAGAATTACATTATTTCTTAATAAAACCCCGTCTTCAGTTTTAAATTCAGATCATCCGTTCTCAAAAATTTTTGCAACCATGGGCCTATGCTTTAAATTTTTGGTTAACTTTGAACAGAAATACAACAACAACCGTAGGTACAATAACAACAACATATATTACTAAATTTAGTTTAACCGATTACCTATCCAATGAAAAAAACCGCTTCTTAATACCACTCATAGTTTTTGAGTAATCTATTTTTTTGTAAACCTTTAAAAAATGATGCCTGAAGGTATACAGTACCCTTAACCCAATTTATAATTAATCTGCGAAAAAGTAAACCATCCATGGCCACAGCAGTGTATAAGCTATTGTTTTGAGCTTCATCGGCAAAGGGCTAAACGCCCTGCTTATTACACAAGTTAACACGATTTTTCATCCTCTACAATTTGATGTCATTCCCTATGTAAAATCACGCGCTGAATCCGAATATGGAGCTTAAAAATTTCTCAGTAGAACAGATTTCGAGATAATCCCAATTTACCGGTTTTCGGATTTTTAAAAAAGGACCTCTCACTTAATTTCAAATATCTCAATTATTAAATAACTTATGAACAAGTTCTGTACACCAAATTGAAGCTAATAAAATTATCTTTCAATCGTTTTTATATCATTTTATTGTCAAATTTGTGGTGTAGCTGCTAATTACAAAGATATCGAGAATTTCGTTTCATTTTTATCGAAAATTTGAAAAAACTGTAAATTACACCGTTTTTTTCACCAAGAAACAAATTTTTTTAAATTTCTTTCTCTTTTGGATGATGTAACCTAATGTATAACAATTTCAAAAAGTGTTCATACATCGAAATTTGTTGGAAATTGTAGAAGTTATTAGCATTTATCTAAAAAATGAGCATTTTCAGTTTTACCGTTCAAGGGGTATTAAAAATTTCTATGGTCCGTTTAAGCTCCATATTCGGATTTAGTGCGTGATTTTACATAAGGAATGACATCAAATTGTAGAGGATGAAAAAAAGTTTAATTATTTGTAAACTTGTGTTATTTTTGCTCCGTAAGTAAAATTCATAAAAAACATGCAAGCAAAAGAAGCGAAAATATATATTTATATATCTATACATGTATATACCCAGTGGTTTTTTGTGTGTCGGGTGCTGCCAAAAGCAAAGCATCCGGTGACCCCTTTGGCACAGTACAGTTTGCTAAGGGTAGCCATCGGCGTGGTCGATCAGCACAGCAACGCCAGACGTTCGCATATAAATTGTCAACCAGCCGCCAGGCGGTTTAGGGACTGCCATCGGCCAGGCCATTTACCACTTACCACCCGGCATTCAGCTAAGGGTAACCATTGGACAGACCCGATCGGCACAACAATACCATAGATTATATATAAAATGCCACCCATCCGTCATCGGAACAGCCATCGGCCAGCATATTTTCGGATAACCATCCGGCAGTCAACTACGGGTAACCATCGGACTGACCGATCCGCACAACACTATCAGATCTTATACTTGAAACGGCAGCCATACGCCAAGTGATATGGGTTAACCATCGGAATGGGCATTTGCGTTAACCATCCGGCACCCTGTTAAGGATAACCGTCAGCCAGCCCGATGCGTACAGTGTATACAGAAAATGTAAGACCGCGGTTGTGTAAAAGTTTTTATGAAAAGAAAAACTTTTTATTAGTTGTTCCGATGCGGCGTCGAACCCTCGACCTCCCGCACAGAAGGTGAACACTAGACCGTACATGCCTGAACACACTTCCCGCTGCGCCACACCCGGCCATATTTTTGTTAACCTTCTGCCAATATCTGAAGTTCGCAAATTATATGTCGTTTCCCTTTGTTGAACCCCGAAGATACAAATGGAGACTTTTACTGACTTGGAACCGCCATATAATGGCAGAAAGAAAAATAAGATTTGTTAAAAAAGGCCAACTTTTAAATTTGGCGGGATACTCTTTTTTTCATGTTGATACACCTGCTCTTAACATATGTAACTATGATGACATGATCAGCCACTTTGCAATTATAGTTTCTTTTGGACAGATATCAACATACAATTTTTTTCGTAAGTTTGACGAAGATTCGGGTCATAGCTGATGAAGAAGCATTTGTATATGGTTATGACGCCAAGACCGAAGCACCTTCCCCCCCAATTCAAGCGGCAAGATACTAGTACGGTCAATAACGAATATTTATTGAGGTTATGTGCATTTTGCGTTAAGCATTCGGCACATTGCAGTTTTTGTCCGCCGACAATCGTCTACCCGACTCTGAAGACTCTAAATCAGCAGACGCGTCAGTTACGTTTCCTGATTAAAGATAATTAAAAATATTTGCGTATTATGCACATCATATTTAGGTAAGAGATATTTAAATGATAAGTTTATAAAATATTTCAAATATATATATATAGCACATTTAGTTCGGCTATTGATCTTAGCAACAGTAGCACTGACCTAGAGCATTCGACTCTGAAGCGTACGGTTACGAGTTCAAATCCCAGTAAAGGTATGTTTATAAAAAAAAAAATGTTAAGTAATTTCAACACATTTCAAAGATGTGGTGTTGCGGTGGTTGGTAGAAACAAATGTATATGAAATTTAAGAAAACCAAAATATCTCTTTTTCTTTTGGTCTTTTGGGTGATAAAACCGTTTGGTCGATGTATAGTTTATACCGCCCGCCATAAGGCTTACCTAAACAGCCTGCCGCTCGGTTAGACACTTTTGTCTGTCCGCTGGCGGCAGTGTCCGGATTTGATGACATCCCATATACATAAAATCTGGTATGAGAGCTGGTATGGGGGCCGGCAGCCGGAGCCAGAAACCGGCTGACATTCTCTAGCCGGTTCCGAACTACAGGGTATGAACATATACATATTTGAGCCAACACGGCTTCAGGGCTTAAAAAGTTTTGTTTTACCTTCAAAGGTCTTCCGAACCATATCTCTTGGGAAGAGTCTGGTTAAATCTCAATTTGGATCCCGGTGAGAATCTCACGTTGCCCTACCGCTGTGTGTGTGCAGAGGGTACAAGGAGAGTACGTCTCCCAGACCGGAGAGGCTTCTGTGGGAGCGCAGAGAGTTTGGAGACAGTGGCCAGCGAGAATAAACAGCGAAAATAGGAGCAGGGCCAAACGAAAACTCAGTGGCTTTGGTTAGAAACGTGAAACCCTACGAAATTTTCAACAATTATACAAAAGTGTCGCCGGTCCAGAGAAGCAAAATCATTAAATTCCTCCTAGCCTCCAAATAAGCATTGATTAAGAAAATACCAACGGGAACCATATGTTTATCAGTGTGGCTTTTAAACGAAGCAAAATTGTTAAGAATTCACAAAGAAAAGAAAATTCAACAACAACGAAAAAGGCAAAATAAATTCTGTGCGAAAACAATGTACATGTCAGTGATCGTACATACGGGTGTGTAAATCGACCAAGTAAGGTTGTGTCAGTGATTGTCAAAGGGATTTTGTTCTTGGCTAAATTCTTCCTGTATTTTTCTTATCTGAAAAGATTGTCATTGCGCATTTACGTTCCATACCATTAAAAGGGCTTATGACGGAAATTAAGCCCATAAATTTAGCATCATGTTTCACATCAATGCCTTGTGAGTGTTACCGACACTCACACCTTATTTTTATAAAAGAACAAACAGGGTCAATAAGTTTAGGTAAAATGCTTTCCTTAGTGTACTGTTAGTTGATTTGTATTTGATTGTTCATCTTTTGGAATATGGTGATTTATTAAGCTTATCAGACTCTCTAGTAATAGTGTAATATGATACCTTTGGAACAGAGTGTAATTATTCGTGTAAATTTTGGAACTCTGCGGAAGGACTTACATATGAAATGGTCGGCATTCTGGAAAAATTTGTAACTTAAGTTCTGAAGAGGAAAAGGTTTTAATGAGGTGAAATCAAAAGATTAACAAGACTAAAAAAATGAGAAACTATGCATGTACATTAGAGCGGTCCCCATGTATATGGAATTTTTAAGGTCATGCTCTCACCGCCCTATCTGATACTTTTTCATGTATAATTAGCGTAAGTAAAAACAAAAGATAGAAAAGTCGAGTTTTAACCGGCGCGACTGGCGTCAAAAGTTTTTGTATATAACTCATACGCAGTGTTGCCTATTATCACACATTTTTTTTCACTTATAAGTGGTCGGCGATGATTTTATTTATAAACTATTCTTTGGAAAATATTTTATTTCCTCAAATGTAAATCCCTTTTTAAATTTCAAACAATGACAGCAATTGAAATGAACTTATAACTTCGTTGTAAAAATTTGTATTTGGTGAACGTGTCGTATGATTAATATTTTTCAAAACTTTGAGGCCCTGTCGTGCCTATTTAAAATTAAAATAAAAATTTTGTTTCACATTTATTACTTATACAACAAATATTAGCTTTGGGAATGCTGAGACCTCCTTTTTTCCATTTTGCCGGTTTGGAGACCGGCCTAATGTACATGTGTTTTGCCGTTGATATAAACTTTACTTAGCTTGATGGATAGTCACGATTAGTGAAAATAAATAACGATTACACTATGTCACAAAATTTGAAAATTTTTTGTATCCCGCACTTTTAGCAATTGATTCTAATGTAAAATGTCACGCTGAATTCAAATCTGCTCTCAGATATGTCAAAAGTAGAACGGTTTTTGAGATGTCGCGAAATTTTCGATTTTAGTGTTTTGAAAAAAGGTAGGTCTACTAAAATGCCATTTTCTCTGATTTTAGTCCACCGATATGTATAAACTGTAACAAAAATAACAGATAATAAAATTATTTCTTAAAGAAACGACAGTTGTTGTAAATCCAACCATAAATGACGAAGTTATGGCACTTCAAAGTTGGATTTTTGAAAAATTTTTGTTAATTTTTAATTTTTTGCTGACTTTTATTGAGTTTTTTTCAATCTTACCATTAAAATTGCTCAGGTCTCAGATATTGACAGGATTGGGTAATCTTTAGCGAGCATTTTTTGCCCTTGGTCATCAAAATCGGATGAAAAATAAACGCTATATTCACAATTAAGTAAACATACCTCTGTTTGAGAGTATTTTTTGGTAGTTTTTTTCAGTATAAAAATCACATCTTAGCAAGCCAAATAAGAATAAACGTTGAGCATTAGGAGTTTGTATTGCAGTTCAAGGTTGGATAAAAGTACTCAAATGATGTAGACCGCTTTTGTTTTTTGTGCAGACTGTGTGTTTCTCGCAAGAAGAACCAGCAATAGTCTCCCATCATTGCCGGATCCCACTTGCCTTGGTAGCGAAACTCCATCTGCTGCATTTGCTGATGGAAGCGTTCGCCATGCTCGTCGCTTTCGTCGCCTAGGTTGGGAAAAATCCAAATGGGAGTGCAAAAAGTGAATTTTTAAGGACATATTTACACCTTTAAAAATAAAAAAAAATAAAATTGGTAAATATAAAAACTCGATGAAAAACAGACTAAGATTATACCAATTTTTTTTGTAGTTTTCCAATAAATCATCAACAATTTCTTTATAGTCCTCACTTCTTTTCCTTCCCAGAAAACTAGACACTACTGCGCAAAATGATTCCCATGCTTTTGCCTCGTCTGCTGATAGTGCCGAGTAAAATTCTCTGTCGCTCATTAGCTTTTTGATTTGCGGACCCACAAATACGCCTTCTTTAATTTTGACGTCAGAAAGTTGTGCGAATCGTCGTTTTAAAAATTCAAATGCCGCAAAATTTTCATTTTTATGGAGAGCCTTAACGAATTTTTTAAAGAGACCAAGCTTAATATGCAACGGAGGGAGAATAATTTTGTCCTTTTGAACTAGGGGCGGAAATTTTAAGTTATCTTCTCCGACTACAAAATCGGCCCTTCCATCCCAGTCTTTACGCAAGTAATGTTCACTGCGATCTCGGCTGTCCCATCTGCATAAAAACAGCCATGATTTGTCCATCCTTGTTGCAAGCCTGTTACCATTGCTCAACTTTCAGATCGGCACAGTTTTTCCACCGGTGAACTGCAATACAAACTCCTAATGATCAACGTTTATTCTTATTTGGCTTGCTAAGATGCGATTTTTATACTGAAAAAAACTACCAAAAAATACTCTCAAACAGAGGTATGTTTACTTAATTGTGAATATAGCGTTTATTTTTCATCCGATTTTGATGACCAAGGGCAAAAAATGCTCGCTAAAGATTACCCAATCCTGTCAATATCTGAGACCTGAGCAATTTTAATGGTAAGATTGAAAAAAACTCAATAAAATCAGCAAAATATTAAAAATTATCAAAAATTTTTCAAAAATCCAACTTTGAAGTGCCATAACTTCGTCATTTATGGTTGGATTTACAACAACTGTCGTTTTTTTAAGGAATAATTTTATTATCTTTTATTTTTGTTACAGTTTATACATATCGGTGGACTAAAATCAGAGAAAATGGCATTTTAGTAGACCTACCTTTTTTCAAAACACTAAAATTGAAAATTTCGCGATATCTCAAAAACCGTTCTACTTTTGACATATCTGAGAGCAGATTTAAATTCAGCGTGAAATTTTACATAAGGATCAACTATTTAGAAGACGGGTTCAAAAAATTGTTGCACAGTGTTATCAGACATAACAAATATTTGCGAAGTAGTAGTACTTAGTAGAATTATATTATTTTTAAATTGTTGCGTAATATTAACATGATCTGTCTCAGAGGTAAAGCTACGATAGTTTTGTAACAGTACTATCGTTGTTAAGCAAAAAAGCCATACTAAAACGAGAGCGTAAGTTAAAGTCGGCTCTAACCGACTTCGATATACCCGTTACTCAAAAAAAAAATTGTTTAACAGTGTTCCTGCGTTCCTTAGGGTGACCATCCAAAAACAATGCAACATTTTTTTAGGGTGGGAGGGGGGGTAGCGAGGTGCTTGGTTCACTTTTTTGCTCATAACTTGAGAAACGTTCATCCGATGTTTATCATTCGCCACGCCCGCTCCCGCCCCGTAATTTGGAAAAAAACGTTATATCTCCTACAGTATATAGTCTATGATATTTGGTTCTCCCACAACACGCATTTAAAATTCACCTTTCGAACTCGATTTCAAGGAACTCATAAAATAGGGCATTTTATTGTATGTTCGCCATCGTTTTTAATGAATATGAAACTTTTATGCGGATATGTAGCGATTGGAACTTTGACTATTCTTAGTTCATTAGTATAAATAAAATTTTCATAAAAAAATTTAATAATTTTTTTTAATTTTTGATTGTTTACTTTCTTGATATTTGGGAGTGGATTAAATTTGAAAATTATTTTCTATAAATAACCATGGAAAATTAAGCAGGAACACTCAGAGAAAAAATAGAGAATTTCACTCTTGAATCAAGAGCATTCGTTCTCAAAAGTAGGGTAAGAGTGAAAATTCTTGATCCAAGAGTGAATTTTTGATCCCGACATTCTTGACTCAAGAGTTTCAGTACTTGATCCAAGTACAAATATTTCTCAAAATAAAAGACTAAAAATAATAATTGAAGGGCGTGGGGGTTTGGGTGTGAAAGACACGACCAAGACCCCGGGACAACCCGTCAGACCGACGTGGTGTTTGTTTGCTCCGCGCTGCTCGCCACTCACCATCATCAGCCAGCCACCCCACCCACTTTTTTATACCCTTGGAGAGGGTATATTAAAATTGTCCGGATGTTTGTAACGCACAGAAGGAAGCATCTCCGACCACATAAGGTATATTTATTTTTGATCAGCATGACGAGCTGAGTTGATATAGCCATGTCCGTCTGTCCGTCCGTCTGTCCGTCTGTTTCTATGCTGTCTCCTCCGTCAGTTTTAAAGCTCCCTTAACCAAACTTTGCACGAAGTCTTTTGGTATAAATACGCTGCACATTTGTCGGAACCGGCCGGATCGGATGACTATAGCATATAGCTGCCATAGGAACGATCGGTTGAAAAACTAGCTTTAGTGAGAAAAACTTTTTTGTTTTCAATGTTATCGCTCCCAACGCTCGTATTTATAAGTTTTCAATGATTTTACATAATTTCAACAAGATTTGTCGAAATCGGACCACGATATAGTATAGCTGCCATACAAACTGTCAGGCACATATCAAGCTCCAAGGGTATATAAACTTCGGTCGAGCCGAAGTTAGCTGGCCTCTATTTTTTTATTTAATTTTCAACCTTGAGTTTTTCTAACAATGTGTCCAACTCTGTTAAATGATACTAAACTGTTTTACATTCTCATCTTTTTATACCCTTGGAGAGGGTATATTAAAATTGTCCGGATGTTTGTAACTCATAGAAGGAAGCATCTCCGACCACATAAAGTATATAAATTCTTGATCAGCATGACGAGCTGAGTTGATAATGCCATGTCCGTCTGTCCGTCCGTCCGTCTGTCCGGACCACTATATAGTATAGCTTCCATACAAACTGTCAGGCATATATCAAGCTCCAATTTCGGTCGAGCCGAAGTTAGCTGGCCTGTATTTTTATACATTGGGATCGTACACTTCAAATTTTTGGTCAAAATTCATGATATTTTCAAAATACCAATCAATCATAAGTGACTGTATTAAACACACTTTTTCATATCCCTAAGCCCTTATATACACAATACTAAGTGCATCTCTATGATTCTTCTATGATTTAATCTAGCTCTCTAAACGATGCATAAATCATTGTCTTAACTCTCCCATTACCCACCCTATTTGTGCCAGATAAATATCCAACAATAAAATGCAAGCCACCAAACAGTTGCCATATTTTTCTCGACCTTTTCACTTTTCCTTCCATTTTTTTTCCTGTCTCTTCACCTTGTGCATATTGTGTGCAATATTAAAAGAAAGCCAAAGGCGGCGACAGCAACAAAAAACAACCACAATAAAAAGGCAAACAAAGTGTAGACCGAGTCTGGAATTTCAATAACCCACAGCTTTGGTAATATAAGAATATTGAAAATTAAATTCTGGAATATTATTAAAAATCAAGACAAGCCCTGCCACTGAAAGGAGAATCGCAAAGAAAATCAAATGCAAATTTATTTAACACAAAAACACCACACAAAAGAAAAATGAAACATTAATGTAACATTTCCCAGGGCTCAAGGCCTTTCATTCATTGTTTGCCTGATTGGATTTCCGACCTTAATTTCGCTTCATTTTTTGGTTGCTGCGCTTGCAATTAAGCGTCAAGTCGTAAGTTTGCACTTCAAAAGGCTGCAATTGTTTAAACTTTCGCCCTAACCAGAAATGTGCTTTTAAATAGTTTTTTCCATTCCATTTTCTATTTCGAGTTCACTTTACTGGCGCCTTTCAATTCAAATTGAATTTGAATTTGGTCAATATTCATTCATAAAATCAGTGGAAGGAACTTTTCAACTTTTCTGCGGCTTTCAGCACGAAAGTTTTTATTGGCCTGCCCCCTTTGGTTCTTGCCTCGTTTGTGGTTTTGTTGAACTTGCAAATGAAAATAGTTTTCTCTCTCGACGAAATGAAACTAAACAGCATTCAGGGTCAAATATTTAGCAAAATGCGGTACATGTTGTTCAAGAAAATTATAGAAGCCAACCAAAAACTTTGCCATTTTTCCAGTTCATCTGACTTTATGGGTGAAAATTAGAGTATGCAACAAACTGTGCAGCACGCTGAAATGCAAAAGCCAAATAGAGCCACGAAATTTAAATTTGTTTATTCTTAGAGTTTCTACTGTGAGAGTAGAATGCGTTCAACTGGGTCATGTAGTCAATTTTGAAGTAAAGCTAAATTCACTGTTGCAGAGGATACTAGGCTGCTGTCCGAAGGAGAAAGAAGTTGTAATAGTTATGAAAGGGGATAAGAAGAAAGGCAAGAGGCAAAAACTTATTTATTCAACTAGAGAGGCCAAGATTACTTTGGCTTTGAAAAACATTTAGAAGTC
The DNA here is from genome assembly GCA_018904275.1 of Lordiphosa clarofinis. Classification (NCBI taxonomy): domain Eukaryota; kingdom Metazoa; phylum Arthropoda; class Insecta; order Diptera; family Drosophilidae; genus Lordiphosa; species Lordiphosa clarofinis. Next base: position 798,112 of record JAEIGQ010000003.1, read on the forward strand.
ATCAGATGGAGTAGAACGTCAGCACAACAAAACTAATGTTATCTGAATATGTAGTCCATTTACCAACGCTTGAACCGTTAAGAAGTAATGATTGTTTTCACATTAACTCAACGAGTGTTTGCACTCTCTCTATCAGCGCTATCAGCAATAAGTCTTCAGGCAACTCGGTCATGCAACGCAAATAATATGCATATAGTATGGTCGGACTTAAGTATACCCATTTTACTATACGAGTAACGGGTATAAAAATGTATAGCGTAAAAGGGCCAAAAATTGCCTTAAAATTTAGGAAAAATTACCTTAAAGACGCCAAGGCAATGCGGTCCTTATTTTTAGGACATACCTACCCTAAATACTACAAATGTACTCTATATGTACTCTGCTTTAAAATTAAATTGCCAAAATTATGGTTTATTCGGATGGGTCCCAGAAATCTTTAGAGTTTTTCGTATAAACGTTAGCGTTTCGTTTCAAAGCTGTTTAAATTTATATGTTAAGGGGCACAAATATAACCGCCTACTATTTAGATTAGATTCCGAAAGTTGAGCGATTTGAATCCGCCTGCTAAAAGCCATGTAGATTTAATGAGAACGGTTTTCCTTCCACATAAACTAAATAGTGGGCGGTCTTATTCTTGTCACTGCGTAAATAAAATAGTTCATGTTTAGTTTGAATATTTTTATACTCTGTACCAAAGGTACATAGAGTACATTAAGTTTGTGCGAAAGTATGTAACGGGGAAAAAATCATTTCCGACCATATTAAATATATATATTCTTGATCAGCTTCAATAGCCGAGTCGATATAGACTTGTCCGTCTGTCTGTATGAACACTTAGATCTCAGAGACTATAAGAGCCAGAGCTACCAAACTTGACATGTAGTCTCTTTTGTCTGCACGCAGATCAAGTTAGTTTCAAATTTGGCCACGCGAAGTCGGTTATAGCCGACTTAAACATACGCTCTCGTTTTAATATGGTTACAGCTATCGGGTTGAAATCTGTTATAGGAGGTTAATTTTCAACAGTTGTCCTCAACGCAGAAAAGAATTATTGGATTTTCTATTTTCAATTATTCCAGGTATTCATATCACAGGCATGGGGGCTCAAAAAAGTGCATGACCATGGTCATGTTGAGAACAATCTTGTCATGAATAGTTTTCAAAATTGCTTTATTCGAAAATGCAACGGTCATAAAATACCGATTTCCATTCGATGATTGCATCCAAATCAATTCATGGGATAATAAAAAGTTGATAAATTATATGCATATAATGTCCGAAGCATAGAGTTTTAGGAAATGGGTCCTAGACTTAAGGCTTACCATAGCCTAAAATTGTTTGCCTAAATGTTGACGTTTTAGTCCAGATTTGATCTGTTAAAATTTAATTATAGTCCATTTATATACCCTTTTCCCATTACAAATGTCTGTTTTTATGAACCCGTCGATCTCAGAGACTGTAATTGATGGAGCCACAAGTTTTAACATCTACACTCAGAGAAAAAATAGAGAATTTCACTCTTGAATCAAGAGCATTCGTTCTCAAAAGTAGGGTAAGAGTGAAAATTCTTGATCCAAGAGTGAATTTTTGATCCCGACATTCTTGACTCAAGAGTTTCAGTACTTGATCCAAGTACAAATAATTCTCAAATTCTCTGTCCGTCCGTCCGTCTGTCCGTCCGTCGTATTTATAAGTTTTTAATGGTTTCACATAATTTCACCAAGCCATGTCGTAATCGGACAACTATTTAGTATAGCTGCCATACAAACTGTCAGGCACATATCAAGCTCCAAGGGTATATAAACTTCGGTCGAGCCGAAGTTAGCTGGCCTCTATTTTTTTATTTTTATTTCAGTTTATTTTTTAATGTGGTGTTTTAAAATTTTGTATTATAAATATTATACAGACGTTTAATCACTTACTTTTGACCAATCTTAATGTTCAACTTTAACATAATTATCTGCTGGCCACGGTCAAATGACAATGACAAACGGCCAACGTTATTCTCTCAAAGTTTGCCTTTCCTCACTCCCCTTGCCTATAGAACCACATTGAGAATGAATTTGTCTCGATTCCAAGAGCGAAATTCTTGAAAATTCAAGTGCGACTAGATTTTTTTTTCAGGAGCGTTTGTACTCAAATTATTCGTTCTAGATTTTTATGAGTGTATGTAGGAGTATACTATACCCACATCGAGTTTGTTTCAGATTTGAAAAATTCCACATTCTCCATCATTTAGCAGCGAAAAACTCTCACTCTCTATGTGTAAACGCATTTATCTCACAGGCTATAAGAGGTAGAGCCACAAATTTTTGCATTTATGTAGGTGTATACCGTACCCAGATCAAGTTTGCTCCAGATTTGGCAAAATCCTCCTCCTCCTTATTCTTCTAACCGCGAGAAACTGTGACTTAATATATATTAAGTTAGGCCCAATATGTTTCTATTCTGTATACCACAATGAGATCCGAGCAAAACCACCGAAGATAGACAAGTGCGCCTGCCCATATGAAATAAATTTCAAAATTAAAGGAATGAAAGGAAGGAAAGCTGTAGGAACCATATTACTTTGGACAGGATATTTTGCTGTCGGGGCACTCGACCGCAACACTCTTACTTGTTTTGAGATGTTTTTATATACTTAGCACAAAGGTACTCGAGAATAAAGTACGTTTGTGTATTTGGATGCACTGCAAATGCATTAACCGTATTGCCCTTAACCGTATTTGAAAACATTTTAACGTTCTTGACTGGTGGTCAGAATCCTCCACAAAGTTCTTACTGTTATGTTAGATTTCAAAAGTCGTACTTTTTATTCCACTACGCAGGTTAGATTGAAACGCCTCTTTTCAGTCGTAAAATTTATAACAAATCTAATTAATTGCATGGACTCATGTAAAGACCAATATAATCTCTAAGATGCCGAACGGCCATACATTGATTTTGCAGTATGCAGCTATTTTTTTGGTGGCGACGAAAATCGCACTCCCTCCGCTCGCACAAAGTTCAGAGCGTGAATATCTAAAACAAGAATGCACTTGCTTTTGTGAGTAAACACAACGAATACGTGAAGCACACATACTGTCGTCGGCTGTAGCTGTATGCGTACAAGAGAGCGACTGGCTTTAAAGCAGACCCGTCCACCTAAGGCTCGCACGAGCCGAAGTCTGTCGTATTTTTAAGCAAACGCGAGCCTAAGTTATGGTTGTGTGAATCGGTGAGCACTGCCTAACAAGTAAAATGCGTGTTGTCTGGAGAGAGCTCTCTTGCTTACTAACACAAGCTCACTTTTTTTCCTCTCCATTTGGCCGCCTCTGCTTTAAAGGGCTCTCTTTCTGTCTTTTGAACGCAATATAAAGAGAGCCTGGAGCCAGCTCTAGAACCAGCACGAAAAAATCGTGATCGAAACCGATATGTACCGATTTGCCAAAGAAATGATCACTAATTTTTCGTGCAGAAGACATAAATTAAAATGATAACCTTTCAATAAACTTTTGTTATTTCGAGCAAAAAATGTTTTTAAAACATAAATAAAATTGTATGAGATTTTTAGAAAAACGGGCCTTATTTCACTCCAAAAAGTGGAATAACGCCGGCGGGTGTTATTTCTGATATCAGAGGCGTTATTTCACTATTGAAAATGAAACAAGGCCCGTGGGCGTGATTTCACTTTTTGGACCCACGTGCGTTATTTCACTGGGCGCTATTTCACAGGGCGTTATTTCATGCACCCGAATTTCCTACGATAAAAACTAATGTTGTTGCTAAGTATTCTGTGATAAATTGCACCAAATGTGTCAGGCAGATTCGTAAAATAACACTTTATTATACATTTGAAAAGTGTATTATAATTTTGCCCAGAAGTTTTTCACGCATAGAAGGAATCATCTCCGACCACATAAAGTATATATATTCTTGATCAGCATTACAAGCTGATCCGATTAAGCTGTGTCCGTCCGTCCGTCTGTCTGTTCATCCTTCCGTCTGTCCGTCCGTCAGTTTTAAAGCTATCTTAACCAAACTTTGGACGAAATCTTTGGGTACAAATACCCAGCACATTTGTCGGAACCGGCCGGATCGGAAGATCATAGCATATAGCTTCAATATGAACGATCGATCGAAAAAGTAGTCTCAGTGAAGAAGTGTGAGAAACTTTTTTGTCTTTTAAGCAATCGTCTCCAACACATAGCAGCTATCTGGGAGAACAGAAATCGGCCCTTCATGTCAGACCTTGTGTCCCTATCTCAAAAATATTTAGGACTTATGATGGCAACTGGCTGACCTTCAAGGAACAGCTCCTAAGTCCGCACAGACAACGGTGTGCAGCTGATCTGGGCGTCTTTGCGTAAGCGGTGCAATTAAAACGGCATCGACCGAAGTTTGGCTCAAACCATATTGGAAGGTGAGAAGCAAATCCATATTGACCACCAAAATTACTGCTGAGCACAATTCTTAACGTGGTTCGCTTCTGTGAAGTTCTAGATTATAGACAATGAAATCTGAATAATGTTCAAATAAATGGTAATCTCAAAATTCACTGATCGAATTGATAAGATAATAGAATGGAATGAAATAAACCCACAATGGAAAAGCTTTTCCTATTTTCCGTCTCTCATCCTCATGGTAATCACCTAAAAGGCGTCTGCTTAAGGCAAATCCACCCATGGATACACATATGTATGTACGATGTGTTCCTGAGTATGTAGGTGTACTTCGCTCACACTTGGCGTAGAGTTGGCAACTTTACCTTGTTGCTTCGGTTAAGCCTGACGGTGCCCAGCCTTTGGGTCTTATGCAAATTGTTTCAGCTTAAAGCGGTAGCTGTTGACAACCCCGACGCCTCCGACTTGGAGCCATATTGACTTATGTGCCACTTTATTTTTATGGTTTTTCCTCTGTGGCTGCTTGGCTATTTGCATAGAGCATAAATTTTCGTTTGGCATACTTGGGGGCAAGAAAAGTGTGTGCCATCTATAGATGTTTAAAACGCCTTAAATTCAATTGAAGCCACAAAAAACTTACGAACTTTCTTGGCACACAATTGAGTTTGCCTTAAATTCTTCCAGAGAATTGTTTGCCTTTCTTGGGGTAATTCCATCAGGGTCCACAAATGTTTAAGCCCGAGGCAGCCACTTCAATATGGCAAACTTATTTCCAATTGCACTCATCACCGCATCATCGCATGATTTTAATCTCCTGGCAAAGGAGCAGCGCTACGCAACGCATCATCAGCATCCTTGATGAGCATTAAAAACCGCACGCTTTCACATATTCCATTTTCTCATTTTCCAGCCAGCCAATGCCACCCGCCAATCACTTGTGCAATGCCAATGGAGTGTATTAACGGCAGAAGACAGAGATGTGAGGTATCCCTTCGCAATTCTTCCAGCGCAATTTATTGTAATGCCATGAAGCGATTTTTTGTTGTTTTCATTTTTTTCAATAATCACTGCACTTAATTACGAGCAGGCTATTAATTGAATTAGAAGTGCACACCCACACAATGACAAAAACAGGAGGCAAAAGTAGAAGAGAAGAGAAAGCAGAGGAATGCATGGAGAAATGCGCACAATACAGGAGAGAATTTTCAGGTTGCCATGGAAAGCAAAGTTTATGAGAATGTGTGTGGGCGTGGCACTGCCCCCGTACCTTTTATAAATAAGCAAGGAGTCAAGCCATCAGCCGGCTGTGTCGTCCAGCTGGGTTTGTATTTCGTGTTGTTGCCTTGCTACACTTCACTGGCTGCTGCGGGCGTTTTCTGATGCGATAATCGCTTCATTCATGAGACTTAAGCCTTAAAGCTGGCCACGCAAGAAAAAAATGGGGAATATCAGGTGATTTGTATATGCATATGTGGGCCCAATATCAACATTTATTCATGACTAAAGCTGATGATATGAATTTTCGGCTTGGGTGGAGCGAAGAAAAAACGAGAAGGCCAAGCTAACTTCGTCTTTGCCGAAGTTTAAATACCCTTGCAAATGTTTTAAGGGTACTGTATACCTTCAGAAAATTTTTTTTGGATTGTTTTTTTAATTGCTTAAACGTTCTATTAGGATCTTATAAACATCCTGCAAAACTTTCAAGCTGATCCGAAACACAGTTTTAAAGATATAAACAAAAACAATTATTTTTTCCGAACCTTTTATATGAAAATTGTTTTTATCGATCCTCGTATTTTTAGAAATTCGTATTTTTATACTCTGTACCGAAGGTACATAGAGTATATTAAGTTTGTGCAAAAGTATGTAACAGGGAGAAGGAGTCATTTCCGACCCTATAAAGTATATATATTCTTGATCAGCATCAACAGCCGAGTCGATATAGCCATGTCCGTCTGTCCGTCTGTCCGTCTGTCCGTCTGTCTGTCCGTCCGTCCGTCCGTCCGTCCGTATGAACAAACAGATCTCGGAGATGGTAAGAGATAGAGGTTTGACTTGTATGGGACAAATGTTTCTTATAGCTGCAGGCAGATCAAGTTTATTTTCAATTTTTGCCACGCCCCCTCCCGCCCCCGCAATTCGGAAAAAACGTTATATCTCCTACAGTTTTGAAGATAGACGTTTCATACTTTCTAGAGATAGTTAGTAATTAGCAAAATATATCGATTTGCCGAAGAAATGATAAAGATCGGATCAGCGGTTCTCAAGTTATGAGCAAAAAAGTATATCGCCCTCGCCCCACCCCCTCCCACCCATTCACAACTAACACCACACAATCTTAAGGAGAGAGAGAGAGAGAGCGGGAGTGAGAGTGAGAGGAGAGAAAGAGAGAGAAACTTTGAGATGAGCGCACCACCAGCATTGCATTCAGCTTCTACTCCAGGTACAGAGTATGTTATAGTCGGGCTTGACCGACTTTCTCACTTGTTTTCCCTATTTTTGTCAAAAACTTTATAAATATTTATAAAATGTTCGATATTACGGAAAAAAAATTTTACTTGGAAATTTTTGGAGATTTTATTTTTATACTCTGTACCGAAGGTACATAGAGTATATTAAGTTTGTGCAAAAGTATGTAACAGGGAGAAGGAATCATTTCCGACTATATAAAGTATATATATTCTTGATCAGCATCAACAGCCGAGTCGATATAGCCATGTCCGTCTGTCCGTCTGTCCGTCTGTCTGTCCGTCTGTCCGTCCGTCCGTCCGTCCGTCCGTATGAACAAACAGATCTCGGAGATGGTAAGAGATAGAGGTTTGACATGTATGGGACAAATGTTTCTTATAGCTGCAGGCAGATCAAGTTTATTTTCAATTTTTGCCACGCCCCCTCCCGCCCCCGCAATTCGGAAAAAACGTTATATCTCCTACATTTTTGAAGATAGACGTTTCGTACCTTCTAGAGATAGTTAGTAATTAACACAATGTATCGATTTGCCGAAGAAATGATAAAGATCGGATCAGCGGTTCTCAAGTTATGAGCAAAAAAGTACTTCTCCCTCGCCCCACCCCCTTCCAACCATTTACAACTAAAACCACACAAACTTAGAGAGAGAGAGAGAGCGAGAGAGAGAGTGAGAGAGAGAGTGAGAGAGAGAGAGAGAGAGAAAAAGAGAGAGAGACTTTGAGATGAGCGCAGCACCAGCATTGCATTCAGCTTTTACTCCAGGTGCAGAGTATGTTATAGTCGGGCTTGACCGACTTTCTCACTTGTTTACCATGTCTTGACGCTTTTTGACTCAAATTTCTGGAGAACTGCTTAACCGATTTTGATAATCTTTTTTTTCGGTGAAAGTTAAAACCCAAATGCACCAAATCCGATTTATACATTTATTAAAAACGATTTTTATTTCATCGAAAACAGATGTCGAATCTTTAAATGCGATTATCTCGGAACCACTTTTTCCAAAATGGTTGCAAAGATTTAAAGAGTTCCTGTTGACCGATTTTCAAATTCTTTCCCTTAAATTACTCCTAATACCCACCATTCTGGTGTGAACTAGGATATTTTTGATCGGTCAACAAATAACGGAGCTAGGACCAATACAGTGGGAAAAAATAGTCGATTTTCGAAATTTTGACTTTGAAACCCCATAACTACGTCATTTATTGACCGATCCAAAATATCCAAGTTCACACCAGAATTACATTAATTCTTAACAAAACCCTGTCTTCAGTTTTCAATTCAGATCATCCGTTCTCAAAAAATTTTTGCAACCATGGGCCTATGTTTTAAATTTTTGATTAACTTTGAACAGAAATACAACAACAACCCTAGGTACAACAACAACAACAAAAATTACTAAATTTAGTTTAACCGATTACCTATCCAATGAAAAAATCCGCTTCTTAATACCACTTATAGTTTTTGAGTAATCTAATTTTTTGTAAACCTTTAAAAAATGACACCTGAAGGTATACAGTACCCTTAATACCACAGAGTTTACGAACGTCAGCATTAAAACAAACCATTTTTCTGATAAAACCCAGTTTTTGACCGATAGTTTCTATGGCAGCTATAAGATATAGTCATCCGATTTTGACAAAAACTTCCAAATCTGTGTAAAAGCGTAAAAAACTAATAATTTACGAAGCGGAAGGCGTTTGCATTAAAAACAAAAAAGTTTTCTCACGAAGACCCACTTTTCGACCGATAGTTCCTATGGCAGCTATAAGATATAGTCATCCGACTTTGATAAAAACTTCCAAATCTGTGTAAAAGCGTATAAAACTAATAATTTACGAAGCGGAAGGCGTTTGCATTAAAAACAAAAAGGTTTTCTCACGAAGACCCACTTTTCGACCGATAGTTCCTATGGCAGCTATAAGATATAGTCATCCGATTTTGACAAAAACTTCCAAATCTGTGTAAAAGCGTATAAAACTAATAATTTACGAAGCGGAAGGCGTTTGCATTAAAAACAAAAAAGTTTTCTCACGAAGACCCACTTTTCGACCGATAGTTCCTATGGCAGCTATAAGATATAGTCATCCGATTTTGACCAAAACTTCCAAATCTGAGTAAAAGCGTATAAAACTAATAATTGCCGAAGCGGAAGGCGTTTACATTAAAAACAAAAAAGTTTTCTCACAAAAATCCACTATTCAACCGATAGTTCCTATGGCAGCTATAAGATATAGTCATCCGATCCGGTCAGCTCCGACATATTACACTAGTTTACAAAATAATAAAAATTTCGCGATCCCGAACATTTGGTAGCAATTCCTTGTGTAAGTCCTTCCGCTGAGTCAAAAAATCCAATCCGCAAATTTTTTTATGGGGCCGTTTTCGAGAAATCGCGGAAAAGCTAGATTTCTGATATGTAAAAAAAGTACCTTTAGAAAAATGCGTATATCTTCAGTACCGGTTCTTTCATTATAAAAAGGTAATGCTTACTTGGAAGGTAATTGAACGCCCTATCATTCGTTGATAGACCACTTCTTAATCCGGTGCTGGACTTCGGCGTTATAAAGGCTTTTATCGGCAACTTTGCATTAAATTTATCACTTTTTTAAAAAAAGCTAGATTTTAAGTGCGATTTTCACAACGAAAAAAATTGTGTAAAATTTATTTTATTGCTGGTCACTAAAGATTTATCTATTAAAAATACAACGCCACATAACTCATTAAAATCCGATCAAGAATAAAGAAGTTATTGGCATTTTAGTGAAAAATGGAAGGTTTCAACTTCAACCAAATTGACTTGGTTTGACTGTTTTATGTTCGTCACAGGAGGCATAGTTAAAATTCAAACAATTCTATTTAAGAGCTACTATGACCTAACAAATTTATTTTGTACCTGGTTATGTTTTTTTTGTGATTGACTTAGGTTGAAAAATGAGTGCAAGACGTCAAATTGAATGCAAGAATGATCTTGGTATGCTTGCGGGCATTACTTATTTACGATTCCGCTAACAATTTCAACGACATTTGTGTACATTATATAAGCTTTACCACCGCCCGAAGATAACTTTTTTGTTTTATATAATAAAATTCTTTTTAATAATGAAATTTTTCATCCTATCGTTATATCAAAAATTCTATCGAGTGGTTTTCCATAGATTCCTTTTTCTAAATTAGACTTCTGAGGGCGGGGTACTAACCGCTTGTCCATTGGAGTCGGGAATTTGGTATAACATACCCTTCACCATAAATCGCGAAATAGACGTGATCAAAAAAAAAACTGGGTATGTAGTGTTGCTATCTGAGGCCTCTTGTTTCACAATTTATTGGTCCCGTTCCCAAGCTATTTTGAGTGTTAACTGCACAATCAAAACTTATAAACATTTTTAGATGAATATCCAATATATAATCGATTTTCTATATGACTTGTCGTTAAAATTGTTAGCGGAGTCGAAAATAAGTAATGCCCGCAAGCATACCATGATCATTCTTGCATTCAATTTGACGTCTTGCACTCATTTTTCAACCTAAGTCAATCACAAAAAAAACATAACCAGGTACAAAATAAATTTGTTAGGTCATAGTAGCTCTTAAATAGAATTGTTTGAATTTTAACTATGCCTCCTGTGACGAACATAAAACAGTCAAACCAAGTCAATTTGGTTGAAGTTGAAACCTTCCATTTTTCACTAAAATGCCAATAACTTCTTTATTCTTGATCGGATTTTAATGAGTTATGTGTCGTTGAATTTTTAATAGATAAATCTTTAGTGACCAGCAATAAAATAAATTTTACACAATTTTTTTCGTTGTGAAAATCGCACTTAAAATCTAGCTTTTTTTAAAAAAGTGATAAATTTAATGCAAAGTTGCCGATAAAAGCCTTTATAACGCCGAAGTCCAGCACCGGATTAAGAAGTGGTCTATCAACGAATGATAGGGCGTTCAATTACCTTCCAAGTAAGCATTACCTTTTTATAATGAAAGAACCGGTACTGAAGATATACGCATTTTTCTAAAGGTACTTTTTTTACATATCAGAAATCTAGCTTTTCCGCGATTTCTCGAAAACGGCCCCATAAAAAAATTTGCGGATTGGATTTTTGGACTCAGCAAATGGATTTACATACGAAATGACTGCCAGATGGTCGGGATCGGAAATGCTGTAAACTAGTGTTATCAGTGTGCAGTAAAAAGAAGACTCTGTGCAAAGTTTCAGCTCGATAGCTTTAAAACTGAGAGACTAGTTTGCGTAGAAACAGACAGACGGACAGACGGACAGACGGACAGACAGACAGACAGACGGACGGACAAAGCTCAATCGACTCAGCTCGTCGCCCTGATCAAGAATATATATAGTTTATTGGGTCGGAAATGAATATTTCTATGCGTTGCAAACTTCTGGGCAAAATTATAATACCCTTTGCAAGGGTATAATAAAATATGAAATGGTCAAACTAGGTAGATGAGACAACAGTCTCTTTCACACGCCTACAAATACATCTGTTCGAGAGGGGAAATGCATGACAAAAAAATAATTAGTTTTGTAAGCAAGAGCCACACCACACTATTTCAAACAGGCAAGTAAGATGATCAAGAAAGAGTACACCTCTTCAATCTAACAATCTAACCACTGAGTATATAAGAAGCAAATGCATCACATGTATTAAAAAAGGACAAGTTTATTTCTAAATTGTGCGAGGAATTTGCTCTCACTAATAATTTACATTTATTCGCATATTCAATGGGTTCATTGCTGATTATAAGCTTATTTGGTGGTAGCCTTCCTCTTCCTATTGACATGATTCCAACCTTTTCCTTATTGAATGAGAGATTAAGACTCTGTCAGACATTTCAAAGGCATCCACCTTTGCTTGCAGTTTCTCAATTACTTCGGAGCTGTGAACAATTTAGTGCAAAAAATGTCGTATTTTCGGGATTATTTTAAAATTCTTTTTCGTTTGCTTCGACTTTTGGTCTGTTCTCGATTATTAATATACCCGTTATTCGTAGAGTAAAAAGGGTATACTAAAGTCGTGCAAATGTATGTAACAGGCAGAAGGAATCATTTCCGACCATATAAAGTATATTTGTTCTTGATCAGCATCAACAGCCGAGTCGATATAGACATGTCCGTCTGTCCGTCTGACAAATGCTTCTTTTATCTGCACTCAGATCAAGTTTGTTTCAAACTTCGGCCACGCCCCCTCCCGCCCCCGCAATTCGGAAAAAACGGTCTATCTCCTACAGTTTTGAAGATAGACGATTCGTATTTTCTAGAGATTGTAAGTAATTAGCCAAATGAATCGATTTGCCGAAGAAATGATATAGATCGAATGAGTTCTCAAGTTATGAGCAAAAAAGTGAACCAAGGCCCCCCGCTACCCCCCCTCCCACCCTAAAAAAATGTTGCATACTTATCGGATGGTCACCCTAGGGAACGCAGGAACACTGTTATAAATGTTTTTTCATAAGTAACGGGTATATCGAAGTCGGTTAGAGCCGACTTTAACTTACGCTCTCGTTTTTATAAGAAATCCAGTACTTCTTATCCTTGTTTCAATGTAAATAATTTATGAATTAATTTTTAACTATTTAAAATTATTGAAATTGAAATGAATTGAAAATTTAAAATAAAAACATTTTTTTGTTTATATGCAAATTAATAAAAATAGTTCCAAAAACAATACTTAATTATTTTGTATGATATTAATATTGGCTGTCAGATTGGCACAATCGACCACTGTGTGGCGGCCATTATTTCTTCAGTTACACTGAACCGATTTTGATGATTAAAACTAAAATCGACGCAGAATTGTCACAATTCTGATCTGACCTTCAATCATAATTTTAAAAAAAATGTTGCTTTATTTTTACACTAAACTACAAAAAAGGGCCGAAAATCGATTTTTGATTGTTTAATGGCCGCCATTTTGTCAAAAAAATCACAAAATTTTTTCGAGGGTCAGACCAGAATAACATCATTACAGTCACATCTTTTAGTTTTTATTTCATGCAAGCTGGAGACATGGAATCATGGCCGCCAGCACTATGTATACCTTTTTTTGGACACCCACTTTGACGGCCGAGAGCTTTTTGAACAGCCCTCGCATCAAAGCCGTACATTTTTTTTGTTTACTTTAATATGTTTGTAAAAAAATAAAAAAAAAACAGAATTGGAAAAACTCTTTGCGTTTTCAAACAAGGCTGCAAACCTCTAAAATTTTGCACAAGGTTCTGAGGTTCGGTTCGCGGACCGGTTCCTGAAACCCCTGAACCCAAGGTTCTGGTTCGAACCTCGGTTCGCTTGTACATAAAAGCTAAGTTTTCATATATTAATACTCATTTTTATTAACTAAATAAAATAGTTTTTAAATTCATTAGCTAGCACTGACAAAGTTTGAAAGTTGCTTAGTTTAAGTTAATTAGCATTATCAGCCATGCTCCCATTTTCGCTTTCGCAAAAATTTTCCGATTCCAAGTCCAAATTTGCTCTAAAAACCGGTTTGAAATAGCAAAAGATTTACGAAAGTGAAAATGGGAGCATGGCTGTATATCTTTTAAGAGCTGTTCATCTATATTAGCTAAATGATTAGAAAAATCAAACTTGAGTGTTGAAAAGGCAGTGAGAATTTCAATATCCCTGGTACCGTTCAGCTCCCGTAATGCGCCTAAGGATTTTTCCCTGGACCTCTCTTATCCTTGTCAGGTGAATCTTCGCGGCGATTCCATAAATTTATAGGCTGAGTCTCCATAATGGAGCCAGAATCGCCTTGCAAACTTTATTCCTGAATGAAAGCTTGTTTTTGGCTTGCTTTGGCAGCCACTGCCTTATCTATTGCCATGATATTATGTCCAAAAGTCAGGCTTCTCTGCAGTGTCATCCCAAGGTATTAATGGACTGCTTTATGCTCCATAAGCTGACCTTGCAACAATATGTGGTCCTGGGCAAGTGTCACGACGGGTAGAATAAGTCACCGAAGCACACTTGTCCGTGTTAATGGCAATGGTCCCTCTAGCGGTCCAGTTGCTAAACTTATTCAGGTATTCTTGAAGGGAATCTGTGTTAAGAATACTGAGAACACGTAGTAATAAACAATGATTTGTTAAAGATTTTAGAACATTTTCTCGACATGAAAAGCAAGCGTAATAAAAATCAATTGGTTGCGAATCGTTCAGCTCTAAATAAGTTCAGCACAACGAACTGTAGTTATAAAGTCCTCTAGGGAATCTATTGAGGTAACTTGGTCATCGGCCCAATTCAAGAAATGCATTTGCTTTACGTAGCAACCTTCATTTACATTATATTCTTCATAGTGGCATTCTGCTCAAACTATATTCGCTTCATTATCGACGGCAATAGTATAAATCTGACATAGGATTGTACAACTTCTAAATGAAAGCAATCAAAATACAAGAGATTTCTGTATGTCTCTGTATGAGTAGTTTATAAAAACTACTTGATTTTGTGAACCGAACCTAATTTTTTGAAAAAGTGGTCCGGTTCGGGTTCAGGTTCGAGGGCGCAAAATAATTAGGGGTTCGGTCCATGGTCCGGTTCGGCGAACCCGAAAAACCCGAACCGAACCGGTTCTAAGGGGTTCGGGTTCGGACCGGTTTGCAGCCTTGTTTTCAAATAAGATTTTTATTAAAAAGGTCCAACAAACAGCCTCGAAATGGAGAATACCCCATTAATCTTAAAAAAAAAAGCAAAAGCAGCAAAATAATCTTTGCTGGCACGAGCTCTTGATTTTTCCGCCCAAGTAAAACATTCAAACGATTTTCGTAGATTTAGAACGAAGTTTTTTCTGAGTGTACGTTTGTTGGCATTTTCCAGCTCAAAGAGCTAACTGTCAGTACGAAATGTTCTTGATTCAAAAACGGTTGTTCTCATTTAAATACTTTTAACAGTCGTTTTTCTATTGTAGAATGTTTCGTACTTATTTTAAGTACATCCAAGAATAAAACATATTTGAAATTTAGAGTACATAACGGTATAAATACAATACCGATCGATCTAGAACTCTGCAGGTCGTTTTTTTTTGTATGTTTCAATACCTTTCAAATGATAATGTCCTTTAAGGATCAATATTAAGGATACCAAAATTTTTAATCGAGCATTTTTGGAAAATAGTTTCAATTATATCTCGCAGTGGAGCCCTTTCGCCAATTGACACAACCGAGGATACATGTACTTTTTGTCTTCATTATATTCTCACTTACTTGAATTGGATTATCGCTAATTTGAATTCAGGATCATTCACCCCATCTGTCTCCTCATTCCCAGGGCCCGCCTCAATTGAAATAAGAAACTCGTTGAGAATGCATTTTGGAGTTGTGTCAACCTGACTTGTTGATACGATACTTGCGATTAAACGGGGCCCATCTGTACTGCGTCTTTCTGCTAACAATTAAAATACATTTCAGGATAAGTAATTCTTAATTTCAATTTTAAAATAATTTTTATTTAAAAAAATTATAATCGTTACGATCTCTGATTAAAAGTGACTGTTCAAAGCCAAGTAGATGTCTTACTTAAGTATTTTCGTATAAACATTACTAGGAATATTCGAAATTTCCGTTTCATGTGGTTTTGTTTCCTGTGACAGGGCCACCGATTTCCCACTTTCTCACAATTCGCACTTAACCTGCTGTTGATTAATTTAATCTAACTTTAAACCTCCTAACCCTTTTTTGAAGGTGTTTCTTGTCAGTTTCAGTCAGGTTGTGCCAAAAATATTTGGCATATAAATTTAAGCTTTGACGATGATGGAGCCGACTCAAGTGCCTTGTCTGTTGCGGTCAGTTTGGCTTGGAGAGAACTCTACATAGCTTGCCCTTTTTTCCTTTCTATTAATTTCCTGTCTGCATGTGGTGTACCTCAAGCCGGAAAAACAATTTGTTAGCTTGTCAAAAGCATCGGCCATCAGGTCCATGTTTTGCTATTCGTCTTCTCTTGAAACAACTCGTTAACTTTCGGTCGCTTTAATATCAATATTTGGGTTTTAACCAAATTTTCATAATAAATTGGGCAAATATTTTGACTGGCATTTATGTACTTTCGACATTAGACCAGCAAAATGATCACAAAAGTGGAGTGGGAAGAGTTTATTAAATTAGCATAAAATCAACAATTGTATCTCTTAGTTATGCAATAGTTACAGAATACCAAACAATTTGTAGATAAAATGAAATGTAAACAGCAAACAAACAATAAATGAAATATGGAAGGATTCTGTGGACTGCAATTAAATTCAATTTAATGCACACAGACAAAAGTTGGGGAGCAGTAGAAGTGTATGTGTGTGGGAGGCGGACCTGATGGCATCCTGTATTGCTACATACTTAAGTTCAATTTAATAGGTGAACGATTTAAACCTCAAGTGCCCTAATTTCGGTTTTTGAATAAAAAAAATTAGTTTTGGGTTTGATTTGTGTTAAAGTTTTTAAGAAGATACATTTTTGATTTTAATGAATTAAGGCTGCCCAGAGGCGGTGTAGGGGCACTCGAGGGTTAAGATTTGTTTGTGAGCATGTCGCTAAGGTAATTAAGAATCGTTCGCAGTTAATATAGTTTCTAAATTAAGATATTTTGATAATTTTGCGATAACTTGTAAGAAGTATTCGAAGCGCTCATCATTCTGGCATACAACGCTACACTCAGGGAAAAATAGTGAATTTCACTCTTGAATCAAAACAAATCGTTCTCAAAAGTAGGGTAACAGTGAAAATTCTTCATCCAAGAAAAATTCTCAAAATAAAAGACAAAAAAAAATATTTGGGGGGTGGGTATGTGGGAGTGAGAGAACCGACCGACCCGACCGACCGAAGTAGTATTGAAGTATTTTTATTTTAGATTTTATTGAGCGAATTCCTAGTGCTGCCACACTCAAAGAAAAAAACAGGCCAAATCGCCCTAAAATTTAGAAATTCGCCCTAAAAAAGGGGTCAAAGGCGATTCGCCTTATTTTTAAGAAAACGCTTTTCTAGATTTCAGGGCAATTTTTCTAAAAAACACTTAGACAATTTTAGGCGTTAGGTCGATTTAAAATTCCCAAGCGGTTATGGCAGCGCTGGCATAAGGAGCAAGCAGTTGACAGTAAACACTTAAAAATAAATTTTAGGGGGAGGTTGGGTAGAACCGACCACAGACCAACCCGTGTGTGGTTGTGTTTTTCGATCCACCCCGCCCCAACCGTTTGGTTTTTAAGGTTTGTCCCATCCTCCTCCCCCCATCGCCAGCACCACCTCCTCACACCAAACCACTTTTTTCTAAGCTGTAGATAGATATATAATTAATTTAGAAATAAGCGCATTAACAGTTTTTTGTACTTACTTTACTGGGGACTTGAACACGGGACCTCTCTCAAATAATGAACACTCGGACGACGCCTTAGCCCACTCGACTACTTGCCTTAAGTAAAACGTAGCGACTTAACCACAGTTAATAATGTACACAGTTGAGAGCACACGAGTGGCGTTTGCGTATGTGTCAAAGAAACGAAGTAACTACAAACTGTGACACAGCAGCGTAACTCTCCTGTTCTCACGTCTCTCTTTTTTATATTTTTTACATTTTAGGGCGAATTTCTAGATTAATCTTTCTAAATTTTATGGTGAATTTCTAAACTTAAGAAACTTGATTTTCTCAAAATGAGGGCGTTTTACTAACTTTAATGGCGGTCGCTCCATTTTGCTTTGCATTTCTTTTCTTAATTCAAGGGCAAATCTGCCCTAAATTAAAGAAAGATTTTAGGAAAATATCTAGAAAAATTACCCTAAATTTAAGAAAAAAAAAATTTCTTTCTAAATTTAAGAAATTATTTTCTAGAAAATCTCATCTAATGGTTATGTTTTCTAAATTTAAGAAAAAAATGTCTATAAACAAGAAATTTTTTTACAATTTATAAAAAAAATTATTTTATGGCGAATTTCTAAAATGTAGAAAATATTTTTTTTTGAGTGCACTAGGCACAAATATACAGAAATACAACATTGACAATTGGTGGTGGTTCAGAACTTCTAGTCATAGATCTTCTGGACCTAATGGGGACGTATGTGGTCAGGTAAAGCTTCTGATCGGTTCAACTTGGCGAACCCAGTGTGATTCTGGCTTACTACGTCCCAAGCCGACTCACACCTCCTCGTGGTGACCACCGGAAGCAGTGGCAATGCACCCGCATTGCTGCTGACTAACGTGAGCAGCTACCAAGCACGAGTTTGGGTGCGGCTTTGTAGTGAGTGATAAACTGCGCCACTCTGTCATCAGCTTTACACCAGTTGACGAGCGGCTTGCCGCGCTCAGACTTAAGGCAAAATATTTTAATATTAGTCTTATCTGTGCTCACGCGCCAACAGAGAACAAGAAAGACCCGATAAAAGACGAATTCTATGAGTGCCTGGAACAACTATATGAGCGCTGCCCCGACCACGACATAAAGATCGTGCTAGGCGACTTTAACGCGAAAATCGGGAGAGAAGGAGTTTTTGGTTCGACAGTCGGACGCTTTAGCCTTCATGAAACAACCTCTGGTAACGGAGAGAGGCTAATAGACTTCGCTGCGGGCCGGAACATGGTCGTAAGTAGTACCAGATTTGAACATAGAGACATCCATAAGGCGACATGGAAGTCCCCTGATCAACGAACTCGAAACCAGATTGAAAAAAAAATACAGGCCCACACTGGGACTTGAACCTAGGACTCACTACCTTTCAGTCATAGGCCTTAACCTCTACGCCATTGCCGACTTGTTTAAGTAGGCAGTTTAGTAGGCAGCTGAGGGCCACAAATCTGGCTATGCCTTTTTTAAAAAATAATCAAAAATAATCAAAAAGAATCTTGTAAAGTAGTCGAATTATTTTTTGATTATTTTTGATTATTTTTTGGTAATCCTAAATAATCCCGATTATTTTTGATTATTTCTGAAAGTAATCAATTAGTAATCAAATATTTTTAACCGAGAGGATTATATAATCATTACAATTATTTTTCAAAAATAATGTAATTCATTACTAATCGTAATCGTAATTTAACAGCTATGATCCAAACACACCATCTTTTTGTTAATTATAAATCAGCCTTCGACACACCGATAAGGTCAAGCTTCTTCAAAGCCCTGCCTACTTTAGGTATTCCAGCAAAGTACGTTCGACTTTGCATGATGACGTTGATAAGTACTCAAAGCTCCGTCAAAATAGGAAAGAACCTTTCCGAACCATTTGATACCAAAAGAGGTTTTAGGCAAGGCGATACCTTATCGTGTGACTTCTTTAATCTACTGATGGAATATATACTGCGCGAGTGCGAACATGCCAACAGAACCGGCGGATTTATTTATAATAATCTAATGCTACTTGCATATGCTGATGATATTGACATTATCGGCAAAACCAAACGGGCAGTAAGCAAGGCGTTTTCAGAGATTGAGAAGGAGTCTAGATTAATGGGTTTAGCGGTAAATGAGGACAAGACGAAGTACCTAGTATCCGCGGACAAAAAGTCATTGCGACTTGTGCAATCTGTTACAATGGAGGGGTACAACTTTAATGTTGTAGAGGATTTCGTCTACCTCGGAACGATGATAACCAGCAAGAACAACATCAGTCTGGAAATCCAACGAAGAATCACTCTTCCGAACCGATGCTACTATGGGCTAAGTAGGGAGTTCAAGAGCAAAGGATTGAGGAAAAACAAAAATAGCCCTGTACAAGTCACTTATCATCCCAGTCCTGCAATATGGCGCAGAAGCATGGACAATGACAGCAGCGGATGAATCGGCGATTGGCGTGTTTGAACGAAAAATTCTTCGGAGGATTTATGGACCTTTAAAAGTCGGCGATGATTACCGCATTCGAAGAAACGACGAACTGTATAAGCTCTATGGGGACACCAGCCTGGTGAAGCGCATAAAGCAGCAGCGGCTGCGCTGGCTAGGACATGTCGCCAGGATGAAGGAAGAAGCTCCAGCAAAAAAGGCGTATAAATCGAAGACGGCTGACTATGGAGGCGGCAAGGTGGGAAGACCACCACTAAGATGGGAAGACCAGGTGCGGGAAGACATTGCCGAGCTTGGTGTGACCAACTGGTGGCAGCTCGCACAGAACAGAAGCGAATGGAGAGCGTTAATCGCAGAGGCCCAGACCGTCTAACGGTTGTAATGGCCATTAAAGAAGAAAAAGAAGACAAAATTGACAAACATAATCCGACTTATCTGATATTATGATCACAAAATTTAAATTTTATTTGGTTTATTTTGTATTAATACTATGTATTATATAACTTATTCTATTATTCCCTTTCGATTTCCCTATTTCCCTACTCGTTACATGTGAAATTAAGAAGCATAATATGTTTATACCCGTTTCTCGTAGAGTAAAAAGGGACAAATGCTTCTTTTATCTGCACGCAGATCAAGTTTATTTCAAATTTTGGCCAAAAGAATTGTTAAGAACTATTTCTTATTTCTTCTATTCCAACCTTAAAAAATTTGTGCAAAAAATTATTAAAAATTTTTTTTTACTTTGTTTTATTCCTACCTTTAAGAGAAAATAAAACAGATTGCGATTATCTTATTTTCTTTGGAAGATATAAATTTCGACGCGCTAGAATGGTCGTTTTGCCCTCTCCGCCCCGGGAGGGCCGTCGAATTCAACTGACGCGCAAGCTCAAAAAAAAAACAACAGGGTACTTTGAGCAAAACTTTTTAACATGAAATTAGTCGAATATAAATTTTCTGCCTTAAACCCTCTCAGATTCCCAATATTTTGCAGTTAAAACAACTGAATCGCAAGTATTGTGGGCGTTCATTCAGAGAGGTTTGCATCTCTGCACTTTACTGGGAAATTTCGTGCTAAATGCGTCCACCGACTGCGAAAAGCAAAATGTAAAATACAAAAAGCACCGCCTGACACTCGGTGATAGTACTCATTTTCTTTGCTCTCACTCCCAGCCAACCTCTTCTTCTACTTCGTGTAGGCTATTTTGGCACGCCCGTTGAGTGCACTGATTGATTGAGTGGCGATTGCCAGAGTCCGCCCCCTGAAAACCAACCCACTTACATGTTGGGGCCCAATTGTTGGCACTAATTTCGATGTTTCTCTGTTTTAAGGGGGAAATATGTAATGAACCGCACTTGGTGGTTTTCACACAAAGAGAGGGGGAGACAGAGAGAGATAGAGAGAGGTGGTGTAAATGGAGCGTCACTAACAAAGAAGGACACATGTGTGTCCATACATACACAGAATTTTGTCATCTGTGGAGTAATTCGATATCTGTATGAATGAAAAAGCAATTAATGTTGAGGATATCATCAAGCACAGAAAAAGAGGTCAAAGGAAGTAGAGTTTCGTATTTCAATCAATGAGCAGTTTTTTTGCTTAATGTAAGTTAATGTCAGGAAAAAATCATTAATACATACTTTGCCTAATATGACATTTTAATTGGTGATATTTCAAGCGGTATTTTTTGACAATATAAAAAAATCTATACATCAATTCCTGCTGTTTATTATTTAAAAAAATTTCATGTAAATGTTGACTGCGGCTAAACATGAGGTAATCCATCCATAAGCTCCAATTTTGGCATTTTTTTCCAGCATTTCGCCCGGAATCTGACCAATGGCATCTGTAATAGTATTTTCCAGGTCTTAAATTTTGGCTGGCTTGTGCGTCTACCCGAGAGTCTTCCCATAGCCCCACAAAAACTAGTCGGGTAGGGTCAAATCACATGATCTTGCTTCAAAAGGTGAGACTAATTGCTTACCAAACTTGCCTCTTAATTGGTTCATGGTTTCCCGTACCGTGTGGCAGGTGGCCATTCTGGGCAAAAAAAGAGTTGCGATTTTCATTAATTTTAAAAAAGTACGGTCCAATGATTCCGCTCGCCCACAATTCGCACCAAACATTGCACTTTTTAGCATTCATTGGCATTTCCTGAACTGTCTATGGCTGCTCTACACACGAAATTCGGCAATTTTGTTTGTTTACGTACCCATTGGGATTGGGACAATTCGTTGTTAAGGACAATTAGTCTATAAAAACATTTCTCACAGAGCACAATTTTTTTTTAATCATCTCGAATATCGTTTTTTTAAATATGCATTATTGCATTATTTCGGCAGGTACGCGTACATTTAAATTGACAAAAGAATTGATATATTTCATAAAAAATTCCAGCCATATTAAACATCAAAGTTTAATTATTTTTGCTTCTTTTTACTTGACAAATCAAGAACCAACTCAACTAATGAAGCTTCCATTTTTGGCACCTGCTTTATTTTGCAAGTTTATGGAAACCCTCACAAGTTTTAAACAAAAACTTTTCAGTTGACTCGCATGCACAACACCCATTGACCAGTTTTCCTTGCCGTCAGCTTGTTGTTTATAAAGCAACTCCAAAAGTTGGTAAACTGCATATATCACTCAGCCCCTTCTCATTCTGCATATGTCTTGCGTCTTACTCTTTTCCAAGAACATAACGAGCCTTAAGTTGCATTGCTGCTTGCCATGTGATACATGGCACAGCGAAGACATCAAGAAGACATATGTACACGGTCATATAGTCAGTCAGTTTGGGGTATAAATCATGGATGGGCGACACTTCAAGACACTTTCTCGCTTTCAGTTTGGAAGTTACAGACGGAAAACAAAACTTTTGACACTACGAAACGTGTATACTCTTTCTAAGCAGTGTTTCAGAATATAAACAAGTAAGAGTGTTGCGGTCGAGTGCCCCGACAGCAAAATACCCTGTTCCAAGTAATGTGGTTCCTATAGCTTCGAATTCCATTTATTTTTAAATTTATTTCAATAAATGGGCAGGTGCACTTATGTACATATCTTCGGTGTTTTTGCTCGGATCTCATTGTGGTACACAGAATAGAAAGATGTTGGGCCTCACTGAATATATATTAAGTCACTAGGTTTAAACTTAAAAATTGTAGCTCGGACAGTTTTTCGCGGTTAGAAGAAGATGGAGGAGGAATTTGCCAAACCTGGAGCAAACTTTATCTGGGTAAGGTTTACACCTACATACATGCTAAAATTTAAGGTTCTACCTCTTATAGTCTGTGAGATCTACGCGTTTATACAGAAAAAACGACAGATTTTCGCTGTTTAAAGATGGAGGAGTAGGAATTTTTGAAATCTGAAACAAACTCGATCTGGGTACGGTATACACTTACATACATGCATTATAGTCTGTGAGACGAGCAAAAAATCGATTTTTTTGAAAAATTTTTGGGTGTTGTGTTCAAACTACTAAACCGATTGAAAAACATTGCTCTACAAGATTATTGTCAACTCAATTACCTTTCGAATCATATCTTGCTTGACTCTATCTGATAATTAAGAAGTGAGATATGGCCTCAAATGTAAGAGCACCTGCCAAAAAATGAAAAAAATTCATATATCAAAAACGGAGCCATGAAAAAATGTTTGAAATTGATTTTTGAGATCACCATCCCAAACTACACAAAAAAAAATTTTTAGTTGAAATGGGTCTTTTTGACTGTAAACTAGTGTAATTAGTGCCTAAGTTATTTATAAATGCCATGAATAAGAAAACATATTTTTGCTCAGCGCAGACAGCAAAGACAGGAGAAATAAGGCAGAACCTGTCTCCGTATTTGCACAACAGAATTTCTTAAGTCACACAAGCAGCATTAACCTGTCTGACAGTAACCCTATAACAGGACAAGGAAATCCAAGCGCTTATTAGTTCTTTGGTTAATGTATGTAAATGTAAAATTTAAATGTTGGCTATACAGCTCCTACAACGGGGCCAAGCCAAGCTTCTCTCAATCTCTTTGCGTGTGTGCTTTAAATTTTTCGCACAAGAGAAAGGGACCTACAGTTTAACGCCGGATCCGAACGGCAAAGTTTGAGAATTTGCTTTTTCATGGCGAGTTACTTCACAGCTGGCGCCAATAGCTGGTGAAGGTGACCGTATGTGTAAAAGCTATTTTCTAAAGAAAGAAAAAAACTTTTATTATTAAATGTTCAGAGGCTGGATCGAACCCACGACCTCCCGCCCAGCAGTCCAGCACACTAACCACTTGGCCACATACGGTTACTTTGTTTAATGTATGATTCTTTTAATTGTTGATGTCTAACATGGGCAGAGAGAGTCAGTGAGAGAGACATTAACATAACGCATATTCCTATCTGCATATAGTCTGATCTTTTTAATTTGCTTAGCAATAACATGTGGGGTAAAATTACCAAAACCAAAACCTATTTCTCTTCTTCAATGACCAAATTGAATCTGAATTTGTAGATTAAGTGTTGTGGTCTCCTCTATTTCATTATGACTAGAGTCCGGATATATATGCTTTAGCATATTTGGCATATTTAGAATAACAAGTGAGAAAGTCGGTCAAGCCCGACAATAACATACTCTGTAGCTGGAGTATGAGCTGAATACAGTGCTCCTGCTGTGTCTCTCTCTATCTCTGTCTCTCTCTCTCTCTTTCTCTCTTTTCTAAGATTGTGCGGTGTTGGTTGTGAATGCGTGGGACGGGGGGTGGCGGGGGGAGCTTGGTTCACTTTTTTGCTCATAACTTGAGAACCGCTCATCCGATCTTTATCATTTCTTCAGCAAATCGATACAGACGGACATGTCTATATTGACTCGGCTGTTGATGCTGATGCTTTGTATGGTTAGAAATGATTCCTTCTGCCTGTTACGAGTAACGGGTATAAAAAGAATATACTCATATGCTTTTTAAAATATTTTGTAGGAATATAGTCATATTCTTTTCAACATATAATATATATCCGGACTCTAATAACACTATGTCACAAAATTTGAAAAGTTTTTGTATCCCGCACTTTTAGCAATTGATTCTAATGTAAAATTTCACGCTGAATTCAAATCTGCTCTCAGATATGTCAAAAGTAGAATTTTTTTGAGATATCGCGAAAATTTCAATTTTAGTGTTTTGAAAAAAAGTAGGTCTACTAAAATGCCATTTTCTCTGATTTTAGTCCACCGATATGTAAAAACTGTAACAAAAATAAAAGATAATAAAATTATTTCTTAAAAAAACGACAGTTGTTGTAAATCCAACCAAAAATGACGAAGTTATAGCACTTCAAAGTTGGATTTTTGAAAATTTTTTGATAATTTTTAATTTTTTGCTGACTTTTATTGAGTTTTTTTCAATCTTACCATTAAAATTGCTCAGGTCTCAGATATTGACAGGATTGGGTAATCTTTAACGAGCATTTTTTGCCCTTGGTCATCAAAATCGGATGAAAAATAAATGCTATATTCACAATTAAGTAAACATACCTCTGTTTGAGAGTATTTTTTTGCTAGTTTTTTCAGTATAAAAATCACATCTTAGCAAGCCAAATAAGAATAAACGTTGATCATTAGGAGTTTGTATTGCAGTTCACCGGTGGAAAAACTGTGCCGATCTGAAAGTTGAGCAATGGTAACAGGCTTGCAACAAGGATGGACAAAGCATTGCTGTTTTTGTGCAGATGGGACAGCCGAGATCGCAGTGAACATTACTTGCGTAAAGACTGGGATGGAAGGGCCAATTTTGTAGTCGGAGAAGATAACTTAAAATTTCCGCCCCTAGTTCAAAAGGACAAAATTATTCTCCCTCCGTTGCATATTAAGCTTGGTCTCTTCAAAAACTTCGTTAAAGCTCTCCATAAAAATGAAAATTTTGCGGCATTTGAATTTTTAAAACGACGATTCGCACAACTTTCTGACGTCAAAATTAAAGAAGGCGTATTTGTGGATCCGCAAATCAAAAAGCTAATGAGCGACAGAGAATTTTACTCGGCACTATCAGCAGACGAGGCAAAAGCATGGGAATCATTTTGCGCAGTAGTGTCTAGTTTTCTGGGAAGCAAAAGAAGTGAGGACTATAAAGAAATTGTTGATGATTTATTGGAAAACTACAAAAAAATTGGTATAATCTCAGTCTGTTTTTCATCGAGTTTTATATTTACCAATTTTTTTTATTTTTAAAGGTGTAAATATGTAATTAAAAATTCACTTTTTGCACTCCCATTTGGATTTTTTTCCGGACAACCTAGGCGACGAAAGCGACGAGCATGGCGAACGCTTCCATCAGCAAATGCAGCAGATGGAGTTTCGCTACCAAGGCAAGTGGGATCCGGCAATGATGGAAGACTATTGGTGGTTCTTGTTGCGAGAAACACACAGTCAGCACAAAAAAACAAAAGCGGTCTACATCATTTGAGTACTTTTATCCAACCTTGAACTGCAATACAAACTTTTAATGCTCAACGTTTGTTCTTATTTGGCTTCCTAAGATGTGATTTTTATACTGAAAAAACTAACAAAAAAATACTCTCAAACAGAGGTATGTTTACTTAATTGTGAATATAGCATTTATTTTTCATCCGATTTTGATGACCAAGGGCAAAAAATGCTCGTTAAAGATTACCCAATCCTGTCAATATCTGAGACCTGAGCAATTTTAATGGTAAGATTGAAAAAAACTCAATAAAAGTCAGCAAAAAATTAAAAATTATCAAAAAATTTTCAAAAATCCAACTTTGAAGTGCTATAACTTCGTCATTTTTGGTTGGATTTACAACAACTGTCGTTTTTTTAAGAAATAATTTTATTATCTTTTATTTTTGTTACAGTTTATACATATCGGTGGACTAAAATCAGAGAAAATGGCATTTCAGTAGACCTACCTCTTTTCAAAACACTAAAATTGAAAATTTCGCGATATCTCAAAAACCGTTCTACTTTTGACATATCTGAGAGCAGATTTGAATTCAGCGTGAAATTTTACTTAAGGATCAACTATTTAGAAGCCGGGTTCAAAAAATTGTTGCATAGTGTAATGACTAATAAATCCAATAATGGGTTTTTGCAGACTAGGCGCATATGTTTAGTAAATATAGCGTCCTCTGTTAAAAAACTAATCAAAAGTACAAAACGTACTTCAAATATCGAACTGGTTCCTTAACATTTTGAACCTAATGGTCTTGCATTAAAGCAACTTAATTCTTTGAAACATTTTTGAATATTTATACCCGTTACTCGTAGAGTAAAAAAGGTATACTAAAGTCGTGCAAATGAATGTATGTTGCCGAAGAAATTATAAAGATCGGATTTACGGTTCTCAAGTTATGAGCAAAAAAGTGAACCAAGCCCCCCGCTACCCCCCTCCCACTCTAAAAAAATTTTGCATACTTTTCGGATGGTCACCCTAAGGAACGCAGGAACACTGTTAAACATGTTTTTTCATGAGTAACGGGTATATCGAAGTTGGTTAGAGCCGACTTAAGCTAACGCTCTCGTTTTGATTACGGAGTACTCCAAACAGTTTGAGGGGACGAAATGTGGATGCTAATCTTGCGAAAGTGTTCCCTAAAAAGAAAGTTTTGTGTGTGTGTCGAAAATTACCAAAGGCACTTTTAAGGTAACCTCACACTCTTTTT
The DNA here is from genome assembly GCA_018904275.1 of Lordiphosa clarofinis. NCBI lineage: Eukaryota > Metazoa > Arthropoda > Insecta > Diptera > Drosophilidae > Lordiphosa > Lordiphosa clarofinis. The sequence continues at coordinate 825,399 of JAEIGQ010000003.1, forward strand.
CAACTGTGATTTGCTTACATAAATTTTGTGAGGATTTGTAACAAGCAATAAAAAATTCAGAATATTAAATTCGGACAGTTAAGGGTGTAGTTAGCGGGCAGGTTTCCCACACAAATCGTGTTGAAATTAGAGGAAGATGAGAAAGATGAGTATGCCTGCTATTTGCACAACGACAAAAGGTAAACATGGGAAAATTTGCCAATGATATGAGAATTCTGATAATGCAAAGAAAGATTGTAACATCGAATGTTCCATAGATAAGATTAAAATCACGGTCCCTCCCCTCTAAAAAGTACAAACGATACAACAACTTTGGTGGCTCTCTACAAGCGCCCCCAGGAGACCGGAGTCTCATAGATACCGATTTGAAAAACAAACTGTCGGCCCATTGTGAGGTACAACGTCCTACTAAAAACAGTGCTGACCACCAAATACTGCAGGTGTCAGCTAGATAATTTTTTCAATAATGCTTGATTGTGTGTTTAATTCTCGAGTCACCTCGAAAAAAATTCAGAAATTCTCTGATCCCCTTGGGTCATAGCACCCGGTTGATATAGAACTCCACGTCGAGACTCAATTTAAAACTCATCAAGCCCCAGGCTTGGTTTAGGGATATCCCTCGGTTTTTCGAGACAAAACTTTCCAAACTGCCATATGACCGTCAACAGTTTTATTTGCCTCTTTGAACTGTTGGAACAGCGCCAAACCCCATCTCCAGACGTGAAACGAGTCTGATGGCGTGCAAGATCAATAAAATAATGTAATACATTTTCAAATAAAAGTTATATTATTTATTTGCCAGCCTTTTAGTTTGGCAGCGAAAACACCCTAAATCGTTTGAAGTAAAACCTTTTGTGAGTGGTTTTGAAACATTATTTTTATATGAAATTTTTGTTTGCGAGATCTTTTTCAACTTCTCCATACCGTGCTTAAGACTTATTTAATTCACCTACGTACTTGATTTGTCTATTAATTAGCTAGTGACTAAAGACGAACGGACCCAATTCATTAATGGCATCAATAATACGTCCTCTTTCAAAAATCCCTGGTCCATTCTTAAAATGTGAATAAAGTCTTAATAAATCGGCTTGTACAGATTTTATAAGCCTTTTCCAAGCAGAGGAAGTCCGGTTCGGGTTCAGGTTTAGGAACTAGCAGGTTTAGTTCATAGCCCGGTTCGAGAGACCCATATTTGCTTTACTGGTGTACAAAATATAACATTGTTTTTAAGTTTTGGTATTAGAATTTTTAATTTTTAAATTGATGTAAATTTTTAGCTTGGTGCCACGTCTCATCAAGAAGTTTTTCTTGTTAAATTAAAGGTCTGAAATTGCTTCAATTATGATTAGATAATTACACAGGCCAACAAAATGACCATCTTTGTGAGGTGCAGTTCTGTGGCCTTAAAAATATGATAAGTTTATGTTCACTGATTCCAAAACTGGTTTCGGTTATGTACAATCATAAAGATTACCCAATCCTGTCAATATCTGAGACCTGAGCAATTTTAATGGTAAGATTGAAAAAAACTCAATAAAAGTCAGCAAAAAATTAAAAATTATCAAAAAATTTTCAAAAATCCAACTTTGAAGTGCTATAACTTCGTCATTTTTGGTTGGATTTACAACAACTGTCGTTTTTTTAAGAAATAATTTTATTATCTTTTATTTTTGTTACAGTTTATACATATCGGTGGACTAAAATCAGAGAAAATGGCATTTCAGTAGACCTACCTCTTTTCAAAACACTAAAATTGAAAATTTCGCGATATCTCAAAAACCGTTCTACTTTTGACATATCTGAGAGCAGATTTGAATTCAGCGTGAAATTTTACTTAAGGATCAACTATTTAGAAGCCGGGTTCAAAAAATTGTTGCATAGTGTAATGACTAATAAATCCAATAATGGGTTTTTGCAGACTAGGCGCATATGTTTAGTAAATATAGCGTCCTCTGTTAAAAAACTAATCAAAAGTACAAAACGTACTTCAAATATCGAACTGGTTCCTTAACATTTTGAACCTAATGGTCTTGCATTAAAGCAACTTAATTCTTTGAAACATTTTTGAATATTTATACCCGTTTCTCGTAGAGTAAAACAGGTAAACTAAAGTCGTGTGTATGTATGTTGCCGAAGAAATTATAAAGATCGGATTTACGGTTCTCAAGTTATGAGCAAAAAAGTGAACCAAGCCCCCCGCTACCTCCCTCCCACCCTAAAAAATGTTACATACTTTTCGAATAGTCACCCTAAGGAACGCAGGAACACTGTTAAACATGTTTTTTCATGAGTAACGGGTATATCGAAGTTGGTTAGAACCGACTTAAGCTAACGCTTTCGTTTTGATTAAAGCTCGGTACGGAGTACTCCAAACAGTTTGAGGGGACGAAATGTGGATGCTAATCTTGCGAAAGTGGATCCTAAAAAGAAAGTTTTGTGTGTGTGTCGAAAATTACCAAAGGCACTTTTAAGGTAACCTCACACTCTTTTTCAACTGTGATTTGCTTACATAAATTTTGTGAGTATTTGTAACAAGCAATAAAAAAATTCAGAATATTAAATTCGGACAGTTAAGGGTGTAGTTAGCGGGCAGGTTTCCCACACAAATCGTGTTGAAATTAGAGGAAGATGAGATAGATGAGGATGCCTGCTATTTGCACAACGACAAAAGGTAAACATGGGAAAATTTGCCAATGATATGAGAATTCTGATAATGCAAAGAAAGATTGTAACATCGAATGTTCCATAGATAAGATTAAAATCACGGTCCCTCCCCTCTAAAAAGTACAAACGATACAACAACTTTGGTGGCTCTCGACAAGCGCCCCCAGGAGACCGGAGTCTCATAGATACCGATTTGAAAAACAAACTGTCGGCCCATTGTGAGGTACAACGTCCTACTAAAAACAGTGCTGACCACCAAATACTGCAGGTGTCGGCTAGATAATTTTTTCAATAATGCTTGATTGTGTGTTTAATTCTCGAGTCACCTCGAAAAAAATTCAGAAATTCTCTGATCCCCTTGGGTCATAGCACCCGGTTGATATAGAACTCCACGTCGAGACTCAATTTAAAACTCATCAAGCCCCAGGCTTGGTTTAGGGATATCCCTCGCTTTTTCGAGACAAAACTTTCCAAACTCCCATATGACCGTCAACAGTTTTATTTGCCTCTTTGAACTGTTGGAACAGCACTTGACGCCAAACCCCATCTCCAGACGTGAAACGAGTCTGATGGCGTGCAAGATCAATAAAATAATGTAATACATTTTCAAATAAAAGTTATATTATTTATTTGCCAGCCTTTTCGTTTGGCAGCGAAAACACCCTAAATCGTTTGAAGTAAAACCTTTTGTGAGTGGTTTTGAAACATTATTTTTTATATGGAGTTTTTGTTTGCGAGATCTTTTTCAACTTCTCCATACCGTGCTTAAGACTTATTTAATTCACCTACGTACTTGATTTGTCTATTAATTAGCTAATGACTAGAGACGAACGGACCCAATTCATTAATGGCATCAATAATACGTCCTCTTTCAAAAATCCCTGGACCATTCTTAAAATGTGAATAAAGTGTGCAGTTTTTATAAGCCTTTTCCAAGCAGAGGAAGTCCGGTTCGGGTTCAGGCTTAGGAACTAGCAGGTTTAGTTCATAGCCCGGTTTGAGAGACCCATATTTGCTTTATTGGTGTACAAAATATAATATCGTTTTTAAGTTTTAGTATTAGAATTTTTAATTTTTAAATTGAAGTAAATTGCTTCAATTATGATTAGATAATTATCTGTAGAAATTTTTTTGGGAATTTCATAATTTGACGACTTTATGGGCCCACGAATCTTCGAGTTTTCTTTAAAAAGCGTTTTGGGAAGTTTTCTTACAAGCAGAACAAAATTATATCATTCTTAAAATAAAATCAACAGAAAATCATTGAAAGATTAATATTTGATTAAGTAATTCGGATTGCAAAGAACAACGTGAGTCCTTAGAATTAAAAATATGAAAATCCTTTTAAACTAAAGTTGTAATGCCAACTACCCTTATGGTTTAAAAGAAAAGGTACCATGTACCACATTTAATTTAACTCTGGTGAAAGTCAGAGCATGGCTGTGTTACTTTAAATGTGCAAAATAGAGTACCCACCAATGGCTCCTAAGACGCTTATCTGAATAAGTGTTTACTAAATCTGGCTAGTTTTCACAATTATCCGATATTCATCTGTAAATCTGGCTCATGCATGGTCCGTGTGACAAACTTCATGACAAATTAATAATGCTCAATTCTTGGACAAGTGTGTGCCACAATATTTGACAGCTGAACCAACTGTTTAGTTTGTTTGAGATTCCTATATTGCCTGAATAGCTGTCACAACAATAAAAGTTTTTGTTTTCTTTTTCTCTGATTGACATTCCCCAAAAAATCGTAGACTTTTCCTTGGACCTTTGAGGCTTAATTAAAAAAGTTTCTCTAACTCAACGCGCATTCCTGCTTACCTTGTTCTTCAGTTACTTCCGTTCCGAAACTAAAGATTCACATTCGACACACATATTTAATGGTTTTTATTGTACAACCGATTTGATGATTGATATTGTCTTTTTCGATTACAGCTCCCGTAACTTAAAATCAAATCAAAAATTCGAGTAATCATTAAAAATTATAACAATAAATAATAAAGAATGCTTTGACTGCTCGTTTTCTGCTCTCTGGTGTTTTTCCCTACGTTTAAAAACTTCTTCAACTAAATGTAAAATTTAAAGATACTTGATTTCCATTTGCCTGCCATAGCTAAGCATATATCTGGATGGAGATGTATATAAGGCATATACAGATGGATGGTGGATGGTGTAGGCTATGCAGATATATGTAGAAGGGATTGATTGGTCGCTTAGAAGCACTTGCGGTGCACAATGCCGGGGCCAGATTCATCGTACTCCTGCTTGGAGATCCACATCTGCTGGAAGGTGGAGAGAGAGGCCAAAATGGAGCCACCAATCCATACGGAGTATTTACGCTCTGGTGGAGCAATGATCTTGATCTTAATGGTAGATGGGGCCAGGGCAGTGATTTCCTTTTGCATACGATCAGCGATACCTGTATGAAGGCAAAGAAATTAATGAAGAATTGAGAGGGAATAGTTTTTGAATTTACCAGAATTCAAAACAAATCATACTCTAAAATATAAACTTAAAAATATTAACAGAGATTAAAACCGTAACTGAAACCAACCACTAAAACACTTTAAAATTTATAACCGAGACCGTACCCGTAACCAAAAAAATTTTTTATTAACATAACCGGTTATCTGTACCGAAGCAGAAACCAATATATTGGTTAAATTGAGTTTTTACTCTTCTAGTCAGAACTTCGATATACGTAAAATTTAGTGAAAAATTAAAGAAAGTTGAAGAAGGTAAATATTTTGGTAGCTGCGTTGTCTCTTTCTTGATTCTCATCTTAACTTTAATATATTAAGCCAATGTGTTTGTATGAAAACGAAGGTATTCGCACATGTTTTTTCTGCTTGCGCGATCGCCATCTTCCTCTGAATGTGAACGAAAAAGAAAGCCTTAAACATGCTTTTGTTTGTGTACTTATTTGTGCAATAAAAATGTTTCTTGCACATTCTTTTTGTGTTGTTATTTGTTACAAAACTTTTAGTACTTTTACTGAATGAAAGAGATTCCAAATGGATCCACTTTTCTCTGCAATGCAAAGGGATTGCCAAAGCGATATTTTGTACCTATAACCATAACCATAATCGAAAAAAAGCGTTAGGCTGAAACAGTAACCGTAATACGAAACATAATTCGTTACGGTTTTAGTCTCTGAACGTAAATAAATTCAATTTCCAAATATTTAAATATATAAATGTTCAAAAATTTATTTCAGAATGAAGGTCAACATCCCTAGCTATTATACTCGAAAATAATATAATAAAATCACGCTTTTAAAAAATTGTAAATGAAAAAGTCTCAAACTAAAAAGAATCAGCGTTAAAATTTTAAAAATTTAAAAATGGATTCTAAAAACTAATTCAACAAAAAATTAAAAGTTTTGAATGTTTTTAAAAGAGATTACGCGAGTCAAATCTCAGGACTAAAAAGTCAAAATTAAATTTCAAAAATGATCAAAACCTGATTCAAAATTCTTATAAAAAACATTTCCGGAATTTAAAAAAAATCTTTTATAAATATTGTAATTTCCAAACTGTATTTAGCTATTATAGAAGAACCTCAAATATTGAAGTAAAATATAAATATGGCCAACAAAAAATTTAATAGGACAACAACAATTTCAAAAATTTAAAATGTTCTTTAAATTTCAAAAAAAAAATATGTAAAATTCTAAAGTGGTTCCTAAAAGATGATGCACAACTTTAGTAAACACTAGAAGTCTACTAAAAAAATTTTTTTTTTCAAATTAAAGTTAAGAAAAAAATCTTAAAAAATCTTAATATCAAAAAGATTTAAGTATTTACAATTAAAATTTAATAACTATAAAAATTGTTAAAAAAAAACAAATTTAAGATCAAATATTTTCTATTATTAATAAAAGCTTTTCAAAAATCAAGGCAAGCCTTATTAAAAAAAAAAATTTTCTTAAAGTTGTAAAATATTCTAATTCACAAATTGAATTCCTGACAAATCCATAAACTGAACCAAAAACCTCCCCCTCAAAACGAATTTACTATTTCATTCAAAACTATTTAAGTCCCAGCTTCATGCATTCAATTGGTTTCTATCACCTACCTGGATACATGGTGGTACCACCGGACAGCACGTTGTTGGCATACAAATCCTTACGAATATCCACATCGCACTTCATGATCGACTGGTAGACTGTCTCATGAATACCGCACGATTCCATGCCCAAGAACGAGGGCTGGAACAGGGCCTCGGGTGTACGGAAACGCTCATTGCCAATGGTGATCACTTGACCATCGGGCAACTCATAGGATTTCTCCAGTGAGGTCGAAGCCGCAGCTGTGGCCATTTCCTGCTCAAAGTCCAAAGCCACATAGCACAGTTTCTCCTTGATGTCGCGCACAATTTCACGCTCAGCGGTGGTGGTGAACGAATAGCCACGCTCCGTCAGGATCTTCATCAGATAATCGGTTAAGTCGCGACCAGCCAAGTCCAGACGCAGGATGGCATGTGGAAGAGCATAACCCTCATAGATGGGCACAGTGTGGGAGACACCATCACCGGAGTCCAAAACAATGCCGGTGGTACGACCGGAGGCGTACAGCGACAACACAGCCTGGATGGCCACATACATGGCTGGCGAGTTGAAGGTCTCGAACATGATCTGAGTCATCTTCTCACGATTGGCCTTAGGGTTCAGAGGGGCCTCAGTCAACAGCACGGGATGCTCCTCGGGGGCCACGCGCAGCTCATTGTAGAAGGTGTGATGCCACACCTTCTCCATATCATCCCAGTTGGTGATAATACCGTGCTCAATGGGATATTTCAAGGAGAGGATACCACGTTTGCTCTGAGCCTCATCACCCACATAGCAATCCTTCTGACCCATGCCGACCATCACACCCTGATGACGGGGACGGCCCACAATCGATGGGAAGACAGCACGCGGCGCATCGTCACCAGCAAATCCAGCCTTGCACATACCGGAACCATTGTCCACCACCAAAGCTGATGCTTCTTCGTCACACATTTTGTTATCGAGAGTTTAGCGGAGGAGGAGAGCACTACAAGGATATAGGATGAGTTAGCGCACTGTGTGTATCCTAGGATAAGCTGCGAAACAGCGACACTCACGACGTGTAAATCCAACAGCGACAGCAATCAGAGTGATTCCCTGCTCTGACTGAGTTCTGCATTTAAATAAGTTCTGTCCCAACAACATCATTTTGAACAATTGGACATTTTGTAGTAACATGTTGATGAATTCATGATATATCGCGCATTGCCAGGGACAGTGCGCGGGGGAATAGAACTGGCAGAGAGAGGGTTGGATACACATCATTTCGATTTTAATAAAAGTGTAGCGAAGGGTATGATGATGCAAGTGCTAAAGCATGAATATAGACTTCAACGGTTTGGAGATGAATTTGTCTAAAGAAACACACGCTATAAATAAATATTTTTTTTATCTCGCAACAAATTTATTTAATAAGGCAACGACCTTACATTTTATATATTTTTTAACGATAAAGTTCTGATAAATATTGTAACATACATCATTTTTTTTTTAGTTTACTACCAAATTTATTTAGTTATTAAAGTCGACAAATAAGCCTGTCAACACAATTATGCATACCTTAAAAAAGCAAGGCTGCAAGCCTCTGAAATTTTGCAGAAGGTTCGGTCCAGGGGTTCGAGCCCGTTGTAAAGTCTTAGGTTCGGTTAGCGGACCGGTTCACGGAACCCCTGGACCCTAGGTTTTGATTCGAACCTCGGTTCGCTTGAATATAGAAGAATAGTTTCGATTTATAAACACCTACTATTTACAATAATATTCTTCAAGTCAATAATTATATTTTTAATTATCAAATTCATTAGCTGACAGAACTTTTGAACACCGCTTAGTTTGAGTTAATAAGCGTTCTATCTGCTACGAGCTGTTCATCTATACTAGCTCTTAGATTCGAAAGTGTTGAAAAGGCCCTTTAAACTGATACCGGATTTTCTAAAACAGCACGTATAGTTAACGCAATATTTTTTAATTACTCGTTTTTACCCTTTCCAAAACTTTACAACATTTGACGATGTGTTGGACAATAGTCGAAATCTGTGGTCTATTTAAACCACGTTAACTACATATTTAGTATAATACACAGATTAGGATTTAGTTCGGTTTATTGACAGTGGGCGTGCTGCGGGTACGAATGAATGTGACACATTGACAATGAGATGAGTTTGTGTGAATTAGAGATGTACATAAAAATGTGCGAGTATCGAGCATTGATAGTTGTTAGTAATGTGTGAACAAGAAAGAGGAACTGGATCCGTGATTGGAGCTGGTTGAACTGGGACCACCACAAACCTATAACTTCATTTACAGAATTGATATTTAATATTTGAATATTGCTTTCTATTGCTTTTAAAAACTTAATTTCTTCGCAATCAAAAGTTGATTAGTTCATAAAGAATTTCTTTTTGGAGTTTCAGCATGTTTGTAATGATCTGCTTTGTCATTTAAAAGTTTTCCTGCTCAGTCTGTTTTTTGCGTTTGGTCTTCTCAGTATGATAAATATTAATACCTTATTGAAAGTGTTTAAAAACAATTTCTTCTGTTTGCATTGCGCGGCCTAAACTGGGAGCCTCATCGCCCACTACCGTCCTATACTGACAGGCTACGACTATTTTATCTGCCAACGTTGAATCGGAAAACCTGCCATAGCGATATTTTCGTACATAAGCTAATCAATGTCGATATTGATTCGGGTTACGTTTTCAGACTGCTTCATTTTGTTGTGCCAACAAGAGTTGCGCAGTCGTATCAACACGACAAATATTGCACTACATGATCCTCTTCGCGTTCTATGTCTTCTCTCTTCCGGCCAGCTATTCCTTGATTTACAGCCAATTGTGACGTCAGGCGATTATAAGAGCTAGCAAAAACTTTAATAATATAAAGATCGAGAAGAGGAAAATAAAAATCCAAAACCTGTACTTAAATAGGAACAAAGGAAAAATATATATACCTAATATTAATTTGAAGGCTGCAAACCCGTCCAGAACCGAACCACCTAGAACCGTTTCGTTTGGGTTTTTAGGGACTTCGGTCCACGAACCAGTTTTTTAACGACACATACAGAGAAATATAAAAATTTCTTGTTGTCTGACTTGAATCATTCAAGAAGTTTTCCAACCTTACTACATTTCTATATTTCAGATTTATACTATCACCGTCGATAATGGAGCAAATATGGTTCAAGCAGGATAACTTTTAAATGGCAACTCCATGGCGAAAAATGAATGCAATTATGAAGAATTTAATTTTGAATGAGGTTGCTCATGTGAATCAAACGCATTTCTTGATTTAGATGATTTAATAGTTTTCCCGAAGAACTATAATTAACAGTTTGCTCTGTTGCACACACATTTAAAATTTAATAGTTAACGAATGTTTTTAGGAAGTTTAGTTTAACATTAGCTTCTTCTCCGTACTCACACTATATGTCTACATATCTTTTGCTTATGAAAAAGAAAATAAAAAAACTAGTGCTAGACTGTGGGATGCAATGGAACTCAACCCACAAAATGTGCGAACGTTTACTAACTCTAAAGATTTATGCATTCAGAGTTTCCCAAAATCTTTTGAATCAAAAACTACAGGACCCAAAATTACTACCAAGTGATTTTAATTCCGCTTGCTTATCATTTCGAGCAGTTGTTCTGAAATATTTTGTTTATTACCGAAAACGTTCGATAAACTTTCTTCTATTATAAGCTCAGACCATGCCAGATATTCTACTGTTATCTTACATTCGCTAAGAGCTAGGAGCTAGGAACAGCTCCTAGAAGATATAATGCTAATTAAAATCAGGGCTGCAAACCGGTTCGGATTTGAACCGCTCCGGAGTCGGAGACTCCGGGATTTTTGGGAAGTCCGAACCGAACCTGAACCGGAGCAGAACAACTTTTATCTTCCCGAACCCGAACCTGAACCGAAGCAAAAAATAGTGAAAAAGGGTTTGGTTCAAAACACGTATTCTATTCAATTTTTTCTTGCCATTGCCATTATCCAATATTTGTAAGCCTTGAAATAAAAACAGCTTACAAAATACATTTTGCTTCATAGTATAATATTTAGAAGAAACTAATAATCAAAAGCTTTAAGAATAATAAATAAAAAAATATTTAATATTTCTTAACCCTGTTTTTATTTGATAAAGATGAAAAGCAATCTCTTTGCTTTAAAGTTTTGAAAAAACTGTCATTGTAAAGAACTTAAGTATTAATGTGATGCATTTGTTGTATCAGCTGCTCCTGTATCACAACTAGAGTTCTTTTCACTCTATATTTGATTGATCCAGCGAAAGAGTCAGTTGTGTTGAAAACTATTTCTGTCAACTCGGCGTTTTCTGTTGTTGTCACTTAAGTAACCTTTGCAATTCCAAAACAGTTATTGTAATGGGCTCTGCCGACTTGCAGAAGATAGGAAATCCTGCTAAATATAAAACCGGGAGGTTCTTGAATCAGTTGTACAGTAGACCATCCTTCTTGGTGGTGAGTGTTTATCTTCTTTTAAAAGTTATAATTAAACATAAATATACTGGCCTATTCCCGTTTTCGATTTCGATCAAATCATGCAGGATCGGAATTCTTAAAGTTCTTACTTCTAGAAACCGACAGTTCTATTGGGCTTTTTACTTAAAAATCCCACTTATCATCATTCAATCCTCTTGATAGCAAATATATACGGTCGAGTTCTTTAATAGTTTTTTAGAAATCACACGGGAAATCACAACGGGAACAGGCCTGTTATAGACTGAACGGTTGCGCTGTCGACACCAGATCCAACCTCTAATATGATATTATCAAACCTCTAAACTTCCACCTATGAATTAAATGTTTAATATCATCATATCATAAATATTTACCATGGCGGAATTTGCTATTTCTGTAGCATTTACCTATTAGACATCGACACACTTAACATTTTTGCAAAAAAGTTTAAATATGTTGGCTTAGCAAATGGTTATTAAGCATTTAAACTTAGTATATTGGATGTTAGATGTGCTCAGTGTAAAAAGCCTATAAGGGCCGATTTCTCATCATATGTTTCTCATAGAGCCATATGTCACATAACCTTGCAAAGAGCAGAGTAAATTGTGAGCTTATCTGACACGTAGCAGCAATGTGAAAAAAATAGAAATCGGCACTAAGTTTGTTTCAAATTACTTAAATATTTTCTCAATTAGGGAAGAACAAAGTTATTCCTGAACCCCGTTTCGAACCCGAACCTAGGTTCAGCGACCTTCTGAACCTGCTCCTTGAACCCGAACCCAAAAAGTTACGCGGGTTCGAACCCCGGAGTGAACCTCTCCGATTTTTACGAGGTTTGCAGCCCTGATTAAAATAAACTTAGCAGTTTTCAAAAGTTGCAAATTTCAGCCAGTTTATATAACTAAAATTACAATATCCAAATATAGGACATAATTTAAACAAATAAGTACATATAAATCGAAACTATTCTTTTCTGTTCCTTGGGGACAGGGTTTCCGAGAACCGACCCGCTACCCGAACCTTAGGCTGTAAAACGGGCTCGAAACACCGGACCAAACCTTCTGCATACTTTTAGAGGTTTGCTGCCTTGTTTAATATAATAAAAACAAAGGAGAAAGTCGGACAAGCCCAACTATATAATACTCTGTACCTGGAGTGGAAGCTGAATGCAACGGTGCTGCTGCGCTCATCTCCAAGTTTTCTCTCTCTCTCTGTCTCTTTGCTGATTGAAATGCGGCGTCGATAGTTGGTGATGGAGAGGGGGTATTTTATTCTTAACTTGAGAACCGCTCATCCGATCTTTATAATTTTTTTTCGGCAAATCGCTACATATAACGAAAGACAAACTATCTCTACAGACAGACGGACAAACGGACAGACAGACAGACGGACATGGCTAAACCGACTCGGCTGTTGATGCTGATCAAGAATATATGTACCTCATTGGTTCGGAAATGTTTCCTTCTTCCTGTTACATACATTTGCACAGCTTCATGATCCCTTTTTTCCCCATTTTTAATGGGAACAGGGTTAAAAAAATACGAGAAGGCCAAGCTAACTTCGTTTGTGCCGAAGTTTTTATTTCCTCGCAAATGTTTTAAAATATCAGAGTTTAAGAACTCTAGGTCGTGTGTGGCCTAGCGGTTAGTGTGCTGGACTGCTGGGCGGGAGGTCGTCAGTTCGATACCGCCTCTGAACATCTATTAATAAAAGATTTTTTCTTTCTTTAGAAAAATAGCTTTTACACATACGGTCACCTTCACCAGCTATTGGCGCCAGCCGTGAAGTAACTAGCCATGAAAAAGCAAATTTTCAAACTTTGCCGTTCGGATCCGGCGTTAAACTGTAGATCCCTTTTTCTTTTGCGAAAAATTTAAAGCACACTCGCCAAGAGATTGAGAGAAGCTTGGATGCTCCGTTGAAGGAGCTGTATAGCCAATTTTACATTTTACAAGAACTCTAGCAATAAAATCCACAATTTTTCTACCTGAAATTATTTTTCGGACGAAGTTTCCTATGGCAGCTACAAGTTGTAGTCGTCCGATTTTGACCAAAGCTTCCAAGTCTGTGTGATAGCATCTTATATTAATAATCGCTGAGTTGGGAGACAATAACCTTCAAAACAAAAAAGTTTTTCTCACTAAATCCCAATTTTCGACCGATAGTTCCTATGGCAGTCATCCGATCCGGTCGGTTCCGACATATTAGCAGTGGCAGTTAAAAGAAAACTCCGTACAAAGTTTCAGCTCGATAGCTTTAAAACTGAGAGACTTGTTTGCACAGTTTTTAAATTGCTTCCATCGCAGTAGCAAAAATCAGGAAATTTTTACTTTTCACAGCCTCGCCTTTTTTCAAATTTTTAATAGGAACTCTTGCTTCTGCTTTTGCGAAATACAAAAGCGACAGTAGCAGCCAACTCCCCAAAACGATAATTGATGAAAAGCAAACAGCGGCTGCGATCGTCGCTTCATCATTTCTGATTTTCATTTTGCTGGTGATTCGGTTCCGTTCATAAGTGGAACCAAAACCTCGTGTTCACTTTTAGAAGTCGACAGCAGCACAAGCACCACAGAACTCTCCTTCATCTCTTTCCTGCTTTTCCTTTGTGTATTCTAACAACGAAAAATTGTGACTGACATGGTCCATAAAAAATTTTATAATTCCTTTAATAAACCTTTGAATTAAAGATCTAGAGAACCTTTTATGGGTTACGATTGTATAAGAAGCTTTTAGGGTTGTCGAAAATATTATCGATTTATCGAAATATCGATATTTTTGCCCAAAATGACGAATATCAATATCGCATATTTTTCAGAGGCGATATATCGGATATCGAATATTTTTTGGTGATATTGGTCAATGATTTTTTGTTATAGCGATCGGTCGCATTGTTGCGAATAACTGTTTCTTGTGCTCCTTACATTTAGGGCAAAATGCTTAAAAGTTATTTAATTAAAGATAATGCACAAAAATCGCAGTGCAAACCTAGGTTAATCCAAGTATAAATGATTTTGAATTCTGGGAATTTGGGTCCTTTGTGTGTCAAATTGGCTGCTAATTATGCATTTTTTCATATTGTGGATATATGTGGACATATGTTTGTAAGGAAGCTTTAATGCAAATCAATTATAATTATGTTTTAAATATTCGAATTTTTTTACACGAAAAATCAACCGAAGCAGACATTATTAATGGATATGACAAAGAATTTGTGAGCCTTTTAATGTAAATATGGAAACTAAGTAATATTTTTTAAGCGCAGTCAGATTATAGTTCTTATAACTCGTCAAATGACGCCTCAATTACCTCAATTAAAGACGAAAAAAATATCGATATAGATATTTTTGAAATATTCGACAACCCAAGAAGTTTTTAACGTTTTTCTTCTATAACATACAAAAAAACATTATACTGGCTTGGCGATCTTGAGACTCTGTAGCCGAATGCCGACCAGTAAACAGAAAAACCCGATAGGCAGTTGGTAAAATTTTTGAATGCTTATCTTTTTTGTTGAACCAGATCGAAAATTTAAGGTCGCAACAGGTTCTGGCCCAGCATTCGATTCACAGGAAAATAATAGTTGGAGTTTCGGGTTCAAATCGGTTTGGTTCAAAACCGGGTTGCAGCGCTTTATCGAAAATAAAGGCTGACTTTTAATTTCAAAGTCTTCCCATGTACAAAACTTAGTTCTGTGAATTAACCCCAAAGATTTTAAATCAATTGAATTTTACGACCTTCAAAAGAGTATGCCTTGTACGCCCTATCCCGATTGCAATTTATCATTGCACTTGTCATTTCATTTTCGCTTAAATTATGTGCTGCTGCTGCATTCGCTGCGTTTTGCTTTTGCCCACAACGCTTTTTCACTTCTTCTATCTACTTGAACAAAAATATGCGCCAGGACTTGTATAGGCATCTCTGGCTGTTTTGTTGTTATATTTTTAAGTTTTTATATAAATAAATTCCCCCGCGATACGAACAATGCTTTGGCGTGCACACACGCTCATTCCGTTGCCTCACATTGCAAATATAACAAATTTGTGCCAATGATGTGACAAAAAATTTGTCTTCTCTCACTCAGTCCATAGATGGTGTGGCACCAAAAATGCTGCCAAAGAATTCTTTCACATGACATAAAAGTTGACGTCGTGTAGATTTCAGTGCATTTCGAATAAAATTATTTTAAATGCAGGCATAATGGGCCCCGAGGCAATTTCTCGGCTGTCTTTCTGATATGATCTTAACGTAATATTAGCTATGAGATTTATGCATATTATTTCAATTAAATGTGGCGCAAAATTTAGTGCATTAATCGCAAGGTTTCCGTTGCTGTTCCTTCTTGGCGTCTTTTTACTTTGAAATCATCTCGACTCTCGCACTGAAACTTTTTTAAGTGCTTTTCGTTAGAAACTATGGAAAACTACGTGACTGCAGCTAGAAGCAGGTACTGGAAACTTTCACGTATCATTGTCCCGTATGCAGCAGAAAGCAGTCGAAAGAGGTAAAAATTGTGCTCACCTTGTACCACGTAGTGATAGTATGTCCGGGTTGCTTAGGAAGTAGATAAATAGGCGGGTTGATTCCAAACTTTATGCACGATGTTGAGGGCAATTGAAATGCAGCAGGGAAAGAGGCAAAGAGGGATCAATGGCGAATGTGTAAGGTAAACTTTTAGTGGTATGCTAAATTCCGTATAAGTCAGTTTTATTATAATCAATGCTAACAAGCATTAAGGCTTTTTTAATTGATTCTATAAATCTTTGCCCATAACGCGAGGGTCGATCCCACACATTGGTTTAAAATCGTTTTAATTTGGACAAAATTCTGTAAGCCAATTAAAAATTTTATAAACTTTTTATTAGCTTTAATTAATTAAGCTATGAATATCAGCAAAAATATCATTCGATTTATTGAATGAATTGAAAAGGTACATTTTCAACACAAGTAAACTTTTCTGGTTTTATCTCAAAAATGTAGAAAATATATCTAAATTATTTAAATATTTGGAGATCTGTATTAGATGCAGGGCAAACATGGGCATATCACCTTAAATATTTCAGTAAATAAATGGAACAGTTTGTAAAATAATGAATGAATGTTAGAATAAAGAGCACCTTATTTAATTTATCAATTCTGTATCGTGCGAAAAGCTTGGCTTGGCCACATTGGAGCTGTAAAGCCAATTTTACATTTTAAATATCTTGCGTGATCGTTAGAGACGACTAGATTTTTTTCGTGAATCGTTCGTGCCATGAATAAAAATTCGCTCTAGCACAGGTTTGCATATAAAAGCCAACTTTTGCACTTGAGTTGTTAGCAACCTTTTGTATGTATAGTCGGTCACTGAATTCAAATCGAAATAGAGGAAAGTTAACTTAGGATTGGGCGAAGTAGAATAGAAACTGACAAACAGACGGACATTGCTATATCAACTCAGCTCGTCATGCTGATCAAGAATATATCGCTCACTTACTTCAATACTGGCATAACTCAAATTTTGAAAAAAACCCGTTTGAAGCTCTCAATGGATTTAACCTAGAAAAAATGGTTCATTTAGTTTTCAGTTAATCAAGAAAAATATTATAAATTTAGAATGCTTATTAATAAAACTTGAAAATATGATGTTTTAACTGAAAGCAGAAGTATGTTTGTTCAATATCAACTGCTGGACAACTGTGATATCGCTCACTTACTTCAATAGTGACATAACTCAAAAAAAAACGATTTTTGACTTAATGATGCAGAAATGTGCGCGCTCTTCTGTACTATTTTATGCAAAAATTTTCGTATTGCTATCTCTTCTACTTTTCATGTGAGATGAGAATGTGTCGCAATATCATTTTCCAGGTTCATTTTCATGTTGATGCAAGAACCGCCATATCTCAGTTGTCCTGCTGTCGATATTGACCAAACATACTTCGTCTTTCAGTTAAAACTTCATATTTTCAATGTTTATTAATAAGCATTCTTAATTTATAATATTTTACTTCATTAAGTTGAAACTAAAAGAACCATTTTTTTTAGGTAAAAATCCATTGAGAACTTCAAACGTGTTTTTCTCAAAATGGATTATTTTGAGTTATGCCAGTATTGAAGTAAGTGAGCGATATGACGTTCTTGCATTAAGCCTAGTACGGAGGGCGTTCGAATTTTCCTTCAGCTGTCAAACTCCATATAAAACAAGAGCGTAAGTTAAAGTCGGCTCTGACCGACTTCGATATACCCGATACTTATGAAAAAACATGTTTAACAGTGTTCCTACGTTCCTTAGGGTGACCATCAGAAAAGTATGCAACATTTTTTCTTAGGATGGGAGGGGGGAAGCGGGGGGGGCTTGGTTCACTTTTTTGCTCATAACTTGAGAACCGTTCATCCGATTTTTATCAAATCGATTCATTTTGCTAATTACTAACTATCTTTAGAAGGAACAAATCGTCTATCTTCAAAACTGTAGGAGATATAACGTTTTTTCTAAATTGCGGGGGCGGGAGGGGGCGTGGCCAAAATTTGAAACAAACTTGATTTGCGTGCAGATAAATGAAGCATTTGTCCCATACATGTGAAACCTCTATCTCTTACCATCTCTGAGATCTAGGTGTTCATACAGACGGACGGACAGACGGACATGTCTATATCGACTCGGCTGTTGATGCTGATCAAGAATATATATACTTTATATGGTCGGAAATGATTCCTTCTGCCTGTTACATACATTTGCACGACTTTAGTATACCCTTTTTACTCTACGAGTAACGGGTATAAAAAATTGCTTAAGGAATTTTTGTTGCCTCTTTCTGATGTTTGGTACGCAGAAAGCCAAGCAATACACTCAAGGAATTTTGAGAGTTACCATATCGATGAAGCGTGTGGACTGTATCGAACAGCTGATATTCCTTCAAGAGATATTGTGCAGTCAATTTTTAAAAGGCAAGGCAAAAGTACAAAAATTTTAGTTATGACGACAAAAATGCATTAATTGATGCAGTAAAAAACAATGCATAATTGTGGGACATCACGAATGACAAGCAACTGGCCACCGCACTTACAACAAGTGTTTGGGAAGCAGTTGCGCCATGTTGGAATCTTGTCATGTTAGAGGGCACGTCCCAATGCATTAATTGAGCCATCTTTCGTTGCAGCGATATGTGCACGTGAGTGGGGTCCTCGCCCGGAATGATGTTCCAAATGGAAATAAAACAATTATAATTGGACTTATCCGGCCTCGTGCAGACCATTAGATTCTTGGCAACAGGCGAATCCAATTCTAAAGTCTTGCTCACATTCTTCAGCTTAACAGCTGCCACTGCAATTGCAACTTCATTCATGTTGTGCATAGTGCCTCATTTTATTTAAATCTTATAGTTATGTCAAAACACAAATCAGCTGGCCAATTTATTTATTTTCCGTTTTCGGCATGATACAATTATATTAGGTATGGCATTCAGAGTATATCGAGGACTGACAGCTTTTGCTAATATCGAGAGTGAATAAAACAAAAAGCAAAGCACCCTTAGAATTACAAACACATGACTAAATTTTATTAGTATTCGCTTGGCACTTTTCAAATGGCAGCTGATAAAGCCAAATCGCTGCTTGGGAGCGTTGCCGGTTGGAACACTCTAACCTGGTAATGGCGCTGCTTCTTCGATAGAGATTTGCTCTGGATTTTGATTGTTTGGCCAATAACTGTTTGCTTTTTTGAATTTGTGCCCGTTTTTGCTAGTGAAGAATTGAATTTGTAGTGATTGTTCGCTATGCGGTCTGGGGTTAAGATCCCGCCCTGAAATGACTTGCTAGCCGGTGTCAGCCCAAAATGCAGTGCCGTAACAATATGACAGGAGAAACACACAGCCACAAACTCGGGCTCTCTTCTTGGGGAACCCTGATTTACTTCATTGCCGGCCAAGAGAGCACTCTTTAGACCAGAGGCGGCGATCCACAGCTCACACGAGCCGGTGTTGGTCGTGTTTTTAAGCAAACGCGTGCCGAACTTGTGGTTGTGTTAATCGGTGAAGATTTCATTGCAAGTTAAACTTCTGCAGTCTGGAGGGAGTTCTCTTGTTTACCAACACAAGCGCCCTTTTCAGTCCTCTCCATTTGGCAGTCTCTGCTCCAGTCCACAGGCGTCTTACTTGCAATTCAGTGTTCACCGATTCACACAATCAAGAGTTCTTCTCGCGTTTGCATAAATCCAGGACTGACATCAATTCCGGGTAGCTATGGACAGGCACTGCTTTACATCGACATACGCAACAGTATTGGCCCAACATTTTCACAAATTATAAATAAATCCCGTCGCCAAATCAAAAAAAATTCGTTAGCACACAACCTTTTTAATCAAATGACAGCAACAAAATGAAAATTTGGAGTCCCCAACAGAGAGCTCTCTCAGAGAGCACCTTACCCTATATAATTGTATCATGGTTTTCGGTATATTTTTTAATGTTATCTGGTCACACTGCCTCTTACATTCCACAAAAAGGAATATCAGCAAATTTCTGGAAGGAAAATTCGAACGCCCTCCGTACTAGACTTTAACATAAAAATGATCCTGCAAAATGATATTGCGACATATTCTCATATCACATGGCAAGTAAACGAGATATCAGTACGAAAATTTTTTTAGAACACAATACAGCGAATATTTCTGCATCATTAAGTCAAAAATCTTATTTTTTGAGTTATGCCAGTATTGAAGTAAGTGAGCGATATATACTGTATGTGGTTGGAGATGCTTCCTTCTATGAGTTTCAAACATCTGGAAAATTTGTATATACCCTCTACAAAGGAATATATTAAAAGATTTCATTTATGGAAAAATGTAAGGCCATACTAATACCCTTTAACACGATGCGTTTATGTGTAAAACGAGAAGGCCAAGCTAACTTCGTCTTTGCCGAAGTTCTTATACCCTTGCAAATGTTTTAATAAATATGAGTTTACGAACGTCAGCATTAAAACAAACAATTTTTCTAAATAAAACCCACTTTTCGACCGATAGTTCCTATGGCAGCTATAGGATATAGTCATCCGATTTTGACGAAAACTTTCAAATCTGTGTAAAAGTGTATAAAACTAATAATTGCTGAAGCGGGAGGCATTAAAAACAAAAAAGTTTTTCCCCACAAAGTCCCACTATTCGACCGATAGTTCCTATGGCAGCTATAAGATATAGTCATCCGATCCAGTCGGTTCCGACATATTATCAGTGTGCAGTAAAAAGAAGACTCTGTGCAAAGTTTCAGCTCAATAGCTTTAAAACTGAGAGACTAGTTTGCGTAGAAACAGACAGACGGACTGAAAGACAGACAGACAGACAGACGGACGGACAAAGCTCAATCGACTCAGCTCGTAGCCCTGATCAAGAATATATATAGTTTATAGGGTCGGAAATGAATATTTCTGTGCGTTGCAAACTTCTGGGCAAAATTATAATACCCTTTGCAAGGGTATAAAAAAAGCATAAGAAAAAAGTTTTTTAGAAGATGTTTGTCTTAGGGTCAGCAACTTGGATTCAAAGCTTATCACTCATACGTATTGTTCCCTTGCTTACATTTTTAATTTATAACTAGTTGGCGTAGACTTGGTTTGTAGTCATAGCATTTGAAAAAAAAGCTACCATGACCATTAAGCAAATTTGATTTTAATATAACCAACACAATAATAATAACTAAAAATTTATTCGAAATCGTATATTACTGCAAAAATTTATATTATTATGCGCTGTTTACTTCTTGATGAAAGCAAGTTTGGCCGTACTCCCAGGGGCCTATCACGACATCTTTGAAGTGGGGCCCCACAAGAACTGCGCAAGGTCTATTCTTACGGTGCTGCTTATAAAAAGACTATCGTCCATTTCATAATTCACAAACATGGAAGATCCTAAAATACTGCTACAGTGGGCCAAAAATATCGGGAATTATATATCAAAAAATCTTTATTTATTCGTGTAAATTCATTTTATTCACTTATGCCAATGTTTTTTTTTTTTTCAATTTTAAAATCATGCTGCAAAGTTCCCTTTTGGTATTGCCTTCGATTCCTTTATCGTTTCGGCTTCTATCACATTTATAAATTCAATACGGTTTCTCGAGTTAAGCGAACAGCCAATGGTAGCCCAAATGGTTACTCAAAATAAAGGTTCGTGCGTTCATGCGGACATGGCCCTTGTTGAAACCCCGCTCGTGGGCCATGCTCACTCCAAATGAACAGGCTTAAAAATTTTCCCCATATAAGAGCGTGGATAAAACTCATCCCTTCTTTGGAAATGGGATCAAAATTTGGTCTTAGTCTACCGACCAAAAATACATTTGATTCCTGCGCCATTTTTATTTGTTGCTCGACTAAATTCTTTGACTACTTTCACAATGATTCGAAGATTTTCATTTGGTAAACGAGTCGTATACGTAATATTTTTGGAAACGTTAAAGGCTTTTCGCGGAATTTAAGTCTCAAATTGAAATTTTTTTATTTTTTAATTTATTTGTACACCCTAAAAGCAAAAGATGGTCAATGTTAAATTTCTTATCGGCGTCCACCCTAATGTACATATTTATCACTTTTTCATTGTCTTCCAGCTTCTTAGCCAAAAATTTAATAATCATGGTGAGGACATGTTGATGACGACGGCTAAGCATTTTCTAAATGCGTGGGGTACTATTTATGTTTCGTGAATAGCAAATAATAAAAGTAATTTTGAAATAAAAATTTATGCATCTTTTCGTATTTTCAGGAACGCAGCAAAGCTGTTAAACATGACTAACGGGTATATATTTAGAAGTCGGTTACGCTCTCGTTTTAACGGTTTGGTCGGTCAAAAAGCCGATTGTGTGAAGTGATATGTGGAAGCTCACATTCTCATAGTGGAGAATGATTTGTGTTCGGCGGAATTTCACTCAGAATCGACTGTCCTACGTTGCTGACGCGAATTCACTATACCTTTCATATTCCGTAGTTTTTCATGATGACTTATCGCCATACAAAGAACTGAGTTCATCGACACGCTCTTGCTGAGAAAATCCACGAAGAAAGCTGTGAAAAAAATTCAAGGAAAACCTCATCAAATTTCCATTTCCAAATTGATTTTTTCAACTCACTGCAAACAACAAAACTAACTTACCTTCTTTTTGTTGATTATAAATCAGCCTTCGACACACCGATAAGGTCAAGGTTCCTGTCTACTTTTGGAATACCAGAAAAGTACTTTGCATGATGACGTTGAGAAACATGGAAAGCTCAAAACCAGTTGATAGCAAATGAGGTTTAGGCGGGACGATACCTTGTTGTATGACTTCTTCAATCTGCTGATGGAATATACACTGCACCAGTGTCCATATGCCAACAGAATAGGCGCATTTCTTCGTAATATCAAATGCTACTCGCATACGCAATGAAAATCTCTGGAAGGTTGCATTTGCACCCATACAAAATAATATTTTCATAAAATGAGTGAAAAAGAATAGTGAAGTAGTACAAAGATAGTGAATAAGTTGCCGTCAACCTAAAACAAGAACGAAATATTCTTAAATTCTATGAGCACAAATTCTCTAAATATTCTTCCAAAATAATTTTTTCAAGTGAGAACACTGCACCACAAATGAGAAAAACCGTCCTTACACTCTTTTTATCAACGGTAGTACTCATCTTGAGTCCAATGTTCGTGAATTTTTCCCTCAGTGAATGTAACAGGGAGAAGGAAACATTTCTAACCTAATAAAGTATTAATATTCTTAATCAGAATCAGAGAAAAAACGATTTACATTTTCAAAACGGCGCTCTTATGACACGGCAAACGATGTTCTGCAATATAAATGGTTTCTTGTACATATTTTGGTGAATATTTCGGTTGTTAAATAAAAGTGGCCGTATGTGGCCTAGTGGTTAGTGTGCTGGACTGCTGGGCGGGAGGTCGTGGGTTCGATCCAGCCTCTGAACATCTAATAATAAAAGTTTTTTTCTTTCTTTAGAAAATAGCTTGTACACATACGGTCACCTTCACCAGCTATTGGCGCCAGCTGTGAAGTAACTAGCCATGAAAAAGCAAATTCTCAAACTTTGCCGTTCGCATTCGGCGTTAAACTGTAGGTACCTTTTTCTTGTGCGAAAAATTTAATGCACACACGCCAAGAGATTGAGAGAAGCTTGGCTTGGCCCCGTTGTAGGAGCTGTATAGCCAACATTTACATGTGGGCATTTCCGCCAAATGGTAAGCCTGGACCGAAAAACAAAATTTAATGACATTTTTATATTTAATTACACAAGTTTACAAAAAAGGCCATTTTTTGCAACAGAGAACTTTGCAACCGTTCCTTATGTATTTTTGGCCGCTGAACTCAGATAAATTGCCCGTTTTCTTCCAGCACGTCAGGTTCACGAGATATTTGCATTAATGAGGTATCCTTACATTTGTTGTTCGTGTGGCCACATTAAGTGTCCTATTCGAACCAACTTTGTTTTAATGTAAGCTGCATTGAATGACGTTAAAGAAAAACCAAATACGAAGTTTTGATTTTGCTGATAAGGTACCAATTTTTGGATTTGAACTTTAAAAATGGGGTTTTTTTTTAAAAAATCGATTTTTTTTGCAAGTTTAAGAAGTTCTGTAAATTTTTCTGCTAATATTGAAAATCTTAGAAAAAAATAGTTGGTAGTCCTTTGTTTCTTCTTATTTCAATTATTTTTAGTTTTTCGATTTCATTGCGATTTTAGGCGTTAGGCGAAAGTAGATTTGTACACAATTATGTGTTATGTACTTTATGGTACACTTGACCTTTGATTTTGAAGGTTGAATTAAATTGCTGATCATTTGCCGCTGTATTGTGCATTATTTCTGTTGCAACGAACAAAGTCATTTAAAAGCATGAATTAAATCTACGAATGGACTTCAGAAAGAGGTACGGTCAAACCGTTTTGGAAGAGTTTGATAACAAAGTTTGTGACACATGATTATAATGAAAATTTTGCACCATAATAATAAATATTTTAAATATTTAGGAAAATATCCTCTAGGCTTTTCAGGATAATTTTGGTGTATAATTTTTTTAGTGCGTCCTTTCTAACCGAAATGTTTCAAAACTTGCCAAACCACCCACTCGCCTTTATTCCCTACCGAAAAACGGTGCTAACTGAGTTGCGAATGGCAAATGGCGAAAGCTGACCTGAACTTAAAATACTTTGCTCCAAAAAGGGGGAGTTAAAGAAATGCGCGTTGACAAGCCAAAAACCACCTCAATTGCACTGCAGGCATCCGGCAGCGGATGGTAATGGTGTGGTAACGGTGGTGACGGTCGACGGCGTGGTGTCTTGGCCCTTTGGCACGCAATGCAGCGTGCGGCACTAAAATAAACTTTTAGCAAAATTGAGAAAAGGGCTAAACTGAAAACTGAGCTGAGCGCTCTCTAAGCAGGCAAACTCGCTTCAATGCACATAAAAATTAAAATACTTGCGACGCGGCCATCACATTTAATGGCCAGCTTATGAATATATTTTGTATTTTAAATATTGTAGTTAAAAATTCTAAGACTTAAACTAACATTTTAACTCAATTTTCATTGTCATGAAGAGTGAAAATATATGGATACATACTTATAGTTCAGGAAGCGGGGGACGTGGCCGCAACTTTGGCATGGGAAAAGTTTTTTCTTTGCTGCTCCAAGACAAGCGCCGACAGTTTACCAGGCTCCCTCGCCCAGGTTCACCCTTCATTTTATTAATTACACAAGTTGCCTGGGCAAATATTTTTCACTCTAATTAATTTCTCCCATGTGGCCACGACGTCAGCTGTCGTCATCCGGTTCCGTTGCCCCCACAAACTTAATTATCCTTTCCGAAATTTTAACAAGTTTTTCCAATTTTATTTACAAAACAAAAGTGCGAAGCTTAAAACTTAAAATTTGTAACTTGCAGCTTTGGGTCACTAATCCAAGGGTAAGGACTCGTGCAACCAGGTACGGTCGCCACCCTCAGCGAAGTCAGCGGCGGCATGATCCTGACCATTCAGCAGCCATTTGGTGGTCAGCAGACCTTCCACGCCAACAGGTCCGCGTGCATGGATGCGTGCCGTTGAGATGCCCACCTCGGCACCAAGGCCAAAGCGGAAACCGTCCGCGAACCGTGAACTGGCATTGTGGAACACACAGGCGCTGTCCACGCTACCCAGGAAATGCTTGGCGGCGGCAACTGAAAGTGGAAAATGCATTGTGTACTCGCATGTGGCAAAATTGAAACTGGAGAAATGCAAACATGCGGAGAATAAAATTAATTTCCCAAATGATTTAAAATTGTTGTTCAGGCAACCGGGAGAAGGGCGTTGAGTTAGAGAACCTGGCGACAACACATGCAAATTTTGCATGCAATTTGGTTGGATGGCGGGTTGGCATTTTTAATTGAATTATTTAGAGGGTCAGTGACGGTGGTGGAGCACGACAGAATGAGAACTAAATTCCTAATTACAAAATATAAGCAACGTATTTAAAAATAGATATCACATAATATCTAAATTCCCGTTCCAGAGGGAGACCAGAATTTGTTTATAATAAAGTGAATTCAAGATTCAATACAAGATTACAGCATACTGCCTTTTTATCTCCTCTTCTTTTACATAACTTTTTCGTGTTCTGGGTAAGGCTCACTTTACTCAGAAAGGAAACTAATTGACAGCACGCGAGGCTCAGGTCGAGCCATGATACAACTAACAAGGTATGGCGCTCAGCGTAAGACCCATAAATTATGATAAAATGGACCTCTGTAGGCATCACCTCATACCCAGTTTTTCAAATGAAGCCTTGGTTCGCGTTTAATGTGTACTTTTGTACTTGCAACTCACAACGACAACAAATTTAACTAAGTTTTTAATGGCTTAAGATAAAATTCTCCAAAATTCAGCAAATGTGGTCAGGGTCATTGGGAACGACATATAAAAAATGCACTTAATTCGCGCAAACGTTTAAGGTACCTCCAAAAGGAGTTAAACCTTCATTCTTCAATATCTTTAAAAGCGCACGGTAGATTTTTCTTAAAATCGTTGTTTATGATGGTATAATGGGCTATTGCATGTCCCTAAGAGATGGTACTCGACAGCCAAAAAACCGCTATATGGAGTACCATTTTTAGACTCAGTACCAGCAACTGCCTTAGAACAACATTGACCATTAAGGGTAAAACCGGCTTCACCAAAATTATGAAATTAATTTTTTGAGTAAAGTGCTTTATTGCAAGCAAGAAAATAGACCATATCATTAAAAAATGTGTTTGGTGGACCTCCAATAAATGTAACAGTGTTATTGTTCAACGACTATTTCAATTAAATAGGTCTCTGATTGCAGTAAAAAGTACTTTTTTACTTTAAATAAATCGAATGGAGATGAGTAATTGAAGCCGTTGGTTAATAAAATGTCCCTATTGCAGGAAGACATTTTTCGTTTTTTAACATTTTTAACTCAATAACATATCGTTTTATGGCCAACAGAGTAGGTAAGTACAATTTTCAACTTTGTTCCCAAAATTAAACATATTTTATTTATTTTGCGAAATGTTCAAAAAGAAAAATAATGAGAGGGCCACGGACTATTGTCTAAACGTCCATTATTATTGTGGACTTTTTACACCGGCGAAGAAGGCCCGCTGCATTTCAAACCTTATTGCTAATGCTTTCGAAGGGTATTTTATGACACCGTACTTGGAGAATATTTGGTATGCACCAAAAAGTGTGTGCGACCTTTGCTACCGCGGGTTGCTGGCTTGGTCTAATGACGAGAAGACGCGGAATATGAAATTTAATAAGCCCACCATTTGGCATTGGCGAAGTAATCACTCTCTTGAGGATTGCTTTTTTTGCCTAAATATGGATAAAATAAATGGTCAGCGCTTCCACTCTAGGCACCACATTTAATATATTGATGTTGTTTCAGTGGATCGCCCACGCCCAAGAAAAGGAAGAACGAAATAAACAAGGAGCAAGATTGTATTGAAGAAATGACAGCATCGAAAGCTTATGAGTGCGGCTCGGAGAAAATGCATTTGATCACACAAACCGACTTCATTGCAGAAATCGTCGCCTCCCGACTAAAGCAATGGAACTTGGTGGACAAGAATTTTAAAATCACTTCATCCCGAAAACAAGCATTCACAGCGCTGTTAAATGATCTTTTCTCGATGCATCCAGGCGATAATCAAAATGAAAGGTTGTGCTACTGTACACAGAAAAAAAATAAGACCCATATCAATTTGATATGGGCTGGTTAATTTGATATTTTGTGAAATATCACTATATTCATATCATTTCTAAACTATAACGTTTCATTTTTACAGTAAATAATATCAACTTGTCAAATGATATTAGAAAAGATTCGAAAGATATTTTTTAGTTTTCGAAACTCTCACAATAGGAAAGGGACACAGAGAAAAAAAAAGATCCCCGTAGAATGGATATTCGAAATATCCACTTAAGATCCATTTTTTTAAATATCCTTTTCACATTTTTCAGCTCCTTTGGATGGAGAAAAAAGATCAATGAAATATATTTTCTCTGATATATCCTTTTTAAGCGAAAATAAATCGATTTCGAAAATATCCAATGGATCCCAAAAAGGATAGTTAACTATCCAGTCCAAATGGATACCGAAAATATCCTGAGGATCATCACAAACTATCCTTTTTTTTCTCTGTGGATGTATAAAAAATGCGAAAAGGAAAGAGACAGATAGTTTTGCAAATCGAAACTTCAAGCAACGAAAAGAAATGTATAAATAGGCTTTCAGCCATGATTGCACACACTTGCCCGGTAGCGCAGTGCGGTAAAACGCCATGCCAATTTGTGACGTGCAAGTGGTCTTGAGTTCGATCCCCAGTCAAGGCGAAGTCAAGGAATTATAAATTCGTTCTTTTTCTGTTTCTATAAAACAATAATTAATAGTTCTTAGCAATAAATAAACGCCTGGCAGTAGTATTGGATGTACGACCTGTCATTTGTAATTGATTTTTTTTCGTTCTGTAATAATGAAATAAACTAATATCAATTTGATCTTAAAAATATCATTTTGATATGGTCGAAAAGATCAATCTGATTTTTTCAAACAGGTAAATTTTAAGTTTGTCATATCGGTTTTTTAATGATATGAAAAAATATAACATTGAGCCCCATATCATATCATTATTTTTTTCTGTGTACGGATATTGACGCAGTATTTAAGAATATCGGATATACTCATGTACCAAAAGAGTGGCGACTTTTTATAGACGCTTCTTCTCAAAGCTTAAAAGCAGTTCTTCTACATATTGGAAATAAATATCCGTACCAATTGCATTTGCCAACAATATGCCCGAAACTTATGAAAATATGTAGCTTATCTTAGATTTAGTCAAATACCAGCACTATCAATGGATGATATGCTGCGACTTAAAAATGGTGGCCATATTAACTGGCCTAAAAAAAGGATTTTCAAAGCACCAATGTTTTTTATGCGTATGGGAGGGCCGCAGAAAAGATCTTCATTACTCGGACTACAAGTGGGATCCCCGAGTGACATTCCAGTTGGGGCAGCACAGCATTGATCACCTACCTTTAGTGGATTCAAGCAAAATTATTTTGCCGCCTTTACATATTAAGCTGGGGCTTATCAGAAATTATGTGCGAGCATTAAATGAAGACAGCGAAGCATTTTCAATTATTAAAAAAATGTTTTCTAGGCTTAGTTCTGCCAAAATAAAAGCTGGCGTTTTTAATGGCCCACAGCTAAAAAAACTGTTTTTGCAGGACGAATTCGAAAAGAGTCTGACTGAAATTGAAAAAAGAGCGTGGGTTGCATTTAAATCTGTCACAAAAAATTTCTTGGGCAATGTGAAGGCTGAAAGTTTTGAGGAACTTGTAAAGAGCTAATATCGCAAAAATAATTTTTGCGCAAGCATAACGAGACCTTGAGCCAGCTTAATATTGATGGTTTGATTATCATAAAGGTCGTTAAAGCACACACATGGGACATGTTTTATTATATCATAAGACGCCACTTGTTAATATGATTTTTTGGGTTATTATTTAGTTTGTCTTATTTTTGCTAAATAATATATTTAATTTAAAAAACTGATTAAATTTTAGCTCCGAAGGTGAAAATTAAAGGCAAAAAATCTTTAATTTTTTATTTAAATTTTGTTATTATTTCATATGAAATAACATCGCAAATTTGGGGCCTTCTTCTTTTTTGGGCTTTATTTCATCGCAGTGGTTTCATACTTCAAATTTTATTTGTTTATTTTATTGTGAAATAACACTCCAAATCTCTGCGGCGCTTTTTTCCAATTTGACCTCCAAATCAGAGACTAAGCCCGAAATTAATTTTAGTTTTATTTGAGTAAAGGACAATTCCATTCCCGTTTCTTATAAAATATTACCGAAATCGAAATCGGACGAGTTAGACACCGCAGTCTGTGTTTACGAAAAGCGCTTGGGAAAAGTGGATTTTAATACTTTTTCGAAATTTTGCTCGTTTTTTGGGCCATAATGAGGCACATCGCCCTTCTCAGAGTCTTTCTATGTTTTGTGTAAGTTTGTGAAAGAAAATCGCACGGGACTTTTGTTAATTCTAGTTGATCCACCTCAGAAACACTGGACGTATTCAGCAGATAATTCCGATTTTCGATTTGTGATTTATGTAATAAAAATGAAAAAACGGTTAAATAAGGTTAAGGAGCCAGAAAAAGGTACCAAAAAACTGATGTTAATAAATGCTTTAATTTTAAAAGAAAAAATAAAACAAAAATTTTATATTCATAAGCATTTGGATAAATCCTTTAATTTTAAAAGAAACAAGTCAGAAAGTCGGTCAAGCCCGACTATAACATACTCTGTACCTGGAGTTGAAGCTGAATGCAATGCTGGTGGTGCGCTCATCTCAAAGTTTCTCTCTCTTTTTCTCTCTCTCTCACTCTCTCTCTCTAAGATTGTGTGGTGTTAGTAGTGAATGGGTGGGAGGGGGTGGGGCGAGGGCGATATACTTTTTTGCTCATAACTTGAGAACTGCTGATCCGATCTTTATCATTTCTTCGGCAAATCGATACATTTTGCCAATTACTAACTATCTCTAGAAGGTACGTCTATATTCAAAACTGTATGAGATATAACGTTTTTTCCGAATCGTGGGGGCGGGAGTGGGCGTGGCAAAAATTGAAAATAAACTTGATCTGCCTGCAGCTATAAGAAACATTTGTCCCATACATGTCAAACCTCTATCTCTTACCATCTCCGAGATCTGTTTGGTCATACGGACGGACGGACAGACAGACGGACAGACGGACATGGCTATATCGACTCGGCTGTTGATGCTGATCAAGAATATATATACTTTGTAGAGTCGGAAATGCCTCCTTCTCCCTGTTACATACTTTTGCACAAACTTAATATACTCTATGTACCTTCGGTACAGAGTATAAAAATAGAGGGAAGCTAACTTCGGCTCGACCGAAGTTTATATACCCTTGGAGCTTGATATATGCCTGACAGTTTGTATGGCAGCAATACTATATAGTGGTCCGATTTCGACAAATCTTGTTGAAATTATGTAAAATCATTGAAAACTTATAAATACGAGCGTTGGGAGCGATAACATTGAAAGCAAAAAAGTTTTTCTCACTAAGACTTTTTTTCAGACCTAACTTTTGTATGGCAGCTATACTATATAGTTGTCCGATTTCGATAAGCCTTAGTAAAATTATGTGAAATCATTGAAAACTTATAAATACGAGCGTTGAGGGCGATAGCATTGAAAACAAAAAAGTTTTTCTTACTAAAACTAGTTTTTCGACCGATCGTTCCTATGGCAGCTATATGCTATAGTCATCCGATCCGGCCGGTTCCGACAAATGTGCAGCGTATTTATACCAAAAGACTTCGTGCAAAGTTTGGTTAAGATAGCTTTAAAACTGACGGAGGAAATAGCATAGAAACAGACGGACAGACGGACGGACAGACGGACAGACGGACATGGCTATATCAACTCAGCTCGTCATGCTGATCAAGAATATATATACTTTATGTGGTCGGAGATGCTTCCTTCTGTGCGTTACAAACATCCGTACAATTTTAAAATACCCTCTCCAAGGGTATAAAAAAATAAAACAAAAATTTTATATTCATACACTGAGAAAAAAATCAATCTAAAATCAAGATTATCATTTTGAATCAAAGAGAAACGGTTTCAGAATTCGACTAAGACCAGATAATCTTAACCCAACGTTATATTCTCAGTTTTAATCTTAATCCACTAATCTTGGATAAAGATCGTTTATACTCGACGTTAAGATGAAACAATCTCATTTTTCAATTTGAAAAAACAGACAAAAAAAAAATTATATTAAGCATTTGTTATTTTTTTTTTTTATATTTTTTTTGTTGTGTTTGCTTTAGTTATTAACAATTTGTTGTTTCTGAAAAACTTATATAAATGTTAATTATTAATTCGCTGGTACTGGGACTTGAACTGAGTACCTCGGACTGATTGACCACACTGTATCGCCACTCAGACCGCTCGGCTGCTTGGCATCATTTGTAAGGCGCAGTATAATAACTCATGACGACAATGCTTTCTGCTAGCTGAGCTCTTATACTGCAACTGTCTGCGCAAAAAACTTTACATAAACATAAACAGCCGTGATAGTTAAGTCGATGGCAAAAGCTTCATTGGAGCGGAAAGGTTGTGGTTCGAGTCCCAGGAGGGGCGAGTTGTTTTTTATACCCTTGGAGAGGGTATATTAAAATTGTCCGGATGTTTGTAACGCATAGAAGGAAGCATCTCCGACCACATAAAGTATATATATTCTTGATCAGCATGACGAGCTGAATTGATATAGCCATGTCCGTCTGTCCGTCTGTCCGTCCGTCTGTCCGTCCGTCCGTCCGTTCGTCTGTTTCTATGCTATCTCCTCCGTCAGTTTTAAAGCTATCGCAACCAAACTTTGCACGAAGTCTTTTGGTATAAATACGCTGCACATTTGTAGGAACCGGCCGGATCGGATGACTATAGCATATAGCTGTCATAGGAACGATCGGTCGAAAAACTAGTTTTAGTAAGAAAAACTTTT
Source organism: Lordiphosa clarofinis (assembly GCA_018904275.1). Lineage (NCBI taxonomy): Eukaryota > Metazoa > Arthropoda > Insecta > Diptera > Drosophilidae > Lordiphosa > Lordiphosa clarofinis. The sequence goes on from JAEIGQ010000003.1 coordinate 857,660, forward strand.
TTGTTTTTAGTGCTATCGCTACCAACGCTCGTATTTAAAAGTTTTTAATGATTTCACATAATTTCACTAAGGCTTGTCGAAATCGGACAACTATATAGTATAGCTGCCATACAAACTGCCAGGCATATATCAAGCTCCAAGGGTATATAAACTTCGGTCGAGCCGAAGTTAACTGGCCTCTATTTTTTTTTTATACCCTTGGTGAGGGTATATTAAAATTGTCCGGATGTTTGTAACGCAGGGAAGGAAGCATCTCCGACCACATAAAGTATAGATATTCTTGATCAGCATGACGAGCTGAGTTGATATAGCCATGTCCGTCTGTCCGTCTGTTTCTATGCTATTTCCTCCGTCAGTTTTAAAGCTATCTTAACCAAACTTTGCACGAAGTCTTTTGGTATAAATACGCTGCACATTTGTCGGAACCGGCCGGATCGGATGACTATAGCATATAGCTGCCATAGGAACGATCGGTTGAAAAACTAGTTTTAGTGAGAAAAACTTTTTTGTTTTTAGTGCTATCGCTCCCAACGCTCGTATTTAAAAGTTTTTATTGATTTTCCATAATTTCAACAAGCCTTGTCAAAATCGGACAACTATATAGTATAGCTGCCATACAAAAGTTAGGTCTGAAAAAAGTCTTTGTGAGAAAAACTTTTTTGTTTTCAATGTTATCGCTCCCAACGCTCGTATTTATAAGTTTTCAATTATTTTACATAATTTCACTAAAATTTTTCGAAATCGGACTACTATATAGTATAGCTGCCATACAAAATTTAGGTCTGAAAAAAAGTCTTAGTGAGAAAAACTTTTTTGTTTTCAATGTTATCGCTCCCAACGCTCGTATTTATATGTTTTCAATGATTTTACATAATTTCAACAAGATTTTTCGAAATCGGACCACTGTATAGTATAGCTGCCATACAAACTGTCAGGCATATATAAATCTCCAAGGGTATATAAACTTCGGTCGAGCCGAAGTTAGCTTGCCTCTATTTTTATTATTTCTTTTATTTTTTTTTTAACAAAATAAATCTCGTTACGTATATCATTAAGTTTTTTTTTACTGAAGCTTTACAGAAAACTGTAGATGGTTGATAAGTTGCAAAATAATAAATCTTGTTTTTAAGATTTTAAATTTTATTTCAAGGTCTTTCAATCTTGTTTTTATAAGATTGCAAGTGTCTCGAAAAGGGAATTTTCAATCTATATTTTAGATTGACTTTTTTTTCTCAGTGTAAGCATTTGGACAAAGACTTTATAAGGTATTTCCTGCAGCTTATAAGTTATTTCCTGGAGCTGAGGAATTTGCTATTTAAAAAGGCAGGTTGTAAGTCATTTTATGGATTTTTGCTTCAGCTTTCTACAACATCTGAAAAAAGTATTCCCCGGTGATCGCGTTACCCTCGTCAAGCTGATCAACCTGAAAGACACCTGTCTTGGATTCGGTCATACAGACGATATTGACTTTTCCAATTGCCAAACACAAACTTAATGATGATGCTTGTATAAAATATGAGAGTTGTCTTTAAAAACTTAATAGTTGACGGAAGCAATGACATTTAAAGTTACAATGCGAAAAATTAAAAAACCCACTGCCCATTCAAACAGCAAGTCCAATGATCTAAATTTAAAGCTTGATTGATAAATCCACTAGGAGTTTCAGAAACAGACGAGAGGCGGAAAGCGACAAAAGCTAATAAGGAAATACATTTATTCATTATATTACGTTAGAAATATTCCACAAAATTGATTAATGAGTTTGCACAATTTTCAATCTAAAATGTTAGTCAAACTTGAACAAAAATTCCAACTATTTCAGCCTGTGCATAGTAATAACCATTGGGTGGCACTCCCGGCAGTAGCAGTACACAATTTATAACCCGCACATTGGATTCTCATTAGCTCTCACAATGGGATCCGAAGCCCGCCCACTCAAAACAATTTTTCTGCTTCGATTGCCAGCAATTTGAAATTAATTTTCAATTGAACATTTTTGTCCCAACCACACCGCCTCCCCCTCACTTACCATTTTCCGTAACAATGACATCCGTATGACCACTGCCAAAGGTATGTATGTGATTAATAGCCTCCTCCAGGCTGGGCACAATCTCAATGCAGCACTCCAGTGCGCCGTATTCATGCTTCAGACTCTTGGCCGGTGGCGGACCGAATGTCAATTGCTGATTTAGACGCGGTCCCGAATAGATCTTGACACCCTCACGTTTCAGCATGTTGCAGACATCGTTAAAAATGTCACCGCTCATTAAATCCTCGTGTATAAGTAACGTTTCCATAGCATTACAGGCTAAGAGGGAAATGAAATTAATCAGAAATAAGGAACTTTTTAATTGAAATAGGAAACTCGCCATAAATATGTACTTATGAAACTGCAAATTAAGACAATAACGATTTGTTATAGCTGAGCCCTTCAGTTACATCATATTCCCCACCTCTAATACGATAAAAGCAACAATTTTATGGTTTTCGCCCCTATCTTACCTGCAGGATAGTCGCATTTGGCATCGCGGGCTATGTGCAAGGCTTTCTTTAAGTCGGCATCTCTATCGATATATACATGGCACACACCCTCGGCATGACCCAATACGGGTATGTGCAGCGATTGCTGTTGAATGCTGCGCACCAGTTCGGAGGAACCGCGTGGTATGATTAAATCAATGTGATTCTCCATGGATAGTAGATCGCTAATCTCTTCCCGAGTGGAAACCTAAAAAAGGGAAAAATATTAAAAAAGATAAAACCATAAAAAAGCACAAACATCAATGTGAAAATTCTGAGAGATACGAAAAGGGTGAGAACAAAAGTCATCTGACCCTAAACTGAAAATCTTTTTTCTATAAACACCTCGAAATAAGATTAAACATCTTATCAATTTAATTTATCAACCCTTCTACAGTTCTCTGTTAAGCTTCAGCTAAAAAATATTATGTTATGTAGTCTCAGGAAAAAATGTATAACAAAAACTAATTTCGGCCAATAGTTTAGTTTCTATACTTTGCAAGATTTTGTTAAAATACGTCAAATAAAATTATATACAAACAAATATACATATGCAATGGGCTTCTGATTCACGGCATTGTTCTAAGGCTACGATCTAAACATTCGCAACATCGGGCTTTTTGCCCGCTGAGAGCTATTAAGTTGCAATGCCGTGTGTTCAGACCCTGAGGTCCTTAATCGAGGAGGGTAAAGTTCGAAGTACAAATTATGATTTTAGTGAGCCAAAGAACCTACCAACAATATATAAGGCATTCTCTTTAGGGCCATTTTCTCAAAAGTTGCGGTTAGGTACCGGCCGGTCAAATTTGCCGGGCGGAATAACCTGCCGGTAAGTCATTTGGTTTTCTCAACGAGACTTACCGGCAGGTTCGCCCGATATCGATAGATTGCTATCGCTGCCATTGTGTGACCAAACACTGTCAACGAATCAGCTGTGTTTGTTTTGGTTTTCTTAATTATATTGCTGTTGCTGGTTATCATTTGGCAAAAAAAAATTATATGACATGCTGAATTTGTCAACCTGAATCGTTGAAAAAATTAGACAATGCATGTGGATAGTAATTTCGTTATGGTGCACACGTATCTGCAGTTGGATCTCAATCAGTATGCCACATCAAAAGGCCGTTGGCCTAGTTGATCCTTCGATTTCGCAGACGGGGGCAGTGAGTTTGCCTGCTTTGCGATTGGTGCCATTTCGAATTTGACGGCGTAAGATGTCAAGACATCTGCCATTGCGGCGCCTGCCATTCTGTTGGACTTTCTGTTCCAGATCGCCGCATGTCTCTTCCTCTCTTACTGCCTGCCTCCCAATTTTATTTCGTGGATGCAACAATTTTGGTTTGGCAATTAGCAATATAAATAATTCAAGTGTTCGACACAACTGTTGTCCATCGAGTGAAAGTATCGATAGTTTTATCGAAACATGCCGGCCGGTTAAAATTTGACCCCATCATGAGGCTGCGGTTAAAGTTGCCGGCTGGTTTTCGCCAAAGACAGCATGAGACACTCAAATTGGGCTAACCTGCCGGTAAGTTTGACTAACCGGACATTGAGAAAATGGGCCTTAGACATTTAATACCACACACACAACCTCCTTCCGCTCAATAATTTTTCAGAATATGTTGAGTACTAACTATTTTTATTTCGGTCAAGCCCAAGCATGACATACTCTCTATCAACTCTAGTTAGGTGGCAAAAAAAGTCAAAAAGAGCGTGAAGTGCTGCCCATCGCCGTTGCGGTCGGTGCTATCCAGCATAACTGTTTGTTTTCCTTTTATCTCGAATATCGATTATCCGATCTTCATTATTCCTTTGGTAAATTGATAATGAAAAAAATGGAAAATATACTGGATCTAATTGCAAGTATAAGAAATATATTTCCCATATATGTCAAATAGGGTTTTCGAAAATATTATCAATATTTTGAATGGCCGTCTGTGGTCCAGCGGTTAGTGTGCTGGACTGCTGGGCGGGAGGTCGTGGGATCGATCTCGCCTCTGAACATCTAATAATAAAAGTTTTTGCCTCTCTTTAGAAAATAGCTTTTACACATACGGTCACCTTCACCAGCTATTGGCGCCAGCTGTAACTACACTGAGAAAAAAAAGTATAGTTTTTGATGATCCTTACGATATTTAACAATACATTTGGACTGGATAGTTAACTATCCTTTTTTGGGATCCATTGGATATTTTTGAAGTTGATTTATTTTCACTTAATAAGGATATATCAGGAAATAAATTTTTCATTGAAAAATGGATCTTAAAGTGGATATTTGAATATCCATTCTACGGGGATCTTTTTTTCTCTGTGTAGCCATGAAAAAAGCAAGTTTTCAAACTTTGCCTTTCTCTTGTGCGAAAAATTTACAGCACACACGCCAAGAGATTGAAAGAAGATTGGCTTGGCCCCATTGGAGGAGCTGGCCAATTTTACATTTACATATCGAAATATCGATATTTTTGCCCAAAATGACCAATATTATTATCGCATATTTTTTCAAAGCGATATATCGGAAATCGAATGTTTCTAGTGATATTTTTGTTTCAGCCTTCGGTTGTACTGTTGTAAATAACTGTTTCTTGCGATCTGGACATGTAAAGCAAAATGTTTAAAAGTTATTTCATGAAATTTGTTGCACAGATTTCGCAGTACGAAACTATGGTTTCTGACACCAGAAGGCGAATGAACGAAGAGCACATAACTCAACGGGTCTTCCTAAAATCTCTGTCTAACTTTTATTGGTAAAATCAGTTTGAAAATCAGTGAAACTAAAGTGTTTTTTAAGCCTTGTAGTCAAATGCCCTATTTTGAATGATGATGAATTTAAAAAGTTAACACTCATCTCGACTGATGCCGAGATTACCCACAGGCCTTAGTTTCATTGTGATGCCTTAAATAAACTCAAAGTCTATTGATAAAAGTTCCCAAATTTGGAAATTTATTGGCGTTTAAATGTATTCCAAGTCAAACCTTATTGTTCGTTTCCGGCTCTTTAGATCCGTATTTGAAATCCACTAAATAAATGTCCCAGTTTCTTTTAAACCAAATTCAACTTTCAAAAAGGGAGTTTCGAAGCCAATTCTTACTTTAAAGCTAACTTAAGCGTCCATCAACTTACCAAAGACACCGCATGTTCCGCTCCCACACTCGTCAAAGCTTCTTTAACCAATTCCATGAGAGCCTTATTGCTGTGCGCCGCTTCTTTACCTCCTTTCAACAACAAGCCATTTGCTGAAGCCATGGCCAAGGCTGCCACTTGAGGCAGTGAGTCCGGACGGGATTCGAAGATGACCAAAAGCACACCAATTGGCACCGTAACCTGTTTAAGTTCCAAGTTCTCAGCCAGTCGTGTGCGACGTAAGACGCGTCCAACATTCTGTCAACAGAGAGTAAAATGGGGTTAAAAATGCAATTGACAAGTCAGCACAAATCGCATTACACATACGCCATGTGGGTCCATGACCATAAAATAACTCAATATTTATGCGTCAAACCAGCCGCCAACCTACAAATCCCTAGCGTCCATTTTACTGGCATTTGCTGGCACAGTTTTACATAAATCAAGATGCTCATCTTCGTCGTAATCTTTATTTATTTTTAATGGGCTCCGAAACCCACCCAACCCCAACCCACTGCCGCCCAGTTATAACAAAAAAATCTGCTGGAAATTGGCTGCAGATAACATGAAGAAGATTGTGGCCGGGCTGCTGACAGCAGCTGACTAGCCTCGTTTGCATAGGCAGCCCCACAGCTCAACTTGTGCGCCAAGTAAATTTGGTTATATGGTCATTATTATTGACTTTGGCATTGTAAAGGGCAAAAAAAACTTTAAATTATATTTACAAAGGACAATTGGATAATTCATGGGTACCAGCCCCGTCTGTGCCTAGTTGAGTAAGTGAAGAAGTGTGAAGCTGGTGCTTTAAAATTGGGCTGGCAGAAGTTTATTGAGCGCTATAAAATATACGAGCGTAATATTTTGATATTGGGTGTCTATTAAGTGTTAGATTTGCGAAAAGGTTAAAGGAAAGTGAAAGCAACTGAGGTCCAAGCTACAAAGTAAAGAAAATTGCTTTAATTTTAGTTCTTTTGAATTTTGATGTTTTTAAAGACGAAATTTTTTTAAGTAGGTGTGAATGACATGAAAAATCATTTCTTTTTACTTCAACTTTTTCCCGGATAATCTGGGTGATAAAAGTGATTTTAAAAAGAAATATATTTTCAAAAAATACAGAAAAGGTATCTTCGGCCGGTGATAAAGCTCGTATCTTCTATACTTATAAGTCTGTAGGCTCGACTGACTGACGTAATACGAACCCACAGCCAAAACTGCTTATCCTATAGGTCTAAGATTTGGCATAGACCTTCGTTTAGTTATGCAGGCGCATAAAGAAACAAAATATTGAACATTTGTCAGCGAAGACAGTCAAAAAGCCAAAGAAAAGTTTGTTAGTGCACATAACACGATAAGAAATGTGTCGGTCCTTAAAAACTTGCAACTGGTGACACTTTCTATCCAAATCCATGTATTGAAGTTGTCCATTTTTTACAGGCATGTCATAGGAATGCACAGTGGTCCGGCTTGTATGGGGAGAGCGGCCAAAAATACTTCTAGTTGAGGTAGGGACTTGAAACTTGGCTCAAAATTTTTTTATATTTATCCTAAAATAATATGAAAAAATCAGCCAGATCGGACAAGTATATCATATAGCTGCCATATGAACAATCGGTCTGATATTCAGTTTTTATATGAAAAGCTTTTGTTTATCATTTTGTTGCAACAAAACTTTGGAAATTTTCGTATATAACCTGGGAAACTTCAGTAAAAATCTGGATCTATAGGTTATAGCTGTCATAGGAAAAATCAGTGTAAAACGAGTTTTAGCCGGAAAAACTATTTCGCCTTAAAATAATAATGACAGAAATGATACATGTACATCCTGATCAAGCTGATATCCCAAATGACGAGCATTTTAAATAATGGAATCCCTTAGATTAGCCGACTTTTCTTTATTCGAACCTGCTTCTCCACACCAAATCTCAAAAGCATGCAAACGTGAAAATTGGCATTCATAAGTGGCTCCTAAGGAAATAATAAGCTCTAATTTTAAAGAAAAGAATATAAACACAAAACATTACACAAAAATTACAACAAACGACAACACAAACCAACAAACGGCAACAAACAACAACACACAGCAGAAGCACGTGCTTTTTTAAAATTGAGGTTAGGTTACCTTTTCGTATATTGCAAGCCGCACGGCACCTTACGGCACTTGAATTAAACTTTCTTATATTCTTAAAATGCTTAAGAATATTATACAAAAAGATTTGTTCATCCCCAAGAATCCCTTCACAACTAAAACTCTAACCAAACACAGAAAAGACAAACTAAGAACGTTCACAATTATGTACTAAATACAATAATGATTTACACAAAACACAACACATACTACATATACTTTTTGTTGTAAAAAGAAAGTTAATACCTTTATTTAAAATATTAATCACTTCCATTGCACAAACACTTGTTTTAAATAAGTTTAACAAATTTTTTACGGAGAGCTTCCTTTGCACGTTGCTTACGCTGCAATACACAATGAATATCATCTTGAAGAGGACAGATAGAGCAAAACAAAAAGATGAATAAATTCAAATAGCTAGACCAATAATAAATAAGAATTGGTACATTTAAAATCAACATTTTGACTTTGGTTTTTTTATTTTTGGCCTACGGGCGGGACCACTGTGGAATGAGACAATTGTCCCCTGCAGCAGCCATTTTCAACCAGTTAAATACCAGTTGACCCTTGTGTAACCTTATGACAGTCTGTTTATGTCGCTGTAACGGTACATATATCGACAACATACAAATTATTATAAAAGCTTGGAAACCCAAATTGCATCGATAAGGGACAGTAAATCTTTCTGGGCACTTGTACGACGATTGAATGGAAGAACAGCAAGGGCAACAGATTAGATATCCAGTTTCCAATTATTACAAATGAACAACTTGATGCTCCGATAAGTCAGAAGTCAGCTCTGCAGTGAAACGAGCAAAAATAAATAAAGCTCCCGGTGAAGATCGGATTCCGGTTGAGTTTCTAAAGTTTGCCCCGCCCGAATTATTCAACACACTAACTGAAGAATACAACAGGATATTTAACGCCGCTGAAGTACCGTCTAGTTTTAAAAAGAGTGTAATCTTGCCGCTTTTTAAAAAAGGTGACCCCAAATGAGCGAGCGTGTTTAAACGCTCTAACGAAAGCATTCACATCAGTTATACTGGAGCGGCTCACCACATGGGTGAATGAGAACAATGTGATAAGCGAATTTCAATCCGGCTTTAGAAGTGGATATTCAACGGTGGATAGTGTATTCTCACTAACAGCAATAGCAAAGTTCTATCTTGAACGAAAACAAAAGATGTATCTATGCTTCATTGACTTCAAAGCCGCATTCGATACAGTAAACAGAACAAACCTTTTGCTTAAGCTCAGCCGGTTAGGAGTCTCGTCAAAAATTCTTAGCTTGATCCGGAATCTGTACACAAACAACATAGCTGCCGTATGGAATGGAGAACAGCTCTCAGATTGGTTTGGCAACAACTCAGGGGTGAAACAAGGATGTCTACTCAGTCCACTGCTTTTTATACCCTTGCAAAGGGTATTATAATTTTGGCCAGAAGTTTGCAACGCATAGAAATATTCATTTCCGACCCTATAAACTATATATATTCTTGATCAGGGCGACGAGCTGAGTCGATTGAGCTTTGTCCGTCCGTCTGTCTGTCCGTCTGTCTGTTTCTACGCAAACTAGTCTCTCAATTTTAAAGCTATCGAGCTGAAACTTTGCACAGAGTCTTCTTTTTACTGCACACTGCTAATATGTCGGAACCGACCGGATCGGATGACTATATCTTATAGCTGCCATAGAAACTATCGGCCGAAAAGTGGCTTTTATCAGAAAAATGGTTTGTTTTAATGCTGACGTTCGTGAACTCTGTTGTATTAAAACATTTGCAAGGGTATTAAAACTTCGGCAAAGACGAAGTTAGCTTGGCCTTCTCGTTTCACTCTATATAAACGACCTAACAGATGTTCTCCCAGGTGGTATTACCTTTGCCAATCAAACCATAAAAGTTTTAATGTATGCTGATGACATGGTGATAATGGCAGACTCACCTCACAAATTACAGGAGATGATTGACTCGCTCTCTTACTGCCAACTTTGGAAACTACTAATAAATATTGATATGACCAAGATGCTGGTCATCCGTGATGGAAGAGGACGCGCAGCAAACAACCAGAGTTGGAATTTAAATGGAGAACTCTTGGGGGTCGTAAAAGAATTTAAATACCTCGGAGTCACAGTTACGCAAAACTTAAATTACTCCAGCCATCTACAGCAGAAACTATCTGACGCAAAAATCACCCTAAATAGCACTTGGAACTCCTTTCTTGGCAGACAAAATGTATTACCAAGTGTAAAATACAAGCTTTTTAAGGCCACTGCACTATGGGCAAAAAGTCAGAAAATTGTGCATAAAGTATTTTTTTTTATATTTTAAATACTCAAAATTGAATGTGTTTTCCAATTATGCATACTCAAGAGAAAATAAAACTGTTCCGAAAAAATTTTTAAAGCGTGCGGTTTGAAATTGCCGCGCAAACAAAGTCAGCTTACTAAATGCATGCCTGACCTATCGAAATGGAACCGTGAATGTCGATGAACTTTGCGCGTTTGTTGTGGCTTTTTCTTTAAAGTGAAGACAAGTTGGAAATAGTGCAAATAATCGTACAGGTATGTAGATTCAACGTTGTATGTTAGTTTTTATATGTTCTGTACGTTTTGTCGTGTATCGTCAATTGTTGTTGGAGTATTTTTACAGCTCAAATTTAACATATGTAATTGTGTTCTGTGGTGTGTAACTTATTTGCCGCGCGCGCTTGCGAGCAACTAAAACTGGTATGTTTTTCGTAAAAGTATATATAATACGGTGTTATTAATATTCTTTGCCCGTTTTTGCCCGTTTTCGACAAAAAGAACATATTGCAGCCGAATATGAGTTTTGCCGCTTAACACTGCTGGAGGTTTGGGACAACAATGGACGCGACGACTCTGCCGTAACGAAGTGGATGTTGGAGAAAATTAAAAAAAGTCAACTCAGCAACTCAAACGTTTATCAAATTGAGCAAAAAGTTTGCAGTTTTATCACGCATATTTAGAAATATTTGCCTAAAAGCGACCGTATGTGGTCAAGGTTTAAAGTTACTCACTCAAGCTCGTGGCTGCAACATTTTCCCACCATATTCAGCACTTCAAGAAGCTAAAACGATTTGCAGACCAACTCAAACAGAAATTTCTGAAAATTGTGCGCAGGTTTCAATGCAAAACCTTTTGGACCATACAGCCGAAGGAATATTGGTCCTGCAAAAAGAGGTTATATCTCAAATGTTAATAGTAAGCTACGCTTATATAAGCAAATGTTTCGATCAGAAGAACCTGCTTCCCTGCCCTGGATCTATCCCTTTTTGTCAGCAATATGATATCATTAAAATTAATAGATGCAAATCAACGAATTATTTGGAGTAACAGAGCTCCACAATCTGTTAGGTTCTGCAGGCCACTTAAAATTGAGGACGCAAAGGAAAACCATGAGAAAATATTAAGAGAAAAAGAATGTTTGGATATGCAAGCCGACGGTTTGAAGGATTTCATATATAGAAAGGAAGGCAAAAAAAGTTGTCATTACCTATGAACCACAAATGACACTTATTGATGGTAAAGTACTTAACGCTTTAACTGGTATATATATAGAGCTAGTTGTTATAGAGCTATGGATTCTTCTGATCCATTAATATCCAGTATTTGCTTAAATGAAAGGCAAAAGAAATTAAAAAAAAAACCCCTCCCGGCAGAAGTAATAAATCTTTTAAAATGCCCACCTCCCCCGAACTATGAAACAATCACGTCAGTAATAGAAAATGAAGATTTGGACTCCGCTGATGATTCTGATGATTATCTAGAAATTGACTTAGATGATGAAGAAGATTAAACCTATCTGTAAATAAAATTATAAATTAATAGCAAAAACAATTTTTTTTTTACTTGGGTGTGGGCGGATTGATTGAAAGAGTAGTTTTAATGCAAAACAGAAATAAACCGAAATTCTATATTAATATTTTACATTTTTGTGCCAAATTTGGACGCTCTAGCTTTAAAATTAGACTTTATGCAAAAATTTCGGACTTTTTGCCCACAGTGCACTGTAAGCACGATAATGTTGGATGCTCCGCAAATTTGGGGACATACGTATTATGAGGAAACAGAGAAACTGCAGAGTCACTTCATAAAAAAAATCTTTCAGTTACCCAGAAGTACACCTAACTACGCAATTCACCTTGAAACCGGACTGTCGCTGTTACACACTGAAGCATTGCAGGCACACTTTTCATATATAAGAAAAAAAATGACGAAGTCGGATACCAGGTTACCAAAAATAGTCGCAAAATATCTGCAAAGCAGTACAAGTCAGTTTTTTGAAAAATGGCAGTGCCTGGCAAACGATAACGGAATAGCTCTGGATATATCAGATTCAAGCTCATGGGATTTAGCGCATATGAAAATTCTAGAACAAATCAACTGCACAGCCATGAGGAGGTTTGAATTTCAGGCCAGTCAAAATACTACGGGAGCAATCTATAAAACTCTACGCTACAACCTAAATGATGCTAACTACTTCCACGACGATTTCAAAATCTGGCAGATATCGCAAATATGCAAAGCACAAACTGAAATATTGCAACTAAACGCCATGCCATACCGCACCAACAGACAATGTGACCTGTGTAATTTAAGGACACCTGAAGACACTTTTCATTTTGCCATATGCCCCGTTTTGAAGGAAATCAGAAAGCTACACCTAAACAGATTACAACTGACAGTTCAGGACATTTTAAACATTTTAAACGGATCGAATTGGACTGCACTCGCGAACTATGTAAAACATGCACTAAACTATAGGAGACAGATATAAACTGAAACTTTTTAAACATATCCCCATACAATCACAAAATGTACAATTTACAAAACATTCACTTTTAGTTGATAGTTTAAATTTCAATATTAGCTGACGGCAAATTAGAATCTATACAATAAGAATAGTAATAAATTGTAACACCAAACCACTACTCCATACTACAAGGCGAACGATCTGGTATCTGGGGACGACCCGGGCAGCCAGGTGTATTAACCGAAGTAGCACTGGATAAGTGTAAGGTGATCGACAGACGGTTCAAACCCAAGTCGATTAAAACTCATCTACTTTATTTTTAGTTGAATTACGTTAAATTAAAAGCAAAATGTTGTAATAGGGCATTTTATACTAAAAAATAAAGACACCACTTCTAATACTACTATATCGACAACTGTCGGTCAATTATCGAATCGTTTCAAACCAGCTCAATTACAACCTAATTACATCTAGCTCAAATTAGTATTTTAAGCGAGCATTTCTTTGGAAGCTAATGTTTGTTGTTGCCCAACTCACCCGAATTCAGCAATTTTGCTACCAGTTTAATTCTACTTGTATTGCAACTAGGTGTACGACAGTATTTTTTTGTTACTAGGTGACAATTTCACTGAAGGGTATGTGCTGTGTGCGTGTATGTGTCTTGTGCGTTTTTTTTCTGTACAAAAATAAAATAAAAAAAATAGAGGCCAGCTAACTTCGGCTCGACCGAAGTTTATATACCCTTGGAGCTTGATATGTGTTTAACAGTTTGTATGGCAACTATACTATATAGTGGTCCGATTTCGAAAAATCTAGTTAAAATTATGTAAAATCATTGAAAACTTATAAATACGGGCGTTGGGGGCGATAACATTGAAAACAAAAAAGTTTTTCTCACTAAGACTTTTTTTCAGACCTAACTTTTGTATGGCAGCTATACTATATAGTTGTCCGATTTCGAAAAATTTTAGTGAAATTATGTGAAATCATTAAAAACTTATAAATACGAGCGTTGGGAGCGATAACATTGTAAACAAAAAAAATTTTCTCACTAAAACTTTTTTTAAGACCTAACTTTTGTATGGCAGCTATACAATATAGTTGTCCGATTTCAAAAGGTTTTGCTGAAATTATGTGAAATCACTAAAAACTTATAAATACGAGCGTTGGGAGCGATAACATTGAAAACAAAAAAGTTTTTCTCACTAAAACTAGTCTTTCAACCGATCGTTCCTATGGCAGCTATATGCTATAGTCATCCGATCCGGCCGGTTCCGACAAATGTGCAGCGTATTTGTACCAAAAGACTTCGTGCAAAGTTTGGTTAAGATAGCTTTAAAACTGACGGAGGAGATAGCATAGAAACAGACGGACAAACGGACGGACAGACGGACGGACAGACGGACGGACAGACGGACATGGCTATATCAACTCAGCTCGTCACGCTGATCAAGAATATATATACTTTATGTGGTCGGAGATGCTTCCTTCTGTGCGTTACAAACATCCGGACAATTTTAATATACCCTCTCCAAGGGTATAATAAAAAGCGAAAATTGGCTCCATCAATTACAGTCTCTGAGATCGACGCGTTCATACAGGCAGACAGACGGACAGACAGACAGAGGGACAGACGGACAGATAGACGGATGGCTATATCGACTTGGCTGTTGATGCTGATCAAGAATATATATATTTTATAGGGCCGGAAATGTTTCCTTCTGCCTGTTACATACTTTTGCACAAACTTAATATACTATATGTACCTTCGGTACAGAGTATAAAAAGTTATTCTCAAAATTAAATAAGCGAAATTATATTTTCGCACATTTTGTTTTTGTTTTTTTTAATCTTTGCCTTTTTCACTTTTACTCGAAACAAGAAAACTTTCTGTACTAACTTAAAGTAGCAACAGTAATTGAAATTTGAGGACATATTTCAGCACCCTCAGCAAAAACGCACCACTTAATCCATGTACAACTTTTGCATGCCTCGACGCCGACGGCCGAACAATGTCCGCGGCGGCAGCATTTGCTTGTCGCAACTTTTTGTTTCCACCATCCGACATTTATTGAGTGCCTTATGGCTCTTACTTGTTTATTTGCTTTCTCTTATATATGTAGTTACAATATTTTCGTTTTATGATTTTTTACGCCACCGTCGTTTTTGTGTCACAATTTCGCAGCCATTTTTACAATAAACTCCCAGTCCTGGACGCGCAGTAGAAAAAGTTCGAGAGCACAAAAAGTTTTGTGTTTCCGCACAATCACATCCAATAAAACGGCTGGATGCAGGGGACGAGCAGCTTCATCCATTCCCCGCTAACCCATATTCCATTAACTGTGTCTGGGTCTGTGTGTGTGCGGGTTAATGTCATTGCCAAGATCCCATACATGGAAACTGTCTTTTATCTTCCACATGCTTAGGTTTTGATTACCTAACAAAACAGAGCAGCAGGGGCATGCCAGTTCGGTTTGTGCAGCTGGTGACCGATTCGAATAAGATTTGAAGCCAGCGATAATAATATTTAAAATTGTCAATAACTCAGAAAAAATATTATTATAGGTGGATTTGCTCTTTGCAAATGCGTTCAAGGCTCAAACCTAAATCTAGGAACAAAACATTCCGAATGTTAAAATTCTTGCAGCTCTGGTATTGAGGAGCATCCTCCAGTCGATACCTCTGAACGGCTAGTTTGTGAATAGTTCACCCATTGTCCTTAGCCTTCCCCCAATCATTTGGAAGGGGTGTCAATTTTTGCTGAAGTGTAAAATTGCTTGGAGATTTCATAATGTTGTTAAAGCTTTGGAAGCCATAAGACAAAACTGCGTTTGGCTCTAGAAACTGAGTTTTATGTTTTGTTTGGTTGTCTTTGGTAAACTGAAAACAAATCCCACAGTGCCCAGAAGCTAACTCAATTTTTTTGGGGGACAAATGAAATTTGCTTGAACTTCGAAAGTTTTTCACTTTTCCCATGGTGAAATTAATTTCCCGCTGCTCCTCACTCACCTTGTGACTATCCTCAGCGATTTGCTTTAGTCCAATGGATAAGTTCTTCAATTTGGCTGAACTCAAGGAGAGACGCGATAGCAGCGGCTTGGCCAGGCCGTTTTTCTGGGCTTCGGCCAAGTCCTTTTCATTGGCATCCAAAATGAATTTCTCCCGGCTAACCAAAAGATCAGCCAGTATATTGACAGCACTGGCCCGCTGGGCTGCACTCAGAGCCTGCATTTGACGACTGCCGGTGCGAGCTGTAAAAAAGTAAGTAAGAATCACTTAACAAGTTGCATCTTCTCTTAATTAACAAGCACTCTTGGCCAGCTGATGCGGCTGCTGCTGCAGCTGCCTCTAAAAACAATTAAATTAAATTTTAGCCACAACATCTTCCTTCCTTTTTGCTCTCCTGGCTTAGCCACTTAAGTTTCCCGCCTTGGGTGATGGAGCCACTTAGCAGAGTCCTTTGGTTGTCGGACACTTTAAGCCACCCCTAACAGATAGAACGGAACACCGTGACCCACTTTGCTGTGGTCTCATCAGCTTCTTGGTCTGCGCTCAACTTATTTAGCCTCTTTCTGGGTGTAAAAGTGTAATGGCCATTAGGTTACTGCTTATAGCCACTTGTCATTAGGTGTTGGAGTAAAGCTGCTTGACAGTGTTGGGGAAATGTACTAACTCCTTAAGATATGTAAGGTAAATATCCTGAACCAGATTATCATACCCAGTTGTATTGTGATTCTGGCTCTGGTACTTACTAAAATTTATGTTTCTGCTTAAGGTTCTGCTTTACTTCGAGTTTTGGATACCTTTGGTTTTTAATACCTTGGTTCTTATGGACGGCAGAATACCAGAGCGTACCGGTACTGGTAGGTAACCTTTATGTCAACGGAAACTAACAACCTGGATAACAAACAAAAATAATATCTACTTTACCGTCTTCGGTACTTTATTGAGCGCCTTTTAATTTGTTATTTTTAAACGCTGTACTTTGAGGAAAGCCTTAACTGAATACAAAAAACTAAAATGAGAAAGATGAAACTCAAAACTGAAATTGTGCCGCTGCGATGTTAGGTTCTTTCCATTTTCAAAAATATTGCATCAAAAATATTTACAACAAGAAAGAGAGTTGCGGTCAGTGCCCCGTCAGCAAAATACCCCGTACCAAGTTATGTATTTCCTACTGCTTTAAACTCCCAAGTTAATATTAAGTAAACTTTTATAGTTTTTGATAGTGATCTAAAAAATCGATTTCATAAATTTTTGAAATAATAATTTTTTAAATTTTTTGGTAAGTGCTCTTACATTTGAAGCCATATGTCACTACACAATTGTCTGATTGAGTCAAAAAAGATATCAATCGATAGGTAATTGAGCTGCCAATAATCGCGTAGAGCATTGTTATGCTCTGTACCGAAGGTACATAGAGTATATTAAGTTTGTGCAAAAGTATGTAACAGGGAGAAGGAATCATTTCCGACTATATAAAGTATAAACGACAGCACACACCGACGAAAGCCTCCTCTGTTCCTCCTTGAACACAGATCCGAATGGTAAGAGTAGGTTTGGGGTGGGGTCTTATAGCTGCAGGCAGATCAAGTTTCTTTTCAATTTTTCCCCCCCCCTTCCCCCCCCCAATTCGGAAAAAACGTTATATCTCCTACAGTTTGAAGATAGACGCTTCGTTTCTTCTAGAGATAGTGCCCCCCCAATAAGAGAGGAGAGAGAGAGAAAAAGAGATAAAGACTTTGAGATGAGCGCAGCACCAGCATTGCTTCATTTTCCCTTTTTTTCTCACCGACTTTCTTGTTTTTTAATCGGTTTAGAAGTTTGAGTTCAACGACCAAGGATTTTTTTAAGAAAATCGATTTTCTGCTTGAACATGCAAGAAATTTAATTTTAAACCGAAAAGGAAATATATACAAAAAATTATTCTTAATATTTTTTCTACTTAAGAATCGCACTTACGAAAATATGGTATAGGTGATAAAAATTGAGTAGAGGAACTAACAGTAAAATTAGACTACTTTGTGTGTATACAATAAATAAATTTCTCTTTTTCTTCGTTTTTTTTGTCAATTTATAAAGTGAGCAAAAGCCAGAAAAAAAAGTAAAAATCAAAAACGGAACAAAAGTGGAAGCAAACGAAAACTATTTTAAAATAATTACGAAAATATTACATTTTTTTGCACTGTATTGCATACAGCTCCTGTGTTTGTTCACAGATTTTAATCATCGATATCTGTGTTTTTTTCGCAGAAGTGCGATTTTTATGTAGAAAAAATTGTTTGGTTTTTTAATTTTTGTTCCAGTCGATCAAAAATTATATTATCGCATTTCGAGCAAAAACCCGATTTTTTTTAAAAATATTTTTGGTTATTGTTTTCAAACTCTTGAACCGATTTAAAAACAATGCTTCACGCGGTTATTGGCAACCTCAATACCTTTCGATTAATATCTTGCACCTACCAAAAGAATAAAAAAAACATCGTATTTCAAAAACGGAGTCATGAACAAATTTTTGAAATTGATTTTTGAGTTCACCATTCCAAGCTACACTTAAAACAAGTGAGAAAGTCGGTCAAGCCCGACTGTGACATACTCTGTACTTGGAGTAGAAGCTGAATGCAATGCTGACGATACAAATCGTCTACCTTCAAAACTGTAGGACATATAACGTTTTTTCCAAATAGCGGGGGCGGGAGGGGGCGTGGCAAAAATTGAAAATAAACTTGATCTGCCTGCAAGTATAAGAAGCATTTGTCCCATACATGTCAAACATTTATCTCTTAGCATCTCTGAGATCTGTTTATTTATACGTACGGACGGACAGACGGACATGGCTATATCGACTCGGCTGTTGATGCTGATCAAAAATATATATACTTTATATGGTCGGAAATGATTTCTTCTCCCTGTTACATACTTTTGCAAAAACTTAATCTACTCTATGTACCTTTGGTACAGAGTATAAAAATTTCAGTAAAAATGGGTCCTTTGGCTGAAAACTAGTGTAATTGTTTCGAATTGACTTTTAATCAGAGGTTTGGAATAACTCTCAACAAAAATTTTCAAAGTGTTTCTCACTGAGATAAACACAAAAATCATAAGCTATTTCGGTTTCTCACTGAGTTTTATCATTTATTTTTGTGTTATATGTGTTTTCTGTTAACCGAAAAATGAAGAGAGAAAAATTTATCTGTTATTAAATAACACTTAAAAAAAATAGAGGCAAGCTAACTTCGGCTCAACCGAAGTTTATATACCCTTGGAGCTTGATATATGCTACTATATAGTGGTCCGATCTCAACAAATCTTGTTGAAATTATGAAAAAATCATTGAAAACTTATAAAACGTTGGGAGCCATAACATTAAAAACAAAAAAAGTTTTTCTCACTAAGACTTTTTTCCAGACCTAACTTTTGTATGGCAGCTACACTATATAGTTGTCCGATTTTGACAAGGCTTGGTGAAATTATGTGAAATCATTAAAAACTTAAACTTAAAACTTAAAAATACGAGCGTTGGGAGCGATCGCTTTGAAAACAAAAAAGTTTTTCTCACTAAAACTAGTTTTTCAACCGATCGTTCCTATGGCAGCTATATGCTATAGTCATCCGATCCGGCCGGTTCCGACAAATGTGCAGCGTATTTGTACCAAAAGACTTCGTGCAAAGTTTGGTTAAGATAGCTTTAAAACTGACGGAGGAGATAGCATAGAAACAGACGGACAGACGGACGGACAGACGGACGGACGGACAGACGGACATGGCTATATCAACTCAGCTCGTCATGCTGGTCAAGAATATATATACTTTATGTGGTCGGAGATGCTTCCTTCTGTGCGTTACAAACATCCGGACAATTTTAATATACCCTCTCCAAGGGTATAATAGTATTTATGCTATAAGTGTCTTTTGATAACAGTTAAAGTTAACAGAATAGTGAGAAAGTCGGTCGCCCGACTATAACATACCTGTACCTGAGTAGAAGCTGAAGCGCTGGTGCGGCTCATCTCAAAGTCACTCCTCTTTTTCTCTCTCTCACCCTTTCTCTCTCGCCTCTCTCTCTAAGATTGTGTGGTGTTAGTTTAAATGGGTGGAGGGGGTGGGAAAGGCGAGATTTTGCTCATAACTGAGAACCGCTCATCCGATCTTTATCATTTCTTCGGCAAATCGATACATTTTGCTAATTACTAACTACTCTAGAAGGTACGAAACGTCTATCTTCAAAACTGTAGGAGAATAACTTTTTCCAATTCGGGCGGGAGGGGCGTGGCAAAATTGAAAATAAACTTGATCGCCGCAGCTATAAGAAACATTTGTCCCATACTGTCAAACCCTACTCACCACCCGGATCGTTTGTTCTACGACGGACGCGACGGCGACGGACGGCGACGGCACAGACTCGTGTTGATGCTGATCAATATATATACTTATATGGTCGGAAATGATTCTCTGCCGTCATACATTTGCACGACTTAGATACCCTTTTATACCCTGACCCATTGAAAATGGGTAAAAGGGGATCAAAAGTTGTGCATGTATGTAACAGTGGAAGGAAGCATTTCCGACCCTATAAGTATAATATGATCAGCACACAGCCGAGCGTGCCACCGCGTCCGCTGTCCTCCGTCCGTCCGTCCGTCTGTCATATGAACGCGTCGATTTTGGAGACATAGTAGAGATACTTTAACATAGGATAGGCCGTACGATCAAGTTTGTTTCAGATCTCGAAAAATTTCCCCCCCTCCCCCTTAAACCGCAAAAACGTCAGAGCCACAATTTTAAAGTTACAATATCGTCGCTTAATATATATTATCTTAGCCCCTTAATGTATCTATTCTGAAAAGACAATCAGATCTGAAAAAACACCGAAGTTATTCACGAAACAAATTTGCCCCCACCCCTCACCACACGCTTTACTTATTGCGCTTTGGTTGGGTCGCGGTGAGCGCGAATTATTACTTGTGTGTATGTGTGCTTGTGTGTTTGTTAATTGTACGGGTATTTTGAAGTCGAGATAACCGACGTAACGGCTCACTTGTTACCTACGAGTAACGGGTATAAAAAGTTAAGTGGAATTTCTCTATTAGTTATGTAATAATAATTTACTTTGTAGATGTGACTGGGAATAATGTTTTATACCAGCGGTGGGCACGAAACTTAAGTTTGAGAGCAGCCCAGCTACAAAAATAGTAAATACCAACATTATCAGATAAAATCGAGTTGTTTTTTGCAGACATCTGCTTCAGTGCAGAGCGAGTCTCGATAGAGCACACTGCACCTGCTGCACCCAGCTGGCGCCGTGCGACGATACGCATCATTTTCCACTTGGTTGAGAGTAGAGTTTGCCTGGCTTTATTACAGTTTTTGGTCCTTTTTGGTATATTTCAGCGATAAAATAATTTGTCATTCTCAAAAAGTGGTTTGAAGCATTCTTTATGACTTTGACCTTATTCTTTACCATTGGTCATCCATGGTATATATCGCGGTTGAGTATTCTCATAATCTTGGCTATGTAGTTATGTGATATATTAAAAATTGATATATAAAGCTCGCATTTCTGTGTGAATTCGCTTTTCTTTGGGGTGTGAGCGACATTTTTCAATGACTATTATTTGCGTTCGCATTGTTAATTGAGTGTGGTCACTTGTGGTTTTGAAAAGCAGTTTCTTAGGCACTTAGCGGTCTTATCACCACGGAGGTCCCGTAGCTGTGAACTGCGCTTACGCATTGATTCTTATGTAATTTTCCAGCGCTTTCTACCCACAAGGTCAAACTTCCTTTACAAATTGCTTGTAACGACTTCTGCCGAGCACTAAGGTATAACCGCGGTAAGAAACTACTTTACAGAAATTAAGTTCGCTGTGTTTAATTTTAGGCCCTTATCGCTGTGAATAAAATTTAGTGTTAAAAATGCCCGTTCCACAGACTTTGAATGAAAAAACACTCATATTTTTCTCACAATAATAAGTGTTATTGAAAAACACATAACAGAAAAAAAAATGAAAATATGTGTTTCTCACTGAGATAAACACTTACACTCGAAAAATAAGTCACTTTCACTGAGTTAAACACTTATACTCAAAAAAAATCACTCTATTTATTTGAGAGATATTTCAAAGAGTTTTAAAATAACAGGGTTATTTTACAGCACTTTCATTTTGAGTGAGATATTCCGGACCTCTGCTTTTAATATAAGTTTTTCAATAACTGTTAGTAAATGACTTTAATTTTAAATTTCTTTTCATAACGGTTACTTCTGAGATATATATTAAAAGTCTGAAGTATTTATTAAATAAGAACCCCCACACCCTCTTCCCTTAAATGAAAGGTCTAATAAATGAAAGATTTAATAAACTCTTATAACCCTCGGAACCAATTCATTCTCATAACTTCCACACATTTTAGAAATATTTATTAATCAAGATAATTTATCGATAATGAATGTCGGATAAACGATATTAAAGTTATGAGCAAAAGAAAGATCTCTGCAGCATCGCTGCTTTTTGCTGATACTGTAGGTACTGAGTATATTACAGTCAGGCTTGCACCTTTTCTTAAAACAAGTCGTGCCTTTTTTGGTGCCGTCCAGTTTGCACCAAAACTCTGTCTTTCAGCATGACTTCAACCCATCACCATTCCAGCTTCTGTTGCCCAGGATAATCTCTTAGCCACTTACCATTCTCTGCCATAACTTCAACGGGCACTGCATTGGTACTTTCGGTTGCCTCCGTAAAGAATGTGCCAACTTTTCTGCCGCCAATTATGGTCTTAATCGCCTTCTCCTGCATGCCATTGCATATTACCACACTAACTCCACGATCCAGTGCCCAAGTGGCTGCTTTTACTTTCGAGTCCATGCCGCCAGTGCCCACCTAAGCAGATTCCCGACGAGAGACAACATTTTCATTGAGATTGCTCGGATTGTTGAATCTCCCCCCTTACCTTGGACTTCTTGCCAAACTCAATGCTGTTGCAATCGTCGCTTGTGTAGGTGTGCATCAGTTTGGCTCCATCCTCCCAGGGTGGCTTATTGTAAATACCATCGACATCCGACATGAGGATTAGCAAGTCCGCTTGTACTTCGGCGGCCAACATGGCCGACAAACTGTCGTTGTCCTTAATGGGTATACCCTGAGCGGAAATAGTAGTCTTCGGTCACGTGTCTGTCGATAGATAAGAAGCCGCTGGGTTCACTCACCCGTCTCGCTCCGCCCGCCGGCTCATCGTCACGTATAAACATGGGAGGTGAAACGGCGTCGTTCGTATTTATGATTGGCACAATATTTAGGCTAATTAATTCGGAGAGCGTGCAGAAGAGATTGTTGCGTGTTTCCTCGTTGTAGAAATCTGGTTTGGTCACCAGCACCTAAAATGAAATATCTCACTCTTGTTGTCGTGTGCCTTTGAATTAATTGGATGCAATGATGTGTGTACCAACCTGAGCAATCTTGACGCCATATTGAGCAAACATCGCATCGTAGAGAGACATGAGACCTGATTGACCCACTGCAGCCGCCGCACGTGGTTCCAGCGTGGCGCCGTCAAACTAATTAGTGGGTGGGTGAAAAGTGAAAGGAAGTGTGGAAATTGAAATTGCTCGTGAATTGTTACCTCTTTGCCCTCCTTGGGATTGAGAGTTTCACGCATGGACAGCGACATGAGTAGCTCCTGGGCTAACTTTTGCTTTCCAAAAGCCACGGCACCGCTGGTGACCATCATGACTTCGCGACCCTCCAAATGGCATTCGGCCACCTTGAAAACGGAAAAAATGCACGAAAATTAAGTGAGGAGGGTCAAGAAAAGCTAAGCATTTGCTAAAATTAGTAAGAGATTATACGTTCAATTAAATAATGGTTCAGTTAAGGTAACGTTGATTTCAATTAAGACTTATCATCGACTAAAGTTAATTGCGAAATTTTCAAACTTTTTCCAAATTATTAATAAACGTGAAGCGGAGCTTACTCAAGCGCTTAAATTCGCTTTGTGAACTTATTTAATTAATATACTTGCAATAATGGCGCGCGTTGCTTCGCCCCCTTTTTGGTTTTAAACACAAAACGAAGAAGAAATGCCTACAAAATATTTTCCATCTTTAAAATCTTCAAAATAATCTAAACTCAGTTTCACATGAGTGACATTTTCAAGAACTTTTCATTTTTACCATATGTCTATTTATCCGTCTCATCAATCAAAACTCATTATAAAATTTCGAACATTTTGCGTTTATTTTTTACCGTTTTTGTCGCACCTCTAATTCAGTGGTTCTTTTTCCAATTTTTATTATTAAATCTACACCTCAAATTTACCCTTCTATTTACAAAAAAGGGGGACAAAAGTATGTAACAGAGAGAAGGAATCATTTCCGACCCTATAAAGTATATATATTCTTGATCAGCATCAACAGCCGAGTCGATATTGCCATGTCCGTCTGTCTGTCCGTCTGTCCGTCTGTCCGTCCGTCCGTCCGTCCGTCCGTATGAACAAACAGATCTCAGAGATGGTAAGAGATAGAGGTTTGACATGTATGGGACAAATGTTTCTTATAGTTGCAGGCAGATCAAGTTTATTTTCAATTTTGGCCACGCCCCCTCCCGCCCCCGCAATTTTGAAAAAACGTCATATCTTCCACAGTTTTGTAGATAGATGGTTCGTACCTTCTAGAGATAGTTAGTAATTGTCAAAATGTCAAATGTCAAAATTTGCTGAAGAAATGATAAAGATCGGATGAGCGGTTCTCAAGTTATAAGCAAAAAAGTGAACCAAGCTCCCCCCCGCCACCCCCCCTTCCACCCTTTTACAACCAACACCGCACAATCTTAGAGAGAGAGAGAGAGAGAGAGCGAGAGAGAGAGAGAGAAAGAGACTGAGATAGAGATAGAGAGAGACACAGCAGCATCACTGCATTCAGCTCCTACTCCAGGTACAGAGTATGTTATAGTCGGGCTTGACCGACTTTCTCACTTGTTATACTCTGTACCGAAGGTACATAGAGTATATTAAGTTTGTGCAAAAGTATGTAACAGAGAGAAGGAATCATTTCCGACCCTATAAAGTATATATATTCTTGATCAGCATCAACAGCCGAGTCGATATAGCCATGTCCGTCTGTCCGTCTGTCCGTCTGTCTGTCCGTCTGTCTGTCCGTCTGTCTGTCCGTCCGTCCGTCCGTCCGTCCGTATGAACAAACAGATCTCGGAGATGGTAAGAGATAGAGGTTTGACGTGTATGAAACCAATGCTTCTTATAGCTGCAGGCAGATCAAGTTTATTTTCAATTTTTGCCACGCCCCCTCCCGCCCCCGCAATTTCGAAAAAACGTTATATCTCCTACAGTTTTGAAGATAGGCGATTCGTACCTTTTAGAGATAGTTAGTAATTAGCAAAATGTATTTGCCGAAGAAATGATAAAGATCGGATGAGCGGTTCTCAAGTTATGACCAAAAATAAATTCCCCCTCCCCCACCCCCTCCCACGCGCACACAACCAACACCGCATTTTTATTCAACAACGTGTGAGTGAAAGAGAGAGGGAGAGAGAGAGAAACTTAGAGATGAGCGCAGCAGAAACGTTGCATTCAGCTCCTGCTCTTGGTACAGAGTATGACATAGTCGGGCTTGACCGACTTTCTCACTTGTTTTTTTTTTATTTTTTATATATTTTATTATACCCTTGCAAAGGGTATTATAATTTTGCCCAGAAGTTTGCAACGCATAGAAATATTCATTTCCGACCCCATAAACTATATATATTCTTGATCAGGGCGACGAGCTGAGTCGATTGAGCTTTGTCCGTCCGTCTGTCTGTCCGTCTGTCTGTCTGTCTGTCCGTCTGTCTGTCTGTCCGTCTGTCTGTCTGTTTCTACGCAAACTAGTCTCTCAGTTTTAAAGCTATCGAGCTGAAACTTTGCACAGAGTCTTCTTTTTACTGCACACTGCTAATATGTCGGAACCGACCGGATCGGATGACTAGCTGCCATAGGAACTATCGGTCGAAAAGTGGGTTTTTGTGAGAAAACTTTTTTGTTTTTAATGTAAACGCCTTCCGCTTCGAAAATTATTAGTTTTATACGCTTTTACAAGGATTTGGAAGTTTTGGTCAAAATCGGAAGACTATATCTTATAGCTGCCATAGGAACTTTTGGGCGAAAAGTGGGTTTTATTTAGAAAAATTGTATGTTTTAATGCTGACGTTCGTAAACTCTGATGTTTTAAAACATTTGCAAGGGTATAAAAACTTCGGCAAAGACGAAGTTAGCTTGGCCTTCTCGTTTTAAATTGCTATTGCTATAACCAAATGACAAGTAAACAAAAGCACATCGACTCGTTAGCGTCAGCCTCAGAGAGAAAGTACTGAAATGTTTCAATGTAAGTCGGCACGGCTTACCATGGTCCTACCTTCTTAAAATGTTATTTATAACTGTTTTGACCTAAAAGTAAAAAAATTTATTTTTCATGCTGAATTCCGTTTTTCCTTAGCACGCCAGGTTTACGAGATATTTGAACAAAGTGTTGAGTGAGGAATGCTTACAGTTGTAGGTCCTGCGATTATCAGCTATGTTCCGACTTTCACTTACTTTTGCGATTGGCGACTTCAACAAATTTGTACGATTTCAATTTAAAGTGCTCCAAAATTCGCAGCATTTTGTTATCGATTTTGTTTCATTCAACAACAACAAATTTATCGGTTATCGCCACAGCCAAATCGCAATTTGTTGTTGTCAAAGGCTATTTTGCTGCATGCGCAATTTGGGAGGGTTAGGAAAAAAATTGTTTAAGACAATAGTTTAAGCCCAATTTTACAGGAGAGGCCACGAAAACAATTTTAAATAGTCACAGAATATTAAAAAAAATTAATTCATAGGATGGCAGTTCTCCTCCTCGTGACATTTCCCATTTACTTTTCATTTGAAGGACTCATACGCCGCCGGTTTTAAATCGGCGAAATTTTGCGATTTGCGAGTTTCGGAGCACCTACTATTGCGATTTAGCTACCAAATCGTAAAATTTTGGCGAAAGCGAAAATGGGAGCATGGCTGTAAATTAAGTAACCTTTTGTAACGAACTTTATTATTTATTTTTTGATACATAGATATTTAGATGTTTTTTTCAAGCTCATGCCGTGCTTAATCTAAGATTAAGTCGATTGAATATATCCAAAACCTTACTTTTATGAATGCCTACCCCGGTGTAATGGGTTAAGATAAGGTTAAAATTAAAATAGAATGGCAGTTTACCTGCTCCACAATGGATGCCAATCGACCCAACGCCAATCCATGATTATCCTCCCGTGTGATTACCGCACTTCCCAGCTTGACGACCAATCGACGTGCATATTTCAATTGACTTCGCTCCGTAAATGTGGGATGGGCCTTCTCCAATCGTTTTTCAGGCGGCACCAACTGCATCAGCAAACAAAAATGGAACAAAATAAGTTAAGTAAATATTATTCCAGCTCATAAACATAAATGGTCTGACACTAAGGAAGCATTCGAATTGCTTATCTGTGACAATCAGTAAACAGGCGAGGTCATAAATTACGACAGCAAAACGGTCAATACAAAATCCATAAAAACAAATCGAAAGCCAATTAATTAAAGCCCATACCGCACTGCAACCTCTTCAACTTAATCAGTTTTTGTTCGTGTGTAAATCATAATCACTAAATTACCGCTAAGTCCGATTGTCAATATGTATATTATGCAACAAATTAATTCCACAATTTTCTAATAATCATTATTGGTTTCTGTGTTAATTGGTTTTTTAGCCAACGGTGCGTATGCAAACGATGCCTAATTAATTAGAATTTATGACTAATTGAATTTTACACGGCAAAAAGCTAAAAACTTTAAGCCTGAGATTAGCTTAAATTGTGTTACTTTGAAGAAGAAAGATTGTGAAGTGTTTATTTTGTTTGCAGCTTACATTTCCGGGCAACGGAAGCCTAAATCAACGATAGGTATTGAAGAAATGTTTCCGGCAACAAAAGCAGACACTTCAAAACTAAAGCGGAGCTAAAAATTGAGTGGGTGTATATATTGGCAAAACAGAATTGTTGTTGTTTTGATAGAAGAATGATAAGAAATAAGAAAATACCATGTAATTCTTACTTAAATAAAAGTAATATTTCTCCCACAGTGAACAAGTTGCAGTCAAAACATTTGTTTTGTAACCATTTTGTAAATTAAATTAAAGCGCAAATATTTTTCCAATCGTTTCGATTCTTTATGTTATTTAACTGCCAAGAGTGTGGATGAGTAATGAGAAAACTACCACACTTAATACAATATTTATTTGTTTGCTTTCTTTTTATTTCACACTCGACCGTTCACAATCACCCAAACAAATGGCTTATTTGTTATCACAAAACAAAAGCACAATCAAAAAATCTTTTGTCTGGTGACGCGATTTCGATATCAAGCGCCAACATTAATTGTTGGCCAGTCCGCCCTCATGGCGTATGCGTGATTTTTATACTCTCTGCTCTCACACACTGCAATTAAACAAAGGTCAAGGGTCAGGCTCGTGTGTGATTGATTCTTATGAAATGTTTTGACATTTACTGATTATGGCCTGGCACCTTAAAAGGGTTAGTCTTACATTTTGTGTATGTTTGTGTTCGATTGGGGCCAGTTCTCCTTATTTAGCAATTACGTTTGAGTCTGTTTTGTCATTACAGACAGTTGGGAAAATGGATGCATGTACTGATACCGAGGCCTTCTTACGGATTTGTAGTAAAGTAAATAAAACTTCTGACCGTTCTTGTCATTTAAACGCTGACATTTTATATAGGTAAAGTTACTTTGACCAATCCCCAAGAAATTAGATATGCGTCTTCCAGAATTATTTGTGAGATCAGACTAAATTTTGTCAAATAGAATAGCAAGCCCAGCAGCTCAAGCCAAGGAAGAAAGAAAACGGGCATACGGGGGCTTTCTACGCAGATAATCCACTACAGAAAGACTTAGTTAAACTTTAACCCAATAGTTCCACGAATAAGGCGTTAAAGGCGGACTTAAGCACTAAGAATTTTATTGTGACCTCATTACTCATTCTTCCTCTTTATTAGTCTGTCTATCTCCCATACGAAAACAGATGATTTGGCGTTCCAAAAATCCTTATCTTCCATGACAAAGCCCAGGTCTTTGGTTTTCATTTTCTCTGGACTTTGATTCTGTATACCTCAAAAGTGACCAGACAATGTTTACAGTTCATATCAAAAACTATCATATCAAAAATTTAGAATTAATTGGAGCTCCTGTAGGTTGACCGATAAGCAAAATTTATTTTGAGCAAAATCAAAACGTATTTTGACGGCAGTCATGACGTTCGAGCGTGAAACTCAGCTGGTTTTTTGTTATTGATGATTGTAATGGGGTAATATCAGGTAATTGTTTATGTGCTTAAGTGGATTATAGGTTTTATTAACTCAATAGAGTACCCCAGTTATTACCATGTTTTAATATAAGCTAATTTTGTAAATAACTCTAGTAGTAGGGAAACTGCTTAGACTTGAAAATCCCCAAGGCCATAAAGTAAATCTAAATGGGCCATAAAGGGAGGAATATGTATGCGCTCGGTGTTGGCAGCTAATTAAAGGGACGGAGAATGTTACACTGTACAGCTAAGAAATTATTATTGTAAATAAAAACAATAATAACAACTCTCTTAACTATAATTTACTGATCTCAATTCAATTGCTCCCACGCACACATTGAAATCGTTTCTCTTCGATTTATTCTCTCTGGGCTTTGGTTTTGCGTGCGCTCTTTGCTCTCTGATGCAACTGTAAAGCAAAGTGTGCCTTTCGAAATGAACTGAGAGCAAATGGCTGGCAACCTTTACCACCAACTTTCCACCCAGAGGTGGTTGATTTTCCGGAAGATTGGTATGCAGTTAATGTTGAATTATTTTTATTGATTTTTTAAAACGAGTTTGAACTTGATCGGATGAAAAACAAAAAAGTTTCATACAAAAGTTTTCCGCGAATTTTCCACATTTCCCGACAGAATTTTCCAAAATCTGTTCTTAGTACTCACTTTCAGCATTAGCTGAAGCTACTCAGCTTCTATCTTTTATGGTTTAGGCTGTGCGAGGGTCACCAGTCAGTGAGTCAGTCAGGTCGAACTCTTTTATATATATAGATATATATTAATTTTGTGCAGAAGAATGCATCAGGAAGCAGGAATCATTTCCAACCCTTAAACGTATATATCGGGGCTAACACAGAAATCTCTACAGATTTGGCCGACGGTTGGCTTGTAAATCTCTCGAAAAATTTTTAAATGGTGACACCATTTAGAAAAAGAGCCACTGATGTGGTGGCTTTGCTAAATCTTCTAGCAAGTGCACAGATCTCAAATATGGCACGAAATAGATAAGAAATTGATATGAATGGAACCAGGGCTTAGTCCCAAAACGAATTTCGGTGCCGGTACCGGCACGTCCCGAAATATATGTTTCGGTTAAAGGTTCTATTTCGGTTTTCGGTTTCGATACGGTACCCGTACTTTTATTTCGGTATAACGGTACGTACACCGGTATAAGTACTACGTTTTTAATATTGGAAAAAATAAATTCTGAGATATATCAAATCAAAATCAAAATTATTTTATTTCAGTGAAATAAAAAGAATAAAAATGCAACACAAAATGTATGGTTTCACTGTCAAAGTAAAATTGGAAATACTATTTTATATTTCTTATTATTATTATTATTATTATTATTATTCCCTTGGAGAGGGTATATTAAAATTGTTCAGATGTTTGTAACGCATGGAAGGAAGCATCTCCGACCACATAAAGTATATATATTCTTGATCAGCATGACGAGCTGAGTTGATTTAGCCATGTCCGTCTGTCCGTCTGTCCATCGCTCCGTCTGTTTCTATGCTATTTCCTCCGTCAGTTTAAAAGCTATCTTAACCAAACTTTGCACGAAGTCTTTTGGTACAAATGCGCTGTACATTTGTCGGAATCGGCCGGATCGGATGACTATATCGTATAGCTGCGATAGAAACGATCGGTCGAAAAAGTAGTTCTAGTGAGAAAAACTTTTTTGTATTCAACGCAATCGTCCCCAAACCTCGTATTTATAAGTTTTCTATCCCTTCACATAATTTCACAAAGTTTTATGAAAATCGGACATCTATAATATATAGCTGCCATACAAAAGATAGTTTTGAAAAAACGTCTTAGTAGGAATAACTTTTTTGTTTTCAATGCTATCGCTCCCAAACCTGTTACTGGTCAATATTAAATGCTAACACACAATTCTGCCAAGTTTGATTCAAATCGGATGACTATTGCATATAGCTGCCATAGAACGATCGGTCGAAAAAGTAGTTCTAGTGAGAAAAACTTATTTGTTTTCAAAATTTTGTCAAAATTGTGGTGCCATATAACAAACTGTCAGGCAGATATCATGCTCCAAGGGTATATAAACTTCGGTCGAGCCGAAGTTAGCTTGCCTCTATTTTTTTTATTAATATTAAGAAATACCTACATAATACGAAACTGCTCCAAACTCCTTATATAGAGAACTTCTTTGTAAGGAAATTCGTAATAGGGAAGTTCGACTGTACAAGCATTGTTTTCAAGCAGGGACTTCTCTCGCTTTCTATTTCCTGAACAAACAATTTCACTAAAAGACGAGTTGTTGGAATTAAAACTACCCAAAACTAAATTTCGCTTGAAGTGCAGTTGTGGGCACCTCAGCTTTGCGAAATATGCCTTGTATTCAGAGCTCGCAGAAAACTGTCAACACTTTCAGCGTGTCAGCACAAAACAGTTTTGGTACAGACACAACGAGTGGAGGGAGCGAAAAGACACTTTCAATTCTGTTTTGCTCAATAGGTGTTTTTGCTCAACCATTGAGCGATTTTTTCTCTTCACTTTTGCTCATGTCTTTTACTGATCAATTTGCCGGGAGCAAGCGTACCAAGTGTCATCTTTAAATGTGTCCGTGGCGCTTGTGTGTGTGTATGTCAGTCAACAAGTTATGGAGCGTTATTCTTAATAAATACTAAACATAAATAATCAAGCTTATATTTACTACATATAATACATATACAGTGAATATCGCTTATAAGCAAAAGTTATAATGCAGCAATATTTTTGCATATAAGCGATATTTGCATTTAAGCGGTTATCGGTTATATGCAAATTATTTGCATATAAGCAATCTATCGGTTGTAAGCAACAATTTGCATATAAGCAATTCACTGAGTTAGGTTCATTTTATTTTACCGACAAATAGTTAATGATATAGATAGCTTTATTCACATTAAGTTTTAAATGTCACACATGGATTTTACTACTAAAATTTTGTTTCAGTCTTTTCAATAAGAAGAGATTATCTTGCACAAATTGATTTTTAAAAATCTGTTTTTTTTTGGTAGTTGCTTACTTTTAGAATATTCGAAGATCTGGTCTTCAATGTCTTCGAAACCGGTAATATTATTATTATATAACAAAAAAGTCTAAGTAGTGAATGCAAATTTAGTGGGACCTCTTCGGTTAAGGGATGTTTTGTATTGAATTTAGATTGAGCAAAGTAATTATCCACAATTGGACTTTAAAATTTATTCAAAACGATACGATAATACAATATTCTCGTCCAAAATTAATCCATTTCAGGCGAGATCATTATCATCGCATTGAATGTATTCGGCATCTATTAAGATTGAACCTTAAAACTTCGGACTCTTATGACATTTAAGATTCATTGCACTGAAACATCAGTATTGCTTTTTGGTTTTTAATCCTTTTAAATTTCCATGCTTGCTTCCGTTGGTAGAGCCTTAAAGTACAATCTAGTAGCATCGGCATTATAAGTTTATGCAATCTGGGTGAGTTTGCGGCAAATGATTTGAGTAAAAGCGGCTCATCTGCTGTATTATTTTTACTGGATTCTCTTTGAATCTTTGCGAAGTTAACAGAATTTAATTGGCATCAACGCTGAAAACCTCTTGATTCTGGAGCTTAGCCTTTATTTAGCCTAATGGCGAGCTCGTGTGCCTTAGCGAGCAAGACTCTTCTATCAACAATTCCGTGTTTATAGCAGATTTGGTTAATCTACGACTACTGTGCTGTCTTCAAGTGTATATGTGTCATATGTTGGTTACAACACCCCGCTTGCATTGTTTTTAATGCACGAGATGTTGTGGAGTCTTGCTTTATCCTTCGCAGCACGCATCTTTTTATAATTTTTGGTTATTAAGCAGAGTGGGCCTCAATCGACTAAAATTTTTAGTTAGTTGATTAGTCAACTAAAATTTTAGTTGATTAAATTCAACTTGATTAAATTTAACTTTAACTCAACTTGACTAAAATCAACTTGATTAAATTTAACTCTAAGTCGACGTGACTAAAATCAACTTGATTAAATTTAACTCAAGTTAAATTTAGTTGATTGAATTCAACTAAGTTGAAAATTTCAATCAAAGTTACATTTTCAACTATTGTTTTATTTACAAATCAATGTACACTTTGATTTATGAAATAGTTATGGAAACCAATAATTCAAAAAAAAATCTGTGCGATCTTTGATGGCAAATTTTTCCAAAGAGATGAGTCGTTTCGACGGACGCAGTCTCGGTTGCATTATGAACCCGATGCCAAATGCGGATCAGTGGACATCATTCCAGTTCGTCAAATTTTATATTCCATTTGAAAAGAAAGCATGGAGATGATGTATACGCAGAATATAAGGAACACATGCAAATCAACAGAGCCGAAAGAGATATAGTCACAAGACTCTTTTAACAATGATTTGGCGAAATATGTTATAAACACAATGATTCCACTTCGCGCAATTGAGGACCGATATTGTAACCAATATGACGAAGGCCAATATGGCAAAAATAAATCAAAAATAACTTTAGTTAGATAACAATTTTTATTTTTATATTCCACTAAAATCAACTTTACAATAATTAAAACTAGTTAAGTTGAATTCTTAATCAAGTTGATAAAGAAGTTTATTCAAGTTGCTTTTAATCATGATTCATTCTTTATGCTGTACTATGTTCTTCATACTTACTCATCCATGGTTCGGGGTTAAGCATGGTAAAAATTATGGCAATGTAGTTGTGTGTGGCCATTTGTGGTATTGAAAAGTAGTTTCTTAAGCATTTAGCGGTTTTGTTACCGTGGAGATCCGTTAGCTGTGAATTGCGCTTATGCATTAATCCTAGCATGATTTTCCGCTTGGTTGAAGGTAAAGTTTGTTTGGCAATATAACGTTTTCTGATCCTCTTTGGTATTTTTCTGCGACTTAATGATTTGTCAGTAACGGAAAGTGGTTTGAAATATTTTTTATGATCTTGACTATATTTTGTACCATTGGTCATCAATGGTACTAACCGCTGATTAACATTGCCATAATCATGGTTATATATGTAGTTGTGTGTGGCCATTTCGGGGCTTAAAAAGCAGTTTCTTAAGCATTTAACGGTTTTGTTACCATGGCGATCCATTATCCTTGAAATGTGCTTATTCATTGATCCTGGCATTATTTTCAGCTTAATTGGCATTAACGTTTTTCATTCTTACTATTTTTTTTAGCCTTTTTTCCATTCTTTTCGCGATTTATAAAGTCGTTAGTCACGGTAAATAGGTTTACAAAACTCACCTACAACAAAGTCTGTAATTTATATCGTGTGACGGAGTGTACTTAACTAAAAATCATATACTAGTAAAATCAACTTTGCAATAGTTGAATTTAGTCAAGTTGAATATTCAATCAAGTTGATTTTATTCAAGTTGATTTTTAGTCATGAATAAAATTTATTCATTCTTAAAGTTGATTTTTAGTCATGAATAAATTTCAATCATTCTAAAAAGTTAAGTTGATCAACTATTAGTTTTCAACTTTCAATCAAGTTAAAAAAATCCCCACTCTGTTATTAAGTTATTTAAAATCCAATTTTTTCTTTATATGTTAGAGTATGATGTTAAATGCATGCAGTTTTTATTACAAAATCGTCTCTTCAGCTTTCAGGAACTGTGTTGCAAAGTTTGCTTATAGACGATCAAAATAGAACGCAGAAATATTAAATTTGATGCATAATGATTGCATATAAGCGATATTTGCTTATAAGCGATTTGCATACAAGCAATTAAATTCTTATATCAAATTTGTGCATAATGCTTTTAAATAATCAACTTTTGCATATAACCGGTATTTGCATACAAGCGGTTCGTCATATAACCGATATTTACTGTATGAATTATAATATGTATGTACATTGTACAAATATGAAAATTGAACATAAACGAGCCCATCGCTAAACAAAACAAATAACACTTTTTTCTGACACTTTAAGTGTTCTGCTCATTTCCAGACAGTTGCTTCCTGAGCACTCGCTCAAAAGTGTCTCTCTCTGTTGTTATTGGCGGACAGACTCGTTCGTTTTGCTCAAGCGAACTGACGAAACAGAAAACACAAGAGCGGGGCAAAAAAGTGTTCCGCTCAGTGAGAGAGCGTGTGTGCTTTGATTGTTTCTGTCTGTATGTGAGACTGACCGCATGGAAAAATGTGTTGAGAGTTATTTACGAGCTATGCTTGTATTTGTTTTTAATTAATATTTTCTAGCTAATTGAGTATTTTTGTAAATTCATGCATTCTTTTTTGTCCAACTTGTCATCATGTTACTTCACCTTCTTTACAGATCTTGTTAGCCAGTGTAATCGATTCCTAGTTATGACTTTGGGTTTGCTTGTAAATCATTTACTCAACAAAAACATACAAAACAGGCAAAGACAAAGGCTTTTGCTGCAGAAAAAAAAACACCAACAAGAAATCCTTTTGCCTGACAAGAGTTGATAAAATGTTGTCACAGCAGGACAGTTGGCGCCTGGCAAATGGAAAAACGTGTTAAAAGTAAATTCTCAGAGTGTAAATGTTCTATTCGATGATAGGGAGAACGAAAAGAGAGAAGAGAGGAACTCCTCCATAAACCTTAAAACCCCTTTAAATATGCATCAACATTTTAGCTTGCTTTGCCGTTGCCCTCAGACAAGGACTGCTTGGGGCCACTCTTTCCACAACATTTGCATATGCCTTTGACACTCGAAACGATTTGGCTAGGTCAGGGTCAGGGCCAACCCACCCTGGGTCCGTTTTCATTGTGACACGTGTTGGCAGTTATGGCGCCTTCGGTCTCGACTCCTCGGCAGTTCCACTGTGCGTGTGTGGGGCACATCATAAAAAAATGGAACACACAAAAAAGCGGCAAAACAGCATGTAAAATTGGGTAGAATAAAACAATGCAACAGCTGGCGAGTGGAGAGGATTGTTATAAACAGGGATATTAGATTTAATAAGGAGTTTTTCATAGTATTTCATCGAAAAGAAAACCGTACAAATTATTATATATACAGGCGGCTTGTCATAGATTTTAATCGCAAATCACAAAGTTCACAAACCTTGGGAAAATGTAAAACTATTTATTTTGATGGACATTGGACTTTGAGACGAGTAACTAGGCTGAAAATATTTTCCCTACTCCCCTTAAACAATTTGACAGTTACATTTCTTTTATGGGAAAACACTCACTGGCTGTCTGGGACCATGGGAGCTAACGGCTCTCCAGGCATTGCTGGAAAAACTGTTGCGTAGGCCATTGGCCAAATTGAAGCTATTGCGCAGCATATGGCAAAGTTGATTTTTATATTATTTTGCACACACAGATCCTTTTTTTGCTTAGATCTCAAATCTAAAACTATCACAGAAAAAACCAGCACAGCACTTATTGTGAATTTTTTGTTCACCGAACTAAAGCCAACGGAACCGTAGCGTAAAACACAGCGACTTCTACTGAATATGATGGACTTGGTTACTGATGGACTTGGTTGATTGCTGGCTGGCTTCGCACACAAATGGAACTGATAATGAGGCGCAAACATGTGTAATTGTAAGTGTTCATTGCGATTGCGATTAAAATTGTGTGTGTGGCCCTCCGCCCAATCCCCATCACCATTCCCAACTGCATCTACTCTACGCGCTTGTTGTGATTCAATTAGAAATGTTATCAATCACATACACCAACACAACTTGGCTGTAGCACCACCAACACATGCTCTACATTGAGATTATGGCAAACATTTACACTTTGGAATAAGCCAGAAAGGGGTGGGAAGAGGTAGGGTATACAGCGGGTGGGGGAAACGTTGTTCAGGCCTTATCAAGTGGGGCAGAATTTCGCTTATCTAAAGGTTCAGTGTTTGCTCAGCAATCAGCTGTGGGTTTTATTGTTATTGTTGTTGTTGCATTTTTCGCGCTGAGAATTGGGCTAGATTGAATATTTTTCATGAAACTGAAGTAAATTGATGTAAGTGAAATTATATTTTAAGATCCTGATAGCAAGCTTATCTCATTTGTCGCAAAATAATTTAGAACGGCTCGTTCTATGTCGCCCTTGAGGGCGCAATTGCACTCGGTGTTATTTTAGAAAAAAATAATGCAACAGTTTTTTTCCAGAAAAGTGAAAAAAAGAATAAAAAAAACTTTTGGGTTCGTCAGACGAATCCAAAATGACTCTCAGAATAGCCCAGAAACGCAAATTGACATAACATAATGCGTTACTCCTACGTCACTTTGCCTTCAGTATGCAGATCCCATACAATCTGCTTTACTTTGCCATAGGCATGGCCGCTTTGTAATCGGGGTTCCGACAGCTTGCTTTACTAGGAATAAAGGAGACGAACTGCCATCGGATTTCCATTACAAATGCGTATGTTTTCTTTTGAAAGTAATTCCGGTTACTATCTCTCTAACAAAAAGCTGCGATTGTAGTGCATTACCTTTTCCAAAGAAAATCTAACATAGAAGCACACTCTGCTGCGCCGTCAACATTTCACTCAGAAATTAATCAGCTGTTTGCTGTCATTTTGGTTCTTTGAGTAATTTTTGGACTCTTTGAGTTATTATTGTGACTTGTTTTTCTATGAAGACAAAAATTTTGAGTTGTCACAATGAATGTTTTCATTGTCAGGATGCAGTTAACATCACTCAAAGAAGAGAGGCGTTTCAAAGTGTGCTTCTATGTTAGATTTTCTTTGCCGTAATATTGGACATTTATTAGCTGGCTGTCACCAAAGAAAATCTAACATAGAAGCACACTTTGAAACGCCTCTCTTCTTTGAGTGATGTTCATTGTGACAACTCAAAATTTTTGTCTTCATAGAAAAACAAGTTGGTTAGAGGGAGACGAACTTAGTCACAATAATAACTCAAAAAGTCAAAAAATTACTCAAAGAACCAAAATGACAGCAAACAACTGATTAATATCTGAGTGAAATGTTGACGACGCAGCAGAGTGTGATTCTATGTTAGATTTTCTTTGATGTCACTCACACGTTAACAATACGTTAACTTTACATTCAGGGAATTTTTAGCAGTGGAACACCAAAATTAGTTGATGTGGCAGTGGAACAGGGCTATTAGATCACGTAATCTCTTAATCAGGGGTGTTCTAGAAATCTCTAGAGATTTTCGTATAAACGATTGCACTTCGAACTAAACTAGGACTACTTTAGTTGCGAAGTGTCAAGAATCAGACCGCCTACTAGATTATGTGGAAGCAAAACCGTACGCTTCAAATCTACTTGGCTTTGAGCAGGCGGTTTCAAATCGCTCAACTATTGTCATCTAATCTAGTAGCCGGGCATATTTGAGCCCTTAACATATAAATTTAAACAGCTTTAATATGAAATGCTAACGTTTATACGAAAACCTCTAGAGATTTCTGGGACACACCCGAATATTTCCTATACACATTTTGTGTATCAATATAGTTGTCCTCCCATAAATTTTAATTCATTTTTGCGGGATTAACCGGCTGTAACTTTGTCAATGCAAGTGATTTAAATGTAACAAAATTTGTGAAAAAGGAAGACCATTTAGGCTACATGCTAAAGTGGTTGTAATTAAAATCCAACCCACTCAATGGCTTTTATACGACAATAAAGTTGAAAAAATTTGCCAATTTTCAAAAATTTTATGAAAATACTCTTCTTGGGTGTGAATGTGCTGCTTCCATGATTTTTTTAGGCTGTATTTATATGTATACTCTCGCATAGAGCTGATATATACAGATATTTTTGCTCGGTGTAGCCTCCATCAATTTTGAAAAGCCAAAAATACTGCAAAATGGATTTTGGAGAAACATCGGGAACAGTTTTGGAATCAGGGCACAAAACGGGATCAGATTTTGCCACCTCTCGGTCTCAGGCTGGACCAAAATGGCTGATGGCCTGTGTAATCGTCAAGGAATAAGTTTTATTTTAAAACTAATTATGATTACGGTTCCTGATATTTTAAGGTTCTTTTGAAAATAACGGGCGTTATTGCACTTTCAAATGTGGCGTTTCACGGGAATAATTTCGCTTTTAATAGTGCAATTTGCCCTCGGGCATTATTGCATATACCGTTTAAAAAAAGTTCAATTAAATTAGCCACTTAAATTTGCTTTTTAAATTATATTTTCAATATTTAAAATAAAACATTGATATTGAAATAAAATTAACATATTTTTTTATTTTCCACATAACGAAATCAAAAATTCATTGAACAGTTTTAATCACGTCATGCCACTCACCTGGAAACTGATTATTGGACAAACATAATAGACGAGAGCTTAAGTTAAAGGCAGCTATGACCGACTTTAATATACCCACTACTCGGGGGATGAAATGAGTGAATTAACAAAGCATTAAGATTAGTGTAAGCATGTTAACATTATATTAGCTCTCAAACACGAGGCGAAAGTTCAGTTTTGGATATTTTTGTTAATCTTTCAGAAAATTGCACAGATTATACATATTGGTTACAATACAGTTCGTACAATAAGAGTTCGATATATTCATAATTGTATGAGTTCTTCATTAGTTTTTATTTTGAATCAAACTTGATCTGCGTGCAGACAATAGGAATTAACATTTAAAATTGGGTTCTCTAGCTTCTTCTAGTCTCGATCTAGGTGTTCATAGAGGCAGACGGAATGACGGTCGGATAGACGAATAGGGCTATATCGACTTGTCTATTGGTGCTTATTAAAAAAAAAAAATATATACTTAAAAGGGTCGGGATGTTTCTTTCTGCCTGTTTCTCTCTTTTGCGCGAACTTAGTATACCTTTTTACTTGACGAGTAACCGGTATAGTTATAAATTTAATTACACAATGTTAAATATGACGACATGCTACAAAAAACAATTTTAATTAACTGACAAAAAATGTGAGCGTGTTTATTTGAAAGCGCACTGGCAAGGCAAGTGACAGAATGTGAAGGAAGAGGTCAAGCAAAGCAGACAGGCAAAAGAAAAAAAAGGATTTCTATCATAATCACTGCATAGTTCCTGTGCGAAATCCATTATATTTGTTTATTCTGCACCAGATGTGCAAAGGATATAATTGGTCTGTGCATATTAGACTGGCCCTTAAATTAATTTTTATGCCCTTGGAGAGGGTATATTAAAATTGTTCGGATGTTTGTAACGCAGAGAAGGAAGCATCTCCGACCACATTAAATATATATATTCTTGATCAGCGTGACGAGCTGAGTTGATATAGCCATGTCCGTCTGTCCCTCCGTCTGTTTCTTTGCTATCTCCTCCGTCAGTTTTAAAGCCATCTTAACCAAACTTTGCGTGAAGTCTTTTGGTACAAATACGCTGCACATTTGTCAGATCCGGCCGGATCGGATGACTATAGCATATAGCTGCCATAGGAACGATCGGTTGAAAAACTAGTTTTAGTAAGAATAACTTTTTTGTTTTCAATGTGCTCCCAACGCTCGTATTTATAAGTTTTCAATGATTTTACATAATTTCAACAAGATTTTTCGAAATCGGACCACTAAATAGTATAGCTGCTATACAAACTGTCAGGCATATATCAAGCTCCAAGGGTATATAAACTTCGGTCGAGCCGAAGTTAGATTGCCTCTATTTTTTTTTTTTCTGAGATGAGTTTTGGATTTACTTTCTAAAATTTTTAAATTTTATTTTTAAGTGTTAATTCCCTTTAAATCCTTTTAGCGGAATATCATAGCAACATTTTGAATATTAATGTTAGAACGACTCCCGGTCACTGGGGTGGCTCCCATGGTCAATGCTGGAGACGAACCGGCCCCCGGCCCGGTCCTCCAAAAGCGACGCACTGCATCCGTCAGAGAAGAAGCACGGCCCACGAACACTCCAGCTCAGGGACCAAGTACACCCTCTGAGATCAACTTTAATAAAGAAGCCAAGAATAACAAACAACACGCCTTCTATTCATTTGGGCGGGTGAACGATTCCAGCAAACGAGAGAACCAAGCGTCCCAGAAACAAATCATTTCTGTGCCACGAAAAGAGGTCGTTACAAAGGCCAGTCTAGTGCATATGTATGAGGCATCGGTGGTTACTAGATCAAGGCTTCTTTTTTCTACTAATTTAATCCACTTGGCACTGAGCTTAAACAATTCCCCTTTTACTTAAACCGGATTTACTAATATATGGGTCATTCTTTTATAAACCGAACAGTTTGATTTCAATAAAAATCGAGAGCGTAGGTTAGAGTCGGCTCTAACCGACTTCGCTATATCCGTTACTCATGAAAATAAATGTTTAACAGCGTTGCTGCGTTCCGGAGGATGAACATCCGAAAAGTATGCAACATTTGCTTAACTCCGCTATTTATTATCTGATCTTGATGTAAATTTCAGGAATTATTGCTATTGCTAATATATAAATAAGTTGTAAATTTGAACTCGATACCTCAAAAAATGTGGGAGTTGTTCAAAATCTTTTATTGTTGGGGCGGGGGTGGGCGTGACAATAATTTGTATCAAACTTGATCTGCGTGCGGTCAATAGGAGTCTACATGTCAAGTTTGGTGGCTCTACCTCTTCTAGTCTCTGAGATCTAGGTGATCATACAGACAGACGGACTCGGCTGTTCATGCTGATCAAGAATATATAAGGTTGTAAAAAAAGTCTTGCGGTATTTTTTATTGAACTTTCAATTGTTCATAAGATTGGTTATAATAATGCGATTTAAGTCAAATATGCGCCGTTTTGTTCGATGACGAGTTCCCAACGAGATGCCAACTCCATAATGCCCCTCTTATAGAAGCTCGCTTCCCTATTGGCAAAAAACTCGGAGAGCCAATTTTCACAGGACTCTCTTGTGGCCAACATCCGACTACCAAGCTCGTTCGCCATGGACAGAAAAAGGTGGTAATCACTTGGTGCGAGATCCGGACTATTATTTGTTGTTGGGGAAGTGGTGCACCGCGACCAATTTTGGTCTATTGTGCCCCCCTACTGAATTTACAACTCCCCTAGCAGCCCTAACTCCTGTACAAAAGTCAGGATTTTTGTGGGTTCTAAGTTACTGATATTGCTTGGGTGTAGAATGTGTTTCCCAAATCTGCTGAGTCTGCGCTTCGCTAGGGCATCGCAGTGTACTAGTATATGTTCAGAGGACTCCTCCTTCTCTTCACAGTATCTGCAAAGCTGGGTGTTTGTTATTCCCAACTTGTACATGTGGCTCCTCAGTCTGCAGTCACCCGTGTAGAGCCCTGTCAGAATTCTGAGGGCATTCTTTCCTTGTTGGATTAACTTTTGGAACCTTTTGAGGTCGTGGTTCCCTATTAATGCTTTAGCTTGTCTCATTCCCCTGGTGTTTACCCAGGAGGCTGTTCTAAGTGTATTCTCTTCCTTTCTTAAAAGTCCTTTTATTGTGTGTTGGCCTATGCCGCAGTAGGGTTCTGGCCCTACCATTGCGGTGGCTGCACCCTTGCGTGCCAGTTCGTCGACCAATTCGTTTCCTGGGATGTTGTTGTGTCCCGGTATCCATCGTAGGGTCAGGTTGTTCCTGCTGCCTAGTTGGTCCAATTTGTTCTTTGTCTCTAAGACTAGCTTAGAGGTGAACTTATTGCGACTGAGTGCTTTAAGCGCTGCTTGGCCATCGGAGAGGATAGCTATTTCTCTATTATAATAGTTCTTCCCCATATTACGGTCTGCACAACGGGAGATGGCACATACTTCAGCTTGAAATATGCTTGTGAATTCTCCCATTGGTTCAGATATTTTCGTTTTTGGTCCTGCTACCCCAAGTCCGGTTCCTTGGGGCGTTAGGGACCCGTCTGTGTACCACATAATTGTGTGTGGTTTCATTTTATGTGTCTCTTCAAGTGAGATCCATTCTCTCTTATTACTTTGGTGTACAGTGAAATTCGTGTCAAAGTGATACTCGGCCACCATTTCGTCTCTGGGTTGAAGGATTCAAGGGATTTCCTTTTCCAGCTTTTCAGAGTCTCTGAGGCTCACTATGTGGTTTCTACCCACTCCTTCTGCTGTTAGCCTGAGCAGTGTTGCTTTTATCTTCAGGCAGATGGTATGGTGGAGTGGTGTTAGCTCCATCAAAACCTCGATTGCCGCTGTCGGACAGGTACGCATGGCTCCAGTCATGCATATACATGCCAGCCTTTGCAGTTTTTGCAACTGCGTCCTTAGTGTGAGGAGGTTTGCTCTATCTCCCCACACGACAGCTCCATAAGTGAGCATTGGTCTCACAACCATGAGGTATAGCCATCGGAGTATGTGTGGTGCCATGCCCCACGATTTTCCGGCTATGCTCCTGCATGTGAATAGTGCTCTAGTGCATTTACTGAGTGTATACTCTAAGTGCTTGTCAAACCTCTGCCTGTTGTCAAAGACAACGCCGAGGTATTTGACTTCTTTTTCTGGTGTAATGAGGCTGCCGGATAGGCGTATTGGCCTCATTCTGCTTAGTTTGTAGTTAGTTTGGTGATCCGGACTATACGGTGGATGCAAAAGAACCTCCCATCCGTGCTCCCGGAGCTTCTGGCTCGTCATCAAAGATGTGTGTGGTCTGGCGTTGTCCTGATGGAAGACATTTCGGCCTCTGTTGATCAAAGATGGCCTCTTCTTCATGAGTGCTGCATTCAACCGGTCCAGTTGTTGGCAGTACAGCTCCGAATTCAGCGTTTGGCCATAGCGAAGCAGCTCATAGTGGATGATTCCCTGCCAATCCCACCAAACACACAGAAGAACCTTCCTGGCCGTCAATCCAGGCTTGGCCACCGTCTGGGCAGCTTCACCGCTTTTCGACCACGACCGTTTGCGCTTCACGTTGTCATAAGTGACCCACTTTTTATCGCCAGTCACCATCCGCTTCG
Source organism: Lordiphosa clarofinis (assembly GCA_018904275.1). Classification (NCBI taxonomy): domain Eukaryota; kingdom Metazoa; phylum Arthropoda; class Insecta; order Diptera; family Drosophilidae; genus Lordiphosa; species Lordiphosa clarofinis. Next base: position 901,385 of record JAEIGQ010000003.1, read on the forward strand.
AAAACGGGTCGATACATCGAGCTTCTTTTTGAATCCAAGCTTCTTCAAATGGTTTATAACGGTTTGATGACTCATGCCCAGCTCTTGGCCGATGCTACGGCTGCTACCATGCCGGTCTCTTCCGATTAATTCAGCGATTTTATCGCAATTTTCGACGACAGGCCTTCCGGACCGTGGCGCATCTTCGATCACCTCTGCACCAGAACGAAAACGTTGAAACCATCGTTGTGCGGTGGAAATGGAAACTGTATCGGGTCCATAAACTGCACAAATTTTATTGGCACCATGAGATGCATTTTTGCCTTTATCGTAGTAGTACTGTAAAATATGCCGTATTTTCTCTTTATTTTGCTCCATGTTTGCGACGCTATAATTCACGAACGACTAAAAACAAACAACAATAAATCAAACACGTGTTAGCGCGTGAAAAAAGCTTTCCAAAAAGCGCTAGCGTGAACCGATGCGACGAATACAACTAGAACTACGCGCTTGCAAAGACAAGCTTGCGGAAATACCGCAAGACTTTTACATATACTTTATATATACTTTATATGGTCGGAAATGATTCCTTCTGCCTATTACATACATTTGGACGACTTTAGTTAAATAGTATACTCTAGTATACTCTACGAGTAATGGGTATAAAAATCCGAAATTAGATCTCGACATGCCCACTAATTTTCTGATTAATTGAATTTTGTTTTGGATTAGGGTGACCAGAGTTTTTAAAGTATATAATACCACACCTATGGCAGCTATATGTTATATTCGTACGATCTGATGTTGACATTTTTGAAAAGCCTTATAAGTATGTAGCACAATAGCCAAGTTTCAATCAAAAAGCTTTGAAACTGACTGCGTCGAAATGCTTTCTTTAAGGGCATATTTTTATATGTTTATAACTTCAAAAATGAATATCTCTTCAACTATTAAAGTCTCCATTTTTTTGAAAACTGCATAATTCAAGTCACGTCTTTTGCATCAAATTGTACATCCTTCAAAGCTATAACATGGTGGTTAACACTGAGAAAAAATTCTTCATAAAATTTAGCTACAATTACCTAATATTATTAAATAAATTGTAAAATGTAAATGTTGGCTATACAGCTCCTACAACGGGGCCAAGCCAAGCTTCTCACGATCTCTTGGCGTGTGTGCCTTTAATTTTTCGCACAAGAGAAAGAGACCAACAGTTTAACGCCGGATCCGAACGGCAAAGTTTGAGAATTTGTTTAAAAAAATTAAATAAATTAAAAATCTATATAATAATAATTTGAGTAGATACAGTAAAATACTTTTCACCAATAACAACTAAATATAATTGACTTCATTTTAACAAACAACATATAAGCACGATTCAGTTAATATGAAAAATATTTAAATTGAGTGCAGTCCAGTGATTTAAAGTTTGTCATATTTAGGGCCGATTTCACATCTTCTACATAAACCAACATATAACAGTGTAAAATCGATGACTATCTGACACAGAGCAGCTATCTGGGAGAACAGAAATCGGCCCTTAATGTACTTTAAAATTATATTTAATTCACTTTAAAAAATAGTAGTAAAATGAACATGTTTAGAATATAATTTGAATATTTTTCTCAACTCAAAATAAAAGTTTTCCGTATAAGATTTGTATGTTCTATGAAAAAATATTTAAGTTGAACATTTTTTTATGTAACTTTAGGTTTCCGCATACTAGTAGGTACAATTTACAAACCGAAACGAATTTCTGTTCCGGTTCCGAAACTAACGTTTTGTTAAAAGGTTCTGTTTAGGTTCTGATACTGTTTCGGTATTCGGTTCTGGTTCCGGTATCCTTTTTATTTCGGTATCGTACCGGTACGTACCTAAATGGACCGGTATAAGTAACAGAAATTTTAGAACTTAAGTCCAATCAAAGTGGGTAAGCAGCTGTACACATGTATGTGAATATAAATTATCAATTTCATTTGCGAGTGTTTGCTATAAAAATTATACATGTTTGTATTCATGAGATAATTAAAATGATATTGTATAAACAATGTCTTCACCAAACTTACTTAAAATAAAAAAATAAAAATTAGTTACAAAGAAGGTAAATTAATGATTATTTCTTAGAAGCATGATAGCGTTCAATGTATTTCCGTCCACATGATTTCTTTACGGAGTCAAAAATAAACTTTGTAGCTGGAACAGCAAGAATAACTTTTGACAGTTTATACAATTCCGGAAACTTTGTCAAATTTTCTGACTTCCATTTAAGTACATTATATTTATTTTGTAAAAGTTTTAAGTTCAGGAAAACCTTTATTGATGCCATACTAAATAAATACAAAAGAATTTGTATTGTCCTGTTTTTTATTCATAGAAATTCATATATAAAAATCGACACTGCAGCTACACCACAAATTGACAATAAAATGATGTATGAACGATTGAAAGGTAATTTTATTAGCTTTAATTTGATGTATAAAACTTATTCATAAATTATTTCATCATTAAGATATTTAAAATTAAGTGAGAGGTCTTTTCAAAGATGCGAAAAACGGTAATATGGGATTATCTCGAAATCTGTTCTACTGAGAAATTTTTAGCTCCACATTCGGATTCAGCGCGTGATTTTACATAAGGAGTTACATCAAATTGTAAAGGATTAAAAAAGTTTAATAATTTGAGAACTTGTGTTATTAACATAGTTAATGGATGTACTCTTAATCGAGACTTGCTATACCGTGTCGCGAGTCCTAAGTCCTTGCAGAGGTTCCCCGTTCACGAACAAGTATACGTCAAATGTACATAATCCTTGCGGATTTATTTACCGTTATTGGTTGAACCTGACCAAATACTTTTAGAAAGCCAAAGATTAATGATTAATGCATGTCGTAGTCCAGGTGTCATTCAACACGATGTGTTCGTGTTGCATTATCTGATTATAAAACACGAACACCAAGCAAACTACGTGCAATTACCAAAATTAATTGACCAATTAAAATAATGGCACAAATTGCAGTCCCGCTACTTGGGAAGTGGGGAAAAGAATTGACCCTGATTAAGAAAGACCCTAAATACCTTTGCTATTGAATAAACACAACACAAGGCAAGATAGGTCTATTTGTACAGGGAATACCTTCAGAATATTTATTTGAATTCTTTTTCTTAAATAAATAAGAAGTTTATGAATGCTCAAACGAAACATAAAAACCTTTTCTTACAAGTTCAATACTCACTAAATAAAAAATGAAACATTTAATAGGTTGGCGTCGGATTAAAACTTTATTTATTCCCTTCTTCGTTGGCCGCAACAAAAAAAAAACCCTATTCTCAGCAAATGTTGCTTTTTTCTTTTCATCTGAAGAAATATGCAGCTGATTGACATAAAATTATATATAAAGAAATGGAGTCCATGATTCTTCAATAAAATCTGAAGAATACTTGTTCTTGCGTGGCAATGGAATCATATATTCTTATTATTAAGTAAGTTTTTTAAATCATTTAACTTTCGTTTGAGAATAAGTAAATTCAAGTAGGCATTGAAACCGGAAATTCTTATTTTTCCTCAATTCAACGTTCGATTTCCCACTCTTCATTTTCTATTAAACCATCCAAATGAGTCATGTGTGCCGGGCCATTGAACCGAGTCATCTCGACACTCAAATTATTTTCATAATAAAATTACTTGAAAGCAAAAAATAAGAGAAGTGGCCATTGTTGTTGCTACAGAAGCCTGTAAATAATTTCCTGGGATCCGATTGCAAATGGAAATGCATAGAAAAGCCATAAAATACACACTGGAGCAAACAGTGTAAATGGGCAAAAACACGCTGGTCCCCTGGACTTGCGACTTGCAACTTGGACTGGGCCGGGGTTTTGGCTGCTCTGCCTGGGGGTCAGATAAGTGCAAAATTATGTACCTAAAGGAAAAACGGGCACAAGTTTTTCAATCGAATTCCGTTGTTTATGCTTTTCAGTTTCCAGTTTTTCTCCCCACTTCCGTGTGGAGCTTTGTTTTATGCGTTTTGACCAGAAGGAGAAAAACGAAGAAATGCTCGACCATAAATATGAATTTATTACGCATACGGCATGTAGGCCAGTAGCAAAACTAGTTGTCAACCCTTGAATTTGGTTAAAAGGGACACTTGTTTGTGGAACTAGCCATAAATTCCAGTAAATAGAATCCAGCTGCACACACACACATTCTTTAAAAGAACAAAGAGGAAAAACGCATTGAAGTCTGAAATTGTTTGCATTTTGTGTATGCAAATGTTTGGTTTCTTATGCCTGAATGAGTTTTGGGGGTAAGCGAGTAAACACTACCCCTGATCAAAGATAGATTAATTGATTGTTTGTGCTAGCAGAAGAGAACAATGCCTGAGATTTATGAGGGGCTAAAAGGACAAGTGTTGAAGTGGAAAATGTCATCGTCTTGACGCCTCACTGAATTCATTAATTACCGCTGATTCATTAGATTCTGTTTAAATTCTTTTCCTTGTACTTTTCCCACAACTTGCGGCCATAAGTTACGCTTAATATATGCGCATTGCCAAAGTAAGTTCAGCCGGCTGCCCTGGCCAGTCCTCTCCTGTTCTGCCTGTCAACTAGTTTTCCTTCTCAGCACAAGGCAGTAAAAAATTCACTTACAAAACACTTACCCTGACACCTAGCCACGCCCACACATCCACAGACGCACACACACGCACACGAACACTCACACCCATTTGTGCGCACGGAAACTTGTGCATTGCAGCAGAAACTTCATCAAATCCAAGCTAATCACACTTTGATTTGCATTTTGCAACCAAGAGGAGAGAACTTCTCAAGCAAAAAGCGCATCGCTACCACACACAGTAAGAAGGAGCAGAGCACTTAGCTCTAAGCGTTGCCTCGACATTGATGAATGAAGTCCACCACACCTCTCGACCCCCGCCGTCCTGCAGTTCGCTTGTAATTATGCTAATGAGATGCCCTAAGTAAGGGAAAGGAAATAAACTTGGCTGCTTTTGCCACTTGAGTTAAATGCAATTAATTATATTTTTTAGCCACTAATCCTTTCAAGGGGTAATTAATACTTTATGATAGAAGAGCATTCAGTTGATAGATTATAGATTTCAAATTATAATCAAAAGATGATAAAGCCTGAAATCGCCTGAAATCAGATCCGTAAAGAGAGTAAGAAGAATATCATAAAAAAGTACAAAATAACCAACATTGAAATGTAAATATATGTTGTCGGTATTAAATTCATAGTAGTTTGGAAGCAGGTTTTTGAACATGCTTCGATTTTGTTCTGTATGATTTTTTACTGTACTAGTGCGTAATTTGGCAATTACTTTTCATTACACCGTCGAACACGCAAAAACTATGCGATAACAGAATCGATTCCACTTTCAAAAAGTTTCCGTGGAAGTGGAATTGAGAACAGGTCTACAAATTTTCTTCATTTTAACTACCATTTAGCACATATTTAATTAAAAACGAGAAAGGCAAAGCTAACTTCGTCTGTGCCGAAGCTTTGATACACTTAACGAGAAGCCCAAGCTAACTTCGTCTTTGCCAAAGTTTTTATACCCTTGCAAATGTTTTAATACATCAGAGTTTACGAACGTCAGCATTACAACAAACAATTTTTCTAAATAAAATCCACTTTTCGACCAATAGTTCCTATAGCAGCTATAAGATATAGTCATCCGATTTTGACCAAAAATTCCAAATCTGTGTAAAAGCGTATAAAACTAATAATTGCCGAAGCGGGAGGCGAGTACATTAAAAACAAAAAAGTTTTTCTCACAAAGACCCACTTTTCGACCGATAGTTACTATGGCAGCTATAAGATAAGGACGGAGTGTATAATAACTTTATTCCTTTAAGAAATTACTTGCCTATATTCAAGAAGTTTTTTCCAAAATTTTTTAGGCCTTATCTAAAAACAAATCCAAGGCGAAATATTACGAAAAATTTTCTTAGTGAAAGGGCGCTGTTCCATGCCTTTTTCTTACTTCAATCCATTTCGAAGTCACATGTCCATAAATTGGAGAGCGAGAGCAAAGAAATATAAGAATTCTTTGATGCTGCATCAACTGATAGGAATGGTTTTGTGCGATGAGATGCTATTCCGTTCAGTGCGCATGGAGCTCAAAATTTTGAAATGTCTTAAAGAAAACAAAACTGGTGTGGTCTTTGATGTGTATAAGAATGTGCTATTTCATGTGGCATCTCGAAGGAAAGGCAGAAGAGTTATCTTTCCTGGGATAAAATCAATATTAGTTACACCACTTTACATTAATTAAAAAATGAATGACCCATTTTAACTAAAATATTTGGTTATTATAGTTTCGAATGGTGATCATAAAAACCGATTTTAAAAATTTCTTCATGTCTCCGTTTTTTAAATATTAATTTTTTGTATTTTTTTGGTGGGTGCTCTTATATTTTAAGCCGTATCTCACTTTATAATTGTCAGTTAGAGCATTGTTTTTTAATCGGCTAAGTAGTTATAAATCAACGACTATAAACATATTTCAAAAAAATAGTTTTTTTTCGCTGGAAAATGCAAGAAATTTCATTTTAAAACGCCTTAAAAATACAAAAAAAATATTTTTATTTTTTGTATTTAAAAATTGCACTTGCTCGAAGAATATAAGGTATTGATGAGGAAAATCGTGTCACACGTACCGTAGACGAATCAAATTGAGTAGAGGAACTAATAGTAAAATTTTAGTATTTTGTGTGTTAACCAAAAAATTTATTAGTATTTTTCTTAAATTTTTGGTCAATTTATAAAGTGAGCGAAAAGCCAGAACGAAAATAATAATGAAGAACGGAACAAAAGTCGAACAAACGAATTTTTTTTTTAAATAATCACGGAAATACCACATTTTTTTCGACTAAATTGCTCACAGCTCCTGTGTTTGTTCACAGATTTTGATGAACGTTATCTGTATCTATGTACAAAAACTAAAACTATTTTTTTAGGACTTTTTTATATTTTTTTCAGTTTTTCAGTATTTCAAAAACGGAGCCATGAAAATAATATCTGATTTAGACTTTAATGATCGCCATTACAAACTACACTAATCTGGCTTCCCCACTGAAGCACATTTTCGAAAAAGTTATCGTCATCACTGAAAATGCAATTTCCTGTCCTGATTGTGTTGCTTCTGCATTTGCATTTTAACAATTTACAAAATTTCTGGCAACAAAGATAACAAATGAAACAAAGATATTCAATTTTAATTTATTTCGCTGCTAGAAGCATACACTCTAATGTTGGTAAGGGTTTAAAGCTCTTCTTTGTCAAACTCTTCTCTGTATATGTTAGTATTATTACGGTGGCCAAGCTTGTGGTCTCTTGAGTCCAATTGAAACTTCATTAGAAGTTTCTAATTTCTGCATTTCATTATGTTATCATTGATATTATTCTTAAACATTAAAAAGTATAAATTAATTTCAATTTAATTTAATTTAGGCAAATTTCAAATTTTTGTAAGATTTTTTAAAAGTTTTTTTTTTTCTAGATGGAACCAACTCGGTTCGTGGTGAGCTGTGAGAAAGCGAGTAGCCGAACTGGCCATAGTTCGACTTCCGTGAGTAGGAGAAGAAACTGCTGAAGGTTGTTTATCAGATCAACTGGACTCTAAAATGGTCCCCCCATCACTAGGATAGAAGAGAATCTGAACCAGCTCTCTAAACAAAATCTAGCTACCGAAACACCAGATTTTCATAGTGCAGTATAAATATATTTTCTTTATTACCGAAATATCAGATCTTTAAAGTGTAGTATAAATATATTTCTTGATTCATATATCCAGATTCTTCGATGAATACCGGTTTGCTAACTAGAACTCGGTATGTTCATAGCCGCCATTATCGTAGACTTCCATATTATTGCCATTACTGAAACTCACTTTTTTCATCATCAAGGCTGGACGTTTTCCGTTCTTTGGCGTGGGAGTACCATCTGGGGTCGCTGCTGCATTTACTTTCGCCTCCGAGCGGCGCATTTGAAATAGTTTCACGGATTTCCGATTCAAGGCCAGATTCTTCAGATTTAGCTCATCTTCACTAAAGAATCGTCGCTCAAAATTCATTACCAAATTGCTGTAGTCACTGTGCGGCTTGTTCCTATTCTCATGCAACTTAAAGATGGTCTGTCGTCTAACCAAACTCTCACGATTTTCACCATCCTGACCCAGCATTAATTCATCATAATGATGTTCATCTTCGTCATCATCGTACAATCTTTTGGGACGTTGCAAACGACGGGCTATATTGACAGCACTTCCCTTCAACTCCAAGGCGGCATCTTCATCACTAAATTGTCCGCCAGAGCGGAACCAATCCACTCGTGTGGTGGCCAATAACTGTGACATGGTGGCAAATCGATGAAAAAACATGGCCACAAATTGTATAATTAAAATAAACCCAAAAAATATGACAAAGCACAACCCAATTGGATCCAATTCCTTATACTGACGGTATATGCCCACTTGAAGGTTATCGCGATCAAAGGAAACAAAGTCTGTGGGATCTATGGGCCATTTCAAATGCAAGTATTCTTTCTTCAGTTGTAGAAGAACGACAATCAGCACAAATATGGCATTAACCATGACAAAGGCAAACGAGATCATATTACGCAGATCCCTTAATCCATCGGTCATGGATTGTTTCTGCTCTTTACTCAATTCCAGAGGTTTAAGATATTGCTTGATTAAATCCCTCCAAAAACGTTGTTCCAGTAGAGAAATTTCACCCAGCTCCGAGTTGATGAGTAAGGGATCATTAAGCCAGCCGGGTAGATAGTTTTCTGAATTATTTGATAAGTCTTTAACGTCATCATCATCATCTTTGATAATGGGAGCCTCTCGTGTACCCCAAGAGACGTCGTTCATATTGAAAACTGAATAGATCATGAGCAGCATGTACATGGAGGGAATGGTAATATAGTAGATGATACCACAAATCAAAGCTAAGAACTCCTGGGGATGCATCAGTCCTGGAAAGAAAAGAAAGTGAATTTATAAGCGGCAGGTTGAGTGGTATGAGAAGTTTTTCTATTACATGTGATTTACGTTTTTTGATCGAATTAAATGCACTATTAAGCAATTAAGAGTGCTGCAATCGAGTGCCACGACTGTCAAATACCCTGTACCAAGTTATATCAAAGAAGATTTTCCATAGAAGCACAATTTGCCCCGTCGACAGCTTTTCACTCAGACATCAGTCAGCTGTTCGCTGTCGATTTGGCTGTCTCAGTTATTTGTTGACTATGTCCGTCTCCCTCTCACCACCGTGTTTTCCTATGTGGACAATAACTTTGAATTAAAAGTATCTCATTTATGTGAGTCTATCCCTTATAGTAGCTTTAACGACCCGAATCCGCCCAAATATACACAATACTTTGTAGCTCATCCAAGGCACAGGCTCCTACAGTAGCATTCATACATTTCGCTATTCACACGCACATGACCCGAACGCTTGCCGAAGCTGAGACATAAAGAGCAAAAATGCGTCATTTGCTCGACGGAGTTCGAAGCGATTAGGTCGAAGCAAATTCACGGAGCTTTGCTTTCACACACTAATACACTCTCACTTTTTGGCCCCGCTCTCACTGGCCATCGCTGCTTTATAGGGTCGGAAAAGTTTCTTTCTTCCTGTTACATACATCCGCCCCGGGTGGCAAGTATTTAGTGGCGGCAAATTTCCGGGGGGCGCCGAATTCCGGGGGCGGCAAATTTCTTGACGGAAAGTTTCAGGTGCTGCAAATTTCAGGGGAGGCAATTACTTACAAAATATGTATTGATATTTGTTTTAAATTATTAGTGGTATTCCTGAAAGTAAATTAGACTCTGCTGTCATTTCAACATGGAAAACGATTTAAGCACTTCAAGATCTAGTAAAAAAAAGAATTTTTTATTGAATGCATTTAGAAAGCTTAAGATCCTGTTTAAAGGGATGAAAGATCAGTGGTCTACAATGCACCGAGTCAAAAATGCTCCAGCCTTTAGACCGTGTGTGTTGACTAAATTAAAGATATTCGGAATTATGTTATTACATGTTAATAATAACTATGTTATCAAGGGCGTATGCAGGAGTGGGCAGGATTCAAAGTATGCTTTGTAAATTTCTTATGAAACAAAAGTTGTGTCAAATATTCTGAACAATAACACTAGTTTACAGCATTTCCGATCCCGACCATCTGGCAGTCATTTCGTATGTAAGTCCATTTGATGAGTCCAAAAATTCATTCCGCAAATTTTTTTATGGGGCCGTTTTCGAGAAATCGCGGAAAAGCTAGTTTTTCGATTGGGGAAAAAAGTACCTTCAGAATAAAGGGTATATCTTCAGTTTCGTGTCTTTCATTATGAAAAGGAAAATTCTCTCTTGGAGGGTAATTGAACGCCCTATCATTCACTCATACACCACTTCTTAATTCGGTGCTTGATTTCGGCGTTATAAAGGCTTTTATCTGCAACTTTGACCTAAATTTATCAATTTTTAAAAAAAAAGCTAGATTTTAAGTGCGATTTTCACCGCGAAAAAAATTGTGTAAAATTTATTTTATTGCTGGTCACTAAAGATTTATCTATTAAAAATACAACGCCACATAGTTTATTAAAATCCGATGAAGAATAAAGAAGTTATTGGCATTTTAGGAAAAAATGGAAGGTTTCAACTCCAACCAAATTGACTTAGTTTGACTGTTTTATGTTCGTCACAGGAGGCATAGTTAAAATTCAAACAATTCTACTTAAGGGCTACTATGACCTGAAAAATTTATTTTGTACCTGGTTAGGTTATTTTGTGATTGACTTAGGTTAAAAAATGAACGAATGGCGTTAAATTGAATGCAAGGAGCAAATTGTTAATTTTTTAATATTGCCCTAAAAATGTTTATAAGTTTTGATTGTGTATCTTATATAACACAGTTAACACTCAAAATAGCCTGGGAACGGGACCAGTAAATTGCGAAACAAGAGGCCTCACATAGAAACACCTCATACGCAGTTTTTACTGATCACGTCAAGTTCGCGTTTAAAAGTGAAGGGAGTCACCACATTTGTGATACCCAATTCCCAACTTCAATAGACAAGCGAGTAGTACCCCGCCCATAAAAGTCTAACTTAGAAAATAGAATTAATGGAAACCATTCGATAGAAATTGTTAGCGGAGTCGAAAATAGGTAATGCCCGCAAGCATGTCGAGATCATTTTTGCATTCAATTTGACGCCTTACATTCATTTTTATACCCTTGGAGAGGGTATATTAAAATTGTCCGGATGTTTGTAACGCATATAAGGAAGCATCTCCGACCACATAAAGAATATATATTCTTGATCAGCATGACGAGCTGAGTTGATATAGCCATGTCCGTCAGTCCGTCTGTCCGTCCGTCTGTCCGTCTGATTCAATGCTATCTCCTCCGTCAGTTTTAAAACTATCTTAACCAAACTTTGCACGAAGTCTTTTGGTATAAATACGCTGCACATTACTACTATAGCATATAGCTGCCATAGGAACGATCGGTTGAAAAACTAGTTTTAGTGAGAAAAACTTTTTTGTTTTTAAAGCTATCGCTCCCAACGCTCGTATTTATTAGTTTTTAATGATTTCACATAATTTTGCCAAGCCTTGTCAAAATCGGACAACTATATAGTATAGCTGCCATACAAAAGTTAGGTCTGAAAAAAGTCTTAGTGAGAAAATTTTTTTTGTTTTCTATGTTATCGTTCCCAACGCTCGTATTTATAAGTTTTCAATGATTTTACATAATTTCAACAGAATTTGTCAAAAACGGACCACTATATAGTATAGCTGCCGTACAAACATATATCAAGCTCCAAGGGTATATACAAGTTAGCTGGCCTCTATTTTGCAACCTAAGTTAATCACAAAATAACTTAACCAGGTACAAAATAAATTTTGCAGGTCATAGTAGCCCTTAAATAGAATAGTTTGAATGGTTACAATGCCTCCTACGACGAACATAAAACAGTCAAACTAAGTCAATTTGCTTGAAGTTGAAACCTTCCATTTTTTACTAAAATGCCAATAACTTCTAATTTCTTAGATGGATTTTAATGAAACATGAGGCGTTTTATTTTTAATAGATAAATCTTTAGTGACCAGCCATAAAATAAATTTTACAAAATTTTTTTTGTTGTGAAAATCGCACTTAAAATCTAGCTTTTTTAAAAAAGTGATAAAATTAATGCAAAGTTGCCGATAAAAGCATTTATAATGCCGAAGTCCAGCACCGGATTAAGAAGTGCTGTATCAACGAATGACAGGGCGATCAATTACCCTCCAAGAAAGCATTACCTTTTCATAATGAAAGAACCGGTACCAAAGACATACGCATTTTTCTAAAGGTACTTTTTTCACAAATCAAAAAACTAGCTTTACCCCGATTTCTCGAAAACGGCCCCATAAAAAAATTTGCGGATTGGATTTTTGGACTCAGCGGAAGGACTTACACAAGGAATTGCAACCAAATGTTCGGGATCAAGAAATTTTTATTATTTTGTAAACTAGTGTAATCGTTCTGTTCTTTAGAACCTGCGGGTGTAAATAATATGCTTCCCTTTTTTGCTTATAACTTGAGAACCACTCATCCGATCTTTATCATTTCAGCAAATCGATACATATCGATAATTACTAACTATCACCTGAAGGTAAAAACCAGCTATCTATAAAGCTGTGGAAGATCTGATGTTATTTAAAATTGCGGGGCGGGAGAGGGCGTGTCAAAATTTGGAAACGAACTTGATCTGCTTGCAAGTGTAAGAAGCATTGGTCCATACATGTCAAACCTCTATCTCTTACCACCTCTGAGATCTGTTCGGCTGTTGATGCTGATCAAGAATATATATACTTTATATGGTCGGAAATGATTCCTTCTGCCTGTTACATACATTTGCACGACTTAAGTTTACCCTTTTTTGTCTGCGAGTAACAGGTTTAAAAAGGGGGTGAAGTGATGTTAAACAATTACAGGCACTTTGGAAAGTGCATTTCAAAATCATACGACACCTTGAAAATTTTAGTTTCTTCCCGTACACTCAAAAAAAAAACAGGCCAAATCGCCCTAAAATTTAGAAATTCGCCCTAAAAAGGGGTCAAAGGCGATTAAGATTAAGAATTTGCTTTTCTAAAAAATAAAAAATTGTGTTCTAGATTTCAGGGCAATTTTTCTAAAAAACACAGACAATTTTAGCTGTTAGGTCGATTTAAAATTCCCAAGCGGTTATGGCAGCGCAGGCATAAGGAGGAAGCAGTTGACAGTAAACACTTAAAAATAAATTTTATGGGGAGGTAGGGTAGAACCGACCACAGACCAACCCGTGAGTGGTTGTGTTTTTGATCCACCCCGCCCCACCAACCCATCGGTTTTTAGGGTTTGTCCCAAGGTGAATTTACTTACAAGGTGACGTATTCCCCACAACTGCTATCTTTCGAGGGCCCTAATTTAATTTCCGCTGTCTGTTAGTTACAGCAATAACAAACGAAATGTGCAACTGGCATCTATCTCAGAGAGCCGAGAGACAATTAAGACCCCTCCCCAAAGCGGAATACGTCACCTTATTGTAAATTCACCTTGGTTTGTTCCATCTTCCCCCCCATCACCAGCACCACCTCCTCACACCAAACAACTTTTTTCTAAGCTATACACAGAAAAAAAAACGCCGAGATATTTTCAATCTTTTAAATCTTGGAGTAAGCCCGGCACGAGCTTGAAAATTCAATCTCGATTTCCAGGATATTCTGCACAATTCAATCTTTTAAGGATTGGTCCATTCCTTTCGAGCTTGTATCATTCCAAATGTGCTTACTACAATCCCTTTCGAGATCACATGCCCATAAATTAGAGAGCGAGAGCGAAGAAATATAAGTAGCCTCTCAGACACGCTGAAACAAACATTGGGTATGGTGGTGTGCGATGAGATGCCGTTCCATTCCTATTCAGTGCGAATGGTCCTGTGTTCGTGTCCCAGTGGAGCCAAAAATTGTTGTATTCATTTCTTTGTTTTTTCAGAAATCTTAATTAGCCAAAACTGATGTGAGTGGTCTTTGAAGTGTATGAGGATGTCCTATGGCAAATGGCATGGCGGAGGAAAAGAAGAATAGTAATCTATCCTGAGATCAAATCAATCTTACATATCGAGCATAAGTGAATCTAGAATAGGCATAAAATGATCCAGTTTTGGGATTGAATTGTGCTCGAATTTTTTGCACAACTCAATCTTTCATAGGATTACCCCGGGATATATGTAATCCTTCTTAGGATTAAAAAAGACGGATCAACTCAATCTATTTTCAGATCGGGTCAATCATATCCGGGATTACGTTGTTTTCATTACCGCTTGGGATTGATTTGATCCCATATGGATTGATTTTTTTTTTGAGTGTAGATAGATATATAATTAATTTAGAAATAAGCGCATGAAGAATTTTTATACCCTTGCAAAGGGTATTATAATTTTGCCCAGAAGTTTGCAACGCATAGAATTATTCATTTCCGACCCCATAAACTATATATATTCTTGATCAGGGCGACGAGCTGAGTCGATTGAGCTTTGTCCGTCCGTCTGTCTGTCAGTCCGTCTGTCTGTTTCTACGCAAACTAGTCTCTCAGTTTTAAAGCTATCGAGCTGAAACTTTGCACAGAATCTTCTTTTTACTGCACACTGATAATATGTCTGAACCGACCGGATCGGATGACTATATCTTATAGCTGCCATAGGAACTATCGGTCGAAAAGTGGGTTTTTGTGAGAAAACTTTTTTGTTTTTAATGTAAACGCCTTCCGCTTCGACAATTATTAGTTTTATACGCTTTTACACAGATTTGGAAGTTTTGGTCAAAATCGGATGACTATATCTTATAGCTGCCATAGGAACTTTTGGTCGAAAAGTGGGTTTAATTTAGAAAAATTGTTTGTTTTAATGCTGACGTTCGTAAACTCTGATGTATTAAAACATTTGCAAGGGTATAAAAACTTCGGCAAAGACGAAGTTAGCTTGGCCTTCTCGTTTTTTACTTACTTTACTGGGACATGAACACGGGACCTCTCTCAAATACTGAACTCTCGGACGACGCCTTAGCCGACTCGACTATTTGCCTTAAGTAAAACGTAGCGACTTAACCATAGTTAATAATGTACACAGTTGGGAGCACGCGTGTGGCGTGTGTCAAAGAGAACGAAGTTACTAGAAACTGCGACGCAGCCGGCTTGTCAAACGAGAACACTTCGAATAGTTGTAGACAAAACAACAACAAAAACCAAAATTGCAATGATGCAACAACAAATTTACATGTCTCGGTAAAGCTTCGGCAACAAACTACGAAAATAATGAGGAAGAAGCGTTCGTTTTTTTCATTTTTCGTCTCCTCTCCTGTTCTCACGTCTCTCTTATTTAAATTTTTTAATTTTAGGGCGAATTTCTAGATTAATCTTTCTAAATTTTAGGGTGAATTTCTAAACAAATTTTTCGAAATTTAAGAAACTTGATTTTCTGAAAATAAAGGCGTTTTGCTAACTTTAATGGCGGTCGCTCTATTTTGCTATATATTTCTTTTCTTAATTCAAGGGCAAATCTGCCCGATTTTAGGAAAATTTCTAGAAAAATTACCCTAAATTCAAGAAAAAACGAGAGCATAAGTTGAAGTCGGCTCTAACCGACTTCGATATACCCGTTACTCATGAAAAAACATGTTTAACAGTGTTCCTGCGTTGCTTGGGGTGACCATCAGAAAAGTATGCAACATTTTTTTAGGGTGGGTAGCGGGGGGCTTGGTTCACTTCTTTGCTCATAGCTTGAGAACCGTTCATCCGATCTTCATCATTTCTTTGGCAAATCGATTCATTTTGCTAATTACTAACTATCTCTAGAAAGTACGAATTGTCTATCTTCAAAACTGTAGGAGATATAACGTTTTTCCGAATTGCGGGGGCGTGAGGGGGCGTGGCCAAAATTTGAAACAAACTTGATCTGCGTGCAGAAAAAAGAAGCATTTGTTCCATACATGTCATACATGTTCCATTACCATCTCTGAGATCTAGGTGTTCATACAGACAGACGGACAGACGGACGGACGGACAGACGGACATGACTATATCGACTCGGCTGTTGATGCTGATCAAGAATATATATACTTTATATGGTCGGAAATGATTCCTTCTGCCTGTTACATACATTTGCACGACTTTAGTATACCCTTTTTACTCTACGAGTAACGGGTATAAAAAATTTGTTTCTAAATTTAAGAAATTATTTTCTAGAAAATCTCATCTAAGGGTTATGCTTTCTAAATTAAAGAAAAACGAGAAAGGCAAAGCTAACTTCGTCTGTGCCAAAGTTTTGATACACTTGAAAACGCTTGTCTTAACTGTTAGCGAATTCGACCAAACTTCGCAGATCTTCTTAAAAACATTTAATATAACCGTGATTGAGAGCGGTAATATTGAGGAAAAAACAGTTTTTCTCATTAAAATCCATTTTTCGACCGATCATTTGTATGGCAGCTACAAGAAGAAGTCATCCGATCCGGTCGGTTCCGACATATTAGCTGCGTGCAGACAAATAAAGATTCTGTGCAAAATTTCAGCTCGATAGCTTCAAAACTGAGGGACTAGTTCGCGTAGAAACAGACAGACGGACAGACGGACGGACGGACAGACGGACAGACGGACGTACAAAGCTTAATCGACTCAGC
This sequence comes from Lordiphosa clarofinis, assembly GCA_018904275.1. Taxonomy (NCBI): domain Eukaryota; kingdom Metazoa; phylum Arthropoda; class Insecta; order Diptera; family Drosophilidae; genus Lordiphosa; species Lordiphosa clarofinis. The sequence goes on from JAEIGQ010000003.1 coordinate 918,080, forward strand.
TCGTCACGCTGATCAATAATATATATACTTTATGTGGTCGGAGATGATTCCTTCTATGCGTTGCAAACTTCTGGGCAAAATTATAATACACTTTTCAAGTGTATAAAAAATATAAATAAGAAATTTTTCTACAATTTAGAAAAAAAAAATATTTTATGGCGAATTTCTAAAATGTAGAAAGTATTTTTTTTGAGTGTTGGAGTGTAGGAGTGGGAAAGCACAATACAATGAAATCATGCAGAATGAAAGCTTAATGTATTCTGCTTACAATCTGATGTCTCTGATTGCATCTCGCGTTTTAAAGTAGCGGTAAAAAAGAAACAAAAGTCCGATTTTTGCCATGTCTGCAAGTGTCTCAAAACTATAATAATAAGTTATCAGTCGAGGAAAAGGGAGGGATAAGAGCTAACAACGATCTTGGCTTTGATGTAAGCGATATATCGCGGAAAATCGGTCAAACTCGTTGTGTTACCACCAAATTTTTTAACAAATTTTAACAATCACAATGCAGTGAAACATAGCTCTGGAAGAAAACCAAAGTTGTCTGACCGCGAAAAACGTCGCATAATACTTAAAGCTACCATTTTTCTTTGCATCGTGCTGCACGCTTGCCGCATGTTGCAGTAAGCCTGTGTCACGGATGACTGTTTCGCTGATGCTGCTATCATGGGAGTGCATTGTCGGAGGAGTCTTAAAAAAGGCTCCGTTCTTAAAGCCGCAACACAAATCAGCGCGACTTCAATTTGTGGAAAAAAAAACTTGGAGAGAAACTGGGCCTCGGTATGAAATTGTAACTTTATTTTGTTTATACCGCATTGTTCAATATTTTTCATTAAGATAATATTTTCTGATGAAAAAAAATTTAATCTTGACGGCCCAGATGGGTTTCGGCACCGTTGGAAAGATTTTCCTAAGGATGCACTTATGTTTTCCAAACGCTATTTCGGAGGCGGATCCACAATGGTTTGGGAAGACTTTCATGAGCCTGGAACGCTTGATCTGTGTTTCACAAGCTTCAGGATGAACAGTGGAGCATACAAAAAAGGATCGCTGGATCGTCTTCTGCCATTTTTGGAAAATAATATGGGAAGAGATCTTGTTTTTTTGCATCTATTCACAAAAGCAGACAGACCCAACGGTCCTTAAGTGAGCACCACATAATAGTTTTGGATTGGTTAGCGTGCTCCAATGACCTAAGCCCAATTGAGAACATTTGGGGTATATTAGCCAGGCGAGTTTACGCCAATAACAACAAATTTGAGAATGTCGAAAGCCTTAAAAGCGAAATTTTGGCTCAATGGTCTCTTTCAGACCATTCACTTTCACTTTTCATTGATATTTCTTAATTCACAATATGAGCACTTAATGATCACCTTTGTAAGACTCACCTGCTATGGTTATCTGCACGGCTACCAGTAGAAAGAATAGTGAGGCTGGCGCCAAAGGTCCATCTTCCAGCATCTGAACAATAATACCAATCAAAACAGCCATCATGACCAGGCAATATAAAGAACTGATCACAAAAGCTATCAATAACTGGAACTTCTGTTTCAAGTATACACAACTCAGTATGAAAAACAAAATTGGCAAGAAATTCCAGAGAAATGCCGTCCATATATCTATGTTAAATACAGCCACCAAAGCTCCTACCATCATAAGAAAAATGGTTCCCGGTCCCAGGACAGTGCCTATCATCAGCATACCCTGATACATAATATACAAAGTGGATATGGAGTTATTCTTTTTCACCACCGTCTCCGCATCGGCCAGTATATCGAATATGTTGGCCATAGTTGAAGGCACCCAACGTCTACGTTGATTGTAGAACTCATTGAAGTACTCCGGCGAGTGGGTATAAGCATCAGAGGCAGCACAATACTCCACCCTCGAGCCTTGTTTCAACAGCAGGGTGCACAGCCAACGATCCTCGCCCTGATCATATTGTACCATGTTCATGGGCTCGGCACTCACCGTGGTATAACGCTTCATCACATTATTCTCCATCAAGGCGCTGGCCCGGAACAGACTAAAACAGCCCGGACTGCACAATACACATCCAATCACATGTTCGGTGGCCTTTTGCAGCCAATGCCCTATGGCATATTCGAAGCGTTGATACCAAACCATGGGACCACGTCCCACGGGATGTATGCGTCCACAGGCGGCACCCAACTCATCCACCGCCTTCATGCGATCTATAAGCAGTTGCACGGCTCGTGGTTGAAAGTCAATATCACCATCCAAGGCCAGTATAAAAGTATTCTCGGCTATTACGGCCTTACGACTTGGCGATAGCTGTTCCGTTTCCATTATGCGATATCCCAGCAGATAATACATGTACATCACCTGAGACCAGCGTTTCTTGTGACGAATTTTATCCTTGTTCTTTAGATGAGCCACCATTTTGGTGCGTCCTGGCAGTGTCCACACCAAGCGTCCGCCGTAAGGTGTTTCTATTTTCAAAGGTGGCTTGATTTTGATACTCACTCCATAGACCTCGAAGGCGGCCTTATCCAGAGTGCGTGTTAAAGTCTTCACATACTCATTGAATGGAGGATTTCGCTTATTCTGGCAATGGCGTCCATCCAGCACAAAGGCATCGTCGAAGAAAATATTAGCTGTGTGCGGTGAAAAAAAAATAGGGAATTCCCAGGCAGAGATTAGTTACAGTCGTAAACTTGTCACAGACAATTCCTTGGCCTAATGCCATTTTGGCAACAAAAACTTGCCAAAAGGCTATAAATAGAAAAATGCCCAGCTGCAGTTGCATCTCCTTTAATCGGCTTGCATAAATTTCTAATTTGACAGCAAATTCTAAAATATATGGCAGGAAATTGAGATTAAAATACTCTTTCAAATGCAAGCTTAAGTGAGAATAATATTTAATAGATTTTTACTTCAACTGCCACATCAAATGGTCACTTGGCCATATGGTAAATCGTGATTGGATAACAGATCGTCGCAAATTTACTAACATACAGAAGTCACTTGATTTATTTACATTACACGAATTCCTGATTTATATACATTTATCTAACAATTAAGTTCCACCACAAAAGTTCTACAAAATTTTATAAACTAAAACTTATTCAGAGAACCTCCAAACCTATACAAAAGCAAACTCAAAACTGCAGACACGGATTTGAGCTTATGAATTTATGCAAAACTAAAGACAAATAAAACGAAAACTTAAGCGAAACATTTTATAGTCACCTGACACATTTACATACTTTCCAGTTCGTAGTATTCGTCATCCACTTTTCCGCCATTTAAATGGGTTTTTGCCATTCGCCGGGCGCATTGATCTTCATCCAAGCGTATAATTGATTTGAGAAACTCCATCATTTCCTCTTCGGTTTCATGCCACATTGTGGCACAGACAATCAACTGGGGTATTTTATCCTCCTCCTGTACACCCCGACTGGCGTTGAGGTCTGAATCCAAAGCCAAGTCTGGATCACGGGTTGTGTTTAGGTCGCTCTGTGTGACAAAGGAGTATAAAATCAATGCAGGTGGCAAGAAAGTAGTTTTCGTGCGTAGCTTAAATATAAAGTTTAAGGTTGTGCATTTTACTCAATGCTAAATTGTACCCAATATATTGGCCAAGAAAAGTTTTACCACCGGAATTTTAAATATATTGAGATACAGACCAACTAAATATTTCCATAAGGCATGGTTACATGCATCGAAAAACCGCGATAGTGGATACCACTACCACCCGCACAAAGGTACCCACAGCCCGCGATTTAAGTATTCGATGGTGAATCTACAAAACACAGTTCGATCTAGCCTATACGGATTCGATAATGGGTGCTGTCAAATGTGCATGTTACCATCTTTTAAAGAGGCATTTAATTGGTCAGTAACTATATAAGTCTCTATCAGGGATGTTCTAGAAATCTCTAGAGATTTTCTTATAAACGATTGCACTTCGAACTAAACTGGGACTACTTTATAAGCAAGGTGCGAAGAATCAGACCGCCTACTAGATTATGTGGAAGGAAAACAGTACGCAACAAATGTACTTGGCTTTGAGCAGGCGGTTTCAAATCGCTCAACTTTTGTCATTTGATCTAGAAGCCGGGCATATTCGAGCATCTCAACATATAAATTTAAAAAGCTTTCATATGAAATGCTAACGTTTATACGAAAACCTCTAGAGATTTCTGGAACACACCCGTATACATTGTTTATCGAGAGGTTTTACAGTAATTCCATTTTCAAAGGAATTACTAAACGCTTGTCCATTAGCGGCGGGAACTTGGGATCAATATTGTGGAGGCTCTCTTTAATTTTGGTGAATTTTTGAAAAATTTTATCTTTCATCTTTTTATCCACCTTGTAGTTGAGTATTGCTAGTATAAGTGGACCCATTAAACGCGAACGGCGTGATCAAGAAAAACTGGATATGAGGAGTTGCTATCTGATGCCTCTAGTTTTACAATTTATTGGTCCCGTTCCACTATGGTCCCAAAAAGCTGGCCAAAAGTCGAAAAAAAATATTCGTTTTATGGACTTTTAATGATTGGAATAGTTATTGTGGACACAACGATCAGAAGCGTATAGAACAAATATCTGTCAAATAGTTATCGAGACATTATCGGTAAACGCGTTTTTCGATGTTTCAGACAAATTAAATACGTTTCGGAAGAAATTGTGCGCCATATTGGATCCGCCATTTTGTTTTTCCAAATTGTTAGTTCGCCCCGAAAACCCCCGAGTACAAACTTTCAGCCAAATCAAAAGCTTTTCCGACTTTTGGCCGTCTTTTTTGGTATTTGGGACCACTGTGCGTTCCCAGGCTATAAAAAAAGCTGAATTTTGTGGCACTGTGATACATACATAAATCAATAAAAAAAAATACCTGAAACTGGACCAAATGGCCTCAAAACAATTTTTAGTTTTCTTAAAAACTGAAAACCGATCAACTTTGAAGAATTATCAGACCTGTTCTCAATTCCACTTCAGTTTTCTTATAAACTTTTGTACGTTGAACTCTATGTTAATAAGATGGTATGGAAAGTGACACTTCTAAATATCTAAGGTTACTATATTCAGTCTCAGTAAAAGTGGAATTGCTCAGGCAGTTGAAACCGACAGCTCAATGCCAAGTGGATTTAATTCGTAGAACAATGAAGCCTTGATCTAGTAACCACAGATTTCCTTGACAACTTCCTTTTAAATTTGTAAGAGTAAAATAGCCATTTGAAACGAAAACCGAAGTGGAATTGAGAACAGATCTGATCTAATTAAAAATCTGATTTGATTGAAGGTGGCAAATTTGAGATCTTTGAACTATATCCTATAAGATAAAAATGTAAATGTTGGCTATACAGCTCCTACAACGGGGCCAAGCCAAGCTTCTCACGATCTCTTGGAGTGTGTGCTTTAAATTTTTCGCATAAGAGAAAGGGACCTACAGTTTAACGCCGGATCCGAACGGCAAAGTTTGAGAATTTGCTTTTTCATGGCTACTTACTTCACAGCTGGCGCCAATAGCTGGAGAAGGTGACCGTATGTGTAAAAGCTATTTTCTAAGGAAAGAAAAAAACTTTTATTATTAGATGTTCCGAGGCGGGATCGAACCCACGACCTCCAGCCCAGCAGTCCAGCACACTAACCACTGGGCCACATACGGCCTAATAGATAAGGCCTATAAGATAAGTTCACTAAAAATATCGCATGCGCTCATAAAATTTATTTTCAACTGTTTGAGTTACCACATGTATTTTTTCCTAATAATCTGAAAACTTCATACAAATTTTTACGTTTTAACTAGTTCCTACAACCTATAGCGAAATTTACTCGGTAAACTCAAACATTTGATTTTTATACCCTTGGAGAGGGTATATTAAAATTGTCCGAATGTTTGTAACGCATAGAAGGAAGCATCTCCGACCACATAAAGTATATACATTCTTGATCAGCACGACGAGCTGAGTTGATATAGCCATGTCCGTCTGTCCGTCCGTCCGTCTGTTTCTATGCTATCTCCTCCGTCAGTTTTAAAGCTATCGTCTTTTGGTACAAACAGCTGCACATTTGTCGGAACCGGCCGGATCGGATGACTATAGCATATAGCTGCCATAGGAACGATCGGTTGAAAAACTGGTTTTAGTGTGTGCTCCCAACGCTCGTATTTATAAGTTTTTAATAATTTCACATAATTTCACCAAAGCTTGTCGAAATCGGACTACTATATAGTAGTCCTGTCAGGCATATATCAAGCTCCAAGGGTATATAAACTTCGGTCGAGCCGAAGTTAGCTGGCCTCTATTTTTTTTAATCAAATTTAACGATTTTTATAAGAAATAAAATTGCTTTTAAATGGCTGAAATATGTTTTAAAATACCTATATGGGCTTGAAGGACCTACTCGATTTTAGTCAAAGTTGGCATTTGTCTGGCTCAAGTTCAATGGTAAATTATAATTCAATGAATATAATCAACATAAATTAATTATGTTTTGTAATATCAAAATAATAATAATAGTTTGAAAAATAAAACCCTATTTATACTCTGTACCGAAGGTACATAGAGTATTTTAAGTTTGTGCAAAAGTATGTAACAGGGTATAAAGTATATATATTCTTGATCAGCATCAACAGCCGAGTCGATATAGCCATGTCCGTCTGTCTGTCTGTCCTTCTGTCCGTCTGTCCGTCTGTCTGTCCGTCCGACCGTATGAACAAACAGATCTCAGAGATGGTAAGAATTAGAGGTTTGACATGTATGGGACAAATGCTTCTTATACTTGCAGGCAGATCAAGTTTATTTTCAATTTTTGCCACGTCCCTTCCCGCCCCCGCAATTTTGAAAAAACGTCATATCTTCCACAGTTTTGTAGATAGATGGTTTGTACCCTTTAGAGATAGTTAGTAATTGTCAAAATGTATCGATTTGCTGAAGAAATGCTAAAGATCGGATGATCGGTTCTCAAGTTATAAGCAAAAAAGTGAACCAAGCTCCCCCCGCCACCCCCCCTCCCACTATTTCACAACCAACACCGCACAATCTTAGAGAGAGAGAGCGAGAGCGAAAGAGAAAGAGACTGAGATAGAGAGAGAGAGAGACACAGCAGCTGCACTGCATTCAGCTCCTACTCCAGGTACAGAGTAAGCCCGACTATAACATATCTCAGTCTCTTTCTCTTTCTATGTTATAGTCGCTTAGGCGTGAACCCAGCCAAGACGGAACTAGTTCTTTTCACCAGAAAGTACAAAATTCCCCAGCTGATTTCCCCTAAAATTAACGGAGTCAGCCTTGTATTTAGTGACAATGCCAAATACTTGGGCGTAATTCTGGATAAGAAACTACTCTGGAATGACAACACATATGAACGCATGAAAAAGGCAACCATCGCTTTATACTCGTGCAAGAAGGCAATAGGCCGAAAATGGGGTTTTTCCCCTTTAATTGTGCACTGGCTGTACACTGCCGTCGTTCGTCCTATATTACTATACGGATCACTAGTATGGTGGCCGGCACTCGGGAAACAATCAGTCCTGAACAACCTCCACAAAGCACAGAGAAGTGCGGAGATATGTATTAGTGGCGCTCTCCGAACGACACCAACGGAAGCGCTAAATACTATCCTACATCTTCTACCGCTAGACCTTGTAGCAAAGCAACTGGCTACCATAACGGCCTTAAGACTAAGAGAATCGGATGCCTGGAACAGGGGCAATTCGGGACACTCTACCATACTCGAAGACCAAACGAGTATACCATTATCTACAGACTACTGTATACCACAAACGACGTTCGACAAGCTTTACGACGTCTACATCCCAAGCCGCCATGTGTGGGAATCACTCCCCCACAGAAGAGCCAACGCCATTAACATCTACACTGATGGCTCAAAGCTCAACGAAAAAGTAGGAGGGGGCGTTTTCTCCCCCGACCTAGGTTTAAACTTATCGTTCCGCCTTCCCGACCACTGCAGTGTGTACCAAGCGGAAGTGGTAGCCATCCAGGAAGCGGCCACCTATCTTAGCACACTAAAGGACAAGGAAGGAAACGTATTTATACACTCAGACAGTCAATCCGCCCTCAAAGCACTTGACTCACACACAAACAATGCAAAAACCCTTACTAATTGTCGCGTATCTCTTAACGAGATCGCACGACACTTTAGTATACACCTCATATGGGTGCCTGGACACCGCAACATAGAGGGAAACGAGTCAGCTGACGAACTGGCCAGAATAGGAACCACCATCGAGCTCCTTTCAGAGAAGAGCACGATTGGGATGCCTATGGCAACATATAAGCTGTACAAGAAAGCTGAAACACTAAGTCTCGCTACGGATCGGTGGGAAACCATTCCCTACTGCTCAGTATCAAAACTCACGTGGCCTACATTCAACCAAAAACGCACAAATACACTTTTACGACTCAGAAGAGAACACATATCGCTTCTGATTGGAGCCCTCACGGGACACTGTCTCATTGGCAGACATGCAGCACGCCTAGGCGTTGCCCACCATGACTTCTGTAGAAGCTGTAAACATGAAGAAGAGGAGGAAACAGTACAACACCTTCTCTGCCATTGCCCCGCTTTAAGTAGAAGAAGACTAAGGACACTTGGTCAACCTCTCCTGCTCAGCCTCACGGAAACTTCCGATATAGAGATCCCAGCTCTATTAAAATTTATACTGTCCACACAATGGTTCAGTACCGAGGACCCGCCTCAGTCTTAAAAAGGGTTAACAGGGAACTAATATGGCATCGCAATGGGCCCATAGCGGCCTAAGTGGGAGAGCGACTTGTCGCTCTCAGCCATCGCAACCTAACCTAACCTATAGTCGGGCTTGACCGACTTTCTCACTTGTTTCAAAAAGAAGTCATTGGCCTCTCGTCCCCACTCACCCCTCCCCATTCATGTCCTCGACTAACTTGTTAATTAAAAAGGTCGCGGGACCATTATTTGTTTCGCAAAAACTATTTATGGTGTACGTCTTTGTTTGTACCTAATGACATTACGACCTTTTGAATACTTATCCAACAATGTCATTCTAATTTATTCTTTTTTAAAATCAACACAGGCCTAAATTTTAATTACTTCAATGTCTTTATGTTGCCCCTTTTGGGCCCCTAAAACACACACACACACACACGCTCAGACAATCATGGCCAAATTGCACCACTTTTAATTAAGTTTACACCCCGGAAAACCCACGCACTCAAAATTTCACTACCCCAACACGCACTCGCACACTTTCACACACACGAGACGAGTCAAGAGAAACGCAAACATTTCCTGAACTTTGCAGTTTCCCCGTCATTTAACTTAATTACATTGCCTGACATTTGAAGCGCAAAACGCACATCCAGCATGAACCAAAATAGTCAAAAAGTCCACGAAATAGATGAGAGGAATAGATGGATGCGTAGGTGAAGTCTTGTCCTTTGCTTAAATCCTATGATGATCGATGTTTACTCCTGATTACAATAATTCATTACCACGAATTTAACTCTTTGGGCACAATCTGATTTGCTAATGTGAATAATTAACACCGTATACCACCAGATGCGGATGTGGAATAGAGCAGAGGCGTTTAAAGACCCAGCGGCTTTAATGCGAACTTGCATAAATAAGTTATAATGTTTATGTTTAATATCAAACGTGATTAAACTTGTACTGCACGGCCTTTTTAACTAAGGCTGATGTGTTTTGCATATGACTAAATTCACGTAAAGTATTAAAACAAAACTTAAAATACTATTTAATCAGCTCAAGTGTACCCCAAATTAAACCTTCAAAGTTTGACACACATGTTCCAAATTGTGAAAGTTTGGTTTTCATTATATGTATATGCCAAAAAATAATTATTCCCTGTAGAAAAAGTGCAACGAAAGCAGAACGCAACGTTGCAGCAGCTTAATATAATAACTTGACTATCGTTCAACCCCCAAAAGCCATAAAAATATTTAAGAACAAAATTGTTTTTTTATCGAAAGCGGAAATCTTTTTAAATTTTGTTGATGTGAAACATCTTTAAATTCGGAACGGACGATTTTAGAAGGAGTAAAATTTGATTTGAGCGTCACGTGACTCTGACGCCAACCATATTATGTTGCTGTGTTTGCTTTGTGCAGTGGCTCGACACACACAAAATCAAAACAGAGAAAACTACCACAACAACAACGAGAGAACAATATAGAGCGTACTCCCACAACTTTTGCTGTAAACGCGAGAGGGAGAGTGAGTGCTACTAAGAACTGAAAAGACAGGGCAGCATCAAACCGTTTTAGTGAAAAAATTAAAGAACTCTGCAGCAAGTGATCCTGTTTTTAGTATTACTAGAGACCTGGCTGAAAGAGGGTAGTTCACTTATTTGCTTATAACTTGAGAACCGCTCATCCGATCTTTATCATTTTGGCAAATCGTTAAATACACGTATTATTACTAACCATCTCTAGAAGGTACAATCCATCATCTACATAACTGTGGAGGATTTGACTTTTTTTATTCAAATTGCTAGGGGGTAGGAAATAAACTTCATCTGCCTGCAACTATAAGAAGCATTTGTCCCATTCATGACAAACCTTTATCACTCACCATCTCTGAAATCTGCTCGTTCATACGGACGGACGGAGAGACGGATATTTCTATATCGACTCGGCTGTTAATGCTGATCAAGAATATATATACTTTATATGGTCGAAAATGATTCCTTCTGCCTGTTACATACATTGCACGACTTTAGTATACCCTCTTTACTCTACGAGTAACGGGTATAAAAATGCTTTGAGAGTCCTATGAGTTAAAGTAACAGAGGAAAAAAAAATATTTTAATTTGACTTTAATTCCACTTTAAAGCGTACGATTGTCGCGTGCGACATCATGGAAACATGTAATGGCCGTGGTTTTTGTTTATATCATACCAATTAAAATTGCACATCTTTTTGTCCCATGGCATAGTTGACAAAATTGTCGCATGCGAGAAACTTAAATGCAGTCGAATTGCCAACCTCTTTTAGTACAGAGCTTAAAGAGAGAAAACTATCTCTCTTTTCTTAAGCGCATCCAACTTCGGCTTAGTTCGATAGAAAAAGCTTGTCCTATGAAATCTCGGCCTATATAAGCCCACACGCGGCCGCATTCAGCCTCTTTGCTGATCGGTCTCACTTTCAAAGTACGTACTCCACGTCGGATAGCTCCCCTTTGCTATACGTGTGAGGTTAACATCGGACGAAAATTCGAAAAAAAACACAAGTCTCGACAAAAGTAGTGAATCGCGTAGTGCCACAAGCTATAGACAACTATAGCTCAATAACTACCGCGTCGGCTGTGCAAATATACAAATTAATTTTGAGAAATTTGGAAATCAGTTGCCATCACGCCCCTAAGTGGCCGGAGCGGCAACTTAATCCGCAGGCATCAGCCTCCACCAAGCGATCAGCAAGAGACCAAAATACTCTTCTTGTATTCGCACAAGAAAGGTATGTGCTGGTTTTTATTTTTTTATTCGTAGTGCGCCTGGCTTGCATACGTGCGCCCAGCATCTTTATATTGCCTCCTCCACCCACACCAATTGTCAACGTTAACCGCTGAGAGACCCTATTCTCTTCATTGTGTATTGGTGTGGGTCAGCGAAAAAGTTAAGAGAGTTTGATCATCACTCCCAAAGGCTTTAGCCCCAGCGGACGACCCCCCTCCACGTGTCAGGAAGACAACGCCCATGTGCACTCCCCTCTCCGACAGCTTTCGCCTACGCGTGCTTCCACCTATTACTCAGGCTTAGTTGGATCGCGACCTTCCTCAAGTTCGGCTCATGTCGTGTAGGTCAAATTTTGTTCATCCCAAAAACCGCCAAAAACTATACAAAAAGGAATCCCACAAGAACTCTAAGCAATAATTTTAGCCCAGAAAGCCATGGTCAACTAGTAGTGGGTACATTGGAGCAGCAAAAGTGTGTGTGTGGTTAGTTGTGCGAGAAAAAAAAGAACCCTATCGCATGGCAGGCCTATAAAAGGCACAGAAAAATTTGTTTGTCTCCAAGTAAAGTAAATTAAACCATATAAATAAACACCCAGCCTTTCAGCAACATCGTTTAACACCAACAACACCAACATCAACAAATTCGCGCTGTAAGGCCTTGCAACGATCGAGCTTTTGGATGGAAGTCTTTTATTGATCTCTTTCTTCCCCCCCTTGTTCGTAAGCAGAGCCAACTTGGACTAATCATGTGTGTATATTAATTTGTGCATATATATAAAACAAGTACTGTTCTATGTCCAAATTGGTGATCGCTTAACTGACTGTTTATTTAAAATAAAAACAAAACAAAAAAAAACGATCTTAATTGCCAACGGAAAGCAAAAGTAAAGTAATGAAAATAAAGTCCTAAGCCAAAACCAGTGTCGCCTTCAATTACCTGCCATGAATATTCACATGCTATAAAACATAAATACAAGAAAATATCGCATGCAACAACCATCAACACATTTTCGTTAGCCGATCAGTGCTAGAAGAACAGCTGTCGCGCTGGCCTCTAGTAACCTCTTTGCACAGTGACTGCCAAATGTTTAACTCCACGTACCTATAAAATTTTTAAATAAATAATTTTCTTTGGCATTCCCTAAATAAATAATGATTATTATAGCAACCTACACTTACTCAACATGAATCATGCAATTTAATTTAAACAAAATAATTATAAAATAATTAGATTAGCTATTTTTCCCTTTTGCGTTCAATGAAATACAAAAATTATGCCATCATTTAATCACGATCACACATACATTTAGTACATTTAATAAATATTATAACTCTAGTTTAATCAAAACTAATGCTTAAAATTACGTAATATTTCCCACTATTCCAAACCATGAATTATGTTTGGCCCCTCGTCGAGTTTTATGAATAAACATCTGAATTTATAACGTTTATGAACCACTAAAGTTTTGTCTGTTCCTGAGCGACATGTAACATAAAATGGTAGGAGGAGTTCTCCCAGGGTATCTCCGCTAAAGTGCCGCGCTGGAGATTATGGTTGGGTAGGGTAGAGAACGCGAGTGTCAATTACCATCTCAGACCTCGCCCCAACTCAATACGCGTCTTATGCTGATATTCACCGTTTGTTTTTTTCTAAATTTGCTACTGGTCTTAATTAGAGTAGTTTGATTCGATTTCGAGGATTCTAGCTCCCTATTTAAATTCCGAAGAGGTCCTATCTTTAAACTTTGTGTGGATGCAGATATGGAAAGGCAACAACCCACCCCATCGCCGAATGAGCTATGGAACCAGAGGATCTCGCCTGCCTTGTCCCTCTAACTGTGTGTAGGTGCTTATGAAAAGCTGTGCCCCGAAGGAAGACAACCAACCCCTTTTCGAAGACACCCCAGCAACCACTACAAACACCCATATTCAAAATCTCAAAAACAAGATTTTATATCTCTTAACTTATCAACTCTCCTATAGATCTCTGTAAAGCTCCAGCTAAAATATCTTATGGTTTGTAGCAGAGATCTGCACGAGTGCACTGCCACAACAAGTGTACCGCACTCGTAATTGATATTTTGTACACTCGAGTGTCTCAAACCACTGCAAAATATGTACCAAGTGTTTAAAATACTCACGGTATATTTGGCTATGGGTGCCAAAAACACCCGCTGTCGCTCGTGCAGCTAAAATTTTTTACTGGCATAAATAGAGAGCGAGTGTTCATGAAATCACCCCAAAAACGCTCTTTCTATTTCTATTTCTCTCTAATTTGTCTCTCTCTCTTAAGATAACAATAACTACTACACGGATTTTTTCAACGGAGAGAGAAGAGAGCGAGAGGAATAAAAGAAATAAGTACTTGTTTTTTACCTGTGAGTTTTTGTTTTTGTTACTTGTGTGACTTTGTTTTTACTGTGGCATGCGTTGGCCCTCAATACAGAAACAACCGCTTTGACAGACACACACACTCAGACACTCAGTCACAAAAATACCAATAACAAAAGGAATGAGTGTTTCACTCGACTGAATAGTTATGGGTGTCAGTCACACTGCATACGCATTTGAAGCGGGTAATGACGCAGTCAAAAAAACAGGCACTCTTGCAGATCTCTGGTTTGTGGTCTAAGGAAAAATTAACAATTGAATTGAAGTCGGCCAACTTCGAGTAATTTTGGTGATAGTTTGCAACCATACTAAGTAGTAGTAGCTGCACAAAGTAAAAAAATCATATACATTTTTATATTCCCCTGCGTAAAATAGTCTTTTTAAAATTATCAATATTTTCATATCAGTTGTCAAGAAAATTATATCTTTCCGATACAAAATAATATCATTTACTTAAATGGATATTAAATAGTTTCAGAGACTATAAATGGAATAATGATATGTTAAAAAATATGGATTTGAAATTTTTTACCAATTAATATGATATATTTTCATATCGAAATAAATTTGGCTTGAAACAGTGGTTGGGCTTGTATAGAGCCGAGGTCATAAATGCTTCTAGTTGTAAAATCTTTATGAAATTTTCACCAAAATTCTAAAAAAATATTTTAAATTTATAATAATAAAATAGAGGGAAGCTAACTTCGGCTCGACCGAAGTTTATATACCCTTGGAGCTTGATACATATATGCCCGACAGTTTGTATGGCAGCTATACGATACAGTGGTCCGATTTCGACAAATCTTGTTGAAATTATGTGAAATTATTGAAAACTTATAAATACGAGCGATGGAAGCGATAACATTGAAAACAAAAAAGTTTTTCTCACTAAGACTTTTTTTTCAGACCTAACTTTTGTATGACAGCTATACTATATAGTAGTCCGATTTAGTCATCCGATTCGGCCGGTTCCGACAAATGTGCAGCGTATTTGTACCAAAAGACTTCGTGCAAAGTTTGGTTACGATAGCTTTAAAACTGACGGAGGAGATAGCATAGAAACAGACGGACGGACAGACAGTCGGACATGGCTATATCAACTCAGCTCGTCATGCTGATCAAGAATATATATACTTTATGTGGTCGGAGATGCTTCCTTCTATGCGTTACAATCATCCGGACAATTTCAATATACCCTCTCCAAGGGTATAACAAGTGAGAAAGTGGGTCATGCCCACTCATACTCTGTACCAAGGTAGGAGCTGAATGCAACGCTTCTGCTGCGCTCATCTCTAAGTTTCTCTCTCTCTCTCTACCTCTCTCTTTCACTCACACGTTGTTGAATAAAATGCGGTGTTGGTTGTGAGTGCGTGGGATGTGGTGGGCGAGGGGGGTTTTTATTTTTTGGTAATATCTTGAGAACCGCTCATCCGATCTTTATCATTTCTTCCGCAAATTGATACATATTTCGAATGACTAACTATCTCTAGCAGGAACGAAACATCAATCTACAAATCTGCGGGAGATATGAATTGCAGGGCGGGAGGGGGCGTGGCGAAATTTGAAAATAAACTTGATCTGCCTGCAAGTATAAGAAGCATTTGTCCCATACATGACAACCCTCTATCTGTTACCATCTCAGAGATCTGTTTGTTCATACGGACGGACGGACAGACAGACGGACAGGCAGACGGACAGACGGACATGGCTATATCGACTCGGCTGTTGATGCTGATCAAGAATATATATACTTTATAGGGTCGAAAATGATTCCTTCTCCCTGTTACATTTTTTTGCAGAAACTTAATATATTCTATGTACCTTATATAACCTTATATAGAGTATAATAACTTCAATTTGGAAACTTAATTAATCGACTGAGCACTTGGAAGTTCGCTTTTGTTGTGATATATTTGCCCTGCGTGCAGCTGCCTTGCGAAAGAGAACATTTATAGAAAGGACAGTTAGATTTCCAGAAAAACCCGGTTTGCCATTAAGAAGATTGGACATTTAAGGGACAATTTTTTACTTTTTGTCCAAATATTTTGTGTTCGATTTTTTAATTTTTAGCCTAAGGACGCAACCACTGTGCGCATGCCGCTGGATTCGACAATGCTGTGCGAAGTGTGAAAAGACTATACCTTGTTGACCCATCAACTTAATTTCGAATATATTTTTTAAAGACCACAAATAATGAAATACATATTATATTTGGAATGGGGACTTAATCTCTCGACTTCGCCGTTTTGATCATTTTATCAGAAAGAAGAATGTTTATTGAAACCCACCAAAAATATGCAACTCACTAATAAAGCCGAATTTCATTCAAATTTTACCAAGCTTTCTGAAAGGAAAAGGATTATCAGGCGCATTTTAATTAACATTTTTCTAGTTTTTGTAACTGCTGAGCAAAAGTCCTTGAATCAACTCACCTTAATAGCCAAATACTCTTCATTCCAGTCCACTATACGTCTATTCATCATGGCACACTGATCCACCAACAGTCCACAGTACCAGGGACAAACATACAACTTCTCCGTTTGGGCATTTTTGTCATTTCTCGGCTGCCAGATGTGCAGGCATGTCCAAATCTGTGCCAGCCACCACAGTGGCCACATCCACAGTGCGTAGTCCAGACAGAGTTGACCCAACTCATCGAGATTCAGGGCCAATGCCCGAAGCGTTAGATAGTCGGGCACTAGGCCATGCAATGAGCAAGCATCCGCAGCACGAAGCTGAGCCAGAAAAGTAACTAAACCAATTGTAACAGGCGTGGCTAGGTTCAGGGGCAAAGCATAACTGAACTCTTGAATCTTAATTTTGCAAGCGAACTTGCCAAAAATGTGGCACAAATAGGCAGAGCCCACCTGCAGGACTAGCGCGTAGATTACAGCATTGGCATTGGACTGGAGCGTGTGCTGCGAGGATGACACCTTGTTGATTAATGAGCTACCACTTGCTGCTGTTGTTAAATGTAGCGCATCGTGCTGAACGCTGCTTTGCTAGAAACAACAAAGAAATCACGAGTCTTACTCTAATGAGCACTTCAGAGTTTATGGTACTTACCACTATCGTTATGAGATGTGATTGCCAGGCATCAAGAAATAAACTGAAATACTCGGTGAACTTTTCACCGTGCAAAAGAAAAGCCATTAGGGAGAAGACGACTATTTTAAGTGGCGCCAGATAAAGATATGTGTGATAACGCGAACGATTACACCTTATGGTACGTATGATGTATGCTGTAAAAGGTAAAAAGGTGTGTTTAAAGAGGTTAATAGAATTATGTTTAAGTTAAATGAAAATAAAGTTAATCAGCTTAATAAAAAAACTTACAATTACAAAATTGAATGTTTATACCTTGGGTGCATTTGCAAAATTGGATCAATCAAGATAAAGTAATTTGATTAATGATAAGCAGACCAAATGGTCATCATAATATATTTATATTTTATATACTAGTTAAACTAGCTAGTGATGTGCAAGCTAGAGTTGTCCCTGAACTTCAATAATCAAGTGAGGTGTCAGATTAAGCTGAATGCCAAATGTGATGATGTAATAGGTAGGTAGGTAGTGGGATCAGTCTCTCGTTCCCTGACGGCGGATGAACAAATATGCAAATATGCTTCTCAGGGATATCATTGCAGCAGTTTTTGAACAGCGATACGAGAACCCGGAGAATCCAGCGTCCACTTTTCTGCATGCTTCCGGTGCTGGAGCTAGAATTGGATCACGCTCAAGAAAGCGAATTGAGCTGTGTGTTTTAGACGAGCCTTCAATATGCTGCAACGAGGTGAGAGCTTTCCAGTCACTAAGCCTCAATTATCAACCTCACAGGAATAACACTCAGCAGGATTGTACCCTCTACAATATGTGTGCCAAGAAAGATGTGGCTCACTTTGTTGGAATCTGTTCCATCCTAAAGGAGTTACGTTTGCTGCATTTTAAGCGTCTATCCCTATCGGAAATTGAACTCTTCGATTTGCTCAACGCATAAAATTGGATAGTCCTTGCTGCTTTCATCAAAGGCGCTTTGCAGAACCGCAACAGCATTATAAATATTTCCGAGAGGTTTGACATGTATGGGTCAAATGCTTCATATACTTGCTGGCAGATCAAGTTTATTTAAAATTTTTGTCAAATGTCACATTAAAAACCTCTAACAATTGTAATCAGGTGAGCCAACTAAAGTGTAAGATTTACTTGTACAATAAATAAATACTACTTCTACTACTATTCTACATTACTTTTCTAGTCAAACATCTTTGTTCATACGAACGGACAGACGGACATGGCTATAACGACCCGGCTGTTGACGCTGATCAAGAATATATATACTTTACAGGGTCGGAAATGATTCCTTCTCCCTGTTGTATACTTTTGCACAAATTAATATATTGAGGGTGTTCAGCAGGCCGCGTAAAAGAGTAATTGTGTAAATTTACACGACGCAGCTGTTGAGCGCCCCTAGAAGGTTTACCTCGTAATTTTTGGTGTAAGGCAGCCGTTTTTGACAGGCTGTGGGATTTTCTGTCACTTGGCTGTGTCAAAGTTTAATACGTACGAGCCCCGACCACTATTAATTTGTACGGCTGCCTTTTTTACCCATATGCAATGTTTAACATACGATATTTTCAATACTAACGATGATAACACCTGCTTACTTATTTTTCTTTGAAAGATCAATATATTCTCTTATTTTAGAAAAAAATTATCTAGTGATAATCTGGAAACAGTTATACAATGCAGAATGTAAGAAATGTGTAATTGCTTCAAATTTTTCAAAATTGATCAACGATGGCACGTGGTATGCCGATTTGCAAAAAAATAAGAAATTTAATTGTAGATTATAGATCTGGGAACACTTTTGGTGAAATAGCCAAACAATTAAATCCGTTCAAGGAATTGTAAGAAATTTTAAGAAAAATGGACAGGTTTCATACTCAACAGCTTTAATTTCTCTTAGGCCAAGGAAAAAAAACTATAATTATAATCAAACAGTAAATATTTAAAGCTGCGTACGAATACATAGTGGGCAAATTTTTTTTATCACTTAAGCCAAGAAATTAATGTTATTATTGTTGAAAATAAAGAGATTATATTGATCTTTCAAAGAAAAGTAAGTTAGCAGGTGTTATCATCGTAAAAATGTAAATGTTGGCTTTACAGCCCCTCCAACGGGGCCAGCCAAGCTTCTCTCAATCGCTTGGCGTGTGTGTTTTAAATTTTTCGCACAAGAGAAAGGGACCTACAGTTTAACACCAACATTGAAAAAAAAACAGGGCAAATCGCCCTAAAAAAGGAGTCAAAGGCGATTCGCCTTATTTTTAAAAAAATGCTTTTCTAAAAAACAGGGATCGTAAATAAGAGTTATGAGTTTGGAAAAATTGAACCCGAAAAAATATTATCTACATTAATTAGAAAGTCTTAGATATACTAATTCGGGATGCAGTTATATTTAAAATTAATTTAAACTCTTATTTTTCGATCAAAATTAAATATCAATTTTTATTTAAAAATCATACAATAACCCTTATTTTCAACTTTTATTAAAAAATCTAAAAATAAAAATTATTTTCCAATTTTTATTAAAAAATCTAAAAATAAAAGTTTTTTTTTAATTTTTATTAAAAACTCCAAAAATAAAAATTATTTTTCAATTTTTATAAAAAAAATCCAAAAATAAAAGTTGTTTGTCAATTTTTATTGTAAAAATTGAAAATAAAAATTGAATCTAAATATCTTTAGAACCGCGATGTACAGCTGAATACCTACCATTTGATACATCACATGTCCTGAAAGTACCAATATTAAGGATCCTTGATGAATTCATGGGAGTAAAAAGTAACAAGTGGTGGCAGGGAACCTCATGAACCAACCCACTTTATTCTAAGCTATATTATATATAATTAGATGTTCAATATTACACTTGTATAAAAAAAACGATTTTCTTTATTGTATAATATCGAATAACTTATGTGAAAGAATTACATTGAATATACTAAGACTTTAATATAAACGATCTGTGCTGTTTGGCTGATCAAGTAAAACTCTAAAGGCTGGACTGACGTTGACGCTTAGCAAACCTCGGTTTTGTGCTTTTTGAGAATGAAGTTCTAAAAAAGCTTTTTCTCTCTTTTCCAAAGTTCGTTTTTTATGAAGTGGACTTTGCGCCGCGTCTGTCCTTTGTTCTTGTTATTGAGCAATTATGGTGAAGGGATCATATTATGCCTTGCTTCACCAGAATTGTTATGTCTACTGGGAATATTTGTTTACATGACTGGGAATATTTGTTTACATGTATAGGTTTTGCATGATTAATAAAGTTGTTGTCATGGGTGATTATTTTATGACTATTCAGGTGGATTATGAGAAATGTATGAAATCTGCATAAGGGTTGCGAGGTTGCGAATGTGGTGGTGGAGTATGAATATGTGACTTCCCCATCCGTTGAATTTAGCTTGTCCTCAAGCGGAAAGTTGGGGGTACAAGATCGGATTTGATACATTTTCATTTTCCATTACTTTTGGTATTGGGTGGATTTCCATTGGGATTTGTTCTGAGTGATTTTTATATTTTACAATTATTTTGTGTGGTATTGCTCGAAATTTATAGATAACATACAATAATATTATAATTAATATTATAACTAGGGTAGTTGTAATAATTATTTGAAATACATTATTCTTATACGTATGTTCTTGTAATATTTCTCTTGCTTGAACATATGATAATGGATCTAATTTGGTAACGTTATTGTTTACATAAATTGTTTGTGTATAATCTAGTAGTGTGTTTGTAATTATTACATCTTCGAGTTGAATTGAACAATTAAAAGCCTTTATAATGTTGTTTCCCTTTATAGTAATTTTTCTGTTTACACAATTTTGGTTTAGTGTTGTTTTAGGTAAGTTCCATGTGACAATAATGTTTGGTTCGATAAAATTTACTGCGAGATTTTTATGCATCTTTGTATATCTGCATGAAGTAGATTCTTGGTTTAATAAACCTATAATACATTTATTCGTAACTAAATTTTTAGATGTAACTGTGTAGACTTTATTTTTATGAATAAAATATTTATCATGAATTCTTTCAGTTAGGATTTTATTGTTTTCATCTGGATATGGCAAAATTTCAAAAATTGGTTGTTTAATGATATCACGTGGTATGTGGGATATAATAAAAATTTCATTTGTAATAGTCTTTAACCAAGTTGATGTTTTTATATTCAAAAGTTTTTCTGAATTAATGTGAAGAAGTGAATCATGTTTCAATAATTTTGGATTAAAAATGCCTAATCTAGTTAATTGCATACCCAATTCTATGTCTTCTATATATTCTGTGAATTGTTCGAGGTTAAAAATATGAACTGCGAGTCTTTGCTCCTGTTGACTTATGGTGTTTAAGGAATCTATACCGTGATTGATTGCGTCGATCACATGGTTTAAATCATTTATTTGGATACTATTATCAGACAAATTGTTAATTTTGTTTGCCAATTCTTCTTTATCATCCTGATCTAGGGTGCCAAATAAGTATTTGTAAGCTTTTCCTACGATGTTAATGAGTCTTCGTTTATTTCGTTTGCTTCGTTTTGCAATTCTTATGCCGTTCATTTCTCTCTCTAATTTTTCTGTTAAATATTTGATTTGCACATATTTAGTAAATTCATTATTTTGATATATAAGATTATCGTAAATTTGTTCTGTTTTGGTTAAATTTACGGTTAGGATATGGTGTTCATAGTTTAATGGTAAATCTATGTAACCTGTTTTAAAAATTAAATATCCATTTTTAGCATGGATTTGATTAACTTCTATGTCTTGAGACTTAGTTTCTTTAACATAACATAGTGCTAAGAATAAGATTAAAAATGATGTTAACTTATGTTGCGCCTTCTTGGCTCGGTTGACCGACTGTTGGTAATCTGGAATTGTCATATTTACTCTCGTTAGTTTTCTTTTTCTTTTTAAATTTAGATTTATAGTGGGTAACCTTTCTTCCTCTATTCTTTTCTTCATAATGTTTATTGTCTGTCTGTGTTATTTCTCCTGTTCTTTTGAAAGGATTAGTTGTTTTACTCCTTACCAATGGTGCCTGTCTGTATCTAGTATCAATCTCAAATTCATTTCGTTTTTCATTTAACTTTTCAATTTCATTAATTTTATTAATTTGTGTTTTATGAAAGTATTTGGTAGTTTTTACTTCATTTAATTCTCCTTTGATAAACTTTATTTGCCTGTTATAGAAATTAATTGGTCTTTCCGTGATAGGGATGTATCTTTCGTTATCTTCTTGAGCACTATGGACTGTGCCTACCACACTACTAGGTGTTTCTCTTAAGAAGTTTTCTTCAATTTTCACTCTTGAAAGTGCATCTGCTACATGGTTTTCTTTACCAGGGATATATTTTATGTGATAATCATACTCATTTAGTTTGATTTTCCATCTCTGTAATTTCATATTTGGTTCTTTTATGTTATTAAGCCATACCAAAGGTTTGTGATCAGATAGGATTTCGAATTTTCTGCCGTACAAATATGATCTGAAATATTTAGTTGCCCAAACGATTGCTAAGAGTTCTTTTTCTATAGCAGAATAGTTAATTTCATGTTCGTTCAATGTTCTGCTAGCAAAACAAATTGGTTTATGGTCTTGTGACAATACTGCACCTATAGCAATATTACTTGCGTCTGTTGTTAATGAGAATTGTTTTTCAAAATTTGGGTATATCAGAATTGGATCTGACATAATGAGTAATTTCAATTTTTCGAAGGAAAGGATATAATCTGTTTCTTTAATATTAATTTTTGATCCTTTTTTCAATTTTGAAGTCATTGGTTTTGCAATTTTTGCAAAGTTTGGAATAAATTTACGGTAGAAACCACAAAGACCTAAGAAAGATTTAATTTCTTTAGTTGTTTTTGGTATTGGGAAATTTTTGATGGCATGAATTTTCGTTGGGTTTGGCTTAATTCCTTCTGTTGTTATGATATGTCCTAAAAATTCAGTTTCTTTTTTCATAAATTCACATTTGTCGAGTTGCAATTTCAGGTTTGCTTCTCTTAATTTTCCAAAAACTTTTCTCAACGATTGTAAGTGTTCTTCCAAAGAAGTGGAGAATATAATGATATCATCCATATACACGAGACAATCTTTGTATATTAAATCTTCTAAGAGATTATTCATACAACGTTGAAAGGTTGCTGGTGCATTTTTTAAACCAAAAGGCATTCGAGTATATTCGTAATGACCGTTTTTAGTTGAAAAAGCAGTTTTGTGAATTGAATTTTCATCCATTTGGATTTGATGAAATCCTTTTGCAAGATCGATGGTTGTGAAATATTGACACTTTCCAAGTTTGTCTAATATATCATCCATAATCGGGATTGGGTATTTGTCATTAATTGTGTTTTCATTTATATCACGATAGTCATTGACTACTCTAAATTTCTTTCTTCCTGATGCATCAAGCTTCTTTGGTACAATCCAAATAGGCGAGCAATAAGGAGAATTTGATTTTCGGATTATGCCTTGTTCTAACATATCCTTCATTTGTTTTTCAACTTCTTCGTCGAATGTCTGTGGATATTTATAGGGTTTCTTATAAATTGGTTCTTCGTGTTTAGTTTTGATGACATGCTTAATTGTACTTGTGAAAGTCAAATTCTCACCTTCTTTGTACTGAATGTCTCTAAACTCGAATAATATTTTTATTAATTTTTTCTTTTCTTCTTCGTTTAGGTGTTCTAAACGGAACTCATTACATTCGTGTAATTCATTGTTTATTGCGAACACTGTATGCTCGTCTTGAATTGTTTTTGGATCAAGGCATTCATATGCGGTCTCGTCCTTGTGTTCTTTAACTTCTTCATGTTCATATTTCATTTGAAATGGGAAGTTGTTTATTAATATGGTATCTGTACCATGATTGTGTATTGCATTAGTATCTTTTAAAAATTGACGACCAAGTAAGACGTCATATCTTTGTGAGAAATTATGCAAATAAAACTTTTGATGTGTTGGGCATAATTTGCTGGGTTTCAACGAAATACTTTGTTGTAATGTTATTACACCATTTATAGTATGTACGTCAATTTGATTATTTTTTATAGGGAAATTTAAATGATTTTTTGTCATGATATTAATAGATGACCCTGAATCTATTATACATTTTAATACTTTGTTATTCATAGTTATATTTATGTATGGGTTTTCTGTTCTCTTTCTTCGTCCATTTCCGAATCCGAGGCTATTTGATGAAAATTTTCGGACGTGTCCATTTTTTGGTGGCCACTTCCACTTTCACGCTGCCTTTTTACTGGGGGATTTGGAGCATTAGAATAATTTTGACTTTGTTGAAAATTGCTTGGGTTTTGATATCTCCCCTGATTTAATTTTTGTTTGAATTCTTGTCTCATTTGCTGGCTATCTTCGTTACGATTTTGACTTGTTTGATTACCTTCGTTAGTAAATTGGGGTTGATTATAATTTGGGGAATAATTTGTTTTGTATTTATGGTTATCATTATTATATTTACGGCTATCATTATTATATTTGCGGTTATCGTTATTTTTAGAAGTTGACTGACTATTTGGGGTGTTATTTCTTGTTCGATCGGGCATTATGTTCTCATAAACTCCTTCTCTTTGGGCTACTTGTTTTAACTTTAAAATTGTAGATATCTCGTATCTAGCTAATGTCATAAACATTCTATCGGGAAGTTTCCTCATTATAACGTCTTTTATTGTATTGTTCAAAGCACTTTTGTATATGAGTGCGTTTGCTGTATGTTCATTTTCAAGTGCAAGTTTACTTTGTATTACAAATGACTTATATTCTAATTCTTCAACGAACTTACGAATACTTCCGTTGAACTGTGTATTGTATAGGCGTCTCAGTAGTTCTTCGCATGGTGTCTGGTTTCTGAAGGCATCTATAAGGGTATACTTGAGATCGTTCCAGGTGTTAACAGCTGAAATTTGGGACACGCGTTGTGCTTCTCCAGTTATTTGCATTTCGATGGCTCCAAATAATATATTCATTTGACGGGGTTCTCTTGTTTGGTACAATTGAAGAATATAGTCGACCCTTCGGATGAAGGAACAGAGGTCTTCTGTTGCTCCGTTGAACATAGGCACCTGCCTAATTTGGCAAAGGGCTTGATTCAGGTTCTGCTCTGACAGTGTTAGAACTGGATTTGTTTCTCCTGCTGCTGTTGTAGTCATGATTGGTTTGTTGTGGTAGTTTTTCGTTTTCAAAATCAAGTTTATCTTCTTCACGTAGATTTAGCTGTCACACTTTTTTTTTGGATTAAGTGGGCTTTGATCGTGAAAAGTTCTTTTACGTCTCGATAGCGGTCACACTTGTAGGTTTAAGCGGGCTAGGACGATGTCGATTTGATTTGTTTTCACGTGGGTTCTTTCGCGGATAAGTATACAACATATAGTACTTAGATTGGTACTGGGATCCAGGATATCGATTATCCTTTCAGTCGATCCTTAAAATGTTTGACTTATCCTACCGACTGCGCCAATTAGATGTTCAATATTACACTTGTATAAAAAAAACGATTTTCTTTATTGTATAATATCGAATAACTTATGTGAAAGAATTACATTGAATATACTAAGACTTTAATATAAACGATCTGTGCTGTTTGGCTGATCAAGTAAAACTCTAAAGGCTGGACTGACGTTGACGCTTAGCAAACCTCGGTTTTGTGCTTTTTGAGAATGAAGTTCTAAAAAAGCTTTTTCTCTCTTTTCCAAAGTTCGTTTTTTATGAAGTGGACTTTGCGCCGCGTCTGTCCTTTGTTCTTGTTATTGAGCAATTATGGTGAAGGGATCATATTATGCCTTGCTTCACCAGAATTGTTATGTCTTATGAGAAATGTATGAAATCTGCATAAGGGTTGCGAGGTTGCGAATGTGGTGGTGGAGTATGAATATGTGACTATATATAATTAATTTAGAAATAAGCGCATTAACAATTTTTTTTTTACCTACTTTACTGGGACTTGAACTAGGGACCTCTCTCAAATACTGAACACTCGGACGACGCCTTGGCCCACTCGACTATTAGCCTTAATCAAAACGTAGCGGCATAACCATAGTTAATAATGTACACAATTGGTCAAGTTGACATGACATTCGCTTAGCAAAAGTGGAGGGCTGGTTATTTAGCAAAACCTTGCGTTAAAGTCATACCTAAGAATTTGTCTGTCGTATTTGGAGCTTAAGTACTCACACTTGCCACTCAATAAGAAGCAAGAGTCGTGGGCGAGTGGATAAGACATTAGAAAATGTCATGGACTGGGATCCAATCCCCGTAGGAACATTCATTAAATAGTTATTTTTTTAAAGTTTTTTTTTATTTGAGGTGTTTTTAGCATTGCCTTTATATTATACAATCCTTTAGTCGATTACAACATGGTGTAACGCATGTCAAGACAAAACAATAACTTACTCAATACTACAGTACAGAACGGTGCAGTATATCTACATTCTTCAGGCATTGCGAATGGACATTAGTGTGTGTACACAAATGCCATCACATAGACAGCTTTCTCGTTAAAAGCGAACGGCAGTATAGCGCAATGCAATTTATCGAAGGATTTAGAAAACATTTCTTAAAATTAGGGTTTATATTCTTAATTTTAGGGCAAGGTACCCTAAATTTGTAACAAATATTTTCTAAAATCAAAGGTGCAATTACCCTAAAAATTAGAAAAGGCAATAATGCAAATTCACCCTAAAATTTTGAAAAAAAAAATATAGTTTTCTAAATTTCAGAAAGTTTTTTCTAAAAAAAATTCATTTTTAGGGCCACTTTTCTAAAATTCAGACAAATTTTTCTTAAAGATAGAAGTTTTTTCTAAATTTTAGGGCGATTTCGGTTCTAGTGTGATTTTCTTAAATATAGAAAAATAATTTTCGGAGTGTATGTTTACAGTAGGTAATGACGGCTCTCCAATTGTTGTTACAGACAGAAAAAAACTTGAAATGGGGCGATGCCGAGTATTTTATTCGATACTTTGAATAATTTTACAACACTTCAACACTTTACTCTTTTTACAGTTTTACGCTGATTTTTTAAACATACGGCAGGGCAGCAAAAAGTGCGTGTTTTGTTGTTGTGGCGTAAACTTTTGGAGTTTACGCTTTTTGCTTTATGCTTTTACGCAGGCGGGTGAACACCCTAACTCTGTGTAGCTTTGGTAAAGAGCATAACGATCATTTATGATAGTTTCAGACAAGTTTTTGCAAGGTACCCTAATGTCGTACACTTTTAGTTAAATTCAGCCTAAAAGTATGCCACAACTATTCTTAGTTGTTTGAATTAGTTCAAATAAAATGATTTAAATAATTAAACCGCTTAATTCACACATATGCTTAACTAAATTTATGATAATATGGCAAATATAAATGTCCGACATACACAATAGCATTAAAAATCAATTTCGACCTTATTTGCAATACTTTTATTGAGTATTTGATTTCTCTCAGTTGCATTGATATATTTAAGGCTTCATAAAATTAGCCAATTAATGCTTAGTTTGTGGCCTACAAACTAAGATATAGTTTTGACCAGAGATTAAAATCGTAACCGAAACCGTAACCCGTAATCGCTAGAAACACTTCTAAATTGGAAACCGTAACCTTTAATTACATATCTGGTTATCAGTACCATAACCGAAACAAATACATGGGTTAATTTCGGTTTTCCCTCTACTAGTAAAAGTATCGATTAGATGTACTTATGTACAATGAAAGTACATACATATAAATTAATTAACTTAATTGCAATAATGCATTTTGTGTGAGGCTGGAGGTATTTTGGCCTGCGGGAACAGAGTTAGACCGCTAAGACATACTGATATAACGACAACCCAAAACGCATCGGAAAATAAGATAAAGCCAGATGTAATATACAAAGCCACAGCCAGCTCTATGGACTGGAGTCGAAAATCTTTGTAATATGTAATGTTTTTGAGTACTGCCAGTGTGATGCTGTATTTTTGTATAGCACAGAAACATTAACTTTGTGTTTAATTTCGACACGGGCGTTTTTCAATTCCCTATCACAAGTGTGAAGGCCGTTGTCAGTTGTGGCTTTTGCGTAGCACTCTATCTCACTTTGACGTATGCGTGCTCATAGTTGAATTAGTAAGGTGAAGCTAAGTACACATATATTGGCCCTCAGCAGAGGCTGTCGGCTTCACCTTGTTAATCGCAAAACGAAATTGATCGTGTTTGATTGTTAGAAAAATCACACACACACTCGCGCTTGCGAGCTAATTCGTGTGAACTATCTGGGGAGTAAGTCCCAGTTCAAGTTTAACGGAGATTTACAGTGGCATCGAGTGCAAAAAAATCTGAAAATTAAAAAGTTCTAATTAACAAGCTCAGTTCTTCATTTAATATGTTTTTGAAAAATAAATATTCAGATCTTCTTGAGTTATCAAAAGTTGTGCTACCAGAACCCCGCACTAGTAAGTGTTGAGTGTTTGTTTTAAAAAGTAAAATTTATAATGACGCCTCGCAGGACTCGCTTGGACAGTCCAACTCTATGCTATTATGATATTTAGATTAATTTACAATCTCGATTAAGAGGTCATTTCTGAGCAAAACAATTATAATTTTATAATTATGTAGGAAATGGTATAGGACAGCCTAGGATTAACAAGAGAACAAGAAGCGGTCACACTTATTAATCCGCTCTCTCTCTCTGTCCGTTGATGTATGTGTGAGTAAGTGAAGCTGCAGCGCGGGCAGTGCGGCGTAGCTTGTCAGTCGATGCCGGAATCTCAAGAGAGCAAAACATAGTTATAATCGTCAAGCAAAGTTTAAGTTATAATCATCCAATATTTGTTAATCTTAAGCAATTCAGTAAATAAACAATAATCTCATTTAAAACACTCGTGTCTTCGATCTTTTGGAAAAGAGGACACCACAATTTGGGGGCTCAACCGAGATTTGACCACCATTCAACTGAGATTGAACTTAAAACAAATATTTGTCATATGATTAACAAAACGAACTTGTGCTGTGCGTTTAATGGAGACTGCTGGTGAAAGTGAACAATTCGCAAAAGAAAGTCATTGGAAAACAATTAAAAGTTGCAGAAACTGTATGCAAGACGTGAGTGCAAAAGAGACAGCATCATTGTGACGGCGGCGTGGCGAGAATTTCATCAGAGTCGGAGTTGTGTCTGGAGGCGGCGTGGCGGCAAAGCAGAACGTAAAAAATCGGCGTTGGCAAAGACAGTTGCTTTTGCAAAGACAGTAGCAGTGGCGTGTTGTTTTGCACTGGCTGTTTAAAGAGAGTTCGGAGAAGAAAAACGGCAGGCGATTGATTCATCGGAGCGAGCGTGCAAAAATTGTGTAGGCAAGGGCTGATACACAAAGTTTGGCAGCAGACGAAGAGGATCAATTGGACTGGAGCTGGTTGAATCAACGGAGCGTGCGTGCAAAATCGTGTAGGCAAGGGCTGGTGCACGGAGTTTTGGCAGCAGACGTAGACGATCGATTGGTCCAGAGCAGTGAACACGAGCGAGACGGCAAGACATCGTGTAGAAGGAAGCAAAAATTTCAGCTGAGACACCGGCAGAGGGAGAGTCAACCAAAATTTGTAGCGGAGCGTTGGTTGACAAGCAAAAGGAGAAGCAGAAAATTTGTATGTATTCGGAGGCATAATTTTTTGTTGCTTGAAAAGAGGGAATGCAAACTGTAAAAATTAACATTTTCATGGAATTTAAGACATAGTGTTGGAAAACCACAAATTTTACGCTGTTACGTAAACAGGGGCTTGTTTGAGAGGAATTAGATTTAATTCAAAGTTTGTGTTTGTATAAATTTATTTCTGCAGGTAATCGTAGCTCGGTAAAATGGAGAGAAACGTTTAAAGTTGTCCGCGTTGCAGTTGGCTACAACCGGACTTAAAGCAGAACCACAGAAAAGGTTACTCGCTCATTATGGAATTCGGGAAAACGGAGAGATAGAGACGGGTAATAATGGAGATGAGGATTTTGCATCAGTATCTTCCGAGGGATCTGATACATCGCGTCGTCCAAGGGGACATTGGCATGAGGGCATGGGAGTTGATCATAGATCTTGGTTTACACTTAAGGATGTGGAGGGAAGTGTATCGCAATTTTCTGGATCGAATTCCCCGGACATTGATCTGTGGATAGAAGAATTAGAAGATTGTGCATTGACGGTAGAATGGAACAAGTTACAGTTGTTCGTGTATGGAAAACAGTTGTTATGTGGGGCAGCCAAAATGTTTGTGCGGAGCCAAAGGGATATTTTAGATTGGAAAAGTCTAAAATCTGCATTGTTAGCCGAGTTTGGAGTAAAATTGTCCTCAGCAGAAGTACATCGCAGGTTAGGTAAGAGGCAGCAACGTAAGGGAGAATCGTTGCACGAGTTTTTGTATTCATTAATGGAAATAGCCAAGCCAATTGAATTGGAAGAAGAAAGCTTAATCGAATATTTTGTGGAAGGTATTCCAGATGCCAGGGCTAACAAGGCATTGATGTACCAAGCAAGAAATCTCAAAGAGCTGAAGTTGCAGATTGAGGTGTATCAGAAGGCACGCGGTTCGATTAAGATGTCGAGCAAATTTGAATCACAGTCTGGTAAAGGTATAACTGAAAAGGGCAAGGAAGGCTTATCAGAGAGAAAATGTTTTAAGTGTGGTGACTCTACCCATTTAAAAAAGGATTGTCCTAAGAAAGATTTTAAGTGTTTTAAGTGCGACCAACCAGGACACAGAGCAGCACAATGTAATGCGGAAATTCAGTTCAAAAAAGAAAGAACTACAAATGTGGTTCGGGACGGGAAAGTAGTGGCAAAGCCATCAAGCACGCTTACTTCCTCCGGTCTTGAGCTAAAGTCAGTTGTATGTTCTAAGGTTTTATTCAAGGGACTTGTAGATACAGGGGCTGAGTTGTGTTTAATACGTAGAAGTGTGTTTCTGAAACTGGGTGTGAGCATTGAAAATCTTTATGGCCGACAAAGAGTATTAACTGGCATTGGTGAAAGCCAAGTGTTGCCATTCGGCAGCTTCATAGCATCAGTGCAGATTGACGGAATCGAATTGGAGATTGAGTTCCACGTCATACCTGACTACGATTCTTGAAAGTGTAGATATGAACGTAACTAAAAAAGGAACAGAGTTTTTGCCTAGAGTAGGTGTTAACCAAAGAGGAAGTGAAGAAGTTGGCCAGTTGAATCAAAGTTCTTGTGAATTGTTGCTGAAAGAATTTAAGAATGTGTGCATGTTAAGCACAGAAGAAGTTGAAACAAGCGCTTTATTGGACTTGGAACATCTAAGTAAGAGTGTTGCCACAGAAGTAAAGCGGGTAATTGATAATTATAAACCGAAAAAGAATCCAAGTGCACCGGTAGAAATGAAGATTCTGTTAACAGACGAGGTGCCTGTGTTTCATCATCCAAGGCGGTTGGCTTATTGCGATCAGAAGACTGTGGATGATCAGATTCAGGAGTGGCTTGAAGAGAAAATTATAAAGCCGAGCACATCCGAGTATGCAGCACCTGTAGTACTTGCGGATAAGAAGAACGGGAAAAAACGAGTATGCTGCAATTATCGGGATTTGAATGAAAAGATAATTCGGGATAATTTCCCAACGGCAAACATGGATTGTGTGATAGAAAAGTTGCAAGGAGGAAGGGTTTTTACCACTTTGGATTTGAAAAATGGGTTCTTCCATGTCCCTGTTTCTCCAGAATCTCAGAAATACACATCCTTTGTTACTCTGAGTGGCCAATACGAGTTTTTGTATGTACCTTTCGGTATCTCAAACTCTCCAGCTGTGTTTACCAGATTTATCATGGCGGTTTTGCGTGATTTGGTTAGAAATGGTGATGCTGTTGTCTATATGGATGATGTAATAATTGTCAGCAAAGATGTGGCAGAGGGCTTATTGAAGTTGCAAAGAGTCTTGGATGTGGCAGCGGAAAATGGCTTGCGCATTAATTGGAGCAAGTGTCAGATTTTGAAAAAGAAAGTTCAATTCTTGGGGTACATTGTCGAGAATGGTACTATCAAGCCAGGTGAGGACAAAACGAAAGCAGTGGCTGAGTTTCCGATTCCTCGAGACAAAA
The DNA here is from genome assembly GCA_018904275.1 of Lordiphosa clarofinis. NCBI lineage: Eukaryota > Metazoa > Arthropoda > Insecta > Diptera > Drosophilidae > Lordiphosa > Lordiphosa clarofinis. The sequence goes on from JAEIGQ010000003.1 coordinate 950,049, forward strand.
AGGGTATTCAGCGATTTCTTGGATTGACGTCATACTTTCGAAGATTTGTAGAAGGTTATGCTGTTATTGCAAAACCTTTGTCGGATCTTTTACGTAAGGAATCGAAGTTTGAGTTTAAAGAGAAACAGCTAAAAGCATTTGAAAGCTTGAAAGCAGCGTTGATTAGTGGGCCTGTGCTGAAGTTGTACAATCCGTCATTGGAAACAGAGATACACACAGATGCTTCCAAATTTGGATTTGGTGCTGTGTTGTTGCAGAGGGATCCAGATGACAATCTGTTGCATCCGGTTCTCTATATGAGTCGCAAAACTAAACCTTGCGAGGAGAAATATCACTCATATGAGCTTGAAGTTATGGCAGTGATAGGGGCTTTGACAAAGTGGCGCGTTTATGTTCTCGGAAGGAAATTTAAAGTTGTTACTGATTGTAATGCTTTTGCAATGACTATGAAGAAGAAGGAGATACCATTGAGAGTGTCACGTTGGGCGATGTATCTCCAGGACTTTGATTGTCAAATAGAGCACAGGTCAGGTTCAAAAATGCGGCATGTAGATGTATTGAGCAGAGTGTCATGTAATGTGGTGACTGAAAGTGTGTTGCATCGTTTGAAAGAGGCTCAGTTATTAGATGATTGGACTAGGGTGGTCAGAAGCGTTGTTGAAAGTAAAGGATATGAAGACTATTTCATATCGAACGAGATTTTGTTTAAAGATCCCAACAAGGACCTGATTGTTGTTCCATCGCTTATGGAAAATGAAATAATCCAGATTGCTCATAAGCAAGGCAGAGAACTGCAAAACGTATCAAAAACGTATACGCATACGTATTGCTTCAAATGCTTCAATGCTTCAATGCGTATCATGTCAAAAAACGTATGCGTACTTCAATACGTATTTTTAAAAAAATACGTATACGTATACTTCATAATGCGTATGCTTATTTGTACTACGTTTACGCATACGTCAAAAGTACGTACACTACTTATTTAAATTTGAGCCATACGCACACTACGCTTAAAATCTGTGCGTATACGCAAAACAAATGCGTATACGCACTTTTTTCAGGATTCTCAAAGTACCGTACAAAGTATCGTACTTATGTTTGGTACACAAAAAGTAGTAGAGTACACGAATGTAAAACGAATTTAGTTACAGACTTTGTGATTGGTGAGATAATTAAACCATATACAGTGACTGAAGACTTATTAAATCGCCAAAAAAAAACAATGAGGATAAAAATAGTAATTATGAAAAACGTAATTGCCAACAAAGTAAAAAATTATTTCAGGATCAATGCATACTTAGGCGCCATTCGCAGGTAAGGGATCTTAATGGTAATAACACCGCGAAATGCTTAAGAAATTGATTTTATGGACCACAAACTATCACACATAACTGCATTGCCCTGTCTATAACAATATCAAACCGCGATTAATACATACCAAGGATGACAAAAGGTAAAGAGCATAGCCAAGATCTTAAAAACTGTTTCAAACCACTGTCTGTTACTGCCAAATCATTATATCGCGGAAAAATACCAAGGAGGATCAAAAAATCTAATAATGCCAAACAAACTTTACTTTGGAGATAGTGAAAAATCATGTCAGGATCAATGCATAGGCCCAAAATGCAGTAAAGAGGTCTCCATGGTAACAAAACCGCGAAATGCTTAAGAAACTGCATTTCAAAGCCACAAATGATAACTACTACACATACATAACTACATTGCCCTATCTATGACAATACTGAACCGCGATAAATACCACGGATGACCGAGGGTAGAGAATAGAGCCAAGATTTTAAAAACTTTTTCAAACCACTGTCTAATACTGACAAATCGTTAAATCGCGGAAAAATACCAAAGAGGATTAAAAAAATGTAATAATGTCACACAAACATAACCATTGGATAAATAAACACTCATTACAAATGGAACTATTTTTGAATAACGCTTATGCCATACATCTGGTAGGATTTTATACAAATTTACTTGAGAAAATTGTGGATAACGGTCATCCATGGTTCGCGTGGTTCACCATCTTCACCATCTATTCGCCCGTATTCGTTATAAAAATCTAATTATTTATTATTAGTTCTGGCTAAAATTAACTCAAAACATGATAAACTAGCTAACTAAGTATTCCGCTAAGTAAAAAAAAAACCAAATGTAACGAAGACACTTAGATTTTCCATAGAAATTACAAAGTACGCATAAATGAAGCACAAATGAAGCATAAATGAAGCAAAATGAAAATGCCTACTGCTCAGTTAAAATACGTATATAATGCGTACTTTTTCAAATGCTTCAGCGTACATATACATATTTCAACTTTTGCGTATACGTAGTACGCATACTCAGTTTTTTTGAAATGCGTAGTGTGCGTATGCGTAGCCTACTATTTCTAATGCGTATGCGTACATATGCGTACTTAAAAAAATACGTAGTACGCACGTAGTACGCATTAATGACTACGCATTGCAGTTCTCTGAAGCAAGGTCATTTTTCTGCCAAAAGGACACAAGAGTTGGTTGAAAAATCGTATTTTATCCCAAAACTTAAGGAAAAGGTAGCGCGAGTTGTTGGTAGTTGTGTTGAGTGTATTCTTGTAAATGCAAAGACCGGTAGACAAGAAGGCTTTTTGACACCAATTGATAAGGGTGATAAACCTTTGGTTACATACCATGTGGATCATGTCGGACCCATGAATCTGACCAAAAAGCGATATAATCACATATTCGTTATTGTGGATGGCTTTTCTAAGTATGTGTGGTTGTATCCGACACGTAGCACTGGAGTTGAGGAAGTCATCAATTGTTTAGAGCGTCAGGCGGTAAATTTTGGAAACCCATACAGGATTGTCTCGGATAGGGGAGCAGCGTTCACGGCGAATTTATTTAAAGAATATTGCGATCGGGAAAAGATCCAGCATTTATTGATTGCTACTGGTGTACCTCGTGGGAATGGTCAAGTTGAGAGGATGCACAGGATAGTGGTTCCTATGCTTTCTAAGTTGAGTCAGGAAAGTCCAGGGTGTTGGTATAAGCACGTAGGCAGGGTACAGCAAGTAATAAACAACACTGAGCCGAGGAGTACGAAAGTATCGCCATTTAAGCTACTAACCGGAGTTGACATGCGTATCTCAGGTGACTCAGAGCTTAAGGAACTAGTTAAGCAATGCCTTATTTCAGAGCTAGATGATGAGCGCGAACAGTTGCGCAAAGAGGCAAGAGAGAGCATTCAGAAAATACAAATGGAAAATAAGAGGTCGTTTGATGCCAAGAGAAAGGCCGAAACTAAGTTTCAGGTCACAGACTTAGTAGCCATTAAACGAACACAGTTCGGTACAGGGTTGAAACTAAAAGGGAAGTATCTTGGGCCATACAAGGTGATCAAAATCAATGAGCACGGCCGTTACGATGTTGAAAAGGTCGGAAATGGGGAAGGTCCTAACAAGACATCAACGGTGGCCGAATTTATGAAGGCGTTCGGGGCGAATCCTACGTCAGGAGGGCCGAATGTAGGAAATGGTATAGGACAGCCTAGGATTAACAAGAGAACAAGAAGCGGTCACACTTATTAATCCGCTCTCTCTCTCTGTCCGTTGATGTATGTGTGTGTAAGTGAAGCTGCAGCGCGGGCAGTGCGGCGTAGCTTGTCAGTCGATTCCGGAATCTCAAGAGAGCAAAACATACCCTCTAGTACGGCCGTCCGACGCTATATCAACGTTCCGTCGACGATATTGTGACAGTCGTCGACGCACGCTTATTTCCCTCACAATGAGCTCGACTGACGTATTTTGCAAGGGGATGTCCGCTCAATACGTTAACGACTCTCCAGGCCCGCTAGGTCGACGCAATGCCAGCAGAGAAGCTACGTAAACGACGCTCGTTCGACCCAATGACATGCATGGTGCGACTTTATCGACACTCGTTCGACCCAATGCCATGCAGAGAAGCAACATAAGCGACGCTCGTTCGACCCAATGCCATGTATGGAGCGACATAAGGCACGCTCTTTCGACCCAATGCCATGTATGGAGCGACATAAGGCACGCTCTTTCGACCCAATGCCATGTATGAAGCGACATAAGGCACGCTCTTTCGACCCAATGCCATGTATGGCGCGACATAAGCGACGTTCCTTCAACCCAAGAGAGGAAAAAAACAATTAACAACAATTTTGACAGGCGTCACGACTCATCACCGTACAAAGAGCAACGCTGGGTTGACGTATATAGACTGACTGACCCCAGCCGTACTAGAGGGTAGTTATAAGCAAAGTTTAAGTTATAATCATCCAATATTTGTTAATCTTAAGCAATTCAGTGAATAAACAATAATCTCATTTAAAACACTCGTGTCTTCGATCTTTTGGAAAAGAGGACACCACAATTATATAATTTTAAACTTTAAAATAGGCGAAAATATAAGTGAGCTAAGTACATTTACTGAATAAATGAACTTCCAAATGAGGCAAGATTTGTCATAGTAATATTTGATACAAATAACCGTAACCGAAGCCCGAAACAGAATAAGGCTAAAAACCGTAACCCTAACCGTAACCCATATCTTACAACCGTAATATAACCGTAATCGGAAAAAGCGATCGGCTAAAACAGAAACCGTAACCCAAACCGTTATTCGTTCGGGTTTAAATCTCTGCTTTTCACATACCAATTCATTATCCGCCTAAGTGGGCACGCAAGAGTTTGTTCAAGGAGCTCAATCTATATTTCACTGCAGTACAGTATTATCGATATTTTAGTAAACGATATATGAAAAAACGTTACTATAGTAATTGCAGGAGCAAATTCTCATAACAAAACTGTCGATTTTTTTCCTGTTAGAAAAGACAAAATCCGTAAAAGTCCTTAGTATTTGAGGTTGATTTGCGCAGGCTAGAAATTTATTTTAGCTTCTGCTGATTGTGTAATAGAATGACGCTCGACTTGAAATGGAAATTCTGTTTAAAAATCAATTTTATGAAAACCAAAGCGAAACCGCGCAAAAGTGCGCCCAGCTAAAGTTTTTAATTTTAATTAGCAAAAATTTGTGGTAAGTGAAATTAAAGCTTGATTATGGATTCACTCACCTAGAGCCTCATGCTTATTAGCAAAGTTCTCCCACCAGCGAAACGAAATCAATAGCAACGGAATGGCCAATAGTTGCACCTCCAGCTGATTTGACATCGCGGGCCAGATTAGGAAGACACTGCCCTGTGATATCATCGCCAGAATAGAGATGCCGTATACCCACATATTCCACGATTTCCATTGCAGACGTGTGCCCGTCAGCAAATCTGTGAAATGGCAATCAATTTAAAGTGCTGTCAGATAAGATGGCGGTGCCTTGCTGTATTCTGGTGGTACTCACTGAGCAGGGAAGGTACAAAGCAAACGCAGCAGCCCAGCATCGCTCCGCGCGTCACATCCAATTGAGGCAACACGGTGAAGGTAAGCAGGGCCAGACCCACAACATGCAGCAGTTCAAAGAGCGTGACCTAAGCCCACACACACATGGATGTACACAGGGAGAATCACACGTGTAGTTCCACTTACCAAAGCCACTTCTAGTCCAGTGGGTCGTTGCTCTCGCTTGAACATGCAGATGCGCAGGGCGCGCAGAAGGGAAAAAACTTCAGGGGCAGCAAAGGCAAAGATCAAAGCCCAAACCCAGGCAATTTGTTCCAGTTTATTGCTAACCGCCGTCAAGTCGCCGTACAGCAAAACTTGGGACGGGGTGGGAAATGCAACAGATTCTCGTAAAGAAAGTTACTTTATCAATGCCACGACCTTCAACTCACGATGTTTGCTGCACACTTGCACCTTCCCCATGGCCCCATGGCCATTGGTGTGGCCCACCATGTAGAGATAAAGCAGCTTAGCTGTCACACTCGACGCCAGGACGACGATAAACACCAGAAGATAAACAAAAACCTTAAAGAGTTTGAGAAAAAACTGCAATTTTTTCCAGTCGGCGTCGGAGCCGCTTTTATTTTTCACTGGCGGATCTTGAAATGAGTCCCACAAGGGCGGCTTGTCACGCAGTTTACTGCAAAAGTAAAACTTTAGCACTTTAATTTATTGTTAGTTAAATGCAATACCCACCGACTTCGCATATAGCAATCGGATTCATAGTCCCCGCTCATGTCCGTTAACGACTAAAGACAATTGTCAACTGAATATTAAAGCACTCTATTGAATTATTGATCGAGCCAAGGGGCCCAGATAAGGTATCGCCGTCGATCGCTGTGCGTAAGTTGACAAGCGTGTCAACAAGGCATCCTAACTGCCCTGATAAGAGCCCTTTCTAGTGTAGACCACGTTAATTGTATTTGAGTCAATTGCAATTGCCATTAAATCACAACCATTCATAAAATGGAATTAGACACAGTTCGCGGTGCAGGTAAACAATGGAACAAGGGGGAAATGCTTGCTGGGTGCGGATTGTTTGTAAAGTCAAGTGCAAGGTTATGTTTCATTTGCTGACTGCAGTTATTTTCCTTTTATAGTGATTGAGCACAAAGTCATATTGAAACTTACACATGGAACAAGGGGAAATTATATGAAACTAAGAAAATTGGAAATGGTTGAAAGGACAAACCCTTTCCGCAAACTCTAATTTATATTCGGACTGAAATCTATCTTAAACAGTGTTAGAAGTCAAACCAAGTACGTAAGGATTGAATTGAGTATGGCTTTAAGTATTTCCGACCCTATTATTATTGTTGTTGGGGAAGTGGTGCACCGCGACCAATTTTGGTCTGTTGTGCCCCCATACTGAATTTACAACTCCCCTAGCAGCCCTAATTCCTGTACAAAAGCCAGGATTTTTGTGGGTTGTAAGTAACTGATATTGCTTGGGTGTAGAATGTGTTTCTCAAATCTGCTGAGTCTGCGCCTCGCTAGGGCATCGCAGTGTGCTAGTATATGCTCAGAGGACTCCTCCTTCTCTTCACAGTATCTGCACAGCTGGGTGTTTGTTATTCCCAACTTAAGTTGGGACTTAGTTACAATTGTACATGTGGCTCCGCAGTCTGCAGTGACCCGTGTAGAGCCCTGTCAGAATCCTGAGGGCATTCTTTCCTTGTTGGATTAACTTTTGGAACCTTTTGAGGTCGTGGTTCACTATTAATGCTTTAGCTTGTCTCATTCCCTTGGTATTTACCCAGGAGGCTGTTCTAAGCGTATTCTCTTCCTTTCTTAGAAGTTCTTTTATTGTGTGCTGGCCTATGCCGCAGTAGGGTTCTGGCCCTACCATTGCGGTGGCTGCACCCTTGCGTGCCAGTTCGTCGGCCAATTCGTTTCCGGGGATGTTGTTGTGTCCCGGTATCCATCGTAGGGTCAGGTTGTTCCTGCTGCCTAGTTGGTCTAATTTGTTCGTTGTCTCTAAGACTAGCTTAGAGGTGAACTTATTGCTACTGAGTGCCTTAAGCGCTGCTAGGCTATCGGAGAGGATAGCTATTTCTCTGTTATGGTAGTTCTTCCCCATATTACGGTCTGCACAACGGGAGATGGCACATACTTCAGCTTGAAATATGCTTGTGAATTCTCCCATTGGTTCAGATATTTTCGTTCCTGGTCCTGCTACCCCAAGTCCGGTTCCTTTGGGCGTTAGGGACCCGTCTGTGTACTACATAATTGTGAGTGGTTTCATTTTATGTGTCTCTTCAAGTGAGATCCATTCTTTCTTATTACTTTGGTGTACAGTGAAATTCCTGTCAACGTGATACTCGGCCACCATTTCGTCTCTGCGTTGGAAGATTAAAGGGATTTCCTTTTCCAGCTTTTCAGAGTCTCTGAGGCTTACTATGTGGTTTCTACCCACTCCTTCTGCTGTTAACCTGAGCAGTGTTGCTTTTTTCTTCAGGCAGATGGTATGGTGGAGTGGTGTTAGCACCATCAAAACCTCGATTGCCGCTGTCGGACAGGTACGCATGGCTCCAGTCACGCATATACAAGCCAGCCTTTGCAGTTTTTGCAACTGCGTCCTTACTGTGAGGAGGTTTGCTCTATCTCCCCACACGACAGCTCCATAAGTGAGCATTGGTCTCACAACCATGAGGTATAGCCATCGGAGTATGTGTGGTGCCATGCCGCACGATTTTCCGGCTATGCTCCTGCATGTGAATAGGGCTCTAGTGCATTTACTGAGTGTATACTCCAAGTGCTTGTCAAACCTGCCTGTCAGCCTGTTGTCAAAGACAACGCCGAGGTATTTCACTTCTTTTTCTGGTGTAATGAGGCTGCCGGATAGGCGTATTGGCCTCATTCTGCTTAGCTTGTTCTACCCTATAAAGTATATATATTCTTTTTCTGTCCTTATATTTTTTTGTTTATTTGCAGATTTTTAAAATATTTTGATTACCAAAGGCTTTGGATGGCAAGAAATTGAAAATAATTAATATTTTTAAATAGCTTAATTTTGAAGTCGTTTTTCCCGCGAATTAATTATATTTCGGCAAAATGCTGAAAATACCAAGGTACAGGCCTGTTCAGAAATCCGAGCGTTTTCAAAAAGTAAAAATAGGGGCCAGCTAACTTCGGCTCGACCGAAGTTTATATACCCTTGGAGCTTGATATATGGCTGACAGTTTGTATGGCAGCTATACTATATAGTGGTCCGATTTCGACGTTAATGAAATTATGTAAAATTATTAAAAACTTATAATATGAGCATAACATTAAAAACAAAAAGATTTTGTCACTAAAACTGTTTTCAACCGATCGTTCCTTGGCTTGTATAGTCATCCGTCCGCCGGTCCGACATGCAGCTATTTGTACCAAAAGACTTCGGCAAAGTTTGGTTAAGATAGCTTTCAAACTGACGAGGAGATAGCATAAACAGACGGACACGACGGCGCGACGCAACGACTGGCTATATCAACTCAGCTCGTCATGCTGATCAATAATATATATAATTTATGTGGTCGGAGCTGCTTCCTTTGTGCGTTACAAACATCCGGACAATTTTAATATACCCTCTCCAAGGGTATAAAAACGAAACGATAACAAACGTTTTACTATATGCTGTTCCCAATTCCGAACGATTTCGAACACTTTTTCGAAGTCGGTTTCACCATCTCACTTTGGACCCAACCAATCAAGGCAGCCTCCTTCCTTGACTTGGACTTGGGTATCTCATAAAAACATTCACTATATTTTCATTCTCCTTCTCTTTTCTTTTCATACTAACGTACATACTTGTCGCACCAGACGCTACAACAACAACAACCACCATCTCTATCATTTTGATTTACAAAGCTCTTGTCATATAGAATTTGTTTTATTTAAGCTAAATAAAACAGAAAAAGTTCTGACCGAACACATTAATTTATATGAAGCAGTCAATTAACGGTTGAAATCGACTAATAAGTAAAGTGGAATTCAGAACAGCTGCGTTTGGACACGACCACTCGGCTTTGCTTTTCAACAACTTTAAACATTTTAAGAAGTGATTTTAAGCGATTTTAAAAATGTTCAACATTATTAAATAGTTTATAATTTTGGCTTTTTTTTATGCTTTTAATAACATTTGCCTTTAATACCCGCAGCACATCTTTTGAAAACGACAATTCTCGTCGATTTGCGGAATTCGGAAACGCAATTAACTCGATTTGCGACAATTCCACTCGTTTTTGGAATTCGGAACAGGCCCGATATACTATTCCAAAAATTATTTCGAGCAGAATCACCCATATACAATATTATAATTACTATACTCCATCCTAAAAAGCATTGCTGCGAGAATTTCCGAAAAAATAATATTCAAATTCAGCACAATTGCCAATTCCAACATCCAAGGCTAACACAGAGAGAAAAGATCAAGAATTTCGTGGATGAACTCAGTATTTTCAATATTAATTGTCAACTAAGTATGCAACTACTGCCACCACGGTTGCCAATTTTATAACATGTAAGTATTTTTATACTCTGTACCAAAGGTACATAGAGTATATTAAGTTTGTGCAAAAGAAGTATGTAACAGGGAGAAGGATTCATTTCCGACTATATAAAGTTTATATATTCTTGATCAGCATCAACAGCCCAGTCGATATAGCCATGTCCGTCTGTCCGTCCGTCCGTATGAACAAACAGATCTCAGAGATGGTAAGGGTCATATAAGCATACTGAAAGACTTTCAAGCAGATCCAAAAAAATGTCTTACAAAAATAATGAAAAACATTTGTTTATCCAAAAAATCCATCAACCCCTTCAAAAAAATTCCTGTTTTATCTTGATTTTAGTCGAACAAAGCCATAAAATGTTCGCGACTCCGGGTGGAATAGGGAACGATCGGGGACATACCTCTTTTGATTGGAAGTGAAGGGAGGCAAGGCTACTCTGGGGATATGCGCGCTGATGCTTCTCCCTCCACCCATATTATGTGGCATAGGGAATCATAAACATTGCTTCAACGACCCACTACTCCACCTGACTCCTTTGATTTAAGTTGTTCAGATAAACACAGAAAAATTTATTCGGGCTTGACTGGGATTTGAGCCCGGTACCTTTTGCACTAAACGCATGGGTTGACGCGTTAGCCAATTCAGCCGTTGAACGGTTTTGCAGAAGCACGTCTAAAGGGCTACTTATGCTTTGCTGAGCGGACAAGAGAGAGAGATCATAAAGAGAGACACTTGCAGTCACTCGCTCTCTCTCTTGTATATCTCTCTGTTAAAAGCCGGTTTTGTTGGTTAAATTTGCACAATTCTTGAGACCACAGCTAGGAACTTCATCTGGACCAGAAGAGAAGGTAGATTTTACGAGTTTGAGATTTTCCAAAACAATACTTTTATCAACGACTGGCATGAAAATGCCTGTCGAGTGCGGAATAGAGTAAGGGTAATTAGTTGAAGTATTATAAGCATAAGAAGAGTATGTTGTTTGAAAAAAATCAGCGAATAAGTTGGATATGTCAGCATCGTTGCATGCCGTGATAGTATAGAATATAGTGATAGATAGAATTTGAACTTATTCGCTTATAAAATTAAAATGTCGAACAAACTGAATGCAGCAGACTTGCCGATTCGCTTGGAATTTGGCCAGAAGATGCTTCAAATGGCGAAAAAGGACGAAATCATGTTTAACTGTCTTTTTATGTCTGACGTGGAGCATTCAAAATTCGTGAATTTGGAGTGTTTCCAACCCTTCCAACCCACGGGTACTCATAAAAATTTTCAAAAAATTTGTCAAATTATTTGCCTGTTTAAACTAATGCCCATATGACACTCGCCGATATTGGTGACCGAGAGTATCGGCCAATAACAAAAAAAAAAGAGACAAGGCTTGCGAAAGCGGGACAAACAGATGAATAAGTGTTGGTAGACGTTACACATAGCTTTCGCTGCAAGATTGTTGAACACCTGTTTTGAGTGTCAGTTGTCGAAAGCAAACGCAAGCATGTGGAGCGACGAAGCAACAATTAATTTAATCGAGCTGGTAAAAAGTACGCCGTACGTTTGGGACACCACAAACGTTCGCTTTAAAACAGCGATTCTGGGTGGAAGCCACAAGATAAATAATGGATGTGACCCGTGCTTGGATAGTAAGTACACTACGCATATTTATGAATTATTTTGCTAATATTTTGTATAAAATATTTATAAGGCGACTGCTTTAAGAAATGACTAAATTTACAAATCATACTACAATTATGAGCGAAACAAACTAATCAAGGCAACGCGCAGCGGATCTGCAGTAGATGGCGTTGAAGGCATCCGCGTGTCGTGGAAATTTTTCGAAAAGATGGACTTTTTGTCACGTTGCAGCACGCCTACAGCTTCTGTCAATAATTTCCAATCTGGAAAAGCTGATGTAAGCTTTATGATTTTTCTAATTGCTGTTGGACATAAATTTAATTCATACAATTCATTTTCAGATCATGACTTATGGAGGAGACACCGCATGCTATTCCAGCTACTTGGAAGACTCACCCAACGAATCATTGTAGGACGACGCTTCGTTGGATGAGCGAGCATTCTCCAGCTTTGCCATGACAAGTACCACTGGCAAAGCGGCAAGTACCACTACTAAAGCGTCAAGTGCGGCTTCCAAAGCAGCAAGTACCTCTCAAAAAGCGGCATTCTCAACTTCGGCAGGACACGCTGCAAAGAGGTCCCGTTCACGGATACGTCCATCGGAACCGAAAGATCAAGAAGAATTGATCCAGAACATTGTTCAATCTCAAACGACTTTGTCTGACTTTATCAAGAACATTCCAGCTCCCAAGGAAAACAATGTGCCACCCAAATTAGAAAATTTGCAGCTTACATTGTTGAAGAGCTAATTGATTTGAATGTGAATCTCAGGGAATCCCTGATAATTCAAATGAATGGTCTTTTGATGAATATAAAAAGTGAACAACTGGAGCGTAATAAATATATATAAACAAAAATTGTTTTTCAAAATTCATAAGGAGGTGTTTATTAATGTTAAATTAATTGAGATTCAGTAAAGTAGTCTTACACATTTTCTCTTATTTTCTGCCCATTTCTTGTCGGCTCAACAGAACGTTGATCGCCTGGAATTTCTGTAAAGTTGTCTTTGATGATGCGGTTCATGTCTTCATTTTGATTTGCAGCAGCACTAATTTTAATTTTTAATTTAAATTTTCCATGCTGTTTGCATTTAATTTTTTGTTTACATTCTCTGTGAGAAATTTGTCAACACTACTCGTGTCACAATCCCATGCTGGCGGCGAATATTGTTTTCGTCAGAAACAATATTGGTCGCCAATACGAGCACTGCTTTGCCGACATACTACTTGCGGCCAAAATCTGTGGCTGTTCAAAACTTGAACATAGGACTCGACCACGATCCTAACTAACGTTGACTTAGAAGACATACACTGGATGAGTGCCTGTCGCATTTTTGGCCCCGGAAAATGTTAAAACTTTAACATGATGTTCAACTCGGCCCACACGTAGTTTTAATCTCATATTTAGTTAACTCAGCCTATGTCATAAATATGTCATTTTTTGTAATGGCATTAATATTAATAGCTACACTGACGAGGATCGCTCGCTTCGAGACACAATCAGTGTCAGAGGTCATAAATACATGCCGCAGCCAAGACACAACTTGAAAGGGTCGACGTGAAACCACTTGACTCGTATCGCGCGGGAATCATCCCTTGTGACCCACGCGGATCATTCAAATACACATATTTTGATAAGGTATCTATAGCTGAACTCTTCTTTTACAATATTGGCCACTAATATCGGCGAGTGTCATATGGGAATAAGCTAAAGAATATATTTCCCCATACATATCAAATCTCTGTCTGTTACCATCTTTAAAATCTCTTCAATCATACAGAAGGACAGAAGGACTTCATATGTTCGGAAATGATTGCAAAGTTTGCAGTCAAAGCTCTTGAAAAGTGGTGTCGAATGATATGAGAGCTGCAGGTTCCCAGAGTTCTGGGAAGGTAATTCTTACCTTACACACTCGTAAGCTTGGAGAAAGATTTCACCTGCCATTGACAACTACATTGGTATTTTTTTACATTGTGTGAAAGCTCTTTTTAATATCGCAAAATTGATTTCAACATTTTCGAATGAAATGAAATGTTAGTCAAATATAAATGCCTGGGACTGTAGTTACAGTCTTAATGGATTTTGATAAAAATAGTAAGTACCGGGGTTTTGGGTGAAGTGCATTTCCACTTATATAAAAATCAATCAATTTTCAATGTGACAATTTGATTGCACACTTGAAAGAACTCCTCAAGACGTTTCTAATTCAGTTTACAAATAACTAATAAAAATAGTTCATTTCACTGACTGATATGAGTACTAGACTAGACGTAGTTACTTAGAGCTCTCCTGTTGAAAAGCTAGTTTCGTGATTGGGTAGAAAATCTCTTTAATATTTTAGAAATGGTTTAAATAAATAATTCATTATTAGGCTAAATTTCAATGCTTCATTGGTCATCGTGTGAGGCCTAGTTAGAAGCAAGTTGGGAGCAAGTTAGAATATATCAATTTAGAATAGAATATTTGCTGGAAACATGATACTTCGAATTGAAAAACTTGGAAAATGTTATATAAAAAAAAATTTGGGAGTGTCGCTAGCACTCCCGCGTCCTTGATGTGAAACATGAAGCTAAGTTCAAGAGCTTATTTTCAAATCACAAAACTCTCTCAATGGTATACAAATCAGCAAGGACACACTTTCGAAGGCAAGGGCACACTTCATTTTTTCAGGAAGTTTGTTGTGCTGATCCATAAATAAATGATAATGTTTCACCCTACAAGGTGAGATCCAAGATCCCACTCATATCCCTCCCAGATCCCACCTAGATCGTTCCCGGATACTACCCAGATACAACCCAGACCCACACAGATTCCACCCAGATCCCTCCCAGAACCCATCTATGTCACACAAAGGTCATACCCAGATCTAACAAAGATCCCGCCCAGATCCCACCCACATCCCAATTCCCATCCAGATTCCACACAGATCCCAACCAGATCCCATCCAGATCCCACCATGATCCCCCCCAGATCCCACCCAGATGCTATCCAAATGATCCAGATCCCACACAGATCTCACACAGATCCCGCCCAGATCCCGCCCTGATCCCCCCAGATCCCGCACAGATCACTTCCAGATACTGCCCAGATCCCACCCCGAACCCTACCAGATCCAAACCCAGATACGACCCAGACCCCTTGCAAATCCCATACAGATCCCACCCAGATCACACCCAGAGCCCACCTAGATCCCCCCGAGATCTCAGACAAATACCACCCTGGTCCCACCCAGATCCCATCCAGCTCCCATCCAGATTCCACCCAGGTCCCTACCAGATCCCGCCCAGATCCCACTTAGATCCCGCCCAGTTCCCTTCCAAATCTGGCCCTTGTTCCTTCCGGATCCCCTCCAGATCCCACCCAAATCCTGCCCAGCTCCCTTCTAGATCACAACCGGATTCCAACCAGATCCCACTCAAATCTCGCCTAGAGATAATCAAGTTAGATCCCACAGAGACCCCACTAAGAAACTACGACGATCCCACTTAGATCCCGCCCAGATCCTACCCAGATCCCACCCAGATCTTTCCCAAAACCAACCCAGTTGGCCGTTTTCAGCATCTTTCCTACCACTTCACTTCCCCCATCTGCCCATCCTTTTATGTCTGTGTGTGTTTTTCGGAAACTCCAAGAAAAACAACAACACAAAATATGAATTTCGTCAGCGTCACGTGACGCTGAAATCAAATTTTACTCCTACTAAAATCGTCCGTACCGAAATTAAAGATGTTTCACATCAAAAAATTCTTATTAATTCATTCACAGGATCATCATTATTTAAAAAGTGAAGTTAAAAAAGGAAACTTTTAAGAAAAATGTTGGTCAGAGTGGCGAATGAAAAAAGTCTTTCTACAGGAGTTAAAGATGGAAACTGTGTGTTGAACTTAATAAAAATTTGTGTTAAAACCTTAACATGATGTTCAACTCGGCCCACACGTAATTTAAATCTCATATTTAATTAACTCAGCCTATGTCATAAATATGTCACTTTTTGTAATTGCATTAATATTAATAGCGACACTGACAAGGATCGCTCGCAACAAGATAGCCGAGACACCACTTGAAAGGGTCGACCCGTTGTAAAACCACTTGACTCGTATCGCGTGGGAATCATCCCTTGTGAACCACTCGGATCATTCGAATACACATATTTGTGTTTTTACACACACATTGTGAGTTACGAATATAGTCAAAGAAAATATTTTAATAGAGAGGGAACTCATTCGCCAGAGAAATTAGAACGTACAACCGTGCTCATTAAAAGTGAACATTTCTGTACAATTTGTTTTAATGTAAGGATGGTTATTCTTAAAATTATAATTAAAATTGTAAGTGGTCAATTCAAGGGGATAATTTGCGCTGTTGCACTTTTGGCTGGTGTTGAATGTAGAACAAAGAATTTCTGGAATCTTTTATATAGACCTTTTCCAAAACCTCATATTCTTCAGCTTTTTCGGCTTTCGCCTTAAAACCGCGTGAAAGACCGTTTTTAACATCTGAGGCCTTGTTTTGGTTTACGATTTTTTGGTTGGTCATATAATGAAATCAGATGAATATTGTTGTTTGCCGCCTTGTGCCTTATAGCAACGCCAAAGTCTCTTTTTCCACTCAACTCGTCTGACAAACCGTATTTCAAATTCATAGCTTAAATAACTTTTGAGATATGGCATTCAAAATTTGTTTATACCGGGTCAAAACCGGTCCTGAAACAGTTAAATATTCAACCCAATTTTAAATCTGCTGGGAAGACTTATCCAGAGCCGTCAGAATGTTCTTAAACTTTACGCTAATTTAAAATAAATCCAACAAATTTTAAAGTGGTCCTCGTCATCAAAAAAGGTGGAATTGTAAATTTTCACATCCACAATGCAGTGCTTTAGAAATTCATTTTTCGTCTTGGAAATATTCGTACTTGACTTTGGTTTTGCCACAAAGTTTTCTCCATCACTAGAATCACTGGATTCACTCTGCAGCACGCTGCTCGCTGACTGTCGCTCGCTGCACAGAGCGGGAGTGGAAAAAAGTCAGTGTGGGCGACTCGTGAGCGAGCAATTCCGAACACTGGCTCTAACTACCTTTTCAATATTTCTAGTAATATTTTCAAAATCTTGTACCTATATATTTTCTTTAATTGTGTACCTTTTGTAGCGCCACTCTTAAAGCAGAAAAAGCGCCATCTGCTCAACAATTTCGAAAAATTTACTAGCGCCCTCTATTGGAAATATTTAAAACTACGTATTTGCTGTTTGCTACGCGCCCACAGATGGCGCTTTGGATGCAGTGAGGTTGGCGCTGAAAACGGTACACAATTAGAGAAAAAAGGTACAAAATGTGTATATAATTACAAGAAATATTGAAAAGGGGCGGCAATTTCTGGGGCTGCAAGTTTTTGGGGCGGTAAATAATTACAAAATGTATATTGATTATTCTCTTAAATTAAGACATAGTGGTATTTCTGAAGGTGATTTAGACTCCGCTAATAATTTAGCATGGAGAATGTTGCAAGATTCTGCACTTCAAGATCGAGTAACAAAAAAGTAATATTTATTGAATGCATTTTTGAATGCTTACGAGTCAGTATAAAGGGATTAAAGAGCAGTGATCTACAATGGACAGAGTCAAAAATGCTGCAGTTTTAAGACCTTGTGTTTGACTTAATCAAAGATGTTCGGGATCCATATCTTCCACTATTTCATCCAGCTTCTTCCTATCAAGCCCTTCCAACACATTGATTATGTTATCAAGGGAATATGCTGGAGGGTGCAGATTTGTAGTATGCCTTAAAAATTTCTTATGAAACAAAAGTTGTGTCAACTGAACAATAATTAAAAAAAAATAGATTTTATCACAAAAAATAACCACAAATTTCATATTAAAATCCAAAAATTTCTATCCTATGAGCAAAATCAGAAAGTTGTTTTCAAATATACTTTGAAA
The DNA here is from genome assembly GCA_018904275.1 of Lordiphosa clarofinis. Classification (NCBI taxonomy): domain Eukaryota; kingdom Metazoa; phylum Arthropoda; class Insecta; order Diptera; family Drosophilidae; genus Lordiphosa; species Lordiphosa clarofinis. Next base: position 967,524 of record JAEIGQ010000003.1, read on the forward strand.
TCTATGCAGAATGAGTTATTATTATTATATTAAGTTATTAATAATTCAATTTTAAGACATATTCTCCATAAATATAAGGCAAAATTTAAAAATTTGTTGGCGACAAACATGAGCGCTAGTGAGAAAAGAGCTTTTCAAAATCTCCTTATAAAACATTATAGGTTTGAAACCACCAAAAAGAATTTTCTGTGCCACCTAAGAATTGGAATTGGGTTGGAATTTGGTTGGATGAGGATTCTGTGGCACCCCCGATAGTGTCAATTATAAAAGAAAAAATAACAAACACCAAATAATACTTTCACATTAATTCTTCATAGTTTGCGATCCATCCATTTCGCGATATTTTCCGAATTTTGGGAGTTTACAATACTAAACTGTCATTGAGATCGAAAGGATTAACTTTCACAGTTTGGGTTATGTGTCCAAAAAACATAGTCCAACTCGTCCAATTATATCAGCCTCAAGTAAAAACCTTTGCAGGCAGCCTGCAAAGAAAGTTTTTTTGGTGTAAAAAACTAATTTCGAAACGCATTTGCCATCAAACCATGTTCGACCTTGAAACAATTTTTGTTTCGGTCCATCGAAGTCAATTTTTATTAAAATTTTGGTTAAAAAAAAGGTGTGAGTGTCAATAACACGCATGAGGCTTTGATGTGAAACATGATGCTGTTAAGTCACTGTCAAGCCAGAGTTAAGTCAAAGTTATATTCACTATTTAATCACTGTCTAGTCACAGTTTAATCACTGTCAAGTCACTGTTTACCCACTTTCAAGTCACTGTTTTGTCAATCTCAAATCACAGTCAAGTCACTTTAAGTCACTGTAAAATCACTGTTAAGACACCGTCTATTCACTGTCCAGTCACTGTTAAGTCACTGTAAAGTCCCTTTTTGTCAATCTCAAGTCACTGTTAAGTCACGTCAAGTCACTGTTTAGTCACTTTCAAGTCATTGTTCAATCACTGTTTATTTACCCCCACTTTCCGCCTCCCACTTTCTGCCTCTTTCCACCACTTTCCCTCCTCTTTCCTCCTCTTTCCCCCCTCTTCACTTGTGACGCTCTGCTAAAACAACACAAAATATGGATGACGTCAGCGCAGCGCTGTAGCGTCACGTGACGCTGAAATTAAATTTTACTCCTACTAAAATCCTTCGTACCGAAATTAAAGATGTTACACATCATTCTTCTTATCTTCTTCTTCTTCTTATACATCCCACAATTAAAGTATTTTTTCCAATAAAGAAGAACGAAGAATTTAGGTCTTCGTCATCCCTAATCAAAATCCTGCGTACGTCCCCTTATGTTACAGAGAAGCTTTTGATGGAAAGAATAAGAAAATTGTTCTCGCCCAATATTATCGCAACGTTTCTCGAGCGCACTCTGACATAAGCCTTTGGTTAATCCTTACTTGCAGTGAAGATCCAAGTAAGGCAGATTTGTACAAAAATCGTAAATAAATCGCACATAAATAAATGGTTTTTACGATCATCTTTATTTGTCATTTTTTAATAAATTGCTTCAATAGGCAAATGGTGCCCTATCAAAACGACAAGGGAAGGGATTGAACCGACTGTTTGGGTCATGTTCGTGTTCTTATAGCACAACGGCATAGATTATAAGGTGTTGTCTACGACTTGCGGCGTCAAAGGAGTCCGAAGTCCGACCATTGAAAAGATGTGCAGCTTATCCGTTCGACAAACGGAATCGCCATCGTCCACAATTGAGTGTTGTGCCAAGTTCCTCATCATCAGACCTCTCGTATGAGGAGCTAAGGTTCCTGAAAAAAGGAATTAGCACGTATTCGTTTTCATTCCGTGCCGACAAGATGGACAAAAACTACACGAGGGAAGCTAACTCCCAATTCACATCGCTGCCTTCTTGCCACAATATAATATTATACGAATTAATATACTGAGAACATTCAGTTACAAGATATTACAATTAGCAAATAAAACGCGAAAAGGATCATGATGTGCGAAATTTGTCCTGCACATGCTAAAGCTAAGCCAACAGAAGAAATTATTTTTGAACACTCTCTATAAGGTCTTGATACGTATCATACTGAGGAGAACAAACGCAAGAGCATTATTCAAGGATCGCGCGAGCAAGAGAGGTAAACAGAAGTTTGGTAATGTGGGAATCATCAAATTCCTTTGACCAGCGGTTAATAAAAGACAAAACATACTTAGTTTTATTTACTATTATGCCGAGGTGGTTATTAAAGCAAAGTTTATGGTCGAATAGAACACCTAGGTCAGTCATAGTATGGATGCGTTCAAAATAACTGTGCCCTATAGAGTAGGTAAACAAATGAGGTCTATTGCGTATGTCATACACTCAGAAAAAAACCGACCGGGATAGTTCTAGACCGATCGGTATAGAATTTATGCCGTTTTGTACTTGAAATTTCAAGTATGTTTTGTTCTTGGAAGTACTTAAATTAAGTTTGAAACATACTAGATTAGAAAAACGACTGTTAAAATTATTCAAATGAGAACAAACGTTCTTGAATCAAGTACATTTCGTACTTACAATTAGCCTTAAAATTTAAGAAAATATCGTACTAAGTTCAAGTATAAAATTTCTTGGATTAAGTTCAGAATAGACTTATTATCAAGCTCCAAAAAGTGGGCTTCGAAAACAGCGAATTATTTTTCGTTGAATCTGCCCTTAAAATTCCTTCCTGGTTCTAACACTGTGGTAATAGAGTATGGGTAGATTTCCGACCTACAGTATAAATTAATTTTTGAAGTGTTATTTTGCTTCAAACAAGGTTTGGGGTTGACTTTCGAGTTATTAGACCTCGATGAAGAACCTTTTTGCACTTATTTTGAGAGTAAATCGGGCTGTACTTAGGACCATAACAAATTAATAATAAGACCAACAAGATATAATAATAGTTCAAAATGTACTTAAAAAATGACGAAACAAACAAGTATTTTGTGATTGAAAAAATCATACTTGAAATAAAGATTTTGTACTTGTATCAAGTATTTTCGTACTTACCGTACTATTGACACCGTTCGTACTTGATTCAAGTACAAAGTTCTTGGTTTTTTTTCTAAGTGTATGCTTGCACTTTGAATGATTTAAGTGCAGCAAATTGTTTTGGCACCAAGATTGGAGGCTGACAAGATCATTCTGTAACAGAATATGCGAATCAGTACCATTGAAGGATTAAGAAACTTTTCAGTTTTCTTCTTAAGCTTTAGAGATTAACGATATATAGATATATCGTTGTTTTTTGGACCCGATATATAAAATATCGATATTGAAAATATTGATTTTTGATATTATAGATAATGATATTTTCAGAAAGATCGACAACCCTAGTCGGAATCGGGACGGGACGGGACAGCCGTGGTCGGGGCTATGTTATTTGGCAGCTGTCAAAACAGGAGTCCTTCTAAATGGTAAATGTATGTTTTAACAAAGAAAAAAGATCTAGCCTTGGGATATTCGAGTTTGATGTGCACATTCACGCCGGGGCCGGGCTTACAACAAACATTATACGACTAACAAAGTCTTAAGGAAAATTCAAGGGGAATCTATAAGCAATTGGTGCTAGTTGCGACGGTCATATATATTCAGTAGTCAGTTCTTAATTATATTAAGCCGTTTGATTGATGATTGGTGTGTGCTGGTAAACACGCACAATGTTGTATGGACTTAATTAATATGTATTGATAGTCCCAAAAATATTTCATATTTACGTCCAAGGAAAAAATATTTGTGAATAAAACGTTTTTGTTTTGGAAATGATGGGGAAAACAGTGAAACGATAACCATGGAGTTAGACCATATTCCGATATCCGATGAGTTTGGTCACTGGTAGTTTGGGGGTTCGGGGGTAGTCTACATCTACACTACACCCCATACTTAGTCCAGTTTTTTTGTAGTTTAAATGGTTTTGAATAGTAGTTTGAATGATATATTATTCCGGTGTATATCAACTGCAACAGGTGGAACGAGGACTTTGAACAGCTGTACGACTTCATGATGGAGGTAAACTTCGAAAATTCCATGATTTTAGGAGACTTAAACGCAAGAATTGGAACGGAACAAGGAACTTCGGAACTATCTTTCACAGACAGCAACTTTTTAAACACATCTCGTAATGCACTTGATGTCACTAAAGATAGGAAAGGTATAAAACTTTTAGAGATGATGGAAACACTCAACCACACTGTACTAAATGGTAGAACGCAAGGCGACGCATCAGGAAACTATACTTTTATTAGTGGTCAAGGAAACTCAACAATAGACTATTGCTTAGTTAGTGGTGTCTGGCACATCTATACTACAGATATGTCGGTTCAAGCTCAAATTTTCTCGGACCACTTGCCGCTCTCAATCTCAGCAAATCTCGGCAACATTCAAACCGAAAGAAATATTAATAACGAACTGCTACCAAAACTTCGCTGGATTGAGAGTCTCAAAGATTGCTACATCTCCAGATTGCGAGTGGAGATATGGAACCTAGAAGAAAACATAGCAGAGGAAACAGATGGAATACTACTTCTAACGGAAGCCATAAAAAAATGCTGCGAACTGTATGCAAAAACCACGCACAGTTTCTTTTATACAACCATGGTTCGATGTACAGTGCGAAAAAGCTCGAAAGCAATCTTTTCAAAAACTCCAATTGGCCAGAACCTCAAATTGCGGCATATCGAGAGTGGACTATATAAATTCGAATAAAATCTTTAAGAAATTATGCAACGAAAAAAGAAATAATTACTACTGCAGGTTAGGACAGGAATTGGCCACAATCACTGACAGCAAAAGATTCTGGGCTACAGTGAAAAAAATAAATGGAGCGTCAGCAAAAACTCACATTAATGCCTCTGCAATGGATTTAGCTGCACATTTTGGCTCCCTATTAAACAATCCTAGCGTTGGCAACCCCTTTCCCAATTCTGTGACCATTATTCACAATGAAAAACTGGATGCGCTGATATCCTTAAGCGAAGTTGCACGGGCAATCTCAGGCCTTAAATCAAACAAAGCACCAGGAGAAGATCGAGTGCCTGCCGAATTTCTTAAATGCGCCACGGAGGACTATCTTTACGCTCTCACCACTGAGCTTAATAAAATTTTTGAAACGGCTATTGTACCACAAAGCTTCAGGAAAAATATAATATACCCCATATTTAAAAAAGGAGACTCTACCATAGCTGCAAATTATAGGGGCATTTCATGCCTTAATGTTATGGTCAAGGTGTTCAGCTCTATTCTACTTAATCGTCTCTCATGTTGGGTTTCGGAAAACAGATTATTAAGTGAGTACCAATCGGGATTCAGAGCAGGATATAGTACAGTGGATAGTATATTCATTTTAACGACCATCTGCAAGTCTTATCTGAAGGAAAAAAAGAAGTTGTACCTATGTTTTATCGATTTCAAGGCAGCTTTCGACACTATCAACAGGCACAGCCTAATTTACAAATTAAATGGACTAGGAGTATCGTCAAAAGTCTGCAAAATAATACAAAAGCTGTACTCCGAGAACATGAGTGCAGTCTGGGACGGTAAACTTTTATCAGAATGGTTTGAAAACAATACAGGCGTCAAGCAGGGCTGCTTGCTTAGTCCACTACTGTTCTCTTTGTATATAGACGATATAGTCCCTTTTCTTCCTGGAGGAATCAAATTTGCAGGTCAGACAATTAAGGCCCTTATGTACGCTGACGATATGGTCATTATGTCAGAATCACCCAAAGGCCTTCAAAATATGCTAAACTCGTTGCACAGCTACTGTCAAAAGTGGAGCCTGAGTATCAACGTCTCTAAAACAAAAGTAATGACGATTCGCGATGGCAGAGGGAGAACGGCAGCAACCGAAAACTGGCATCTGAACGGGGGAAGTACTGGAGAAAGTTTCTCACTATAAGTACCTTGGAGTGGTAATTGAGCAGAACATGCAGCTTAAGAGACACATGCGAGATAAGCTGAGCGAATCAGTAAAGGCAATCAACTCCTGCTGGAAGTCACTGCTTGGTAAACAAGAAGTGGCGCATAGTGTTAAGTATAAATACTTCACAGCAACGTCCAAAGCCATTATGTTTTACGCCGCTCAAATATGGGGCTATATTTCTTTTGACGATGTGGAAAAACTACAGCGCTTTTTTCTAAAAAAGGTTTTTAGACTACCTAGAAGTACGCCAAACTATGCACTGCACATCGAAACAGGACTAGGCCCGTTGTATTTGGACACATTGCGACTGCACTTCAACTACTTTCAAAGGGTGATGAGCATGCCAGACAGTCGACTTCCAAAAATTGTAACAAGATATCTCATTGAGAACAGGCTCCAGTTTTTCCAAGAGTGGGAAAGAATAGGCAGTGAGCTAGATGTTTCCATCAACCTCTCAGACAACACCACATGGAAAAACTCGCATGCAGAGATCATCCAAAAAATGTACGACTCAATGAGGACTTCGTATATATCTCTGGCGGTGCAAAGCACTTCCCGAACGAGCTATAGAAAACTAAACTTAAACCTTGGAGATAAAAACTATTTTAGCGATGAAAATACACTGCACCATATCAGCTTAATATGTCGCGCTCGCTCGGAAATGTTACCTCTCAACAATAAGCACCACATGGGAACGTCAAACACGCAGTGCACCTTATGCAACCTGGGAGCTGTCGAAGATGTGCTACACTTCATTGCCATGTGCCCAATCCTCTGCGAAATTAGAAATCTGCACCTCAAGCAACGCTTCCTAAATGTTGAAGAAGCCAACGAATGGTTAAATGGAAAAGACTGGAAGAAACTCGCGAACTTTATTTGCCATGCTCTCAAATATAGAGGCCAAATTTTATCAGAATATTTCTAAACGGAACAAAGGATAAACACATAAAATTCTACGCACTTTTTAATAATAATAATATAAAAATAATATTTCTTAAAAGCAACATTTTGGCTGACGGCTACAGCCATGCCACACTCATATAAATTAACTTCACTATTTATAAAAAAAATTAATTTTGTAAGCTTTATGTTTAATAAAACCTACCTACCTACCTAGTAGTTTGAATGTGGCAAAGATGAGCCACTTGCTGGAATTGTACGATCTGCGAGCAATGGGATCTAACTCCGGTCTGTTCGAATGAGCAAATCAACTCAAGGCGTCAGTATTGGCCGAAAAAAAGTGGCTTGTTTTTTTTTTGTTACAATAAAATCGACATTATTTTGCACTAAACTAAACAAAAATACACTTTAAAAAATAAACAACAAATGCATTGGCTTACGGACTTAAGCTTAATTGTAAAGAGAAATTCTTTGGTTTTTTCGTTTGGAAATTCATTCTTAATTTGATTTACTAGTCGTCTCCTGTGCTTGTGCCTCATTTGTGTGTCTTTTACGTTTCAAATCACGCGCCTCCTCCATGGTGGTGGGCAGAACCTTATCAGCTGTCTCGGGAAAACCCAAGGTGAGGAAACCACTGATCAAGGCAAAGGTGGCAAACAGAATTTGTGGGGCATATATGTAGTATTTGGCCTGGTGTTACGAAAAAAGGATTTAGTATTGTATGAAGTAACTAAATAAGTTTTCTGACTTACCAGAAGAGGAGTTTGTGGAGCCAGCATGGAACCAATGCGTCCCACCATGGAGCAGAACGATAGCAAGCTGTTGCGCACATTTGTGGGGAAAATTTCCGAAGTGAAGAAGTACAGAATTTGGAAACTGCAAGTAATGGCCAGCTTGCCAATGAGGAAGAGAGTCAGGGCACCAGCATAGTTATCTGAAAAGTGACATTAAAGAACAAATCATATTAAGCTTGATGCAGCCACCTTACCTGCATCTATAGCCGCCGAGCCACCCATACAAATGGCACACAACAACATCGAAGCACACAGCGAATACCGACGACCAAAACGATCCATTATAATCAAAGGCAAAAGCAATCCAGGAATTTGTATAAAACCATTCAACATAAAATTCGTATACTTGCTGCCACCCAAATTCACCGAGTTCAAACTCAATCCCAGGGCAATCAGTGTGTGGGTGAACCAGCAGAGACAACAGTTGGCTATGCGCAGAGCAAAGAAGCGCACAGCCTTCATTATCGGGTATCGACTCTCATTCGCTTGTCTCAGTTTCTGACGATTATTGGCCAACAATTCATCCAATTGCTCTTCGGGCAGAGGTTTCTTATTGATCTTTGCCGCTCTCCTCAATACAGCCGCCGCCTTTTGCTCAGACCCCTGACTAAGTAGCCAACGAACACTCTCCGGTAGAATCCATAGGAAAAGAATTTGCAATACAGCCGGAGCATAGAGCACTCGTAGCAACCAACGCCAGTGTTGCACCTGAGAAGCCAGGAATCCCAAAAAGGCCTCGCCGAGAGCATAGAAAATGGTTATAATTGTGGCAGCAGCCACACGACGCTTGGGACCCACCAACTCAATGGCCAGCAGGAAAGCAGTAGGGAAGAGGGTACTACCCACTGCCATGTCGAGAAATTCGAAACATAAAAACATATAATAGTTGGTGGACAGAGATCGAAGGATGCCCATGAGAGCGCTCAGGGCACCAGCAACGGCCAACATGCTGCGACGTCCGTAGCTGAAATTAAATTAAGGAAAGGTTAAGCTAAGGTTTTTTGGTTTCAGCTGATATCAAAACTCACCGATCAGCAAAGAAACCACCCAAAGGTATGCCCACAAATTGTCCCACATTGTTAATGGTTCCCACCATGGAGAGAAGCCATTCATCTTTGCAAAATATGCCAAACTAAAGGAAAGAAAATTATGTTTATTTATATTTACATTTATTACAATGCCCAGCAAAGATCCAGTTTTGTTCGGCATTTTTGTATTATAAAATACCATGTACACACAGAAAACGAAACCAATATCCACTCTAAGATCCATTACTTTAAATATCCATTTCAAATTTTTCAGCTCCTTAAGATGAAGAATAAAGATCAATAAACTATCCTCTAAACATCAGTTAAGCTTCTGTTCTCGAACCTAAATAATCGACGTCAAGCTGGTTGTTCGGTCAAACCCTCATATTTTGCATTTAATCAAATTACCAATTGTCTTTGCTTTTTTAAACCTTTAAATTTAACTGCCTATTGTTACATATTTGATTGTCAACATAATTATCTATTGCAAGCTTTTTGTTAGCGACATTTACATATCCGTATGCTAAGCTCACACACACATATGAATTCTCTCTCTGTTTTCGAACGCTGTTAAATTACACAGGCTCTTGTTAACTCTAAGCTTTCTGAATAAATTAGTTCTATTCACTTATTCATTGAAGCAAGATCGTGTTGCTCTTTGGGAAATTTGTCGGGAGTTGCACTTTTAGCCACGTGTCCTGGTTTTCATACACACCCATCCTAGATTAAATGTTCTCAGGTCAGGATAACGCTCCTGATCCAACACTGGTGTTACGTCTTCTGACTTTTCATGTTTTCTTCCGATCAAGTATTTATGCAGGCGATGTCCAAATTAGTGAGTCTATAAATGTGTGCAATAGCGAGCTTTAATGTAAATACAAATGGGTGAAAGAAAATGGTCTTGGGCTCAACCCTTCGAAATCCAAATGTTTAATAATATACAAGAAGAAATTGAACCCAGAACATTTTTCGATTCTAAAAATTGATGACTGTCCCATGGAGTATGTTGTCCAAGCTGTCAATCTTGGTTTCTTATTTAGCACAACGCTCTCAAAGGGAGATCCGTGCAGTTGAGAAAACCTATGGAACGCTACGACAGCTTAACTTGACAAGGGCGTATCTGCCTCAAAAAATCGGACTCCTAACTGCCAAAGCTTACTTGATCCCCTCGGTATTTTATGGGATAGAAGTCTTTGGAAAATGCGATGCTTTTAGCTTTGTCCTTTTAATAATATTCCTAGTTAAAAAACAAGTGAGAAAGTCGGTCAAGCCCGACTATAACATACTCTGTACCTGGAGTAGGAGCTGAATGCAATGCTGGTGCTGCGCTCATCTCAAAGTCTCTCTCTCTTTTTCTCTCTCTCTCACTCTCTCCCTCGCGCTCTCTCTCTCTCTCTAAGATTGCGATGTACTTTTTTGCTTATAACTTGAGAACCGCTGATCCGATCTTTATCATTTCTTTGGCAAATCGATACATTTTGCTACTAACTATCTTTAGAAGGTACGAAACGTCTATCTTCAAAACTGTAGGAGATATAACAATTTTTCCGAATTGCGGGGGCGGGAGGGGGCGTGGCAAAAAATGAAAATAAACTTGATCTGCCTGCAGCTATAAGAAATATTTGTCCCATACATGTCAAACTCTTACCATATCCGAGATCTGTTTGTTCATACGGACGGACAGACAGACAGACAGACGGACATGGCTATATCGACTCGGCTGTTGATGCTGATCAAGAATATATGGGCTAATCCGAAAATTTTTAAACCAAGGGTTGAAAAATAAAGTTGTCCAAAATCCAAATGTTTGGTAATGGAATAATAGGGTACATATTCAAGCTTCGAAATATGTAAGCAATATTGTTCTACGGTGGTTTGTCTGCTCTTGGAAGAGGCATACCTACACCTTCCTCTTGCTTCTATTAATTCTTGAAAAAAAGGGTTTTTTTATTGGTCACAAAAATGGTAAAAACAGTCGTTATAGTATTTTCCGCTTAGCAAAACATAAAGTTTGTTTCATTTCCTTTAATTTAAGGTACTTATTATATTTGTAGGATATCTAATATATATTAAAAATTTAAACTAAAAATCGGTTTGCTGTGTGTAACGTCCGCAACGGAATATTGGGTTTTTTTAATTTAGCAGAATGAATTTAAATAATTCGGTTATCCAAACTTGCTTTATAAACAGAGTTTTTTATGCCCTTTAAACTGATGAAAAAAAAAATATACCTTTATTACACATATTTTTGAAAAAAGTTAATGCCAAAATGTGTAACGGCAAGAAAATACTAAAAAAATTTTTTTTTAATATGAGGTGGAAATAGGTGTCTATAATGGATTATTGCCTGCTGAGTCGAAATCTGGGCTCTAAATTGCTCTAGGTTGTCGAGAATCCGAAAAACATAACCTCAAAGTAACAAAAAGTGTGTTTAAATAATATTAATATTAATAATTAATAAATATCGATAAAAATCGGAATTTCCAACATCGGAAAATGAAAACCCAAATGATTTCGAGTGTTATCATTAAAAACTGAATTTCAAGCCAATCGGATAAAAAATCATTTTTTTGCAAACAGAATTTTCCGGTCATTTACCTCGTGGGCGGATTTTCCAAAATCGGGAAAACACGTGTCGAATTGTTTCGCGTATTAAGCTTACAAAACAAGTTTCAAGTCAATCGGATGCAAAAAAATTTTTCTTACGCAGTTTGGGTCAATGGAAAAAGTGTAACGTACGCAACGTAACGTCCGCAACAGCACAAAAATTAAGATATTTTAATAACGGGACCACTTATCATTCTTTTGAAAGCTGGGTTGGATTGGTCATATATTCTACTAAATTTTTTGTTATCAGACTTTTTTTTGTTTATTATGCAAAATTCGCTAAAAAATGTGGAAATGCACATAAGCCTCAAAGTCGACTTCCATTTTTTGTAACGTCCGCAACGAAACTTTAAACAAGCATAACTTTTTTTCAAAAACAGATAACCTATTATCTTAAATTAGGTTTGAAAGTACTCCCAAAGAACTGCATTTTGCACCAAAGGTATTTCAAATATACCAAAGTGGACGCCAGCTGTGTCAATTTTAAGAAGCAAATTTACGTACAAATGTAACGTCCGCATCGCAGGATTAGCCCAAATATACTTTATATACTTTTGCACAAACTTATTATACTCTATGAACCTTCGGTACAGAGTATAACAATAGACCGAGGACTCAAATTACTGACTTTGCAAACCAATTATTTAATTTGACCCTAAAATCGTTTATATCCTTAAAGTTCCTAACCATGCACCACAAAATAATTTATACTAAGGAACTGTCCTACCTTTTCTCAATGTTAAGCTTTAGTGCGTCACAAAGGACAATATTGGTAATTGGTACTATGACCAGGCTAAAAAGTTCTGATTCGCAATTCATTATCCATGCCGTTCGACTCTGGAACCAACTTCCTCATATCATTCAAACAATTACTAGCGCATGTAATATGTTTTCATGCATCAGATTTATACATATCTAATAAAAGCAATAACTAGGATTTCAGTTTGTAATCATGATTAATTTTAATGTTTTACGTTTTATTCTACTTATTTAATTGTTTAGTAAACATGTTCTGCATAAATACTAATTTATTTTAATATGTTGTTTGTGCTCTATTACAGACTGGAAAGGACTTTATGGAAATGTTTCCCGAAAAACAACACCTCATGGAATTAAAGTTGTACGAATCCCAGGGAAAGTTTGTCGCCATTTTAACGAAAATACTTTATCCTCTTTATGGAAGTTAAAGACAATGAGGATGACCTTAATCTGTAGTCAATTCTAATATTTATCATTAATAAATTCTACCAAAAAGTGGCTTATAGTTTTAAATGTTACTCTACTTGTTTATTGTATCTATAACATAGTGAAACACTCAAAATAGCCTGGGACTGGGACCAATAAATTGTGAAACTTGAGGCATCAGGTAGCAACACCTCATACCCAGTTTTTCTGGAGCACTTCAAGTTCGCGTTTAATGGGCACTTTTATGCTAGCAACACAACGCTACAACAGTAATTGCTAGTTAAAAAAAGATGAAAGCTAAAATTTTGAAAAATTCACCAAAGATGGAGGGAATCACCGCAATTGTAATACCAAATTCCCGCCTTGAAAGGACAAGCGGTTAGTACCCTGCCCATAAAGGTTTAACTTGTAAAAAGAAATAAATAGAAAAGCACTCGATAGAATTTATTGAGATTTTAAATCAGGGATGCAAACCGGTTCTGAACCGAACCGGTTTTGAACCGAACCGAACCGCTTTTTTCGCTCGTGAACCGAACCGTAAACCGAACCGGTTTGTTTTCAAAAATGCTGAACCGAACCAAAAACCGAAAAATAAAACGGTTCGGTTCGGTTCACTTCAACTAGGTATTGAGATACTGGTGAATAGTAAGCAAAATCAGCATTCAGCCTTAAAATATTGTGAAAATACTTGGAAAAGCAGAGTTGATATAAAAAAGCTAAGAACATCAACCTTTTTACGGATAATTCTTTGAACTCGATAAGTAAAGACGAGTTGGAAATGCTTGCCAAAGAACTCAATAATAGGGATTCAATTCCATGAAAAAGTAAAATATCGATTGTTAGCGTTTACCTAAAGATTATTAAATGTTGAAATATTTATCAGGAAAATGAACTTAAGCACAGCTCGAATAGTTTTAGCAGTTCCACTTACACAAGTGTCAGTAGAATAACCATTTTCCACTTTGGAGTTTGTTTTGTCAGACGCTCTTGAGTCTTTCAATATCGATGAAAATATACTAAGAGAAATATTATTATTAAGTCTTAACTAAAATTCCATCATCTTCTTCTTCTTTATTGGCCCGATGCTTGCATCACAACCGTTTGACGGTCTCGGCCGCTGCAACTAATGTCCGCCAGTCGCTTCTGCTCCGTGCGAGCTGGCACCAGTTTTTCACGCCAAGCTTAGAAATGTCTTTCCGCACCTGGTCGTCCCACCTTAGAGGTGGTCGTCCCACCTTGCCTTGTCCCAGTTCTTTCGCATTCCTCTTGTAGACCATTTTTGCTGGAGCTTGATCATCCATACGGGTAACATGTCCCAGCCAGCGCAGCCGCTGTTGCTTTATGCGCTTGACCAGACTAGTATCCCCATAGAGCTCATACAGTTCGTCATTCCTTCGGATGCGAAAGTCCTCGCCAACTTTCAAAGGTCCATAAATCCTGCGAAGAATCTTTCGCTCGAAAACGCCAATCGCCGCCTCATCCGCTGATGATATTGCCCATGCTTCTGCGCCGTATTGCAGGACTGGGATGATAAGCGACTTATATAGCGCTATTTTTGTTCTTCGCTTGAGGTTTCTGCTCTTGAGCTCCCTACTTAGCCCGTAATAGCATCGGTTTGCGAGCGTGATTCTTCTTCGAATTTCCAGGCTGATGTTGTTGTCGCCGGTTATCATCGTTCCGAGGTAGACAAAGTCCTCTACAACTTTAAAGTTGTACTCTCCCATTGCAACAGATTGCCCAATTTGTGTGTACTTCTGTTTCGAGGACACTAGGTACTTCGTCTTGTCCTCGTTTACCGCTAAACCCATTAGCTCAGACTGCTTCTCAATCTCTGAGAACGCATTGCTTACTGCCTGTTCGGTTTTGCCGATAATGTCAATATCATCGGCATATGCGAGTAGCATTACATCTTTATTAAAGATGGTGCCCGATCTGTTGGCATTTGGGCACTGGCGCAGTATATACTCCATCAGCAGATTAAAGAAGTCACACGATAAGGTGTCACCCTGCCTAAAACCTCTTTTGGTATCAAAAGGCTCGGAGAGGTTCGTTCCTATTTTGACGGAGCTTTGAGTGCTTCTCAACGTCATCATGCAAAGTCGAACGTACTTTGCTGGAATACCTAAAGTAGACAGGGCTTCGAAAAACCTTGACCTTATCGGCGTGTCGAAAGCGGCTTTGTAATCGATAAAAAGATGGTGATTTTCGATGTTTCTCTCATAGGTCTTCTCCAGAATTTGGCGCAATGTGAATATCTGGTCTGTGGTGGACTTACCAGGTCTAAAGCCACACTGATAAGGTCCAATCAGTGTATCAACAAGCGGCTTTAGACGTTCACAAATAATGCGGGACAGAACCTTATATGCGATGGGGAGGAGACTGATCCCGCGGTAGTTGGCGCAAACTGCAGGGTCCCCTTTTTTAAAGATTGGACAGAGAACACTTAGATTCCAATCGTCAGGCATGCTTTCGTCAACCCATATACGGCACAGAAGTTGGTGCATGCACCTTACCAATTCTTCGCCTCCAGCCTTGAACAATTCAGCGGGCAGCTCATCAGCGCCTGGTGATTTGTTGTTCTTTAGCCTTCGTATGGCTAAACAGACTTCCTGTTGGGTCGGGGGGTCTATCTCAATGTTGTCGATTGGTGGTATCGTTACTTCTCTAGAGGCGGCATCATGTTCGTCATCGCCTCCCAGTAGGTTGGAAAAGTAACTTCTCCATTTGTTAAGCGCCACCTGCGGATCTGTGACCAAATTCCCCTGTTCGTCTTTGCATTGTGCGACTCTGGGCTTGAAACCTTCTGTTAATTGCTTAATCGTTTGGTAAAATTTTCGAGTCTCACTCATGCCGAATAACATCTCGACTTCCTCGCGCATTCGCCTTTCCTGCTCCAACTTTTTTCTTCTAAAAAGGCGTTTCTCCTCTTTCTTTTTCTCCAGGTATCGCTCTTTAGCAGCCCGCGTTACTCTCGACTGCAGAGTTCTCCTGTAGGCAGCATTTTTCTCTGCAGTAGCGCGTCGGCGCTCCTCGTCGTACCAAGACCGCTTTCGAGGGGGCTCGGAGTAACCGAGTATCTCCTTGGCAGCCGTACTCATGGAGTGCGATATACGCTGCCACCATTCGCATATATCGGAAGGGAATGGGGAGGTTTCACTGAGCAGTTGGGCGAGTTTAGCTGAGTAGGCTTCAGAGGTCCCTTGTGATTGCAGCTTCTCGACGTTTAGCTTTCGACGTGTGCCAGAGCGTGAGGCATGTTCCACACTGAGCCGCGTGCGTACCTTGGCTGCAACCAGGTAATGATCCGAGTCTATGTTGGCTCCTCGAATCGCACGCACGTCTAGCACACTCGATGAATGCCTTCCGTCGATCACAACGTGATCAATCTGATTTCGTGTTCGTTGACCAGGGGACTTCCAGGTCGCCTTATGGATATCGAGGTGTTCAAATCTGGTACTACTTATGACCATGTTCCGGCCAGCAGCGAAGTCTATTAGCCTCTCTCCGTTACCGGAGGTTGTTTCATGAAGTCTGAATCGTCCGACTGTCGATCCAAAAACTCCTTCTCTCCCGACTTTCGCGTTAAAATCGCCTAGCACGATCTTTATGTCGTGGTCGGGGCAGCGCTCGTATAGTTGTTCCAGGCGCTCATAGAATTCATCTTTTATCGTGCCGTCCTTGTCTTCTGTTGGCGCGTGAGCACAGATAAGGCTAATATTAAAATATTTTGCCTTAAGTCTGAGCGCGGCTAGCCGTTCATCAACTGGTGTGAAGCTGATGACAGAGCGACGCAGTCTATCACTCACTGCAAAGCCGCACCCAAACTCGTGCTTGGAGACATGCCCGCTGTAGTGTATCTCCGCTCACGTTAGTCAGCAGCGAATGCGGGTGCATTGCCACTGCTTCCGGTGGTCACCACGAGGAGGTGTGAGTTGACTTGAGACGTAGTAAGCCAGGATCACTCTGGGTTCGCCAGGTTGAACCGATCAGAAGCTTTCCCTGACCACATACGCCCCAAATTCCATCATATTGAACTTAATTTAAGTTTTTTAAAATCAATATTATTCCCTGTTGTTTTGAAAATCTCATATAGTATAATAAAACTATTCAAATGGAAATGTCTTCATGAAGTGAACCAGTCTTAAAGATCTATCAAAGCAAATTCAGAATTTAATATGTGAAGTTCCAAATATGTCAGAGATTACTTGATCAGGTCAAAAGAAAATTGTAAATATGACGATTTTGATCCGATTGGCTTTCAGTAGTCGATTTCAAACCGTGAAAGTTTCTAAACAATATCAAACGACAAAAGATGTTTTCGTCCCTTGATATGTAAAGTTGTAGGATTTCAAAACTAAATAAGAACGTTCATACGGAACTTGCCGACGAAATTTTGATCATGCCCGATTAACTGAAAACCCAAGTCTTTTCTAATGAATAATCCGAATACTTGTATCAAAAATATGTTTCTTTAGTTAATTCAATGAATAAAGAGCGAACCGAACCGAACCGTAAGCGCGGTTCTGTAAGCCCCAAAAACCATGCAATGAACCGAACCGGCGGTTCAAAAACTGTGTGAACCACTGAACCGAACCAGTCCTTATTTCCAAGTGGTTTGCATCCCTGTTTTAAATATATTAATACACTGACCAATTCAATGTGTCTTTAAGAGATGGTAAAATGCATCGAAAATCCGCGATAGTGGATACCACATTTAACAGCACCCATTATCGAGTCTATAGATCAAAATAGACCGAAGTGCGGTTTTCGATTCACCATCGAAGCCTTGTTTCTTTATACAAGCAATTGCCCCAGAGCAACGTTGACTACTTGGGTATCAAAAGCGTCTCCAAAATTATACAATAAATCCAATAAATAAAATTCGTAATTTCCTCTAAGAAAAAGTTAAATTTACTTTAAAAATGTCTTTGGTGGACAAACCGCGATGCGCAAAGATGCCTTGAACTGAAGTATTTAAATGATTTGATCTGTTATTCTGATGGTAATGAAGCACTTTACTCATAAGATTGATTTCTTAATTTTGGTGAAGCTGGTTTCACCTAAATGGTCCATGTTGTTCCAAGGCAATTGCTAGTATATAAATGTCTATAAATCCCGAACTAAGGCATCATTGGAAAAATTGAAAACGCAGTTCGGTCTATTTTGATCTCTTGTTTGTGGCCTATATAGCCTCGATAATGGGAGCTGTCATGGATTTTCGATGCACTTTACCATCTCTTAAAGACACATTCAATTGGTCAGTGTCTTAATATATTTAAAATCTCAATAAAGTCTATCGAGTGGTTTTCCATTTATTTCATTTTCCAAGTAAGACCTCTATGGGCAGGGTACTAACCGCTTGTCCTTTAAAGGCGGGAGTTTCGGTATTACAATTGTGGTGATTCCCATCATCTTTGGTGAATTCTTCAAAATTTTAGCTTTTATCTTCTTTTAACCAGCAGTATATGTTGTAGCTTTGTGTTGCTAGCATAAAAGTGCCCATTAAAAGCGAACTTGAAGTGCTCCAGAAAAACTGGATATGAGGTGTTGCTACCTGATGCCTCTAGTTTCACAATTTATTGGTCCCAATCCCAGGCTATAAAAAAAGTAGAATTTTGTGTTATAATATTAAGTTTTTATTAAGCTTAATATTGATGGTTTGTTTATTTATATTGCTTCAATCAATTGTGAAGACTAACGTCCTCAAGGTGTGGATCGGCCATATGTTGGGAACAAACACGCAGGATTCAGTAAACAGCTGCATTTATATGTTTCACACAATTAACGACTTGGACTAACGACTTTCTTTTATTAAAACTCAATGAACTAATTCAAATTATTGTGCTGTCTTTTATTTGGAAATTATCTTTACAATAGATCCATGGGACATGTCATTAAGATCCAATGGATGTTAGGAATTGAATACTTTTTCAAGATCCAAGGAATATTGAAAAATTTATATTTTTGAACAGTTCAGGTCAATGGTTTTTGACCACACTTTACATGAAGTTAAGAAAAATCCCAAACATAAAGGACTGTGGATTAGGGTTGTCGATATTTCTCAAAATATCAATATCGATAATATCAAAAATCCAAATTTTCAATATCGGTATTTGATATATCGCCTATAAAAAACATCGATATGTCGATAATATCGTTATTTTCTAAAGCTTAAAAAAACTGAACGTCTTCACTATTAAACTGCTAGTGAAGATTTTTAGAGACCGTTATATCTGATATTTTCAACAGTTTCCAATAGTTTTCTGAAACTACACTGTAAATTTTTTTAAAGTACATTAATAGTGAGAGTTTCTTTTTCTTTAAAAATTAAAAGCGTGTACTCAAAAGAGATACAAATTTATTTAGGCACATTACTTCGTATAAGTAAGACTTCTGTTCAAAATTTTTCTGATATTAAAGCGATTTAAATGTTTTTTTTCATTTGAAGTATTGTAACGGACTAAATTTGTGTCTTATCTGAGTGTAGGCCTTAAAAACAAAGATTATGCTTAGAAAAAAATATCAAATGAAGAATTTAAGAGAACCCGCAGACAGTATGAACAATTCATCCGCACCAGCTTTCCAATATGCAATTTGATTCATGACGACATCTTCAATATATTCTAACACTGACACCTAATATTGCAGCGCATTGCTGCATCCACACGTGTATGACTAGTTCTTAAATGCGACTTAAAGATGTAAGTATGATCAGATGTTTTATCAGGATATCCAAATAATTTGCACCTATGTATTTCCAAAGTAAGTTTTCCGATATATCGTTTATAAAAATATCGATAATCGTCAATATCGGCATACAAAATATCATATCGGAATAACCCTTATCGTCCAACAAAATCATCGATATATCGATCAAATATTGACAACCCTACTGTGGATGTAAAATTAATAAATTTTGATTGAACTCAGAAAATATTTAAATAAATAAGAATGATTATAATTTTCATTAATTAATTGCTGACCCAATTCCACTGAAATACGTAATAGCCAAACGAAGTAAGAGCGAAACAACGTGTCAGAGAGTCGAAAAGAGAACGCGCCTTAAACGAGGGCAACGTATTATTAAGAAAGACGTGTTCCGTACTGTTGTGAGTGAATTCGGGCACCAAGAAGGTGTGAAAGTCAAGCGAAGCTCAAGTCGGGTACAATTTGTGTAAAAATGTTTTCAAGTTGTTAATAAACCGATGTAATAAACCTTTATAAGCCTTTTCATTAAAAGGGCAGCTGAAGGCCATCGAATGCTGCAAGAAGCTTACGGAGAACACGCTTTATAAAAAATCATTCGGGCAGCCCGATCATACGAAAATGGACGGCAAATTTGAATATTCACGGTGGCAAGCTTATGCTCTGTATTTGGTGGGACCAATTGGACGGGTGAAACCATCGAAGGGCAACTCTAACGATCTTAAGTAAGAGTAAGAGTAGTGGGTTCCCTCTAGTGCTCTGAGACGATGATGAGCTCAGGTAGATACGAGAACATCTTTTAATTTTTATACTTCTGTGCACTTTAAGGCCGTACGAGCTTTTCGTGAAATGTTAAAAAAAAAAAAAAATTATCGACTTACCCCTAGAAATCAAGACATTAAACTCAAAACATTATAAACAAACATTTTTTAAATGCGCCGGGAATTGTAATTATTATGCTAAAAAGTTGCGGGCAGGGGCAGACTGAGTGGTAGTAAAAAAGATTGACTTATCAAAAATAATTAATTATAACAATCTATTGTAGGCAAATTGTTCACACTTTTAATAAATATTGCAATCAGCATTACTAAGTACATTCAGATTGGTCCAACTTTAAGTTCGTGCCTTTGTAGTTAAATGCAATATGTGCTCTCATTCTAGATTTAGTTTTTGCAAATTGGTGATGTAAACCAGAGTTCCCCAGCCATATCCTCTGGGGGATGAACATACTCGCCAATTCACACCGAATGCTTGCCGAAGCATCACTGTGAGACATCACTGACTAGTTCTACTTAGAAAATGAAAGCGGCCCTAAATTTTTGTTTAAACAACTTAATGTTCTTGATAAGGTTTGAAATGTTTTGAAAATGAAATCAGAAAGATCAACGATCCAGCCTGTTCTTACACTGAGAAAAAAATCAATCTAAAATTAAGATTATAATCTTGAATCAAAGAGAAACGGTGTCAAAATTCGACTAAGACCAGATAATCTTAACTCAGTATTATATGCTCAATTTTCTCAATTTTAATCTTAATCCATCAATCTTGGATAAAGATTGTTTATACTCGACTTTAAGATGAAACAATCTCATTTTTAAATATGAAAAGAAAAAACAAAAAAAATTATATTAAGCTGTTATTATTTTTATGTTTTTTTTTTTTTTTTGTTGTGTTTGATTTAGTTATTAACAATTTGTTGTTTCTGAAAAACTTATATAAATGTTAATTAATAATTCGCTGGTACTGGGACTTGAACTGAGTACCTCGGGGTGATTGACCACACTGCATCGGCACTCAGCCATCTCGGCTGTTCAGCCTCATTGTTGGATCGTCACTAATCGTTGTTTAAGAACTCAGCAAGACAATACCAGCTGAGTTCTTACACTGCAACTGGTCGCGCGAAAAAAATTCCTTCAATAGCAGAGACGGTAAAGAGGAAGTCAAAAGCTTTATTGGAACGAGTAGGTTGTGGTTCGAGTCCCAGTAGAGCCGAGTTGTTTTTTTTTTCATTTTTTTTTAAAATTTTTTTTTTAACAAAATAAATTTATTTATATATATCATAAAGGTTTTTAACTAAAGCTTTACTTAAAACTGTAGGACGGTTGATACATTTCGAGATGATAAATCTTGTTTTTAAGATTTTGAATCTCATTTCAAGGTTTTTTTATCTTGCTATTACAAAATTAAAAGATTCTCAAAAAAAAATTTTCAATCTAGATTTTAGATTGCATTTTTTTTCTCAGTGTACAATTTAAAGCCCTCTTCAATGCGGATCACATTTTAAACAAATAATATCAGACTTACCTCAGTGGAAATGGTTTTCTCCTCATCTCGAAACTTAAAATCGTGGCCACAGGTTTCAGTTTGCCTATCAAAATACTCGGCGGCACAGAAATCCCTTGATTGTGTCTCAATTTCCGTTAGATTGGGGGTTTGATAACGATTACATGAATCCCAGGCAGCATTTTTATAGGGTACAGTGAAATTGAGCCAAGGTTCTTCATACAGACTGCTCGGACTATCGCACTGAGTTATGTTGCACCTGTTAAAGCGAGCAGATACAAACTGGCCCCTTTCACGTTTCGGTTTATTGCTCACCTGTGCACCACTGTGCTGGCCGTAAAAACATAGGAGATCGAGAAGAAAGCATTGAAAACCATGGGAATACACAACAACACATAGTTGATGATCTGATAGCGTCCAAATTGGCCAATACGCACGAGAATGGCATCCAGCGAATTGTCATCATCCGGCGGAGAGTCGTCTGGCTCCACATGGTCCACCACATGACCGTTGGAATTGGTGGGGGGCGAGTTTCCATTGCGTGGTTTGTTAGACATTTTTTAAAATTAATTGCTGCGAGCACGTGTTAAAATGCACTTCAGCTTTGGCCACTTTTTCGAGCACGATATTTATTTATAATTTTCTAATTTTTTTTTTTTAGTTCTTATGCCCGCTGTGGAGCGTCTCGCTGTGGGGAAGTCCGCTCATTGACTGACTTGCCACCAAATCAACCGGTTGATGTTGGCTCCGCATATATGTACGTATGTACATTGTACATATATTTATGTATGCTCTGTTTCGATTCGCCTTTCTCTCTCTCTCTCCCACACCCACTATGTGTCTCTCAGTTTATTTTCAAGTTTACTATTTTTAATCTATCTGTTCTACGTTCTGCACTTATCTCTTTTAGCCTTATCACTAGACAAAAAGGCAGTTTATTTGCCGTTCACATTAGTAGTTAATCTTTTTGTATTTCGATTTAGTTTTCTTTTTTTGAATGGGTTGTTTAATATCTCAGAGCGATACTGGAATCCAAAGTGCTTAGCTTTTTGCTATGAATTTTATCGGGACATAAACGAGACTGTTGGTCTGGAGTGGGAAGTAAGTGGGTAGCTCAACAGCTGACTGACTGTTGACTGATTGCCTGGGTCAGTGTGTGTGTGTAAACACTCTGATGTGTTCATGTCAAGGCACTTGAGTTTCTTATCTTACACTATTTGCACTGTGTCATTGACTTTCACACATGAATTCGCAGCTCAACTTGTCATTAACATGATTAAATTGTGTTTGATTTTTGAAAAGAATCACGAAGATTTTAAACATTTAATTAGCTCTTCAGATTTAGGTATTGAATAATTTGGCGGATTTTCTTGACAGGGTATAGTTTATATGTGTAGTAAATAAAGATAGATAAGTTAATGATAAGTTGTGATATTAAAATAAATGGTAGCTCAATGAGTTATTGATAGTCAATAGAAATGTATGTTGTTTCAATAGTCAAACGCCCTTTTCGATTGAATATTTATTGAATTCTTATCAGCTTGTATAGGTTGAATCCTTGCTTATTCTGGGTATTACCTGGGTATTATCACATCAACCTCTATTTGAATTAAGGAAATAATAATACCTGTTAACGATGGACTAAAGATTTTTTATACCCTTGGAGAGGGTATATTAAAATTGTCCGGATGTTTGTACGCATAGAAGGTAGCGTGGTCAATATTTTATCGATATATCGATATTTCGATATTTTTGTTGTACGATAAGGGTTATTTCGATATGATATTTTGTATGCCGATATTGGCGATTATCGATATTTTTATAAACGATATATCAAAAAAGTTACTATGGTAATAGGTTCAAATTGTATGGCTAGCCTGATAATACATGGATGCTGCAATACGCTCCGATACTAGGTGTCAGTGTTATATATATATATATATTATATTATATATATCGTCATGAACCCAATAGCTTATTGGAGAGCTGCGGATGAATTGTTCATGCTGTCTGAAAGTGCATTTCCATCCTTTACTTTCTTGGGCTCCGCTTCGGCAAGCGTTTAACTTGATAATGTGTTAATAGCGAAATGTCTTCGGCCCCAGGAGGCATCGGATAAAAATTGCTGATTAACAGAAACCCGCAGCAGAGTGATTGGAAAATGCACTAGGCAGCGGGTTCTCTTAATTTCTTCGCTTGAAATTCTGTTTCTAAGTATAATCTGTAAGTCTGTAGAGCCTCCACTCAGATTAGAAACAAATTTAACTCGTCAGAATACTTCACATTAAAAAAATCTGTTGAACTGCTTTGAAATCAGAACAATTTTGAACAGAAGCCTTATTTATACGAAGTAATGTGCCTAACTAAAGTATCTTTTCTGACTACACGCTTTTAAGGTTTAAAGAAATGGAAACTCTCACTTTGTAAAAATTTACAGTGTAGTTTCAGAAAAATATTGGAAACTGTGGAAAACATTAGATATAGCGGTTTTTAGAAATCTTTACTAGCAGTTTTATGGTGAAGACGTTCCTTAAAAGCTTTTCAGTTTTCTTAAGCCTTAGGAAATAACGATAATATCGATGTTTTTTGGAGGCGATATATTAAATATCGATATTGAAAATTTTGATTTTTGATATTATCGATATTGATGTTTTAAGAAATATCGACAACCCTAATAGAGGGAAGCATCTCCGACCACATAAAGTATATATATTCTTGATCAGCATGACGAGCTGAGTTGATATAGCCATGTCCGTCTGTCCGTCCGTCCGTCTGTTTCTATGCTATCTCCTCCGTCAGTTTTAAAGCTATCTTAACCAAACTTTGCACAAAGTCTTTTGGTTTAAATACGCTGCACATTTGTCGGAACCAGCCGGATCGGATGACTATAGCATATAGCTGTCATAGGAACGATCGGTCGAAAAACTAGTTTTAGTGAGAAAAACTTTTTTGTTTTGATTTTAATGATTTCACATAATTTCACCAAGGCTTGTCGAAATCGGACCACTGTATAGTATAGCTGCCATACAAACTGCCAGGCATATATCAAGCTCTAAGGGTAAATAAACTTCGGTCGAGCCGAAGTTAGCTGGCCTCTATTTTTTATACTCTGTACCGAAGGTACATAGAGTATAATAAGTTTGTGCAAAAGTATGTAACAGGGAGAAGGAATCATTTCCGACCCTACAAAGTATATATATTCTTGATCAGCATCAACAGCCGAGTCGATATAGCCATGTCCGTCTGTCCGTCTGTCTGTCCGTCCGTCCGTCCGTATGAACAAACAGATCTCAGAGATGGTAAGAGATAGAGCTTTGACATGTATGGGACAAATGTTTCTTATAGCTGCAGGCAGATCAAGTTTATTTTCGATTTTTGCCACGCCCCCTCCCGCCCCCACAATTTGGAAAAAACGTTATATCTCCTACAGTTTTGAAGATAGACGATTCGTACCTTTAAGAAATAGTTAGTAATTATGAAAATGTATCGATTTGCTGAAGAAATGATAAAGATCGGATGAGCGGTTCTTAAGTTATGAGCAAAAATGTTAGTCACCCTCCCCCACCCCCTCCCACCCTTTTACAACTAACACCGCACAATTTTAGAGAGAGACAGAGAGAAAGAGAGAGTGAGCGAGAGAAAGAGAGAGAGACTAAGAGATGAGCGCAGCGCCAGCATTGCATTTAGCTTCTACTCCAGGTACAGAGTATGTTATAGTCGGGCTTGACCGACTTTCTCACTTGTTTAGATTTGGATTTATTATTTCCCAATACAATAAGACAGAATCTTATAAACTAGCATTGGTCACACAGTATAAAGTTTTTATGTATATAAGACAAATATTCCCTAACTTACTGGCTACGTATACGTAGTGTTTACTGACTTATCTGGTAGGCCTCACGCTCACATGCGGCTGCAATTTAACAGTTCATCTCTCAGCCGCATGTGTGCACGCGTCCTTAGCATGACCTATTTTTATACCCGTTACTCGTAGAGTAAAAAGGGTATACTAAAGTCGTGCAAATTTATGTAACAGGCAGAAGGAATCATCTCCGACCATATAAAGTATATATATTCT
Source organism: Lordiphosa clarofinis (assembly GCA_018904275.1). NCBI lineage: Eukaryota > Metazoa > Arthropoda > Insecta > Diptera > Drosophilidae > Lordiphosa > Lordiphosa clarofinis. The sequence goes on from JAEIGQ010000003.1 coordinate 993,021, forward strand.
TGATCAGCATCAACAGCCGAGTCGATATAGCCATCTCCGTCTGTCCGTCTGTCCGTCCGTCCGTCCGTCTGTATGAACACCTAGATCTCAGAGATGGTAAGAGATAGAGGTTTGACATGTATGGGACAAATGCTTCTTTTATCTGCACGCAGATCAAGTTTATTTCAAATTTTGGCCACGCCCCCTCCCGCCACCGCAATTAAAAAAAAAACGTTATATATCCTACAGTTTTGAAGATTCGTACCTTCTAAAGAAAGTTAGTAATTAGCAAAATGAATCGATTTGCCGAAGAAACGATCAAGATCGGATGAACGGTTCTCAAGTTATGAGCAAAAAAGTGATACAAGCCCCCCCCGCTTCCCCCCCTCCCACCATAAAAAAAAAATGTTGCATACTTTTCGGATGGTCACCTTAAGGAACGCAGGAACACTGTTGAACATGTTTTTTCATGAGTAACGGGTATATCGAAGTCGGTTAGAGCCGACTTTAACTTACGCTCTCGTTACTCTACGAGTAAAGGGTATAAAAAACGAGAAGGCCAAGCTAACTTCGTCTTTGCCGAAGTTTTTATACCCTTGCAAATGTTTTAATACATCAGAGTTTACGAACGTCAGCATTAAAACAAACAATTTTTATACCCTTGCAAAGGGTATTATAATTTTGCCCAGAAGTTTGCAACGCATAGAAATATTCATTTCCGACCCTATAAACTATATATATTCTTGATCAGGGCGACGAGCTGAGTCGATTGAGCTTTGTCCGTCCGTCTGTCTGTCCGTCTGTCTGTCTGTCCGTCTGTCCGTCTGTCTGTCCGTCTGTCCGTCTGTCTGTTTCTACGCAAACTAGTCTCTCAGTTTTAAAGCTATCGAGCTGAAACTTTGCACAGAGTCTTCTTTTTACTGCACACTGCTAATATGTCGGAACCGACCGGATCGGTTGACTATATCTTATAGCTGCCATAGGAACTATCGGTCGAAAAGTGGGTTTTTGTGAGAAAACTTTTTTGTTTTTAATGTAAACGCCTTCCGCTTCGACAATTATTAGTTTTATACGCTTTTACACAGATTTGGAAGTTTTTGTCAAAATCGGATGACTATATCTTATAGCTGCCATAGGAACTATCGGTCGAAAAGTGGGTTTTTGTGAGAAAACTTTTTTGTTTTTAATGTAAACGCCTTCCGCTTCGACAATTATTAGTTTTATACGCTTTTACACAGATTTGAAAGTTTTTGTCAAAATCGGATGACTATATCTTATAGCTGCCATAGGAACTATCGGTCGAAAAGTGGGTTTTTGTGAGAAAACTTTTTTGTTTTTTAATGTAAACGCCTTCCGCTTCGACAATTATTAGTTTTATACGCTTTTACACAGATTTGGAAGTTTTGGTCAAGATCGGATGACTATATCTTATAGCTGCCATAGGAACTATCGGTCGAAAAGTGGGTTTTTGTGAGAAAACTTTTTTGTTTTTAATGTAAACGCCTTCCGCTTCGACAATTATTAGTTTTATACGCTTTTACACAGATTTACACAGATTTGTGTCGTCACTGGCATCCGAAAATAAATGAAGCTCGACCTCTTCTTTGCAAAAATTGGAGCCATAACATCTAGGGACTCGAATGTGTTCCACACCTTTCAACTGTCGAAGCCAATTTTTCCATTTGACAGCATCCCCTTCATGTACCCGCTGATCCCAATCCGTTTTCTATCTCCAAATGGACTGCAACAACAATTTGGCCATCAGTGAGTACTCGGCTGCCAGACCAAACGGATCAAAGATAGACATCGCGATACGAAGAACCTCTCGTTTTGTGGGAACTCTATTTTCGTCAAGTACTGCTTTGTCAATTTTGCCAAATGTTAACATAAACCCAAATTCGTCGCTTTGTGTATACGAGTGCATACCAAGAACCTTTTGGCACAACGAGGCATCGTTTCTATCCAAATTCACGATACCGTTCGTCAAATCGTCAGCGAACATATCGCTGCAAGTTTTTGAATTAGAAACCAATCTCTTTAGTTCAAAGCCGTCCTGCTTATGAATCGATATGACCTGCATTGTAATTCTCATGGCTTTATCCTCATCCGAGTAACAATGAACGAAGTCATCAACATAGTGGTTTCTAACGATGGGCTCTGCTGCTTCAGGATGCAGTTCCTTATGTTCCATCGAATTTCTATTCTTGACATACTGTGCCGACGCTGGCGAGCATTTTGCCCCAAATGTCATCACCATCATTTCGTGAATTTTCATTTCATCATTCAAATTGAACAAGAAATCGCTGTGCACACCTGTCTTCCTTCCGAATGCAGACCTGATGAAACATCTCGACAATGTCGGCACACTCTCCAATGGGTTTTTGCCGAAATCTCATCAAGATAGTGCATAATGGCTGACAATCATCTGGCCCTGTCATGAGTTTTGAGTTTAGCGATACTCCATTCACCTCAGCTGCGGCATCACACACTATTCGCAGCTTACCAGGCTTATTTGGGTTTGTTACCCCGAAATGCGGTAAATACCATTCCTTTTTCTTGATATGCCCTCATAAGACCAATGTACTGTTTTTGGTATTCCGGATCTTGTTTAAACTTTCGCTCCAAAGACAGTTGTCTTTTCTGTGCCATTGTTTTACTCTCTGGCATTGCAATGTCATCTTCTGCCCAAAGCATGCCCGTCTCATAACGATTTCCGATACGTTTTGTTGTGGCCTGCTGTATCTCCTTGGACCTCTCTGATTCTCGGCCCTCAACGTGTTTCTGAACAATGCGGACTCCCATCTCCGCGTCCGTGATAAAGTCTCGTATCAAATGATCCATCTCGTCATCATGACTCTCGGTCACCAGATACGTCCCATTAACTTCATCTTCGCGTCTGTCTTGGCACTTTCCATATATCACCCAACCAAGCTTGGTTTTGATAACTGCAGGTCCACTCAAGCCAGGTGAACGTACCTTGTTTGGCATACCCAGATGCACGTTGTCAAGACCTATCAATAATTCGGGCACCGCATCACTGTAATCTTCAAAGGATATATCTTTAACATGTCGATATTTAAAGTGCAAGTCAGCCATTTTTATTGTCTGCTTCGGCAAACGCAAATTCTTTATGGTCCTAACCCCTTTCAAATCATAAATCGGATGTCCTTTCATTCCCGAAATTCCAAGATCGAAACGGCTTGTCAATTCAGTTGTTCTTTTGTTGCCAAACCATTGCAACGTAAGATTCTCTTTTGGTCCCTTTAAACCCAATTCGTTTGCCAGACTCTCATTCATTAATGACACAGCAGACCCCTCATCAAAAAATGCATAGCATCAGTAGCGGATCCAGGGGGGGCTATAGGGGCTGAAGCCCCCCCCTTAGAGCCCAAATATCTTAATTCACCCAATATTTGCAAAGAGCAAAATAAGTAATTAAGAATTTTAGAAAAAGATGCAAATACTAAGATTGTTTTCAAAAGGCGTAAGCAGTAGAGATTTCGAAATATCGATATCTAATACTTGTAGAATATATTTTTGGTGTGTATTTTTGTTAGTTTCGGCCACAAAAGGGAGGTTTTCTGAAGGCATTCTCTTGGATAGTTAAGTGGCGGTGTGTCGCCCAGCGGTTAGCGTGCTGGACTGCTGGGTGGGAGGTCGTGTGCTCGATGCCGCCGGAAGATCCAATAATAAAAGTTTTTTACTTTCTTTAGAAAAAAGCTTTTACACATCCGGTCACCTTCACCACCTATTGGCGCCAGCCAAACTAGCCATGAAAAAGCAAATTCTCAAACTTTGCCGTTCGGATTCGGCGTTAAACTGTGCATGTATTCCTTTCTCTTGTGCGAACAATTTAAAAGCACATACACCAAAAAATTGAGAGACGCTTGGGTTGGCCCCTTTGTAGCTGTATCCCTAATTTTACATTCTCTTGGAATATGGGTTGAAATATTCATATTAAAATCCAAAAATTTCTATCATATGAGCGAAATCAGAAAGTTGTTTTCAAATATACTTTGAAATCAATACAGAATGAGTTATTTAATAGTTTGTTTAATGGGCAAAAAAAAAATCAATTAATACGGGAGTGCCACAGAAATCTCAAGAGATATTGCCGACAGTTGGTTTATAAATCTCTCGAAAAATTCGTTAGTGCCACAGAACTTCTAGAGATTTCATTTTCTAATTAGAAAATCTAGATAGAAGACCAGATGTTCCATCTCTAAAAACAGTTCCATCTCTCGCCAAAAAATGTCCCTTATTTTAGTTGTGGTTTTATTGATGATTAACTGAAATTTTTTTATTGTGCTATATGTTTTATGATGCACTTCTAAATAATAATTCAATTTTAAGTCATATTCTCCATAAATATAATGCAAAATTCAAAAATTTGTTGGCGCCAAACATGAGGTATATGTTTCCATTCCTCAATCCGCCAGCTGTCATGTAGAGGGCGCCACATCGACAAGGGGCGCTAGTGAGAAAAGAGCTTTTCAAAATCTTACAAAATATTAGAGGTTTAAAACCAACCAAAAGAAATTTCTGCGGCACCTAAGAATTGGAATTCGGTTGGAATTTGGTTGGAATAGGTTTCTGTGGCACCCCCGATTGCGTCAGTTATAACAGAAAAACGAGAGCGTAAGTTAAAGTCGGCTCAAACCGACTTCGATATACCCGTTACTCATGAAAAAACATGTTTAACAGTGTTCCTGCGTTCCTTAAGGTGAACATCTTCTGCCTGTTACATACATTTGCACGACTTTAGTATACCCTTTTTACTCTACGAGGAACGGGTATAATTAACAAATACCAAATAATATTTTCGCATTAATTCTTCATAGATCCATCTATTTCGGGATTTTTTCCGAGTTTTGTGAGTTTACAATACTATCCTGACATTGAGATCGAACGGATTAACTTTCACAGTTTGAGGTCCAAAAAACGTAGTCCAACTCGTCCAATTATATCAGCCTCAAGTAAAAACCTCTGCAGGCAGCCTGCAAAGAAAGGTTTTTTCGAGTAAAAAACTAATTTCGAAACGCATTTGCCATCAAACTAGAAAACCATGTTCGACCTCGAAACAATTTTTACTTCGGTCCATCGAAGTCAATTTTTATTCAAATTTTGTTTAATGAGTTATGTTAAAAACGATTCCGCGGCTCTTGTGAAAAATTTTTAGCCTGCGGCGCATTCTTCTTATACATCCCACAATTAGAGAATTTTCTTCCAATAAAGAAGACCGAAAAATTTAAGTCTCCATCATCCCTAATCAAAATTCTGCGTACGTCCCTTTATGTTACCAAAAGGCTTTTGATGGAAAGAATAAGAAAAACTTAATTGTAATTATAGAAAAAAAAATTAAAATTTAGAACGATTTAAGGGGGAGGGGGGCGGCAAAGTCGACTTCCGCCCCGGGCGGCATTACCACACGGTACGCCACTGTTGCCACCGCAGTTGTAGCATGTGACTTCATCCTTTTGCTTGGTCTCATCTGCGTGGAAAAACCTAGTTTTTTCTCGATTGGGGCCCGCCACCGTTTGAGAATAAATCAAACACGATTGTTGGATGATTTTGGCACGCTTCTTCAGCATATTTGGCTTTTTACAAGTGCCTCCGGTCTTCCAAATCTCATTTTAAGCGTTTCCATGGCATCAGCCACACTTCGGCTATGGATAAGCAGACACTCTACAGTTTTCCTAGCTTTTCCTGTAAGTGCTTTCTGTAAACGTAACAGATTCTGTAGGTCAGTGTACCCATACTCTTTGGTTGTCATATAAAACGCTTCCTTGAACTTAGGCCATGCCTCGGGAGTTCCGTCAAAGGGTGGTAAATCATATAGCTTCCTTGTTGGTTCCATTCGAGGCCTTTCCTCATCGCGCACATGGTCCTCTAAATCAGTCGAGTTATGCCCACGGCGACTGTCTGGTTCACTCTTGGCGTCATTTTTCTTTTCCGCAGCAGAATCAGAACGATTGTTGTCGTTAGGGTCAGTTTTAATTTTGGACTCTACTACTGCATCTACTAACATCGAAAGTTTCTCCTCAAATCTATTCATTTGATCCGCGTGATTTTTAGCCGCTTCCAACTGAAGTTTCTGCATTTGTTGTAGAAAACCCGCCATTTCTTGTTTCATTGAATTTTCTTCAACTCGTGCCCTACGCTTTATTATTTTTAGTGTACTATTTGGAGTTTCATCATCGCTGCTTTCTGTTGCAGCATCAGATGCTTTTGGTGACGTCATTTTTAATTCCTCAATCAGTTTGGTCGTAGCTCTTGTATGTACCATCAGACAGAAACCCACACCCAAACCACTAACTAAAGACACTCACCCTCAACCAATCTCCGTTTCCTTGAATCGTGCTCGCTTCTGAGAATTTCTCTTCTTCTTGCCCCGCAGCCGATCGCTTGCCAGAAGCCCAAAGCAGCACGTATTTCACAATTTCCCTCAGCCAAACGCTGATCCAGTTCCCTCATCCAGTGTCCTCAGCCAAATGCTGATCCAGTGTCGCACAACTTTATTGCTCCCCACAGCCGGCCGCTGTGCCAGAGTAACCTTGTTGCTGTACTTGCAAGTTCCTGCCGGACACTCCTCGTCCGACCAAGAGCATAATAAAAAATGTTGGTGCTCCCGCCCGTTCAGAATGGTAAATGAACGACTCCTTCAGCTCTTCTATACTGTGGTGTGAGGTTTTATTACCTAGTTGTAGGTTAAAAAATTAAACTTAGAAATTAAGAAAAGAATTCGGCACTCACGCTCAGGTTTATCGAATACTTATACAATTGAACATTTTATTAATTTACTCATATATTTGTATTGCTTATCTTGAAAAGTCATTGGCTCTAATTTTCTAAATTTGGCCTTCGATAATGAAGTGAACACTTATAGCTTCGATTGGACAGCAGTTTTGATTTCTTTGGATTGACTCTTGGGCATACGTCTGTCTAGAGCACACGCCTCGGCCAAAGTGGTGGGCAAAACTTTATTCGTGGTTTCAGGGAAAAGAAGAGTTAAGCCCGAACAGATGAATCCGAACATGGCAAACAGCAAATGGGGAGCATATTTATAGTGAGCAATCTATGTAAGGGAGAGAGAGAGAGAAAGGAAAATGTTAATAGAATTATTTCAAAGAGTACAATAGGTAGTTCTTACCAGCAGTGGAGTTTGTGGTGCCAGCATGGAGCCGAATCTTCCCACCATGGAGCAAAAGGACAGCAAACTGTTTCGGCAATTGGTGGGAAAAATCTCCGAAGTAAAGAAATACAAAACCATAAAACTTCCCGTGGAAGTCATTTTGGCCAGGAAGTAGAGGAAGGATGCAATAGGTGGATAGGCTAAAAAAAATTAATGAAAAAGTCGTACTTTTATAAAGAGTCAATATAAAATTATTTTATTAAATTTGGAAATATCGTAAATAAAATTTTTAAAAACTATTTTGTAAATGTCCAGAATATTCCAAAATCAAGATAAAAAAATAGAGGCCAGCTAACTTCGAATCGACCGAAGTTTATATACCCTTGGAGCTTGATATATGCCTGACAGTTTGTATGGCAGCTAAATATACTATATAGTTGTCCGATTTTGACAAGGCTTAATAAAATTATGTAAAATCATTAAAAACTTATCAATACGAGCGTTGGGAGCGATAGCATTGAAAACAGAAAAGTTTTTCTCACTAAAACTAGTTTTTCAACCGATCGTTCCTATGGCAGCTATATGCTATAGTCATCCGATCCGGCCGGTTCCGACAAATGTGCAGCGTATTTGTACTAAAAGACTTCGTGCAAAGTTTGGTTACGATAGCTTTAAAACTGACGGAGGAGATAGCATAGAAACAGACGGACAGACGGACGGACGGACAGACGGACGGACAGACGGACATGGCTATATCAACTCAGCTCTTCATGCTGATCAAGAATATATATACTTTATGTGGTCGGAGATGCTTCCTTCCCTGCGTTACAAACATCCGGACAATTTTAATATACCCTCTCCAAGGGTATAAAAAGATTTAAGAAGTCTTACAAAATCTGTACAAAATGAGTATCATAAGTTAAAATCATAAAAAATATGATCTAGAAGAAGAAAAAATATCTCAATATCGTAAAAGGTATAGCCGGATTTGTAGGAGAGAGGCCACAAATACTATTAATTATTTAAGTATGCAGCTTTAAAGTTAATTAACAGTAAGTACTTTAGCGACTTTTGTTATACTTCTACCAGCAAACCGGAATTTTTAACTCCGATTTCTATAATTTCCATCACAAGCCCTTTTGGGACCATATATCCATCTCAAAACTTCCTTTTTTTTTGGTCAAAGCTAGAATGTCAACCCTACCCCAGAATAGTTTTTCGAATTTTTAAACTGCAAACCGTTACTCACAAAATCCCCATTTAAAAAAAAAAAATGCAACAAATTTCCGCGAAATTTTTTAAAAACTTCCAAACCACTGATGACCTAGAAACACGTTTATTGACACTTTTTTTTATGACCCTAAAGTTTTGATTGGATAACAAAAAAGTCATCGTTTGGATCAGCCCGTTTTAGTGATAGCTGACAGTCTTCGGCGTTAGTGACAGTCCGCATATATTTTTCTTACAGATTTTCAAAAAATTATATTTTGGAGTTTTTCTTAAAAACTTTTTGAAAAATCGATTTTTGTACTTTTCATATAACTTTTAAAAATCATTTTTGGCTACTTCTTTGGAATAAGCTTTTGAGATAACAAACATCTGTTCTGAATAAGGTTTTACAATCTGAACACTTCCACATCCTCTAAATCGGCCCCATTTATATCCAATAAAAATCAGTTTTTGTTATCATTCTTCTTATGTTCTCAAGTTTTTTTACCATACTTATTTTAGTTTTAGAGCAACACTACTGTTTACTTGTTTATCCTGATATAGAAATTTTTTGACGGTTTTTTGAATTCTCCAGTTTATCAGCAAAATCCTTTATACTTAAAATTTTTAACATATACTTTTTACAGTTCTATTAGTTTTTATTATAAAATAATTAATAAATATTAATTTAAAATTAAAAATAAAGTTACTCTTTTGATCTCAGTTTGTTAAATTTTTTTTTAATAATAACTATAACCAACACATAAAATAATTGAGTTTTCAATACCGTCCAAAATATTTTAACCTTCCTCTGTCTGTCTGTTTCTACGCAAACTAGTCTCTCAGTTTTAAACTATCGTGACTTTGCAAAGTCTTCTTTACGCACACTTAGTCGACCGCCCACTTATCTTATAGCTCCTAGGCATCGTCGATGGTCTTTGTGAGAAAACTTTTGTTTTTAATGTAAACGCCTCCCCTTCTTTTTTTATACGCTTTACACATTTGAGTTTTGGTCATCGCTTTATAGCTCCTGAAACTATCGGTCGAAATGGGTCTCTGGAAAACTTTTGTTTTTAATGTAAACGCCTCCCGCTTCATCATTACCTAGTTTACAGCCGACCCATTTCACTATTTTTATAGTGTAGTTTGGATGGGATCTCAATCTTTCAAATTTTCTTCCTTTTTGAATTATTTTTTATTTTTAACTTTTAAGCTATCTCACTTTTGTCAATAGATCCAGCATATTTCTACTTGTTTTTAAATCGTTCTTAGTTTACTACAATATCCAATATTTCGACGTTTTCTCGTTATTTTTGGTCGCCTGGAATATAAAAAAATTTTTTATTTTTTCACATAAGAACCGCCCTACGGACACCAAATCGCAACACGCTAAGCATTTATGCAATGTGAATTTTCCTGATATTTTAATATTTCGTTTCTTCCTTTTTCGTTTTTAATTTTTATTTTGTTCTGGCTTTTCTTCACTTCATAATTTGACCAAACAGTACTGTTATTTTTGACCCTTCTCTTGACGGTTATTCCTCACTCATTGATCCTCTTGTACGTGTTACGTTTTCCTCACATACCTTTTTTCTTCGTAATCGTTTTTAGTGAAAAAAAAAATTTTTGTATTTTTTATATTTTTCTATCGTTTAGAATTCTTGGTTTTCGAGCATCGTTTTTAAAATATCTTGGTGTTGTCAACTCTACCGTTTAAAACATGCCCGATTATTGCAGCTCCTTACCTTCGTTATTCTACTTACTATATCGACTGACTATATGGCTTTGTAGAGTACCTACCAAAATTAAATTATATTCACGGAGCCTGATTTTTATCGTTTTTGATCACCTTAATATACTGATTTTCGTCTTTTTTTTATTTTTGTAAACTATGTTATTATTGTATACGCTTTTACATTTGAGTTTTGGTCAAATCGGAGCTATCTAGCGCCATAGGACTATCGGTCGATTTTTTTAGAATTTTCTTAATCTCTGTGTATTAAAACTTAGGGTATAAACTTCGGAGACTGCCCTCGTTTTCTTATTCTGACTACAACAATAAAACGCGTAGTGTTTTGCTCTAAAAGCTTAATTTATTAGCTGCTATTTTGTAAAAAAACTTGGACAATGAAGATAACAAAATGTTTTTATTGGACTACACCTTTTGGGCCGTTTAGGATGAGTGTCATTGTAAAACCTTGTTCAGACAGATGTTTGTTATCTCAAAGCTTTTTTTTCCCGTGTATGCCATTTTGATTTTTAAAAGTTATACTCGAGTACAAAATCGATTTTTCAAAAAAGTTTTTTAAGAAAAACTCCGAATATAATTTTTGAAAATCTTTGTAGAAAAATATATTCCGGACTTCAGCTCAACTTTGCCGAGACTGTTTGCAGCTATCACTAAACTGATGAGCGATTCCCAATCTGATGACACCTTTTTGTTATCACACCCTTTCAAAATAGGTCTAAAAAAACACCAACTCCAAGCAAACTACAACGACATTGAGTTTTGGGGGTTATTTAAGAGTTTTAGCTAAGGTTCGTTTTTCGGTTTTTACCAAAAATACACAGAGTATGTAACAAAGAGTAGGAATCATTTCCGACCCTACAAAGTATATATATTCTTGATCAGCATCAAAGCCGAGCCAATATGAACAAACAGATCTCAGAGATGGTAAAAGATAAAAGGTTTGACATGAATGGGACATAAACTTCTTATATGTACTTGCAGGCAGATCAGGTTTATTTTTAATTTTTGCCACGCCCCTCCCTCCCACAAAATTTGAAAAACATAATATCTCCCACAGTTTTGTAGATAGATAAATTGTACCTTCTAAATGAGAGAGATCGGATAAGCGACTCTCAAGTTATTAGCAAAATGATCTCTCTTTTGATTTTTTTCAACTCAACATCTTGTCAGCTCAAATAAGCTTAAGTAGCCCTCTAGATGTAAACTGCAAAAGTGTGCATCAGCTGAATGTGCCTGAGTGTCATTCCATACGTAAAGTTCGTAAGGTACAGGGTTCAATTCTTAGTCAATCCCAAATACATTTTTCTGTGTTTTTCTGAAAATCTTAAGTGAAACGAGTCAGATGGAGTGGATCGTTGAAGTATGTTGTACAGCGGTGTCTGAATTTCGAAATATGCAGTTTTTGTTCCAAAAAAAAATGAATATTCTTTTAGTCAAATGTCAAATAAATTAACATTTAAAATTTTTTAAGTCATTCTGAGCATGGATTGCAACGGCTGTGAAAAAATGTGTCTCAGTTCTTAACATTTGGCGAAACCGAAATATTCAAATTTTTGGTGGAGCATAAATGTCAAAAATTTGTGAAAAGTGCAGAGCAGACTGCCAAGTTGCAATAAAAGATAACTCGAACGGATATTTTCAATGCCGGATTTCGTAAGAAGTGGAAAAATAAACAAAAATAGAAGAAACAAGTGGAAACAAGTTCGAAAGAACCCTTTTTTCGCTAATACAAATATAAGCATTGTGGAAATCTGTAGATTCATCTTTGTGGGATGTAAACCGAGTTAAGGCGAGGTTGAATGTCTAGAGGAGGAGATGGGATCGGCCTGGCAGCCCGTAATTGATTGGAACTACTACTACATTCGCGATTCTAGTCCCCTCATCGGAGGCCCCGGTAGAATAGTTGAGATCGATTAAGCCAAAATCGGAAAACAAAAGTTCAATTGTGGTCGACTAGTTAAAGGACAGTGTATAATTCGGAGGAGTCGAACGACAGTCTGGGGAATTTTTTCTGATTGCTGTCGACACCCTTTTGGAAATTATTAAGAATCATGAATTCTGTGGCACGCCTAATACTAATGTTTACGAATACCGTAAAAATAATTGTACTTACCTTCTCCCAATATAACCGCAGCCAACAGAAAACTGCCACAACTTATCAACGACAAACTCAGAGCCCAACGTCGGCCAATGCGATGCATTAACAGTGTTCCCAACAGAATTCCAGGTATTTGCATTAGTCCTGTCATGCTGAAGTTCTGAAATTTACTGCCACTCAATGCACTTGAGTTTAGACTCAAGCCCAACGCTATGAAAGTGTGGACGAACCAAACAAAGCAACATAGTGCTATTCGCCAACCCAATGCTGATACAATCTGTCCAATCGAATAATGGCCACCAGAAGCCTCCGACTGTGACACCAATCGCCGATTGGAACGCATTAACTCGCTCAAATGAGGCTCGGGCAGGGATTTTTGATTAACTCTAGCCACTTTTCGTAGAATATTGTTCGCTTCCAATTCCATCGATTGGCTCAGCAGCCACCGCACACTTTCTGGCAGTAGGCAAATGAAGAGCAAGTGCAGCAAAGCTGGCGTATAAAGCACACGTAACAGCACACGCCAATTACGTATATAATAGGCCAAGTACCCCAAGGACGCCTCGGCCAGACCATAGGTTAGACTGATAGCTGTGGCCGCTATTACACGATGTTTGGGACCCACCAACTCAATGGCCATTAGAAAAGCAGTGGGAAACAGTGTACTACCCACAGCCATGTCCAGAAACTCCAGACAAAGAAAACTATAATAGTTGGGAGCATGAGAACGAGCTAACCCGGCAATGGAGCTGAGAACTCCAGCCAGGACAAGCATGGATTTGCGTCCATATCTGAAAGGAAAGAAAAAGGTTAATTGATAAAATCTGAGCAAAGGAAGGAAACACTCACACATCTGACAGATAGCCGCCTAAAGGTATTCCCACAAATTGTCCAATATTATTGACAGTGCCCACCATCGACAGTTTCCATTGATCAGAACAGAAGATGCCAAACTGTTGGGAAGAGAAAACTTTTTGATATACCATAAATAAATTTTTGAAATTTTTAAAGCAATCTGCATTGTGGTTTGCGGCGTCAAATGAAGAGCCAAAGACACTTTTGAAGCTTGCTTATCGGCATTAGTTCAAGTTACAATTTTTTAATCGTTTTGCACCTTGTTATCTAAGTGCCTCAAAAAATAATTTCAGATGGATACATTCTGACACGTGTTTTTCTTAATTAGCTCAAAAAATGTAAGAAGCGCATGCAATTCCATTTCTCTTTTTGCAATAACTGCAAAGTTGAATTCTGCCTAAATAAACCTATTTCCTTCTTAAGCAACAGTGGGGTAGTTTTTGTAGATTTTTCGGCAAATATGCGAAACAAACTTCGCGTCAAAACATACACACGCAACGCCCAAATAAGCATGTGATTATTGCTAGTCCCTGGTCTACACTGACCAGGACATGATAGTCAGTATGGGGGGATCTGTAAAGATTTCTGAGACACCCCCGATAAGCTTATAATGGTCCAACACCGAGTATTGAGTATTTAAAAAACCGCAGGCGTCGGTGAACGATCTAAAATAATGGGAAATTTTCACATTTTTCAAGAGACCTAGGGGAATCAACCTGAAACGAATTTCGGTTCCGGTTCCGGTACGTACCGAAACAAACGTTTCGGTAAAAGGTTCTGTTTTGGTTCTGATATTCTTTCGGTATCATAAATATATATATTCGGTATACCGGTATGTACCTTAATGGACCGGTAGAACTGAACAGAAATTTTAAGACTTAAGTCCAAACAATGTGGGTAAGCAGCTATATACATGTAAACATGTGTACTTTAGGGTGGAAGCCAGAAGGAAAGTTAACTGATACCATCATAAACGATTACTTTTGGGGTGTTTATAATAAATTAAATCCAAAATAATCAAAAAAATTTGATTCATGTTTTAACCTCTGCGACAAGCCATCAAAGTTTCCACAAATATTACGTATACGACACGTTCACCGAATCAAAATTTGGTCAACAAACTCTCCGTATCATTTTATAAGTTGTCTAACTTGAATTTAATCGAGCAACAAATAAAAATGGCGCAGGAACCGAATGTATATTTGGTCGGTAAATTAAGACCTAATTTTTTTTTCAAGCAAGCCCGTTTCCAACGAAGAGATGCGACTTATCCACGCTCTTATATGAGACTAAATATTCAAGACTGTTAGAAGACTGCGGCTAGTGTGGCTCGCAAGTTGGAGTCAGCACGGTCCACGGGGTTTCAACAAGGGCCATGTCCGCTTGAACGTACTGTCCTTCTAGTCAGATACTACCGACTTTACAGTGGAAAGCCTTTTGAGTGACCATTTGGGCTAACAAAGGCGATTCGCGAAACTCAAGAGACCGCTCCGTGGACACCGTTTTGAATTGATAAAAGAGAGAAGATAAAGCCCGAAACGAAGAAGGAATTAAAGACTATACCGGAAGAAGACTTTGCAGCATGTTTTTAAAATTGTAAGAATCGTTAGCATACACTGAGAAAATTAAGGATAGTTTTTGATGATCCTTAGGATATTTCGGTATCCATTTGGACTGGATAGTTAACTATCATTTTTTGGGATCCATCGGATATTTTCGAAGTCGATTTATTTTCGCTTAAAAAAGATATACATATCAGGAAATTAATTTTTTATTGATATTTATTCTTCATCCAAAGTAGCCGAAAAATGTGAAAAAGATATTTAAAAAAATGGATCTTAAGGTGGATTTTTTAATATCCATTCTACGGGGATCTTTTTTTTTCTGTGTAAGTGTAATGCAGTCGAGGGGGACTACTTTCAGGGGAATAAAACGAATTTACAATAATAAATATTTTTTAGTTTGGCTTGGTTTCCCTGTATTTTTTGCCCACAGTACTTTAGTAATCCGCATTTTTTTTTATCTTTAAAGAATGGGAACTATCAAAAGGACGATAGTCTATTTATAAGCAGCATAGTAAAACTAGACTGTGAACGGCTTCAACCGTGATGCGCAGCACTTTAGTTTAGTTCCTGTGCGACTTCACTTCGAAGATATCCTGATAGCCTTGCTTTCATCTAGGAGTGAACAACACAAAGTAGTAGGAATTTTGCCGTAATATACGATTTTTACTAAATATATATTTAATATATAATTTACATGTTGTGTTATATAAAAAACATTCTTTTCTGTGGTCCATGGTACCTTTTTGTCAAATGTTATGACTTTAAACCAAGTCTACGCCAACTACTTTAAAATAAACTTATGAGCAAGGGCAACAGTCCTAGTCGCAGACCCTAAAACTTATTTTAACTTAAAAATTTTGTTTGTTATGCCTTTTCTGTTTCAATTTTATTAGCGTGTATTGCCAAAATTTCACGTTTTTATTCATAAGATAACACAGTGCAACAAATTTCAACTTTTTTAAAAACTACCATGCAACAC
The DNA here is from genome assembly GCA_018904275.1 of Lordiphosa clarofinis. Classification (NCBI taxonomy): domain Eukaryota; kingdom Metazoa; phylum Arthropoda; class Insecta; order Diptera; family Drosophilidae; genus Lordiphosa; species Lordiphosa clarofinis. The sequence goes on from JAEIGQ010000003.1 coordinate 1,008,588, forward strand.
TATGCGGAATCGATAGTGCTACCCGAACTGAGTAAAACCATTTCAGCGTTTGGCTAGATTGGTAGCACTTTTTTTTTTATGGACCCTCAAAGTTTTTGAAATTGGGTGTGATAACAAAAAAAAGGTGTCATCAGATTTGGGAATACAGCTCATTCAGTTTTAGTGATAGCTGCAAACAGTCTTCAGCAAAGTTGTAGCTGACAGTCCGCAGAATAAATTTTTCTTACAAAGATTTTCAAAAAAATTATTCTTTCCGGGAGTTTTTCTTAAAAAACTTTTTTGAAAAATCGATTTTTTTTACTTTTTCGAGTATAACTTTTAAAAAATCAAAATTTTTGGCATACATTCTTTGGGAAAAAATAAAGATTTGAGATAACAAACATCTGTTCTGAACAAGGTTTTACAATCTGAACACTTCCACATCCTTTAAATCGGCCCCAAAAGTGTGTATATCCAATAAAAATCACTTTTTTGTTATCATTCTTCATTATGTTCTCAAGTTTTTTTTACCAAAATAGCAGCTAATTAATTTTTTTAAGCTTTTAGAGCAAACCACTACGTGTTTTACTTGTTGTAGTCCATGAATATAGAAAAAAATAATTTTTGGACGGTTTTTTGGAAATTGTCCAATTTATCAGCAAAAATGTTGCCAATTTAATACTGTAAAAAATATTTTAACAAGCCAATACATTTTTTAACAAGCTGAGATCATATTAAAGTTAATATTTAATATTTTTAATAATAATTAATAATAAAATAAAATAAATTAAAATAAAATAACAATAATAATTAACAGGGATCGTAACGATTATAATTTTTAAAATAAAAATCATTTTTAAGAATTATTTTTATTATAAAAATTGAAAATAAGACTTATTTTTGATTTTTATTTATAAAAAAAATTTATTTTTGATTTTTATTTATAAAAATTGAAAATAAGACTTATTTTTCAATTTTTATTTTAAAAATTGAAAATAAAAATTGATGTTGAATATCTTTTTAACTAAAAGGCGCATTACAAAAGTGGACATATATCTATGATCTATGATTCAATACCTTTCCAATGATACCTTACATGTCCTTGAAGGATCAAGGATAAGGATTAAGGATACCAATTTTTTTTTATTGATTCAATGCCGCTGCTCTTACATTTCGCTCAATTACTTCAAGTCTGTCATAACTCAAAAATGACTAATTTTGACTTAATGATGCAGAAATATTTGCTGTGTTGTGTACACTGATTTGTGTAAAATTTTCAAACTGATATTTATATGTTTTACTGTCCATGTGAGATGAGAATATGGCTTGGCCTCGTTGGAGGAGCTATATAGCCAATTTTACATTTTACTGTACGAAATCACAAGAACGGTAAATAGTTTGTAACGCACCGACCGAAAAAAGCAAGTACCGAACTTTTTTTGAGTTCAGCACTCGTGCGTACTAAACAATTTTAGTTAAGTACAAAATGGTTTTTAGTTGAGTACACGGAGTGTAAAACGAATTTACAGACTTTGTGATAGTTGAGGCATTTAAACCATTTACACTGACTGAAGACTTATTTAATCGCGAAAAAAACCAAGGAGGATAAAAATAGTAATTATGAAAGACGAAATTGTCAACCAAGTGAAAAATCATGTCAGCATCAATGCATAGGCGCAATTCGCAGGTAAGGGATCTCAATGGTAACAAAACCGCGAAATGCTTAAGAAACTGTTTTTCAAGACCACAAACTATCACACATAACTTCATTGCCCTGTTTATGATAATACCGAACCGCGATTAATACCACGGATGACCAAAGGTAAAGAACATTGTCAAGATCATAAGGAAAATAACTAAATTGCCATGGTTTTGACAATAGTGAACCCCGAACCATGGATGACCAACAATGAAGAACATAGATAGAGCATAAGAAACGTATCAGTTTCACAATTTTTGCTTGTAAATAAGAAGAGAGTCCGGCATTGGTATTATTGAAAGGGCTGTTTCTATTGAATTTAAGTTTAAAAGCCGAACCTTTTACAGAATTTCAGCCTTGGTTAAGAGTCATTTCTTAGAAATGACTTAAGCTTTGAACTGAAAACTTGATGTGTAGGCTGGTACTATAAAGCAAGCCGAACCAGCCGGCTAAGACAGTTCAAAAGTGAAACGTGTTGATCATAGCTCTTCATTGGATCATCTTAAAAAACAAGAGCATTAGTTAAAGTCGGCTCTAACCGACTTCGATATACCCGTTACTCATGAAAAAAACATGTTTAACAGTGCTCCTGCATTCCTTAGGGTAACCATCAAAAAAGTATGCAACATTTTTTTAGGGTGGGTAGCGGAGGGTCTTGGTTCACTTCTTTGCTCATAACTTGAGAACCGTTCATCCGAATTTCATCATTTCTTCGGCAAATCGATTCATTTTGCTAAATACTAACTATATCTAGAAGGAACAAATTGTCTATCCCTAAAAATGTAGGAGATATAACGTTTTTTCCAAATTGAAACAAACTGGATCTGCGTGCAGAAAAAAGATGCATTTGTCCCATACATGTCAAACCTCTATCTCTTACCATCTCTGAGATCTAGGTGTTCATACAGACAGACGGACAGACGGACGGACGGACAGACGGACAGACGGACATGGCTATATCGACTCGGCTGTTGATGCTGATCAAGAATATATACACTTTATATGGTCGGAAATGATTCCTTCTGCCTGTTACATACATTTGCACGACTTTAGTATACCCTTTTTACTCTACGAGTAACGGGTGTAAAAAACAAGTCGATATGCGGTTTTAAAGGGGGATATGATTTCCGAGTTAAGGACAAAGAGATATTTCTATACCCTTGGAGAGGGTATATTAAAATTGTCAGGATATTTGTAACGCACAGGACGAAGCATGACAAGCTGAGTTGATATAGCTATCTCCTCCGTTGGTATCCATAATCCTTATCCTTGATCCTTCAAGGACATTTGAGGTATCATTGGAAAGGTATTGAATCATAGATCATAGATATATGTTCACTAAGGTGGACGCCGATAAAAAATATAACTGATACCAACTTAAACGATTACTTTTAGAGTGTACATAATGAATTAAAAAATCAAAAAAATTTATATCATGTTTAAACCTCTGCGAAAAGCCTTCAAAGTTTCCACAAATATTACGTATACGACCCGTTCACCGAATCGAATTCTTCGTATCATTTTAAAAGTTGTCAAATTTGAATTTAATCGAACAACAAATAAAAATGGAGCAGGAATCGAATGTATTTTTGGTTGGTAGACTAGGACCAAATTTTGACGGAGCGAGCCCATTTCGAACAAAGAAATGCGTTTTTCCACGCTTTTATATGGGACTAAATTTTTAAGACTGCCTATTTCTGAAAGTGCGACTAGTGGGGCTCGCAAGTTGAAGTCAGCATGGTCCACGAGCGGGGTTTCAACAAAGGGCCATGTACGCATGAACGCACTGTCCTTCTAGTCAGATACTACAGACATAACAGTGAAAACCATTTTGAGTGTCAATTTTGGCTACTTTGAGCAATTTGCTTAACTCAAGAGATCGCTCCGTGAATCGATAAAGAGACGTGTCCCCAAACGAAGAAGAAATTAAAGACTATACCAGAAGAAGTCTTTGCAGCATGTTCTTAAAATTTTCCTACAAACACAAACAAAATTGTAAAAAACGTTGGCACAAGTGTAATGCAGTAGGGAGGGGTTACTTTCAAGGGAATGAAATGAATTGACAATATTAAATAAAGAGTTTTTGATTTGTGAATAATTTCCCTGTATTTTTTGCCCATAGTAGTATAGTAATCCGCATTATTTTTCGGTCCTGAAGAAGCTTATTTATAAGCAGCCCAGTAAAAGTACACTATTCGCAGGAACAGCTGCAACCGTGATCCGCAGCACTTCAGTTCAGTGAGGTCCCACACTAAACTGAAGTGCTGCGCATCACGGTTGACTTCAAAGATATATTGATAGCCTCTTAATGAACGGCTAAAACTTGCTTTCATCTAGAAGTAAACAGCGCAAAATAGTAGAAATTTTGCCGTATTATAAAATTTTTACCAAATATATTTACCTACATATTGTGTCTGTTATATAAAAAACATTTTTTATTGGTCATGGTACCTTTTTGTCAAATGTTATGACTTCAAACCAAGTCTACGCCAACTACTAAAAAATTAAAAATGTAGGCATGGGCAACAGTACGTATAAGTGATAAACTTTAAGTCCAAGTCGCAGACCCTTAACCTTATTTTTTCTCTAAAATTTTTTTTCCTATGCGTTTTATACACAAGTATGCATCGTTTAAGCGGGTATCAGTATGACGTTACATTTTTCCATATATAAAATGTCCGACCTAATGTTCACTTTTGAAATGCGCCTTTTAGTTTAAAAGATATTCAAAATCAATTTTTATTTTCAATTTTTATAATAAAAATTGAAAAATAAGTCTTATTTTCAATTTTTATAAATAAAAATCAAAAATAAGTCTTGTTTTCAATTTTTATAATAAAAATAAGAGTTATTTTTCGATTTTTATTTAAAAATTGAAAATAAAAGTTTATCCTGATTTTGGATTGCTCACTCAAAATTCGTATATGGGGTGTCTCCAAAAGGGTCTAGGACACTTATTTGGCTTTGATTTTTTTAAAGTCCATAACTCTTATTTGCGATCCCTGATAATTAATAATTAAATTAAAAAAATTAAAATAAAATAAAATATTAACTCTAATACGATCTCAGTTTGTTAAAAAATGTATTAACTTGTTAAAGTAATAACATAAATATAATAACAACAATAACAATAACATAATAATATAATAAAATAATAATAAATTGGAGAATTTTCAAAATACCGTCCAAAAAATTATTTTTTTCTTTATTCATGGACTACAACATGTAAAACGCGTAGTGTTTTGCTCTAACAGCTTGAAAAAATTAATTAGCTGCTATTTTGGTAAAAAAAACTTGAGAACATAATAAAGAATGATAACAAAATAGTGATTTTTACTGGATATACACACTTTTGGGGCCGATTTAGAGGATGTGGAAGTGTTCAGATTGTAAAACCTTGTTCAGAACAGATGTTTGTTATTTCAAAAGCTTCATTTTTTCCAAAGAATGTATGCCAAAAATTTTGATTTTTTAAAAGTTATACTCGAAAAAGTAAAAAAAATCGATTTTTCAAAAAAGTTTTTTAAGAAAAACTCCCGGAAAATAAAATTTTTTTGAAAATCTTTGTAAGAAAAATTTATTCTGCGGACTGTCAGCTACAACTTTGCCGAAGACAGTTTGCAGCTATCACTAAAACTGAATGAGCTGTATGCCCAAATCTTAAGACACCTTTTTTTTGATATCACACCCAATTTCAAAAACTTTGAGGGTCCATAAAAAAAAAGTGCTACCAATCTAGCCAAACGCTGATAGGGATTTACTCAGTTCGGGTAGCACTATCGATTCTGCATAGTGGTGCTTGGTAGTTTTTTTGACTGTTGCACAGTGTAATTAGAATGATATTTAATTAACAATGTCTTTACCAAATTGATCGTTACTTACAAAAAAAAAACACTCAATTACAAAGAAGGTAAATTTATGATTATTTCTTAGAAGAATGATTTGGTAGAGATACCAATGAAACAGCCGTACGATGTGTACGTGTGGTGTGTAGTGTTCCTGCATTTTAAAGTTATGTGCAAGCAGAACGAGACCTCGAGCCAGCTTGATATTGAAGGTTTGATTATCATAAAAGTGGTTAAGGCACACACATATTAAAGTATTTGTATTGTCCTCTTTCCTTTCATAGAAATCCATTTATAAATCGACATCATCTCCACTTTCAGAGAAAGTAGTTGGGTCAGAGCTACTTTCCTCATTTAGTTTTAATCGAACAGAAGTGGATAAAATTCTTAAATATATATCAGTCAATGCAGCAACACATGTGCTTTTCTGTTCAGAGTTTAGCCTGACATTCTATCGAGGGTCTAAGAAAATGCCACATAGGAAAGCATTTTTTTCAAAGAAATGTCGCGATTTTCTATTTCACTGAACATAAGTTTTGCTAATTTTTTTTTTTCTTCGAAGCTAAAAATTGATCAAAATTGCGTAAAAATCCGCCAAATCTAACTGCTCGTTCCGCAGTCTAGTGGTTGCACTCAGAACCAAAACCGTACCAGTACAACGTTTAGGTTCTTTTCGGTCTTATCGTTTCTAAAAATATCGGTTCTCGGATACCGGTATATAAAAAATTAAGAATATCGGTTTCGGATCCGGTTCTACAGGGAACAGCTCACGGAATCGCGAAATTTGCAAATTTTTTATATAACCATAGATTATTTTAAGGACTTAATAATTTTATGGTTTTAATATTTAAGATTGGATAGATGGGGGTTGTAGACGCGTAAATGGTTAGTTCCAATGGTCGAAAAAATCGGGAAATATTCAAAATTTTATGATAAGTTTAGACTATCACGAAGATTTAATGGTTGAAAATTAAAAACGGATAAGTAGGTGGTGTCGGTCAGTCTGCTTAAAGAAAGAAATTTAATTTGCCAAATTTTCATAAGAGTTTAGATTGACACGAAGAGGTGTAATTCGACGGGTAAATAGCAGGTTGATCATACGGTTAAAAAACAATTTATGTTTAGATTATCAATGAATGTTGATAGATGGGAATTGTCTATTAAGCATCACTTCTTCGTTTTGTTTTTAAAATGCAAAAGTGTGCAATCCGCTGTCTAATTATACTATTATTTTATTTACTTTTTTCCCCATTTATTCTCACATATCTATGGATTTTTGTTTGTTCCCCCTCTTCTCGATCTCCATATTATTAAAATTTTTGCTAGCTCTAATAATGTCTCTGACTACAATTGGCAATGAATATATTTTTGTTGACAGCACGTTTTTCTGTCGACTCTAAATAAATATAAAATAAAAACGAGAGCGCAAGTTAAAGTGGGCTCTAACCGACTTCGATATACCCGTTACTCATGAAAAAACATGTTTAACAGTGTTCCTGCGTTCGTTAGGGTGAACATCTGAAAAGTATGCAACACTTTTTTAACTCGGCTATTTTATACATTTTTGCTCATAACTTGAGAACCGCTCATCCGATCCTTATTATTTCTTCAGACAATTTATTCGTTTTGCTAATTACTAACTATCTCTATAAGGTACGATTCGTCTATCTTTAAAAATGTAGGAGATATCAGATATTTTTTCCGATATGCGGGGGCGGGAGGGGGCGTGGCCAAAATTTGAAACAAACTTGATCTGCCTGCAAGCATAAGAAGCATTTGTCTCATACATGTCAAACCTCTATCTCTTACCATCTCTGAGATCTAGGTGTTCATACAGACGGACGGACATGTCTATATCGACTCGGCTGTTGATGCTGATCAAGAATTTATATACTTTATATGGTCGGAAATGATTCCTTCTGCCTGTTACATACATTTGCACGACTTTAGTATACCCTTTTTACTCTACGAGTAACGGGTATAATAAATCAAATTTCTTGGGAGGAAAAAACTATTTCAGCAATCTACTCAGCCAAAACCAGATTTCCACACCATTCAGGTCAAGATGCAAAATGCTAGATGTGTATAGCACACGCAACACCACGGATACGGAAGCCAATTGCACTTTGTGCATCCTAAATGTGAAAGAGGACACGTGCCATTCCATAGGAGTATGCCCGATTTTAAGGTAAATCAGAAAACTATATGTTTAACATCTGTCATCGCAATATGGACTGAATCGCAAGCAAAATCATTTTATGCATACATTTTGCATCCAAAAACCGGTTGAGCTATAAACTCGACGGGCTTATACAGGCATGCATAGACGCTGATTAATAGGCTTATCACTCTGAGCACATCTAACATTCCACATCATGAGCATAAATGCTTAATAACTATTTGCAATGGCAACATTTTTAAATTTTTGTTTTGTCAAATTATTAAGTGGGTCAGTGTCTGATAGGAACATTCTATAAACATGACAAGATGTGCTCAGTGTAATTTCTTAGCAAAACCCTTCCCTCTGCCAGCCACTCTTTGAAACCAAAAATAAATTTCCAACTCACCTCACTGGCTATGGTATGTTCATTATCCTTCAGCTTGTACCCTGACTCACAATACACTCTTTGACTCCTATTGAAATTGTTGGCGAAACACGTAGACGTAGAACTATTCACAATTGGCGAGGCTAGCTTGAAGTGTTCGCACTGCTCCCATTTGCCATGGAACTGAGGCGTAGTAAAATTCAAAAATGGAGCATTATAGCTGCTATTTACACTATCGCACTGTGGGATGTTGCATCTAAAATCACGGAAAATTTGTTAAACAATTTTTGATCAATAGTTTTATTTAGTATGCTCGAACTATACCTGTGCACCACACTGCTGGCTGTAAACACATACGAAATGGAGTAGAAGGAATTGCAAATTATAGGCAGGCACAGTAGCAAATAGTTTATAATTTGAAATCGACCGAATTGACCGATTCTTATGATAATTGCATCCAGTTGATTCTCCTCAGTGGCTGTGGCAATGACCGATTCCTTTTTCTCATGGACCACCTCGAAGGGCGACTGGTGCCGGGCCATGCTGCTGCTGCTTGCACCGTCTCCAAGCGACTGAATAACTTACAGAGCTTTGCCGCACGCTCGAAGCTTGTTAATTGACTAAGTTAGTTCTACACGCCCAGTAACTAGCTTGTGCTGCTGGAGGGGGAGGTGGCCGCACTTAATTGTAGTGCATTAAGTAATATAAATTTATGCAGGTGAATAAACTTTTTCAAAGATTTCAATAGAAATATTCTTTTATATTTTAATAAGGTATTTTTTCTTTATTCAATTTTTTCAAGAATTAAAAAATATCACTTGATGTTGTTGGTGTGTGTGTGTGTGTGTAAAAAATGAGACATGCTAAGTATATAAATACAATATAAATTATTTTCGACTACGATTACTAAAGCTTAGATCAAAGTAGACTGGGTGGAACATAAAAGTACAATTCAGATGCCCTAACTGGATTAATATGGCAAAAACTGCTTGAAAGTGACTAAGATTTGATTTTACAACCCACTAAAGATTATAAATCTTTAAATGTTGCGTTTGTGTCAAAACCGAAATATTCATAATTAATGCCTTGCTACAACTACAATATATGTATGTATTATATAGTCTATTGGTGCTATATATAGATCAATACGTAAGTTTACAAACAACTTTAAAATATGAATCAATCTTCTCAATTTGCAATTTGATAATATTTGTTATAGTTAAAACGTGTGGAATGCCATTAGTTTCAGAGATTATACATAGGATTACTGGTGGCATCAAACAGCTGAGTGCCTGTCGATTCAATCATTGATCTCAGCGCAATACTACGCTGCTTCGCCACAGCTTTACGTAGGGCGAGCTCAAACATATTCTCCTCATCGATGTTATCCATGGGCAAGTGTTCTCTTCCACCCTCAGGTTGTTCGCATGTTTTGAATACAAGTCTATCATGTTCATAGAGTACACAGGTATCGGCAAATTCCTTGGCGAAATATTGCGCTGTATTTCGATTTTGTATGACCTCGCTGGGAAAGCATTGTAAGAGTTCTTCAAAACTTAGCTCGGCCACCAGATGGTTTAGAATTTCTGCAAAGAAATTAAAATGGATTACGCACATCGAAAGGGGCTTACATATCTTGTCTACGAACCAGTTATATGAGTTTTCCAATTGGGCAAGCCATCTTGCTTGCTGAGTATTTTGCGCAACAAACTCTCCCAGTGCTTCGGAGTGAATCCACAAGACTGAAAGTAATTAAAGTTTAATTAAAAGGCAACAAATTTATTTGGTGAAGTTTCAATCTTCAATCTTAAGAACATATAAAATAAATAATTAATAACAATACTTAACTATTTCTGTTTTTAGACCTCAACGATTCGTCTCAGTTTCAGTTATTCTGCCTGCCTGAAATTCGGCCAGAATTTTAATAGAGATCTACAGAGTACCTGATATTCTGGTATACACGCTCATTAGGCTTAATTAGGCTTGGGATTGTCTGTCGCTTTGGTACAACTGACAAGCAAAGATCGTATGCTTGGCTCTGGCTGTGTGCGCTTATCGCGAACACAGCATTAGCTCAGCAACCTATTCGAATACAAATAAACAATTATTTTTCCTTTCGCTTTCAATAACAAATCAAAAGAAAGCGAAACTAAAAGCAAGCATGACATTTGCAAAGTTTATTTACCCTTGGAGAGGGTATATTACAATTTTCCAGATGTTTGTAACGCATAGAAGGAAGTATCTCCGACCACATAAAATATATATATATTTGTATGAACCGACAGGATCGGACGGATCTAGCATATAGCTGCCATATGAACGATCGGTCGAAAAAGTTGTTTGAGTGAGAAAAACTTTTTTGACTTCAACGCAATCGTCCCCAAACCTTGTATTTATAAGTTTTCTATGCTTTCACAAATAAAAATCAGACAATTCGCTTTGTGTGCAGACTCTTGCTGTTGCATTCGTATTTCTCAAAAGCAGAAGCAGAATCAAAAGCAGACGAAATATAACTAATTGCAGTTTTTTTAAACACTGCTCATCGATAGGAAATCAAGATGGATGCAAAAGCAATGACCGATCTTCTTTAAATTTTACCAGGTACCCACTACCGAAATAATATTAGAACCAAAACAGAACCTTTTCCTAAAACAAGGGAATTAAAACGGAACCACAATCGGAACCGACATTTAAAATTTATGGTATACCGGTGTCCGAGAACCAATATTCTTGGAACCAAAAAGAACCTAAACGTTGTACCGTTACAGGGACACTTTTGGGGGACTTTTACGTAATTTGGAATCACCCTAAAAAAGCTTTTTATATTTCTATCTCCCTCTCATTTGTCTCTCTCTCTCTCTCTTGAGACTCCCTCTAGTACGGCTGCGGTCAGTCGGTCTATATCAGACCCGGCCACCTAAGGCTCGCACGAGCCGAAGTCTGTCGTATTTTTAAGCAAACGCGTGCCGTAGTTATGGTTGTGTGAATCGGTGAGCACTGCATTGCAAGTAAAACGCGTGTTGTCAGGAGAGAGCTCTCTAGTTCACCAACACAATCTCACTTTTTTGTACTCTCCATTTGGCCGCCACTGCGTCGCTTATCTTGCTTCTCTGCATGGCATTGTGTCATGGCACGAATGTCGATAAAGTCGCACCATCCATGTTATTGGGGCGAACGAGCGTCGATTACGTAGCTTCTCTGCATGGCATTGCGTCGACCTAGCGTGCCTGGAGAGTCGTTAACGTATTGAGCGGACATCCCCTCGCAAAATACGTTAGACGAGCTCATTGTGAGGGAAATAAGCGTGCGTCGACAACAGTCACAATATCGTCGACGGAACGTTGATATAGCGTCGGTCGGCCGTACGAGAGGGCAACAACAACAACTCTACGGAATTTTTCATCGGAGGGAGGTAAGAGAAGAGCGCGAGAGCAACAAAAGAAATACTTTGTATATACTGATGTTTTACAGTGGCATGGGTTGGCCCTCAATACAGAAACAACTGCTTTGACAGACACCCAGTCCCAAAAGCACCAATAACAGAAAAAGTGCGTGAGTGACTCGACTGAATAGTTATGAGTGTCAGTCACACTGCATACGCATTTAAAAGGGGTATTGATGCAGTCAAAAAAACAGGCACTCTTGCATATCTCTGGTTTACACATACATACATGCCAAAACTTGTGGCTCATCAATTACAGTCTCGACACGTTCATACAGACAGACGGACATGACTAAATCGACTCGGCTGTTGATGTTGACCAAAAATGTTTATACTTTATATGGTCGGAAATGATTCCTTCTCCCTGTTACATACTTTTGCACAAACTTATTATACTCTATGTACCTTCGGTACAGAGTATAAAAATTATTGAAAATAGGCCTTTTTTTATGCTACGAAATCCATGTAACCCCTTAACTATTTTTGCAGCCTTCGCTGTAGTGTTTTGAGCTTGGATGATCGACCTCCTAAGCCTTATGAGCAATTGTCACCAAAGGCCCCCAGACAAAGATTAAGCAGGCTTTAAGTCTCTGACAAGCTTCGATGCAGTCAGATCGAAGCTGATTCACGGCGCTTTATATCTGATTGGAAGACAAAGTCCGATCTCAACTTAAACGTTTGGGCCATTAGATGGCTTCCAAAGGATATTTCTGTGTTAAATACCGAATTTCGATTCTTAATATCATCTTCCACCCAATTGAAAAATTTCCCTTTCAATTTGATCACAGTAGTACACCCAATATCTAAATTTTTAGAAAGATCGATGGTCTTTCGTATTAAATGCTAATCCTGCCTTGAAAACGAACGGCTTGCTTTTGCCGCTTTAAATTATTTCTACTCAAAATAAATTCTTTTTGAAAAACTTTGTTTTTGTAATTATGTTACATTATGTTACCTATCTTTTGAGATATGGTTCTGAGCCTCTTTTGAAACGTCTCTCTCTGGGCTTAACCAGTAATAAAACCAACCCACAGAATATAATTGAAGTTTATAACTTAAACAATACCTAAGATACTGAATCACAGTATTTGTATCTACAGAGTCGTGGTCCTCTTACCTTTCCATACTGCCACAAATAGTTAGGACAAAAGCTCAGCATATAATTGATGGCCAAATTCTTGGGTAATATGATAACCAAAAAGCTATCAAGACCCATCAAATGCGGTGTCTTTTGTATGAATGCCAAAAACTCTGTTATTATCTCACGATCCACTTTGCTCGAGGCCAATAAACTTTGTATCTTCAGAGTCAATGTCAATAGCTCATTTTGCCAGCTAGTAAAACGCACTTCGAATTCGCCTTCATCCTTATTGGGATAACTAAAGTCAGCTCTCTCAAATGGCGGCAAACGATTTAGATATTGCGGACGTTCCAGTAGACATGGTATAGGTCTGATATACGATTTAATATGGCGTTCATATTCCTCACCCTCCGCTAGTTTATAGTCAGGTATATATGGCACATAAATCAATTTACTCGATAGCGGCTCATGCGGACTTTTCATACATGGCTTGGGGCAATAATTGGGTGCCATGCCAACCATATAGGATATGCATTCCATGCGTAAATTGAGAAAGTCTTCACGACTTGATTGCTGTTCCACATCAGCTGACTGAAGATCGGTAATCAGGTCACTTAGAGCCTTCAGGCGACCCATGTACATGCGAAAGAGTATTTTTAGACCTTTAAGATTGATGGCAATTTGATCATCCTCGGGTTGGGGTTGTGAGAGCGAGGCATTTGAGTTTCGTTTCTGAAAGGGTGACGAGGAATGCTGATCCTGCAATTGGTCATAGACGATTCTCTGCTGCCTACCATTCAAGGATAGACTCAGTGATCTATCCTCACCGGAACTGGATATCGAGTGATTGTCCGCCTCACTGTGTAAAGAGGGTGCACGAGAGCTGCTGCATTCCTCATCGTAATCATCATCTAATTGTGGTGGCGTTTGTGAACGAACTTCATGTGGTTGTTGGAATGCGGTTACATCAAAGAGATCATAATAGTACACCTGGAGGATGTTGACGAAAACCTTCTGAGAGGTCTGATAGCCCTTCTGGCCTATATGCGACGCTATGTAGTTAAGGAACAATTGGAGTAGCACATCTAAGGTAAGGGTATGTTCCAGGCAGAGAGCATGTATGAAGACATCACTGATGGCCTCGATAAGACATGGTTGTTCGTTGGCCAGCAAAATGGTTTCACAGAAATCCGAGAATGAAACTATGGCATTGGGTGTGGGCGTGCCAGGGAGTTTGCTGCTGCTGTTCTTTGATGGAGCACGTCGATTTTTTTTGCCACGCTGTTTATTAGTTGGCGGAGCTTGATCCTGCTGACGTCGCTGATATAAAACAGTGCTGTCATCAAAGAGCACATTCTTATGCTTGATCAAAGCAGTGGCTAAAGTAAGTCGGGTGGATTTGGCAATCACTTCTTGGGCCAGCAAATAATTGGACATGCGGCAGGCTGTGACAGCCAGAAGGAGATTCTCTTCGGGTGAGCTGCAAAAATGACGAAAATGGAGTTAATTTAAAAGAGAATAGAGCAAAATCTAGAATCCCTTACTTACAGCTTGTTCAAATACTTCAAATAATTGATTAGTTCTCCACTCATCGAATCTGCCACAACCGGTGAACTCAGCATTATCTGGGGTATATCTACGGGGGAATGTTTGATGAACATGTTAAGAAATTCCAATGAAAGCGGCACTAGCTTGTAGCCTTGCTGTAAAGCGCGAACTGGAGTGAAGTATGGTCTCACGGTTTGATGCAGAAATGAGGATTTCAAACGATCCGTGCCCAAACTGAGTAGGAATAGCTTTACGGTGTAGATGAGGCCCACCAATTGTGCGGTTTCCACGGTCTCTTCTTTATCAATAAACTGATCGATATAGTTGTTGTATATGTCCACCAATTGAAGTTGACACATTTTGTACAATCCGGTGGCTTGCAAATAGACTTCTTGCTTACTGGAACTGTAAATATAATTTAATTATTATAAGGATAACTGAAAAATTGTTTAAGTACCCATAATGTATTTGTATATACAAATTTCTCATCTTCTAATGACTTTTATTTTGGACATATACCAAACTAGAGTCGGCCCTGAACAATTTCGACATTCCCGTAACCTTTAAAGCAGTGGTGCCCAAACACACACTTTCAAGCATTAAGATTGTGTGTGTAGCAGAGCAACACGAAGTAAACGTCGTTATGACAAATATAGGCTACAAACAAACACACATATGTGTGTGCGTGCCATTTATAGAGCACACGTATTCTCTCTCTATGCGTGTGTCGGCTGCGACGCTGGCAGAATTATGACTTCCCATCCCAGGGGATAGGAAAATAAAATGTGGGCACCACTGCTTTAAAGTCTTTAAAAGCCAATGACCCAGCCAGACCGTCCTTGTTCTCTATATACACCAAGTTGGCTCATAGGACATTGGACAAAATTGCTTATCTAGCGGAAGGAAATTAGTATCTCCTTAAATAATAAAGTTTTTTGGTAGCGGTTTTTTTTCCTTGAACGATATTTATTATTTGTATTTATTGTATTTTTTATCCCAGCACTACAAGTACAAGTAAGTTATTTATTTGAAATAACTTATTTTGATTAGTCACTACAGAACAACAAAAATTTCCACAGTTAAGGAATAACCCGATAAAATCTACTATTTTATTTTTTTATGCGTCAAACATTTTGAAAACATAATAAAACCGAAATTTGTATTATGAAAAAATTAATTCATAATTTTAAAATTAAAAATTTTGCAATAAAATTGAACAAAAATATCAAGATAAGTTCAACATTTTGAATTGCTGCAAAATATGTTATGTTTGATAGCTCACAGCTGAGCGAATAAAAGCCACAAAAATAAATGAAAAATGCCGATAGGCTTCATAGTCTATTGGTAATCGATTGCAAATCAAAAATTGGCAGGTTCGGCTGTCTCGTCCAGTGTGCATATGTGGGATCCACTATTTTTCGGAGGTTGCAGACGAATGCCCGAAATGTAAAGGAAGCCCACATGATACGCGCCACCTCTTTAACTGCACAAGAGCCCCCACCACGCTAACACCCACACACCTATGGACCCTCCCCATCGAATGTGCAGCCTTCCTGGGACTGGACCTAGGGGACTCGACACCCCCTCTTTAACCCACTTCTCTATCTCCCCAAACTCTTAATTTTTCAACTTTCTCCCTATCTAAATCTTACTTTTCTCTCTCTTCCCTCATACACGTACACACCCAATTACACATTTAGCCGCTACAACAACAACCAGACACTCCAGGATGTTGCAAGGAGGGATACTTTCACCAATGCTGTTTAACTTTATCTCTATGACCCATCTAGGCAGATGGCCGATGGTTGCCCGATCTGCAAAGAAAGTACTTATTGCATCCGCCACCTATTCTAAGTGTAGTCGTGCTCGCTTCTTGCTCAAACCGAGATATAAAAGACGCACGACAATGTTCGTTGCCGAACAAAGCTTGAAATATTTACAGTACTAAGACAACGTGTTTTAACCAAGGCTGCAAACCTCTAAAATTTGGCAGGTCCAGCGGTTCGAACCCGTTGGCTTAAACATTAAAGAGTTGCGATTTACTAATACTTAACACTACTTACTTACTAATACTTAATACAATAAAATGGTCAATGCAGAAGAAGTCGAGAAGTGCTGCTCAACGAACATAGTTTTCCCTATATATAAAAAGGGTGATATAAGCCAGCCAGAGAATTATCGAGGAATTTCATTTTTAAACTGCAACATTAAAATTTTAATGAGAATCCTAAATTATAGGTTGGCTAAATGGGTTGAGCTCCACAATAAAATGAGCGAATATCAAGCAGGTTTTAGGAGAGGCTATTCTACGGAGGACAACGTGTACAACCTTGCGGGGATTTTTCATCTAAAGCTGCAAGAAAAGAAAAAGGTATATGCTTTTTTTGTGGATTTCAAAGCGGCCTTCGATAAGGTGCCAAGAAAACTGCTCTGGTACAAACTGCATTCTATGGGAGTGTCATCAAAATTTATTAATTTACTGGAAAGGATTTACGACCAAACGGAAGCAGCAATATGGACAGGAGGAGCTTTATCCAATTATTTTGATACCGAAATCGGGGTAAGGCAAGGATGCACACTATCCCCGCTACTTTTTGCACTCTACCTAGACGACTTGTATGATGCGCTAGGAGGCGGACTATCTGTAGGAGACCTTAATATTCGCTTATTAATTTATGCAGACGACATTGTAATGCTGGCTGATAAGACCCAAGTACTCCAAACCATGATAAACCGGCTAGAAACGTATTGCAGTAAATGGGGAATGGAGGTGAACTTGAATAAGTCTGAAATTATGGTATTCAGGAAAGGAGGCAGACTATCGGCGTCTGAAAGATGGACCTACAGGAGAGAATTAGTAAAAATCTCATCTGAATTTAGGTACCTTGGAGTCCATTTCACGCCGACCGTGTCATTTACAAAGCATGTGCTTAGAAGGAGTATTGAGGCTAAGACTAGTATCAACATGACCTGGAATAACTTCCTGGGACAAAGGGAGATACACATAAATGCAAAATGGAAACTGTTTAATGCAGTAAGCCGTAAAATCCAAGGATATGGAGCAGAAGTCTGGGGAGGAGGACACTTTACAGAAGCCGATAGGACCCAACTTCTCTTTTTAAAAAAAGTTCTATATTTGCCAGCTAATATACCAAGCTATGCCCTATTCCTTAAGACCAGTTTGGAGAATGCCCACCTGTATACGCTTGACTTACACCTCAGCTTTATAGGAAAAACGATGCACATTTATAATGAGAATCGCCTCCCACATTACATTACCAGCATGCTAATAGAAAATAATATCTTCTGGGTAAGAAGTCTGGATGAGTTGTGCAACCCTCTTCAGATAAACTAGAGAGACTCCTTGAGATCAGCACAGGATTGGAATTATTTCCGAATAACAATTCATGATGCCCTCAAAGCAAAAACCTTGCAGTACAACCATCAGCGACAGATCACTAGTGCCACCCGAATTTACAAACACTTGAACAACATAGTAGCCTATAAGCTCCACTCTCTGCCAATCACAACAGTTTCCTGGATACTTAAGGCCCGATTCGATCTGATAAAGCTGGGGTCTAACACCTACAACCGTCAGGAAAATGTTAAAAAGTATTAGGTTTGCTTTTCAAACCGATTCCTTTATTTATCGAACCTAAGATTTTGGTTTGAAGCTTGGGTCATGAATTCCGATATCGTTAAGATATTTTTTGTTAAGGAACTTTTTGCTAACGAAGCTATTAATCAATCATAATATCAATCCCCTGGACTTTAAAATGAAGAGCGTAACAAATTGACTTTATTTCCTTCTCGAAGTCGACTGACTGAATGATACTTAAATATAATTTTGAAATGATTTTAATTTAAAAAACAAATTTTTTTATATCAATTAGTTTGTAATTTTTAAATAAAAATTATTTTAATCAATTAATTACTAATTTTTATGTAAAAATTTTAAATTTTTGAAATTTTTATTATAAAATAACTATTAATTTCGGTCCTTGTTTAAAATCAAAAAGATTGTCAAGTTCATAGTAGAATCAGGATTAGGTCCAGGCCTACTAGATTATCATTTCTCTTGTACCAGTTCTTGGTATCAGTGTGAAGGAGAGAAAGAAGGGAATGATGCTAAAAGTCAAATCTTACCGGATCGAAAAAT
Source organism: Lordiphosa clarofinis (assembly GCA_018904275.1). Lineage (NCBI taxonomy): Eukaryota > Metazoa > Arthropoda > Insecta > Diptera > Drosophilidae > Lordiphosa > Lordiphosa clarofinis. Next base: position 1,026,887 of record JAEIGQ010000003.1, read on the forward strand.
CAGCTAGTCTTCTGCAATTGGCCACAAACATTTTCCTCAACTGTTGTTCCCGCTCGCCGGTCAATCTTTCGCCTTGCAGTGTAAGACTTAATCTCAGCATGACATGGGCCTCCTCCATGAGATCAAAGAAATTTGAGCTACTAGCACTGCGATATGATTCGGCTATTCCCTCGAGGTCTTCGATAATATATTCCACACGAGGCACTTCCAGATTATACAAAGTCCACTCATTGGGCACAGTTGCAGACTGGTTAGCACTGGAGCTTCTATAGAGACTGCTATGCTTGGCCTTGGCCTCGGCTAGCAAACGAGATGCGATGTTTTTTTTAGTTGTGGTGGAGGTGGTGGACACCTCGCCCATGCTACGACGCTTGTGTAAGTCCAGAGCAGCATTAGTGATCAACACCAACTGTTCCCGATTGACACAAACAAATTGAACATGCATAAAGGCGGACAATCCGATGACAGCAATGGGAGAGCTTATTTCGGGTGATGACTCCTCTGGGAAAATACCACCCAGAGTGGGATATTCAAAGCGATTGTGAAACAGCTTATGTCCCAAACGAGAGGTATGAGTTTCCACTGACTCAGAAGTCACCGCATAGACGACATAGTCATTGATATAAACCTGCAGTACCGGGGCTGTAAAGCTATAGTTGGCTATGGGTTTCTCATTTTCACTGTACCATTTGCCTTGGGCTGAGAATTGGTAGAGATAACCGTCCACACTACTGGCCAAGAGCAGGCTGTGACCAATGCATCTCTGATGCTCGTAGGATTTAAGTGTCCTGCGATTCACATGCTTGAAGGTGGTCACCGCACTGGGTATCTGCTGATTACCCATGTCATATTCATCCTCCTCCTCCACGGGTTGATTACTCCTCTGATATATGGCCTTGAGATCCATGCAGCGTAGTATGTCCAGAGTGCGCGACTGAGGCTCTGAGGTCTTCATGCAGATCTGCAGTAATTTCCGTACATCATATTGCACTGAAGCATCTTCCAGATGATTGGACCCGGCTATGCCTCGCACATTCATGGCCTTGGCCTCGTTGACTAGCTTGATTTTAATATCGGCCGCTCTTTGGGGGCTTATGGTGATATCTTGAGTATCTTCTGTGGAACGCACACTATTTTCACTCTGATCCCATTGAGAACGCAGTTCGGGTTCAAACTCTCTGCCATAGGCATTATTGACCAACTTTGCCACGTTAAAGTCAAGCGGTGAGCGTCCCGGTACTGCTCCATTTAGATTCAGATTCAGTTTCCCACTGCTTGTGGACTGCAGCGAATCACTTTCACAACTCTGTTGACTATGCGTAGAGCTCACCCCTCCCCCACTGGGGGCACTTGCCTTGCTGCCCAAACTCAAAGACTCCGACAGAGGTTCATCTCCCCCATAATCATTATCCAAGCAGCTCTCCTCCCGCACTTTACTAGCCAAAGCATCTATCACCTTGAAGGCCACGCAATATCGATGACTAAGACAGGCTATGACATTCTCCGCCAAACACAAACGCGTCGGTACAAAATTCAATTGTACAAAAAATTTGAATGGCAAAAAATCAATGAATGCAAATCGAGGCTGTGTATTCTCATGCACACACTGCGTATACTCGTACAGGTATATACGATCCCTGCTGCTCACTATAATGTTACCCGATTGCTGACAGCATTGCACTAACTCGGGTGGACTACGCAGAGGTAGCTCAATCACGTCGATAGATTCGATTAGTGGCGTCTTTGGTGTAGTCATCGAGGCGATGCGAATGGTAATGGGCAACTCATTGAGACGGCTGTCGGGAAATTTCCAAAAATTTGCATAAATTCGTACAAACATTTTGGTGTCATCCTCAGAGCAAACGGTATTGCTATTGCTGCTCGAAGTGCAGCTAATAGTTGAGGATGAATGCACGGGACTGCCGGCTTGTTCTTTCTCCAGGGTCAGCAGGTATTTGCCTGGAAAAGGAAAGAAAGTTACTGAGAAAATTGGAGCCAACTTGTGGTGTCTGGAAAGGTTAAACTGACAGCGCTTTTAAGCCGCTTCAAAATACCGAAAAATATAGCCGTTAAGTAAAAAGCCGCTTAATAAATCAAAGTTTTCCATTTATTTCAATAAACATTTTTTTAACTACAGCCAGCTCTTTAGAAATTTTGATCTTGGTCGAGAAGTCCGTCGGTGTCACAGAACTTTAAGAGATTTTATTTTCTTTTTTGAAAGTCTAGCAGAGTTGATTATATATTTAAATGACATTTTTTTTAAATTTTGTTATTTGTTATATTATGCATTTCTTTTCATACTTCTTTTAATTGATGCAACCTATCCAGAAAACTAATGCTGCTTACATTTCCAAAATAAATTTTGTATATCAAAGTTGTTAAGGTGATGAATTTAGCTAAATCTCCAAAAAAAAAACACACGAGAATTTAATCAAATCAAAAGATATTTCTGGAAAACAGAATTGGATTTTCGTTGGAATTTGGTTGGAAGAAATTTCCTTGAATTTTCGTCAAGTGTTTTGTAAAGAATCAGATATAGATATTTTACTCAAAATTACTAAGAAATGTATTTATGAATTTAATGGAAATTGATTCCCCACTTTTCACTCATTAGTAAGTGCTTTCCTTGCAAATTCATAATCTTTTGATGTGAAACATCATTAATTTTGGTACGGAAGATTTTAGTAGGTGTAAAATTTTATTTCAGCGTCACGTGACGCTTTGAAAGAGCATTCAAAATGGTGGAAAGAAGGGATCAGTGACTTAACAGTGACTGACCTGTTACTTAACAATGACTTAACAGTGACTTAACAAAACAGCAGCAAACCAGTGACTTAACAAAGACTAAACAGTGACTTAACACTGAGTAAACAGTATGCAAAACGGCTACAAAACAGAGACTGAACTGCTACTTAACAGTGACTAAACAGCGACAAAAAATTGTCACTTAATAATGAATAAACAGTGACCAAAGAAACGGAGTGACTAAACAGTGACTGAACATTAGACTGTACATGCCTTGTATGAAAAGTAATTTTTTGTCTAGTTCATAGCACAGCATGGCTTAAAAAATTCTGTATATTTTGTAGAGAATTTATCAATACTCTAAAATCAGATAAAATTACAATTACAATTAGTTAAAGGTAAATTATTAATTGCAATAAACGATACACTTGCAGATTATAGGCACTGATTATTAAAAATTTATATAAAAAAAAATTAAGATTCTACCGATAATTGAACTCGGTTTGCCGGATCCAAAGTCCAGAGTGCTTACCAGAACACAATTGAACATATAATTTATCATGAAATATTTAATTTATTTGTTCGACAATTTTGTAAAAGGTCTCTGATACATTGGCAGTTCAAAGATAAATTAAGGGGAAATTGGAACTTTTAAAGCCTTGTCGAGGCCAAGGTATACTAAACAAGGTAGGCTCACTCGCTCTCTCACAACTCCTTATATTTGTGTCAAAGAGAGCGAGAGCGAGAGAGTAATATATTTCAATACAAAGCCCACTAAGCTACTAAGTAAAACACAAAAAATTCGTTCGCGGAGATGCTTTGCTTACAGCAGTAGCTTACTGACTGAAATTTAACAAGTTGTCAAGAGAGCGAGAGAGAGTGAGTAGGCCTACCTTGTTTAGTATACCTTGGTCGAGGCCATGAAACCTCCATATATCTAATTTTGGATTTTTTATCAATTTTCTATAAAATATGCTGAATATTTTGAGCCATGTTGTGCAAAGATCTTCACGTGTTGCAAATCGTATGGAGAAAAGTCCGGTCTACTGAACATATTATATCTTGACTGACTTTATCTGACGATTATAAAGAAAGATATGGCGTAAAATAAAAGTGCACCTACCGCAAACTTAAATCAAATTCATATACAAAAGTAGAGAAAAGCTAACTTAAGTTTATATACCATTGGAGCATGATATTTGCCTGCCAGTTTGTTATATGGCACCACAATTTTGACGAAATTTTGAAAACAAAAAAGTTTTTCTCACTAGAACTAATTCTTCGACCGATCGTTCCTATGGCAGCTATGTGCTATAGTCGTCCGACTTAAATCAAACTTGGCAGAATTGTGTGGTAGCTTTATAATATTGATCAGTACACGATTGGGAGCGATAGCATTGAAAACAAAAAAGTTGTTCTTACTAAGACTTTTTTTCAAACCTATCTTTTGTATAGCAGCAATACATTATAGTTGTCCGATTCTTATAAATCCGGGGTTTGGGAGGGAAAGCATTGCAAACAAAAAAGTTTTTCTCACTAAAACTACTTTCGTTCCTATGGCAGCTATATGCTATAGTCATCCGATCCGGCCGGTTCCGACAAATGTGCAGCGTATTTGTACCAACCGAGTTCGTGCAAAGTTCGGTTACGATAGCTTTAAAACTGACGGAGGAGATAGCATAGAAACAGACGGACGGGCAGTCGGACATACGAAAACGGCTATATCAACTCAGCTCGTCATGCTGATCAAGAATATATATACTTTATGTGGTCGGAGATACTTCCTTCTGTGCGTTACAAACATCCGGACAATTTCAATATACCCTCTCCAAGGTTATAAAAATCGAGAGCTTTTGAGATCTTCGCACTTCTATAATATTCATATATTAATTATGAATTCGAAGTTGTTTCAATGTTTTCTGCTTGTTAAATTTATACATATGTGCAGTGGCGTACGCAGGATTTTTTCAGGGGAGGATTTTGAAAAGAACATTTTTTTGGTGGGTAGTGGGGGGAAGATTTCAAAGGCGAAAACAAAGGCTCTACTTTCACTTTCAACTGCACTTCGTTTCCTCGATATTTTTCAAACAATTTTTTGTTCAACATGAATTGTACTAACAAGAATTAACAAAAGTCCATTGCGATTTTCTTTTAAAAACTCAATTCTACACACAAAACATAGAAAGGCTCTGAGAAGAGCGAATTGCCACATTATGGCTTCAAAAACGAGCAATATTTCGAAAAAATTTTTAAATCTTCATTTCACAAGCGGTTTCCGTAAACACAGACTGAATACATAAAATGTTTCAACAAAATTTGTCAACGAATCGGTTGCGGTTTCTAACTCGTCCAAATTCGATTACGGATATATTTGATAGAAAACGGGAATGGGATGCTTGTCCGATTGCTATACAAGTAAAAAAAAGCATTAGGCCAATATAAATGCCTTGACTCAAACTAAAAATTAATTTCGGGTTTAGTCCCTGGTTTGGAGGAAAAATTGTTGAAAAGAGCACCGCAGGCAATTTTTTTTATAACGCGCATGGTAAGGAGTTTATAAGTTTATGAACAAACCGCTCAATTAAGGCAGCAGGAAATAAGTCCCGAAAATATAAAAAGAAATAAGGCCCCAAATTTGGGGTGTTATTTTATTATAAAACAATACCCCAATTTGAGAGAAGCTTGGCTCGGCCCCGTTAGAGGAGCTGTATAGCCAATTTTACATTACATTTTACATTTACCCCAATTTGAAGTATGAATATAAGGCCCCACTATGATTAAATAAAGCCAAAAACAAAAATTAAAGAAGGCCCCAAGTTTGGGAGATAACACCCTAATTTCAAAAATTTGATATACAAAAAATTTTCGACTGCGCCGCTAAAATTAAATCAATTTTTTTATTTAAATAATGCAAAGAACCAAAAAATCGGGCGATTTTTGTATTAAGCAAAAATAGAAAAATTAAATAAGAACCCAAAAATCCATATTAAAAATTGGCGTCTTATTTCCTTATAAAAATTAAACAGGGCCCTAAAAATAATTTTTGCGGTATTATTATACCCTTGCAAAGGGTATTATAATTTTGCCCAGAAGTTTGCAACGCATAGAAATATTTATTTCCGACCCTATAAACTATATATATTCTTGATCAGGGCGACGAGCTGAGTCGGTTGAGCTTTGTCCGTCCGTCTGTCTGTTTCTACGCAAACTAGTCTCTCAATTTTAAAGCTATCGAGCTGAAACTTTGCACAGAGTCTTCTTTTTACTGCACACTGCTAATATGTCGGAACCGACCGGATCGGATGACTATATCTTATAGCTGCCATAGGAACTATCGGTCGAAAAGTGGGTCTTTGTGAGAAAAACTTTTTATTATACCCTTGGAGAGGGTATATTAAAATTGTCCGGATGTTTGTAACGCAGAGAAGGAAGCATCTCTGACCACATAAAGAATATATATTATTGATCAGCATGACGAGCTGAGTTGATATAGCCATGTCCGTCTGTCCCTCCGTCTGTCCGTCCGTCCGTCTGTCCGTCTGTCCGTCCGTCTGTCCGTCTGTTTCTATGCTATCTCCTCCGTCAGTTTTAAAGCTATCTTAACCAAACTTTGCACGAAGTCTTTTGGTACAAATACGCTGCACATTTGTCGGAACCGGCCGGATCGGATGACTATAGCATATAGCTGCCATAGGAACGATCGGTTGAAAAACTAGTTTTAGTGAGAAAAACTTTTTTGCTTTTAACGCTATCGCTCCCAACGCTCGTATTTATAAGTTTTTCATGATTTCACACAATTTCACCAAGCCTTGTCAAAATCGGACAACTATATAGTATAGCTGCCATACAAAAGTTAGGTCTAAAAAAAATGTTTGGTGAGAAAAACTTTTTTGTTTTCAATGCTATCGCTCCCAACGCTCGTATTTATAAGTTTTAAATGATTTCACATAATTTCACCAAGCCTTGTCGAAATCGGACTACTATATAGCATAGCTGCCATACAAAAATTAAGTCTGAAAAAAGTCTTAGTGAGAAAAACTTTTTTGTTTTCAATGTTATCGCTCCTAACGCTCGTATTAATAAGTTTTTAATGATTTTACATAAAATCAACAAGATTTGTCGAAATCGGACAACTATATAGTATAGCTGCCATACATACTGTCAGGCATATATCAAGCTCCAAGGGTATATAAACTTCGGTCGAGCCGAAGTTAGCTGGCCTCTATTTTTTTTTAATGTAAATGCCTCCCGCTTCAGCAATTATTAGTTTTATTCGCTTTTACACAGATTCGGACTTTTTGGTCAAAATCGGATGACTATATCTTATAGCTGCCATAGAAACTATCGGTCGAAAGGTGGGTTTTATTTAGAAAAATTGTTTGTTTTAGTGCTAACGTTCGTAAACTATGATGTTTTAAAACATTTGCAAGGGTATAAAAACTTCGGCAAAGACGAAGTTAGCTTGGCCTTCTCGTTGTATTAATTCTTTTGAGGACTTATTTCATTTTGAAATTTTATTTAGGAAATAATGCCCTAAAAAAGGAAATAACACCCCAAATTTAAAAAAAAAGGTATTTTTGATTTCTATATAAATTGTTAGGGGCTTATTTCATTTTATTTTTAGGGCCTTATTTCACAGAGCGCTCAATTAATAATCATTGAAAAACTTTGCGAGATGTGTAGTGCAAATTTTCAAATTGTACCTTCAGGTATAACAGAATTTCAAACCAAAAAATGTTTTGTTTTTTTGCTATTGCTTTTAGGGTCTGTGGTTAAATCGCTCAGAAATTGTAATGTTGTCTTATTTTTTTGACATTTGACGAAAAGAATTCACATATTTGTAGAACAAAACCGGAAATTTTAAAAATAAATTAAAAAAGAAACCTTGGGTGACCGCCCCGACTTAAATGTATAATAATTCTTTATAATTCGCGGTCCATCGATGACATAAAAATATATTCCACTAAAATAATTTATTCTTAGATCAATTTTTCTAAAATTCAGGAACATTTTTCTTCAATCGATGTCAATACACAGGTGCACACAATTATACTCGCCTCCCTGCCTCCTGTTCCAAGATGTAAAGAAATGGCTTTGCGATAAAAGAGACTATGGTTCAAATGATGATCATTTGATGACTTTATTTAAAAGTGGAACAATTGAGTGTATTTATGTTTCTTATATTTTCTTATTCATAGAAGAAATTCGTAAGTTGAGTTTTTTGAATGTAATTCAAGTAATTTCACGTTTGATTGCATCGAAAACTAAATTTCCAAGGACTTTAAGTCCAAGTAAAGCTGATATCAAAAATAGTACTTCCGGAAATGATACAGGCGCGGTAGATTTTATAAGAAAACTAATTAAAACAAACGCTAAGAGGATGAAAATGAACTTCTTTCTTTCCATTCTCTTATTTTCCAGAATGGTGAGACGCTCAGTCTTCTCCTTAAGATCAGCTTCATATTGATTAATTTTGTCTCTCATCCCTGACAAAAGTGCATCCTTCTCTTTAATATTCATGGAATCAATGTTGGTAAGTGATTGAAGTTGATTTATTTTGAACTCCGACTCCTTGAGAAGCTTATCTGTTTCTTTAAGTGAGGCAGCCAATTGATCCTTTAGTGCGGCAATTGCCACTGCGTTGTCACGAATCTGTTCGGGATAAGATGAAACCTTCACTTCAAGTTTGGCCAATTGTATTTCCAGATCCTTTCTTTCTTTCTCATATAAAACAGCATTTTGTAGGAGCAATTGAATTTTCTTATGACAAATTGAGCCACATTTTATTTCTGCAGTGTCTTCCAGCTGATCAAAAACCTAGACAAAACAAAGAGGATTAGAAATGAAAATACTAATGCAAGATTTTATTTTACAACTACGACTCACTGAGCTCTCATCTGAGTTGGACAAGGAGTTTGATTGATCCAGCAACTTAAGGTTCAAAGTACGACTTTCCATTTTTTAAGCAGTAAATGCTTTGATGCAAACGTATGCAAACGTAGTTAACGACAGAAAATACTTTTCCAGGTGTTTGAATTTGCTACAAATATTGTACACACAAACCGGACTGTAGAATTACTGTAGTGTTTGGCCCTTTTCTACAATTAAAATGTTTGTGCTGTTTTATTCGTTTTGCATGTTTATTTTAATGTCTCTTCAGTGTAATGTCTCCTTATTTTTGTGCTGTGCTGCCAATTTAGCTATTTTCCCGTTAAATCTAGCGGGTTGCAATTGTCATATGCGGGATAAATATGTGCGTCAAAATAGCGACGGATATTTAGCGACGATTTGGAATGATGGAATCTGGAACACTGGGGAAATTTTTATTTTTAAAATTTCACGTCAAATAAAGACATAATTGAGCAACTGCAAATTCAGAAATGTTAAGAAAGACGTAAACTATTTTTTTAATTGGGCGGTGGGTGGATTAAAGCTTTTTGGGTATTAAAAATCATATGTTGAAAAATTGACTTTCCACTAAAATGCAAATAGCTCAATTCACAGCTCGTGTAGGGCAATGCACGATATATCAGCGCATTCGCCATGGTTTTAGCTGTTTTTCAGTGAAAGGCTTATCAAAATTATGTGGAGCGTTGTCGAGATATCTTCATTTTTGTAAGACCACCTACCTTGTCCGCCCATACAAAAAACACCTGTTAGGCACAGGGTTACAAATGTTCATTAATATCTCGACTTACAGCTCGCGTAGCGCAATTCACGGTATACCTGTGAATTCGTCATGCTTTTGACAGAATTTTAGTAAAAGTTAGATCAAAATCATGTGGAGCGTTTGGGAGAAAATTGATGTTTTGTAGACACACTAAATCCACCAATTGAAAGCCCGCGCCAGAAATGGAACCAGTGCAGTATCGGAACCAATTCATATTCCTATCGATATGCGATCATTTGAATTGGGAAAAAATGGTCTGCCTAAATCGTCGCTAGCTAAATAGCGCGATTTTAAGCTCGCGTAGCCCTATAGGCGGTATGCAGGATTAATCTAGAATTAATTCCGCATCTTTTGCACCCCCACTCATCAAAATCATGTGGAGGGTTTTTGCAAAAAATGCATTTTTCTTTCAGGCCAAATGTTCAACCGCACTGGCAAGGCTACCGCCTATTAGTCTACGAATACTAGAGGTGCGCGCGTGAGAAAATTTTCTTCCACGTCATGAATGCTTTGTGATATAAAAATACATATACGCACAATTCTCGAGGGTACTGTATTCCTTCAGAAAATTGTTTTCCAAATCCAATAAAATGTTTTACAAAAATAAACAAAAATATTTTTTATCGAACCTTGTTTTTTAAAAACTCCAAGCTATTTTAGTCAAAAAACTTGATAATAGTTTAAGAAATGTTCACTATTTTCCAAAAAGTGGCTTTGGAAAAAAAAATTCAGCTTGGACATTTTTGAGATATTTTATTTTTACCATGTCTTGACGCATTTTGGCTCAAATTTCTTGATAACTATTTAACCAATTTTCAAGTTTTATTTGACGGATCCAAAAATATCATAGTTCACACCAGAATCACATAATTTCTTTACAAAACTCGTTTTAGTTTTCACTATCAGACAATCTCTTCTCAAAAGATTTTTGAAGATTTATATTAAAAAACAGTATCTCTTAATTTTGATCGATTTCAAACATGGATTTGATGCAGTTGTGTCTTAGCTTTCACCGAAAATATTAGTTGGTCAAAATATGTTAAATAGTTATCAAGAAATTTAAGCAAAATGCATCGAGACTTGGAAAAAAATCTCAAAATATGTCCAGGCTCAATTTTCAAAAGCCACTTTTGCAAAATAGCGAACATTTTGTAACTCGTTTTAAAGTTTTTGACTAAAAAACACTTTAAATTAAAAAAAAAAAAGAGGCAAGCTAACTTCGGCTCGACCGAAGTTTATATACCCTTGGAGCTTGATATATGCCTGACAGTTTGTATTGCAGCTATACTATATAGTGGTCCGATTTCGACAAATCTTGTTGAGATTATGTAAAAGCATTGAAAACTTATCAATACGAGCGTTGGGAGCGATAACATTAAAAACAAAAAAAGTTTTTCTCACTAAGACTTTTTTTCAGACCCAACTTTTGTATGGGAGCTTTACTATATAGTAGTCCGATTTCGATTAGTTTTGTTGAAATTGGGAGCGATAACATTGAAAACAAAAAAGTTTTTCTCACTAAAACTTGTTTTTCAACCGATCGTCCCTATGGCAGCTATATGCTATAGTCATCCGATCCGGCCGGTTCCGACAAATGTGCAGCGTATTTGTACCAAAAGACTTCGTGCAAAGTTTGGTTAAGATAGCTTTAAAACTGACGGAGGAGATAGCATAGAAACAGACGGACAGACGGACATGGCTATATCAATATATATAATATATATACTTTATGTGGTCGGAGATGCTTCCTTCTATGCGTTACAAACATCTGGACAATTTTAATATACCCTCTCCAAGGGTATAATGAGGATCGATTAAAAAGTTTTTCATATGAAAGGGTCGGAAACAGATATTGTTTTTGTTTATTTTTGTAAATCTTACCATCGGATCTGCTTGAAAACAATTTTTTCAGAATTGTGCAAAAAATTATTTCGTGAAGCATTCGTGACGTGAAAGAAAATGTGCTCACGCGCGCACCTCTAGTATTCGTAGACTAGTGGGCGGCGGCCTTGCCAGTGCGGCTGAATATTTGGCCTGAAAGAAAAATTCATTTTTTGCAAAAACCCTCCACATGATTTTGATGAGTGAGGATGCAAAAGATGCGGAATTAATTCTAGATTAATCCTGCATACCGCCTATAGGGCTACGCGAGCTTAAAATCGCGCTATTTAGCCAGCGACGATTTAGGCAGACCATATGTGGCCATCGACTAGTAGCCGGCAGCCTTGCCAGTGCGGCTGAATATTTGGCCTGAAACATAAATGCATTTTTTGCAAAAACCCTCCACATGATTTTGATGAGTTTTTTTCCAATTCAAATGGTCGCATATCGATAGGAATATGAATTGGTTCCGATACTGCACTGGTTCCATTTCTGGCGCGGGCTTTCAATTGGTGGATTTAGTGTGTCTACAAAACATAAATTTTCTCCCAAACGCTCCACATGATTTTGATCTAACTTTTACTAAAATTCTGTCAAAAGCATGACGAATTCACAGGTATACCGTGAATTGCGCTACGCGAGCTGTAAGTCGAGATATTAATGAACATTTGTAACCCTGTGCCTAACAGGTGTTTTTTGTATGGGCGGACAAGGTAGGTGGTCTTACAAAAATGAAGATATCTCGACAACGCTCCACATAATTTTGATAAGCCTTTCACTGAAAAACAGCTAAAACCATGGCGAATGCGCTGATATATCGTGCATTGCCCTACACGAGCTGTGAATTGAGCTATTTGCATTTTAGTGGAAAGTCAATTTTTCAACATATGATTTTTAATACCCAAAAAGCTTTAATCCACCCACCGCCCAATTAAAAAAATAATTTACGTCTTTCTTAACATTTCTGCATTTGCAGTTGCTCAATTATGTCTTTATTTGACGTGAAATTTTAAAAATAAAAATTTCCCCAGTGTTCCAGATTCCATCATTCCAAATCGTCGCTAAATATCCGTCGCTATTTTGACGCACATGGGATAAATTGTAAAATAGCGGCTAGCGGGAATTATAGCTATTTTCCAAGCAAATTTGGCGTAATTTTAATTTTTTTCAAAACATCTGGTAACTTCATGTAGACAATGCCACGGTAAATTTAATGGATGCATTTTGTGTGTGGCTGCGTGAGCAGAACTTATCCCCTATGTAAGACATACTGCTATAGCGACAACCTAAAACGCATCGAACGATGCGATCTCCGATGGTCGGAGATGCTTCCTTTTGTGCGTTACAAACATCCGGACAATTTCAATGGACCTTTTCCAAGGGTATAAAAAGCGGAGCCATGAAAAGTGTTTGAAATCGATTTTTGAGATCACCATTTCAAACTAATCTAAAAAAGTTTCAGTAGAAATGGGTCATTTTATTTTTTTATTTTTGCAAAGTAGAGTAATTCTTCGCAATACCTGCCTAATGCTGCTGAAGCAATTAAGGGAGTATTTTCCATGTGCCCCTTTTTCTTTTAATTTTTTTTTTTCGCATTTTTTTATAGCTTGGATATTTGAGAATATCGTTCCAAAAGGGGTTTTGGAAATTCGAAATACTTTAGAAGATATAGCCTATTTTGTCGACCAATGTCTTCGATAAAACAAGCAATTTTCAAATTACTTTAAGCGCATTTATCTCGAAACCACGTTTTTTGAACTGGCGGCTATGATTTCTCCAGTTACACTAAACGGATTTTGATGATTTAAAGTAAAATCTACGCAGAATTGTCACCATTATGGTCTGACCCTCAATCATAATTTTTAAAAAATTTTTACTATTTTATTTTTTTACACTCAACTACGATGGCCGCCATTTTGTCAAAAAATCACATCTGCATACTTATTATAACCCCGTTTTTAGTTTCCATTTCACACAACCTGGAGTCGTGGAATCGTGGCGCCAGCACGGTACCTTTTTTTGGACCCCCTACTTTGAAGGCCGAGAACTTTTTAAACAGCCCTCTTATCGAAGCAGTCAAATTTTTTTATTTACTTGAGTCTGTTTGTAAAATAAGTGGTATGCCTGAAAGTTGATTTGCTTTTGATGTGCTTTCGTGAAAGCAAAAGCAAAGCAGTTGGTGGAACGACATTGATTTGCTTTCATACAATTTACACACATATACAATTTGAATGATCCGAAGAGGAAGGGCAGAATAAAATTGTGGGGGAATTTGTATCTTCGAACTTTCTAGGAGAACTGTGCAAATAAGTCTCCATGATCATCTTTGACCAAGTCAAGCAGTTCTCTAGGAGAACTGTCACACTCAAACGAAAGCAAATCGAAATCAGCTTCGAAGCTGATTTTACGAAATCAATTAGTATGACCTTAATTTCCTTGCATTTTCTAAGCACACTGCTCATTTTGTATGGAGCAGCTGTCATCAGCTGTTTCAGGAAATTAAATCGAAAGCAAATCAAAAGCAAATCACTTTCAGGAATACCACTATAATAAAAAAACAGATTTGTAAATTTACGTTTTCGAATGTGATTTATTTAAAAAAGTCAAAAAATAGCCTCGACATGGAGAATAACCCTTAAAACCAACCAAACAAAGCCCCCTCTACCTATGGTGCCGCCACCTGTGCTCCACCGGGGTACCAAAGGTTGCCAAGTTATTTTTCATGATTGGCGCAAAATTATTTTTAAGTTTTGCATATTATATGAATTGTTCTCCGGCTTCAGGTCAGGTCTCGAGCCGGAGAGCATACATCTACAATTAGAAAGGTCGCCAAATCACAATTGTTTTGCATTTTATTTTTAGAGCAATGATTGGCAATGATAAGCAATAGTCTGCAAGGTCTAGTTAATAGAAGAAGTGTTACAGATTTTCAACATGTAAAGATTTTTGCGTAACATGGCTCAATTCGAACTTTTAAAACCTTGGCGAGGCCATCAAACATCAAAATATTTTTGATATTGGATTTTTGATAAATTCCCTAAAATATACTGCATTTTTCGAGCCATTTTGTGCAAAAAACTAGGAAAAATATTACTTTTCATATAAGGCAGGTACGGTATAATGTAGATGTTTATGAACAATTACAGCTTGATATCAGTAAAATTTTAGAAACAATTCTTTATTTTTCCAGATTTAACTAACGAACTCTTTAAAGGCACATAAAAATAAATTTAATTTCGCGTTATTAAAAATACCCCGCGGCACACAACAAATTGTTGTAGTTTTAAGTCTGCTGAGAAAAGCACCGAGCTATCCAATTTTACAATTTTAGTCCAACTTACCCGCCTCGCAGTAGATCAATTGTACCACTTCACCCACTGTGGCCAAAGTGTGCCTGACCGGCAGGCGTTCATCATTTGCCCCTGCTGCTGTTCCTCCCCCAGTAGCATCTCCACCTGCAGCAGTTTCTTCGTGCTCCTCCTCCACATTCGCCTTATCGCCATCTTCCTCCAACTGCTGCTGCTTTCCACCTATGTCGTATATCTCAATGAATTGCTCTGCACTGCTAATGGCTATCCGATTGTTGCCAATCAAACTGGCAGCCAAAATATCGCCATTTAAGGCATACGTCTGTTGCCTGGCAAAATTATAGGCCTGCAGTATTTTCACCATAATGGATCACTGTAAACACAAAGGAAAGATTTTTATTTAAATAACTTCGAATACAACGCCCCAAAGACTGAACAGTGACTTCATCGCCGGGCGCACTGAGACTGTCTGGTGAATCAGTCAGCCAGCGGCCACAAATTCTGTATGTGGGAGGAGGTTTGAGTTAGCTCAGTCAAGTGGTTGCTACTGTATGGGCATGTCCCAACCATTATCATAATTGTGCGTTTATGCTGGTCAAAGAGAGTAAAATATGAGCGAAACAAGGAAAGAGAGAGGAAAGGGAAGGGATGACACAACTAAGGTCAGGGCTAGAGCTAGCCCTGCGGGAGATTAGTTAAATTTAGCGTTGAAATAACGCTCACAGTTTTAATATTAATTGATGCAACTTTTTAAGCAGCATTTTTCTACCCGTTATAGGCTTTCCACACTGAGCACATCTAACATCCAACATCTTGAGTCAAAAATATTTCCCATGGCGGAATTTGCTATCTTTGTAGCATTTACCTATTAGACATCGACCCACTTAACATTTCTACGAAACAAAAGTTTAAAAATGTTGGCAAAGCATATGGCTATTAAGCATTTAAACTTAGGATGTTGGATGTTAGATGTTAGATGTGCTCAGTGTAAAAAGCCTATTACTCGTAGAGTAAAAAGGGTATACTAAAGTCGTGCAAATGTATGTAACAGGCAGAAGGAATCATTTCCGACCATATAAAGTATATATATTCTTGATCAGCATCAACAGCCGAGTCGATTTAGACATGTCCGTCTGTCCGTCCGTCCGTCTGTCTGTATGAACACCTAGATCTCAGAGATGGTAAGAGATAGAGGTTTGACATGTATGGGACAAATGCTTCTTTTATCTGCACGCAGATCAAGTTTATTTCAAATTTTGGCCACGCCCCCTCCCGCCCCCGCAATTCAAAAATAATGTTATATCTCCTACAGTTTTAAAGATAGACGATTCGTACCTTCTAAAGATAGTTAGTAATTAGCAAAACGAATAAATTTGCCAAAGAAATCATAAAGATCGGATGAGCGGTTCTCTAGTTATGAGCAAAAAAGTGATATATAGCCGAGTTAAAAAGTGCTGCATACTTTTCAGATGTTCACCCTAAGGAACGCAGGAACTCTTTTAAACATGTTTTTTCATGAGTAACGGGTATATCGAAGTCGGTTAGAGCCGACTTTAACCTGCGCTCTCGTTTTTAAATAATTTGGTTGAACATTTATATCGCAATCCTTATTAGAATTTATTGATAAAATACAATAAAGCATTCAAATTTATTTCATTTGTCAATATCAGAAAAATTGGTTTCCTTTGATTTACAACAGTTCTACACAGGGATCGTAACGATTATAGTTTTTAAAATAAAAATCATTTTTAAGAATAATTTTTATTATAAAAATTGAAAATAAGACTTATTTTTGATTTTTATTTATAAAAACTTGGAGCTTGATATATGCCTGACAGTTTTTATGGCAGCTATACTATATAGTGGTCCAATTTCGAAAAATCTTGTTGAAATTATGTAAAATCATTGAAAACTTATAAATACGAGCGTTGGGAGCGATATCTTTGAAAACAAAAAAGTTTTTCTAAATAAGACTTTTTTTCAGACATAACTTTTGTATGGCAGCTATACTATATAGTAGTCCGATTTCAACAAGGCTTATTGAAATTATGTGAAATCCTTAAAAACTTATAAATACGAGCGTTGGGAGCGATAACATTGAAAACAAAAAAGGTTTTCTCACTAGGACTATTTTTCAGACCTAACTTTTGTATGGCAGCTATACTATATAGTTGTCCGATTTCGACAAGGCTTGGTGAAATTATTTGAAATCATTAAAAACTTATAAACACGAGCGTTGGGAGCGATACCATTTAAAACAAAAAAGTTTTCCTGGCTATATCAACTCAGCTCGTCATGCTGATCAAGAATATATATACTTTATGTGGTCGGAGATGCTTCCTTCTCTGCGTTACAAACATCCGGACAATTTTAATATACCCTCTCCAAGGGTATAAAAATTGAAAATAAGACTTATTTTTCAATTTTTATTTTAAAAATTTTTTTATTTAAAAAATGATCAATGATTCAATACCTTTCCAATAATACCTCATGTCCTTGAAGGATCATGGATAAGGATTAAGGATACCAATTTTTTTTATTGATTCAATGCCGCTGCTTATACATTTCGCTCAATTACTTCAAGTCTGTCATAACTCAAAAATGACTAATTTTGACTTAATGATGCAGAAATATTTGCTGTATTGTGTACACTGATTTGTGTACAATTTTCAAACTGATATTTATATGTTATACTGTCCATGTGAGATGAGAATATGGCTTGGCCCCGTTGGAGGAGCTATATAGCCAATTTTACATTTTACTGTTCGAAATCACAAGAACGGTAAATAATTTGTAACGCACCGACCGAAAAAAGCAAGTAACGAACTTTTTTGTGTTCAGCACTCGTGCGTACTAAACAATTTTAGTTAAGTACAAAATGGTTTTTAGTTAAGTACACGGAGTGTACTTTGTGATCGTCGAGGCATTTAAACCATTTACACTGACTGAAGACTTATCAAATCGCGAAAAAAACCAAGGAGGATAAAAATAGTAATTATGAAAGACGAAATTGTCAACCAAGTGAAAAATCATGTCGCAATTCGCAGGTAAGGGATCTCAATGGTAACAAAACCGCGAAATGCTTAAGATGACCAAAGGTAAAGAACATTGTCAAGATCATAAGGAAAATAACTAAATTGCCATGGTTTTGACAATAGTGAACCCCGAACCATGGATGACCAACAATGAAGAACATAGATAGAGCATAAAAAACGTATCAGTTTCACAATTTTTGCTTGTAAATTACTTAAGCTTTGAACTGAAAACTTGATGTGTAGGCTGGTACTATGAAGCAAGCCGAACCAGCCGGCTAAGCCAGTTCAAAAGTGAAACGTGTTGATCATAGCTCTTTATTGGATCATCTAAAAAAACAAGAGCATCTAGGTGTACAGACAAACGGACAGACGGACGGACGGACAGACGGACATGGCTATATCGACTCGGCTGTTGATGCTGATCAAGAATATATACACTTTATATGGTCGGAAAAGATTCCTTCTGCCTGTTACATACATTTGCACGACTTTAGTATACCCTTTTTACTCTACGAGTAACGGGTATAAAAAACAAATCGATATGCGGTTTAAAAGGTGATATGATTTCCGAGTTAAAGACAAAGAGATATTTCTATACCCTTGGAGAGGGTATATTAAAATTACACAGGCCAACAAAATGACCATCTTTGTGAGGTGCAGCCCTGTTGATTTAAAAATATGATAAGTTTATGTTTACTGATTCCTAAAATGGTTTCGGTTTCGTTCCATCAGCTCTTGTTTCCAAGATATAGCGGAAAAACAAAAATCTTGCATTTTTGGCACTCTAGGATTTATGGAGGCCACACTATGCATAAATGTCTGAGTTTATGAGCTAATTATGATAAAGGACATATCATTGCAAATTAGAAAAATCATAGGGACCATCTAAGTCCAGCGGAAAGTGTCTAATTTGGCCTTTAAAGAGAGACATTTTCCGATTTATAGCATTTTTATCAAAATAAATCATCCCGTTTAAGGAAGCGCGGTAATTGGATTAATACATTCGCCATCTGAGCATATAGCCAAACATATGATCTAATTTTGTGATTTTTATGGCATTTAAATAAGTTTATTTGGTAAAGATATGGCGCGTTTAAGACAAAAATACATATTTAAATTTATGGAAGGAAAACTAGATTGTTACTCTAAATCTGTATAGGAACTGTAAAGGGCCTACTTGGTTCGGCATAAATTGTTATATGTTTACATGTAGATGATAAATTATATTTGGAAACAAGTAGCCTTTTCACAGTTCCTATAAAAAATTGAGTTACAAATCTAGTTTTCCTCCCATAAATTTAAATATGTAATTTCGTGTTTAAGAGGCTATAACTTTGCCAAATAAATTAATTTAACCGCCATAAAAATCACAAATTTAGATCATATGTGTGTCTCTATAGGCTCAAATGGCGAAAATATAAATTCAATATCTGCGCTAGCTTTAACGGGCCATAAAAAATGCTAAAAATGCTATAAATCGAAAAATGTCTGTCTTTAGAGGCCAATTTAGACACTTTCCGCTGTACTAATATAGCGGATATGATTTTTAAAATTTGCATTGATATGTACTTTATCGCAATTAGTTCATAAATTCAGATAATTCTGCCTAGTGTGGCCTCCATAAATCCTAGAGTGCCAAAAAGTCGACTTTTTGGTTTTTCCGCGATATCTTGGAAACAAGAGCTGATTGAACAAAACCAATGATACAGTTTTGTTCAGTGAAGTCTATATTAACATAATCTGTTAAAAATAGACCTGCACCAAAATCACTGTTGGGCTGTGTTATCAGGATGTTTGTAACGCACAGGAGGCAGCATGACAAGCTGTGTTGATATAGCCATGTCCGTGTGTCCGACTGTTTCTATGCTACTTGCCAATTATTAATATCAGGGCTACAAACCTCCTAAAAACCAGGAGAGGTCTCCTCCGAGACTCGAATCCGCAGCGGGTTCAGAAAGTCGATGAACCGAGGTTCAGGTTCGAACCAGGGTTCAGGTATAATTTGGTTTTTTGTTTAATTTAGAATACAGTATGTAGAACTTCTTCTTTGGCCCAATGTTTGCATCACAACCGCTTGATTGTGTCGGCCTCTGCTATAAATGCTCTGCAGTCGTAAGTTCAAATTGGAACTTACATAAATATTTTATTTACAAATTGAAGTTTAGAGCCTTTATATTTTAGAATAATATTCGAGCTTTTTTTTTAGTTTTTTCCCCAATGATATTTTTATCAGAACTTAAGAACAAAGAAACTTGTAACAAACATCAAATAAAATCCCATAAGGAATGGGACTGCATTTAAGATGTCAATTTTTTTACGCAAACTAGTCTTTCAGTTTTTGAGCTATAGTGCTGAAATGATAGGTTCAGTAGAAAGGGATTTCTCACGCGACAAAAATGGAAGTCTTTGTCGACTGCATCAAAAAGGAGGAGGCCAAGGTACCTTCGTCTGTGGCCAAGTTTTAATACTCTTGCAAATTTTTTTAAATATCAGAATTTAAGAATTTTAGCAATAAAATCATCCATTTTTTTTTTTTTATACCCTTGGAGAGGGTATATTAAAATTGTCCGGATGTTTGTAACGCATAGAAGGAAGCATCTCCGACCACATAAAGTATATATATTCTTGATCACCATGACGAGCTGAGTTGATATAGCCATGTCCGTCTGTCCGTCTGTCCGTCCGTCTGTCCGTCCGTCTGTCCGTCCGTCTGTCCGTCCGTCTGTTTCTATGCTATCTCCTCCGTCAGTTTTAAAGCTAACTTAACCAAACTTTGCAGGAAGTCTTTTGGTACAAATACGCTGCACATTTGTCGGAACCGGCCGGATCGGATGACTATAGCATATAGCTGCCATAGGAACGATCGGTTGAAAAACTAGTTTTAGTAAGAAAAACTTTTTTGTTTTCAAAGCTATCGCTCCCAACGCTGGTATTTATAAGTTTTTAATGATTTCACATAATTTCACCAATCCTTGTCAAAATCGGACAACTATATAGTATAGCTGCCATACAAAAGTTAGGTCTGAAAAAAAGTCTTAGTGAGAAAAATTTTTTTGTTTTTAATGTTATCGCTCCCAACGCTCGTATTTATAGGTTTTCAATGATTTTACATAATTTCAACAAAATTTGTCAAAATTGGACCACTATATAGTATAGCTGCCATACAAACTGCCAGGCATATATCAAGCTCCAAGGGTATATAAACTTCGGTCGAGCCGAAGTTAGCTGGCCTCTATTTTTTTTTTTTTGATTTTGCCAATCTAGGGGGACTTAAGTCAATAGCAGTCGTATATTTAAAGCTTCTTCTTCTTCTTCATTGGCCATTACAATCGTTTGACAACCTGGGCCTCTGCGATTAACGCTCTCCATTCGCTTCTGTTCTGTGCGCGCTGCCACCAGTTGGTCACAACAAGCTTCGCAATGTCTTCCCGCACCTGGTCTTCCCATCTTAGTGGTGGTCTTCCCTGCTTGCCGCCTCCATAGTCAACCGCCTTCGATTTATACGCCTTTTTTACTGGACCTCTTCGTCCATTCTGATGAATCATCGCCGACTTTTAAAGGTCCATAAATCCTCCGAAAAATTTTTCTTTCAAACACGCTAATCGCCGCTTCATCCGCTGCTGTCATTGTCCATGCTTCTGCGCCATATTGCAGGACCGGGATGATAAGCGACTTGAAAAGGGCTATTTTTGTTCTTCGCTTGAGGTCTTTGCTCTTCAGCTCCCTACTTAGCCCATAGTAGCATCGGTTCGCAAGAGTGATTCTTCATCGGATTTCCAGACTGATGTTGTTCTTGCTGGTTATCATCGTTCCGAGGTAGACGAAATCCTCCACATATCCTCCGATAATGTCAATATTATCTGCATATGCAAGTAGCATTAGATTTATATGAATAAATCCGCCGGTTCTGTTGGCATGTCGGCACTTGCGCAGTATGTCTTCCATCAGTAGATTAAAGAAGTCACACGATAAGGTATCGCCCTGCCTAAAACCCTTTTTGGTATCAAATGGTTCGGAGAGGTTCTTTCCTATTTTGACGAAGCTTTGCGTACTTCTCAACGTCATCATGCAAAGTCGAACGTACTTTACTGGAATACCTAAAGTAGACCGGGCTTTGAAGAAGCTTGACCTTATCGGTGTGTCGAAGGCTGATTTATAATCAACAAAAAGGTGGTGTGTTTGGATGCCTCTTTCATAGGTCCTCTCCAGGATTTGTCGTAGTGTAAAAATCTGGTCTATGGTGGATTTACCAGGTCTAAAACCACACTGATAAGGTCCAATCAGTGTATCAATAAACGGCTTTAGACGTTCACAAATAATGCGGGACAGAACCTTATATGCGATGGGGAGGAGACTGATCCCGCGGTAGTTGGCGCAAACTGCAGGGTCTCCTTTTTTAAAATATTTAAAGCTATCAACTTGAAATTTGGGGTGCTTGTTCAAATACCCCAAAGAAATTTTTGGACGAAAAGTTAAAATGTTTAGTAAAAGTATAAGGTTAGTAATTTTTGTTTTAATTTTAGCCAATTAAAAAGTAATTTTTTTTAATTGATTATTTTGGTTACATGCTGATGCTTTTGCTTGTAACTTCAAAATTATTGGTTAAACAAATGAATAAAAGAATTTGTTTTAAAGTTACAGAGTTTATTGGTTGAGTTTACTGAAAGAAAAGCTGTAATTTTCATATTTTTCAGAATTCGTTTAAATTAAAAAAAGCTCAAAGTCGATAAGCAGAATAGGCGGAATTATATTTGGCAAATTTGATCAGAATCTGAATCACTAGATTGATCATAAGATACAGATTGGACGACATATGATTCGTGAAAGTAATTCCACTGGGATAGCACAACATTTTTGGCTCTTTAACGAAATGGATAAAATTTTTGACTGACCATTTTGAGTGCTGCCGTAAGATTTTGTATTGGTGCACTGATAACGTGGTGTCCACCATTAATGTGAGTGCCTCATCTGATGAAAAACGTTTTAAACTATCTGTGCTTAATCAAGCTTTTTTGATGGTTGATCCCCTAGATGGAGAAGCATTTTCCAATTTATTCATTAATCGCGCCGAATCCCTTTTTCCGATCGACCGCACAGTCTGCTCGGTCGCTGCAATCAATTGATTTTCATGAATTTTTAACAGCAGAGCTTTCCTTTAGCGGTTACGGGTTTCTGCCCAATAGATTAAAGTCTGGGCTACCGGCAGTTTTTTAGCCATGTTTGAGACGTTTTTATACCCGTTACTCGTAGAGTAAAAAGGGTATACTAAAGTCGTGCAAATGTATGTAACGGGCAGAAGGAATCATTTCCGACCATATCTATAATATAAAAATGAATCGCAAAATGTGTTGGTAAGCGCATAACTCAACAACGCCTGGACCAATTTGGCCAAATCTTTTTTTAAAATGTTCGTTGAAGTTCAAGGATGGTTTTTACGGCGAGAAAAATTAGAATTATTGCTGGAAAAACCCTAAAAATAGCCCTTTTCTTTTTCCCATACAAATGATTTGTAACTAAAACGTAGTCAAGCGGGAAGTGGACGGCGGAAAGAGGGTGGTATGTGGGTAGAATGTGGGTGGTATGTGGGTGGGATGTGGGTGGGAAATTGGCGGGAAGTAGGTGAGATGTGGGTGGGATGTGGGCGGGTTGTGGGCGGTAAGTGGGCGGGAAATTGGCGGGAAGTGGGTGAGATGTGGGCGGGAAGTGGACGGCGGAAAGAGGGTGGTATGTGGGTAGAATGTGGGTGGTATGTGGGTGGGATGTGGGTGGTATGTGGGCGGGTTGAGGGCGGTAAGTGGGCGGGAAATTGGCGGGAAGTGGGTGAGATGTGGGTGGGATGTGGGCGGGTTGAGGGCGGTAAGTGGGCGGGAAATTGGCGGGAAGTGGGTGAGCTGTGGGTGGGATGTGGGCGGGTTGTGGGCGGTAAGTGGGCTGGAAATTGGCGGGAAGTGGGTGGGATGTGGGCGGGAAGTGGGAGCGATGTGGGTGGGATATGGGAGGGATGTGGGCGGGAAATTGGCGGGAAGTGGGTGGGATGTGGGCGGGAAGTGGACGGCGGAAAGAGGGTGGGAAGTGGGTGGTATGTGGGTAGAATGTGGGTGGTATGTGGGTGGGATGTGGGTGGTATGTGGGTGGGAAATTGGCGGGAAGTGGGTGAGATGTGGGTGGGATGTGGGCGGGTTGAGGGCGGTAAGTGGGCGGGAAATTGGCGGGAAGTGGGTGAGATGTGGGTGGGATGTGGGCGGGTTGAGGGCGGTAAGTGGGCGGGAAATTGGCGGGAAGTAGGTGAGATGTGGGTGGGATGTGGGCGGGTTGAGGGCGGTAAGTGGGCGGGAAATTGGCGGGAAGTGGTTGAGATGTGGGTGGGATGTGGGCGGGTTGAGGGCGGTAAGTGGGCGGGAAATTGGCGGGAAGTGGGTGAGCTGTGGGTGGGATGTGGGCGGGTTGTGGGCGGTAAGTGGGCTGGAAATTGGCGGGAAGTGGGTGCGATGTGGGCGGGAAGTGGGAGCGATGTGGGTGGGATATGGGAGGGATGTGGGTGGGATGTGGGCGGGAAATGGGCGGGAAGCGGGTGGTATGTGGGCGGGAAGTGGGTGGGATGTGAGTGGGATGTGGGCGGTAAATTGGCGGGAAGTGGGGGGGCTGAGGGTGGGATGTGAGTGGAATGTGAGCGGGATGTGGGCGGTAAGTGGGCGGGAAATTGGCGGGAAGTGGGTGAGATGTGGGTGGGATGTGGGGGGGGTTGTGGGCGGTAAGTGGGCTGGAAATTGGCGGGAAGTGGGTGGGATGTGGGCGGGAAGTGGACGGCGGAAAGAGGGTGGGAAGTGGGTGGTATGTGGGTAGAATGTGGGTGGTATGTGGGTGGGATGTGGGTGGTATGTGGGTGGGAAATTGGCGGGAAGTGGGTGAGATGTGGGTGGGATGTGGGCGGGTTGAGGGCGGTAAGTGGGCGGGGAATTGACGGGAAGTGGGTGGGATGTGGGCGGGAAGTGGATGGCGGAAAGAGGGTGGGAGTGCTTGGTATGTGGGTGAGATGTGGGTGGGATGTGGGTGCGATGTGGGCGGGAAAGCGCGGGAAGTGGGAGGTATGTGGGTGGGATTTGGGTGGTATGTGGTCGCGAAGTGGGTGGGATGTGGGTGGGAAATGAGTGGTGAGTGAGTGTGCGTTGTTGTACTATTGAAGGCGCAGCGAAGCGCGACGGGTTATTTGCTAGTAAAGTATATATATTCTTGATCAGCATCAACAGCCGAGTCGATATAGCTATGTCCGTCTGTCCGTCTGTCCGTCCGTCCGTCTGTCCGTCTGTCCGTCTGTCTGTATGAACACCTAGATCTCAGAGATGGTAAGAGATAGAGGTTTGACATGTATGGGACAAATGCTTCTTTTTTCTGCACGCAGATCAAGTTTGTTTCAAATTTTGGCCACGCCCCCTCCCGCCCCCGCAATTTGGAAAAAACGTTATATCTCCTACATTTTTAAAGATAGACGATTTGTTTCTTCTAGAGATAGTTAGTAATTAGCAAAATGAATCGATTTGCCAAAGAAATGATGAAGATCGGGTGAACGGTTCTCAAGTTATAAGCAAAAAAGTGAACCGAGCCCCCCCGCTACCCACCCTAAAAAAATGTTGCATACTTTTCTGATGGTTACCCTAAGGAACGCAGGAACACTGTTAAACATGTTTTTCATGAGTAACGGGTATATCGAAGTCGGTTAGAGCCGACTTTAACTTATGCTCTCGTTTTTTTGTGAGCTGGAGCGGAGTCTGGTTGAAAGGTCTACGGCTTGTTTGTAAGTAATGTATTGTTGAGAGCCTTCCCAACCTTGTCTAAAGTTCGGTTTTGATGCTAAACGATTCCCCTATGTTGAAATTTTTCTCGTCAGTATACAAAATTTCCCTGTGGGTATTGGTTTGCGCACTGCGATCGATTAGAGGCCAGAGAGACTTCGTTTTTGCTGGAAGGCAGTTCGAATAAGTTAACGATTTTTAGCCATTTAGCAACCGATTAAAAGGAAGAAAAAAGTTTTGAAAACTATTCATTCGCTTTCATTTAAAAAAACCGTGTTCGTGTAGAACCCAACTTTTTCGACTTTGTTTCTCCGGTTCGCGTTTAGGTTTGGCTGAAACTAATTTTTCGGTTCCAGTTCTGCTAAAAAATTCGGAAATCTCTAAGTTTAATCAAATCCAAAAATAATAAGGAATACGTACGGGTAAAATTCCTTTGTTGGCAATGAAATATTACAACAGGTCAGTGCGGCACCTTCCGCCATTTCCGTTCTTATCTTTTCGCCTACTCAAATGACCATAACAAAATAAACATACACAAAAATTGGGTCACAACACACCCTCGCAATAAATAAATAAATAATGTCCACTTGACTTGGTCAAGGGTTGGGTTGGGTCTAATTCCGGCTGCTTTTACGTGTGTTTACCTAATTAAGTCGTAGAGCAACCACAAACGGCATCAATCAAAACCAAAATGCAAATGACGTCACAGACCGGCAAACGGATCCAAAGGCGGGAGTCGAATGTAAAGGAGAGAAACCGGAAATAGACCAAAGTTATTTTTGGCAACTTGACCAAAATCAATAAATAATGCGTACGTTAACCCAAATGAATTAAGATACATTAAAATAATTTGGCAAGGGGGTAACACCAAGCGCAGGACTCTGGTGTGCATTTTGGCTGTGGTATTCAGTGAAAATAATCAATAACTTGGCGGTTGTCCAAAATGTTTCATAATAAATTTGTCTTGGTGGTAAGCTTATTGGATAAGTATAAGCTCGCATATATTGGGTTTAATGTTTTCAAACTTAATTTAACAAATAAATTAAAAATATCATTAACACGCACATTCCCAAGTAAATTCCAATCGGTTTTTTTAACCCTTTAGTTGGATTAATCCACACAGTCATAGTTACAATTGGTTAAATTAACTCTCAACACTAGCGCGCACATATTTGTGTATTTATTTAGAATTGATTGCTGTTTATCTATTCTTCAATAAAAAAAACTGACGTGAAATTGATGTGACCATCACAGTATAACAGAAAAATATTATGCGAACAGCTGTGGGTCAAATTGTGACTATCTGGCAGCCTTTCTGGCCAAACTCTGGGCTTCTTTGGCTTTTTTTCCTGTCATAAACAGTAGATGTTAATTTTTGTTACTTTATATTTGCACCCCAAATACGACTTGCCAAGATTTACTCAACTTTGACCAATATTTTATTTATCGCGAATTTCAGAACTGACAGATCTTCAACTTTGTTACGACCTGCTCCAACTTTGTTGTTTTTTACTGAAACTCGGTTCGCAAAATTATTTTGATCCCTAAATACGACTTACATAACGTTATTGTGTTTAACGCTACTAAAAGCTTTTCACTTAGCACATCTAATATCCAACATCCTTAGGCATAAATATTTACCAAGGCGGAACTTGGTATATATGTAGCATTTACCTATTAGACATCGACCCACTTTACATTTTTACAATCTTCGGCTCCGTAACCATGGACTTTATCTTTACTCCCTCATATTTTGAGAAATTTAAATTTGTAGCGTGTCAGGTCAAATCATTTGTTCAAATCTCTTATTTATAAATACCAAAAGATAATTTGATTGAACTTTATAATTTTAGAATTACTTAATATAGCTGGCTTTGCAAAAAAAAGGTCAAACTAACTAACAACTACAAGCGTACAAAAGTGAAATCAATCTAATAGCCCATTTCCACTGGCTTCATTTCTCGTCATTTTCAATTTAAAAATTATGGCAAGTTCACAAATTACACAGCCCAACACTGTTTTTGGTGCAAGTGTAATTTTATCTGATTATGTTAATATAGATTGCACTGAACAAAACTGTATCATTGGCTTTGTTCTATCAGCTTTTGTTTCCAAGATATCGCGGAAAAACAAAAAGTCGAATATTTGGCACTCTAGGATTTATGGAGGCCACACTAGGCACAAATTGTGGCCGTATGTGGCCTAGTGGTTAGTGTGCTGGACTGCTGGGCGGGAGGTCGTGGGTTCGATCCCGCCTCTGAACATCTAATAATAAAAGTTTTTTTCATTCTTTAGGAAATAGCTTTTACACATACGGTCACCTTCACCAGCTATTGGCGCCAGCTGTGAAGTAACTAGCCATGAAAAGCAAATTCTCAAACTTTGCCGTTCGGATCCGGCGTTAAACTGTAGGTCCCTTTCTCTTGTGCGAAAAATTTAAAGCACACACGCCAAGAGATTGAGAGAAGCTTGGCTTGGCCCCGTTCAAGGAGCTGTAAGCCAATTTTACATTTTACAATACACTAGGCACAAATATCAAAGTACATACAATGCAAATATAAAAATTCATAGGCGCTATATTAGTACAGCGGAAAGTGTCTAAATTGGCCTCTAAAGACAGAAATTGTTCGATTTATATCATTTGTATCAAAATAAATGATCCCGTTTAAGCAAGCGTGGTAATTCGATTAATTTTTTCGCCATCTGAGCATATAGCCAAACACATGATCTAATTTTGTGACAAAAAAGTTGATACGCATTTTAAAGGTGATGTATTTCTCGAGGTAATCAGGAAGATTTTTTTTGTTTCTATTTTTTACAGCACTTTGAAGTGAAAAACGGGATTTTAGCTAAAAAAAAAATCGCGGATAATTTGTTATTAACAAATAGAAAAAGATGAAAAAAATGCGTATCAACTTTTTTGGATCGGTTCAGTAGATTTTGAGTTTTGATGTACACGAACTTCGAAAAAGACGTTTTCGGAAAAATCGATTTAAAGTTTTCATACGGCAGCAATCAGGTTGCACGGCCGGTAGTTTGAAACGGTGTAACTTCGTAAGCTTTACTCGGATTGACTTCAAATTTGTACACAATATTCTCGACATATTGTTCATTCAGAAAAAAAATTAAAAAAATAATTTTAAAACCATACCTCCTCCCTTAAGAATGCAGTTTTGAAAAAAACTGGATGGGTTAGCGCTACACTTCTGTATAAGAAATTTGAACTTGGTTCTTAAACTAAACAAATGTGATTCCAAATGGAGTAGCACTTTTCTGCATAGTTTGTTCAAGACATATTTTATACTAATAACCGTAACCGAAACCCGATACAGAATACGGTTAATAACCGTAACCCGAACCGTAACCCATATCCTACAACGATTGGCCCAAAACAGTAACCATAATCCAAACCATTATTCTTTCTGTTTTAAGCTCTGCAAAATACGTGTATAGATAGAGAAATATGTGTATTAAATCACCGATTTTCACAACTGGCCTGCAGGGGCCAATTTACGCATGCAGAGACTTGTCCCAAAAAGCATTTGACTCGCTAGCCAGCGGTCTATGAAGTTGGTAAAAACACACCGATACACTCTCTCTTTTTTATCTCCTTGTGTGTGACAAATGCTGGTTAAACCAATTACACCCAGATATGGCTGAAAAATGAAATCAAAGTATGCGAGTTTAAAAATGAGAACAAAGCAGGCGGTTAAAGGAATGAACAGACGGACATTGAAATTAGATTTCAGTCCACTCGAAGTTTTTAAACAGGGCACATCTGGGCAGATCAACTCTGACTCTGATTTTTCCACCGTTTTTTTCCATTCTGTAAACTCTATCGTGCCTTTGAGAGTGTAACAAATCTACTCAAGGTCCGCACCTAAACTTATTTTACTGTCCTGGAAAACGGATATTGCTCGCTCGCATGGTGAACACAAGAAATTGGGTACTTCTTTTAGTATTGGCCTCGATACGGTATTTGCTGCCCCAGTAAGTTACGTTTTGAACCCTGAATAAAAGGCATATTTAGATGTGCAGATGCCTACTTGGGGGCATATATTTACTCTCTAAATATGTAAAAGCATATGACATATGGGCATTTCCACAGAAAGGTCCACCAAGATCGACAAAATATTTTTTTTTAAAATGATTTTTCTTAACATGGCATGAAAAACAAAAATTAAAATAAATAACATAATTCATTTAAAACCTTACTGATTCCATACTAAAAGAAAATTGGCCTGAATACTTAAGATAAGTCAATTTCATTGTTAACTTTTTTTAATATGTCGCGTGATAAATGTCGCGTTCTTCATAATATTAAAGCTTATAAAAACAAAGCTAATGTAAATAACTGAATATCATTGCACTCAATAAAAAGCTGCATTAATCCCCTTTATTTTAGAGTTAACAGCTTTAAAATTTTTGTTCACTATTCCCAGATTTATGAATATTACTAGATGCAGTCAAAAACGACTTCAATTTTTGTCGCGTGATAAATCACATAACCTTTTCAATTTATATTTTAATCGACAAATCGAATGAACCTATCTTTTGCACTAAATATTCTGCTACCAAAACTCTACCAAAAAATAAAAACAACAAACTGAAACATTTTTGTTTTCAATATTTTTTTGCACTTTAAAGTCGTACAAATGTCGCGTTCGCGACTGTGGAAATGCCCATATTCCAAAATAGGTCGAAATAGGTTAAGCATATTCTCAAATATGCTTTTAGGTCGAAGATATGTAAATATGGGCAATTCTCCAGAAAGGTCAACCTGGGCCAAAAAGTTAAAAGTGGTTAAAAAAACTATATTTTATCGAATTTTTATAGGGAAACAACCAAATTAAGCTAATGTAAGCTAATTTTACATTTACTAATAACCCAATTGGTTATATTCGGTTTCACGGCCGTGCTAGCTCAATTTTTCTCATTTTGACATTAAAATTGCTTAATTTTTTGGAAAAAAGTGACTTTAGATTACATGTACTTTCGCTATCTAGAATATTTCTGATGGTACAAAGGGGTATTCATGAATGCATAAGAATTACCTGTAAGTTTTTGCTTCGCATTATAGCAGAAACCTCATAAATATAATGATGGAAGAAAATGTCGTGAAATCAAATGCATTATTAAGAAAAATCCATACATAACATTTTAAAATTAATGGCATTACAATTTTCCATCATGTTTCGCTGAAATCAGTGCTTGAGCTAGTTTTCGAAAAAGTGACTTCTGTCTGTGTCGCGTGCGAATGTCTTACATTTTTCTGATTATCTTGAAAATGAACAAATGCCCAAAATCGATCTTAACACAGATTATAGTGCTAACCAAGAGCTTTAAAATTCGCTTTTAAAAAATATAAAAAAAAATCTAGGAACATGTTTTTTTTCAGTTTGATTGCGTACAAATGTCGCATTCGACATCAGAGAATTGCCCATATGTCAAATATGCAAAACTAATAAGGATTTAAAATAATCAACTTTTCATGTAACGAATTTGTATGCAACCAGAATTTTTTTTGGACCCACCATTAAAAATATGTTTTAACCTAAAATCCGATGTCTAGTCATTAGCATAATTGCCAGATGCAGAAAATTATCTTTCATAAATAGTTTCCGCAATATTAGACGCTGAGAAATGTTTGATAAACATGTCAACAGGCTAATTGGTCTATAGGAGTTCATTTGATCCGTTGGTTTGCCTGGCTTCGGAATCATTGCTGAATTATTTCGCGAAATCAAATATTCATACCCTCTATTTTATTCCGTTTGATCTCATTGACTCAAAAAATAAATACTATTGCGATTGGACAACCCGTGCAGCCTTAATGCATAACTTTAGACATAACTACTATCACTTACTATTTTTTCCATAAAACTTCCATTGTTCAAACTTCCCTTTTAACGTTTATTTACTTTTACAGTCGGGTTAAATTTTCCGGTGTTCTTGTACGCCAAAAGGCTTGCATCAACTTAACCGCTCTTTCGGCTACATCGTTTTCTACCCTTAGTACAAAATCTTTCTTTTTTGCTTCTTAAAACGACGTATTATTTCACCACAAAGTAGAACATCCATGTAGAAAACTGTCTTTTTTTTGTCCATTAGACGGAAGTTTTGAACCCGTTATGTGAAGTTTTACGTCATCTATTAAAAATATACCACTTTCAGATCTTATCGTCTGAGAACTACTTTTCTGCGGCTGCCAAGTCGAGTCCTTGGGTCCATAAAGATATTCCGCCCGATGTTCAACTAGCTTATGATTCTTTTCTGATCTGCTGTTACTGCCGGAAGTTACGGCAAAAAGCTGGAATTTAGCTTTACTAACAATATGTGTTCTAACACTTCATTTCTTAATCGGTTACGATAGTCGGTTTGCACCATCTTTAAAGCAGAAAACGCACGCTCTATAGTCACCTGTAGTAAAAATAATAGATATAGTGATAAGCATATTAACCTGAGTGGGTGGTATTGCAAAGCATACTTTAATTAATTCATACACCTCTTGATCAGTGTTCGGTTTTTCTTTCCAAAATTTCAGCACGTCTGTATTACTTTTTAGAATAGGAAGCTTCAGGTTTTGAGTTTTGGTGTACACGTCAGCGTTTGCATGATTTCCTTTTGATAAAAATTCAATCAATTATATTTCATCTTCGTTAACATAATCAGATAAAAATAGATCTGCACCAAAAACACTGTTGGGCTGTGTATCCATTACTTATAATTTAAATTTATTTTACTCAAGTCATAATAATTATTTTCTGAGTTTTATATTTAAAATAAAAAAATAGAGGCAAGCTAACTTCGGCTCGACCGAAGTTTATATACCCTTGGAGCTTGATATGTGCCTGACAGTTTGTATGGCAGCTATACTATATAGTGGTCCGATTTCGAAAAATTTTGGTGAAATGATGTAAAATCATTAAAAACTTATAAATACGGGCGTTGGGAGCGATAACATTGAAAACAAAAAGTTTTTCTCACTAAGACTTTTTTCAGACCTAACTTTTGTATGGCAGCTATACTATATAGTTGTCCGATTTCAAAAAATTTTAGTGAAATTATGTGAAATCATTGAAAACTTATAAATACGAGCGTTGGGAGCGATAACATTGAAAACAAAAAAGTTTTTCTCACTAAGACTTTTTTTCAGACCTAACTTTTGTATAGCAGCTATACTATATAGTTGTCCGATTTCAAAATGGCTTGGTGAAATTATGTGAAATCACTAAAAACTTATAAATACGAGCGTTGGGAGCGATAACATCGAAAACAAAAAGTTTTTCTCACTAAAACTAGTTTTTCAACCGATCGTTCCTATGGCAGCTATATGCTATAGTCATCCGATCCGGCCGGTTCCGACAAATGTGCAGCGTATTTATACCAAAAGACTTCGTGCAAAGTTTGGTTACGATAGCTTTAAAACTGACGGAGGAGATAGCATAGAAACAGACGGACGGACAGACGGACAGACGGACATGGCTATATCAACTCAGCTCGTCATGCTGATCAAGAATATATATACTTTATGTGGTCGGAGATGCTTCCTTCTATGCGTTACAAACATCCGGACAATTTTAATATACCCTCTCCAAGGGTATAACGAGAAGGCCAAGCTAACTTCGTCTTTGCCGAAGTTTTAATACCCTTGCAAATGTTTTAATACAACAGACTTTACGAACGTCAGCATTAAAACAAACCATTTTTCTGATAAAAGCCACTTTTCGGCCGATAGTTTCTATGGCAGCTATAAGATATAGTCATCCGATCTTGACCAAAACTTCCAAATCTGTGTAAAAGTGTATAAAATAATAATTGTCAAGCGGAAGGCGTTTACATTAAAAACAAAAAAGTTTTCTCACAAAAACCCACTCCGACCGATAGTTCCTATGGCAGCTATAAGATATAGTCTTCCGATTATGACAAAAACTTCCAAATCTGTGTAAAAGCGTATAAAACTAAAAATTGTCGAAGCGGAAGGCGTATACATTAAAATCAAAAAAGTTTTCTTACAAAAACCCACTTTTCGACCGATAGTTCCTATGGCAGCTATAAGATATAGTCATCCGATTTTGACAAAAACTTCCAAATCTGTGTAAAAGCGTATAAAACTAATAATTGTCGAAGCGGAAGGCGTTTACATTAAAAACAAAAAAGTTTTCTCACAAAAACCCACTTTCCGACCGATAGTTCCTATGGCAGCTATAAGATATAGTCATCCGATCCGGTCGGTTCCGACATATTATCAGTGTGCAGTAAAAAGAAGACTCTGTGCAAAGTTTCAGCTCGATAGCTTTAAAACTGAGAGACTAGTTTGCGTAGAAACAGACAGACAGACGGACAGACGGACGTACGGACAGACGGACAGACAGACGGACGGACAAAGCTCAATCGACTCAGCTCGTCGCCCTGATCAAGAATATATATAGTTTATAGGGTCGGAAATGAATATTTCTATGCGTTGCAAACTTCTGGGCAAAATTATAATACCCTTTGCAAGGGTATAAAAATAGTCATTAACCATATGTAATAAAACAGAAATAAATAAAAATCAAACATATTTTATTATACTCCATTTTTTTTCATAGGGGCAATCCAAGTTTATGAGTTTTTTAGATGAAAAATTTACAAATAGTCATTATTTACGGTCCCTGATACATAGTAAATTAATTTAAATACAACTTTTAAAGTTTCTAGCAATGAAAAAAAAAACTAGTTCATTACTTTATTAATTGGATCTACAAATTGAACTAAAATGCTCATCTCTAAATAAAAGTATTTCCCCAGGTATCTTTTGCTTTAACACGGCTGGTCACACTGTTGTAATATCTCGCTCTCCCTCGCACCTGTTGCAACATTTTTTTTTGGCGAAATGATGAAAAAGGCGCAAAAAGTTTTAAACAATCAAAATGACATCAACAGCATCGACATCCTCGCGCAATCCGCAGGTCAGCATGCATAATAAATACGATCGTGTCGTCCTTCTGGTCGACATGGACTGTTTTTTCTGCCAGGTTGAGGAAAAACAACAACCGGCATATCGTGGTAAGCCCCTGGCAGTCGTCCAATACAACAATTGGAGCAGCAACGGCGGCATCATTGCAGTAAACTATGCGGCAAGAGCCAAAGGCATCACGCGACACATGCGAGCTGACGAAGCCAAGGACTTATGTGCGGATATCATTTTGTGCAAGGTTCCGAATCAAAGAGAAAAAGCGGACACCACCAAGTATCGGGATGCCGGAAAGGAAGTGGCAAATGTACTGCAAAAGTTCACCCAACTACTGGAGCGGGCCTCTGTGGATGAGGCATATCTGGATATCACAGAGACGGTGAATCAGCGGCAGAAGCAGCTACAGGCGGTAAGCATTTTGTAGAGCTTAAACAGAGAAATAAAGAGAATTTTCCTTTTGCAGGGCTCTTTTGCTCTGCAGCCTCAGGAGCTGGTCAATACCTTTTCCGTGGGCTATGACAATATTGGTGACTACGTCAATAAGATAACCAAACGATTTGCCCAACCCTATATTGATGATGAGCGGTTTCAATTGTCTTATGATCCAAATGATTTGCCCGCGGTACGTCAGAGTGATATTCGGCTGCTCATTGGGGCCTCCATAGCAGGCGAGGTGCGTGCAGCTGTAAAAAAGGAGACGGGTTACGAATGCTCGGCGGGCATAGCGCACAATAAAATCCTGGCCAAACTTGCTGCTGGTCTTAATAAACCCAACAAACAGACCATTTTACCGCTGGCCGAGATTCCGGGTCTGTTTGATGCTTTGCCTGTGGGCAAGATTAAGGGATTGGGCGGAAAATTCGGTGAAGTTGTTTGCGCGACATTGGGCATCAAGTTCCTGGGCGAGCTGCTTAAATTCACCGAAGGAGATTTGCAGAAGAAATTCGATGAGAAAAATGGGTAATATTGATCAAAGTTCTTAAAGTTTAACCCAAAAAATTTCAAAGACAAAAAAGTAACTAAATTTCTCCATCTAGCTGTAAGTTTTTTTTATTTCATTGCCTGAGTTCTGAAATTAGTTCGTTGAAAAAACTTGACTCGTTTCTTCTGATTCGCGGAAATTCCGCAAGTGTTTTACAAATTTATCCGCACAACCACAGACGATCTTCATTTTGAGCAGTCTTTCTCCCCTAAATACCTTTTGTAGAGATTTTCTCTACAAACTACTGAACTCTATTTAAATTTAGTTCTGCTTTAGCCGTTTTCCGTGAGTTTGTCCTCTTGAGGCAGAAACATTTCTTTAGAATCATTTTCCCTTACTAAAATATGATTTGATATATTGTTTCATAATACTATTTGTCAAAAACGAAATTAGTTCCAACAATCTATAACCATGTTTTCCCATTTGACCTTATAAAAATACGATTGCCGTACGATTGCAATTCGTGGCTCTGTGAGTTAATCTTCTTGGACTTCTTAGGCTAGGTTTCTCAATTTTCGAGTATTCAAACTAATTAAATTCAACTATAAAACTTAACGATCTCATTTTGCATATCGATTAGATCCAATTGTATATTTGTACAGGCTTTGATAATGCCATTAAATCAGAGATAAAAACGGTAACCGAAAAAAATGCTCTTTTAACCATAATCCTATAACTTTTATTAACATAACCGGTTACACTGGGCAACACTATAAAGTTGATCGGGTCAACAACAAAATATTGTGAAAGGTTATGATGGTAGTACAAAAACCCTTGGCTGGGTTTGGTCTGATTAGCTGCAGTTTTTATACTCTGTACCGAAGGTACATAGAGTATATTAAGTTTGTGCAAAAGTATGTAACAGGGAGAAGGAATCATTTCCGACTATATAAAGTATATATATTCTTGATCAGCATCAACAGCCGAGCCGATATAGCCATGTCCGTCTGTCCGTCTGTCCGTCCGTCCGTCCGTCCGTATGAACAAACAGATCTCGGAGATGGTAAGAGATAGAGGTTTGACATGTATGTGACAAATGTTTCTTATAGCTGCAGGCAGATCAAGTTTATTTTCAATTTTTGCCACGCCCCCTCCCGCCCCCGCAATTCGTAAAAAACGTTATATCTCCTACAGTTTTGAAGATAGAGTTTCGTACCTTCTAGAGATAGTTAGTAATTTGCACAATATATCGCTTTGCCGAAAAAATGATAAAGATCGGATCAGCGGTTCTCAAGTTATGAGCAAAAAAGTATATCGCCCTCGCCCCACCCCCTCCCACCCATTCACAACTAACACCACACCAGTGTTGCCGTTTTAGCAGTTTTCCTGACAGATCTGTCAGGTTTTTAACGGCTTCAGCAGGAAAAAATTGAAAACAGCAGCTATCAGGAAATCTGTCAGGATTTTGTCAATCCCATCATTTTTTTGAAGGTACATTTTTTAGAAATCAAAAAACTAGCTTTTCCGCGATTTCTCGAAAACGCTCCCATAAAAAAATTTGCGGATTGGACTTTTGGACTCAGCAAATGGATTTACATACGAAATGACTGCCAGATGGTCGGGATCGGAAATGCTGTAAACTAGTGTAATCTTCATAAAATGAACTAAAACTTTTTTGTCATGTTTTCTATCACTTTTTGGGAAATTTTAGCATTTTTTTGTCATTTTTTTGGGAACAATCTGTCAGTTTTTTGCGCGCAGATGCTGGCAACACTGCACCACGCAAACTTAGAGAGAGAGAGAGCGAAAGAGAGAGTGAGTGAGAGAGAAACTTTGAGATGAGCGCACCACCAGCATTGCATTCAGCTTCTACTCCAGGTACAGAGTATGTTATAGTCGGGCTTGACCAACTTTCTCACTTGTTTTTTAATGCACTTCGAAATTTTCTGCTTCTGATTCTGTTCTGTTTCGAATTTCGCTTTAACGTCTTAGGTGAAGTTTTTATACCCTTGGAGAGGGTATATTAAAATTGTCCGGATGTTTGTAACGCAGAGAAGGAAGCATCTCCGACCATATAAAGTATATATATTCTTGATCAGCATGACGAGCTGAGTTGATATAGCCATGTCCGTCCGTCCGTCTGTCCGTCTGTTTCTATGCTATCTCCTCCGTCAGTTTTAAGTCTTTTAGTACAAATACGCTGCACATTTGTCGGAACCGGCCGGATCGGATGACTATAGCATATAGCTGCCATAGGAACGATCGGTCGAAAAACTTGTTTTAGTGAGAAAAACTTTTTTGTTTTCAATGCTATCGCTCCTAACGCTCGTATTTATAAGTTTTCAATAATTTTACATAATTTCATTAAGCCTTGTCAAAATCGGACAACTATATAGTATAGCTGCCAGGCATATATCAAGCTCCAAGGGTATATAAACTTCGGTCGAGCCGAAGTTAGCTGGCCTCTATTTTTACTTTTAAATTGGCTTACAAAAAATAAAAAAACATAAATTAATCACATTTTTATACTCAAAATTACAAAAATGGCTCAAAAACTTTGTCTTGAAAACGAAAACAAATACTAAGCAATGCGGATAAAACGCTGCGTAAATATTTGTTTGTCGAGTTTTTATGACAGCTGCACATTAGACTCAGTGCTTGGAATGCTAATAAATTTGTTTTAATCAGTCATCGCTTAAGAGTACATACTCTGTATACCTTCAGAAATATTTTTCCCATTTTTAATATTTGCTTAAACGTTCTATTAGGATCTTATAAACATTCTGTAAAACTTTCAAGCAAATCCGAAACTCTGTTTTACAGATAGAAGCAAATACAATTATTTTTCCCGACCTTTTATATGAAATTTTTTTTTTATCGACCCTCGTATTTTTAGGAATTCTAAGTTTTTTCATTTTTTCGAAACGTGTCCAATTTTGGAAAAAAAATGTTTGAAACAAATTCCAATTTACCTAAATTTCTTGCGAACTGTTTAACCGATTTGAAAATTTTTTGGTTCGAAGCAAACACCCAAATGCATTAAGTCTATGTTTAAAATCTATAAAAATTCATTTTTATATCATTGAAAACAGTTATCAAAACTTTAAACGCGATTATCTCAAAACCACTTTTTCCAAAATGGTTACAAAATTTAAAAAGTAAATGTTAACCGATTTTCAATTTTTTAAATTACTCGTAATACTTACCATTCTAGGGTGAACTAGGACATATTTGATCGATCGGAAAAATTTAGAGCTAAAACCCATCGAGAAAAGGTCGATTTTCGAAATTTTGACTTGGAAACACCATAACTTTGCTGATCAAAAATACCCTAGTTCACACCAGAATTACATCAATTCTTAACAAAACCTCGTTTTCAGTTTTACCTTTATTGAATATTTTCATTACAATTTTGAATTAGTTGAAAATTCAAGCTTTAAGTCAATTATTAATGGCAGAGCTGTAAACTTGAATTACCATTTTTCACATAACTGAAAACAATTCCTGATTACCATTGTTTAATAATCGTAATTGAAACTTGGAATTACGAATATTCAGTGAACATTCCAAAATGTAATTACATTTTCAATTACTTGGATAATTGTAACGGTAAAGGGTGATTATTGAGTAATTGTGCTTGCAAAGTCAAATTATTTATGAATTTTTAGGTGTCAAATGAAATTACTTAAGCCCAATTATCTATTTCATGGTTTATATAACATGTTCTTGTGTAAAAAAAATAACAAGTTTATTTTAATTCAAGTTGGCCTTCATGACAACTTATTTTTGAAACGAAAAATCGTAAATGGCTGGCGTCTTGAGTCGTTAATAATATTTACAAATGAAACCATTCTTTTAGCTAAGGCTGACGACGTTAAACATTGGATATTTTTGAAAAATCTCGAAATTTCTCGACGAATCAAGCAAATATCTTCCCATCTATTCTTTAATATAATATTTTATTGCAGATAGCGAAACGTCAATACCCTTTGTCGTTTGTATGTTGTACGTTTTGCCCTTGGACATAGGCCATATAACTTTTATTTAAAAGGTCAAAAAAACCGCAAAATTTGCAAAATTACTGTGGGAGTATTTATAAAACCGCTTGACAATTAAAGAGTTTGTAAGTAGAAGGTGTAGATCCAATGGTAGAAAAAATCGCGAAATTTTCAAATGATCTAAGTGAAGTTTGTATAATTGTAACATTTTTTTTAATCCTCTTTGGTATTTTTCCGCGATTTAATGATTGGTCAGTTACAGACAGTGGTTTAAAACAGTTTTTAAGATCTTGGCTATATTCTCTGCCTTTGGTCATCCGTGGTATTTATCGCGGTTTGCTAAGTTTTATCCGAACACTTTCTGCCACTTGTGCGAAAAAGCGCTTTGATAAAGATTCTTTTAATAATTTTGGGACGTGCGATTTTTTACCTTAATTTTGTGGCCTTAAAAGCTTTTGCTTAAATACTCTACAGTTTTATTACCAAGGATACCCTTAAGCTGCGAATTGTATTAACTTTTGCCAAGTACAAATGTTCTGTTTAGCGATGATTATGATGGTCTAGCATATGTACATGTTGCAACATTCTGTGTATACCTGAAAGAGCAATTCGAGATGCAGGAAATTTAATAACTGTTCCATTTTCTCTAACTAGAAATGGATTATGTCCACATGTATTTAATTAAATATAGCCTGAATTCGATTTTAAATTGGTCCCTGCTGATAAAGAATAATTTATTTTGATTGGTTTATCAATTAATATATTTAACTAACTTTTTTCAATAAACTCTACTTTTGAACTAAAATTTATTCCATTTTATTGCCTCTTCCAGCACCTGGCTTTATAACATGTCCCGCGGTATTGATCTTGAGGCCGTTACTCCACGATTCTACTCGAAGAGCATTGGCTGTTGTAAGAGGTTTCCTGGTCGTAACAATATCACTGGCCTCAAGACTTTAGAGCACTGGCTGGGCGAACTCTCAACCGAAATGAATGATCGTCTGGAGAAAGACTTTCAGGAAAATAATCGCAAAGCCAAACAAATGGTGGTTCAATATGTTCAGGACATGGATGGTGAAGAGGTGGCCAGTTCCCGTTCAACTTCACTCTCCAATCACTATGATCAGCCCATAATGGCTAAAATGGCTTTGGAACTGATCAAGGCGAATACGAAAACATTTCTTCGACCAGGCAGTGAAGCAGCCTTGAACAATTCCATTAAATTTTTGGGTATTAGTGTGGGAAAATTTGAAACAGTTTCAAACAATCAGAATAAGTTGCAAGAGATGTTTGCTAATCAGGCAGCCAAAAAGAGGCGAATTAGCGGAGAAGAGGTACCAAAAGTCCAAGTGGAAACCATAAAACCCAAACCGACTGAAGAGTCGAAAATGCAAAGTTTCTTTGCCAACTATTTGCAAAAGTCTAAGGAAGTAGACAAAGCAGCGGAGAAGCCTGAGCAGAAAGAAGTTGAGAAATGTGAAAAATCTGAGAAGAAAGAAGAAAAGAAAAGTTTCTTCGAGGAGTACAAACAAAAGTTGAAAGCTGTTACTGCAGCAGAAGTACCAACTCAAGGTTCTACCTTGGTATCGACGCCGCCAGAATTTAAGGAAAGTTTCTTTGCCACCTATTTGAAACAACAAAAAGAGTCCAAAGAGACATCAGTATCTAACAGTGAGCACGTCACGGAGGACTCTTCGGATATGCAAGGTTTGGCAGCAGAATTGGATGAAATTGAGGCCACACAATCAAAAACTGTTACGCAGCTTCCCCTTACTGAGGAAGAGCTGCAACCGTCCACATCGAAACGAAAATTGGATCAGCTTAACTGCTCGACACCCACCAGTTATAAAGAAAGTTATGCCGAATATGCTCAGCCCCAATTACGGCAAGATCTTATAACCCTAATCAAGTGTCCAGAATGTGGTGCTCAAATACCCGATGATGTCAAGGCGTTACAAACTCATCGAGATCATCATTATGCTCAGGAATTAAGTCGTCAATTAAAAGCCGAACAGCGTGAAGAGAGACAACAAAATCGCCCGAAAGCCACACCACCCAAGCCCACGGCAGCTACAAAATCAAAGAAACAGGCTGGAACAGTCAGTGCTTCGGCGTCCATAACTAAATTTCTGTCGGCCAAGCCAACTCAGGAGACGCCTTCAACATCTGGTGACTGTCCTATGGAACAATGTAACGAATGCAAAACTTATCTTAAAAGCGTAGATATGCCAGAACACTTGGACTATCATATGGCCAAGAAGTTGCAGCGAGAACTGAATCAACAGGAAATGAAAACGCGCAGTAATCCCTCACCAGGAAATGCTAAGAAACAAAAATCGTTAAATGCCACCGTCTCCTCCTCAAATGTACCTGCAAAAGGAAATCGAACAATAGCTCAGTTTTTTACTCAAAGTAATTGAGAAACCTGATTTGGATTATCGTGTTTGAAAGTAGATATTAAGTGAAATGTTATTAAATGACAAATCAAAATGTTATTTGTAACCTTGCCGTAACTGAAGCTCATTTAAGGTATTATTTGTATTATGTGCCATTCAGAGAGTAATTTTTTTTTTGCTTTTGTGACTTAGTTTTTGTTTAAGATGAATCATTAAAATGTTAGATATGTATAAA
Source organism: Lordiphosa clarofinis (assembly GCA_018904275.1). NCBI lineage: Eukaryota > Metazoa > Arthropoda > Insecta > Diptera > Drosophilidae > Lordiphosa > Lordiphosa clarofinis. Next base: position 1,068,823 of record JAEIGQ010000003.1, read on the forward strand.
AACTGTTCAAATTCCATTTTGCGTGCGTCTGTCGACGATTTTTAAGCTCATCTTCAGTTTTAAAGCTACAATGATGGAACTTGGCACATATGCAGAAACCAGCCGATTCCGCTTCATCAATGGCAGTGGCGTACTTAGAAATTTTTTCAGGGGGGTTTTGAAGAAAAACATTTGGTTGAGTTGGGGGCGTTAGGTTGTAAAGACAAAGTTAATATTTTCATGATTTTTTTTAGGAAAATTCATAAATGTTGGTAAATCAGTTCACAATTACAGCCAAAATATTGAATTCCGCCTTTTTATTTTTTTATGTTGAAAAGGAAATGTACGTATGTAAACTAACTGCGTGCCCATTTTCATCATGAAGCGAAATCGAAATTGTAAAATTTTAGATTGTGCGCAAATGATTTTTACCGTCTAAAAAATGTTTAAAACGCTGGGGCAGACTGAGTAGTAGTAGTAGAGCAGAATAGTAAAAAAGGTTGAATAATAGACTTATTTTTAATGACGAGTTGTTTTTGTGGTGAAAAGAACAACAAGAATTAGCAAAAGTACACTGCGGTTTTATTTTACAAATTCACTCCCTAACAAAAAACATTATGACCCCAAAAAAAAGCAATGTTTCAAATAATTATTCAAATCCAGATTTCTCAAGCTTGTCATACAGAAAGGGATATCTGAGGGCTTGCTTTGTTTTGAGTTTGTTTATTTTTGTATGTTGTATTTAGCGGGTTATAAATGTCTACGGTTTTTAGGAAGACTAACTAAAGTTTAAATGTTGACCTATGTTTTTTATTTGGGGTTTTTTCAATGATTTTTGCAAACATAAAATAATCCATCACGATTTTCTGATTTCCCAATATATTTCAAACCCCTTCGGGACTTGTCTTCTGGGAAAAAAGGCACAGTATCCGCTTAGTCAGCTGTGGAGTTGATAATTATCAATTATCGGGTTAAAAATAAAGTAACTCTCTAAGATTGTGCAGTGTTGGTTGTGAAATGGTATGAGGATGCGTTGCAGGGGGGTGGAAGTTTAAGAAGCATTTGTCCCTTACATGTCAAACCTTTATCTCTATGCTGATCAAGAATAAATCTGTGGCAATAAGGACAAACAGCACAAGTGTGTTGTAGGTTAAAGTTCGGTTTATTGGAGGCGGCGTGCTGCCGGTAAGAATGAGTGTCACATACAGGCGGAGAGATACGTCAGGGTGTGTAACATATATAAAAAGGCGGGAGTATTGAGCATCGATAGTTGTTAGTAAGGTGTGAACTAGTTAGATGAACTGGATCTGTGATTGGAGCTGGATGAACTGGGATGAACCGCCACAGCTATTTGACCGACCAGTTTGTTATATGGCAGCTATACGATATATTTATCCGATTTAGCCACAAATTGCGTGGAAACCGATAATATTCATAACTGGAAGGTATAAAGATGCTGCGTTTCCAAACAAAAAAGTTTTCTCACTAGAAATACTTTTTCGACCGATCGTTTCTATGACAGATGTATGATATAGTCATACAATTTGGATCAAACTTATCACGGCATGATAAGCATGCGATGGCATTGAAAACAAAAAAGCTTTTTTCACTAAGGCTTTTTTCAGACCTATATTTTGTATGGTAGCTATACCATATGAAGCTGGAACATGGACTGACTCTAACGAGGAATCCTTCGATCTCCTGCTATCCTCTATTGTTTTGAAACCCCTTGAATAACTTATTGAAGTCCACCTAAAGCAAAATATTAACCATTCTTTCTTCGCACCTACGCTACACGGATAATGCAAAGACAGATCCACCGAAATAATCTTTATTCTTTGTTACAAGTATTAAAAACTCGCTTGAAATAAAAGAATACTCTCTGATAGCATTTCTGGACATAACAATGTCTTACCTGGTGCCGTAAGCAATGCCTTAGAGGATGCGGCAGTGGACTAATTAAATTCAGCGCAAAATTGAAGGTAACGAATCAGCCGACAATCTGACAACGCAGTGCCCTGCCATTCAGCTCTTCCCGGAAAAGAGCCTCATGCAAGATAATCACAAGGAATGAACCTTGGCGCCTGGCTACGGAACAATGGAATAACCTTCCAGTTTTCGCTGTAGCTAGGGTCTCTTGGACCTCGTTAAACCTGAAACAAACTTATAACTTGTATAACTCATATAATTCCACTACTTATTGAAAACAAAATCGAACCAAAGACACTACATATGGGCATTTCCACAGTCGCGAACGCGACATTTGTACTACTTTAAAGTGCAAAAAAATATAGAAAACAAAAATGTTTTTGTTTTTGGTAGAGTTTTGGTAGCAGAATATTTAGTGCAAAAGATAGGTTCAGTCGATTAAAATATAAATTGAAAAAGTTATGTGATTTATCACGCGACAAAAATGGAAGTCGTTTTCGACTGCATCCAATAAAATTCATAAATCAGGGAATAGTAAACAAAAATTTTACTGCTGTTAACTCTTAAATGAAGGGGAACAATGCAGCTTTTTATTGAGTGCAATCATATTCAGTTATTTACATTAGCTTTGTTTTTATAAGCTTTAATATTATGAAGAACGCGACATTTATCACGCGACATATTAAAAAAATCTACCAATGAAATTGACTAATCTTCAGAATTCAGGCCAATTTTCTTTTAGTATGGAATCAGAAAGGTTTTAAATGAATTATGTTATTTATTTTAATTTTTGTTTTTCACGTCATGTTAAGAAAAATAATTTTTTAAAAAAATATTTTCTCGATCTTGGTGGACCTTTCTGTGGAAATGCCCATATATAGATACCGCATCTCATACAAACTTTTTTTTTGGGATCCAATGTCAGATCCCAAGACAATACTTTTTGGCGTCACATATGACATCTATAATATCTATAAATTTTTGCTCTCGGCCGTATAGCTAATTTAGAAAACTTAAAGCTAAATTTCAATAAATGTATCCTCCTAAGGCGGCGAGAACCAAAAATTGGGATTCAATGTCAGCTTCCAAAAACAGTAGTTTTTTGTTTCACATGCGTCATCTATAATATCTATAAATCTTTGATCGAACGCAATTCTGCTTCGGTTTTGTTTTTGTGTTCTCAATTTCGAATGAAATTCGCAATCCGCGGGACCAAGCGAGAATGGCAATAGATACACAAGAGAGCAACCAGAATTCCAAACGAATCGATCGAAAGCAGAATAGTAAATTTCACAAACAATTTCTAAATTGATCACAGACTTAAGGAAAATTATTTTTTATGTACAATGTACATAAGGCAGTAAGACTGCGTAGTTTTGACAATTACTTTTCATTCCACCGACTAACAAGCAGGGCTGCAAACCGTCCGAACCGGAGCAGTTTAAATTTTATCCGCCCGAACCTGAAACGGAAACGGAGCAAAAAAGATTCGAAAATGGGTTCGGTGCAAAAATAATAAAAATTTTTCTAGATAATATAATTGTTAACTTTGCCATTTCCCAATATATCTAAATGGACACTAAGAAAAAATGTGGCATGAAATTAAAGAACTCGCTTTCTGTTTTAATTTACCCTGTTTATTTAGAAACATTATCTAATATACTGAAATTTTTATAGAACTTCGAAAAACATGACAAAAAAAGTTTAAGAAAAACTTTTGTAAAAATAAGAACATAAGAGTTTTATCTGAATACGAAAAAATTCCACTTTTTTTAATAAGAAAGATTAAAAACTTTTCATAGTTTTTTGGTCGCTGAAGTGAAATCAATTGTCTGTTTCAGGTTTATGATTTATTTGCATAAACGTGTGACCTAAATGTGGTAACATTTTTTTACGTTTTAATGTTGAATGACGTTACAGAAAACCCAAACACAAAGTTTTTATTTTGCTCATAGGATACAAATTGTTGGATTTTAATATGGAATGTGGATATTTTTTGATGAAATTGATTTTTTTCAAGTTTTTTAATTTGATAGCGACCAAAGAGGGAAAGTTTGCTAACTTCTCTGTTGCAAAAGCGTGTAAGCCTGTGCAATTAAGTCGAACTTTTCTAGTCACTGTTTTAATTACTTAAAAATTTATCATTGATTTTAAAGTAAAATATAGTTCAAATACTATACTCCAAATATCAAGATTCGAACGCTTTGGGAACGCTTGCGTTGGAAACATCCAGACAATTTTAATGAACACTCTGCAAAAGTATAAAAATAAATTTTAAAAGGAAATGAATATGTATTATAGTATGTATGTATATAAACTTATTTATTTGTTTGCTATAAATTTAATGCCTATTTATAATAAGATAATAATGTCTTTGTCTGGAGTTAAACTATTTTTAGACTTGGTTAACTTATCTAAACAACCTTAGAAACAGCTAAATCTAGATCCTTGCCCTCTGAGGGTTTTTTCTTCACACCGATGGCATGGGCTTCCTGAACTGTGGTGGGCAGTATCAGATTTGTGGTCTCGGGGAAGAAAAGTGTGAGAAATCCACTGAAAATAGCAGCTGAGGCAAAGAGAATGGCTGGAGCATTGGCATAATATTTGGCCTGAAATGAAAGGGGACCCTTAGATTTGTATATACTCAACAGATTACTTTGACACTCACCAACAGCGGCGTTTGTGGAGCCAACATGGAGCCAAATCGCCCCATCATGGAACAAAAACTGAGCAAGCTGTTTCGCAAACTGGTGGGAAAGATTTCGGAGGCGAAGAAGTAAAGCACCTGGAAACTGGCAGTAATGGACAGTTTTCCCACCAAGAAGAACACCAGCTGCAAAACATGCTGATCTCCTGACGCGAAAACAGAGCCTAGGCAGCATAATCCACTGAAGAGCATAAGTCCACACAGCGAGTAGCGTCGCCCGAAACGATCCATAATGAGCAGCGGCATGAGGAAGCCCGGTATTTCCACCAGAGCTATGTAGGCGAAATTGTTATACTTGTTGCCATCCAACAGCACCACATTTAAACTCAGGCCATAGTACACCAGGACATGGACTATCCAGCAGAGCGAGCAATTGGCTATGCGCCATTTGAAATTGCGAAAGGCAACGCCTATGGGAAATTTAGATTCCGCCGATTGGGCCAACTTGTCTCGATTGGCAATGACTAGCTTGTCCAACGAACTTTCGGACAGCTTTCGTTTATTTACTTTAGCCGCGCGACGAAGGATGCCCTTGGCCTTCTCCTCCTTGCCCTGACTGAGCAGCCAGCGTACACTCTCCGGCAGAATCCAGAAATAAGCCAACAGAATCAATGAAGGCATATAGGTTATCCTTAAGAGTATACGCCAATCTGGATACGCCTTGGCAAACATGGCCAAGGCAACTTCACCCAAAGCATAGAAGATCGTGATCAAACTGCAGGCCAAGACACGACGCTTGGGACCCACCAGCTCAATACCAATGACGAAGCAAGTGGAGTACAAGGTGCTGCTGGTCATATTATCCAAAAATTCGAATATCAAAAACCATATATAGCTGGGCGAATAGGAGCGTACTATACCCAGAATGGCACCCATTATGCCACCCAGGGCCAAAGAAAAACTGCGTCCATAGCTGCAAAGAAATGAACAAAAATTATATAATAAAATTATGGATACAAATTATTGGGATTATGGAATGACACAGTCAATTTTCAAGCTACATTTTCTATTGACCTTTTTGAATACTCAGAGCAATTTATACACTGAGGAAAAAAGAATAGTTTTTGATGATCCTCAGGATATTTGCGGTATCCATTTGGACTGGATAGTTAACTATCCTCTTTTGGGATCCATTGGATATTTTCGAAGTCTTTTTATTTTCGCTTAAAAAGGAGATATCAGAATTAAAATATTTCTTTGATCTTTATTCTTTATCCAAAGGAGCTGAAAAATCTGAAAAGGATATTTAAAAAAATGGATCTTAATGTGGATATTTCGATCTTTTTCTCTGCGTAGGTTTATGTTCTGGCGCTTATTATCATAATCATTACAATACATTAATTAGGCAAATGTGCTACATTTTGAATGTGTCATTTCATTTGCAGCAATATTCTCACCGATCTGCCACAAAACCGCCAATGGGTATACCAAAGAATTGTCCCAGGTTATTGATGGTGCCGACCAGAGATAATTTCCATTCATCGTCGCAGTAAATACCAAACTAGAAAAGCATTAAAAAAAAATAAATAAAAATTCCATTAAGCTTCCTGTATGGAAAAGTTTGCGGTCATGTAACAATTGAATTGAAATTTCACAGTCTTGTATTATTCACATCTCAAAATAAGTCAGTCTCTTATTTGCATATGCTTTGTTCCCCATCCCCCCTGCGTCTTATCAACAAGCTCCTAATTGTTTTTTATTGCCTTTAGTCCGAGGTTTGGACAGTCGTCCGAGTTATGTAGAATGTTTTTTATCTGTTTGGGAGTCTTGTACTGTCATCCCACATGTCCAATTAAGTGATAAAGCTTTATACGTTGAGCAACAGCTACCTTCTGATTAGGTTAAACAACATAAATATAATATTTTCCACACGCTGATTATGCGCGCGTGTCCCACCTTGGGCGCCAATTTACCAAAAAACACCAGCACAAGTTTTTGTGACTTAATTCAATCTTTTTTGCCACATTAATTTATAAACTTTAATCATTTTGATTTGTTTGTTTATAGACGAAATTTACAATATATTTTTGACTATGGTCATAAACAAACAAATTATGGCAAATATCATTAAAATAATGAATATGTATTTGCGAGATCAGTTTAACAAGTTGGTGACTTTCAATGCAAAATGCTGCCGTCACCTACCATCTGTTAATGGACTTTCCGATTTCGGCGAAAGTTAAAAATGCGAATTTCCTGTTCTGATTAAGTAGAGATGGTAAGAGCTAGAGGTTTGAGATCAGATCAAGTCAATTTTAAATGTTTTCCTCGCCCATGTCTAATCATCTATATGAACCCAAAAAAATAATATGATTTGATCCCAACAGTAGGACTAAAATTTTAAGTACGACTCAGTCTAAATTAACCCGAAACGGATTTTCTCAAATACGAATCATATTTAACAAGAGAGACCGAACAAACAGAGAACAAAGGCAAAAGGCAGGGTGGCTGCACTCTCAACTCTAAAATCTCTGGATTGTGCTCGATAGTCGTTTGAGCTGAGATGCCGTCGTCTGTGTGTTTAGTCTTCGCGGACCTAAGTTCAAGTCCCTGACAAGGTAAAGTGAAAAAATGTATACGTTTACCAAGTCTTAGCCACATAACTTAGAGGTGGAGATTAACTATAACCACTATCGATGGTTCAGCGCTATGGAGCAGCTATCGATAGTGATGGATAGTATTTTATAACGCTTCACGCCCCACAGAAAAAATGCGCATTTGGCAGCTGCAGCTTTCCGAATAGTGTAATCAATTTTAAAGTAATTAAGCGTCATCCAGATAAGAGTATGTGTATATGTTTCCAACTTGATTCGTAAACGGTAATATTTGAAGTATGTTTTGATTTGAAGTGTTCTAAACGTTAATGTTTCATCAGTGCTACTTGAAAACGAGCTCGTCAATCTATCTCACCAAATGAAACCCAATTCGAAATTTACTTCTATTCGAATAGAAAAAACGAGAAGGTCAGGCTAACTTCGTCTTTGCCGAAGTTTTAATAAATCAGAGTTTACGAACGGCAGCATTAAAACCAACAATTTTTCTAAATAAAACACACTTTTCGACCGATAGTTTCTATTGCAGCTATAAGATATAGTCATCCGATTTTGACCAAAACTTCCGAATCTGTGTAAAAGTGTTTAATTTGAATAATCACTGAAGTGTGGGACATGAACATAAAAAACAAAATTGTTTTTCTCACAAAGACCCACTTTTCGACCGATAGTTCCTATGGCAGCTATAAGATATAGTCATCCGACTTTGACCAAAACTTCCAAATCTGTGTAAAGGCGTATAAAACTAATAATTGCTAAGGCGGGAGGCATTTACATTAAAGACAAAAAAGTTTTTCTCACAAAGACCCGCTTTTCGACCGATAGTTCTTATGGCAGCAATAAGATATAGTCATCCGATCCGGTCGGTTCCGACATATTAGCAGTGTGCAGTAAAAAGAAGACTCTGTGCAAAGTTTCAGCTCGATAGCTTCAAAAATTGAGAGACTAGTTTGCGTAGAAACAGACAGACGAACAGACAGACGGACAGACAGACGGACAGACAGACGGACAGACAGACGGACGGACAAAGCTCAATCGACTCAGCTCGTCGCCCTGATCAAGAATATATATAGTTTATAGGGTCGGAAATGAATATTTCTATGCGTTGCAAACTTCTGGGCAAAATTATAATACCCTTTGCAAGGGTATAATAACCAACAATCGAAGTGATGCAAATCACACTATCTGGAAGGATCTGTTTCGTCACAGGATACTCAAAGTTGCTTATTCAACAAAATAAAGGGTAAATATTTGGTTCATACATGGTTTCTTATTGAATGAAATTGGAAAAATTCAGATTTTATAGAAAAATTTGTTTGTGCTATTCATCCGATGTCGAATAAATAATAAAAAAAAACAATTTTGTAATGGCTTAAGCCTAGTACTCGGAACGACAGAAAAATCCTTTCGTCACAGTGATTTAAATAGATAGAAAAACTTTCTAACAGGACATGAGCATCAAAGCAAAGCCCAGGTGTTTCCAATTATTTGAAATACTGGACCTTGACTTAATTCCAAAACTATTGTCTCAAATAGAAGTGATAAAATATGGCCGAAGAATTCCCTAATATTGCCTTTTAAGCCAAACTTTTATTAAAATAAATATGGGGAAACTATTTACCTGTGGGAACTTAACACGAGTTCAATGTTTATTGTTTTAGCGGACTGTGTATATTAGTTAAAAAACATTTATGACTGCGTCGCATTTTTTTCCATACTTTACCTCAAAATTTTTTTAACTCATTGACAACATTCGTTAAAAAATTTGTGGAAACGGAATTTTCAAAATTTTTTAAAATATTGCTCTTTTCTGCGGCCAAACGTGTCAGTTTGCGCTTTACATCACGCGAGATCCTTTTTATGTTTTGTGTGGGTGTGTGTTTTTGAAAAGCTCTTCAAACATTTTTTGGACCCTTTGATTTAAAGATAAGCAAGCCTGTTCCCGTTTTCGACTTCGAGCATTGTTTAATGTTCTTGCTTCCAAATACCGAATATGTAATTCGACTTTTAACTTCAAAGTCCCAATTACCTTCATTCGATCCTCTTCGATATTTAGTAGTTTCCTAGAAATCACAACACTTACCGATTCCGATCAATCGTATTCGGATATGGGAACAGGCCTGAAAGATTTAAAAAAAATCCATGACTGACCGCCGAGACTTTATTGCATGTTAATTTGTGACAGTTCGCGGTCCATCAAAGGAATTTTTTGAGCTAAGGGGGACTAATAAGTATAATTATACTTTGCAATTACCTTATACTCTTGGAGTAAGTCGTTGAAAAATTTATTTTTTATATTTATTTTATTGAAACGAAACAAAAAAATGGAAGCTAACTTCGGCTCAACCGAAGTTTATATACCCTTGAAGCATGATATACGCCTGCCAGTTTGTTATATGGCAACTATCAATTAATTTTGCGACATCTTCTACGCCACTGCTCTGTGTACCTTCGTGCAAGGTATATAAACAAATCAACAGTTGCACGGGAATTCCTAGAGCCCAAAAAATGATCTGTGTAACCATCAATGGGCTGATCAATAATATATTGACTCGGTTTCGTTTCGGTTCTTTCGATTCCAATAATAAAGGTGACCGGTATTCGGTTTTCAAAAATAAATTTGAGTCGGTTAATTTCGGTTAACGGTTCCGGTTCCGGTTCCGGTTCCGGTTCCGATATTGAGTCCTCGTTAGCACGTGCTATTATACTAAGGGTCGGGTTTTTTCTTACAGATAGCTGTTAAATATGTGTCTGTTATTTGTTATGAGTCAGATAGCTCTATGAAGATGATGTGAAATCTGATCTTAGTAGTAGTAGCTTATGTACACAGCTTATTACAGCTTTGACAATGCTGCCAGTGTGAATGGAATATAAAAGTATTTTTATTTTTATAAAATATTTGGGGAGTGCCAGAAATCTCTAGAGATCCGATCCTTTTTTTATCACATTACAAATAAATTCAGTCAAGTTAGGTTTCTACATATTTAAGCTAGTGAGAAACCCAGTTTACCCCAGTTTTGTTTTTATGTACGCTGTATTTTGAATAAGGTTCCAGAAAAGCCAAAAACCAAGTATTGATTTTGCTGGGGAAAGTAATTATTATACCTTTGCAGAGGGTGTATTTAAATTGTCCTGCTGACTTGATATAGCTCTGCCTGTTTGATTCTTTGCTAAAGTGTTAGGGCTATTTTAATCGAAGTCTTTAGGATCAAATACGCAGCTTTTTTGTCGAAGCCCGACGGATCGGACGACCATAGCATATGGGCATTTCCACAGAAAGGTCTACCGAGATCGACAAAATATTTTTTTAAAAAATGATTTTTCATAACGACCTGAAAAACAAAAATTTAAATAAAAAACCTAAATCATTTACAGCTTTTCTGATTCCTTTCTAAAAAATAATTGGCTTGAATACTGAAGATAAGTCAATTTCATTGTTAGCTTTTTTCAATATGTCGCGTGCTAAGTGTTCTTCATAATATTAAAGCTTATAAAAACCAAACTAATTTTAATAATTGAATATCATTGCACTCAATAAAAAGCTACATTATTACCCTTTATTTAAGAGTTAACAGCTTTAAAATTTTTGATTACTATTCCCGGATTTATGAATTTTATTAGATGCAGTCGAAAACGACTTCCATTTTTGTCGCGTATTAAATATCATGATTTTTATTAAGTATCCTTTTGCAGTAAATTTTCTGCTATCAAAACTCTACCAGATTTTTCAGATATGAACTTTGCTACAGCTGCTACAATTTTTACGATCTACGATCCATTATAGATAAATATATATGTAATTAATTAGGCCTGTTCCGAATTCCGAAAACGAGTGGAATTGCCGCAAATCGAGTTGATTGCTGTTCCGAATTCCGCAAATCGACCAGAATTGTCGTTTTCAAAAGTTGTGCTGCAGAGTCAGCAGAATGAAAAGTAATTGCTATTAAAAGCATTAAAATAAATCGCAAAAATTATAAACTTATCAATTTGATAATGTTGAACATTTTAAAAATCGATTAGCATCACTACTTAAAATGTTCACAGTTTAAGTGTATTTTAAAATAATTTTTTTATAAACATCTATAAAATATTGCGTGAAAAGCAAAACCGAGCGGTCGTTTTCAAACCGAGCTGTTCTGAATTACACTTTACGTTTTAGTCGAATTCAATCGTCAATCGATAGCTGCTAGGGTTGCTTTACTTAAATTAATTTATTCGGTCAGCACTTTTTCTATTTTATTTAGCTATATTTAACCATATTTGACATCACATATTCAAATGTAACAATTAAAAACTTTTTTAAATAAAAATAAATAAACTTAAAGTGTAAATAAGAGCTTTGTAAATTAAAATTACAGCGATGATGCCAACTCTGGCTGCTGTCGATATACACAAACACGCGCGCAGGCCAGCCAGCCAGCTGTTTATGAAAGCGATTTCGAAACCGAGTTCGAAAAGTCAAAACGTAGCCAAATCGTTCGGAATTGGGAACAGCAAATAGTAAAACGTTCGTTTTCGTCTCGTTTTTACTTTTTGAAAACGTTCGGAATTCGGAACAGGCCTGAATATGTATATTTATAATAAATGTTTGTCTGCATCTTTCATATTCAGAAATCTAAGCTAAGCTGGACTCTTATGAAATTCATACAGATTAGGAAATGTTTCTAACGAAAGGAAAGCCCCACAACCCGTCATATCTCAGAAAACAGTGCATTAATATTAGAATTTAACAATTTTTATTATATCTGTTTAACATACAACAATTACAATAATTCCCATAATTGTCCACATTTTGAATTAAGGTTTAACCTATTAATGTATAATAAATTTTCTGCTTTACAGTTAATTGATTAGATTATATCTGCATTAAAAGTTGTTTTTGTGTATACATCAATTTAATTTTTTTTAACGCCTTTGGTTTCAGGTAAAACCTGTTTCAATGGAATAGTTGCAATTCGAAATGCTCTCAAATTTTTTGTTGCCAAATTGTTTGCTTCTTAATCATTGGAATAAAATGCGTTTTAAAAAATTAAAGCACATTTTTTGTTTGGTGATTTCCAAAGAGACCAATAAACTCTCGCTAATTTCACGTACTTGGGGCCGATTTTTCCTCTTCTAGATAGCTGCGTGTGTCAGATAAGCTCACTATTTACTCTGCTATTTGTAAGTTTATGTGACATATAGCACTATGTAGAAGATGAGAAATCGGCCCTTAATCAATTATCGTGCATTCCATTATAAATATATATTTTATTAAAATTTAAATTTTGCTGATAAAGGGCTGCTAAAATCTTCTATAGGTATTTTTACAAATACTGATTTATTTTACCACTTTGCTAAATATGCCTTGGTAGCTTTGCAAAAATTGATTATAATTGATCCGCCAAAGATTGGGTAAAAAAAGGATGAAAAATTTAGATGGCTCGTTTAATGGTTTGGTTCAAGGTCCATAAAAAACCCGAACAGAACTAGTTTCTCAGGGTGACGTTTCGCATCGAACAAATTTTAGCTTCGTCAACTTCGTATGTGTCTTGTAAATGTAGGGGAGAATGGGGGTTCTGAGCCGCTGGGGGTTGTGAGCCACTTGAATATTGGCCACAAAAAAAATTAATTTAAACTATTTGTTTATGTCAAGTGTCTCCCTTCTTATTACCTAACTTTTGGCTAGCAACCGATCAGTCAACACGTTCTTTAAGTTTGTGAACCAGAACTTAACTTTTTTTAAAAAAAAAGTTTTTTTTTCCTTTCTGACTTGTGAATATTATCCAAAATTTTTTTCGTATTGCCAAAAGTAAGTATGAGGGAAATTTCTTTGGTCAATTGCCTTTTTGATAGATAAATGTTTTTTTTAAAGTAATTTTCTTTTGGTTATGTGACGTCAACAAAAAAAAAGTGAGATATGAGGGGTTGTGAGCCACTTTAAAAAAAAGTAGGTTTTGACTTCCAAAGAGAATATTGCAATGATGCGCAATAAAACAGATAAAAAACTTTCCAAAAAAGTAAAAAAAAAACATTTAAAAAGCAAACAAAAGAACAGCCACCAGCAAAAAGTGCTCCTATATAAAAGAAAACAAGCCTGACGCTGTCAATCAATTTTCACTTTTCATTGTTATTTCTTAATTCAGAATTTGAGAAAAAAAGTTAATTTTTTCATTTAATAATAAATAATTGCTTAAATGCACGAATTTTGAACTTTTAAATGGGTGGCTCACAACCCCCCACAAATTTTCGAAATGTCAAAAAATCACTTTTTTTATACCCTTGGAGAGGGTATATTAAAATTGTCCGGATGTTTGTAACGCATAGAAGGAAGCATCTCCGACCACATAAAGTATATATATTCTTGATCAGCATGACGAGCTGAGTTGATGTAGCCATGTCCGTCTGTCCGTCCGTCTGTCCGTCTGTTTCTATGCTATCTCCTCCGTCAGTTTTAAAGCTATCTTAACCAAACTTTGCACGAAGTCTTTTGGTACAAATACGCTGCACATTTGTCGGAACCGGCCGGATCGGATGACTATAGCATATAGCTGCCATAGGAACGATCGGTTGAAAAACTAGTTTTAGTGAGAAAAACTTTTTTTGTTTTTAGTGCTATCGCTCCCAACGCTCGTATTAATAAGTTTTTAATGATTTCACATAATTTCGGACAACTATATAGTATAGCTGCCATACAAAAGTTAGGTTTGAAAAAAAGTCTTATTGAGAAAAACTTTTTTTGTTTTCAATGTTATAGCTCCCAACGCCCGTATTTATAAAAATTTCAAAATTTTTCGAAATCGGACTACTATATAGTATAGCTGCCATACAAAAGTTAGGTCTGAAAAAAAGTCTTATTGAGAAAAACTTTTTTTGTTTTCAAAGATATCGCTCCCAACGCTCGTATGTATAAGTTTTCAATGATTTTACATAATTTCAACAAGATTTTTCGAAATCGGACCACTATATAGTATAGCTGCCATACAAACTGTCAGGCATATATCAAGCTCCAAGGGTATATAAACTTCGGTCGAGCCGAAGTTAGCTTGCCTCTATTTTTTAGTGTAGTTTCAAATGGTGATCTCAAAAATCGATTAAAAAAGTTTTTTCATGGCTCCGTTTTTGAAATTTGAATTTCTTTTCTTTTCTTCGGAAGGGCTCTTACATATAAAGCAATATTTCACATCAATATCTCACGTCATGCAAGATATAAATCGAAAGCTAATTAAACTGCCAAAAATCGCTTTGAACATTTTTTTTCAAATCGGGTTTTTTCTACTTAAGAATCGCCATTCTACGTAAAAGAATAATTATATTGGATTTTTTAAGTTTCCGAGGCGTTAAAAATTAAATTTCTTGCATTTTCTTAATTATTTAATTTTTAAAAAATTGATGGTCGTTGAATTTAAACTACTAAAAAACCAAGCACTTTTAAAAGACTTTTTAAAATACCTATGAATGATAACAACAAGGAACGTGGTCCAGTACACAGAGATTAAAATGAACTTTTCAAAAATATCAATATTCATATTTTATTTTAACATAAAAATAAAACATTTCTGATTCAAAATAATTTCATTTACTTAAATAAAGAATGAAACTAAAAATGTTATAATATGTTAAAAAACATGCATTTGATATTTTTAACAAATCAATTTGATATTTTTGCACATCGGAGAAATATTGATATTAAAACATATAAAACTTTTCTCGGTGTAGAACACAAATCTTAAATATGTATGCCCATAATTTTGAATGTTCAACTCACACTGGAAACAAAACCTTAGGTTCGGTTAGCACAGGAGCCGTCCAGCGATCCGAACCTTACACTTTACAACGGGTTCGAACGCCCAGACCAAACCTTTACCAAAATTGTACAGCTTTGCAGCCTTGATTACAGAGTACAAGGGTCTCTGGTTACAGTGACAGTATGTCGTATAATCTAATCAATTATTTTCCGTTTCATGAATGAACTTAAAATACCTATACATTTAATGTCTATTTTTCTTATCTGCTTGCCCGATTTAACGAAAATGTGATCTACATGGCACTTAGTTAAGGATATTTATTTTAGCAGACGATCTGATGGATAATAGTGGTGTTTGATATCATTGGACTTTAACAGTTCGCTGACTTAATTTATTGATTATTTCCTATTAAGTTGTCGATTCAAGTGATTTTAAAATATTTTTATGGTTAACTTTTTCTTATCGTTAAGCTTTTGTTAATTGTTTACTTTATTTTTGTAATAAATTCTCTTCACTTAAAGCAATTTATACATGAGCTTCATGGATGAAGAGTTTGCTTTATTGCCTTGCCTATCTGGTTTATTTCACACATTTCGGGCCCCGTTCAGGTGTTAACAGTTATATATTTTGATAGTGATCGTAAACTATTCTAAAATCGATTTCGCTTTGAGTGACTTTTTTATATGGCTCAAACCTAGTCATTGAACTCATAGATTAGTCTCACGAGTATCAAAAGATAGTGCTAGACCAAAAAGCTTATCAGGAATTTCTATGCACACATATATTCACATAATTTCTCCGAAGGTGGTCCAGAAAGCAGCATGTGCTTGAAATCGTCTGACTTGTTATCAAAGTCCATGTCAGTCATCGTCTGGTATGGGTGGAGTGATACCACATGCACTTTAATACTCACGTCATTGGAAATGGTCACTTCGTTATCGCGAAATATGAAATTTTGATCGGGACATGTCTCAATCTGTTGCGTATAATACTGGGCCAGGCAAATATCATTAGTTTGATTCCATTGAGCTAGCTCATTATTGGTATAACGATTGCACTTATCCAGATCTTTGCCATTTCTGGGTATACTGAACTCGGTATGAGCCGCATCATAAGGACTCCAGGGAGTGTCGTCGCATTCTGTAATATTACATCTGTTTTGGTGGTTCACAACAAAAATAAACACCGGCACGAATTTTACAAAATCTTTACCTGTGCACCACAGTGCCGGCGGTGAAGACGTAGGTGACCGAGAACATGGCATGGAACATCATGGGCAAACAGATTAACATGAACACAATCAACTGAAAGCGCCCAAATTGGCCAATGTGCTTCAATATGGAATCAAGAGTGACATCCTCCCGATCGGTGGAAATAGTGGGTGGCGTAGGTTGATTGTTTACTTCGCCCGTTGCCGGTGGCGCTTCGTTAGTTGCCATTTTATAAAAAAGTTGTTTCTGTTTGAAGTTTTGTGATCACACTTTTGCACTTTAAGTTTATTTTTGCACGCATTTAATTTGATTTTTTCTCATACTTTTGAATATATATTTTGTTTTTGTTTTAACACACGAATCCGAACAAGTTTTACGTTGTGCACGGCACAAAATCACTTGAACAACTGAGTGTGTGCTTTACGATCCGCTCATTTCGTTCGTCAGCCGGCAGCTGAATAGGCGAATGTGTGTGTGCATGTGTGAGTGTAGCACTTGTTTTAAGGGGGGGTATTCTTATTGCACGTCCTCTTCATGTATCAGCCCTGATTAGATTTCTCTAGGCTTCTATTCCGATTCTGATTATGTCTTCAAATTAATTTGAGTTTAAGGGTCGTGTTTGCAATCAATTGGTTGTTTTATATGGCTATGGGGGAAAGTCGTTTTGATTGCGTTTCCATAGAGCTGAATTCAAGTGCTGCTCCTTCACTTTTCGTTTCAGCTGAGTCTTTATTCTTGATGCTACGAGTTCCAATATCAAGTTACTATTCATTCAAGTGCCTAAATGTTAAGACTTTAGTTTCTACTTGTCACAGTAGTAAGGTAGTTCTATTGTTTCATTACACTCAAAAAAATGCGTCTGTTGTAAATTAAATTGAAACGTTAACGTAATTAAAACAACGACAAGGATAATTAAAAACTAACTTTTGAATAAACATTTGTTTAAACTTGAGCTTATATAATAAATTCTAGAATACATCATTTTTAATTTTTCTATTCCTTATTAGACGCAGGTTCATAAGCGGTATCGAAGCAAGACTGCACCACAACCGGTTATGAAATAAGTGACCAAAATGACCCCGGAATTTTTACAGATGATGTCTAAAACCAGGGAATCAAACTGGAACTGTATACCGAAAAGAACCGATTAAAGCTCATAACAGGAAGCACAACCGACATTATAATTTTTTTTTAATACCGGTATCCGAGAATCGATTCGGATTGATTCCCTGGTCAAAACCCATTTATTCAAATGTTCCAAAAAAAGCAAATATTTAAATTTAGAAAGCGATTATTGGGGATTTTTGCAGTTTCCAAAATCCATTTGTTATTTAGCAGAGTTGTGGAGAACAGATTAATTTAAAGTTCTTTAAGGAAAGTCCCTATACATTGCGGATACATATTTAATCGAGACACATAAACAGAAAAACATTTACAATTAAAGCCCCATACGGAGTACGACGAAAAATTCGTTTTTTTACAGCATTTCATATAAATAGAAACACCTTGGCTTTGCTTTGATGTTCATGTGCTGTTAGAAAGTGTTTCCATTTATGTGAAATACTGTAAAAAAACGAATTTTTCGTCGTACTCCGTATGGGGCTTAAAGCAACAAATTTGAACACTTAGATTGATAAATGTGTTGGTTTTTCGCGATGCAAGGGGAAAGCAAAGAAGAGGGTTACCTCGCTGATTCGATTTTTAGAATGTTCATGGACACATAGCATGGTTTAAAATGCAGGCGGGTCATCCGTCGAGCCCTGGGCAAAGGAGCTAGAGACCCTCTCACGCTACATTATATTTTAAATAAAGTTTTGTACGAAAACACGAAAACCAAACGTGTAGATACACCTATATACCAAATTTTAAAAAAGTTCGTAGATAGCAACAGCAATAGCCCAAATCCATTGATCGCAGATGCTGTGGCTCAGAGAAGGCTGCCCGCCAACTACTCTGTCCACCATCTGACGATAAACAACATAGAACACTTAAAAGAATTAGGAATTATGCACGATTCGGAGGGCAATCTCATTTTCTACCATAGAAAACGATTGTCCCTAGATCCGAATGAGTTAGTGTACAATATAAATCAGTAAATTTTGACCCCATAGATTGGCTCAACTTCCCCGTCTCTTCCTTCCCCTGTAAATACCTCCCATATTTTCTTTTCTTTTCAGCTCTTCTTATATTTTCAGCTCTTTTCTCTCTGTCTCTTTTCAGTTATTAGGTTTCGTAGGTTGTTTTATTAGTTTTAGTTTAACAAAAAATCTATATTGTAATGTAGGTTTTTACTCGGATTGTGGGTTTTCCTGTAGCGTATTTTTTTTAGAATCATATACTAATCCTCTTTTAATTTTAGATCTATCCATTATAATTCACCCTTAGTGCGTTCGTCCTCTTAAGCACTTAGTGCCCTGGACCACATTAATTTTCAGTATTTTAGTTAGTCTGGGAGTAGTCGCCCAAGGCTCAACCATTATGTAGATATAATAAACATGTGTTATCTTTAAGTTTTTCTAGACAATAAATATCTAAAAAAAACTTTTTAGAATGTTCATTGCTTTATGCGTCAGCTTATCTGCTTTGCCACATTTTCTTGAGAATTTATTTCCAAAACCAGTTCCCTCCAGCAGGACCTGCTATACAAAATTGTCGGTATGGAATGTCGCTTCTAGGTATTGATGTTCTTTGATAAAACACTTTTTAGAGTAATCGGGCACTATTTTAGCTACCCTAATTGGCTGTTGCTCACTTATATCTGGTGTAATGTCTTACCAAAGACACTCCAGATAAGATACCGCATCTCATACAAACTTTTTTTTTGGGATCCTATGTTAGATCCCAAGACAATACGTTTTTGGCGTCACATGTGACATCTATAATACCAATAAATTTTTGCTCTCAGCCGTATAGCTAATTTAGAAAACGTATAGCTAAATTTCAATAAATGTATCCTCGTAAAGGCGGCGAGAAACAAAAATTGGGATCCAATGTCAGTTTCCAAAAACAGTAGATTTTTGTTTCCTATGCGTCATCTATAATATCTATAAATCTTTGGTCTTACGTAAATAACACAGTGCCACAGTGCGAAATAACCTGGGCATTGGCATAGCGTACGCAGTAGATCAGGTCGCGTCCTCATACTTGGTTTTTCTCGGGGACCCCCAAAATCTGAAATTATAGCCCAAAAACCGTTTATTGATCATTTTGCTCACTTAACTTGAAATAACTCGCGAATGGACCATCTGATTTTATATAACTTTACCAATTCTAATTGCGACGAAAAGAGTCTAATATATTATATTCAAGGGTTATAGTGATTTTCCGCGATGGCTGAGAAATGCGGTTACAGATCTGGTACTTTCAACTTTTTTTCGAAATGTATACTTTGACCAACACTGGTTTCACTATTTTATTCTATTCTATTCTATTCCTTAAGGCTTATTATTAAAGTCCATTTAATTATGCGTTGAAAAACTATTCTCTCGATGAATTTGGTTACCTACTGGCGAAGTTATTCCCGGATAACTGAGCACACTTCAAAATCTAGTATTCTTTTTAAGTGTGTTGATAGAAAATCTATTGATTTGACTTTGATGCCTTTAAAAGTATAGTTTTTCATGTTTTTACATAATTACATAAATGTTTACATTTTTGTTTGACAATTTTAGACTTAGGTTATTCCTGATCGGGTTCTAATACCCTATAGAGTCAGGCCAAACTCCAGTCGAAATTTATGTTTTAGCACTTCTGCAGATTATCCGTCAACAAATAGACCTACTGACTTGAAACTTGGCGTACATACACTCCCAGATGAAACCTACCATCCCTGATTTAAATATTCAAAAATCTCTCTGGGGCTGTTATCCCAGGCTTATTCGGCTATGCTCTTTTAATTAATTGGAATTGAATCCGACATTGTATTGTTCTAATAAAATTATATTTTGAGAATCCTATCTTGATCAGAGCTTTGTCGTTATTAACGTGCTTTCAGTTGGCTATCATTTGTGTACAATTTTACCGTTTCCGAAGCATTCACTTCCACAGCGATGTCCGTTACCGTTTGTACTGTTCCAACTAATATATAAGCAGACTCCGTCGAAGTAGAATACAGCTCAAGTCTTGTATTGGTTCAATTTAGGTTTGTAAAGACCAAATTTGTACGTTTTGCTTTAACGTATATTCTTCAGTATTAATAGCTCCGAAGAAATTTTATTTATACAAAAAGAAAGAAAAGAATTCTACTCAACTAATTGCCCACGTACTCCTGACTTTGATACTGCTATAATTGTTTTATTTCTATATTAATACAAATATGTTAAATAGTTTAGTACAATTTCAACCAAATGAACAATATTTGTTTAATTTTCACTTTGTTTATACGCCAGCTATTTGCAAATATAAATATTTTGCAAATATTCAACTCATTGTTTATTCAGAAGTTTCCATACAAAAGTAAAAATACTTTGAAGTGTTGCCTGATAGAAAAAACTGTTAAGCAAAACTAAAAAACGATTTATTGTGTATTTAAGTTAGTTATGATCCTGTCGAGAGCACAAGCTTTGAGTATTTAGTACCTAATTGTTTTTTTTTTAAGATTAAATCGATTGATACGTGACTTTGCTAATAATGGACACATTGATCGACTTTTTGCAAAAATAAGTCGATTTATCAGTAATTGTATTTAAAACTTAACTAAGTATTTGCAAGCAAAATAAAAAATAAATAATTTAGCGAATATGCATAATAAATTCGCTTTCAGCAATTTTTCTATGTGACGCGTACAATATTTTTGGCTTGAAAACCAAAAAACGAGCTCTTGGTATTATTTTTATATATTCTGCTGTCAGTTGAATGGACTCAGATTTTGAAAATAATTACCAAAAACATTGTTTACGTCAATGCATTAAAAAAACAAATAAAAATAATTAATAATATTAAACTCCCTCAGAGAAATATTTTTGGCTGCAGCGGGTTGGTGGAAAGACATTTATTGGAATATCGAGAGTTATTTGCCCTAGGGAAAACCAGTAATTTATTAAGTATGATTGGCGAAAAAAATGTTGAGCAATAAATTTAAAATGTAATTTCGTATAATCACTGTGTGGAAACAGTCAAATTTTTAATGAGGGGCGTGTTTGCTTAATATGTAAGTTATTTAGGTACTTTTTACTTCTCCCTTTTTATATATGCTTCATAGAGGTGCTCGCGTGACGTGAAAAAACCGTGCAGTGTGATGAACGAGAAGAAATCTAAAAATATTGAGCATTTGCATGAATGAGTCTTTTTCGCTACTCATGCTATTCACGTGCATCAAGACAAAAATTTTCCGCCATCTAGTTGAATTCTTGGAAGAAGACACCCACGCTGGTTAGCGATAGCAGCGCGCTTCGTGTCCAACCGACCGAGGGGTGCAGATGCCAGCGTGCGACAAAAAAAAAACTCGAACAAAAATAATCAAACAAATAAATTTATTGGTAGGGTTAATGACCTTTTTCTTACCACAATGTGATTGTTTTAGTGACCTTTTTGATTGAAAATCATGGAACTTTTTTAAGCAGGCTCTAGGTCATTTAAGTTTAGGACATTGTCCAAAAACTTGTCAAAAACAAGACATTTTTTCAACAAGTCACGCACAACAAGAGAGAGAGTACCTCACTCAGAGAGTACCTTATAACAGATCTGCTATGACCGCTTGGGAATCCCAAAGACAGGCTTATAGCAAAATCCGACATCAGCAGCAATCGCTCAAATCATTAAAGCTTTGAGTTATGCGTGCCCCGTGCCGACCCTTCTGTTTTTAGTGGGGCAAATTCTTCTAAACTCTGTACTGAAAACTTGATGCTGAAGCACTAGAAAGAGATGGGAACCTTTGAATTAGGATGGCTAGAGACCTCCAAAGAGAATGACATTACATTAAATTTATTGTGTAGAAAGATTATAACAAGCAAAATTCCTCGGTAAATAAAATAAGCACAGTGAATTTATATTTACTCTACTACACAGAAAGAATATTGTTGGTAAATTCAATCAACTCTTTTAAAATGCTCCAACCCATAATCGCGGGTTGAACTTAAGTCAGGTACAGTAAAAGTGGCATAACACATGTAATAATGTGTAACTTTTACAGATGACTTAAAGCAAACCAAAAATAGAGGCAAGTTAACTTCGGCTCGACCGAAGTTTATATACCCTTGGAGCATGATATCTGCCTACCAGTTTGTTATATGGCACCACAATTTTGACAAAATTTTGAAAACAAAAAAGTTTTTCTCACTAGAACTACTTTTTCGACCGATCGTTTCTATGGCAGCTATATGCTATAGTCATCCGATTTGAATCAAACTTGGCAGAATTGTGTGTTAGCAAATAATATTGACCAGTAACAAGTTTGGGAGCGACAGCATTGAAAACAAAAAAGTTATTCCTACTAAGACGTTTTTTTAAAACTATCTTTTGTATGGCAGCTATACTTTATGGTTGTCCGATTTTCATAAAACTTGGTGTAATTATGTGAAGGCATAGTAAACTTATAAATACGAGGTATAAAAATATCAACAAAATATATTTACCAAGGCTGCAAACCTCAAAAATTTTGCAGAAGGTTCGGTCCGGGTGTTCGAACCTGTTGTAAAGTCTAAGGTTCGGTTCGCGGACCGGTTCCTAAGACCCTTGAACCGAAGGTTTTGGTTCGAGCCTCGGTTCGCTCGAACACAGAAGAATAGTTTCGATATATTAACAATTATTTGTTAACACAAAATCTTCTTTATATCTATTAGCCCCTTTTCACTTGCACAATTTTTTATTATTTTAATTTCTTAAAATTTTACCGTTTTCATTGATAAATCTACTTCTTAAATTCAAATCAACAAATTATTTCTGATGACGCTTTCTGCTTTTAGAGAGTAGCGAGGACTTTTTTTTAAAAATACCAAACTGTAGAAATCCCAAATCGAATGAATGAAATGATATCGTTTTCTTTATTTCTTTGGTGGATGATGATGATATATGATGTTATTTTAGTTACCAAATTTATGAGCTGATTTTGCGTCGCGTGTGTGTGTTAAGCCACTCAAGAGCGCGCTTATGTAGCACATGTGGCTGCAAAAGAGAGCAGTATGAGGTCGTATGTTGTCGGAGTGATGACGTCGCTGCCGTAGATCGGCGTTGTATACATAATAAATAAAACCGTGCTGGACTCTGGTTTAAGTTAATAAGCATTATATCTTCTAGGGGCTGTTCATCTATACTAGCTCTTAGATCAGAAAGAACAAACTGAGTTGTTGCAATCTTTTCCAAAATCTTAAAACACTTCTCGATGTATAGTATGTTCTCTTGAACAATTTTCAAAGGAATCTGTAACATATTTGATATTTGTTTATTGCTTTATATTGCTTTCATAAACTTCTCTTCTTTGCAAATAAAAAGTCATCCAAGCTTAGTTCAAAACGAAATCGTTTATACTAAAACATCTAGATATTTTTAATATTTCCATGTGTGCTTTGTTTGAAAAACTACTTAGTTTTGTGAACCGAACCTAAATTTTTCAAAACGTGCTCCGGTTCGGGTTCAGGATAGAGAAGTCAAAAGTATTAGGGGTTCGGTTCATGGTCCGGTTCGACGGACCCAAAATACCCGAACCGAACCGGTTCTAAGGGGTTCGGATCCGGATCGGTTTGCAGCCATGATATTTACTTCTTTTAAGTGCGAGGTACTATCTCAATGGTACAATGTTACTGCCAGCCTGCTGCCAAAAAAGAGATCTTCAAAAGTGTTGCAGTTGAAAAGTAAATTTTTTCTTTAACTTTCAACTTATTTCCGTCTTCAATATAGAGAAATGAAGAAAATTAATTCAGAGTGGCTCGATCGTCAGTTCCGGGCTTTTAAAGTTAAGAGATGGGCTTTCCATGAAATATTTTACTTATGAAAATATTTATCATTTTAAAATTGATAAGATGAGTGTTATGGAAGAAAAACTATTTAGATTTATCGTTGAAGTATCGGCGAATTCAAATATTTTGTGAAGCACAGCGTCCGACTCATTAAAGGCGAAATTTCCTGACCACACATCGAACAGCATTTCGAATAATTATTTACAGTCTATCTAACAAAAAAAAGACAAATATGTGCAAGTCGGAGCAAACCAAAGATTTTTGAAAGACCTTGAGCAGACCTTCAATTTCGAGTTAAGCTCAAATCGAAACAACCCGATACAATACACTTTTTCTCCCGTTTTTCTTGCTGTGCTAAAAATCAATAGAAATATATGCCTCATTTGGTCTTCAAGAGTTTGCGTTTTCTTATTTAAAAATCAAATTGAAAAGCCTGTGTTCAATATAATGGTCCATCTGTATCTCATCTTTAAAACAGGGCTGTATCTCTCGCAATCGAAATTTCCCCTATCTTAGTTATTAGTTAATTTAATGTTTAAATGAAAGTTTTTTAAATTATAGTTTAAATTTAAGTCTTATTCTTTAATACCTAAATCCTTAATTCAAAATATGTTTTCGTCAATCATGCAATATGACTTGGCACCCTTCGCCATTGCTTGTACCCCTTTTGATACACAGATGGCGGCACAATAGGTAGAAGGCGCTCTGGTTGGTTGGTTTTAATTAATGTAATGTCCCGTTACTACCGAGTTCTGAATTCTCCGTCTTGTTTTTGTTAATCTATGTATAACATATGTGAAAACAAATTTTTTCTGACAAATAATATTTTCCTTGTTTATCGTCTAGATTGCTTAAAAGACGCTCTGTGCAATGGGTAAGCAAAGTTGCTGGAAACACAACACCAGTGACTTAAATGTATTTGGATCGATTTGATTAAAACAAGAGTTGTCTAAATAGTTAACACCAATAGATCAAGGCAAAGTGAATTCAATACGGTTTTAAAATTTAATTTAATTTAATTCACAGATAAATGATCTAAAATTAGATTAAAAATATAAACATTTATTTAAGTACCGATTCGTAAATTTATAAACGCTTTGATATGATATGAACGGACGAATTCCATGGTTTTAGAGACATCTCTGTACAACGACTTCAACGTAAGATGCTCTTTGTACTTTTCTGTGCGTTTTTCAGTGAAGTTGAGTTGGGCTCATTTTAAAAACTTTAAGAATATTTTAACCCCAAACTTACAAGAAAATGTAGTCCTTATTTCCCATTGTAACATCTTTTGGTGGACCGATCCGTATGAAATTTAATTCATTTTATTAATATAAAAGAGCAAAGAATGGAAAGTAAGGTAATACTTATTCAATCTGTGCACAAGTTAAGAGTTATTCGTTTCCATCATGTGTTTTGGACAGAATCGAGAAGAGTAATAAATTTCTTCATGTTAACCATGCTCGAAGAGGTTGTCTGAAAAAGTCCTGGTGTTTTTCAACGAAATTGATTTGTATTGAACATTTTAACTCACAGCGTCAGCTGTATATATTTGGCGGTTGTTTAATGTTCAGACTTTAAAATGTTTCTTAAATTAGACTATGTCGGAACACCATACGTTCTATTGGTAAACCAGCGACTAAATATTTTAAAAGCATGCGGGCCTCAAATGACAAAAATAGTTTAATTTTAAAGTTTTTTATTGTCGACTCATTCCAGATGCGAGCATATGTATTTTAAGATAGTTTTTGAGCGGCTAATAAAATAAATTAATGAGTCTATAAATCAGTTAACTATTTTTCCCAAGATTTGATGAATTTTATCGGTATAGTTAGTTCCATCTAAATTTATCCATGTCACATCATTTAACGGTTGAATATAATTATCGTAAATTCATTTCAAAATAATATAAAAATTTTCACGTGCTAAAAACGTGATAGTTCCATAATGATTTAAGCATTTCGCATTTTTATATACATATTTCTCTGAGCGTTCACAAAACGAAAAACTGATCACTTAGCTGGCACCAGGCCAAATCATCAAACAAAATGAAAAAGTGTCTAGCAGCTACGTCACGATAATCATCTTAGTCTACTTTTATATATCTACCATTAGTCGCTATTATCATGTTCATGACCAGGGGTAAGTTAATTATATTAAGAAATTATTTGTTGTATTGGGAATCACATGAGGGGAAATAAACCGGTTTGAGTTCGTTTTTATGATTTCAATTTCTTCTGTAAAGCAATTAACATTATAATTGCAAATAGTAAAAAAGTTGTGAATTTCGACGTGTATAATCTGAGCAGCAAAACCCCATTGTTAACTTGTCAAAAAGTTGTTGAAAAATAAGAGCAGTTTAGTTCTGCTTTTTGTTTGTTTTGTTCGTTTCCGCTTATCAACGTATGTAATTAGCTTGAAAATATAAATTAGAAATTTATATATGTAATTTTATTAGCAATGTTCTCTCATAGTTTTCCTCTCTTTTGCTATTTCTTTTATATAGAAATGAGCAAAATACGAACATTTGTGAACTTTATGAATGAGTTGAGAAACTGTTTTTGTTAATATTAAACACCTGTACAACGTGTCGTATATTTATTTTTTTTGTTGAAGCTATTCCATTGACAGTTAATACATTATTTATTATTGGTTTCGAAGACCTTCAACCTTTCATTTGATGGCTGAAATACAAATCATGCTTCACATTTTAATATGCTTTGTTCAGAAACGAGGTCGATGGGCTTGCGGTATTGAGTTAACAGGGCCATTTTTGCCAAAGTTGTGAAAAAAATACATCAATTCAAATGGCGTTATTTAAATATTTTTGTATTAAAGCATAAATCTTAAATAAATAAAGAGGCACAACGCAAGGAAGAAATGGCTGCCAAAGAACTCGCCCATATAGACAATTATTTGTTAATCGCTGATTGGCGATCAAAAGTACAAGTAGAGTCGCTTGTCACACTATAAACATTAAAGACGACAAGCACGTGTCAAAAAGTAACAAATAAATGTCGGCTTAAAGCTTAGTATACACCTCAACAAAGCAACTGCCAAAACAAAAACCGAATCTAAGCTGCGATTTCGCTCACTGTTTGGTGGCCGTGTTGGAACCCACGGCACTGATCGGTCTGAGTGCAACCGCATACTAGGCCCAAGTCAGTCAATCGCTCATAAAATGTGGTTTGCAAACCAAGCTTAAAGTAAGATTGCTTTTGCAAGCGTATGGCAGCCTACGATATTTACAAAACACTTGCTTTGGTAAGCGATTTGCGCATGTCGATTAGGCGACCGATTGATTTCGTGCTCACTCTCTCTCGCTTTCTTGGGAAAACTTCTGATCTTTTAGTGCTAGGCAGCTGCTGCTGCTTTCACTTACGAAAATGTAGGCGAGGATAAGTACTTTGTACTTCCCTTATAATCAAGGAAAATGCTTTTTGCTTATATTTGAACGTTTACAAAAGGTGTTTTTTTTTTTTATTTTTTATTTTATTGAATCTTCTCTTAATGAGACTAACAATAAGTTTTCAAATCTTAATCTAGAAACTATTATAAAACCATCCCCTATTGGAGGAAGTTTATTTTCCGCGGCCCTTTAATTCAGTCGCAGGGTTGGTAGGGTAGGTCATTTCTTCTGAGGCGAGAATGCGTTGCAGGGTGAGAGATTGTGCAAGTTCATTAGGGTGAGCAAGAAGCTTCTCGGAATATTTGCGTTTGAGGTGCTGTATTTCAGTTTCGACCAATGGAATCCTTAGGTCGTTGTGGATACACTCGTTGTTCCATGGTGCTCCAGGGAGTGTTCTGAGAATCCTTGATTGAGATCTTTGAAAAATGTCCACACTGCTCGCACAGGCATTTCCCCAAAGCTGCGATCCATAAGTCCAGACAGGCTGAAGCTTTTGTACAGTAATACTTTATATTCCAGTTTTAGAGGGGAACGGGAGTTAATTAGCCAGTGCAGGCTGTTGGCCTTCAGCTTTATTTGAAGTTTTTTCGAATCTATGTGTTTGCGCCAAGTGAGCCGTCTGTCGAGGTGTACTCCAAGGTATACAACATCGTTTGATTGGAGTATCAATGTCGAGTTCAGGGATATCTGGGGACAGGTGATTCTGTTGAGTGTGAACGTCACGTGCTTTCACTTTTGCTTGTTAATCTTTATTCGCCAGTTGGCCATTCACTCCTCCTCCTCCACATAAGCTAGGTGGCTTGCCAAAAGTCTTGATGCGATAATTGGACATCTTGATCTGCTCAGAATTGCCGTGTCATCCACAAAAGTGGATATTGTTAGTCGGGGGTCAGTTGTGATGTCTGCAGTGTACAATACATACAGAAAGAGACCGAGAACGCTACCCTGTGGCACTCCGGCTCCAATGGTGAACTCTTCCGTTGTGTACTCATTTTGTCGGACATAAAATACTCTGTTGCTGACATAACATTTTAAGAGTTGGTGAGTATTTGAGGGAACAGTGTCTTAATTTTGAATATAAGACCCTCCAACCAAACGCGGTCAAATGCTTGGGCAACATCTAGGAAAATTGCAGAGCAGTATTCGTGGTGCTCATACGCCGTCCGAATATCTGAAGTTAATCGGTTGATTTGCTTGGAACCCAAATTGATGTAAGGGAATTATACCTTGTGCATGTGAATCAATTTTGCGAAGTAAGATCTTCTCAAATACTTTAGATAAGCAAGGAAGAAGGCTTATGGGTCTGTATGATGACGCTTGTGTTTTATCCTTTCCTGGTTTCTGAATCATTATGATTGTCGATTTCTTCCACTGAGTTGGAAAGTGTCCACATCGCAGTACAGCATTGAAGATTCTTGATATATATGTAATGGCAGGACTCGGAGTTCCATGATCATTTTAGGCGTAATAAGATCATGTCCTGGTGCTTTTTTAGGATTGAGTTCTCTGATTACATTTTCTATTTCAAGCGAATGAACTTTAATTGGAACAGTCTGTGCAGCAGTGGGAATCAATGGCAGTGTATATGCATTGGTTGGTGGGCTCGGCTGGAAAACATTTCTTAGGTGAAGTGCAAAAACATTTGCCTTTTCTTCGTCGCTGCGGGCCCATCTTCCTCTCTGGTCCCTTAAAGGCGTGTCTACCTTAGCAGGTGGCTTTATGCTTGCATGTGCTCTCCATAGGGGAAATTTGGTGCTTGTAGGCGAGTGTATTTTTAAATGAAATTGTTTGCTGCGATACTACAACGCTTGCAAAAGCAATCTTACTTTAAGCTTGGTTTGAAAACCGATTGCTAAGTCGCTAGCTGGAATGTGGTCGCACGAACACAGTGGTTCTCTGACACAGGCAAACGGGGGACCGTTTTTTGCGACCTCTGGTATTTATTTAGCATCTCGGATTATTTTATTTAGCCAAAATACAGAAAACAAATTCATCAGCGGAAACTTTTCGCCAATGTTTTTATTTAAATGAAATGTGCATAAAAATTTATTTTCCGAGCTTCTAAGAACAGGCTTTAACAAAATCACGAAAAATAGCAAACATGATTGCGCATCATGTCTGTTCACCAGCACAATCTAACAAAAATAGTCGATTTTTATACCCGTTACTCGTAGAGTAAAAAGGGTGTACTAAAGTCGTGCAAATGTATGTAACAGGCAGATCATTTCCGACCATATAAAGTATATATATTCTTGATCAGCATCAACAGCCGAGTCGATATAGCCATGTCCGTCTGTCCGTCCGTATGAAAAAACAGATCTCAGAGATGGTAAGAGATAGAGGATTGACATGAATGGGACAAATGCTTCTTATACTTGCATGCAGATCAAGATTATTTTCAATTTTTGCCACGCCCCCTCCCGCCCCCGGAATTTGAAAAAAACTCCATATATCCCGCAGTTTTGAAGATAGATGATTTGTTTCTTCTAGAGATAGTTATTCATTCGTGTATTGATTTGCCGAGGAAATGATAAAGAACGGATGAGTGGTTCTGAAGTTATGAGCAAAAAGTGATAAATAGCCGAGTTAAAAAAATGTTGCATACTTTTCAGATGTTCACCCTAAGGAACCCAGGAACACTGTTAAACATATTTTTCATGATTAACGGGAATATCGAAGTCGGTTAGAGCCGACTTTATATTCCAGTGGTTGAAGGGCTTATACGATGTTTCGCACGAAGGATATCTTAAAATAATTGTTATTTTAATTTTTAAAATAAAAAATTTTTGATATCAACTAAATTGTAATTTTTATATAAAAATTTTTCTATAGGTATTAATTAATTTATAACTTTTTATTAAAAATTGTAAATTAATTGATTTTACGAAATTTTTATTATAAAATTAATTTCGGATCCTGATTAAACTCATTTTGAATTTCAGCGTTTCTATTGATAGTCGTATAAATATAAAGTAAATATGAAAGTGCTCCGTTTTTTTCGAGCACCGTGGTGAATTTTAAGTAATTTTGGAAATCAGTTTCCTTGGCATATCAGCTTCTACTGGAGATGCTGGGGATTCCTTTCAATTTGGGGGGTCCGTATATCCTAGGGGATAGCGCCATACTAGTCTTTAGCTTCTTTATTTCTGTTTTGGAAGTTATGTTTAGTTTAAAATTTTGTTTTTTTTTATGTAATTCAAAGCAGTTACCCATTTTCCCCTGCAAGTCAGGAACAGGACATATTTGCATTAACATGTATTGAGCGAAGTTTGTTTAAATTTAAAGGTCCTGTAGCCTCATTAACCAATTTGAAGATTATCCAAATTTGTTTGTTCCAAATGCTTGCAAGCCTATTTAATTATCGTTTGAAGCACTCCATTACCTAAAACCAAAGCCACTTTATATATAGATACCGCATTTTATACAATCTTTTTTTATTGGGATCCAATGTCAGCTCTCAAGAAAAATCATTTCTTTGCGTCACATGTGTCATATGTATTATCTATAAATTTTAGAAAACGTATAGATACATTTCAATACTTGTATCCTTGTAAAAGCAGCGGGATCCAAAAATTGGGATCTAATGTCAGCCCCCAAAGACAATCGTTTTTTGTTTGACATGCGTCATCTATAATATCTATAGGTCTTTGGTAAAACTCACACTTACCTGCTTAGACAACGCTTTCTCTTCCCATTTTCAGAATAAAAGTCGTTTTATATATTTGTTTTGAATATATCTAAACACATACCTTTATTTAATGAATTCAAAAATTGTGTTAAATTCCATTTTTTTTTGTCGTTTTTCGTTTGTTTTCTTCTATCCCCTTTATTTTTCTGGTGATACATTTTTTGTTCAATTTTCACTTGCAAATGTTTCTCTTGACACCCATACATATATAGTACATATATATGTATATAGAATTTATCGCTTAACGCTTTTACTTTTGTTATGGTTATGTTTTCACTATTTATTCGGTTTCTCTTGCTGCTTTTGAAGTAAAAACTTGACTCAAAAACAATTCTTAAGTGAACGCAACGAGTTGAAGTGAATTTTCAAAAATCTGTCGTGTCGGATGATTTGGTTATGATATGATGATGGTGGCGTGAGAATGGTTGTTGTGTGGGTGTTAAAATGGTAACCAAATGTGTTTTGTTTATTTCTTTAGCGGTATATGCTTTGTATATTATGTATATAGACTTAGATGATTTTATATATTTATATATATCTATATATGTAGATGTATATGAGTTTTGGTGAATAAATACATATGCACTGTCTTGGTAATAATTTAATTATAATTATAATAATAATAATCAGTTTAATTCATTTTAAATCTATAAATTCAATTATAATGCACTTAACTTCTTCTTTAACATATGTACGATGCGTATGTTTGTCTGTATGTGTGAATGTATGTGTATGTTCCGTCCTGTTTTGCACTCTATGTTAAATCGTAACATACCCAAGACAACACTGAAGTCATTTTTGCCTGTAAAACTGAAGCAACAACACTTTCTATATAAAGTTGGTGGAATTTTTTGTTGAAAATTCGGAATCATAACGAATCATCAGGACAGAAATGACTTTGGTGTATGCGCATATATCATTTTCTACGCTTGTGCTTAGGTACATACACAATGATTTTGTTGATTTTCATATATATGTAAATACCTTTTTAAATATAATTTATATAGAATTGTAAATATGATTTTTTGTTTTGTAAATAATGTTTGCATTTTTTTTTGTGTTTTTCTTTTATTTATTTCAACTTTTTACCATTTGCTTGTACATTTTTGCGAATATTCTTTTTCTTGTTTGTTTAATATTTATTGTAGTGTGATTATGTTGTATGTGTGTGTTGTTTTTGGTATGTTTTATGTGTTTAACATATGTCTATCATGGATTAATATGGCTTTGAGTCAGTGTTGACTGGTTTTTATTTATCTGCAAATTTCCATATTTGTGTTTTTTTTTTGCTTGTATAGAATTGTAATACACATTTAAGAATTATTTATTTGTTTTTCAATATTATTGTTGTACACAGATAAACAAGATTAGATTTCACTTATTTCTGTTGGTTTTGGTTTTTGTTTTACCCTTTTTTGTGTTGGTTTTTATATTTATATAGTTTACCATTTCAGTGCTTCATTTCGAGCTTTCTTCGAGTGTGCAACATAAAAATCAAAACTACAGTTTTTCGGTATTTTGCGCATTTTGCTACCACTACACTACACACTTCCAAAACTAAGCGTTTTCGTAAGTTTTTCGTTTTTGTTCGAAAATGTCCCAAAAATTGGTGGTTATGAAACCAACTGTTCTCTTGTGTTTTTCAATTTAGTTTAAAAAAGGTGTGAAACAAACAAATTTGCTCTAAAATAATTGGCACTAACTTCATTTTTGTTTTTTTTTTTAACCACAATAATAACGCAAATATATTTTTCCAAAAACAGTTTTTATCTTCTTTTTTTTTAAGCATTTTTACACTTTTTGTTCATTTTATTTATTGAAGCTCTAGTTATATGATTGCCTTGCAGTTGTTGTTCTTCAATTTTGTAAATATGCTTTTAGTTTTTTTTTTTTTGTGTTTTAGTTATTTGTGATATTTTGCAAAGTAATCAAAGGGGTTCATAAGACAAGAGTCGTTTGATAAGTAATTGGCCTTTGACAATAAATCAAAATGTTTCATTTTTCTAAAAATAAATTTTTATTCAGAAAATTGCTGAACATATGAAAAATGTATAATGAAAATAGATAATAAAACGAAGGTTAACTTTGCTAAATTCGCCAACGTATTTCATCTTCTTCATAAAGTTTTCTATAACATAATCTGACAGATTTTCAGTGGCTTTCCCTTAATTTTTTTATGTCTTTTTACGTTTACAAAATTATCCTAGTATAATTATCCTAGAGTATCGAAAGGGCAAAATTTTTAGAACTTTAAATGATTTTACTCTTGCCCTTTTCTTGTTCCTCCAGCAGCTAGCGACTTTTATTGCAGCGACTAGAGGACCAATAATTCTGCATCCTGATTGATCGATATCTTAAAATTTCAGGTTCTGTGGATGCCTTGAACAATATAGAACGACGCTTGTTTTCTCTCTAGTTTTTGGCCTAATGCCCTAACCAACGTTTATTCACACTAGTATCCGCAAAGGATTCTGCCCGCTGAATAACAGGTATTGGCTTAACATTTCCACACCAATTTTATATTCTTCTAAAACTGGAAGTCAGCATACAAAAAGAATATGCTCGTTTTGCTGGGTTGGTCATTTGCTCTTTGCTTGGATAGAAACCCTGCTTACATTGGGACCGTGAGTCTTTTGAAATAGCTAATTAGACAACCTGGTCAATTCGTTTTTTTTTTGTGTATTTACAAAAGGACCAACTTTAACGTAGAATCAAATAGCAATCTCCTTTGGAAACTACGAAAAGGTATTCAATTAATAAAATTTATTTTTTTGTCCCAAGTGGCATAACTATCCGAAAATCCACATAATGCTGCAAAATACTCTATTTATTATCTAGGCATGGTCATTTCGAACACTTTCAGTAACTTAAATGCACAAAAGTCGAATCCTTGCCGGAGAACGGCTTCGTTCGATAGCAAAACGTTAATCAACACGCATCAAACTTGCATACACAGCATGTTCGCTATTGTTGGCACTCTGAATATAATCAGAGCGGGCAAACTAACGAAACGAAACGTTTCTGAATCGTTTCGTTTCTTTCTTTGCACAGAGTGAAATACTAACAAAACCCGAGAAAATGTAACTGTAAAAAAATGAGTTCTGTTCAGTTTGCGTTCGTGAGAGCAAACTAAACGTAAAGCGAAATGCGCTCATCTTGATTTGCGGACAAACGGAATCGGAACGATATGCAACGGTCGCGAATAGTTCGGAAACGTTCGCTGCTCAATTTGTATACACTTAGTTGTTTTTTTTTTCTGTTGCTTACTTCTTTGTTTTTCTCAGCTTTGTTGTTTTCGTTTGCTTATGTCTTCAGCACTAAAAGCCGATCATTCCGCAAACGATTTCCTAGTATACGTTTCGTTCCGAAACGTTCCAAGGCAGTGCAGCTGTCGGGAGAACAATACTCCAATCGTTTCGTTTGCGCTCTTCGGCAATATAAAGTTAGTGGTTTCGTTTTCCCTGACTATAGTAACAGCTACAAAACATATGAATAGTTTCTTAGCTTTCGCGAACGGTTCATTACGGTTCGTTTGTTTGCCCGCTCTGAATATAATCAAGTTCGTTTTCATTCCAGTCAGGGCAACAATAGGGCAGACTTCCCCAGCCATAGACCCTGGGGTCTCGCCGATTCACACCAAATGCTTGCCGAAGTCATACTTCACTGTGTATTAGAGAGAGATACAGTCACGTTTTAGCGCTCTCTTCTTCGGAAACCCTGAATACGGTAGTTTATGAATAAACTCGATTTAATAAAACGAATCAAAATTCATCATAAAATGAATTGTTTCACACTTAAAGTAAAATTATAGAGACTTCATATTTTGTACTATTTTTACTTAGTTAACATGTAAGAACTAATGATATCATTATAAGTTCAAAAATGTTATATTCGGGGGTGTTACAGAAATCCCCAGAGATTTTGGCCTCGATGTCCCGGTGTCACAGAACTAGAAGGTCTGTGTCCATGCTAATGGACAAATCTCTTAACAGGGTTGCCCTTTCTTTTGATTATGTCAGATCCTCCAAAAATAAAATGCAAAATTTAAAATTTTTTACGCCAACTTTAAGATGTAACTTGGCAACCCTTAGCGCTTTTTGGTAAACAGAGGGAGCCACCATATGTAGAGGGCGCCAGCTGAGGTTGAGTAGCGAGTTTGTTTGTCAACATTCGGTTGGCTTTGCATACAATCATTGCAACGCAATTTTTTAATATTAAAACAAATAAAATATTTATTTCATTTGATTTAACCTATCCAGAAAAATATTTTTGCTTAAATTTCCAAAATAAAAGTTGCTTATCAAAATTGTTTGGGTGGTCAATTTAGCTAAATCTCCCATTTGAAACCAACCGAACGAGCTTTCTGTGACACCGAGAATTGGTTTTGGGTTGGAATTTGGCTGAAAGAGATTTCTGTGACACCTCTGATTATGTATTATTAGTTTTCGAATTTATCTTCTGTAGGTACAGCAAACTGTACCGGTACCAAAGTTTTGGTTTCGTTCCGGTACTATGGGTTCCAATCATATCGGTAAAAGGTATTCGGTTCTCAAAAATAAATTTGTATCGGTTTCAGTTCTGGTAAGCGATTTGAATCGGCTTATTTCGGTTAACAGTTCCGGTTCCGCTATTGAGCCCTGGTTGTGTACGAAAGCCGAATAACTTCCAAACATACTCAATAGCAGTGCCACTCAAATGGAAAGAGCAGAAATATGTGCTTGTGTCTGTAAACCAGGGTTCCCCACGCAGAGAGCGCTAAAACGGGACTGTGTCTCTCTCTAACACACAATGAAGTATGACTTCGGCAACCATTCGGAAAGTAAGTTCGTGCCGCCGGGGCTATCGCTGGGAACTCTGCTGTAAACAAGACATCTCTCTCGAGTGTTCACCGATTCCCACAGTCATGAGTTCGGCTCGCGTCTCCATAATCACACGAGTCACTTCGGCTCCTGGTTGCTGTAGGGGCCGGCTCTGCTCAATAGGCAGAATTTCGTTCTACGAATAAATATACACATAAATGTTCTATCCAAAAACTCTGACTCAACCGCTCGATGCGTTTGCCTGTAAAACGCTGAACATATTCAACGCCAAGTGGCAACCTTTGTGGTTTCGTGCGTTTCATTTTTCAGAAATTATATAAAACAAAATCATTACTTTTTGTCATAGAGTCCTCTTTAAAGCTCTACGACTTACTTATTTTGTTTAAGCAAGTGAATCTTTTTCATTTTAAGAATTAAGAATTTTTGAGAGAAGCTTGGCTTGGCCCCTTTGGGGCTGTATAGCCAATTAATCATTGAAACATCAGATCAATTTCGATCGTACTTTTATATATTAAACATCACTGTTTTTGTGGTTCCCAACTGATTGTATGGAGCGGCAGATAAAATCAAGCATTCCTCAGCAAAAAACCTATTGAAGATTCATCCGGGAGGATGATGAAACGGTACCGTATAGGCAACCAGTTATTTTTGGTGTATAATGCATAAATTGATTACAGTTGTGACCAAAGGCAACTTTTTCGGACCTAGAGCCAGCTAAAGTCACTAATTAATTATTAGATAGGTCGCCAGATAAATCACATAAATAACAAGCAGCCATATATTTATAACATCGATGGATACGCCGGGCCCTCAGGGGCCGAACACATTTCGGAGACATTTCGAAGAAATGTTCGAAGTTCGAACGCCAATACCATCTCACTGTTAGGTCTCGCTCATATTCCAAAACTCTGATTTATAATATCCATTATATGATAATCTCACAAAATTCTGCGGTGTTTGCTTTTTTCGCAAATTAAACATGAAGTCCAAACTGCACAAGCTATCAATTAAATCAGAGCGAGTTGGTAATGTATGGAAACCGAAATATTTACCTTAAAAATTAACAAAATATTATAATATATGAAGCTGCCCATAGCCAGTTCAAATCAGCACAAGAAGATCCAAGTAAGCCAAGTAGGCATTTAAGCAACCAGGTTTTTTGTACTTAAACCTTAACCGATTATTCCAAAATCACACAATCAAAGACAGAAGTCTTGCTTGGGTGTAATTAAATGACAAAGTTGTTGAAGTGCAGAAATTTCCCTAAGAATCGTGCTCATCATATGTGGCTGAAAAAATAACTGAAGAAGAAAATTATGTACCAAAAATAAACTCAGCTATAGAAGATAAATCCATCTCTTTCTGTTTAGCAAAGCTTTTGGTCTAGTTCTGAAGAAAACACCTGAACTGGAAAAAGCCTCTTAAGATACTGGACCTAAAAAAAACATACGGTGAAATCGTAACTACTCATATAGTTCATCACTAGAAAATCCAAAATTCAGCCAATGAGGTCGTCAGATGTCATAAATTGGACCAATTACTTATCAGACCTTCATCTCTCGTGTGTGGAGCAAATGTGAAATTATTAAAAATAATATTTTAATTGTCGGCCTAAAAGTATGCCATAAAATTCTTGTGATTTTACTCTCTCCTTAGCTAGGCCCGTTGACCAACCTTTTATGATTTCCTGTAGTTTTCTTTTTCTATTTGGTTTGGCACACTTTAGCAGTATTTATATTTATTTAAGTAGTAATGTTTTGCATTTTGCCTGTGTGTTTGTGTGTGTTTTCCTATTTTTCATTTTAAATAAGCTCCTTTAAGTGCTGAAAAATGAAAATTCATTGAAATTCGTATAATTCCTATGTGTTGTTCCCCCGGAAAAAAGCAAAAACAAAAAACATTTCTGTTGTGTGTTGTGCTCTTTTTTGTTTGGCCAGTTGTTTGTCTTTCAATTTCTTTGGCACAATATGTTTTTGTTTCTTTTTGTTTTCAACGTTTTGTTTTAAATTTAAGGGCTGAGATTCAAACATCTTAATTAAGAGTTTATAATTTAATCTTATATTTTAAATATAAGTTGATCCCAATTTGTTCAGTTTTATCAATTTTATGCTGCATTTCTCTTTCATTCTTTTCTACGTCTTGATAGATGGAGAAAGAGAAACAGATAGAGCGACAGATAGAGAGTGAGAGAGAGTCTTACATTTAAATGTTACACATATACAAACACACACATATACAATATGTTAAACAGTTGTAAGATTTTTGCTATGTTTTTTTACTGTTCTTTTAATGCGCCAATTTCTGGTTAAGCCGTTCCCAATCTCTAGAGATATTGTCTGTCTAATGAACTTTTTCTTTATTATTTTTGTTTTGTTTTGGTTTCGAGTGCTTCGTGCTATGATCTTTTGTTGTATATATGTATGTAGTTTAACCCTTTAGAGTGTATATATTCTTCATCATTTGTTATTATACTGAGAAACCTAAGGCTAGAATCCTAGCCCTGTCCTATTTTCATGTGTTGTCATCTTCAATTGCTTTGATAAATTGGAATACACGTAGTTGTATGTTTTTTTTTGGTTGTAGTATTTCTCACATCAAGATTTTTGTGTGGAATCATACGAGAGTTAATGATGGCAACAGAATAGAAAAAGGAATATGCATATATGGATTCGCTTGCAATAGAGCACAGTGGTCGGAGTTGACAATTTGTTGAATGGAAAGTACAGCTGAATTAGCTCGGTAGCGTAATCTTTTAATAAATCCGTAATTTGATTAGATTTTCTTTTGGTGATAGAACAATTTGATTAGCTTTAGACCAGTGGTGCCCAAATGTCGATTGCCCTAGTCCGTGTGATAGGAGGTCATAATACTGCCAGCGTCGCAGCCGACACACGCATGGAGAGAGAGAATACGTGTGCTCCATAAATAGCACGCACACACATTTGTGTGTTTGTTTGTAGCCTATATTTGACATAATGACGTTGACTTCGTGTTTCGCTGCTACACACACAATCGCAAAGCTTGATAGTGTGTGTTTGGGCACCACAGCTTTAGACTTTTGCCCTCGGTGCTTTAAGTGCATCGGTTGCCAACTTTATCAAGGTTTTGAAAGTTTTTTTTTGCAGGTTGTGGCGTACCGAAATAAAAATCTAGGCTCCAAAGCGGAACCGAACATTAAAATATTGAGTCTCTAATCGTGACCAAATATAATACAGTTTTATCCTTCTTTATTGAGCTTGTAGGCGGGTCGCGTTGGAACAAATTTTTACCGCTTTGGTTGGATTTTGGATTGGGACCTCTCTTAGAGCAGTTTGATGGGTGGTTGAAATTTGGTCAGTTTGTATGCAATAAAGTTGTCCACTGTACAGAATTTCAACTTTATTTAAATAAATAAATTTTAAAGTCTTGCGGTCAATAAAATTCATAATTTGTTCTTCAGACTTAATTTGGATTATTCCAAATAGCTTAGTTTCAAATCAAACTAATCTACTCCCCTAACCTATACATCAGCGATGACATCTGGGAACAGGGGGGCGAAATCATTTCGCTATTCACACGTACACAACCCGAACGCATGCCGAAGCTGAGACCAAGAGAGCAGAAAGCCTTCACTCGCTCGCCAGAAAGTCTTAGCGATTAGGTCGAAGCAAATTCACACTAACATCGCTGCTATAAATAGTTAATAAAATATGTCAATATTATGCCATAAAAACTCTTGCAATTTCGACCACTGTGCAATGTAAACAATTCCGTTCTTATATTTAGATCAACTGAAAACTTATTTCCTTGTGACTTCTTTTGGCTTTTTCTTTGCTATTAATGTAAATGTAAGGTTTCCCTCTTACAAGATGAATTTTCAGTTTCGTGGTTCTTAACAATTTCTAACACCAATAATTTAGTTAATGCATTTGGTTTTGTCTAAATTAAAACTCTCATCGTATAATGTTTTTGTTTTCTTTCTTTTGGATATTAAATAAGAATATCTAAAATACCTTAAAGATTAACTTCTTTTTTAATTTTTTTTATATATGTATATAAATATGTTGTTGGTTTTTTTGGTTGCCTACAGTTTTTGCTTCTTTGTTTAACAATTATTTCATCCCTTAAGTGCCTTAAATGCTTTTGTTTTTTCTTTACTTTTTTACTTATTGTGTAGTTTTTTTGTTTTTATGTTTTGTTTTGTAAAAATGTGAGCAAATACACTGAGAGAAACATTTATATGTGTTCTATACTTGCAGGCTAAATGTTGATATTTGTTTCGGTGTTGGTTTTTGGTTTGGTTCAACTACTTTGCAGCTAAGTTTATTAATTCGATTAATTTTTGTTATTTTTATGTGGGTTTTCTTTTTTAAGTGTAACGGGCAACTCTACACACTGAAACTCGAATAGCTTTGAGCAATTGTGGGTCGTGTCTAAAAGGGATACGATTTTGTCATGTCGAAAGGATAACATTTTAACTAAATTATCATACAATAACAATTAATAACCCCCGATAGAAAAACAGGGGGACAGTTGAGAAAATGGAAATTGGAAAGGTAGAAAACTCACATTGCCTTTGCCTATTTGGTTAGTTTGAGTTTCGTCTATCAAGGGGGCAAGAGTGAAATTTGCTTGGTTTGCTTGGTTTTTAAGGCACCATTAAAATTGCTTTTCTTACACGTATTTTTCCTTTGCAAATTTACAAGTTTTCAACAAAAGTTATTTTGGTTTTTTTTCTTTTAATAATTACTTTACACACACATATACATATTTAGTAAAAATTGTTTTTGTGAAATTGATTTTTGAGCTATACACACATAATTTTTTAGTTATCCCTTAAATCCCAGTTAACCCGCTGTTGACCCGTCTACGTAGCCGCCTCTCGTACTTTGCATTGGTTGTTGTTAGTTTTTTTTTGTGTAACTTGCGCAAAAAATTTACTAAATATTTCAAATACAATTAAATACAAGTGTACAATATATTTAATTTATGTATATTTATATATATATAGATATATATGTTGTGTTTTTTTCACTTTTTACTTGTTTGTTTCAAAAATGATTGCTTCAAATTGTTTGTCATCAGCGAAATATTTGTCACTAAAATCACGAAATAGTTTCGCTTGATAT
The DNA here is from genome assembly GCA_018904275.1 of Lordiphosa clarofinis. Classification (NCBI taxonomy): domain Eukaryota; kingdom Metazoa; phylum Arthropoda; class Insecta; order Diptera; family Drosophilidae; genus Lordiphosa; species Lordiphosa clarofinis. The sequence continues at coordinate 1,109,845 of JAEIGQ010000003.1, forward strand.
TTTTTTTGCCGCTTGATCCTCATTTTTGTTTTGTTGTTAGGGTTATTGTATGGTTTTGTTTTGCATTTGTTTTTATAAGTTGTATGCGCTATTAACAAATTCCTGTAATCAAGTTTTGTTTCATAAGTTTATGCATTTTGGGGCGGGGGTTATGAGAAATAAAATCAGAGTTTGCAGATATCACGAACCAGAAAGACACAAATTTTGAGCTCTTTAAGGCTCTGATAAACCAAAAATGATTAATTACAGATATTTATGACACAACAAACAAACTATAAATATATCACTTTTATACAATGATAAATGGGCATGGTATACTTCGTCAAAAATCTTGGCTCTTTATTAGCAATTTATAATTTATCATTTATAAGTTTATCAGAGTTAAAACATTTGATCATTTAGCCGAAATATTAAAAAAAAATTAGAACCACGTGAGAACATTTAACCAAAATATACTTTTTGATCAACGCTGGAAAAACTACCAAGTTGTTTGGTGCTCCAACTCGTGGGTAGGGTTGTCGATATTTCTAATAATATCAATATCGAAAATATCAAAAATCAACATTTTCAATATCGATATTTAATATATCGGGTCTAAAGCTTATAAAAGTAAAAAGTTTTTAAGGATCGTCCTTAACGCCAAATGACCATTTCGGATAGCGAAAACGGAATCATCGGAAAATTCTAAGAAAATTTCACCAAGATCCCATGGATCCAAAATGAATTTCTAATCTGTGCAAATCGATCTCAACTATTTTAGATATTTAGGGATTTTGTCTTTTTGAACGGGACTGGAAAAAGAGTTTTTATATTTCTTACTTAGAAATCGCACTTCTACGAAGAAAAAAGGATATAAGTGTAGAAAATCTCACCAAGAAAACATGGGTCTAAAATGAACTCCTTGCCCGCGCAAGTCCACCTCAAATATTAAAGACAACAAAATATCATATCGGAATAACCCTTATCGTTCAACCAAAATATCGATATATCAATATATCGATAAAATATTGACAACCCTACTCGTGGGTTAAATTAAAGTTTACCAATAATTTGCAATGATTTTGGAGAAGGTTTTGTTTCGAATCATATTGGTGATGGAAATCCTCAAAATCACATTGATAAATTTCGAGAGTCTTTATTGCGAAGGTTTTGATTCTTTATGAGAGTCTTTATTGCGAAGGTTTTGATTCAAATAGGTACAACAATTTCCTCATCTTTTTGTATGATTTAAAAAAGTGGGGATTCCGTGTTCAAACTAATTTGGTTCATAAAATGGTTGCAGTCTACTGCCACAATCGGTAACGACTTGGAAAGCTTTTTGCAAGGGGGGAGGTTGAAGTCCAAAATTAAGGTTTTTTTTGGTTTTTAAATATTTTTAAAATTATCGGTAAACGACTAGCACTCCGGACTTCTCTCCGAAAATTAAAAAAAAGTCTTTCGATGGACCGCGAATTAATAGGAATTTTTAAGCAAAATAATTGCGGGGGTCATCCATCCTATCTTGTTAAACGAATTTTGAAATATTCATGTTTGCTTTTCGTCAAAAAAAAAATTAGTTTGTGAACGATCCCAAGGCCAAAGAATTTCATTGATGGACTGCGAACTATTAAGAATTATCAAGCAATAAAGTTGGGACAGTCAGCCAAAGTTTCTTTCTAAGCCTATGTCAACAAATTTCAGAATTTTAGGTTGATCTTTGCACAAATTGTTTGTTGATGTTGATTGAAGGTCACCACCACATACAAAACAGGAAAAGGATCTATGGGGATGTTAAATTCGGATTGACCGATATTTCTATTATATACACAAATATAGTTTCCACCAGCGAATTTCAAAGCACAGAAAAAACTTTCAACTTTCAACAATTGTAGTCAATTAAGTTTAATTTTTTAAGGTGAAAAAGGAACACTGCAATTTAAGTCCGCTTAAACAATAACCATTGAACTTGGAAATGGTAATGGTAATTAAATTTTAGAGGCAAGTAGTTAAATTTTTTTATTTATTTGACAATTGACAAATTTTTACAAAAATTTGTTGAAAAAGAAGCCAAGTTAACCCCTTAATTTTTTTTTAACTGATAATTGTTCATAGTTCACAATCTATCGTAGGAAATTTTGTACACTTTTCTGAAAGAAGGCAGGAATTCTTGACCATTAACAGTTTTCTTTTTTAAATTAAGTTAAGTTTTTTTAATTTTTTTACTCTGTTCATCTTCGACTTCGTCAACATTAATTCCGATTTTGAACTCAATGTAGGGATTGATCACCTTAATCTCCCCTTTACCACTATCTACGCCACTGGTAACGACTGATACTACATCTCTGGTTTACTCGCTGCATATGATCAAAATAAGAGGAAAGTTTTTGCTGCGCCCAGAGAACGAAGTGCAATGACAATTAAACACTACTCTCTTTAGACGCGAGGCCGGAACATAGCCAAATGGCTTAACAATCAACAAGAAGAGTTGAATTTTTGTCAAAGCAAATGCTGACAGGGCAAGGAAGCTTCAAAAACGAAGACGACTCAACCTGAATAGACTGTCGACCTCAAATCAAGAAAGAAATGATCAGAGCTTGAGAGTGGGAACAACACCAGTTGCTTTTAGCATGGTCACAAAAGTATTCCAAAAACCGCGTCGCTTCGAATTTGATCGAAATTTAATTCATTTGAGTGAATCTTAGGCGAGCCTAGGGGCTTAAAGATGAACTGACGGCAGACCATGATATTTAAGTACGTCAGCAAGCCGAAATATATGAACAAACATTCTTGATTGATTCTGCAAAGCTGGGCTATTTATCCAGATCAGCCTTAAGTTCTGCCGTCAGTTCATCCTTCAGCTGCATGTGTGCGCGCACCCTAAGAGTCTCAGTCCCGGCAGATTAGGTGCTGTTAAATCCCACTCTTTGATCGTTGCGACGACTAGTCGTCTCGTTGCATAGAAAATTTTTTAATCTGTTTCGCTTAAGTTAATGTAATTTTTGAAACTTGCTTCATAACTGAAACAGTCACTTATAAAATTAATACAAATTGAATTGAAACATTTTTTCAGATTTTTCAGGCTCTCGCATTCTTAGCTCTGAAACTCTGTTTGAGGGCTTCAAAAGACGGCTGCTTGTTTGAAAATCTCCACTAAAAGTACATAGTTAGTAGTGGTAAAATTTTAAACAAAGATTCTTGAGAAGGCAATTCCTTGAAATTATGACAGGGGTTCGGTTTCAAGACCGTTTTACGGATAGACATCCAATATTTGGTCTGTTTCTGTTCTGCAGGAATAGAAAACTTGTCTAAAAAACAAGTTTAGTTCGGGTGCTGCGAATCATTGGAAAATTGGTTTTGTGTTTGGTTCAAACTGATTCACTTGAAATTATTTAGTATGGCTTTTTATAACGTTTCTTTACTTTTGCTATTTACTCTTTCCGTGCTAATTTACAAACTCTGAAAAATATTAAGCAAACTCCAAACTCAAAAGGAAACAAGGGTGAATTTGTGTGTTTTTATGTGTAAGTTGGGGATATGTTTTGCCTTTATATGTGTATTTTGCATTAATTATAATGTGGTATCTTGTGTGTTTGATTATAGTATTAAAAATTGTATTGCGGATATGTATTATTAAATTTGTATATTCAAAAATTTGACACAGAGAACTTTCCTTTGGTCTTTTGACACGTTTTGCTTTCTCGCCCAGCCTAAATAACTAAGGTTAAATGAAATTAACATTTGAAAATCAATTTTATTTTTTATGCTTGGTTTTTCTTTGTTGTTGTTTTTGTTGTTTGTTTTGCGTATAAATTTAACAGCTAATTAATTAAAATTATATATTTTAAATCCATTTTCGCTTTAGAAAAAAGTCTTTTTAATCGCCGCAAAAGTGCTTAAAAATTATTATTGTAATGTGAATTGTAGCTATAAACCAAAAATGAGAAAAAAACTATCATAACAATTTGTTGATAATAAAATTTGGCTCAGTTTTTAGTTTTAGTTTTTTTTCGTTTAGTCTACAGAATTAAAACTAATTTTGAAAATTCGAAAAATCAAAATATTTCATAATTATTATTAAACAGAATAATCAATTTTGCACATCAGTCTAAACATATTCAAAAATCACAAATACAATTTCGATAACAATTACAATAATCATAATATGTAAAAAAATAATAAAATTAAAAATTATAATATATATGAATATATCGCCATGTTGCCTATGTGTATATATAAATATATGATGATACATAATATATAAACAAACAACAAACAAAAGCAAAACAAATGTGTGGTTTTTCATTGCTTTGCTTGCTGCTCTCTTGGCTTTTCAAAAGGCTGAAAATTTCCGTTTGTTACTGCTTTCTTTTTGTTTTTTTCATTTCTTTTGTTTTTGGTTATGCTTTCATGCACAATAAGTTGGCTTAAAATTAACTTGCATTTCGAAATTTTGCATTACTTTTGCTGTGTGTGTATGTTTGTTTGTTTGTTGGTTTTGTTGTGGTTATTTGTCTTCATTTTGACTAAACTTACAATTAATTGCTGTTCTGTTCTTACTTTGGAGGTCTCGCTCAGGGCGCTGCACCTCGAAAACGGTTTAACATAAAAGTTTGTATTTGATTGAAACTTAATGACAAAATATCATAATTAATAAGAATCAATGAATAAATATAACGCGTTTGCATGTGTCGAGAGTGTGTTGAGTGAGTGAATGAATTGTTCTTTGTCATATGATTGTGATTATTTTTTTTTTGTAATTTTTTTTTGTATTATTGCTTATGATTTAACATTATTTGACGTTTCCTCTTGCTGTTCATCCAGTGAGTGTGTGAGTGTGTTTTTATTTTTTGTTCAAACAGCCCATTCCCAGTCCATCATCCCTCGGTGCATTCGATTTGAATTTTGAATATAAATTTGTTTGCTGCCATTTAGTGTATGGGAGTTTTAACAATTGCACTGGGCGCAATGTAATGATAGCCAGGTATGGGGAGACCAGCGGTCTCCATAGATATTCTGCAAATGCAAAGAGAAAAAGTTGAGTCAAGTTGATAATATAAACAAATCCTAGCAGAAAGAAAAGATCATCTCAAAGGGACCAATTTTTTTTCAAATGGATGCAACTTTACTTTTGTTTTAAGTAAGGTTGGAATCGTTGAACATTTTTTCTTTCAGTCATGTATACTCCTTTATAAACCAAAGAAAGACTTAAGTTGGTTTCATTAGACACTTTAATTTGATCAGTTTTTCAAGGAGCAAACTTGATCTGGGTACGGTAGACAACTACATATGTAGATGCAATAATTTGTGGCTCTACCTCTTATAGCCTTTGAGACAAACGCTTTTACACATAGAGAGTAACAGTTTTTCGCAGCTAAATGATGGAGAATGTGGAGTTTTACAAATCTGAAATAAACTCGATGTGGCTACAGTAAACACCTACATTCAAAAATTTGTGGCTCTACCTGTGTGATCCACTCGTTTATACAGAGTAAAAGACAGTTTTTCGCTGTTAAAAGATGGAGGAGGAGGAATTTTCCGAATCTGAAACAAACTCGATGTGGGTGAGTATACACTAGGGTGTCCCAAAAAATCAAAGTCGTTTTTTTACGCATGCACTCTAAATTTTTTACTTTTAAGTCAAAACAGTTATAAATAAAATTTCTAGAAGGTGGGACCATGGTAACCCGTACCGAGTTGCATTTAAACATTTCGGTACTTTCTCTCTGAGGCTGACGCGAACGAGTCGATGTGCTTTTGTTTACTTGTCATTTGGCTGTGGCATACTATCTCTAAGGGACATGCAATAGCCCATTATACCATAATAAACGAGAGCGTAAGTTAAAGTCGGCTCTAACCGACTTCGATATACTTGTTACTCATAAAAAACATGTTCAACAGTGTTTCTGCGTTCCTTAGGGTGACCATCCGAAAAGTATGCAAGCATTTTTTTGGGTGGGAGGGGGAGGTTGCGGGGGGCTTGGTTCACTTTTTTGCTTATAACTTGAGAACCGTTCATCCGATCTTTATTATTTCTTCGGCAAATTTATTTTGCTAATTACTAACTATCTCTAGCAGGTAAGAATCGTCTATCAAACTGTAGTAGATATAACGTTTTTTCCAAATTGCGGGGGCGGAAATTTGAAATAAACTTGATCTGCGTGCAGATAAAAGAAGCATTTGTCCCATACATGTCAAACCTCTATCTCTTACCATCTCTGAGATCTTGGTGTTCATACAGACAGACGGACGGACGGACGGACAGACGGACATGTCTATATCGACTCCGCTATTGATGCTGATCAAGAATATATATGGTCGGAGATGATTCCTTCTGCCTGTTACATACATTTGCACGACTTTAGTATACCCTTTTTACTCTACGAGTAACGGGTATAAAAACGATTTTAATGAAAATCTACTGTGCGCTTTTAAAAATGTTCAAGAATTAAGGTTAACCTTTTTCTGGATGTACCTTAACCGATTGCACGATTGAAGTCAATTTTCTATATTGGGTTCCCCATGACCTTGTCCACATTTGCTGAATTTTTGAGAGTTTTATTTTAAACCATTAAAACTAATTTAAAATTGTTGTCGTTGTGTGTTGCAAGTACAAAAGTACCCATAAAACGCGAACCGAAGCTTTATTTGAAAAATTGGGTATGAGGTGATGCTTACAGGGGATTCTTTTATCAAAATTTAAGTGTCTTATGCCGGGGTTTCTTATAGTGCTGTACTGTGTAGTAAGTCAGTACAAATTTTCATGTAAGAAGTTTGGCATCAATTCGGCACGGGTTATCGTTGTCCAATCTTAATAATATTTAATTTGTAAGTTAATATTAACTTAATAAGGTGAATTTGGAATAAAAATAGAGGGTATGCGTATTTGATGTCGCGAAAAAAAATGTTTACTTATGTTTTGTGACACTCTAGTATACACCTACATATATGACAAAACTTGTGGCTCTATCAACTACAGTCTCAGAGATCGACGGACATGGCTTAATCAGATGAGAATGTGTCGTTAAATCAATTTACAGGTTCATTATCATCTTCCAACAAAAGCAAGATAGCTCAGTTTTGATGCAGCCGATATTGTGCGATGATCCGTCGGCTTTCTGTGAAGACGTCATATTTTCGAATTTCTTTAATGAGCACTAAAATATTTATTTTCGCAATTCTTACAAAACATGACAGTTTCGAAGTTACAGAGCAATTTATATCAATAGAAAACTTATAAATACCAAATTTAAGGAAAACAAAATATTGCAGAAAAAACTATGAAAGAAAATTTTGAAAATTAGATCCCGAAATGGGGAAATTGCCAAGAAAGGTTTGTTTGGTGAAAACTTTGTAAAAGTTTAAGCTGTGACCTATGTTAATAGGTTTTTCAATTTTCGTCTTCGCATGGTACCTTATAAATGGCATTTTTCACATCCGCTTTGTCTATTTTTGATTTGGTCCTGTTTTAAAATCCTTTCATCATGTTTGCAGGTTTATGTGTTATTTGTATGTTTTGTTTGTCGTAGCTATCGAATCGTTTTGATAGTTTGGGTACATATGTAAGCGATCTATATTTCTTTGGTGTTCGGATTGTTCTCTTAATTGAGTTTTTGAGTCTTTTTAATAATGATTGTATTACCCACATAGGGAAATCATTATTTTCTTAAATTCATTTTTTATCTGTTTCTATGCCTATGTGATATCATTATCATCATTACTTTTTCAAAACTTTATTGCCATAATAAACTTAAATTTTGCCTCTAAGTAAATCCATACTTTTTGTTTTTGTATAATAAAAGACTATTCCACAATAATTTTTTAAAAACGACACTTGTTTCGGCCTTCTTACTGCGTATAACCCCTTAAATGATTTTCATTCAACAAATTTATTTTAGCTATGAACAATGTCAGCTGAGCGATTTCCCAAACCTCACAACACACAATTTTAAACCAATTTGTTTTTATAGTTTTTTCCAAATATTCCTCAAGGTCATAAGACTCCTCAAGATATAAGACTTTAACTACCTAAAGCTACTTTTCCCACATGACAGCTTTTTGTATCAAGCTTATTAAATTGGACGCGATTGCATTGAACACAAAAAAGTTTTTCTGAATAAGACTATTATTTAGAAATATCTTTTCTATGACAGTTGCACTATAAAGTGCCCCATTTTTAAACTTGCTGACACTATGAAAAGTCAAGAATACGAAGTTTTGAGACGTTCTGTTGGAAAACAGCGGGCTAAGTAAATTTTTCCGACCATATAAAGAGTATACATATATGCTTGATTAGCTTAAACAGATCAAGTTTATTTTCAATTTTTGCAAGTCTGGATAGGACGACTTTCTTAATTGTTCCTTTTCTTACTTGTTGCCCTTGGTAAGGAATCGATTTTGGTACATTTAAAGATCTCAGATATAGTAACCGGACTTATTCTTGTTACTTGACATAAAAAGTCATCGCGAAAGCGAGACAAAGAGATAATTAAGTTTTGGTTGTCGTCACACATAACTTTCGTTGCAGGATTCTTTAACTACCCGCATAAAAAAAAGGGTTTACCCTGCACACAAAGAAGTGTTTGCGACCACTATTGCTTTCGTTAGAAACCATATTGGCAGCCAATACGAGGACTGCTTTGCCGACACACTGCTTGCGGTTAACATCTGGGGACAATTTCTTATATACACCTCTCGCCTGATTTGCTTCCAATTTTTGATAAGGTATCTATAGCTCAACTCTTTTTTCACAATATTGGCAAACAATACATTATGCCTGATTACTTCGTAAAAATTGAAGCCTTGATCTGGCAACCACAGATTTCCTTGCCACCTTTGTATGAATTTCCAATTAAAGTTTCCATAAAAAAAATTAATCTATAGTAAAGTGATAATATCCCCTTGAATATAATACATCCACATTATTTTTCCATATTTTCCTCGATAGTATAGTGATAATTTTTACCGAGATTATATGGGCTATAATCTTTTCATCGTTTCACACTGCACATATCTTCTGCACATAGCTTTTTAAAAAAATATTTTTACTCGATAGTATAGTGATTAGTTTCCCCATGATTCCAGACCTCTTGAATTTATGTCATTTTAATCATTTCCTCGATAGTATAGTGATTAGTTTCCTCTTGATTATATTGTGAATAGTCCGTTGTTTCACTTAAAAAAAATTTTATTGGTTGATTATTTTCGCTAATGATTCCAGCCCCCTTTGATATATGTCTTTGTAGGTTTTAGTATTTGTTTACTTTATTACAAACGCAAGTTGTTTTCCATCATTTTTTCATAGCATACTATTAATAAATATGTTTGCTTGGTTGTTGTTTTTCATTCTGTATATATTCGTAGTTGGAATTGAGGCTACAGGTAAAGCTTTTGCTATATGTATGTATGTATGTGTGTTCATTATAGTGTGTGTATATGTGGGTATTACGAAGTATTACATTTCATTTTGTATATTACTACTTTTTATAAATGTTGCATAATAAGTAGGTTCGCATAGTAATAGTTATGTAGGTATGTATATATATATGGTTTTGGTTATAAAATCGTAAGCCCGCTTAACATAATGTGTCATTTGTCTTACATTAGGTAAATAATAGTTGTTTGTTTTTGTTTTGTGTAAAAAGGGAGAGAAATTTCAATTTCCAAATACTTTTCATTATTTTTACCAATTCAAAAAGGTTTGGTTTTGCTTTACAATACAAGAAATAATAACAAAATTTACAATCGCATACTAAATATAATTTTTTGTTTTTAAATAATAATCTGAATTTGTAAGTGATTGGGTTTAAACAATTTAAGACTTCAAGTCTAATACATAAAAAGTTGTTTTCATTTCTTTTTATCTCTGGCTGCTTTAAAATGTATTTTTTTGTACGCTCATTGCGTGGATTGCGTCAATTAGAGCGAATTGGTCCATAAATGGTCATTGTACACACACTCTACATTCTGATGGCATACAATGCATGGGAATTCTTCTTATAGAAGGTTCTTTCTTTCATTCTTTTCTTGACAAATGGCTGCTGCTGCTGATGTGGCTTTCTTTTGAACTTATGCACTAGAGTAAGAATGGGCAAAATACATTAAATATGAATTAAGAATATGTTATACCTTTTTTTTTGGGAGAGAATGTTAATGTTTAAGTTTGATGACATATTCTATGTTACAATGAAATTTGAGAGAGGGGAGGGGACTAAACACTAAATATATATATATGTATATATAATATATACTGGTTACCTGTTATCGATATTCGATATTAAACTACTGCTTCTCGAAAAACCCTTCTGGGTTGCGCTAAAAAATTTGGCAAATTCTATAATCGATACGCGAAAAATCGATAACATCTCTACAACTCTCTTGGGGTCCTTCTGCTTGGTCACTTGGTCAGAAATGGGTTGATTTTTAGTATTTTTAAATATTCGATACACGATATTGTTCAAGTGCTTGTTGTGATTATATAAGTATGTATTTTTGTATAAGAGCTGCCCTATATTTGGCTAGTCCAAGAAAAAAAACAAACATTAAGTATTGCATAAATCTAACAACTAGTTTGGATACTGATGTAAAAAATTGTTTGTCTGGAAATTTTCGAATACGAATTTTTGTTTTTCTTTTCCTTTTTTTTTAGAATACAAAATACTTGTACGAATTTTTTTTTTTTTCAATTTAAGTTTTTTTTTCTTCAAGAAACTTTCTCTCTCTCTAAAATCTAAAGCTTGCGCAACACTATTCAAAGACTAAGCGAATATACTTTTGGGCCTTATTCGAAAACAAAAGTGGGCCTACTCCTAGTAGGGATTAAACTTATTACGCGGCTTCTCCGACTCTCCTCCGGTTTCGGTCTGATGCTGGCGAAAGCGTGAAGTGGCATAATGGCCCTTGGCACGATTGACCCCAGTAGTCTGAACCGGCGGTCCGCCGGGTGTACTGCTTTGGTTATTACCCAAAGTGGTAAGACTTAACAAATCCAAAGCACTAAGATTAGAGAGAGCACTCAAAGCGCCCGGTTTGGTTAACAACTGTAAGGCCGAAGCCAAGGGACTGGCCAGAGCAGCAGCTGCACCATTGCTGGTGGTAGTGGTGACGGTGATAGCGGTGCTTGCGGTGTTATTGGTGGCACCAGCAGTGCTGTTGTTGGTCTGGCTGCCATTGGTATAGCCGGTGCTGCCATTGCTGCAGGTTGAGCTATTGCTCTGGTTGCTGCTGGTACTTCCACCGAGGGTAGCCACTGTCAGGCAACTATTAGCTGGAGCCGCTGCTGCTACAGTGGCATTGCTACCATTTGCAGCTTCAATTGCTCCTCCTGGGGCGGCTCCGCCGTTCTGCTGCTGTTGTTGGGCCGCCAGAGCTGCCTGCTCCTGTAGGTTGGCCTTCTGCAGCTCAACACTGTGAAAGAGTTATGGTTGAGGTAGATAGAAAGAGAGAGAAAGAAAGAAATAGGAACAAATTGGGATATTGTTGTGAGAGGTAAGGTAAGTTTTCAAAACATTTTTTTTTCTTTTTTTTTGATTTTGTGGAATTGAGTTGATTTTTTTTTGATTTGGTGTTATTAAAAAGGTTAAGGAGGTTTTTGTGTGGAGGAACGGAACGGTGGTTCGGAGTTGACGGAGAGATATTTTTATATATTTATTTATTTTTTTTGGTGGGGCGTTCTTTTTTTTTATTTGGGCGGTTCTTTTATTGGGGATCTTGGACCGAAAGAGGGGGGATTGGTGGAGGTTGGATTTTTTTAAGTTGAACTGCAGTACCAATTAATATTCCAGAGTCGTGCGTTGCTTGGTGTGGGTAGTTAGGAGCTCCTCCTGCTTCTTCTGCGCTGTTAGAGCCTGCTGAACTTAAATGCTAGTTATTTTTAGTTTAGGTTAAATTAGAGAGTGCGGGTGCAAACGGGCTTACGACTTAAACTCTAGGATATGAAAACAGTTTTCCAGCTCTTACAACATAATCCCCCCTTTCGCCGACGCCGCCGCCTGAGACTACTGAGAGGAGACCGCGCGCGACCACCTCCTTAGACCTTCTGGTTTGTCAATTTGCAATTCAATTCGACAAAATTTGATTCGTTCACTACTCACCTCATATTGATTAAGTATTGAGCCAATGCCACCGAATCCGGATTACCGCTAATGGTTATGGTGCGATCGGTGTTGCCACCCTCACGCTCCTCACAATTAGAGATCCTGATCATAGCGCCGGAGATCTGACGAATTTCTGCTATCTTGGTGCCACCTTTGCCAATGATGCAACCAATCAAATCATTCGAGACGGTCATCTCGTGCTGTTGCTGTTGGGCACGATTCGCGTTTGCTGTACGCAATTGGGACCCAGCCAGGGCAGCCAGAGCTGCTGGGTTAGAGCCTAGATTAGACGGGGATGTGGTTGTGGGGGTGTTCGTCGGTGATAGTTGTATAGCACTCGACTCACCTGTGTGGTTGATGCCCCCAGTGCTAGCCGGTGTCATGCCCGCTAGGCCCAATGCGGCCAGACTGGCCAATGGGTTTTTGGCCACCTGTTTGAAAGGATAAGAGGAACGAATTAGTCATCTCAAATAATGGAAATATTTTGAAGGACTTTTAAGTGTAGAGATATATTTTTAAGGAGTTTCAGAATCTGGTGGTTAAAGGAGATCACAACACAACGCTTGTACAGCTGATAAATAATTAAACGTTCAACTTAACGAAATAACGAAACATTAATGGAAATATTAATTGACAACGTAAATGCAAAGCAAAAGAACAGAACACAAGAAAAGTAAGCAAAAAAAATCATTATTTTGTACTTGGCAGCTGAATTTTGTGCAGTGTATAATATGTATTTATGTAGTTGAGGCATGTCAAAGTGTATTTGTAGTATTCATATTTGTGTATGACATTTCACATACTCACAAGGGAGGGAACAGTTACAAAGGCACTCTTAAGTCTAGGCAATGCATACGAATACACCTACAACAATCGTTTCTTCTCTATTTTCTTTGAGATTGGTAGAAATTGGCTACTTGTGATATTCACTTAATAATTTCACTGCCCAAAGAAATGATTAAGACCCTCTGATCTGATCAAATCTTATTTTCAAAAAATCTTTTAAGAAGATAATATGGGCACTTTTTATAGAATATAAGTCTGGGAAAAATATCTAGAATAACAAATGTGTGAGTTTAACGACCTTTATGATAATCAATTCATCAATATTATGCCGGCTCGAGGTCTCGTTATACTTGCACATAACTTTAAAAACAGAAACACAACACACCACAAAGAAGACAGTTTGATGGTACAGCTGTTTCATGGGTATCGCCAGAGCTGCCATAATCGTTTGGGAATTCCTAAACGACTTGCAAGACCGGTAACATCGGATCAGCGTACTATGTTAGTGAGACAGATTTCCTCCCTACTTCTAACACAGTGAACAATAAGTTTGAGTGCAGAATTGGTAGCAAAATTTGCGATCTTGGACCTCTTGATCTTCACCATCCATCTATTTACCCGTCTTCACGATAATTTAAAATTATTATAAAATTTGGAAAATTTTGTGATTTTTTTGTCCGTTTGAACAATTTAACTCATAATATCTCAACATTTTTAACCCGATTGACCAACACCTATCAAATCTTTATGATAATCTGATCTTATTGTTCAATTTTGAAATTTTTGGGACAGTTCGCGCGACACAACATATATATATTTACCCTTTACTGTTGCAGTCTATCAAAACTTCATAATAATTTTAGAAATAGGAAAACATTAATTGATTTGTTTTGTTTGCTTAATTGTTTGATCTATATTTCCTATTTACCCCTCTACATTGTCATTTCCAATATTTTGAACTGTTCGCAATATTTTGAACTGTTCAATCTTTCGTAAATACTCAAATGAAAATTTGAAAAATTTCAGTTTCTGGTCTACATAATTATTTTAGATCGTCTGAAAATTGTGGAAATTTCGCGGTTTAATTGACCGTTCGATGTACAACTCTAATTGAATGTTGGTCTGTTTATACGACTCCTGTTATGCTTAACCGTTTATCAAAACTTTATAATAATCATAGGTCTTATGCGTTTGAGTCATGTAACAAATTTAAAAGTTTCATAATATTTTAGTATAATATAATATAATTTGTATACCCTTGGAGAGGGTATATTAAAATTGTCCGGATGTTTGTAACGCATAGAAGGAAGCATCTCCGACCACATAAAGAATATACATTCTTGATCAGCATGACGAGCTGAGTTGATATAGCCATGTCCGTCTGTCCGTCCGTCTGTCCGTCGGTCCATCTGTTTCTATGCTATCTCCTCCGTCAGTTTTAAAGCTATCGCAACCAAACTTTGCACGAAATCTTTTGGTATAAATACGCTGTACATTTGTCGGAACCGGCCGGATCGGATGACTATAGCATATAGCTGTCATAGGAACGATCGGTTGAAAAACTAGTTTTAGTGAGAAAAACTTTTTTGTTTTTAGTGCTATCGGTCCCAACGCGCGTATTTATAAGTTTTTAATGATTTCACATAATTTCACCAAGGCTTGTCGAGATCGGACAACTATATAGTATAGCTGCCATACAAAAGTTAGGTCTGAAAAAAAGTCTTAGTAAGAACATTTTTTTTGTTTTCAATGTTATCGCTCCCTACGCTCGTATTTATAAGTTCTCAATGATTTTACATAATTTCAACAAGCTTTGTCGAAATCGGACAACTATATAGTATAGCTGCCATACATACTGTCAGGCATATATCAAGCTCCAAGGGTATATAAACTTCGGTCGAGCCGAAGTTAGCTGGCCTCTATTTTTAATATTTATTTTCTGCCTCCGCTTTCGTAAATACTCATATAAAAATTTGTAAAATTTCTCGGTTCTTGGCCTCTTATATACGCGTCCTTAATTGCTATCCAATTTGCATAGCTCTTAAGTTTTTTTAAAAACTATGCAAATTTCACGAATTTCTTGACCATGTGATCTGCACCTCCTATTTACCCGTCTTTATGATAATTTAACTCAAATAAAAATTTTTTAAATTTCGCGGTTTTTTTTTTACCATTTAAATAAAAGTTTTAAAGCTTATGTTCAAATCCAGGTTATCAACTATCTTGTGTGCCAAGTTTCATCAGAATCCTTTCAGCTATTTATGCGTAAAAGCGATTTTATAAATACTCTCGTAATCATTTCGCGGTTTTTGGACCATTCACAGACTTCAGATATAGCATATGACTCTTTCCTAATCGCCATGAACATACTGTTAAAATTTCGTGAAGATCGGTTCAGCGGTTTAGACGCCCATTAGGACGAAACATACATTCAAACATACTTTAGCATTTATATATATGTACAGATTAGAGAGCTGCACGAGTGATTCCGGCATCGTATAACAGGTAAAAAATACTCATTTTTGAGTACAACGATGCGGAGTATGTAATCATGTAATCGTTTGAATGATTACAAGTATTTTTGATTACTACTCGTGAGTATTTTCCGAGTAATACTCGTAGCATCGTATTAAAAATTTAATCGTAGTGAGGCAAGTACTCAAATTATTATGCGAGGTTTCGTCAAGAAGTATGGCAAACTTTTTGTTTTTGTATATATTTGCTTATTATATACAGCTTAGGGATCTCCATGGTAATAAAACCATTAAATACTTAAGAAACTGATTTTTAACTGCCACACTGACCACACAATACAACATTACCATGGTTATGACAATACAAAACCGCGATAAACACCATGGATGACCAATGCTAAAGAGTATAGCCGCGATCATAAAGAATATTTTAAGCCACTTTCCGTGACTGACCAATCGTTAAATCGCGCACAAATACCATAAAGGATTAAAGTAAGAAGGCAAGACTAAATTTACTTCCAGTGAAGTGGAAAATCAAGCCAGGATTAAAGCATAAGCGCAATTTGCAGTTGGGGGATCTCCATGGTAATAAAACCGCTAAATATTTAAGAAACCGCTTTTCAGGGCCACAATTGATTTTCGCCTTTTAAGGAGGTCCTTCGGTATTTTAATACTCGGTTTGCCGAACTAAAACATCTTTCGCTGGATGCTGGAATGCATAAAATGTGTCGTGCATGTTTTTCTAGTATTGGGAATTCTTTTCCATGTATCTTCCACTAGTCCATAATAGTTTGTTCTGAAAATTGGATTACTTGTACGTTTCCGTCTGTACATTAATTATACTTTCGGAATATTGAGTTTTTGCCATATTTATATGGATATATATACAGCGAAAATATCATCAGCCTCTACCTCTAAAGAAAAAGCAGAATTTTGCTTTATATTTGAACAGTCCGGATAGCTTTCTTGCAACAGAATGGCTGAAGTAACAGCAATCTTTTCTTGGTAATTGTCTATTATATAATTACATGTTCAGTAATGTTCCGTACTCGATCACAAATAAAAGAAATAAATCAATTCAGTTTTATATCTTTATTTAAATCCAAGTGAATGGTTTGGTGATGATTTTAAGACTGAAGTACAATTCTTGGCTTATGGTCTATTTAAAGGCAGAGGGACGCTTTGGCGTACGTGACAATGAGCATGGGCCAAAGACAAAGGGAATTGGATTTGTTTAGATGCTGCAACGCTGGCATCTTCTGATTGGTCAATTCGCAATTTTTGTTATGATTACGTTTGAAGGCCAATGCGAGGCTCGTTTGTTTACGTAAGGATTTCTGCGTATGTTGGGCCTATGTGTGGCTCTTTGTTATGGTTTTGTTTACGTTACATTTTCTGCGTATGTTGGCAAATCCACGCTTTAGATTACAGTGGGTTTGAATATGTTTAAAAAGGGTTGTACAGTGGGTATTAATATGGTAAAAAGGGTAAGGTGAATACTGGATATGTCACTCCTCCACACGTAAAGGAAAGCGTGTCCTCACGCGTATAATTAATACGATCTTATATTTCTAGGTTAGGTATATGATTACACTTAATATTATAATGCTTATCATTATAATTGTTATTGTCTGATATATTCGATTTTCTTTATTATGTTCGAAAATTATTTCTTTGGTTTCAATATACAATAGTGGTTGTAACCGTGTAATATTATTTCTTATGTAAATGTTTTGTGTGTAGTCTGAGTTTATATTAGTTGCAAATACTTCATTTAGTATAACTGAACAATTATAGATTTTTATCAAATTATTACCTTCAATTATGATTTCATTCTTCTCGCAATTTTGATTTAAAGTGGTTTTTGGTAGCTTCCATGTTACAATAATAAATGGTTCAATGAAGTTAGTTTGTGTAAGTAAATGAGTTTTGGTATATCTGCAGCTGGTTTTTGTTTGGTTCAAGATCCCTAATATGCATGGATTAGTAGTTAATTTCTTTGTGTTTTTGTTATACAAATTATTGTTATGGAGATAATATTTGTACTGTGTTTCGTCTTGTAAAATATTTCCGTTGTCATCCGGATACGGTAGAATTTCATATAGGGGACTTTTAATTATTTTTCTTGGTATATGTGAGATAATAAGGATTTCATTTGAGTCCGATCTAAGCCAAGTTGATGTTTTTATATTAAGAAGCTTTTCAGAATTCACATGTGTCAAAAAGTCGTGTTTTAATAGTTTTGGGTTAAATATTCCTATTCTTGTCAGTTGCATTCCCATTTCTAAATCTTCAATGTATTCTGTAAAGTGTTGTAAATTGAATATAAGTAAGTCAAGCAGTTTAGTGTTTTCTTTGTCATTTTTATTTTTGTTTAAAATTTCTATGCCTTGGTTAACTGTTTCGATTACGTGATTAAGTTCGTTTACTTGAACGCTATTTTGTGCTATTGAATCTATTTTTCCTTGAAGTTCTTCCTTATCGTTATTGTCCAAAACTCCAAATAGGTATTTATAGGTTGTTCCTACAAAATTGATTAAACCTCGCTTACTTCTTCTTACTATTCTTATTCCGTTCATTTCTCTTTGTAATTTCTCGACCAAATATTGAATTTGACTTACTTGTTTATACTTTTCAGCTTGAGTTATTAGTTTGTTGTATGTATTTTCGGTTTTTGTTAAGTTAATTGTTAGACAGTGGTGTTCATAATCATCTGGTAGATCTATCATACCTGACTTAAATAATAGGTAACCATAATTAGTTTTAATAGGATTAATATCTAAAGCTTGATTGTCCACTTGTAGTAGCAGTGTTGACATCAATAGTGACATCAATGTGAAAGTTAAGAGTCCTGATTTGGGTTTGAGTCCTCCTGTGAATATTTACTTTTGTTAATTTTCTTTTGTCTTTGAAAATTGGTTTTGTAGTGTTTAATTTTACGTCCTCTATTAGTTTCCTCAAAATGGTCTTCGTCAACTTGTTCTATCTTCCCAGTGGGTTTGTAAGGATTATGTAATTTACCATGAATAATGGGTGCTTTTCTGAAGTTAGTATTTATTTCAAAGTCATGTCGGGATTTGTTAAGGTTTTCGATTTTTGTTTCTTTTAAATTTTGGGTATTGTAAGTGGGTGTTCCTGCGTAAATAAAAATGTCTGCTGGGGTTCTACCAGTCGAGTTGTGTTTTATTTTGTGGTTGTAAGTGTACAATATTATTTCAATTGTCATAAGTCGATTTTCTTCGTTGTCGTCAGTGTTAATTATTCGGATTTTCTCATTTATGGTCTTATGTAGCCGTTCAACATCTGCCACACCATTTTTACTTGTTGTTATTTGAATTGTTACTTCTTCTTTGTCAAGCCATTCTTTAAGTGCTATACTCATAAAGGCACTGTCCCTGTCTGTTTTCAAAATAATGGGCTTTCCCATATTATTAAATGTACGAATGAGTCCTCTTTTAACTTCCATCTAATCTTTTCCATTTAATTCGGTTATACTTGCAAATTTTGAATACAAGTCAATACATGTCAGATAGTTTTGGTTTTTTATGGTGTATATGTCAACCACATACATTTCTCTACAGTTTTCAACTTCGGGTGTGATTTTAAATGTTAGCGATGTATTTCTATGTTCAATTTTGGCTCTGTTGCAAATTTCACATTCGTTAATAATGTTTTGAATTAATTTCTGGTGATCTGGATAATAGTATGATTCTTTAAAAAGCCTGATCATTTTTTCGATGCCTGGATGTAATAATTTCTTGTGGTTTTTAATGATTATTTCTTTGAACTCTGCGTAATTTCTGATATCTTGTAGTTTTATATTTGCTCTCAAGATTTGTATTGTGTTACTGTTATTGAATGTTTTAAATACCTGTTGTAGTAATTCAAAATCAGAATCATGTTCAATGTATACTGCGCTTCCTTTAGTACAAAAATATTCAGACACTATCTGCTTTGCTTTTTCGGTATCCAAGTTTGAATAATAAATTCTTATTTTTGTTTTCTTGAAATAGGATTCAACTTCAACGTTGTCGGTATCGCTCCTAATCATTTCTATCTGTCTTGCGAAATAATTAAGTGGTTTTTCTGTTATGGGTATTAAATTTTCGTTATCTTCCTCAGCGCTATGTGCTGTAGCTTGTGTAATGTCATCGAAATAGTTCTCGTCGATCTTAACTCTAGATAATGCGTCTGCCACGTGGTTTAGTTTCCCTTCTAAATATTTTATTTCGAAGTCGTATTCGCTCAACTTTATTTTCCATCTTTGGAGTTTCATATTTGGCTCCTTAATGTTGCTCAACCAAACTAATGGTTTGTGGTCACTTAGTATTTCGAACCTTCTTCCGTATAGGTATGGTCTCATTATTTTTGTTGCCCATACTATGGCTAACAACTCTTTTTCAATCGTGCTGTAGTTTTCTTCGTGCTCGTTTAATGTACGACTTATGTAGCTAATAGGTTTATTATCTTGAGACAGTACTGCTCCTAATGCAACATTACTAGCGTCTGTCGTCAGCTGAAACTTTTTGTTAAAATTTGGGTAAATCAACACTGGATCATTTATGATTAGCTGTTTTAACTTTTTTAAATGCTTTGATGTAATCTTCGTCCGATATGTTTACTTTCGAACCTTTCTTTAGGCATTTTGTCAAAGGTTTCGCTATATTAGCGAACTGTGGGATAAATTTTCTGTAGTAGCCGCAAAGGCCAAGAAATGATTTGATTTCTTTCTGGGTTTTTGGAATTGGGAAATTGTTAATGGCTTTAACTTTGTCTGGATTTGGTTTTACACCATCTGGCCCTATTATGTGACCCAAAAATTCTGCTTCTCGTTTCAAAAACTCACATTTGTCGAGCTGTAATTTTAAGTTTGCCTGCCTTAATCGTTCAAACACTAATTTAAGTGAGTTCAAATGTTCTTCAAGAGACGTCGAAAATACAATAATGTCATCCAAGTACACGAGGCAGTGTTTGCCAATTAAATCTCTCAAAACGTGATTCATACACCTTTGGAAAGTAGATGGTGCATTTTTTTAGTCCGAATGGCATCCGAGTAAACTCATAATGCCCAAACTTCGTTGAGAAAGCTGTTTTATTAATGGAATTCTGATCCATTTCAATCTGATGAAAGCCTTTGGCTAAATCAATTGTTGTGAAATATAGACATCGTCCGAGTTTTCCCAAAATTTCGTCCATATTTGGGATTGGAAATTTGTCATTGATAGTTATGTCGTTTAGTCTTCTGTAATCTACAACAAGTCTAAACTTTTCTAACCCTGATGCATCTTTCTTTTTTGGTACTACCCATAATGGGCTACAATAAGGTGATTGGCTGTGTCGAATTATACCTTGGTTCAACATATCCTTAATTTGCTTTTCGATTTCTTCTTCAAAAGCAAAAGGATAGCTGTATGGTTTTTTATATACTGGGTTTTCATGTTGGGTGTTAATTTCGTGCTTAACAATACTCGTGAAAGTCAAATTGTCATTTTCCCGATATTGTATGTCACTGAAATTTTTTAGTAAGTTTAATAGTTTTGTTTTTTCTTCATCATTTAGATGATTCACTCTGTAATCTTGTCCAGTAGTGATTTCGTTGCTTATAGCATAATTTATTTCTTTTGTATGGTCTCCAGGTTGAAGACATGTTTTGAAGTTCTTTTCTGCATTGGGATCAAAAGTAACATTTCTGTTTGCAAATGTTCTTTCGCTGATTACTGTCTTTCCCATGATATAATCTATAATAGCACCGTTTGCTATTAATAAATTTCTGCCTAGCAGCAAATCATAGTGAGGTGAAAAGTTGTGTATAAAAAATTTTTGGTCTTGCGTGAAAAGTTTATTTGGTGCAATAGATACATAATGTTTTAATTTTGAAATTCCATTCATAGTTCTAATGGAAGTAGATTTTGTGTGAACTGGTAAATTAAGAAAATTTGCTCTCATCATATTTATTGATGAACCTGTATCTATGAGACACCTGTAACGGTTGTTATTTATCATGATTTCTATGTAATGATTTATCCCGAGGCATTCATTTGAAAATTTTCGTGATTGATTACGTCACCCTGACTTTGCTGATAATCATCCAATTCTGGCTGATTATTGCATTCTGTTTGTTGATAATGTTCATCAACCTGCATTTTTCGTGAGTCACTAAAATTTTCCCGCATACGTTTATAAGGTTGATTTAGTATTGGACCAACTTGATTTTGGGAATTTCGATTAAAATTTATTGGATTGTTCATTTGTCCATGTTGTAAATTCTGTCTGAATTCTTGCATTAGTACTTTATTTTGACCTGAATTGATATTAGTCTGTCTGTTCGAAGGAGGTTGCGAATAAGTTTGGTTTGGTCTGTTTGAGTAATTATTCTGTGAGTAATAATTGGGATTATATTGGTTAGTAGGCTGGGGATGAGTGTTTTTTGTATGGTTAATGGTAAATTTAGACTTTTCCAATTTATTGTTGATAACATGATCTGTCTCTTCATAATAGCCTTCCATTTGTGCCACTTGTTTTAGTTTTAAAATTGTTGAGATGTCATGTCTCGCGAGAGTCATGAAAAGCCTATCAGGTAATTTCTTTTGAATAAGATTTTTCACTGTATTTGTCATGGAGTTTGTATACAATCTTGAGTTTTCAGCGTTACCTTCTAACTCTAATTTATTACTTATGATGAGCATTTTGCCTTCCACGTCGCCGCAGAACTTACGGAGGTTTCCTTGGTAATTTGTGTTGTATAGTCGTCTTAGAAGTTCTTCCACAGGTGTTTGTGTTTTATATTCGGAAATCAGGGCTTGCCTCAGCCCGACCCAATCGTTTATCTGCCACATTTGGAGCAGTTTCTGCGCTTCGCCTGCAATTTGGATTTCGATTGCTCCAAAGATGATACTTTGTTGGCGCTCGTTGTTTGTGCCAAATAATTGCAGTAAGTAGTCCATCCTTCTAATAAATGGAGCCAAAGCAAGTGAGTCACCTTCAAAGGTTGGTACATTCCGGATTTGTTGTAAAAGTTGGTTTAGATTTTGGTCATTTAATATGACCATGACAGGTGGTGCGATAATGTTTGCACGTGGAGGATCCATTTTAAAAAAAAAATGTGTTGGTGGTTTAGTTTATTTGCAGTTGGTCAACAAATCAAATTGATTTTAATCACACAATTGGATTCACAATTTAATTTAAATTGACACGTTAAGTTCTTTTGCGGATCGCGTATTTTTCGAAAAAGGGTTCGATTAAATTGTAACACCGTGCACAATTACACAAGTTGATCAGAAAGGATACCAGTTGTATGGATAAGCCTTTTCAAATTGATCGTATTACTCACGAACAACGATTTTACATTTATACTGCGATCCTACCGACTGCGCCAATTACATGTTCAGTAATGTTCCGTACTCGATCACAAATAAAAGAAATAAATCAATTCAGTTTTATATCTTTATTTAAATCCAAGTGAATGGTTTGGTGATGATTTTAAGACTGAAGTACAATTCTTGGCTTATGGTCTATTTAAAGGCAGAGGGACGCTTTGGCGTACGTGACAATGAGCATGGGCCAAAGACAAAGGGAATTGATTTGTTTAGATGCTGCAACGCTGGCATCTTCTGATTGGTCAATTCGCAATTTTTGTTATGATTACGTTTGAAGGCCAATGCGAGGCTCGTTTGTTTACGTAAGGATTTCTGCGTATGTTGGGCCTATGTGTGGCTCTTTGTTATGGTTTTGTTTACGTTACATTTTCTGCGTATGTTGGCAAATCCACGCTTTAGATTACAGTGGGTTTGAATATGTTTAAAAAGGGTTGTACAGTGGGTATTAATATGGTAAAAAGGGTAAGGTGAATACTGGATATGTCACTATATGTCCTTCCTCTCCAAAAATTACGAAATTAATTTTCCTCGATGGACCACGAATTATAATGAATTTACGTGCAGAAATTTATTGGCGTTTATCCATGGTTTCTTTTAAAATGAATTTTGAAATTTGTTGTTTTTGCACCGAAATTAAGCATGTGCTTTTCTTCAAATGTCAAATAAATAAAAAATATTAAATTGGTCAACAACTCACACCTAGAATTTAACTGCAACGACATTTTCAAGTTTAAAAGCAGACCAACATCGAAGTATTTGGCCTATTAAGTTGACGTGGATGAGGCTCTGAACTTTTTTAACACCACCCATTAGAGCAGAGTTCCCTATAGCCTCTGGGGCACACCGAGTGCTTGCCGAAGTCATGCTTCACTGTGTTTTAGAAAGAGACACAGTCACATTTTAGCGCTCTCTTCTTGGGGAACCCTGCATTAGAGTTAAGTTAAAGGCGCGTTCCTATAAATTAATATTTTTAAAAACGAAAATTGTTTTTCAAAAATCGCGCGATTTAAAAAAAAAAACGAAAGCGCAAGTTAAAGTCGGCCCTAACCGACTTCGATATACCCGTTACTCATGAAAAAACATGTTTAAAAATGTTCCTGCGTTCCTTAGGGTGAACATCTGAAAAGTATGCAACACTTTGTTAACTCGGCTATTTTTTAAATTTTTGCTCATAACTTGAGAACCGCTCATCCGATCCTTATCATTTCTTCAGACAACGAATATTTTTTATTTATTTGACATTTAAAGAAAAGCCCATGCATAATTTCGGTGCAAAAACAGCAAATTTCAAAATTCATTTTAAAAGAAACCATGGATGACCGCCAAATAATTTTTGCACGTAAATTCTTCATAATTCGCGGTCCATCGAGGAAAAATTATTACAATTACCCTTTTCTTTCACCAGATAAAACATCCTTAGGCTCAAACTCGCTTAGGAATCGAAGCTGTTTATATTCCGGCCATAAAAATGCTGCTATTTTATTTTATTTGATTTTCAAACAAACTGATTGAAACGAACGAGAAAGCCTATATGACTGAATAAAATATAGAAGTATAAGTCAGACGATGCTACGAAGCCACACTGCCTAATTTTATTAAAAGTAATCATACTATTTGTAATCGTACTCGGCGAGTAGTAACATGTCCCAGCGGCGCAGAGGTGAATGAGGCTGGTCCACAATATGCATCTAAGTAGGTGCCCACGTAATGGGAATTTCTCGCTACGTTTCGAATACACAGTTTTGTGTAGAGAAGTTTAACTTCGGGTCGAGTTGCTGCTCGTGTATATATAACAGTTGTGTTATGTTTGTGTCAATCGACTTTTGAAAAAAGGCACCTCGGTCGCCAAAGTGGCAACTGCTTACATTCTTAATTATGATTTTGTCGCCAGTTCTTCCATATGCCCAATAGTCAAGTGAGCTAACGCGCCGTCGTCCATGTGTTTCTGCGTTATGAGTCCCGAGTTCAATTCATTCCTATTCTCATACAACATTTTTATACCCTTGGAGAGGGCATATTAAAATTGTACGGATGTTTGTAACGCACAGAAGGAAGCATCTCCGACCACATAAGTATATTTCTGATCACACGGCTGAGTTGATATAGCCATGTCCGTCTGTCCGTCCGTCAGTCCGTCCGTCTGTCCGTCCGTCTGTTTCTATGCTATCTCCTCCGTCGGTTTTAAAGCTATCGTAACCAAACTTTGCACGAAGTCTTTTAGTACAAATACGCTGCACATTAGTCGGAACCGGGGATCGTATATGATATGCTCCATGACGATCGGTCGAAAAACTAGTTTTGTAAAAACTTTTTTTTTCAATATATTCCAACCTTGTATTTATAGTTTTTGATTTCACATAGTTTCACCAATTGGTCTGAAAAAAGTCTTATGAAACTTTTTTGTTTTCAATGTTATCGCTGCCAAACTTGTTACTGGTCAATATTATATGCTAACACACAATTCTGTCAAGTTTGATTCAAATCGGATGACTATAGCATATAGCTGCCATAGCAACGATCGGTCTAAAAAGTAGTTCTAGTGAGAAAAACTTTTTTGTTTTCAAAATTTTGTCAAAATTGTGGTGTCATATAACAAACTGGCAGGCAGATATCATGCTCCAAGGGTATATTAACTTCGGTCAAGCCGAAGTTAGCTTGCCTCTATTTTTTTTTTTAAGTTTTTTTAACTTTGATCCCCATTACAATCCGATACACCTAGTGTACAGCGCACAGCTAGTCCACAAGTCCACACACAAGTTTTAAAATGGTGTATCGTTTTGTGAACTGAACGCATACTTCGTCGCCAACATTTTCTCAAATGGTATATTGAGTTGTAATCTAAAGCCGAAGTGTTTTCTGTTATACGCCCACTTTTCCGATTACATAGTATTCTGCTTTGAATACAGTATGCCAACGAAAACGGCCAAGCTTATGTAAATGTATACAGAGTAGTAACCGATACTTGAAGGCTGCCAGCCTTCAAAGTGTTTAAGAGAACATCGAACTTGTAATGGGCATTTGCGCCGCTGGGGTTATTTTTTTACTCACTCGTTTAGTTCTCTAGTAATCATACTCATTTGTAATCGTACTCGGCGAGTAGTAACATGTTACTTTTTTACTTACTCGTGCAGCTCTCTGTACTACAGATGTATAGATATATAGATAGATAGATGTATAGATCGTACGTAATTTACAAGTAATCATTTCATATTTTAGACGCGGCTTGGCGTTTTGGATGGAGCTATGAACCTTCTTAATGCTTGTAAGCAAGCTTGAAGTGTTGAGAAAAAGATACTCAACGCCAACGCCGCTACGCTAATATCTTAAATGTTCACAACAGTGACATCAACGAATATTGGAAACTTGCCTTGAATGAACCCCAGTAAAAGTCAAACCAATCTAATACTTCTGCTGACTACTCTTTTGTTGTACACAGAAGTAAAAAAGGAAAGTTTCTGATGATCCTCAGGATATTTTCGATATCCATTTGGACTGGATAGTTAACTATCCTTTTTGGGATCTATTGGATATTTTCGAAATCGATTTATTTTCGCTTAAAAAGGATATATCAGAGAAAAAATATTTCATTGATCTTTTTTCTCCATTCTAAGGAGCTGAAAAATGTGAAAAGGATATTTAAAAAAATGGATCTTAAGTGGATATTTCGAATATCCATTCTACGGGGATCTTTTTTTTCTCTGTGTAGAAAAGATAAGATTTGGTATTTCAAATGGAGAAAAATTATTGTAGCAATGGGAAATATTTGCTACAGTCATTCAATCAGGATGTTACCTATAAATTCTTCGTCTTTAATGGCCATTACAACCGTTCGACGGTCCGGGCCTCTTCGATTAACGCTCTCCATTACCTATAAATGCGTACAGTAAAATGAAGATCAGAGATGTGCAAGAGTGCCTGTTTTCTCACCGAAAAAGCGTACTGGCATCCAAAATTTTAAGTCAAAAGAAATTTACATTTGCTGTTGTTTTGGTAAATTTGTGATTGAGTGTTTGGAGTGCTTGTCTGTCAAAGTGGTTGATTATAACGAATAATTATTCGTTACCTCTCGACGCATTTTGATTTCGTCTGTTAGTGGCAGTCATACTCTCACAGGGCACACACTAGTAACACATGGTTATGTATAACTTTAACTGCTCGCCGTTAAATTATTATTGGTCTCTCAAGAGAGAGCGTCAAATACCAAGAGGGTTGCTAAAAATTTGTTTGGTGATTTCATACCGAGCGTAAGATATGAGACGTGCGATTGGCTCTAGGTAACATTTGCACCGCATTAGCGAAGCACAAATATGCCAAGAGTGAAGTAAAGACTACAAACATTTTTGGCAGTGGTTGAGACGAATACTCCGATGAAGACAACGGGTTAAGTTTGATAGCCTATTTACCCATAGCCTAATTACTTAAAAGAGTCAGAAACTAGTTAGTCTCCGCTAAAGCAAAAAGGACATGTTAATTTTTTTTTTTAAACAAATTTAAAATTTTGTTTGATGTAAAAAATGGTCGTCTGTGGTGAGTTTTATTTTTTTAACTCAAATCTGTGGCTAATGCGCACTGGATAGTTTCAAAAGAACGTGTTAAAAATGTTTTCCCAGCTACCAGAAGCCGAAATCAGTCGTCTTTTCATGCAAAAGCCAGCCGATCTTATGATGGAGATAGCGCTCTTGTTCACCCATACATGTGTTGTCATGCGTTACAGCTCTTTATAACGGTCTTTACTGAAAGCGGCCGCAAAACGAGCAAAGAATGAATTTTGAAACCGAATGAATAGCGAACTAAATAAGCACAATCTAGTCAATCGCAGCTGCGCTGGATAGGACATGTTGAACAACCTCTAGTAAAACAGGTTTACGATCGATTTGGATTTGTTTATTTCGCTGCATTTTCAGCTGGCACCACTCACAGGAACTCGTCGCGCGAAAATGCCTGTCCTGACTCTTCAGGTGCTCGGAGAGAACTGACCAGCCGTTCGTTCGTTAGCTAGGAACGCCCTCTACCGAATCCAGCCCCGAAGTACAGTCGCGCCGAAAGAAAATCAGTCCTATTACCTTCAGGACAAACCCTGTATATTTATCTATAGTTCAAGTCTTAATGACAGTTTTCTACTCTCTAGTTTTATAAAGCGTAGGGGAAATCATTCTGTTTGCTTTCCCTTTTAAAAGCTTTGATTTCAATGAAAACTCAAAATAAATTTGTTATTCTTTTGTTTATTCTTTGCTTTTCTATTCATGACATTTTCAAGTGATTTTTTCACCACTGACACCTACAGCAAATAACACAGTTACTCTGAGTATATATATATAGGCGTGCATCCATGTACATACACATACAAATGTATTTATGTACACAGGACATATATCAAAGGACGAAAATGGGAACGCACACACATATGCACACACGCGCTTTATAAATTAATCAAATCAAATGCAACACTTGCAAATAAGTTTTGAATAAATGCATAAAATTGCAAAAGCATGAGCGGGGAAAGAACTGGCGCAGAACAAAAAAAAATCCGGTATAAATCATAGAATATGGAAATGTCATGTGTGTGGAGGGGGATAATGCAATTGTGTGTGTATATGTGTATGTGAGTGTGGCAAGTTTAGAAAACTTGAACTGAAATATTTATCAAATGTGTTATACGAATTTCAAATCAAACAAATAAAAGCATGCGCTGCTGCGGGAAATATTTTATGACCCAAAAATATGAATTGCAACTCAATACCGGAGGGGGAAATGGTTGGAGGGGATATCTATCAAAAACTGTCATGAAAACAGTGTAAAATATTTTAAACAATTTACAAAACTACAAAAACTTTAAGAACGCGAGAGAGAGAAACGATGTAGGGAGAGGTGGACTGGGGCGCAGCGATAATAAAAATGCATTTGATGGCTTGTGGAGGTCCCCGAGTTGCCTGATTTTTAGTACCCACAACTAAAAATCAACAACTTTGTGGTCTACCTGGTCAGGGTGAGGTGGGAGAAAGGGTCGGGACTGTTAATGTTATTGAAATGTGGCCAACAGTTGCGCCAATGGGATCGTAAAAGAAATGCCAGTGGTAGTAAAGGTAACAACGACACGAGAATTCAAAACTACGCAAAACTAGAAGGTACACACGGTACAGGAACGCAAGGACACAGCCAACTACTAGGGGCACAAATATACATATACACTGAACAAAGGGTTTCTAGGGGGAGGGGGGGACGGGGCGGTTACACTTGGGAGACCAACATGCCAAATAACCATGCTCTGTCTGGAGTTTTTATTTTGTTTGATTTTTGGTCATGTTGCGTTTGTTTTGGTTTTTGAAAATTTTGATACGTTTTCTTTTCGGCTTTTCGGGGTTCCGGTTCAAAAAAACTCACATCGGGCATTTGCTGTAGGTGATGGTGGTGTGCTGGTACCGCTCCTTGTAAATGTGCCCCCTTTAATAGAGGATCCGTTAGGCCCGAAATACCAGCATGTAGACCACCGGTAGCCAAGGCCAGAGGAAACACTGGACAAGTCTAATGTTCGTTTGGTTTATGTTTTATGCATTTCGTTTTTCGTTAATGTGTTTTTTATTTGTGTGAAGTAAAAATTTCAGAAATTTCGCCAAAGAAGAAAAAAGTAGAAGAACAAAAATTGTATACCACAAATAAATTTTGTAAATTTTGTTAATTTTTATTTGTGTTTGCTATGGAGAGATAAAAAAGCTTATCAAATGTATTTAATATTTCGCTTGCAAAATTTCTTTTGGGGGGAAAAAGCTTTTGAAGTGGGCGGGCGGGAGCAGAGAAGTGAAGAAAGTGGTTTGTTGAGATTGGAGATTTTTCGTGTATTACAGAACAAACTAAATGATATGGATGGAAGGAGCGGAGGATATGTTTGGTACATATTTAAAAACAAATATTAACAACTAAGAAGAGAGAGCCAAGTAGGAGGAATTAAGATTCCAGGGGGTCGGTCACCGGGGGTCCAAGACAACTGGGATTTCGGAATGGAGGAGACTCTAAGAATATGATTAATTCAATATTATTGCGCAGAAAAAGTACAGTTGTCAATTTACTAGGTACTTGAATTTAAATGGGTTTTTTTTAGAGCGTCCATGTGGGGTATGTAACATATTTATTAACATGTAGTCGAACTACTGACCTGTGCCCTCAAACCAGATAATTATTTCTTATTAAACACCCAAAAACGGTAACAAGAGTACAGATATTAGGTACAAGTCTGCCAAAATTATTTGGGTAAATAGCCATGATTGAATGTTTGGCAGGATTAAGACATAAATTATGGTTTCATTTACTAACATTTGATCAAATATGGCCGAGAAGTTCGCCAAATTCAAAAATTAAGCCAAGCTTTTATCCAAATTTCATAAAAATTTGTTATTATTTGCCTGTGTGAACTTAGATTTAGGGATAAGATTTACGCTGCTCAATTTTGATCGTTGTTAAGCGATAGTCCGCATTGAGATTCTTTTTGACCGCATAGGAAATCCCAGTGGTTAGAGCGAGTCGGACAAATACTCAAATGCACTTAGAGAGCAAACGGCAGTCTAATTTCTGACAATAACGGAATCGACTGTGCAACCGTTTAGTCTATATATTCCAAATTAATGTTGGTTCATAACGTTTAAAACAAGACAGACACACATGGCGAACTGTATAGCTGTTTCAGGAACCTTCCGGTTTTATCATTAGCAGGGTTTGTCTATCTTCTGCAGAGGCCATCTCTTGGCAGCATTGCTAAACTCTTTCCCCTCAGTTAACACACTTTGTATAAGTTAATCATGATTGTCTTCCAACAAGCTCTCATTATGATAAAACAAATATATGAATAGAGAAAGGGCGCTACACTAATACTTGTGTTGCAACTACTGTGATATTGTTGAGTTCTTTACAATGATAGCTTAACTTAAAAGCTTAAAATTTATTTACCCCACGTGTTTCGGTCGCATTTTGCGCCTTTATCAGGAGCCTGCGTTAATTAATATTTACATATTTCTGAAATGTTTTTGTCGTAGCCTAATGGCTATCAGGAATGATTTAAAATGAATTTTTCCTACCACGAAGAAAAAGTCACAAATTTTCCAATACTCTAAAATACCCGAGTAATTAACACCTTTAGTCCCAATTAAAAGTGGGTGAACTTAAAATCTTTCAGGTCATAATTATTGTAGTACTACCACAGAGGATGCTCGACCTACGCATCTTAGCTGATCCTTATGGAAAGGAAACCCAAAAAAAATCTTCCTAAAAATTCCCGTAGTACATCTAAACAATTTGAGTAGACAAAGTACCTTTTTATTTATTATTGGAAGTATATTGTACCAATTTAATATATTTTTTGCCCATCAGAGCAATCGTTTTCATTAAGTTAACTTAATTGCATTATAATTTTTTGCCTGTCTTGTACTTGGGTCATTGCTAGCTTGCTAATAAAGTATTTTACCTCGCTCGTGGTTCATAATGATTTCAGCCTGATAACCAAATTAGTCATACTTCCAAAATTGTATTATGTTTTTTTTTTTAGTGATTATATATACTTTATTTGCCTGTTACATACATTTGCACGACTTTAGTATACCATTTTTACTCTACGAGTAACGGGTATAAAAACAAACAATTTTTTCGTGCCCTTACCGAGACTTGAACCTACGTCTTGTATATAGATTTCTAGTCTCAGTCCTTAACCCCAACAACATTGCTGTTAAGATAGAGTAGCCAGCTAAACGTGCTATATAACTCTCAATTATCTTTTCTGGCTTCCATGAATTTCAAATCACATAGATAACAAAAAATATGAAAACCTTTGGGGGTAATTAGTAGACATCGGATTTTAGGTTAAAACATATTTTTATGGTTGGTCAAAAAAAATTTCTGGTTGCATACAAATTGGTTTCATGAAAATTAGATTATTTTAAATCCTTATTCGTTTTGCATATTTGCATATCTTCGACCTAAAAGCATAATTGAGAATATGCTTTACCTATTTCGACCTATTTTGGAATATGTCATATGCTTCTACATATTTAGAGAGTAAATATATGCTCCCAAGTAGGCATCTGCACATCTAAATATCCCTTTATTCAGGGTTCAAAACGTAACTTACTGGGGCAGCAAATACCGCATAGAGGCCGATACTAAAAGAAGTACTTAATTTCTTGTGTTCACCTTGCGAGCGAGCAATATCCGTTTTTCATTAGGGACACTAAGTGTAAAATAAGTTTAGGTGCGGACCTTGAGTAGACTTGTTACACTCTGAAAGGCACGATAGAGTTAACAGAATGGAAAAAGACGGAGGAAAAATCAGAATCTTATTTCAAACCATCTTACCGTGATTTGCGAATCGTTAAATTACAATCAATGAGGATTATTGGCAGTATTGCACCAAACTTAAGTGCCAATTAAGATGAAAATCATTTCTGATCTATTGCATTAGCGCGCTTTTTAGCTAAGAGTACTCCATGGTGGTTAACTTAATATTAACTTAAGAAATTACTTCTAAATACCATACATAACTGCATAGCTATTATTGTGATCTTACCGAACCGCGATAAAATACCATGGATGTGGTGAAGAGAATAGAGTACAGCATACAGAATGTTTTGTAAAATTTTACCAAACCACCATACCAAAACAGAACCAAATCAGTTAAGATCCAATGATATCTTATCTTCGCTATTTTTCATCATTTCAATCATAAATACGGAATTTAGAGTGGTATTTGAGTAGAGCATATTTTGACCTATTTTAACCTATTTTTACCTATTTTGACATATTTTGACTTATTTTTACCTATTTTGACCTATTTTTGACCTACTTTAGCATATGCTTTTTACCTAAAAACAAACATATTTTGGATATGCTCATCTTAAAAAATCACAAATATTTTTATTAGTCCAATGCCAAAATTTCAAATTTTTTAAACCAACATAAAAAAAAACCTAAAATCCGATGTCTAGTAATAAGACACATATTTGAATAATTTTATTTTTTTTTTTATGGAGAATATGTTATACATTATTAGATATGTTATGATATGTGAAAATATATACATATTTGCTATAGTGGTAATAGGCTATAAGACACTTATTGACGAAAATGATGTACAAGTACTCAAATTCGGTACAGTGCAGAAAAACTAGGTAGAACTGTACTGAAAGCACATGCTGGCAACCCACGACTACAGAGCTAGTTAAAATCATACCAATTATTTAAAAAAAAATACCCAAAACATGTACCTTATGTATAAAAGTGCTCCTTTGTTTAGTATTATCAAAAAATTCTATATTTTGGAGAAAGCAGTCGAAAAAACTATCTGATATACGAATGTACCGCACTGTACACTTTTCATACAAAATTGTACACACCATGTACCTAATTGACAACTGTAGCGCATATTTGATGGATAGCAACTGGGATTAACACACTACACGCTGCTTTGGGGTACAAAAAAAAAATAAACAAAAACATTTCCAACACCGACAATAACCAGGGACCAGGACTAGAGAGAGAAAGAGAGCGAGTAGTTGAGAGAGCGCAATGGATGGATACAACTATTTTGATTTATTGTAATATTTTTTGACATTAATTGAATTTGATGTGACAACAAAAACTTTGTTTAGTTTTGAGAAACTTTTTTTTTATTATTTGTTTGGAGCAATGGCTGGCGAGGGGGGCTTTTTGAAGGGCTGAATTGAGTTGTTTGTTTGTTGTAGAGCACAAAATTGCATTTTTGGTCTGGGATAAAACAAAGTATATAGAAATATATACGGAGAGAGAGAAAGAGATATATATTTATTTAAAGAGTGATGTGAGGGCTCGGGCAGGACGATATTTGAACAGTATGTTGTTGCTGTTGCTTGTAGTTTGCTAATTGCTTTTATATGACAAATGGTGGGTAGTTAAGACTCATCTAAACATGTCCATGTTTTTTTGGAACTACACAAAAATTAAGAGAAATTTACGCAGGAGTTGGAGACAAAGTTGTTGTTGCTGTTGTTTAATTATATATAAATAAATGTATAGTAGATAGATATATGTAGTGTAGTTGTTGTACGGATATTTTCTTTTTCTGGCACTCAAATTGGAGTTTAGTTTTTGTTGGTTTTGGTTGTGTGATTTTAGGTTTTTGGATATTATATATAGGAGACTAGTGTAGTTTGAACATACTTCTCCACACACGCTGCCAGCGAGCCCTCAGAGACACACAGGAGAGAAGAGAGAAAGAGAGAGAGAGTTTTCAAGCCCCCGCTCCCCGTGAGCCTTTATTCTCTCCTTTCTTTCACACAAACTCACTCGCCTCGCCTCGAACACAATAAATTGCCGACAAAAGTTTTAGACACACGACAAGAGAGCTCTTTTAACCTGAGAGAAGAGAGTGCAAAAGAAACTAAAAAACAAAAGAATATATATTTAAAATTGTTTTTGTCAATTTCTTAAATGTTTGCTGTAAATTTGTTAACATTAGTTTTTTATTAAGGAGAAGTTTGGGGAAGCGGATGGGTCGTCAACAAATTGGGGGCACAAAAGATGAGAGGGAGTTTAAAGAAATGGTAAAAAGGTCTGAGGGTCACAGCTCCAAGGTACGAAGAGTAGGTTTTTTCTGGGTGGTGGGTGCAAATCATAACAGGGTGTCTATATATACGAGCAAGTAAGTTCGATGGTTTTATTTTCACAGTAAGAAAGAGAGAGAGAAAGAGATGGGCAATAACAACTCAAAAGAAAACAGATATCATAGATGAAAACTAAAAGGTCGGTCTAAGGGGCAAAAATCATATTTATATAGACAATCAAGGGGGTGGTGTTTAGCTGGGTGGTTAAGATAGAGATAGATAGAAAATAGCTGCATTTTAGAATATACACAACACTGCCTTTTTCGCAACATTTCACAACACTGGGTTAGTGGAGGTCTCTCAAACGATACATACCTCTTGTGTGGGCACTGCATAGTTGCCTTGAATAGTAAAGGCCTGTCCATTGGCCAAAATTACTGGGCCAGTTACTTGCGGTTTTGGTCGATACGGTATGGTAGCACCGCGAGGCGGGGACTGTAAATAGAAAAGCGCATTAGATACCAAAATCACTTTAAATACACCGCAATCATACCTCCAACATGACAAGACATATCTGATAGATGCATTGAGTGATCTGCTCTGCACTACCACTCAAAGTCACCGCCCTCTCTGTTGAGTTTGGCAACATTTCACTGGCCACCTGTATGGAACAGCCGGTGGTTTGGCGTATTTCTTTAATCTTTGAGCCACTCTTGCCTGAAAGTGATATATGCGTGGGTTAAAAATACCGTATTTTTGGTAGGAAAGGATAGATTACTTACCAATTAACGATCCACATTGACTGGCAGGCACAATCAATCGAATGGGTATTTGAGTTTTACCAACTTTGCCTACATCATTGAACTGCGAGCACCACTGCAACGGGTTAGAAGTTAGTAATGTGAAATATGTGAGAAGGGGGGAGAAAAGGTTGAGAAATTTTTAATACAGACAATTCTGAACTGTGGTGTAGATAAGGGATGCGTTTACTTAGCGACTTGATGGTTATAAAATCGAATGAATCAAGATAAGATGAAATATATATAGCCATTATTTTAACTGCTACTGAGCAGTTGTGTCATGATGAGTATTCATTTCTGAACTTAATCGACCAATTTCTAATTAATTTTATTCCTCTGATCTGACTTCCTTGAATAATCCTACTTTCCTCCATAATGTTTTCCTTTATATATCATTTACGATTTATCTTCTCTTCGCTGATATGTCTTTTATAACTTCTGTATTTGTGCATTATTATTCATTTTAATGCCTGTTGTAGTTCTTCCATTTTTATCGGGATTTACTTGATTAAGAAAACTTGATTGAGTTTTCTTAAGGGTACTGTATACCTTTAGGTGCCATTTTTTAAAGGTTCACCAAAACTACAATTAAATTATTAACGAGAGCGTAAGTTAAAGTCGGCTCTAACCCCCTTCTTTTACACATGAAAAAACATGTTTAACAGTGTTCCTGCGTTCCTTAGGGTGAACATCCGAAAAGTATGCAGCATTTTTTTTAACTCGGCTATTTATCACTTTTTTGCTCATAACTTGAGAACCGCTCTTCCGATCTTTTGCATTTCTTTTCTCTAGAGGGAACAAATCATCTATCTTCAAAACTGCGGGAGATATGACCTTTTTTCGAAATTCCGGGGGCGGGGCAAAAATTGAAAATAAACTTGATCTGCCTGCAAGTATAAGAAGCATTTGTCCCATACATGTCAAACCTCTATCTCTTATCGACTCGGCTGTTGATGCTGATCAAGAGTATATATACTTTATATGGTCGGAAATGATTCCTTCTCCCTGTTCATTGAACATATCTCACAGCTTTGAAGACAATCTGTTCGTACCTTCTAGAGATAGTTAGTTGCTAATTAGCATTATTTATCGATTTCCAAAAAAAAAGATAAAGATCTGATAAACGATTTTAAATTTAAGACCAAAAGATAGTTACTTTCCACGCCCTGGCAGTAGTGCCGTCATCTATTGGTCAGTTTTTAAATCCCTCAATGCAAGTTAATGCAAGTATTGGAGCCATCTAGTGTTCAGCAGCGCTGTTTTTAGCTGCTACTCCAGGTACAGTGTATATTACAGTAGGGCTTGACCGACTTTCTTACATGTTTTTATTTAGAGGGTTGGAAAGAAACATTTTTTGAATTTTAGGGAAATTTAGTACAGATTAGTCAAAAGGTACAGAATAACAAAAATTCTCTAGCATACTAATGAAACCTCATGAAGTTTGCTTTATCACTTAAATTCTTAGTTTATAGTGGGTACATAAAACTGTGTATCGTGAGTTTTGAAACTCGTAATCTTCGGATTCGGTTGTTCTCATCATCTCATTAATAAGTTTTTAAAAGAGTAAAAATGAGTCACGTTTGTTCCCTAATTTTAATTTGCCTTCAAATTGGGATTTTTGTTAAATTCTGCTAAAGCAGAAAGCTGTGATTGGAAATGACACTTAACACAGTTGTCACAAGCCCTAGCAGCATTTTTCACAAGCATTGTAATTGAATTACAAAAAAAAAAAAAAAAATGTGGACCGAAAGTTATTAAATTAGTATATATAAATTTTTGATGCCACAAAATGAGTTATAAAAAATATTTTAGGGATACATGTCGAAGTACATGCCAATTTGCTCTAAGCCTTTTCACTTGCCACAAAATTGCGAAAACTGAAACGTGTGTGCAGAAGTTTTTTAATCAAAACAAAATTAATTTATTTCTATTTGGCCCCAAGGGAGCTGTTAGAGGTGTCAGTTGAGGCATCAAATAACAAGATACATTTTCCATATGATTTATTAAGAGATTTTCTGCAGACTCTACTAAGGAGTTGGTTTAAGGTTAAATTTCAAGAATTTTCCACTACGGTCTTAAGGCTTTTAACTTTTAAATTTAAGATAAAAATTTTTTTATTAATTTGCTTATGTGTATAGCTGTTGTTTTATGCTTAATGCTTTTTAATTTTAAATTACTTGATTCATTCAACCAATTTGCAGTTTTGCAAGTTTTTGTTTAATTATCGCTTCATATATCGCATCCATATTTGCCAACGTAGCGCACACATACCTCTTCGAATTTCTTTGTAATGAGCGTAAATGCCGAAAAGATTGCGCTAGTTGTACCAGACACCGTGACAATGCGTTCCGGGCATGAGCCATCCGAAATATTAATTTTGGCACCAGACTGAAAGTTGTAAAGATAAAATTAATTAAAAATTTACCAAAAATAAAATGCAGAAATATATTTGACTCACCTCTTCACGAAATCTGTTGACAATTTCACCCTTTTTACCAATAATACTACCAACTTCCTGCAAAGAAAAAAACAAAATACAAAAGTTTCATAAGAACAAGCTCGTAGTACATTTCATTTAAACTGTTTTTTGTCTTGTATGGCAAGGCTCATGACTTGAGGCTGCTCTCTCTCTCTGAAGCACCCCACCCACCCTTCCGAACATTCAAAAGCACTTTATGTGCTTTATATCTTTTCCCTTTGCAGAGTTTTTTTTATTCCCGAGAAATGTCTGTGACGATGCTCAAATTTGATTAAATATTAAGTGATATTATGCCAGAGCATTCAGAGAAGCGTGTGGGTGTGTGTGTGTATGTATGTAACTACTTTTGCATATTTAATTGCCACAAAAAGCAATTCACACGCTATGGATACCTACTCCCCATACAGCCAGGCCAACAACAACAACGTAACCAGAAAACCCCAAACCCATTTCCAATTTCTCTCAGAAAACTGTCGGCGGACGTAATGAAATTTGCGGCCAGCACTTTTACGCGTTTTAATTGATTGTAAATATCTGCACTGCCACACAGACAGCAAGTTGGCTTAAACCATTTTTTATATATTAGTAAATGGCGACCAACATGGGGTCAACTTTTAAAAGTTTTTAATTAAAACTTTATATAAATAAATTAGTTTGAATTAAAATATTTAAAGTTCCAACTGATTTGGCATTCATAATTAATAATATTTTGGATATAAATGAAGAGAGCATATCGTACAGAGTTTCTAATATACCCAATTAATGAGAGCCAACAGACTTTAACTGTAGCCGCAACGGTTTTCAACATTCATTATATATTTAGCTCCTTCTGATCATAGATAAACTTTTAAAGCCAAAGTCAGCTTTGTCATATATCTCTACTAATCTCGAAAATAATCTCTTATCGAAAATAAACTTTAAAGGCTAAATTTTCTAAATATTTAGAGATATTTGATTTGTTATTGCACGGTCGTCAGAGAGTCTCTCTAGAGATAAATACTTAAGGCAGCTTAAGTACTTAAAGGTTAATCGAATTAAAAATCGATTTTTGATTTGAAATCTTTTAAAGTGTAAAAAAAAACAACAAAAAGTAACATTTATCGAAAAGTTATTAAATGAAGTCTTTTCAATAAGAATTGTGGTGGCCTTTCTAAACGATCTCTCCGGTAGAATGTATAGAGTAAGTTAAAAGTTTAACAAAAGTAACAGTTTGCATAACTATGATTCAGATTGAGCCCCAATTTCTTGAACAATGTGGCAGCTGATAACAATTTTGTAATTGTTTTCATTGTTTTTCCAGTTTTGCTAATTCGCATTTTCTATTTTTGCACAAAGTTTCTATTTAAAAGCATTAGATCCATCTTTATAAATAATCCCTGAAATTAAATTGCAAGTACATCAAGAATATCAAAAAAGTCAAGTTCTTATGGTATAATTTTCTGTTTTTAAGTAAGAAAGACCAAAATAATAAGTCCCCACGTTGGGCGCCAACTTACTAATGCATTTCAATTTTCTTTCCCCCACAAACTTTGTTGAGGTGGCATACCAGAATCAAATTGATATGCA
Source organism: Lordiphosa clarofinis (assembly GCA_018904275.1). Lineage (NCBI taxonomy): Eukaryota > Metazoa > Arthropoda > Insecta > Diptera > Drosophilidae > Lordiphosa > Lordiphosa clarofinis. The sequence goes on from JAEIGQ010000003.1 coordinate 1,148,955, forward strand.
GCCTCCCTTTCCGACAAAAATAAAAGAACCAATTTCCTGTACCGCAAAATATTTACTTACATTTCCCCAACTGCGGACGACGGCGCCGACCAAATGGTCATGTCAACTTTTTCGTTGCATATTTTACACACAGTCAAAGCAACAACATTCAAAAACCCAAAAACACAACAAAAGACATGCTAAACATTTTCCACGCTAACCACAAAAGTGATTTTTGCATACAAATGTGAAAATGCAAAATGCGTTTGCATCCTCGTCGTTGTGCAGGAACACAATTTTGTGCATTTAATTGCTCAAAATGCTAAATGGCAAATCGATGCCATGTCCATCGAATGACAAGTAAAGGAAATTTGTCAGGGATTTGTGCACAATGCACGCAAATTCAATCAAGTGAAAGTGCTGATGAATGGCGAGGCGAGCTTCGGTCTATGGCAGATTTATGCAAATTGCGTAAACTTCTAAATTCGCGCGCGAGCTGCTGGAGCACGCATTTTGGCCACATTATTAATGATGATGACGACGAGGAGCAGACAACAGGCCCAAGTGTACGAGTAGGCCTACCAGTTTAGTGGTCATATAAATTACACAGACAGACTGTCGAAAATTTGTCTTAAGTGCAGACAGGCGTAAAAACGCGTTCAAACGATAATTATGCCAATAATTATGGCAATTCCCACTGACATTTGTACAATATACATAATTTTTCCATTTTTTTTTTGTACAAATATTTTACCATTTAGTCGCCAAGTTGCAGTCATAGGCATAAATATTATCGAAGAGTGGCCAAAAATGCAAACAGCGCATAAAAATTGAAATTTTGTTTTGTGTGTGGCAAACTGGCAAATTGCCCAAGACTGAATGAAACTGTGAAACAACAATGGCCAAAATGGGAGAGTGCACTTTGGTTTTTGTGCCGAAGGTTGGGCCTGCGTTTTTGTTTTATTTTATATTTGTTTTCGGTAAGAAATAAGTAATGGTTAAATGTAGATGCAGGCTGAACTTAAAGCTTACATAGAATATAAAAATAGAGGCAAGCTAACTTCGGCTCGACCGAAGTTTATATACCCTTGGAGCATGATATCTGCCTGCCAGTTTGTTATATAGCACCACAATTTTGACAAAATTTTGAAAACAAAAAAGTTTTTCTCACTAGAACTTCTTTTTCGACCGATCGTTTCTATGGCAGCTATACGATATAGTCATCCGATCCGCATTTGCGCATTTGTACCAAAAGACTTCGTGCAAAGTTTGGTTAAAATAGCTTTTAAACCGACGGAGGAAACAGACAGACAGACGGACCGACGGACAGACGGACAAAGCTTAATCGACTCAGCTCGTCATGCTGATCAAGAATATATATACTTTATGTAGTCGAAGATGCTTCCTTCTATACGTTACAAACATCTGAACAATTTTAATATACCCTCTCCAAGGGTATAAAAACACGAATGGCATTTACGAATGGACTCTTGCGATTTTTTATTTACTGATGATAGAACGGGGTGGGTCTTGAAAAAACTGTATAGACAACCTGCCCATTCTGGGTGTTTTTGCCTTGTTAGCTCAAGTTACGAATACATAGCTGGGGCATGAGGTCGAGCGCCCTAGGAGAGGAATTGTTTTTGGAACCATGGGACCCATGGAAACACATACAGCTGTTATAAATATATATAATCCCGATTCTGTAGCTTTTACCAGCAGATATATATGTATATCAGCAAAAAAGCTATACGACGGACGACGACACACACCAATAACTTATTTTTAAAGTCACAGACTAGATATTTCTACTCAATTCCAACTAAATACCAACAGAGTGGCTGCCAAAACCCTTCACTTAAAAAGAAGAAGAACAATTTATTTGAGAACGAAAGGTTTTGAAAAGAATTATTCGTTCTTGAATTAAGAATTCAGTTTTACAAATCGAGCTAAAAGGGTTTTTTTTTAGCTTTTTATATGCAAATGTTGTGAGAAATAGTAACTGAGAGAAGAGATCAATAATAGAGTGAAGCGTTTAGACCAGGGTTCCAGAAGAAGAGAGCTCGAAAATATAATTGTGTCTCTCTCTAACTTCGGCAAGCATTCTGTGTGATTTCACGAGTTTGTTAGTGCCCTAGGGACGATGGCTAGGGAACTCTGGGTTAAGTTATTAAATGAAGACATTGGTGATAAAAATTCATACTTGGATCAAGAAATTCACGTTTTTGATTCAAGTTAAAAATTTTATTTGTTTTTTCTCTAAGAGTTTTCGTTTCAAATGAGTTGCAATGAATGTGCACCTGACTGATTTGATATATCTATGAACTTTAACTCATAGCTCAAAAAATTATTTATACATTGAATTAAAGCGCATGAAATGGGGCATGATTTATATGATCTGTTTGAAATGATTCGGCTTACATCAGCTTAACAAAGTAACTCTTTCATAGCACAGACGAAGTTAGCTTAGCCTTACTTCAACACATTGAGTGGCAACAATGTGGCTTCATCTGCTTAAAGCAAAATACGGCATACAGCGTATTTACATAGATTCCACAAATGTGCCTTAAGTCCTCGAACTTGCAATATGTGAAGTGGGGCGAAATGATAAAAAAAAGTACCGATTTTAATGATCTACGAATCAGTGCTTTCGAATAACTAAATATAGCTTTTATTCAATTGGTCCAAAAACTATTTAAAGCCAAGTTTACAATATTTAGAAGATCTGATTGATGTCAATCGTAGACGGGTAAATGAGAATTATAATTCAATCGATAAAAAAAAACAATTTACAAAATTTATGATGAGTTTAGATTATAATGAAGACTTATAAGTTGGCTATTGAATTATCGGGTAAATAGGAGAAGTAGACCATATCGCGAAATTGGTCAAAAATTTAATAATATGTGGGAGTTTAGGTTTTCATGAAATCGGGTAAATAGATAAATAAAGAAGATAGAATGGTTAAGAAAGAAATTGGCAATATTTGGAGCACGGCGCCTGCAAGGCGCACACACAGAGGGCGCAACAGGTGCATTTTGCGGGAATGAGGCTCGATGATATAGGTTGTCTTTTTATACCCTTGGAGAGGGTATATTAAAATTGTCCAGATGTTTGTAACGCATAGAAGGAAGCAGCTCCGACCACATAAAGTATATATATTCTTGATCAGCATGACGAGCTGAGTTGATATAGCCATGTCCGTCTGTCCGTCCGTCTATGCTATCTCCTCCGTCAGTTTTAAAGCTATCGTAACCAAACTTTGCAAGAAGTCTTTTAGTACAAATACGCTGCACATTTGTCGGAACCGGCCGGATCGGATAACTATAGCATATAGCTGCTGTAGGAACGATCGGTCGAAAAACTAGTTTTCTTGAGAAAAACTTTTTATACCCTTGGTGAGGGTATATTAAAATTGTCCGGATGTTTGTAACGCACAGAAGGAAGCGTCTCCGACCACATAAAGTGTATATATTCTTGATCAGCATGACGAGCTGAGTTGATATAGCCATGTCCGTCTGTCCGTCCGACCGTCTGTCCGTCTGTCCGTCCGTCTGTTTCAATGCTATCTCCCCCGTCAGTTTTAAAGCTATCTTAACCAAACTTTGCACGAAGTCTTTTGGTATAAATACGCTGCACATTTGTCGGAACCGGCGGAGTCGGATGACTATAGCATATAGCTGCCATGGGAAGGATCGGTTTAAAAACTAGTTTTAGTGAGAAAAACTTTTTTGTTTTTAGTGCTATCGCTCCCAACGCTCGTATTTATAAGTTTTCAATGATTTCACATAATTTCACTAACATTTTTTTTTAAATCGGACTACTATATAGTATAGCTGCCATACAAAAGTTAGGTCTGCAAAAAAGTCTTAGTGGGAAAAAATTTTTTGTTTTCAATGTTATCGCTCCCAACGTTCGTATTTATAAGTTTTCAATGATTTCACATCATTTCAACAAGGTTTATCGAAATCGGACCGCTATATGGTATAGCTGCCATAAAAACTGTCAGGCACATATCAAGCTCCAAGGGTATATAAACTTCGGTCGAGCCGAAGTTAGCTTGCCTCTATTTTTTGTTATTGTTGTTGGGCTACACTCAAGCTCAAACTTCGTGCCCAACGCCGCTTTTGATTATCACGAAGATTTGGTAGATGGCAATTGTAAAGCAAGCTGCACTTTTAACGATTGCACTTCAAACTGAACTGGGAATACTTTATTTGTACAGTGACAAGAATTGGAACAACCACTAGATCATATGGAAGGAGAACTGTACGCAAATATACTTGGCCTTGAGCAGACGGTTTTAAATCGCTCAATTTCGTCATCTAATCTTATAGAGCTAACTATTTTAAAGAAAACTCTAGAGATTGCTGGGACACCCCCGTAAATAAAGCATTCTTCTATTGTGTTCCTTCTCATTTCTGTTTCGGTCGGCCCTTCGTAACGTTTTTCAATACCTAATAATATATTTTCAAAACTGATTTACTTGAACCTTTTTTGAAAAGTTGATGCAAAGGGCACTGTGACTCCACTCATGCAGGGCTCTTCCATCTTTCCATAACCAAGAATTCATCTTACAACTTTCCCTTTTGCGAAATGTATCAAAAATGCATCGTCCAAAACAATTATGTTCCCCTAATTATCAACAGATTTAAAAAATCCAAAACCATCTAAGCTGCAAACATCTTCGGGGCACTTAAACTCAGCAAGCACATTATATTACATTATATTTTTATCTAATGGTATTCTCAGCCAAGCGAAAAATTTTGATAGCCCATTTATCACTTTGGGCTCGTCGTAAAGCAAGTGGAGAGAGAGATGATGATGACAAACAATAACCATAACAGCCAAAAAGGCATTAAAGTGAAGTCCAAAGAATGGACAAAGCTAATTGTGCCAAGACATGAAGAAGATAGGTTTTTATTTTGATGTTAGTGGAGCAGTTCGTAAAAAAATGAGAGGAAAACAAACCCAAAAAGTCATGTTGAGTCGTATTTTTTTGTGTGTTAATGCGACGGCGTTGAAAATTGTATAAAAATAAATAAATTGCAGCAACAACAACAACAGCAACAATCTGACAGCAATTGCAAAACCGTGAGAACCATTTATGGGAGCTGCTGGTTTGCCTGGCCAAAGAAAAATGCAAGAAAAACTTTGCAACAAATGGTGGAAATGCTGTACAACTACTAAAGAGCGTGCATGTGTGGGAGAGGGGGTCACATGTGTGCCACATGTGAGCAGATTGTTCTCTGCCCCCTCCCTTCCACTAAAATAAATCATGCTGCGCATTTGTCGCCCTGCATTTTTTTGCCGCTGCTGCAGCTGCTGCTCCTGGCAGGCGAAAATGAAATTGAAAAAAAAGTGCACAATTAAATAATTTACAATTTGCCTGGGCCAAGCCAAACTGCAATTACACAAATGCTGCAAGTGGCAATTTTTAATTTGATTAAATAACAAACACAGAACAGCGCACACAAAAGAAATGAGATTACAAATTTGGAGACTCTGCGTAGTTGTAAAGTGATTAGTTTCAGTTTGACAAGAGCCATCTAACGGGTCATTTCCCAGGGTTCTCTTGATTTTTGAGGCGTGTTAAGTGTTTCAATCTAGGTATTGTTTTGTATTTGTGTAAAGTCACACCGACAGCTTACAAAAAGTTGAAATAGAAAAGTTGAACACTTTGTTTTAGCCGCTAGGAGGGGCCGTTCGAAGACTTTGAGCAAGGTTGAGCCATCTCTCCCAGTTATAATGAGGAAACAAAAATTGAAATAATTATTTAAATGTGGAAAATCTACAGGCGACCACAATGTTTTCTGAAATAACAGGTAATCTGTTAAAAAAGGTTCACAAAATAAGAGAGATTGTGATTTAGAAATGAAGGTGATATTATTCATTTTTGGAAAAAAAATTATGCCTGAGGGCAGGTTTTCCCATTACTTTGGGCCAAAATTGCAAATGTTTTTAAGAGACAAACGGCCATAATAAGAAATTACTATGTAAACATGAAATTATCTCAAATTGTATAGATTAGTTGTGATCGAATTTTAAAGGAATATAAGGCAAGGTCGGAAAAAACAAGTAAGAGTGTTGCGGTCGACAGCAAAATACCCTGTTCCAAGTAATGTGGTTCCTATAGCTTTGAATTCCATTTATTTCAATAAATGGGCAGGCGCACTTATGCACATATCTTCGGTGTTTTTGCTTGGATCTCATTGTGGTACACAGAATAGATAGATGTTGGGCCTCACTATATATATATTAAGTCACTAGGTTAAAACTTAAAAATTGAAGCTCTGGGAGTTTTTCGCGGTTTGAAGAAGATGGAGGTGGAATTTGCCAAACCTGGAGCAAACTTTATCTGGGTACGGTGTAAACCTACATACATGCAAAAAATTGTGGCTCTACTTCTTATAGTCTGCGAGATCAACGCGTTTATACAGAGAAAAACACAGACGGACAGACAGACAGACAGACGGACATGGCTAAATCGGCTCGGCTGTTAATGCCGATCAAGAATACATATATTTTATGTGGTCGGAGATTCTTTCTTCTCCCTGTTACATACATTTGCACAACTTCTAATCCCCTTTTTCCCATTTTTAATGGGAACAGGGTATACAAATGCCGCAATGGGAAGTTTATGACAAGGAGTGATGAATGATTTTCCCAAAAACTGAGCAGCAATGCTAGTCAAATTTTCAGAACTTATTTTTGAGTTTGTGACAATTTTTGAATTCTAGTAAGTTGTCTATGTCTTTTTTATAAACTGCAACGAACAATTCCTTCCATAAGTTAAATTACCTATTGTTAATGAATTTCTTTACTATTTTGCATTTAAAGATTTATATGCTACTAGCAAATAGCCCGTCACGTTTCGCTGCGCCTTCAACAGTATAGAACCAACGCACACCCACTTACCACCCACTTCAGGCCCACATCCCACCCACTTTCCGCCCACTTCCCACCTACATCCCACCCACATTCCACCCACATCCAAAACAACTTTCCACCCACATCCCACTCACTTCCCAGTGAGCATCCCGGCGGTATTTCCAACATCGGAAAATTAAAAAGAAAATAAATTCTCATTTTGACCTTACATTTTCCTCGTGGGCGGCTTTTCCGACATTGAAAAATCACATTTCAAATTATTTCGTATTTTGTCCTTACAAACCCAGTTTCAAGCCAATCGGATGAAAAATAGTTTTTTTTCATGCAGAATTTTCCGGGAATTTTTCGACCGTCAGGTCAAGTATTCCAACTTCGTAATAAAACATTTTAAACTTTTTCTTATTATATACTTACAAACCGAGTTTCAAGTCAATTGTATGACAAATAGTTCTTTGCATTCAGAATTTTCCGGCCATTTCCCTCGTGTGCGGATTTTCCAATATCGGGAAAACACGTGTCAAATTATTTCGCGTACTATGCTTGCAACCTATGTTTTGTTATGTGTAATTTTGAAAATGAGTTTGACGGCAATCGCTGGCAACTATAGTTTCGCCCATACAACCTTGACCACCCACTTTCCACCCAGGGGGGTAAGATTTCCGGAAGATTGGTATGCAGTTTTCCGCGAATTTTCCGACTTTGGGGATAAATTTTCCAAAATTTGAAAGTCACTTTTTTTATGTTTTGCTATGTGTAATTTTGAAAATAAGTTTGGAGCTAATCGCTGGCAACTTAAGTTTCGCCCATACAACCTCGACCACCCACTTTCCACCCAATGGGGGTGAATTTTCCTGAAGATTGGTATGCATTTGTTGTTGAATTTTCATATAGATCTTTGAAAATGAGTTTGAACTTGATCGGATGAAAAACAAATAACCCCGAATTTTCCACATTTCCCGACAGAATATTCCAAAATCCGTTCTCAGTACTCACTTTCAGCATAAGATAAAACTACTGTGAAAATCTCATTTTCCTATCTTTAATAATACTACTGTGAAAATCTCATTTTCCTATCTTTTATGGTTTAGGCTGTGCGACGGTCACCAGTCAGTCAGTCAGGTTGAACAGTTTTATATATATAGATGAAAAGAAAATCATAAAAAAAAAAATAAAAATCTATCCCGAACATAAACATTAAATAGAAAAAATCATCGACCCCTGGGGGGATCCGGTGACCGGTGACCGGTGACCGGTGAACTAGAGATCTTGATACAATTAGCCATGCCAATTAATTTAAAATCAAAGATGGAACTAGTTTCTTGAATTCTGAAAAAAATACTCTGTTTCAAGCCGACCATTACATTTGTATTGTCCGTACTGTTTTCAATGAAATTCACAATGCTCAGTTTAAACTTTCTTAACTCCTTGCCTTGCAACGGTTGTTGTCCCAATGAATTTGGATACCGTTTGACGAAGTTATGCGCGATTTTCTGAGTACACATCGACAATCTAGTGTTTTTTTTAGTGTGCTAACATATTTATTTTTGTTTTCACATAATTGCCCCTAAAGCTTAGTACTCAGACAAACTAAATCGTCCGCTAGCTAAATTGACAACTTATTCCGATGGGTTACCCAGCGGACGATGCAGTGTGAAATAGAAAAAATCATCGACCCCTGGGGGGATCCGGTGACCGGTGACCGGTGACCGGTGAACTAGAGATCTTGATACAATTAGCCATGCCAATTAATTTAAAATCAAAGATGGAACTAGTTTCTTGAATTCTGAAAAAAATACTCTGTTTCAAGCCGACCATTACATTTGTATTGTCCGTACTGTTTTCAATGAAATTCACAATGCTCAGTTTAAACTTTCTTAACTCCTTGCACAGAGTGTCAGCTTTTGATTCTTACAGCAACTATCAATTAACAGTGAAGCCACTATATGGAGTTATAGAATGAGCGAATAGAATTTCCGCCTACAGTAAAAATTCTCAGGGGGAAAACAGCTTAGTCGGCAAACATTGCTTGGCACAAGCCACGCATGCGTTCGCCTTATGTGGGCGTAAATAGCGAATTGTTATCTGTCCCTGGGGGCGAGGCGTGCACACAGAAAAAAGAATGAATATTCGAAATATCCACTTTAAGATCCATTTGTTTAAATATCCTTTTCACATCTTTCAGCTCCTTTGGATGAAGAATAAATATCAATGAAATATTTTTTTCTGATATACAGTGAATATCGCTTATATGCAAAAGTTATAATGCAGTAGTATTTTTGCATATAAGCGATATTTGCAATTAAGCGGTTATCGGTTATATGCAAATCATTTGCATATAAGCAATCTATCGGTTGTTAGCAAAAATTTGCATATAAGCAATTCAGTGAATTATGTTCATTTTATTTTAACGACAAATAGTTAATAACTATGTGTAATTTAGTTTTAATCACTTTACTTGTGTTTTAATGTCTTCAAAAGCGGCAATATTATTATTATTTACGAAAAGTGTCGAGGTAGTGAATCCGAATTTAGTATTGCCTCTTTTGTTAAGGGATGTTTTTTATTGAATTCAGTTTGAATCAAATAATTACCCTCAAATGGATTTTAATTTTCATTCAATACGATACGATAATACAATAACACAGTGTTACAGCGAAAATATACTTTCCAAATGACCTAGCACACACTGTAGAGCAGGTCGAGTATAGCATTTCCTCATACTTGGTTTTTTCCTAACACCCCAAAATCTGAAGTTATGTTATGTTAACTCGCGAATGGACCGTCTGATTGCTCATAACCTTATCAATTCCGATAGCCACGAGAGGGATCTAAAACATTATAATCAATGGTTTGACTAATTTAATGCGATGGCTGAGAAATGCGGCTTACAGATCTGGCATTTTCAACTTTTTTTGAGAAATTTGTACTTTGACCATCACTGGTTTAACTATATTAATCTATGCGGTTTTTCCTTAAAGTTTGTAATAAAAGCCCATTTAATTCTCCGTCGAACGGTTGTTGTCCCAATGAATTTGGATACCGTTTGACGAAGTTATGCGCGATTTTCTGAGTACACATCGACAATCTAGTGTTTTTTTTAGTGTGCTAACATATTTATTTTTGTTTTCACATAATTGCCCCTAAAGCTTAGTACTCAGACAAACTAAATCGTCCGCTAGCTAAATTGACAACTTATTCCGATGGGTTACCCAGCGGACGATGCAGTGTGACTGTTCAACGCCAAAATACCACCCTTCATCAAAATACCAACAAATGTGAAACGGTCACACTGCGCTGATGTGCTTGCATTTGAATTTAATTAATTGTTTTTGCAAATATTTAGGAGTTTTTGGTGGAAATATGGAATGTAGATGCCATGGGCAATGCAAAATCTTACTGTTGGTTTCAAAATATGCGCAATAAATGATTTTTGTCGAACTTTTGCTGCTGACATTCCGACGGGTAGGTGTCGGAAAAATTACAAGCTATACTTTCTTCTACCACCCCATCGGAATTGTATCAGCTTTTTGTGCCTGTTAAGTTAGCGGCACTACGATCTTTCCGACGCTGAGGCACGGAAATTTTAGTTTGTCTGAGTTCCACCGAGCGTAAGAGGCCTGTCGGAATTTTACGAAAGCTTTCCGACACCTTTTTTTATATGGAGTTGACACCCAGCTAAAGCGATTTAGTTTGTCTGAGTACTAAGCTTTATAGTAAACTCAGTTTTGATTGGCGCCAGATTCAAATAATATTTTTAATAAAATAAAATTCAAATAATGTTTGATCTATTTAAGTGAGGTAAAAAAGCAAAAAGCGGTTTTTGGGCCATAACTTCAGATTTTGGGGATGTTAGGAAAAAACCAAGTATGAGGAAATGCTATACTCGACCTGCACAACAATATGTACTGGGTCCCGTAAAAAGAATGTGCAGATTTTTATACCCTTGGAGAGGGTATATTAAAATTGTCCGGATGTTTGTAACGCATAGAAAGAAGCATCTCCGACCACATAAAGTATATATATTCTTGATAAGCATGCCGAGCTGAGTTGATATAGCCATGTCCGTCTGTCCGTCTGTCCGTCCGTCTGTTTCTATGCTATCTCCTCCGTCAGTTTTAAAGCTATCGTAACCAAACTTTGCATGAAGTCTTTTAGTACAAATACGCTGCACATTTGTCGGAACCGGCCGGATCGGATGACTATAGCATATAGCTGCCATAGGAACGATCAGTTGAAAAACTAGTTTTAGTGAGAAAAACTTTTTTGTTTTTAATGGTATCGCTCCCAACGCTGGTATTTATAAGTTTTTAATGATTTCACATAATTTCACCAAGCCTTGTCGAAATCGGACAACTATATAGTATAGCTGCCATACAAAAGTTAGGTCTGAAAAAAAGTCTTAGTGAGAAAAACTTTTTTGTTTTTAATGTTATCGCTCCCAACGCTCGCATTTATAAGTTTTCAATGATTTCACATAATTTCACCAAAATTTTTCGAAATCGGACCACTATATAGTATAACTGCCATACAAACTGTCAGGCACATATCAAGCTCCAAGGGTATATAAACTTCGGTCGAGCCGAAGTTAGCTTGCCTCTATTTTTTTTTTTTTGTAACACTATGCAATCGTCGGAAATAATTCCAAATCAGGCAAGATCATTGTCACATTGAATGTATTCGTCATCTATTAGGATTGAACCTCGCAAATTGTGACTTTTATGACATTTGAGATTTATTGTACAGAAAAATCAGTATAGCTTCAGTGTTTTAAATTCTTTTAAACTTTCATGCTTGCTTCCGTTTGGTAGAGCCTTGAAGTACAATATAGTAGCATCGGCATTATATATGCAATCTGTGTGAGTTTGCGGTAAATGATTAAATTTAAAAGCGGCTTATTTGCTGTATTATTTTTACTGGATTTTCGAAGAATCTTTGCGAACTTAATAGAATTTAGTTTGCAACAACGCTATGGCCGCTCCAATCAAGACTATGGTCTTCATTTAGCTTTAACGCGAGCTCCTGTGTCTTAGCGAGCAAGACTGGTCTATCAACAATTCCAACTTGATAGCGAATTTGGTTAATCAGATGTTCCGGAGCCTTGCTTTATCCTTCGCAACAAGCTCCTTTTAATAACTGTTGGTTTTCGAGTCAATTAGAATCAAACTTTATCTTCTCTTTCTCATCTGCTCAGCTATCAGGAACTGTGTTGCAAAATTTGCTTACAACCGATTAAAATAATACGCATAAATTTAAAATTGTATGTATAATGTTTGCTTATAAGCGATTTGCATAAAAGCAATTATATTTTTATTGAAAAGTTGTGCATAATGCTCTAAAATATTAAACTTTTGCATATAACCGGTATTTGCATACAAGCGGTTCTTCATATAACCGATATTTACTGTATTCGACTTCGAAAATATCCAATGGATCCCAAAAAAGGATAGTACAAATGGATACCGAAAATATCCTGAGGATCATTAAAAACTATCCTTTTTTCTCAGTGTGCCAATCGTCGATATAGATCAGGGCCAACCAATTGGAAAGGACAGACAGTTGTGCTTTTATTTGCTGCACACGAAAGCCGACAGCCGGTTTACTTCCTTTTATGTGCCTATTTACGCAATGAAAAGTTCGTCTCGTATCCGTGCAAAAAACGCGAGTAACTTCTTTCAACTGTAAACAATGGTATATGACTATCAGCCGAGATACCATTTTAGCTTTCGCAAAAGTTGGTGCTACGAATTTAAAAAACCGGCAACAGATCGTGAAATTAAGGGTAAATCGGAAAAGTCGATGAAAATAAGAACCAATTTCTTTATATTCTTGTGAAAGTCGTTTTAAAGTCTATTTTTTTTAGCAATTTGTTTACCAAACAGTTCCTTAATTGCACCAGCAGCAAAATAACTTTTGTCAACAACATGTGGCGATTTACTCTGGTAGTAACGAATAAGTTTGGCTATACTTCTGCAACTTGAAATGCTGAAGAACGAATGGGGAATGTTAACAAAAATTTGCGAAGTTTACATTTCCTTTTGGAACATCAGATTTTTAATTTAATTTTAATTATTTAAATACCGATACGTCTATAAGTTCCAGCATTGTCATTAGATTCGTTTCGGCTCAAAGACGGTTTCTATCCCCGTTTCAATTTGAATGCTTGCAGCAGACATAATCAAATTTGAACAATATTTAATTGGATTCATAATTCGGCAAAGGCTTAGCTGTTTTCCCACTATTTTCCGAGTCTTATAGCATATCCATGTTCAGACAAATAAGCTTAGTTTAACGTCGTCTTACATTTAAGTCATGAAACTTTTCATTAACAAACCAATAAACAAACAAGTAATGCAACAAATGCTTTAAGCATTAACTCCAACTTTTGGCACAGCAGCCGAGCTAAAAGCCGCGTTAAAACTCTAAATAGCAGCTTATTTATTTAATAACAGTCAACACCCATTAAAAACTATTATTCAACAACATTAGCCCCGGCCACCAACAACACGAGAGAAAAAAAATCGCTGTCACGCAAATCCACAAGCGCCGTTGTCGTCGCCGACATCGTCGTCAAGCAGCTTGAGATGCTTGCCACTTGAGAAGATGAGAAGCCACTGATGGAGAGGCTAAGTAAGGGGGCAGAGCCAAAGCCTAAAGCTGTCATTTATCTCTGTGACCAAAGCGGATTTCTTTCTTAGCCAGATTTAAGGCCCAGGAATTGATTTTTATTTTTAATTTTAATGAAAGGCAGCAGCAGGTGCAACGATAAGGCGACAGAGCAATGCAATTTATTCGTATATGAATATAGTGCAAGTACATAGAGAGAGCACTTTACATGATGTGTAGCAGCAAAATTGGCAAAATGTCCCAGAGACAATTTATAGCAAAAATAGACGCAGACGACAGACAAAGAACAAAAATTTCTAATGAATAATTGCGCACTTTTTGGCTACAAAAATAAATATTTTGTAAAATGTAAATGCGATTGTCTGCGGTTTTTCTCTTCTTTATTTTTGTTTGCTTTTAAGGATTTGGGCAATAAATTCTCAAGACACTTTTTGGTTTTGAACAGAGCCGCCGTTTGCTGACAACGTGCTCTTTTGATCGATAGTTATAGATTAGCATGATTTATGCGAATTCGAATGCCACACTCGTTTGTATTACATATACATGTATGTAAATACATTTTATGCTTCATGCAAATCAAGTGCCGAACAGATGGAAAAATGTAAAAAGCAAAAATAAAAACGTCAACTGCGTTTGCTTATTGAATTGAATGGCCAAAAAGTTGTAGTATATCCGCGTTGACTTGTTTAATTGTGCATGAGAAGAAGTGAAGGGATTGGGAAATGTATATTTTTTATTGGGATAGGTTAGGTTAAGTTAATGTGGATTGTCTGATGTGTGGGAAGAAGAAAAATTTAACAATCGTGGTCGATTTTTGAACATTTTATGGAGGGACTAATTACTAATATCTAAAGATTCTCCCGGTGTGACACATGACGATCTTGCATTATCATTTAAAATGTCAAACTTTATTTTATTATTACCAGACTTCAACTTTTACCGACAAATAAATAGTACTCTACGTAAAACTTTAAGCGATTTTTTTCACGAAACTACTTTTCGCAGCATGGTTGACATAATATCTCAACTTCTAATGTATTCATTGAGTTTAAAATTGCCCTTCGTCTTTTATTTTATATCCCTCCTTAGCTAGGTTCACAATTTCGAGATATTTTTCGTTAGTACTATGCAATCGAATTCATAAACGTTCTAGAGAAGGTTACAAAATATAACTACGGTTCCCAGATCAGGTATACCAAATTCATTGAGCAGCTGAAACCGATTAAAAAGACGACAAAATCAATTACCCGCATGTTTTTAAATATGAATTTTTACAATTTGAAACGATTACACGAAAAACGACTCGGAATTCGGAACAGGCTCCTACACAGAGAAAAAAAAGATCCCCGTAGAATGGATATTCGAAATATCCACTTAAGATCCATTTTTTTAAATATCCTTTTCACATTTTTCAGCTCCTTCGGATGGAGAAAAAAGATTAATGAAATATTTTTTCTCTGATATATCCTTTTTAAGCGAAAATAAATCGATTTCGAAAATATCCAATGGATCCCAAAAAAGGATAGTTAACTATCCAGTCCAAATGGATATCGAAAATATCCTTAGGATCATCAGAAACTATCCTTTTTTTCTCTGTGTATGTAAAATTGTAGATTTTTAGTATTTTTTTAAATATTTTAAAATTTTCACAAATAAGGCAAAACAAATTACTTTTTCAAGAATACTCTAGACCAGAATAACCCCTTAAATGATTCACCAATCCTAATGTTAAAATTTATTAGGACCAAGTCTGCAAAACTCTGATATTCTGGAAAAGTTTCGGTCTGAAGGTTCGAACCCGTTGGAAAGCCATAGGTTTGTCTTTCGGACCGATTTGACTTATATATCTCGTCCTCACAATTAATGTACATAAACATACAAATTTGCTAAGGCTGCCTTTAAATAACAGAGTAAATTATCTGACACAAAACCCTTATCTGGAAGAAAAGAAATCGACCCAAAATAGAATACATGGAAAATTGGTCAGAGATCTTTGGATAGAAACAGTTAACTGGCAATGTTCCTGGAGTTCGTGGTGTTCACACGTGTATGAAAGCAACTAACACCTAGAAATAATCTGAATCTGTCAACCCAAGCTCTTTTAACAATTTATAGGGTTCGGTTCGTTGTCTGGTAAGGTATTGTACTTCCCTCCGAACTCCTTCTCTTTGCAAAACCATTAAGGTTGAGTTTTAGATATTCTTATAATGTTCAGGAATACAGTCTCATTTTATGGATTGGCAAGGATCGGATAAACGATAGCTAAGTTGTCTTACGGTCTCTTAAGTTTAAGTTGGATCCTATCAGTGAGCAGATTTAATCTATCCCCATACGAAAATTTCATGCTTGAACATTGGACCAAGTATGCCCTTTAGGCCGGACCCCAACACAGCAAAATGGGAAAATCCAGGTCTCAGGATTCCCAAAGCTAATTCTTGGTTTATAAGAAATAATAGTAGTGAAAAGAATTCTATTTTAATTTTACATAGGAAAAACTTGTAAGTTGTTTCTCCCCGCCCTGGCAGTAGTAACGTAATATATTAATCAGTTTTGAAAATCCCTCATTGTTTATAAAAAGTAGTCTGCTGCTACTTCAGGTACAGAGTTTATTACAGTCGCCCCGACTATCTTTATTGTTATTTATTAAGCAAATATATAAATAGGCATAAACTATTTATTACACAAAAAAACTTCTTGTTTCGTTTAAAAACTCAGATAAATATTGCAGTTGTGGGAAACCACTCACCGAGACTGAGCTAACAAATGTGCCAGAAAAAATTGCTTTACTAAGTATGAGTAAGGCGGCAATTAGATAAAAAAAAAAATATATATATACAAAAGCAAACAATGGCTTATAATAAACTTTACAACTAAAGACTCAATTAAAAAACCCAACACCAAATGCCAATCATTAAAGTCAGCTGTCAATATCATCTGACCATAATTATGACGAAACTTTACTTGAACTGCAAATTGAAAGAACTTCAAGTTTTCGAAGCGGAGTGCATGTCAAGGCCAGACATTTTGCATCTCTAATTAACTCTAGCTTATTAGTTTCTGTTTCTTTTTCTGTTATTTCTTATTGCAGTTTTGTGTGAAAGTCACAGTAGGTGGCAGCGGGTGACTCAAAATTAATCCGGAGACTCGCAGACGAAGTCGTGAGCCGGCTAATTAATTTATGAAAAAAACAATACTCAGTCAAGCCTTAGAGCCACAAAGAAAAACGCCTTTTATTGTTTGCAGTTTTCTGTGTTTTTTCTTTTTCTTGGCAACTATTCGCAAATTGCATAGAAATGAAACCCAAAAAGTGGGTTGCTCTCTCGCCTAGAATGAATGGTGGTCGGTGGGGGGGAGAGTCGCGAGTCGAGACAACCTATGTATGCCATTTGTTGTTGTTATATTTGAATCATGCATTTTTAATTAGTGAAATTGCATGACAGGGCAGGCAGGCACCTCACCTCTATGCGAGTTTTCAGTACACTGCGCCACATTTCTCAAACACTTGTCTAATTTTAATTAACTGTATTTTTTGTTTTGGATTAGATTCTAGACAAATAGGAGGTATATGGTATATAAGTGTGTAAATTTGATGAGGTGTTGTGTAATATAAAATAAATGCCACAAATATGAGAAGGTCAATAAGAACATTTATTGAGTGTGTATAAAACATTAAAAGAACTTGGGGAACACCACAGAGAGCCAAAAAATCAAACAAATTTGTACTTAAGTCCTGCTGTTTCGAGCTTGTTAGGCGGGACTCACACGATGAAGTAAACTTCATGATGTTTTTTCAGTAGGCAAGGCACGCAATATACATTTTGTTTAACAAAATTAAATCACACTTTCACTACTGATTTAATTGAGAAATTCATCCAATTCTTTAATTTTTCTACATTTATTTTTCTGAGTTCGGTTGCACACAACTTTAGGACTTTTTTCTCTTTTTGTGCAAGAAAAAAACACCATTTTTCCCTTTACCTTTTGGACATTTAACGAATTTAATGATCGACGAATTTCACAAAATATTCGAAACTACAAAGTTAAATATAGGGCCATGTTCTCAATTCCACTTCCACAAAAATTCTGTGATTTCAAACCGGTTTTAGTACTAAATTTGCACTCCAAATCACAAAACTTTTGTGGAAGTGGAATTGAGAACATGGCCGATATATCCCCATTTGCAAATAGTTTTAATATCTGTATGTACAAATTCAATAATTGAAGGCCCTTATTTAATATGAACTGGTTTAACTTGTTACTCCCTGCAGGCTGTTTATACGCGAGATCTCACTTTTGCCGCTGTTGCTTAATTTTTATTATTCGACATGAACAATTGATGCATTTTGTTGTTATGGTTGTTGTTGCATTTTTATTACTCATATCTGTAAGCCATAATGATTGTTTAATAGCCAATACCTCGGCAACGTTGTTGTTGTTCTTGCTTGTATTTCGTATTTCGTTCTTCTTCTGTAATTTACCATAATGTGCGATGGAATAATGCGTGACGTGGCGCGTATTTAATTTTAATTTGCATACAAAATTGCCCACGTTAATTTATAACATCATTGTTGCTGTTGTTTTGCAATGCCTTTTGTTTGATATTGCATCCGTTCTTATTTAAATATCTTATTATTATTGATTTTGTAGACATTTTGTGTAAATGGAAAATGTCTATCAATATTTCAAATGACAGAACTCAACGGTGTGCATAATGGCGTAGATATTTTAATAGACATGCGGAAGTGTTTTCTTTTTTTTTCGTTTTGCACTCAATTGAAGTTGGAAAATTGAGAGTGAGATATGAATTGGGTTGTCTAATCGCCTTTGGGAGGCTTGGAGAAAAAATGTTCAAAGTGATTTGGGCGTATATGCGTGGTAAACGCTGTACAGATGTTAAATTTTTTCCCATTCCCATCAAAGTTCCTGAATTAAATATTAATTCCTTGCTGTCAAGTGGAAGCTGAAAGCATACCTCATAGTATGACGACTGTGGTGTGAAGAGAGCTCTCTATAAGTATAGAACATAACAAAGTCGTGTATGTTACACCACATACTTGTATCTCAAGAGCGGTTACGAAATTTGCAAAATTCTATAAAGACTTTAGATTGTCATGAAAACAGGTAAAAATTCGATTAAAGAGGTGTAGATAGAACGGTCCAAGCAATTGTGAAATTTGCAAAATTCATATATGTAGGTTAATAGACTGGTAAATGGACAAATAAATATTAGGTGTAGATAAAAGGTCAAAAAATAGCGAAAAAGCACAAAATTTATTATCAGTTTAGATTATCCTGAAGACGGGTAAATATTCGCGCAAGCAGAAGTAGTACATCGAACGGTTTAAAAGTCGGGTAAATAGAAGATTAAATATTAGATGTAGATCAACTGATCAAAAATATCGCGATATTTTCAAAACTTTATTATGAGTTCAGTATTTGATGCTTGCTGGCTCGAGGTCAAAAAAAAAAACTCAGTTTGTGTTTGTTTCCAATATATTTCGGATGCACATCGGCATCCGTCTTCAGGGACACTACAAAGAACATTCACCAATTATAACAAAACATTTGTAACAAAATCTTTGGACATTTTTTTAACATACATTATTTAACACGTCTGTACCGCCTAACGTGGAGTTCAATACTAAGCTAATGTCTGTTGAGTAGATGTCTGTATATGTGCGCGCAGTAATCGGTGTCTGCTTTAAAGTTAATTCTTTTCTCTGTTGTTGTATTAATGATATTTGACATTTCAAGAGCGAAGCGCTTTCTGTAGTTGTTCTCTTGTTGTAAGATTTTGGTCTCTTCGAAATTCGGTGAGTGTTCGCTCTCCATACAGTGTGTCGCCAGTGCAGTTTTCTGTACGGTCGTTTGGTGACGGAGTTTGTAATCGGACTTATGTTGATATCCTTGTTTTAAGTTTTTACTTTGTTGTTCCTATGTATATTTTATTGCACCCGTTTATGGGATCCCCTTTACATGGTATTTTATATATTACGTTACTTTTGTCTGCATTGTCATGTTGTTGAATACATGTCCCATTGTATTTGTCGGTTTGTGAGCTATTTGTATGGTATTTTTGTTAAAGCAGATTTTGCAAAACGTTCTGAGAGTTCAGGAACATAAGTCAGGGATCTATACGACTTGGGTTGTCTAATCTCTTTTGGTTATTATGAGTTTAGCTAATCGCGATGCTTTAAAAGTTGGCATTTGTAGACGGGAAAATAGGAGGATGTGAAGGCCAATCGGTCAAAATAATTGCGAAGTTTGCTAAATTTTATTATGAGTTTAGATTGCCATGATAGCCCGTTGGGTAAATGGATAGGTTGGTAGGAGTTGAGATCAAATGATAAAAAAAAATCGCAAAGTAGTGCAGAATTTTATTGTGAGTTTAAATAGTCCTGAAGATATTTTATTGACAATTGTCGACGGGAAAATATAAGGTGTAAGCCAATCAGTTCAAAGAATTCCGAAATTGTAAAATTTATAATAAGTTTAGATTGTCATGAAGGCGGTAAACTATTTGGGTAAATAGAAGGGGAAATTGATTTTCGTAAGGATGGGTAAATAGAAGGGTTAATAGACAAATAGAAATATTAAATTATATGGGAACAAAAATCGAAAAGTTTTGAAAGAAATTTAAAGGAAGTTTTGATTATAATAAAAAGCGAGATAGACGGATAGTAAAGATAAAAATATATAAAAATGGCAATAATTACTCAATTTCCGAATGAGTTTTGCATGCATACGGGTGAAGAGATAGATGGTGAAGATCTAAAGGGCCAAACAATCGTGAAATCTGACATAATTTTAAATTTAGTTTAGATTATTATCAATATAAGTTTCCATTCTTTGTTTCGGGTTTAAAATACTAACCAGGCCGTAACAAATCAGCTAGTACTATATATAATATCAGAGAAATTATCTTTACATTTCATTCAAATAAAAACTTCTCGCTCTTCACGTATTCCCTTTTATAAAATGGGTTCTAAGTTTGTAGATTGAAACTCCAATAGAATTTATTATCTCCAAATATCGTCTGTACGTATCGTAGTGTATATCACTCTGGTCACACCTTTTCTTGAGTATCTTGAGTATATTAGGACTTTAAAATCAGTTTCTAATATTTACTTTCGTCTCCTAATCACACATAATTGAAAAACCTCCAGACATTTCTGGGACATCTATGTACAACTTTTGAGAGAGCCACAAAAATAAAATTAAAATTTTAAGTATCATGTTCAAATCTTACCTTTCCTTGCATAATCAGCCTTATTGTGAGTGTCACCGATGGATCCTCGTGTTTAATGGGCGCACCGCCCGCACTGCTGCTTGTGTTATTGTCTTCCATTTTTTCTTTGTTTTACTCTTTTCTGTATTCTATATGCTCCGCTGTCTTATATATAAATATATATAGTATATGTGGTTGTAATCAAGTTCTTGACCGGTTAGCGGTCTTTTTTAACGGAGCTGTATGCTTTGTCTTTTTTACTAAGAATTTTTTGTTGTTTTCTGTTGTTAAGTTTAAGATTGTAAATATACTTTCAACTATATATATTGTTCATAGATAGATCAATATATATACATAGATAGATTTTGGCTAATTTTATGTTATATTTTCTCAAAATTAAATTGGTGGTGTCTTTTGCTAGTCGTACTACGTTTGTTGGCTTAAGCTCGCTGTGTTTTTTCTTCTAGAAATTTTTTTGTTGTTTCATAAAATGCAACAAATAATCACTGCTTTTTTGTTTCTTTTTTTATATTTTTAATTAGTATTTAGATTTGTTGTTGTTGCGGTTTCAATGTTGAGCAAAAATACTGTTGCTTAGCTGATGCATTTAGTTTGTGAACTGCAAAGAAAGAGAGAGAAATAAACACATTAATCATAAATCTCATACGCATTACATTTTAATTCTTATTTGCACATAAATCTTTAAATTAGCTAATTTATTTTTGTAAAATGCCTGCAATGCATTTAATCAAAATTGTTGGAGTTCACGACTTCCGGCACTTTGTTGTACAACATGCAGAGAGTGTGGCAGAGGAGGTGGTGGGGGCGAGACCCCCACCAGACAAATGCCGCGCCTCGTTCATCATCTCATGTGCCCAGCCGCCTGTCCTGGGCCTGTTTGTAATTTTGATATGAAATATTTTTTTTCGTTGTATTTTGCAATACACACAACTTTGAAATTGCGCCAAGTTTTTATGCATATTCCAAATGCTGCGACGTTTATACATGTCCGTATATATAATATCGATGTTGTTGTCGAGGCATTTCTTACGCTTGAAATCACTTCATGTGCAATTTAGTACAGATATACCACAATATACACACAGATATATACAAATTTTTGTAAGCAACGCAAATTCCCAGCATAACTTTATATATGAGTTGTATGTACATATGTTTGTATGTAGAAATATGCTTGCCAGAAGGCAGGAATCATTCCCAGGGGCTACAAAATATTTGCGCAGGCCAACGCGATGAACTACCTCAGCTCCCATCTCTCTGCATGAAGTTGTTTATGAAATTATGCGCACTAATTCCCCATGTAACGGCACACAGCAGCGGCGGCTTCGGCTTCGCGTAGAGACCGAGCAAGCGAGATAGCGTCTGCTGCTTCCTAGGGACAGACTTATGCGGGTCCTGAGACCAGCAGCAACACCAACAACGACAACAACCACTGAGTAACGTTAACAAAATGCGCATAATTTTGGGGCAATCCTGACTGCACTTTTCTTTTGACAAGGAGAATACCAGCAGCCGCCGCCACGCCCAATTATTTTAGATTTGCTTTTTCGAGATAAAGAGAATTGTCTATGCAAATGGGATTTTTTGGCCAGAGGGATTGACCACAGAGAAGACCACTTACTAGAAGTGCAAGAAGTTGGAATGTCAAAAGTGAATGAAAAGGATAATATCTTACACTGCTCTCTAATATTAAGAAATACGGGTTACTGGTTACCAACATCTGTTCCTTTTTCTGCCTTTTCCACATTTATTGCATTTTCTCTGACTATTCTTGGAATTTATGAAATTTGTTTAAGAGTAAATCGGAATTGTTTTAAGACTACTTAGAACATACTGAAGGTCAAGAAGATATTTAAAGAGTTCAACTAGCGGAATTCTTCGATATTGAAAATATTTTTAGCTTCTAGCACACGATACTTCAGTTTATTTTTCTAAGTTAACATTATACACCTCGAAATTGAAACTTAAAGGAAATTTATCTGCCTTACAAATACTATTATGAACAAAAACAAACATATTTTATTATTGAATTTAAGCGATGTGGCCTTGAGGTTTCGAAAAAAAATTACTCATACGACACGTACTTCTTTCTAAAGGTGCGCGAGTTGGCTAATTCCTTTCGCGTACACACAATGCATATAAGATATAAGATGGTGTCACGAATGATCACGCACGATGCAAATGCATATCCTTAATTATAAAAGGAGTGTAAATGACCACTGGAATGAGTACAGGAATATAATTCGAGTTGTTGTTGCTCTACGTATAGCCATAAACTATGCGTGAGACATATACCCTAGGGTCTTCCTTTGCGCAAAACAACAACAAATGCGCTGCGTGCGCAATGGGCTTGGGCAACCCAGTATAACAAAGACGGGTAAATAGAAGGAGTGTACTCAAATTGTCAGAAAAATCGCAACTTTTGCTAAGTTTTAAAAGAAACAAAGATAATTTTAAAGATTGGATAGATGAAATATATGAGATGTAGGGCCAAAACCGCGAGAAACTGACGATTAACAATTAACAAATAGTTAGTCATAAGACTTACCAAAATTAATTGTTAACTGCGATAGGTGTTATTAACAATTAATTAATTGTTTATTTTTTATTTGTAAATTAATAAAAACTGGCCCAACACTAAATGAATGTGTATTGCCTGTTTCAGTTTTCACACAACTTTAAATTAATTGTGGTACAAATTCTCTTTTTAATAATATATTCGGTTAGTCGGTATGAGCATCAATTTTCTACTGTGATAAATTTGAAAGGTAAATTTTTAGTTGAAACTTTCCGGTATTTTCCAATCGATAATTCTTTCCATTCTGTAACTTTGTAACACTAGTAAAGTTTTTTAAAAACTAAATAAAGATTTAAAGATTTCAATTACACAGCCCAACAGTGATTTTGGTGCAGGTCTATTTTTAACAGATTATGTTAATATAGACTTCACTGAACAAAACTGTATCATTGGTTTTGTTCAATCAGCTCTTGTTTCCAAGATATCGCGGAAAAACCAAAAAGTCGACTTTTTGGCACTCTAGGATTTATGGAGGCCACACTAGGCATAATTATCTGAATTTATGAACTAATTGCGATAAAGTACATATCAAAGCAAATTTTAAAAATCATAGGCGCTATATTAGTAAAGCTGAAAGGGTCTGAATTGGCCTCTAAAGACAGACATTTTTCGATTTATAGCATTTGTAGCATTTTTTAAAGCCCGTTAAAGCTAGCGCAGTTATTGAATTAATATTTTCGCCATCTGAGCCTATAGACAAACATATGATCTAATTTTGTGATTTTTATGGCGATTAAATCAATTTATTTGGCAAAATTATAGCCTCTTGAACACGAATTTACATATTTAAATTTATGGGAGGAAAACTAGATTTGTAACTCAAATTTTTATAGGAACTGTGAAAAGGCTACTTTTTTCCAAATATAATTTATCATCTACATGTAAACATATAACAATTTATGCCGAACCAAGTAGCCCTTTTACAGTTCCTATACAGATTTAGAGTAACAATCTAGTTTTCCTCCTATAAATTTAAATATGTATTTTCGTCTTAAACACGCCATATCTTTGCCAAATAAACTCATTTAAATGCCATAAAAATCACAAAATTAGATCATATGTATGGCTATATGCTCAGATGGCGAATGTATTAATCCAATTACCGCGCTTCCTTAAACGGGATGATTTATTTTGATAATAATGCTATAAATCGAACAATTTCTCTCTTTAAAGGCCAAATTAGGTACTTTCCGCTGGACTCATATGGTCCCTATGATTTTTTTAATTTGCAATGATAGGTCCTTTATCGAAAATAGCTCATAAACTCAGACATTTATGCCTAGTGTGGCCTCCATAAATCCTAGAGTGCCAAAAATGCAAGATTTTCGTTTTTCCGCTATATCTTGGAAAGAAGAGCTGATGGAACGAAACCGAAACCAGTTATGGAATCAGTAAATATAAACTTATCATATTTTTAAACCAACAGGGCTGCACCTCACAAAGATGGTCATTTTGTTGGCCTGTGTTATCAATCCAATCAAAATTATTGCAAAGATGGCGAAGAAAAGCGCGCTATGTAGGAACGAATAAAAGCATTGTTATCGTCGCGACAGATGCGCTCAATTGATTGCGATATTGTTGTCTAAAGTTAAATATGAGTTAAAAAAGATAACGGAGCTTAAGAAATAGTTGTTAGCCGGCTCAATGTCGCGTGCTTTATGATTGTTTAATAAGGTAATCACACTGAGAACATCCAACATCCTCAGTTTAAATGCTTACTAACCATTTGCAATGACAACATTTTTAAGCTTATGATCGCTTATGATCGCTTATGATTTATAAAAATGTTATGTGGGTCGATGTCTAATAGGAACATGCTACACAAATGGCAAATTCTGTCATGGTAAATGTTTATGACTCATGTTGTTGGCTTGTAGATGTAAGATGTTCAGTGTGATGAGCCTATAAGACAAAGGAACTTAAGCCGGCTAATAACTATTTCTTGTATATGTAATTTAAAACAGGTCACTAAGCCCAACAACTTTAATGAAGTTTCTTTAGGAACACAGAAGGAAAGGACTGAGGAAATTAGACTGAAGATGAGCAAAAACGTTTTCAAAAACAGTGCATGGACGGGTTTTCTCATTTGTTGTCCAATGTTCTCACTTCAAGAACAATTTTTTTAGGTCGCAAAAACTCTAATCGAGTTGATATTGTTCGTTTCTTAAGAATCTAATTTGAGCTGATATAGATCCGTTTTCAAGAACTTTTTAAGCTCAACTGGGAAATTTTTGTTTATTGATTTTCTGGGCTTTTGAGGAAAAAGGAACGGAATATGCCTCTTTAAATTGGAAGGGAAGCGAAGAGACCTCTGGATAATGCTGCTGCACCTTCGACCATATTCCATAGAATCAGAGACATCCCTGGTGCAACAACTTCAACGACTCAATTCCACCCGAACTGTTTCATTCAAGTCTTTCAGAAAATCAGTAAAAATTTCCTCTGCACTTAAGGTGCAAGGTATGAAATGGCGAGCTAGCACATTGAGCTATTGCACACTTTATTATCTCCTCATCTAGAGGGCTACTTATACTTTTTTGAGCTGAAAAGACCAGAGATGAAAATGAGATCAAACTCTCTCTGTCTCTCTCTCAGTGGCCAGCAAAACACACATTCTCATTTTGACATTAAATGTGTTCCCGTGCTTTAGCTTGTTTTTTGTTAAGGTCAAAAACTGACGAAGCGTGCAATGCCGAATATTCGGTGGTCGACGTATCTTCAAAAACGTTCGCTTTATTCTCAAATCGAATTGCCGAGTGTTAGCAATTGGAACAGCTGAACATACATAGTAGGAACTTTTAGTATTTTTTTAAAACTAGACTACCCGATGAAAAACCATTAGTTTAATTCAAAGAAATTTATCCAATAATCTTATGAGAGCATGCTTCTTGATATGTGGAGGAGAGTTTGGAATTACAAACAATCCAGTCAGCAAACCCTTCTCGTGTAACCCTAAGAAATATTTAACAGAACAAAAAAAGACATTCGCATTTCTAGAATTTTCTCAACCATTTGTCAGTAAAACAAGTTTTAAAAAATATTTTCAGAGTTTAAAATTATTTTTCTCAAGATTTTACTTTAACATTTAATACAATAAATCAGTTTTTTGTAATACAAAGATTAGGACTGTGAGAAATTCAAGTCTCAAACAAAAATACTTTCTTATTGCTTGCTAAAAACTTGAGCACCTCCATTTTCGAAGTGAGGCCAATCTTTACCTCTGGGGCAGTGGTGGGGTCAAAAACCGCATCATAAATCAAATTATGGTCTAGGCTATAAAATCCCAACCAAATGTTATTAAGTGTGACCAAGGGACGTATTTATGTATACTCGCAACTACATACATCTGCTCCATCTGCACTTGACCAGCTTGAAGATGGTTCAAGTATTTTATGTTATTAATATTAATATATTATGATAGGGCGACCAAGTTCTGCAATGTGTACACACAATTATGCAATTTAATGAGTTTTCGCTTTCGGTCGGAAACAGCCCTCGGGCTAGGCACATGAAACACATGTGCATAATTAATATTAAAAATTAATTTGCAGTTAAAGTAATGTTAAAGACGGGTTGGCAATTAAAAAGTGTTAATGAGCAAAAGTCTGACTGAAATGTAACACCAACCGAAAATGCACGAAAAAAGTTCCTCAAAAGAGGTAGAAAAGAGGTGAGCGAGTGCGAAGTTAAAAATATTGTTGAGAGCAGATGACGACGACGATGATGATGGCTATGATGATGATGCGGTTGAATTTGCTAGACGACGACAACTTGACATGAGAGTGTTGGTGACTAGAAATGGCATATCAGGCAGCAGGGTGAAAGCAGCGCCTGTGCCTGTGCCTGCTGTTGATGTTTGTTTTTTTGTGTTCCCCACCTCCTTCCGGCCGCCTGCCATAAACGAAAACTCCGCACGAAAATTGACGTATAAAGTCAACGCCGTCAACAAAATTTCTTCTTCTCTTCTCTTCTCTTTTCTCTCAACGCATGACAGCATTTTTAAGGCCAAAAAAATGTTGTTGTTGTCGTCATGTGACCTCCCCGTGTGTGTCACGTACAGCATTTAGCATTTATTGTGTGTGTGGCAGCAGCAGCAGAAGCAGCAGGAGGAGAAAAACTCAATTGAAAACTTTTGCCAAATATGAAAAAGTAGAAAAAATGAGAAAACACAAGCAATAATCCAAAGAAGATATTGGTATCATATCAATAAGAAGTTATGAACTCAAAGCTGAAAAGTAGGCAACACCTTTTGATAAAGTCATTTGAGTTTAGATTCAAATTGAAGTTTTTATTAAACGAAAGCTCTAAGCTCTAGTGATTTGTGGCTCTGTTTTGAAAACACACTCCTTGAATGATTGTTTTGTGGAAATTAGAAAGCAAACTGGTTTCCTGGACCAGACTGGGAAGTTAATTAAAAGAAAACTAGTTATGCGTTTGTTGCCCGAGTAAAAAGTCATTAAAAACTGACGAAGGAGTCGTTGTCTTAGTCGTCGTTGTATGATTGATAATGAGTTGGAGTTGAAGCTGGAGCTGGAGCTAAGGAAGTGCACGTTCCAATGGCATTGCAGAGCATCTTTATCTTCATTCTGTCTGGACGGCAATGCCAAGAATTCCTGGTGCTTGTAACGGAACTTATTAAGTCTCTAACCCAAGTCGCTTCTGCATTGTCTGGGTCTGTGTGTTGTGGCCTTTCGCTGTCTTGGGTTTACCGCACAGCAGCAGTCTAGCCCGCTGTTGTTGCTGCTGTTCAACCCCAGGTTGTCCGCCGCCTTGTTGTGTGCAGCCTCCAAGCATCAACGCTGCGGGTGAGTGGGGAGAAAAGAAGGAGCGAGAGAGACATCCTCAAATCAAGCAAAATTGCACCTGCTGTGACTTGGCTTTCTATGGCACAATTGTCATACCTGGACAGCAATTTACATATTGCATACAGCTGAGCAGAGATAGCAGAGTTATGTGTGCATGTGTATATATCATTGTTTGTGGAATATGTGAAGCTAGAAGAGATTTCTATTTCTTATTTATGTATTGCACAGGAATTAAATAAAGAATGGTTTAATTCTATTAAACATCTAGCTGCATCATCAAAATTTTGATTTTGATGAAACACTCGCCCATCCAGAGAACAGCTGCGGATTGGACCCCGGTCTGGTCTGCGCAACCTCATGACATGTCCCCTGTCACCAACACAAACCAAAAGCGAGGAGTTTTTAAATCTATTTGGTTCGCATTTAAACGCTCCAAAGTGCCTTCAGTCCCCTCAATCACTTCAATTTGATTCGCCTCAACTATGTCATAGATCACAACAACCAGAACTATAGGAAAATGATACAACAGCCGCCTAAGTTATTGGTTGGCAGCGTTAATTTTGGGTGTTTACTAATTGAAGATTTTTTAATTCTGGAGTCTTAGAATACGTGCTGTTAAAAGAATACACAAGATATTTTAAGAAACGAAAACAACAAAATGAAGTACAACCCGTCAACCCGTGGTGCCGCCGGTACTTCCAAGTCCGCAGTATCATCCTGCACGCAATTTTCTGACAGTATGAAGCCCTAATAGGCTTGATCGAAATCTTGAACTCAGGATAGTCATGCAGGCCCCCTCGAGCTCCTAATGAACCAAAAAAGTTCTGATTGCAGGCAAGGTGAATTGATTTTTACGAAGAAACCTGCACCCTTTCGGGCGAGCAATATCTTCTGTATTTACGCCTTTTTGATGCAATTTTGTAATCTGCCCTTCTGTAAAGATTGTTTGGAGAAGCGACTGCATATTTGTTAATAGATTTTTGCCTTTTTTAAGTTCGTGGGACTTAGATTGCTTGAACTCTCAGCTTAACCTTTTTTCCTCCTAAAGGTAACAAAGTGGGGCAACCAAACTTCAACGTAAAAATCACATTTATTTCCTTACGTTTCCCTGCCAGGGCCCCGACTAAGTGTCTATGTGGCCACACAGGGACTGCAGTTTTTCGAGAAGATCATCATTCTCACCAACTTCCCAAAGGCAAATCGCCGGAAATGTGCCATTTACTTTCCAATAGAGCTTAACCAAATATTTGCCGTGGCAGACAAGAACGAGGTGTTCCAGTTAAGTGCCTCTGCTCAGGATTATTTTGAATTCAATGCCGCACACAATTTAAAAGAAAATGTCGAAAGGGGCAATTACTGCGAATATACTGCACATTGATAAAAGGCATAACGATAAGAACAATTAATGTGTTATTCATTTTGTTCAATAATAAAAATAGAGGGAAGCTAACTTCGGCTCGAACGAAGTCTTTGAAAACTTATAAATACGAGCGTTGGGAGCGATAGCACTAAAAATAAAAAAGTTTTTTTCACTAAAACTAATTTTTCAACCGATCGTTCCTATGGAAGCTATATGCTATAGTCATCCGATCCGGCCGGTTCCGACAAATGTGCAGCGTATTTATACCAAAAGACTTCGTGCAAAGTTTGGTTAAGATAGCTTTTAACTGACTAGCATAGAATCAGACGGACAGATGGACATGGCTATGTCAACTCAGCTCGTCATGCTGATAAAGAATATATTATATATACTTTATGTGGACGGAGATGCTTCCTTCTATGCGTTCCTTCTAAGGGCTAAGGTATAGCATTTTGAATACATGTGTTGAAAAAGAAAGAATCTGAATGAATATTAATTTAAGTGCAGTTTTGAAACCACCAATAAAATAAATACTTTTTCAAGATCCATTAGTGACTGAAATTTAAAATTCAAGCTTATCTCTAAAGATAGGCTTTCGCGTTTAAAATGTAAATTCTATTCTTGATATTTTCAATCCAAATCAAATTACGACAATTGAAAAAAAATGATTTCAAATATTTTTATAACGACAGCGTAAGTTTTTGTCGGCCCTGTCCGACTTCGATATACCAGTTACTCTGAGGAATAAATGTTTAACAGCCTTGCTTTATGTTCATTAACAAAGCACTAACATTAACGTTACCTTATTGACGTAATAATAGTAGACGGCTTGCCTATTTAATAACAGATCTTAATGAAAATTTTAGAGATACTTGATGTTGGGTATATAAATGTGAGCTTAAAAGTAAACTCAAAAAAACATTGGTTGACAAAAGTAGAGTAATCCCGCTTTTTCTTGAGCCGTGAACAGCGGGTGTCATTGTATAAGCATTATGTGCTCACTTAATGAACAACTGCATGGGCATGTTTTAAGAACATTTTTCTGTTGTTTAAAAAAAATTTAATTTCTAAATTCTATATTATATTATTTTATTTATTATTATATCTTTTCGATTTCCTTATTTTTTAACTTCCTTTTCCTACTCTACAGATCGAACTCAGATATGTCGCGCTGCTACTTTAAAACACGTTAAAGTCGGCATCTCAACAATCACGACTATCGACCTCACTCAAAAAGACGCGCCGATTGGCGGTAATGCAGGCAAAGCTGTAGTTGCTGAAAGCTGTCCTGAGAGCTACATCGCTAGGGCGGCTCATCAAGAGATCGAGTCAGCTTGGATCCGAAAAGTGGTTTGTCGTTTGTGTTACATTTAATAATTATTGTAAAATGGTAAATTTTTCAGTTATGTAAGATAGTGGTGTTTTTCCCTTTTTCTTTTTCTTAGTGTAAAGATCAACATCTTTAAAATTGTGGAAGCTATTTAAAATAATTTATTATGGGGTCGGGAGGGGCCGGTGGAAAAGTTTGAAACAAACTTGATCTGCGTGCAGATTTTGTTGCTCTAACTTTTCTAGTCTTTTAAATCGACGTGGTTATACAAACAGTCAGACGGCACAACGAACGGACAGGCGGATTCGACTCGGCCGTTGAAGCTGGTCACTTTACTTTTTATGGTCGGTAATGATTCCTTCTTCCTGTTACATACATTTTCACGACTTAGGACACCCTTTTTATACCCGTTACTCGTAAAGTAAAAAGGGTATACTAAAGTCGTGGAAATGTATGTAACAGGCAGAAGCAATCATTTCCGACCATATAAAGTATATATATTCTTGATCAGTATCAACAGCCGAGTCGATATAGAAATGTCCGTCTGTCCGTCCGTCCGTCTATCCGTCCGTCCTTCTGTCTGTATGAACACCTAGATCTCAGAGGTGGTAAGAGATAGAGGCTTGATATGTATGGGACAAATGCTTCTTTTTTCTGCACGCAGATCAAGTTTGTTTCAAATTTTGGCCACGCCCCCTCCCGCCCCCACAATTTGAAAAAAACGTTATATTTCCTACAGTTTTGAAGATAGACGATTAGTAACTTCTAGAGAAAGTTAGTAATTAGCAAAATCAATCGATTTGCCGAAGAAATGATAAAGATCGGATGAGCGGTTCTCAAGTTATGAGCAAAAAAGTGAACTAAGCCCCCCGCTACACCCACCCTTAAAAAAATGTTGCATACTTTTCGGATGGTCACCCTAAGGAACGCAGGAACACTGTTAAACAGTTTTTCATGAGTAACGGGTATATCGAAGTCGGTTAGAGCCGACTTTAACTTACGCTCTCGTTACTCTACGATCAACGGGTTTAAAAATCGGTCGTAAAACTGTCAAGTGATCCAAATATTTTAATATTACGAGTCACACAGATATTTTACATAACTTTAAACATTTTCGCGTTTACATTCCTAAGTATTCCTAATGTATTTTTTATTATTTAATTAAGCCCCTCCTTTACTTAAATGTGCATAACTTGGTTTGCTTTGGTTTATTAAACAACCGCCCTTTCCAAAATCTTACGCAAATGTTGCAGAAATATTTAATTACCCCCAAACACAATACAAAATTTAACCCGAATGCGGGCAACTGAGGAAGCAAAAGGAAGAGGGAGAAAGAGAGAGAGAGAGAGACAGCACAGCATTTCATAATTGCCGCCCTCTGAAACAATGGACATGCCCAAAATTATAGCATACTTATGTGGGCCATACTAAGGGGAGCCAGGAAGTGGGCGTTGAAGGATGTGGAAGTTAGAGACCGAATGCCGAGTGCCATATTAATTTGTGTCAAATAAGTAAAACGCAATTAAACGCACATGTCAGCGCGTGGCAAATGGCCAATAACCAGGCACTAGCCAGAGAGGAGGAAGGTAGTACAGCCTCCTACTTCCACTCCCCAACATTTTCACAGAATGCCACAACAATCAATACAAACAGCTCTCAACCAACTATATAACAATAGCAAGAGAGAGAGACAGAAGGGATACACACACTCACACACGCGTACAGACAAATTGCACGAAATCCCTTAATATGATGACCTATTAAAATTATGCCACACAAAAGGGGGGAAAAACCAGCCATACACATATGTGATTGTGTTTGTGTGTGTGAGAGTGTGTATTTTTTCTCTTTTTGTCAGAAATTGCCTATTACATCTTATAGATATAGTTTTATCCCAGCATGAAATTGTTTTCTATTTTCCCTGATGGGGCGGCAAATGGTAAAATAATTTTCTTTCACGATGATAAAGCAATTATTGTGGAATTGGAAAGCAAAAAAAGTTGAAGTTGAAAAAGGTAAATGAGAAGCGTTGACTAATTAAATTTATAAAATTGTGCAAATATAATAAGCGGCATTGAAACTAGCATTTTTAATAAAAATTGTCTACTCAATAAGGGTAAAAGAAGTTTTAACACGAAACAGAACTTTAAAAAATGAAAAGAAGTAAAACTAAGAAGCCAAGAGGTCCTTAAAACAGCAATACAGACAATCAGGTATTTTCTTGTGTGCAGCTTAGTGCCTGTCAGCTTATTAACAATTGAGTAATAACTTTAGATCCTGAACCGAACCCCTAAGGCCTTTGAAATTTGGACCTTCCGAATCTGAACCAAAGACAAAACTACTCTGTTTTTAAATAGATTTGGTTTAACCATTTTTTTTTTTATAAAATCGTCATCGTCCGTCTTAACACTGTAAACACACAAACGTTAAATCGAGCGTCCACTCTAAAACTTCTGCAGTCATTCACTTTTAAGAACTTTACTCTTTCTCGCACTAGCTCAATATTTCAGTTCTGCAATTAAAAGTTTTCACTCTTGCCTCTCTCATTAAACATGATTCAGCAGTATCATTTCATTTCATTTGTAGTTAATATCCATATGTAACCCCGTCCTCAAAATGAACTATTTAAGTGGAACCACAACAAAGCGTCCGGAGTTAGTGCCGAAAAAAAACGGAGAGCTCGCAAACTGAAATGTAAATGCACAATAAAGTAGAAGGATTACGGATTATGTCACAAACAGAGCGAAAAAAGGACAATGAAACAAATGTCACAAATGGCAAAGACAATGCAACACACACAATGAGTGACAAAAATGTTGGCACAGGTTTTTTTGTTTTATCCTGACGATGATTATGATGTGGACATGTGTGTTTGTCAAAGAAAGACAGGGTGATATATGTTTGTATATATATAAATGTGACATGGCCAGAAGCGAACTTTGCACTCGCCTTTTTACGATATATTTTGATACTTAAATGTCGCAAAATATGAAGTGACATTTAATTAGAATCTCTGTATATACATAAAACTGATGACTGGGCTAAAGTGAATAAAAAGAGCAAACACACACAAGCCTGAAATTTGGGTTAAACAAACTACCCAAGTGAGAGCTTATCAAATTAAATTTGTAACACTAGCCCAATATGTCATTTCGAAAGCTTTTCGAAACGCTTCTCTACGATTTATAATTTATATCTAAGGGGTGGAAAGTTGATTTATTTATTAATCCAACAATTTAGTTATTAAGAACATGACAAGCATAAGTTTCTGTGTTTCATATACATAAATCCTTTTCTTAGAAAAAAAAATCAATTTAGAAACGACAAGAGAAAAGGCTAAGAGGAGAGTAAGCCAAAGTAATTGGAAATTAAATTGAAATTTTGTGTGTGGTTTTTTTCCTTTTTGTTTTGTGTATGGAATGAAAAGGAAAGGGATATAACAGGTAAAGCTTAGGGTTAAAACAGATTACGTGTTAAGTTTTAAAGCAAATTTGTAAATCAAGATAATTTAATAGAATTCGAAAATAGAATCCGAAGGAATTTACTTTTTAGTGTGAATAACTTCAATTGTCATTTTCATTAGAAACTTACTCACAACTTTTTATACCCTTGGAGAGGGTATATTAAAATTGTCCGGATGTTTGTAACGCATAGAAG
This sequence comes from Lordiphosa clarofinis, assembly GCA_018904275.1. Classification (NCBI taxonomy): domain Eukaryota; kingdom Metazoa; phylum Arthropoda; class Insecta; order Diptera; family Drosophilidae; genus Lordiphosa; species Lordiphosa clarofinis. Next base: position 1,183,428 of record JAEIGQ010000003.1, read on the forward strand.
GAAGCATCTCCGACCACATAAAGTATATATATTCTTGATCAGCAGCTGAGTTGATATAGCCATGTCCGCTGAGTTGATATAGCCATGTCCGTCTGTTTCTATGCTATCTCCCTCCGTCAGTTTTAAAGCTATCTTAACCAAAGTTTGCACGAAGTCTTTTGGTACAAATACGCTGCACATTTGTCGGAACCGGCCGGATCCCATGAACGTCAGTTGAAAAACTAGTTTTAGTGAGCAAATCTTTTTTGTTTTCAATGCTACGCTCCCAACCTCGTATTTATAGTTTTAAGAACGATCGGTTAAAAAACTAGTTTTAGTGAGACAATCTTTTTTGTTTTCAATGTTATCGCTCCCAACGCTCGTATTTATAAGTTTTCACTAATATTACATAATTTCATTAAGCCTTGTCAAAATCGGACAACTATATAGTATAGCTGCCATACAAACTGTCAGGCATATATCAAGCTCCAAGGGTATATAAACTTCGGTCGAGCCGAAGTTAGCTGGCCTCTATTTTTGTTGTACAAAATCTTGCAATTGGCTTGAAAAATTAATCTAGATCGACAAGACAGAAACAATTGGTGCGAGAACTGATATTGCCCAATATGACAAGCTTTTAAAACAAATTAAAAAATCCTAAAAATATCTCATTGATTAAAACAATCTCTAAATTAAGGAACAGTGGAAAATTACAGTCAAATACCACCATTAAATCCAAGGCTTTATACGGTTGTCTCAAACAGTGATGCCAGATTCGGGATTTCTTATTTTCCATTTGTGACTATTTGAATAAGATCGCATTTTAGTGCTTTGATTTGAGGGAAATTAAGATAGTTTGAGTCTATTCGAACAAAAGGCTTAGTAATATGGCTTAGCTTTAAAATTGGATTCTAATTAAAGATATTGAATTCTTTGTGTGAATAGGTTACTTTCCATTTTCTTATAAATTTCCCAATGTATTTCTTAGGAAAAAACAAATAATTTTCATCACAAAACGGATTTATAGAGTCATCAAAGTCAATGATTGCTTCAGGAATGCTTCAAGAAATGTAATCTAGATAATCAGATACTCTTGGGATCGAAAATTGCACTAAATAAAGCAGAAGACAGATTTACTACACATGTATCATGGTGTAGAACCAAAGACCATACTAGAGGAAAAAGAATATGTTGACCTTTTCGAATTTATAGACCGCCCTAATTGACTCAAAAAAGTTTGTTTAAATGATTTTTCACATTAGAACGCTGATAAGGTATCATAATAAAACTTCACAAAATATCATAACTAATTGCTTTAAGGCTGAATATCATAAATTAATAATAAATAAAAAATTTGTATTTGTGTTTTATCCTTTGGCATAATAGCTTCAAAATTTTTAAAAAATTACGTATACGACACGTAATCCAAATCAAAATTTCATCAACGAGTTGTCTTCATCATAATAAAAGTTGTGCAGTATGTATCAGAGATCTGCAAGAGCGCACCGCAACTACGAGTTCACCGCATTCGTACTTGATAGTTTTAGTTCACTGCAAAAAATGTACTCGGCGTTTAAAACACTTATGGCATATTTGTGCGTCGGATATAAGAGCCAACACCCCCTGTCGCTCGTTCGGCTAAAATTGTTTACTTGTACAAGAAGAGTGTTGATGAAATCACCCCATCCTTCTCTCTCTCATTTGTCTCTCTCCCTCCCTTGAGATAACAACAACAACTACGGGATTTACCGTTGCTTTTTGATAGAAAAGAGAAGAGAACCAAACAAGTTATGCATTCTTATGTTTTTACTTATGTGTGACTGTGGCATGCGGTGCCTCCAATACAGAAACAACCACTTTGGAAAGGAAAGCTATCTTCGGCTCGGCCGAAGTTTATATAACCTTGCAGCTCGTATAGTTTATATAAATGAAGTTTTTAAATAATTTTCATTCAACAATTTAATTTTCGATTTCAAAAATGTAGAGATTTCCCAAACTGAGCAATAGATGGCGCCACTACTTTTACCATTGTGGCATCCCCGATTAATCCCGTCAGGAAATAGCTGCAGCCTCCTATCAATATTTATGGCAAACTATCGAGATAGGCGAGTGGCAGTCCTTACCGCCATTATTCGGACGGAATTTCGTCATCGTAGACTTGAATAAGTTTTCATTAATGTACTAGCAAGTTAAAATATAATTAAATAAAGACAGTTACAAAGAAAGCTAATCCATTTATACGAGGAAAGGAAGAATAGTAGTCTTTCCTGGGATCAAATCAATATTACATATCGAGCTGAGGTTAATCGAGAATATGCGCATAAAATGATCCAGCTTTGGGATTAAATTGTGCTCGAATATTTTGCACAATTTAATCTTTTATAGGATTACCCCGGGATCTATGTAATCCTTCTTAGGATTAAAAAAGTATGATCAGCTCAATCTGTTTTCTGATCGGGCCAATATTCGGGACTACGTTGTTTTCATTACCGCTTGGGATTGATTTGATCCCATATGGGTTGAATAAAGACTCTAACATTGAAATCGAAAAAGTTATCTTTCGACCGATGGTGATCTTAGAAAACCTTTAAACGAGGGATGGTAGCGATAGCATTGAAAACATAAAAGGTTTTCAATAAAATTACTTTTTTGACAGATCGTTCCTCTGGTAGCTATATGCTATGTCTTCCGAAAGATTTCGTTTGGATACCGTAGCTTTAAAACAGACGGACTGACGGACATGCTGATTAAGAATGTATATACTTTATGTGGTCGAAAATGTTTCCTTCTATGCGTTACAAACATTCGAACAATTTCAATATACCTTCTGCAAGGGTATAAAGCGAAAATCCGAGCAACTTGTTTTCAGAAATTAACGCACAGGTTTAAGCTCTTTTTGGATGCCTTTGATGGTTGATGGTGAGAATCAAATCGCATTTCATGCCTTGGCATAGTCATCATCTTTGGGTGCTAAAAAGGCGAATGCCCCCGTCTCAAGCGAGAATGAGGTAGCAGTAGGTTGGCCGTAATATATGCAACGACTTGCAACGGTTTCTTCCGCTACTGCAACAACAAACAAATGTAGAAACAAACATGCCTGGGCCATATTCTTTTTTTCATTCAGTGTGTGGTTTTTTTTTTAATAAGATTTCTTCAAGCAGACGATGACGATGTCTCTAGACAGGTGTACCATCAGGTGTATGTACGTATGAGAGAGTGTGTGTGTGTGTGTGTGCAACAACATTTGTAATGTTTCGCCCCGTTGACGTCGGCGTTAATAAAGATGCGCCTCAGACCTTTCCCGCTGTGCTGCCATTGGATGCATATGCATCTAGGAAGAGGTGGAGAAGGAAGAGGCGCTCGTCGTTGTCTATGGGTGGCCTACTTAATTTATGAGACGCAAGAATTTGTTGCACTAAGCAAGACGAAAGAGTGTAGCATAGCGCAATTTGTAATTAGTGTAAAGGTACATGGCGCAAATCTGCTAAAAGAAGAAAATGTATCTAACAGATACTTAAACGACGGCGACAAGGCGACAACAGAGACAGCAGCAGTTGCAATAATTACCAAAGAAAACTAGCCAACACAACATCATGTGATTGACCGCATTATATAGAACGGGCTACAAGCAGATATCTCTAGAGGTGTTTGTCATAGGGAAGAGAAATGGAAAAAGCAGGTTGAATGGATGGCAAAACTCTCGTTTTCTCTATATTTCCATCTTTCCTCATTATCGATCGCAAATGTTTTTGAGGAATTTCCACCTTTCGATTCAAACGCTAATCAATTCTCTGAACTAGGCTGTAGGCTCAACATCTCTAATTAATTAGCTAATTACACAAGAGTTAATATGCAGTTTGTGTGCAGAGGAAACTTTGGATAACAGGGAAAATTTTAAACAAACAATCCTGACTCTCTCTCTCTCTCCCTTTGGGCCAGTTTTCGGTCAAATGGCACCTGTAGTGGGCGTCTATGCATTTGAACTTTTGGAGGAATTAGTTTACATGGCAACTGGGTGAAAGGGTAGAGAAAGGAAGAGAATGGGAGGTGGGCGGCAGGCTAAGAGCTTTCCATTCTCGGCTTTTATGCAACAGTGCATTTTGAAAAGTATCTGACAGCAACACAATTTTCAGTCACTAGTAGGGTTTCACATCCAACAACAACGACAACGACCAGCATACGCTTTAAAAGGCATTAAAATTCATTTAGGTTGCCGCACACCCACGGGGCACAGACACAGAACGTTGTTGTCGTCGTCGTAGCCAACCTTCTTCGCATCGATATTGAAATTTATGCTACAGATTTAACTAATAATGCAGTTAAATCCTGTTCAGGACCAGGCCCAACTTATAAGCAGCTGTAAGTAAAGCAATCACACGCTTCATAAGCCAAGCAGACGCGACTTTGTGTATAATATGTCGGAGAGAGGAGGAGTGGGAGGTACATATATAAATGGTGCGGGGGTAGACCAACACAATTGAATAAGCGAGGCAATCAATCAAAATACAAAATCTATTAAGGAGCGCAGGCGAGACATAGCCCAAAGGAAGTTTCGTCAGAGAGAGGAAGATATTGTTGTGGGTATACGAATTATGCGCAAAAGTAAGAATGAAGAGATTCATGGGGAATTGTTATCGACAAGTACCACACAAAATCGATATATTAATGGGTGAGAATTTGGATTAAGAAAACATAGGAAAGCTTGCTTTGACTCGGCCGAAATTTATATGCCCTTGCAGATTGTATAATTTATACCTGAGAAAAAAATTCAATCTAAAATCTGATTGAAAATTTTTTTCGAGAATTTAATTTTTAATTTTGTAATAGCAGATAAAAAACCTTGATGAGATTCAAAATCTTAAAAACAAGATTTATCATCTCGATGTATCAACCTCCTACAGTTTTAATAAAGCTTAGTTAAAAACCTTTTGATATATAAATATTTATTTTGTTAAAAAAAATTTAAAAAAACACTTGGCTTGGATGTTCCTAAGCTTTTGACTTCCTCTTTACCGCTCTGAAGGAATTTTTTCGCGCGACCAGTTGCAGTAAGAACTCGCACTTCTGAGTTCTTAAACAACGATTAGACGATCCAAATGAGCACAGCGGGCCGGCGCATCACCCCGAGGCCTTCATCACCGTTATTATTACTTTATTTTTCAATCACCAACAAAAAAAAAAAAATAAATAAACGCTTTTAATTTTTTTGTTGTTCATCTTAAAGTCTAAAATATCTGGGGGGATACTTTTATCTCTTAGTCATACACCTTCTCTTTGATTCGTTATATCTTATTTTGATTGTTTTCCGTGTATAAATAAAGATTTCAAATGATTTTCATTCAACAATTTGATTCTCGTTTTTAATATTGTTATCCAAGTGATTTGCCTAACTTGGCAATAGATGGCGCCACCATTTAGACCATTTGGCTGGCCAGTTTGTTATACGATATATTCATTTTATTTAGATCAACTGACCAAATTGTGTTGAAACCAGAGATTAAAACCCGAACGAATTTCGGTTTCTTTCAAGTCATTTATATTGCCCTTAAACTTATTTTAACTGCTTGGGGAAACCGACAAGCAACCTGTGTGCGTTTCCCATGATATAACCGCAACCAAAATTTAGACACCGCAACCCATATTGAAATTCGTTCGGGTTTTAATCTCTGGTTGAAACAGATCATAATCATCACTGCAAGGTATAAAGCAGCGATAGTCTCTATTTCCCCCCAGGGGAAGGAAGACTATCGATATTTACAGGAACCGAACGCATGCCGAAGCTGAGGAGAAGAGAGCAAAAAGCATTTCAGTCGGTGGCTAGCCTTTGATATGGTCAGTTCGAAGTAAATTCATGGAGCTTTATTTTCGCACACCAACACACACCCACTTTTTGTTCTCACGTTGACAGTAGCTGGGTAAAAAGACTCAAAAACTAAAAACAAAAAAGTTTTTCTTTCAGACCTATCTTTTGTATCTCAGTTATACTATATAGTTGTCCGATTTGGTCTAACTTGGTATTATAAGTAAAAAGCATAGAAAAGCAATATATACTTATATTGAAGAACTTGTTTTCCGATCAGGAGCTATATGCTATAGTCATCGGATCCGGCCGGTTCCAACAAAGGTGCAGCTTATTTATATTTAAAGATTTCGTGCAACGTTTGCTCAAGATTGCTTTAAAAACGACAGACATGACTGCATCAACTCAGCTCGTCCTGCTGATCAAGAATATATATACTTAATGTGGTCGGAGAAGCTTCGTTTAATGCGTAACAAACATTTGGAAAATTTTACTATACTCTCTGCAAGGGTATAAAAAGAGCCATTAAATGTACCAGGACACCAGGCCATGCTTTAGAGAACACATGAGTTCCCTCGGAAAGGAGGCAGCTAAATCAACTAGAATCATGCGAAATACGCGTAGACCACAACAAGCGCGAAGACGACTTTTGGCGAGCGTGACTAAGGCCACTTTTTTATATGCCGTGCCAGTCTAGCATCGTTCCACGGTGTTCTATAGCTACAAAAAAGCCGTATGTGTGGCGTATGGTGTCGGAAGGATGCTACTTTGGAGGATACCGATATGGTTCCACTTAGTGAGTTGTCCTCTTAAGTGGTACACTGCAGCAGAAAGCGAGGCAACGGAAGTGGCAACAATGTTGGGACCAATCCCTTAGCGGTCGCCAGATCCTTACCCAAATCCCATAGTAATTGCCATGGCTGTCCAGACAACGTTCTGAAGTGAACTTTTACCTAACTCAGCTCTTTAGTGGACATGGCAAATTTAAAAGCCAAACAAGACGCGTCTTGTTTAAGTTTGAAATGATTCAAATCAAAAGGTCCAGAGTAAGAAGCGCCGATGGGACTTCATAGCTACCATGAAGTCAAATATTCGGAGACTGGATATTTAACGTAGAGTCAGGGCGTAAGAGGGTCATTAATTCTGTGAAGCAATGGCTTGAGCCGTCCAGCAGTTTTATAATGTTTCTATGTTCCATTTTTGTATCATGTTGTTCCAAGTACACTTAGGCAGAAAAATAAGCCGAATCATATTTCGGTTCCGGTTCTGGTATGTACCAAAACTTAAGTTTCGGTAAAAAGTTCTGTTTAGGTTGTAGTATTATTTCAGTAATCGCTTCCGTATCGAAGTCTGGATTTTTTTTTTTTGGTATATCGGTAAAATTTAAAGCTAGAGTGGTCATTGGTATACGTCCATTCGATTTCTAAGAGTAGACATAATAATCAAACCCTGGCAAATAAAAATTCTATGAATACTTCCTATTCTCAAAGGAAAGCATACAATTGTGGAAAATTTGTCACATTTTTTAACCACCATTTCAGTACATTTTCTTTGCTTTGTAAAAAATTCACCAAACCGATTTACCCAAATTGCGAAACAGTTCGGTACATGTTTAGGTTCTTTTCTGCATTTCGGTACTGGGACACAACACAACAAATTTGTATATATTGGTTCCGGTTCTGGTTCTAACTTTTGTTCGGTTTTTTTTGGTATACGGTTCTGGTTCCGGTTTGATTCCCCGCTTTATAGTAGGGGAGAGTGGGGGGTTGTGATCATAGTTTTGTTTTCTCGAACATAACTTCGCCAAAAATCAATATTTTTTCGTTCTGTAAATTTTGTATTTTAGGTAAAAGATGCACGAAACTTTTCTCATCACTAGTTTTAAAAAACTAATTTTTGGGGTTTTCAATTTTCAAAATTTGTGGGGGGTTGGGAGCCACCCATCTAAAAGTTCAAAATTCATGTTTTTAAGCAAATATTCTTTATTAAATAAAACATGTGAGAAAGTCGGTCATGCCCGACTATAACATACTCTGTACCTGAAGTTTGAGCTGAACGCAGTGCTGCTGCTGTGTCTCTCTCTATCTCTATCTCAATCTCTATCTCACTCTCTTTCTCTCTCGCTCTCTCTCCCTAAGATTGTGCGGTGTTGGTTGTTAAAGAGTGGGAGGGGGGGGTGGCGGGGGAGCTTGGTTCACACTTTTGCTTATAACTTGAGAACTGCTCATCCGATCCTTACCATTTTGACAATTATTAACTATCTCCAGAAGGTACAAATCGTCTATCTTCAAAACGTTACGAGATATAACGTTTTTTTCAAATTGCGGGGGCGGGAGATTGAAAATAAACTTGATCTGCCTGCAAGTATATGAAGCATTTGTCCCATACATGTCAAACCTCTATCTCTTACCATCTCTGAGATCTGTTTGTTCATACGGATGGACGGACAGACGGACGGACAGACGGACATGTCTATATCGACTCGGCTGTTGATGCTGATCAAGAATATATATACTTTATAAAGTCGGAAATGATTCCTTCTGTCTGTTACATACATTTGCACGACTTTAGTATACCCTTTTTACTCTACGAGTAACGGGTATAAACAGTGCTCCATGGTTTCCCCAACCGAAAATCATTAAGAGAATTACTAAATGTAAAAACGGTTTAATGCACGTTGGCAGTTGGAAAAGCTTTTTTAGGCACTTTAAAAAAATAAGTAAATAATCTGGGAAGCTTTTAAAAAGTAGGCAGTGACTCATTGGAGATGGTAAAGCCAGCTTGAGATTTTTTGTTGCAGTTTGATTGAACTTTATTTAAATTAAAATAACTTAACATGGTCCTAAATCAAAATGCACAGGCACTATGCGCATATTGCGCATTCGCGCGTTTAGGCCTCATGTAGATTATGCTGTCACCAGGCAATAAAAAATTTTCTCTTTATATTTCTTAAAGTTTTTGTTGCTAGAGAAATGTTTTATTCATTTGTTTTGGTGTCTCCGTCAAATATTCAAATATTTTTCAAAAGTACATGTTTTAAATTGTGAAATACTGGAAATTCAAAGCGCACTTTTTCACAATTTGGGCAGTTTCAAAACTGGCAATAATTTAAGCGGTTTAAATCAAGATAGTAAGAACAAGTTTTAAGTATTACGCTCTTTGGCAACAATTGGTATTATTGAAAGCTAGCTTACAATAAACCTATTTCCAGCGCTTTTGGGCTGCAAGCAAAAATTCAATAAATAATAAACTCACTCATTTTTAACTGATGCCCGGATACCAGCGCTTAATTTCAGACGAGATAGCTTACCTGCAAGAAGAAGAGAAAACAAATAGATATTAGTTTAATTGGTTAAGTTTATGAGGCGAATTTCAAAGGGATTGGCATGAAGTCTAAAATAGCACTTCGTCAATACCTGGGAATTATACTCTGCACTAAAGGTACACATAGTATATTAGGAGGGACTTATTTTCGACCCAGCAGCCGAGTCGATATAGCCATGTCCGCCTGTCCGTCCGTATAACAAACAGATCACAGATATGGTACAGAGATAAAGGTTTAACATGTATGGGACATAAACTTTTTAAACTTAATGGCAGATCAAGTTTACTTTCTATTTGTGACTCAACAGTTTTGTTAAAAAAGCTACTTTCGTCCCCGAATTCCTACAAAATTCCTCACAAGACTAATGTAAACAGTGATGCCAGTTGAATTTCTGCAAATTCAGGTAGAAGTCTGACTCAAAAACGCAAAAGAGTAAGGATATTTTCAAATGGGTTTCCCCGCTTCGTAAAGCTCTATAAGAAAAATAAACCTCAGAAAATCCGCTATTAAATTCAGAAAATGGAGGATTAAAGGATATACGCACACGGCAAAGACAATAATACAAATTTGTTCTTACCTATAAATTCATTAAATTTTTCGAACATCTGAAATTTACAATCAATTTAAAAAAAAATCACTTAGCAGCGACCTTTTACAGGGCATTGGAAAATCTTTTTTCTCACAAAGCTAATTAAAAAATGTTTATAATCAAAGTAAACGACGTCCCCAAATGACATAAATTAATCATTTTCAGTGTGTGCGTCGTACGCAACGAAGTCTCTCTGAGTGCTAAAAAACACACAGAGTGCTTTCCATTTTAATTTATTAATTTAATGGGCAAGCAAGCAGCAAAAAGGGAAGCAAATTTTGAATTTTTAATTCAATAAACCGGCAAAAATGTGTTTGCCTATTGAACCGCCCCAGGCAGTCGGAGCAGAAGGTAGGTAAGAAGGATGGAAGCAAGGAAGGATATTTAGCGCGACACTCGTTCTGGCCATAAAATTTAAGGGAGCTAACAAAGTTTGGCGAGCTATTTTAAGGACAAAATATGGCAAGTACATTAAATATTTTGGGCGGGGGCGGACGTATGTGTGTGTGTTTGTGCCAATGTCTTCAGGGGGCACACAAAGAGCGGCAAGTCATAATACTTATTGGATTTGTGCTGGGGCAGAAATATAATTATGGCTTAGCAGAAAAATAATAAACGAAAAGGAATTTCAATTAAAGTGGCTACATCTCCAGAACAAATATTATATAAATACATATATAAAAATTCCATTTAAATGGAAATAAGAGATGGCAAATGAAATTACTGAAATTTTCTAAATTGCACTTTTGAATTTTAAAGTTTGGACTTTTAACTCCCCCTTTGAGCGCAAAATAACAATCAACTAAAATTTTATTGTTGTGTGGCTTGATTTTGGGGGCCAAAAATAAATTTTTCAAAATTTAATTAAAAATCCAAAGCTCGTAGTTAGCTGGCTGTATAAATAAGAAATTAGGTTTTAATAAAGCACACTTTTAGGCGCTCCATAATGAAAAGCCCTAGCACCCGGCACCCGTTAGGGCGTTAAATTCGTTTCTACCTTCCTCCCCAAAAAGCTGGACAAGCCTTTTTACCATTTGGGATACCTTTTGTGTTCATCTTTCTTTCTTCTTTGGCTGCCGCGCTGTTGTTGCGAAAAGTTTGCTTTGCTTAATGAAACTTGAGCGAAACGCTTAAGGAAATGCTTGAAAAATGCCTTTTGTTCGAACCGAAAGTAAGTAGTAGAGTTTTTTTTTTTTTTTTTTTTGGCTTTTATTCTTCGTTCTTTTTGGACACGCGAAGCTACTTTTTGAAGAGTGCCGGAGGCCGCCAAAATAGAGATACATTTTTGTTTTTGTCCAAAAAATTTGTGTGATTGATGAATGGTTTTGGTTCTTGTTGGTGTTTTTATGTGCCAATTGGTAAACAACTCAAGCTTTGGAAAAAGAAAAATAAAGAAATAGCAGTAGACCAGAAATGGAACACATAACAAGTGCCGTTTGACGGTAACTTTGGAAGGGGAATTACAGAGAATACCATTGAGACAATCTTCGAAAAGTGAAGCTAATGATTGAAGTTTAGATATGACCTATTTACATCTTAACTGGTTCTCGCTTTTAATTTGCTGCATAACATCAAATTTTTACCTAAATTCCATTTCATCGCATAACAACCTTAAACCTACTCCTGTTTCAATACCTTTCACAAATAAACCAACCACAAAAAATACTTCACAAAATACACATGCATATGCTAGCACTTCACATCCCTATTTCCCTATCTCCCCCTACATTTTTCAGCAAACATTTCCATACCATTCATACAAAAAAAAAAATAAAACCAATTTAAAGCTGCAACCAAACCAACTAAAAAAATACCACAAAAATGAAAATTTAGGGAAACAAAACAAATGCCACATAAAGTTTGCTCTTAGGAGGGAGCCAGTAAAAATTTGATGCCCAAACCCTCAATAGAGCAGCATTTATGCATTTTTTGCTTAGGGCATGAATCAGTTTTTGAAATAATTGCCATACTCAAAATGCTGGTACATATGCAAAAACGAGCAAATAAAAATGAGGAAAAATAACCATTGCAATTTAAGGGAAGAGATGAGAAGAATAGATTAAATTGCAATGCCACTTAACTTTGTTTTACAAATTATTACTATATTTTGATAAATTGTTATAAATTGTTTTAATTAGTTGGACTGTTTGCCTGTTTAATAATACCTATAGTTAATTAGAGTAAGTGAAGATTTAAATTAAATCAACAAACATTTATAAATGGCTTTTTAATTACTAGATTATTAGCGAAATATATTGCTACAAGATACTAAATACTTCCTTTAACTGCAAAACTCCTGCAGCTCCCTAATATATTCCACATCAACTAACCTAGATTTTACCCAAATCTTTCGGCGTGAATTTTCCGAAAAGCAGCAAACTGTTTTACAGACTTCAGCAAAGCAGGGAATACCCTGGTCAAGACTGATTTTGCTTTGTATATTGCTCCATATAAAACAAGGAAGTGACAACCACAATCAAAATAAGTCTAATTTGCACTTGTAGTGCTGGGATAAAAACACAATTAATAGGTACAAAAAATACGGGGATATTCGGGGATTTTATGGGCGCGAAATATATCTAAAACTTATTTTTCGCATTAACGCACAAATGGCTGAAAGGATTATGATGAAACTTGGCACACAGATAGTTGATAACCTGGAGTTGAGCATAGGTTATAAAGCTTTTATTCTAATGGCAAAAAAACCGCGAAATTTGCAAACTTGTTATACTACGGTGAATGTTTAGATGACAATCAAAGAGTTGGTAAACAAAAGGTGTAGGTCCATAATTAATGGTAATTGAAAACAAACATTAGAAAGGTAGACCAAAAACTGCAAAATGTTTAAAATACCTAACAAAAATGAAGATTGAATAGATGGTAATGGACCGCGAAATTGAACAAATTTTCATTCGAATAACTACAAAAGCGCAGGCAGAAAATAAATATTAACAAGTGAAAAAGTCGGTCAAGCCCGACTATAACACTGTACCTGTAGTAGAAGCTGAATGCACTGCTGGTGCTGCGCTCATCTCTAAGTCTCTCTTTCTCTCTCTCTTTTTCTATCTCTTTCTCTCTTTATCTCTCTCTCTTTCTCTCTCTAAGATTGTGCGGTGTTAGTTGTAAAAGGGTGGGATGGGGTGGGGGAGGGTGATTTACTTTTTTGTTCATAACTTGAGAACCGCTAATCCGATCTTTATCATTTCTTCGGCAAAGCGATACATTTTGCTAATTATTAACTATCTCCAAAAGGTACAAATCGTCTATCTTCAAAACTGTAGGAGATATAACGTTTTTTCGTGGCAAAAATTTAAAATAAACTTCATCTGCCTGCAAGTATAAGTAGCATTTGTCCCATACATGTCAAACCTCTATCTCTTACCATCTCTGAGATCTGTTTGTTCATACGGACGGACGAACGGACAGACAGACGGACATGGCTATATCGACTCGGCTGTTGATGCTGGTCAAGAATATATATATGATTCCTTCTCCCTGTTACATACTTTTGCACAAACTTAATATACTCTATGTACCTTCGGTACAGAGTATAAAAACGAAATTTGCAAGACTGCAAGGGTAGAGGGTAAATATATGTGGTGTAGACCGAACTGTCGCAAAAATCGCGAAATTTGAGTTCTGACTATGACAAAGATTTTATAGGTTTAATCATTCGGTTGAAAATATATAAATCGCGAATTTGGCGTATGGATCGACATCTACTGCCCTTGCAGTCTGAATGTTTGGCCAACTAAGGGAAGAAATTAACACAAAAATAAAAAAATTGAAATTTATATTACACCGAATTTGAAAAAGTGCAAAGGCGTTTCGAATTGTTGTGGACAATCAAGAGGAAATGCGCAGTCTTAAAATGAGTAGACTAAAGCTAACATATGATGAAGCAGGGCCCAATTTTCTTTAAAATTTAATCTTCTATTCACAAATTTCAAAACTTTGTTTAATGATTACGTATACGCTATGTTGCCATATATGGTCGCTCGGGGTTGGCGTGGTCAAATTAACTTAGAGTTTTGTTTAAATATTTAGAGTGTTTATTTTATCAAATATATAAAGTTTCAGCTCGATTTCTGCAATATTCAACAATATGCCAATTATTTGACGAACCGGCCCTCTGTGCACGGTCAATCCCTAGGTGCCTTCACTGCAGTGTTTTGTAACTCGCATAACGCTATTGTACACAAAGAAAAAAAGATCCCCGTAGAATGGATATTTGAAATATCCACTTTAAGATCCATTTTTATACCCTTGCAAAGGGTATTATAATTTTGCCCAGAAGTTTGCAACGCATAGAAATATTCATTTCCGACCCTATAAACTGTATATATTCTTGATCAGTGCGACGAGCTGAGTCGATTGAGCTTTGTCCGTCCGTCTGTCTGTCCGTCTGTCTGTTTCTACGCAAACTAGTCTCTCAATTTTAAAGCTATCAAGCTGAAACTTTGCACAGAGTCTTCTTTTTACTGCACGCTGCTAATATGTCGAAACCGGATCGGATGACTATATTTTATAGCTGCCATAGGAACTATCGGTCGAAAAGTGGGTTTTTGTATAAAACTTTTTTGTTTTTAATGTAAACGCTTTCCGCTTCGACAATTATTAGTTTTATACGCTTTTACACAGATTTGGAAGTTTTTGACAAAATCGGATGACTATATCATATAGCTGCCATAGGAACTATAGGTCGAAAAGTGGGTTTTTGTGAGAAAACTTTTTTGTTTTTAATGTAAACGCCTTCCGCTTCGACAATTATTAGTTTTATACGCTTTTACTCAGATTTGGAAGTTTTTGTCAAATTCGGATGACTATATCTTATAGCTGCCATAGGAACTATAGGTCGAAAAGTGGGTTTTTGTGAGAAAACTTTTTTGTTTTTAATGTAAACGCCTTCCGCTTCGACAATTATTAGTTTTATACGCTTTTACACAGATTTGGAAGTTTTTGTCAAAATCGGATGACTATATCTTATAGCTGCCATAGGCCGAAAAGTGGCTTTTATCAGAAAAATGGTTTGTTTTTATGCTGACGTTCGTAAACTCTGTTGTATTAAAACATTTGCAAGGGTATTAAAACTTCGGCAAAGACGAAGTTAGCTTGGCCTTCTCGTTTTAATATCCCTTTCACATTATTCTGATCCTATATATGAAAAATAAAAATCACGAACTATTCTCTCTTCTGATATATCCTTTTTAAACGAAAATAAATCGACTTCGGAAATATCCCATAGATCCCAAAAAAGGATAGTTGATTATCCAGTCCAAATGGATACCGAAAATATCCTGAGGATTATCAAAAACTAACTTTTTCTTTCTCAGTGTAGCAACCATTCCAGCATGGGAGGCCAACATCTCTTTTCGCTGTTTATTAATTTAAATATTCCCTTCAAGTTAATTTGGTCAACAAAACTTATAGATGTGGGCCTTTTTATATAGAAATGGGTGCTTTTTTTCCACTTTCTATCGACGAAACAACGTGCAGAGATTTCGCACACGAATTCGATGTATC
The DNA here is from genome assembly GCA_018904275.1 of Lordiphosa clarofinis. Lineage (NCBI taxonomy): Eukaryota > Metazoa > Arthropoda > Insecta > Diptera > Drosophilidae > Lordiphosa > Lordiphosa clarofinis. Next base: position 1,198,644 of record JAEIGQ010000003.1, read on the forward strand.
TAGAATCCTTAAACAACAAAATTTATTAAAAATTAATTTATAAAATTGAAAGTTTGACATTCTGTTTTTTATTTTTAACCATAACTTCCGAACAGAAACTAACAGACCAGCCATTTACCGCAATTGGCCCCACTATTTTTTTTCTTATTCTCTTGAAAAAATCAATCGTGAATGCATCCAAAGTTTGTTTTATTGAAGAATAACTCTAAGGATATGGGTAAAAGTTATTTCTATCTCTTTTACATTTTATTGAAGAAACGGGATTTTGGGACTTTAAAACTACACGCTGATTCTTGGTCACAGTGGAAAATTCTATAACAATATTTGGCAACTTTTGGCAATTTAAACTTTTGAACTTACAGCTTACAAATTTTCATTGAATATTGACTGTTGTCTTCCCAATTGAAACCCACTTAGAGCTTGGTACGCTGCCCTCAAAGTTTGATGGCTTAGTTGCTTGGATATGAGTGTGTCCGTGTGTGTGCGTGGAAGTTCATCCTCTCTTTCTTTCTAGCTCAGTGTTTCTAATTGCACGCTAGGGGCATGTTCATCTTCATGTTGCATGTAAGCAACTTCCTCCGCTCTTTGGCTAGAGTTTATCATAATACCTTTGAAGGATTTTGCGGCAAGACCGAGTTCCAAAGTTGAGACTTGAATAAATGAATGAATAAATGGCTGACTGGCTGGCTGACAGACTGACTGAGTGAGTGAGTGACGTGTGGTCCAGCCATTGGCAAAAAAAAGAAGAAGAAAAAAGCGGATGTGGATGAGAGTTTGTATTTGGTTGCTGGCAAGGTAAAATTGCTTGTGGAACCTGGCAAACATGTTCTTCTACGGCAGTGAAAAACCAGCATATACTCCTTCTCTTCTTCTACTGATGGCAAACAAGCACGCCAAGTTTTCTAGTCGTTATTCATAGAACATGTTTGGCCATTTTTCCTTTTAGTTGCAGTTGTTTCGGGCCTGTTTTGCTGCTGCTTTTCTTTTTAGTTTCCTATGTATTTTGCTGCTGCATGCATTGATGCATTTTTCTTGCTAACCAACAGCAAGTTAAACAGAGACAGGAAGAGAGAGATTGAGAGGGAGAGAGAGTCTCGCAGGGAGAAGGTAAAGTAAAGTGCAGGTATTTTAGCTGGTTTGGTCTGGTTTTTTTTTTTGGCATGGCTTTTCACATTGTTGTCGTACTTGTCGCTGCATGTACTAAATATGCACTAAATGCTATTTATTTCTCTAAGCAACACACACACTCTCAAATGGGACGCAGACTAAGTTTCTCAAATGGCCTTAAGCAATAATAATAATAACGAAAATTTAAAAAGAGAAAAGTATTGTATTTCCATTCTTGCCCAAATCCGTGAGTTTTTAATATATTTAATATAATATTTGCATCATCTCTGGACGATGACGAAAGCAATTTTCCGCAGTGCTGGATACTGGCCTTAAAGGTCAGAAAGTCCCTTGGGAAAACAAATTTTTGAGAAAAAATTAGTGTTAGGGTCTGCGATCTGCATTCAAAGTTTATCACTATTACGTACTGTCGCCCTTGCCTACATTTGGAATTTTCTAGATGAAAGCAAGTTTTGCCGTACACCAAGAGCCTGTCAGGATATCTTTGAAGTTAGGCCCCACACAAGCTGAACTGAAGTGCTGGGCGTCACGGTTGCGGCCGTTCATGCGCATAGTTTTATTTTTACGGTGATTATCGTCCATTTGATAATTCCCAAACTTTAAGGAACTAAAAATTATGCAGATTACTATAATACTGTGGGCATGCTACAAAGTCCTCTTCCTGTATGGTCTTTAATTTCTTTTCCATTTCGGGTTCTATCCTTTTATCGATTCAAAACGGTGTTCACGGAGCGGTCGCTTTAGTTTAGCGAATCGCTAATGGTAGCCCAAATGGTCACTCAAAATGGTTATCACTGGTAGTACGGTGTAGTTTCTGACTAGACATGGCCCTTGTTGGAGCCCCGCTCGTGAACCTTGCTGACTCCAACCTGTGATCACACGTAAAATTTTTGGAATCAGAGGTTAAAACATGAACTAAAATGTTTTGATATTTTATTTTGTTATGTAAAGATGTGTTTCAGTAAAGTTTCGTATTAGCGTCCACTCTAGTGTTCACAAGTATTCAGATTTCTTAACTGTTCAAAAGCGTTTTTATTTATATGCCGATCTTAATTTTTATTTCATCTCAGTAAAGGTTTTTAAGCATGGGTATACCAAACTCAGTTTATAAGAAAGAACGGCATCGCTCGATTACAAAATGCTCATACATTAACCAACACCCGAATAAACTGTCTTTGAGCTCTACGCATCAGACATGAATTTCAACGCTGAGTTTTTTTCGATGAATAAATATAAACAGAAATGTTTGATTAAAAATACGGTTGTCGAAAATATATCAAAATATCAATATATCGATAATATTTTTTAAGACTGATATATTTATATCGTGATTTTTTTTTTGACCAAATATCGAATATCGATTTTTTTTGGGATATTTTATGATATTTCTGCGTTGGTAACACTTTGATCTGGGTAGCGAGCGCAAGCGCATTTAAGAGACAGAAAATGGATTCAAGTTTGATAAAAGCAAACTAGAGCGACATAAAAAAAGCACAGCCAAGTGTAATTTGTTCGAAAAAGTATTTAAAGCAAGCGTTACACAAGTCCCGTGGGTCGCAAAAAGCGCTGAGTTATCTTTTTGCCACAAACGTCATGGAAAAGTTATCCCTTAATATTCTGGAATTCGCATAAGGCGACCATGACGGGACTATCCAGACTAGCCGTAAGGTATCTTATTACCCCAGTGCCTTCGGAGCGACTTGCTTCTGCTATAAAATGCGCCATATGCGTCAAAGCGACCAATTTGTCGACCAATGACTTCGGTAAAAAAGCAATTTTCAAATTACATTAAACTTTAAACTCATTTATCTCGAAACAAAGTTTTTCGGACTGGTGCCCACATTTTCTCAAGTTCTACCGAACCGATTTTGATGATGAAAGAAAAAATTTTACTATTTTTTTGTACACTGGACTGCAAAAAAAAAGTAAAAAATCGATTTTCGTTTTTAAAAGGCCGCACTTTTTTAAATTCAATTTTATTTTCACAATTCAGCTACGGACGATAATGGCATTCATACTAACAAACTTCCCATCTTCCGTTTAGCATTCTGATAATTGTGAATCCCAGAAACGTGGGTACAATCGACACATCTTTTTTGGAAGGCCTACTTTGGATCCCGAGAACTTTTTGAACAGCCCTCCATTCACAAATTTTTAATTTTGTGTTTTTATAATGAATTGTACAATCAAATACAAGAAACAGAATACAAAATCTCTCCCCGTTTTCTTTTCACGAATTTTTAAAAAACATGTGCCCTAATATTGGAACTAAAAGTATTTAATATGTATAATACATAGAAAACTCGAATCTCAGAAAAATATTGTTATGTTTGCTCAATATAGACTATATCTTTTTTTTTGGAGAGTATTTCCTCTTTTTGGTATAAACAGGAAAAAAAAAATATCATTTATATCGATATATCGATGTTTTAAAAGTAATATATTTAATATCATTTGATATTTTTTCAAATCAGAGAATATCATCGATACGATATTTTAAAAATATTCGGCAACCCTAATTAAAAAACTTTAGCTCAACCGATCGATGCGTTTGCCGGTATGAAGCTGAATATACTCAACGCTGAAATTTGTTGATTGATTAATTGTGATTAAGTATTTTTGTGTATGAGGCTGATTTTTGTCAGTTCTCTGGTTGATAACGATACCGAACACTATTAGATTATGGGAACCGAAAATGGAAAAAGAAAATAAAAAAAAAAAAAAAAAATTAACTAACACGAACTATACGCAGCTGCAAAAAATGAAAAATAGAAATGGAATTTTTCCCATTATAAATAATTTTCAAAGTTTGAGTTGATCCCAAAAAAGACTTTAGTATAGAAATGGCGAAGGTGATGTGCACTTAATAGAGAAGAGGACAAATTCAGTTGGCAATTTGGCCTAAAACGTCCATTTCCATATGACTAAGGCCCCAAGTATTAAAGCTGAGAAGCAGACTTTTTGGTCAGATCAGAATACATATATTTTACTACACTCAGAAAAAAGTTAAGTATATTGTACTTGAACCATAGCTGTTAAATTACGATTACGATTAGTAATCAATTGCATTATTTTTTAAAAATAATTGTAATGATTATATAATCGTCTTGGTTAAAAATATTTGATTACTAATTGATTACTTTCAGAAATAATCAAAAATAATCGGGATTATTTACGATAATCAAAAAATAATAAAAAATAATCAAAAAATAATTCGACTACTTTACAAGATTATTTTTGATTATTTTAAAAAAAAAAAAGGCATATCCAGATTTGTGATTTCATATAGCACTCGTAGCTGCCTACTAATACTTGTCGGTAATGGCGTAGAGGTTAAGGCCTATGACTGAAAGGCAGTAAGTTCTAGGTTCAAGTCCCAGTTTGGGGCATGGATTTTTTTTCTTTTAATCTAGAATTTTAAAACAATTGCATTACTGACTGAGGTAGCTACTAACTAGGGGTGCCAGTGTTTAGCTCAGTGGAAGTCGTGGGTTGAATCTCGCCTCGGACGATCTTACAAAAAAGGTTGTTTTTTTTGGTAAGAAATAGCTTTTACACATCCGGTCCCCTTTACGGAGCTACTGGCGCCAGCTGTGAAGTAACAAGCCATGAAATAGATTCTCAAACTTTGCCGTTCGGATTTGGAGTTAAGCTGTGGGTCTGTTTGTCTTGTGCAACAAATTATAAGCGCACACACTCCCAGAGATTGAGAGAAGCTTGACTTGGCCCTTTTGGGCTGTAGAGCCAATTTTACATTTTTACTGACTAGCTTAAGCTTTAAACCGGAACTTCAGGCGGCACTGAACCGAAGAGTCATTTCAAACGAGATATTGACCACCATAACACAATGAAATATAAAGGAGAAGCAATTCATATTTACCTTGCTGTACTTAATAGCATAAGCTGGTACTCGGGAGCAATTGTTTTAAAATTCTAGATTACAAAAAAAAAAAAAAGGCACAAACTGGGACTTGAACCTAGCCATTACCGACAAGTATTAGTAGGCAGATAAAAGTGCTGTATGAAATCACAAATCTGGCTATGCCTTTTTTTTGAAAATAATCAAAAATAATTAAAAATAATCTTGTAAAGTAGTCGAATTATTTTTTGATTATTTTTGATTATTTTTTGATACTCCTAAATAATCCCGATTATTTTTGATTATTTCTGAAAGTAATCAATTAGTAATCGTGTAAAACTGAAAATAGTCGTATTGTAATCATTATTTTGCCTTTCAAAAAAAAAAATAATCAAATATGTAATCATTACGATTAGTAATCATTACTTAACAGCTATGACTTGAACCAAGTGTCAATGGTACAGTGGCGTCAATAGTTTAGTGAGTAAAAAAACACTTGAACCAAGTACTAAATTCTCATTTAAAGTACTATTTTTCAATCCCGATTGATTGAGTTGGGATTAGTTGGGATATATTAATATCATTCGGAAAAGAAAGAACTTACATTAACTTCGGTCTATTTTTGGTATGAGCGAGTTTTCAGAAGTTTTTATCATACCAACCATAATTCAAAACAAAGTAACTATAAATAAGCTTGATTACTTATTATTACCCTTCTAGGGTATTAATGTTGCCCCGTTTTCTCACCCTAGATCTGCCGTAAAGTCACAGCATTATCAATATCAAAACTTCATTATCTTTCATCGTCACAACAGCAGAAAAATATACACACACTCTCAGCACATGGCCAACCTCGACATGCGCTTTGTCTGTTTGTTGACTTCTACTTGATTGTATGTATGGACTCCGCTCTGGGTAGCTGTATATGTGTGTATGTACTTATGTACATGCATAAGTATATTTGCGACTGTCTGCGCTTCAGTGTTCTGTATAGCAATTGAATATTTGCAAGAGATTTCCGTTCATTAAACCCGACAGCGAAAAAGCAGCCGACTGACGCAACAACAGCGCTGCGACTGCAAACCAAAACCCGACCGTAGGCGGCCTTTTAGCTTCCCAGCATCATCATCATTTCTACGTACTTTGCTTTTAATTTTTATTTTATTTTTCTCTCCGCTGACGGGAGTTGAAGCAAGGCGGAGAGGCTGACTGGCTGGCTGTGTGCCCATAATTAAATTCCTCTTTAAAGTTTTGCTGCAGAGGTTTCCATTTAATGTTTAGTGCAGAACTTTAATCAAAAGTGGGCAGAGCCGCCTCTCGTCGCCAGCTTAAAAGAGTTTAAAAAAGTGCATCAAAGTTGGAAATTCCTAGGATTTGGGTTTCTAAGTTGAAGTCGAGTTCTTGGGACACCAAGAAAAGCTGTTAAAAGTGGAAACAAGAGATTAGCTGGGGAAGGTTTCCATTTTAAAGTAGTTTTGGAGACTTGGTTTGGAATTTCTTACTGGCATTTATTTTTGATGATTATGCAGGGATTTGCCAGCCAAAAGTGGTTTATGTTGGTTGGCAAAAACTTAGTGCATATTGGATATCAATTATGTGACTCGATGCAAAAATACATAAGATAATAACACTTGTATAATTCTAATCTTCTACATAGAGCTATCTGTCACATAAAGTAAAAAATAACAGATTTAGGGCCGATTTCACATCTTCTACATAGAGCTATTTGTCACATAAATTAACAAATACCAGTGTAAAATCGACGACTATCTGACACACAGCAGCAATCTGGGAGAACAGAAATCGGCCCTTAAATCGATGCTTATCTGACACATAGCAACTATCTATAAGATGAGAAATCGGTCCTTAGTCGTTATAAAATTTACAAAGAGGATTTAGAAATGTAAACAGACCTCACTCAACCCAAGTTAATCCAAGCATTTCATAAGCTAGAAGTGCTGGAAAATAATGGACAATTAATTTGGGTACATAAGGAACGGTACTGGCCAAGTATTTATCTACTAGGGGGAAGGAAAGTAACCTCCTTTTTTGATCGACCTTTTAGGTCGATACACTTATTCCAGCGATTTTCCAATTGTGTTATTCCGTCAGAAAAGAAATTTTCCGAAGGGTCTGCAAAGTACACCTCTGAATTATCGATGATTTACTCGCGCGAGCTGAATTTTTTATGATAAGTCATCTTTTGAGGTTAGGGAAGAGATAATAGTCCCAGGGAGCCAAATAAAATGGATGGGAAAGCAATGCAAGCCCTAAATAGTTGATTTTAAGCATGGTTGCGATGCTCGTGTTCTTTGTCCAGCACCCAGGAGGGCCTAAAGCTCCATTTACACGACCTGATCACTCAGCTGAGTTTTAGCCTGATTTGCTGTCAGAGCGTGTAAAAAGGCGTCTGAGTAGACATGAAACTAGTCAGATGAGCGATCAGACTAAATAGAACTAGTTCTCATCTGGGCGGCACCTATAGAATTGCAGTGTGACCTAATTGCAGGGTGCTGGATTTGCCATTCATGTTTTACTATATGCAATTGTTATCGAATTTTAAACTACAACTTCACTTCCATATTGTTTTCATCTTGGAATTCTTTTTAAGGAAGGCAATATTATTTTTAATGCTTCTTTATAAATTTCGCTTTTTTTTCGCTTGTCTTCCTCTTTAGACGTCACAATGTTCTTATGAACCAGATGAGCTGTACGGCGGATGATCCATCAATTTTACGTTATGTGTGACGTGTTGTGTCCGAGTTTCTTCAAAGACTTCCGTCAAACAAATGGTCGGGTACCATTCAGTGGCCACAACTTTTGTGGGATTTGGCTCATCCTGAAACACCCACACGGTCGATTGCTGTTTTGTATTCGGCTCCATGATTCGTCACCTGTTACGATCTTATAAACGTCTTTTCAAGCACGCGATCGTATTTTTAGCATTTCTTTGCACCAATCCACGCGAGCCATTTTTGTAGCGACTGTCAAATTATGCAGAATCCTACGCGATCCTTTTTTACGGCCACGCGTTTATGAAAAATCTTTCATGTGCTGGTACAACTAATGTTCACGGTATGTCACTTGGCTTGTAATATCAGTTCACGCACAGAACCGATGTTTTTTTGGCACAATAACCGATTTCGGACGACTTTCACGAAATTCTTCGCAAAGCAAAGTACTTCCACGTTTTAATTAACTATAACAACGATATACAGTCGTTTTTGATGATGCTTTATCGTCATACAAATAACTGAGTTCATCGACACACTCTTGTTGAGATAATCCCATGAAATTTCCATTTAGTTGATATTGTTCTACTTTTAAGAACAAGATTTAAGTAAATATAGTTTCGTTATCAAGAACATTTTAAGCTCAACAGGGCAAACAAAATTATGATTGATCAGGTGTGAGCGGATTCCTCACATGTGGAGGGAATAGAGAACGTGTGGACATACCTCTTGGCATTGGAAGGTAAAGGTGGCAAGTGTTTCCTGGATATACTCCATACATCAATATATTCCGTAAGATCAGAGACAACGACCTCACATAATACTTCACTTGACTCGGAATTTAATCCGGTAACTTATGAACTTAATGAATGGAATGACGCGCCAGCACATTCAGCTGTTCCACACTTTTTCAGATTCACATCTAGAGAGCTACTTATACTTGGTTGGGCTGACAAGAGAGAGAGATCAAAAAGAGAGCCAACTCGCTCTCTCTCTTGTATATCTCTCAGTTGAAAAGCAGTTTTGTTGTTGTTTGACAACAACTTTACTCATTCCAGGAACATTTGAAACATTTGTTCTCAACAATTTTGATACAATCTTGATCTTATTTTAAGTTCATGTATTTATTTTAAGTTATGTAGTTCATCAAGATCATGATTGTGAGATCGATTATGCTAAAAAATGTCAAACTTTATTTGGGTATTAACAGACAGATATTTATTTATCGACTCGGAAGGCCATTGTAATATTTTCTTGGGTCAAAAAGAAAGTTCTAAGAAATATAACATTTGATTGTGTCCGAAACTTAATCTTATTATAAATGTCGTAGATTGTTTGGAAAAAGGAAATTCAAAAATTCTGTACCAGGGTATGTGCAATTAGAATTCAGAAGTTTTTTCCACAATAGAGTGATAATTATTGTTGATTTTCATTAAAATAAGTTCCTGCTAAGTCGGCTATTTCATTATACACTTGAAAAGTGTATTATAATTTTGCTCAGAAGTTTGCAACGCATAGAAGGAATCATCTCCGACCACATAAAGTATATATATTCTTGATCAGCGTGACGAGCTGAGTCGATTAAGCTTTGTCCGTCCGTCTGTCTGTTTCTTCGCGAACTAGTCCCTCAGTTTTGAAGCTAGCGAGCTGAAATTTTGCACAGAGTCTTCTTTTGTCTGCACGCTGCTAATATGTCGGAACCGACCGGATCGGATGACTACTTCTTGTAGCTGCCATACAAATGATCGGTAAAAAAATGGGTTTTATTGAGAAAAACTGATTTTTTCTCAATATTACCGCTCTCAATCACGGTCATGGGTAGTACTAAATGTTTTTAAGCTGTATATAACAATTGTATGGTTTTTTGGGAGTTTTGTTCAATTTTCAATCTATTTTTGGTGTCTTTAAATCTATTTGCATTGTTTTTTATGATTTGCTAGTTATTTTTGCCATAAGAATTAATCAAATGCATAAAGTTTGCAGCTGTTTTAATCGCAGCTGATTCCGGTTGCATGCTTTTTGTATTTTCTCCACATTATTGTGCATAAAAAAAATAAAGAGATAAACTCTTGTCTCAGGTCTAGGCCTAATGCCAAAACATATTTATAGGCTTTGATGCTTTTCTTTCCTTATCTATTTCCCTCTCCCCCTTCTGTATTTTCCACTTGCTTTGGCCCCCAATACACACACACACACACACATTGGCAATATTAATAATAATCTGCTGCTTGCCATTGAAAGCCATACAAGGCGCGATGTTGCCTCTGTGTACGTGTCAACATTCGACGCTGGCATCGGATGCCAACTGCGACTGCATGCGCGACGGCGCATATAAATTTTCGTGGTGTTCTTTTTGGAGTGGTCTAGGAACTTTTGCGCCATTCCAAGAGTTGTGTTGCGAGTGGCATGCAATCCAACAACAACAACTCATTTGGCAGGCTATGCACACGCAGAGGAGAGCGATACCTAGACATGGGCACAGTGGAACAAGTAGGCCATAAATAATCTAGAGTGTGTGTGTGGGAAACTTTTGGATTAGAAAATTAAAAAAATTAAATCAAACCCATGCAAGTGCTATAAAATAGTTTGAAAGGAAAGTTTGTACAGTTTTGTGTAGGTTTTTTATATGTTGAATTCAAATTCTAATCTTCCTAAAAAAAGTATGTATAATGAAATAGTAGAAATGTAGAAAAAAGAGTCGAAATATTAAGATGACATTAAAAACTGTTTAAAAGACAAATACTGAAACTGAGTTATGAACTTTGGTGTTTTCGCGATGCAGTTCGTGGGAAAAACTTAATTGAGTCAAAACATCAAAAAATCACAAATATGTTTTAAACGCACTCTACAACGAACTCGACAACCGTATTTGAGGCATAAGAAAAATTAATGAGTACAGAAACACAATCTAAATGACGCAGTGTGTTGCAGTCACCAACTTTTCAAACTGCCCTCGTAATAAGTATACAATGCGACAAGCTTTTTGTTTGCAAGTTTATTACCTATCGTCACAATTCTTATTACCCTCCAAAAGTTTGGGAACTACAACGAATGCTAATTGTTGTATAAATCACACTATTTAAGATTTTCTTAAGGAAAATGCGAAACGCCGACTTTCTTCAAAATGGTTTTGGTTTAACACAAAACTATTTATATTATTCTTGAATTAAAAATTCTTGATCTTACAACCCCAAAGAGTAAAGCCGAGCCTTTCTTAATTTTTTTGTGTTGTATGCACAAGTGAAAAGGATCTAAATTAACGAATCATGATATGATTTTCATGATTTTTCATCATGATAAACCTACAGTTATATGCAGTCACAAAGTTTCTTATGCATTTTTTTTTTGTCACTTTGTACCTACAAAAAGATTTTAAAGTGCAAAAGTGTAATCAGAGTGAAGTCAATGGCATCTTTGGAAACCTTTTTTTTATTTATTTCTTTATTTGGTTAACAATGATCTGCTTACTTAAAATAATTGAGATGGTAGTACGTAAATGTATGTGAAGCCTCGTGGATACTGTTAAGTCAGTAAGAGTTAGGATCGATTGAGATTTGAGACCATTTCGAGAATAAGTTTGTGGACGACTAGGACACCATTGCATATTCTGCGGTGATGCAAAGATCGATTAATTTTAACCTTGATCGGTAAATGACAATTGGAATCCCAATGCAGATTGCGGATAGCAAAAATTAGACTAACTATTGCTGCTCTTTGTAGTTTGAACACTACTTGCCCAGTTTATTAAGAACTGTTAAACTTGCGCCACTTTACATTCGAATATGTAAATACGACATTGGCCATGAATAAAGGCATGCCCTAGCATTTTGCACGTTTGTTGCTGGATTCGTTCGACGACCCAAATTGCCACCCATACGTGTTGCTGGCATTGTTTACAGTACACACACACACACAGATAGGCCGCCAAATTGAAACAATTGATGAAAAGCGATATTCCGATAGTTTAGTAATTAACTAAATTTTCACAGTAATAAAACACAGAGCGTCATCAATTTAAAACAAATGTTTTTTAGAGGGACACACAAATCACCTAGCGATACGAAATATATATAAAACCTATTCTACACCTGCTAAATGCTATTAAAAAAAAAAATTCATTAAAATCGGTCAAGCCCTTTGCTAACTAACATGTGACACGAGATAATATTTTAATAAAACTTGAAAAACAAATATAAATAAGGAAAACAACTAGATTTTTTTTAGAAACAATGGCCGTATTCTCCAGCATACATCAAACATCAAATATAATCCATAAAAAAAAGTTCATTGGCTAATGCTGAATGTTTTGATAAATTTTGAAGTGAAAATAGTATTCGTCAAAGTTAGCTTGTTAATTTTAAATGGCAGATAAAAAAATTTGCATTGCACACCAAAATGGCAAAACGGGGAAAACAGGTCTCAACATTCCCAAAGGAAATATTTGGATTCTAATAGTTGTGAGAATCCAAAAAACATTCAGTACGACACGTTCATTGAATTCCAAATTTCTGTCATCTTTTGAAGTAACACATAGTAGTTGTTTTTTTTATTATTTTTCATACGAATTGTTTTAAAATAAAATCAACGCCGACTATTTATATATAAAAATATATATATATGATACTAGGCAACATTGCGTATGAGTTATATACAAAAACTTAAGAGACTATTCGCGTCCGTTAAAACTGGACTTTTTCAACTTTTGTTTATTTTTACCCTTATTATACATAAAAAAATATATCAGATGGGGGGTGAGACCATGACCTTAAAAATTTCATACTCAGAGGGTCCAACTTAATGGGCATATTGAAAAAAAAGAATTAAAATATTAAATTAATAAATTGTACATTTCTTAAGTGCAAGTATTCTAGAAAAATTTTGAGGTTTTTTTTAATTTTAAGAGAAGACAATTTATTGATCTTAAATTTAAAATATGTAAAAGTTTTTATTTTTTTTAAGAGGCACCCAACCTCTAGAAATCTCCAGAAGGTTCGGTCCGCAGATTCGAAAAACTCTTGAAGTAAAATGTTCGTTTTAAGGACTGGCTGCTTTACTTATCGATCCTTGGTTCAGAGTATTTTAATTCGTTCAAACATTTTGCCTCAATTTTTGATGCATTTAAGACATTTGATGAGTGGCTGCCATGTGGTCAAGTTGTGTATTCAGTGCTATAAATTATAATGTTTGTTTGACAGTGACTTGAGAATGACCGGACAGTGACTAGACAGTAACTGGAATGTGACTGGACAGTGACTTGACAGTGACTTAACAGTAACTGGACAGTGACTTGACAGTGAATTGAAAATCAGTCATGTTTAGCTAAATTTAAAACCCGAATTTAACACCAATACTTTTATTTCCATTACTATATTGCAGATTAATAAAACTTCTATTTACAAATATATGCAAATACAATACTCTTTGCTCCACTGTTACAAAGCCAACCGCATGCAAAAAAAAACCAAAGGAATACAAAAAATGCCTAGGCTTCTTGTCTGGAACCAGGTCCAGGACTGTTCCTTCCCATTGGCCTTTGTCTCTCTACTCTGCACTTCTTTGGCGCGCGCGGCACACCTACTTTGCCACCCCCCTCCCCGGTTCCCAGGCACTGGTGAGTCGACGAGTGCACAACAAATATTGTCGCCGGCTAGGTCGGGAAATCAACGCACTAAGCACCGAGCAAGCGAGCGAGCGAGCGTTGCTCCTTCTCCTCTCCCTCATCATCAGCCGGCGGCGGCGACCGAAGAGAACGACACAACAACACAAAGTAAATAGTAAACAAAAATAGTTTTGCAAGCCAAAGTAAAAATGCAAAAAAAAGGCAAAAGGCACAGAGCAGAAAACGCATGGGCAAGTAAATAAAAATAGCATTAAAAATATAAAATGAAAAGCAAAACAGCTTTTTCGTTTTAAATAAAATTAAAGCTACATCGAAATGCAGGCGAAAGAGAATCAGTGAAGAAAAGTCAGTCCTCAGGGAATTACACACACTCACGTAACTGTATCAATGCATGTGTATTATATAGCATTTTATAAACTGATTAAATGTCAGACTTGACGGTAGAGCTCAACGACTAGGCCCATAAATTGATAAGCAATCTGCTTGAAAAGGTTTTTGTACTAAGCATACACAATTGTTAAAGCGGCATAAATAAATATTTAATAGCTTGATTGGGTTAGCGATAAAAGTGTAGTAATAGTTTAACTCACACACACACACACATAAACACACATACAATTTGTGTAATTACACTATCGAGCTGGGCCAGTTGTGATTTATTAATAGAATGAGATTTAGTAAAGTGAATGACTAATGATGAGCAGGAAAACAATACGAAGAAATTGAGATAGGACGGGTATGTACTACAATATAACTAAATAAATAAAGGAGAAGCTTGGAAAATAAAACATCATTTATATCAATTGTAACAGAAAGGCAGCCAAAGGTTGGTATACTATAAGATTTATTTAAACAGGAAATTAAATTAAATAATTTTAAACGATGTCAGACCAAATACGAAGGCATTGATTGGATTACGGATTATTCGATTTTTAAGAAAGGCTGTAAAGTTTTTATAAGGGTTCGGCCCGTACTTATTATAATGTGTAACGTTCGGTTCGCTGACTGGTTTCAGTACTTCCTAAACCTAACGGTTTGGTTCAGTTGTTAGATAGTTGAAGAACGAGCCTGTTCAAAAGTACCTGGTCCATGAAATTGGAAGGGTAAACCTCACCTTCCTTCTTTTCCAACTTGACTTGAGCTTTATCTTCTTCCCAATATCGCAATAAGCCGATATTTTTGATTGGATAAAATTAAAATTATTTTGTCTGGTCAAAATGATTGGATTCGCAAACGGCAACAGGCCTGAATATTTGGAGATCATTGGAAGAATCTTTACACCTTGAAGTGTGCATCATGCAGTTTTTCCTTTTGTTTATACGTTCCGATTAAAATCTCTGTCGATAGAGAGTAGTGCGATTTTTTCTGTTATTCAACAATATTAAAAATGAGTCAAATAGCAGAAAAATCAGGAAAAGGACTTTAGGAATCACAGACTTCGAGGCTGTGGATGAAGTGCAATTTATCTTAAATTTATTGAACTGCTGTGAGACAATTGAAAAACTGCCGCGCTTGTTCGATCAGCTCAGGTTATCGATCGACCAAACACTCAACCCTGGCAAAGAAAAACTATCGAGAAGCTTCATTGTCAGCAGAGGGCATGAAGCTGCCTGCTTCGACAGCCCTCCTACACCTCTTTCCTACAAACAAAAAAGTCATGACGTTTGCTTCACCGTGTAAATGTGGACTATTTTTTCTGTTCACATATCAATACTATAAACTTGCAGAAAAAATGTGTGTGTAAGGGGCTATCTCCGCAACGCGTGCACCAAATTGCATTTTTTTAAATGATAGACAGAGTACGTGTCATGGTATATGTTTGTTTGTTTGGTTATTAATTTCCCAACACAACAAGAACTTGGCTTGATGATTAAAATATTGGTCACAATATGTAATTCGGGGAGGTTGATACAATATAAAAAGTATCCTATTCTTAATATCTAAAAAGGTTAATATCAATTAAAATTAAGTTTACAATACGATACTAATTGACATTAATTATATTCGATAATTTAAACTTCAAGACTTTTTTAATAAACGGTAAGTTTTGAAAAAGGTTGCGTTCCTAAAAGTTTTGAGTTGGCTTTATAAAAAATTTTTATTTACATTTCTACAAAAAAGTTGCTCAAATATTAAAAATTAGTCAAAAATATCTCAAATTAGTGCCAAAAATGTGCCTACTTTATTTCATTTTGTGTCATTCTGTAGAACGGAACGTTTAATGACAGATTTGGTTTTTATACCTTTTATTTGTTGGTTTTGCAAATGTGTGCGTTTTGAATCAACCACACTGGTTCTTAAAAAAAAATGTCGAGACAGGCAAATGCGTCACAATTTGTGGCTTCGAGAAGCCGTGACATTACACATCGCAATGAAAATAATCGTCTACGCTCAGCTAGGTCCCGTTCAGATCAACGGAACAATGATGCAACAACAACTGATAATGAACGTCGTGAAATACAAAATCTATTTTTTGTTTTTGTGACTTTCCGACTCAACTCATCCATGTTTTCGGTAACTCTCCATGAATCGTAGCTGTGGATAATTTGGTGGGTCTTTTTCTTTACCTACAATATTTTCGTTGAGTCCCTGTGTTGCTTCAGCTTAGTGTGCGGATGCAAGATCGGTCCAAAACACACTAGACAAATTATATTTTTTTAAAAATGGTATAAGGCGTTTTTTCAATCACGTAAATATCGGAATTTATGGAGTCATTTGTAAAAAAAATAAAAAAATTTGCTTTAGGGCTGCCTTTCTCCTTAGTGCAAAATTTTGGGACGATTCAAGTATTTGAGTTTTATTTCACATGTGTTTCGTCGTCTATCACAATACATTCGACTGCATAATTTTACAACTGATCATACATCATTCGAGCTCTGTGCTTTCAATGACTTCTTATTTTAAACTTGTTCCTCATGCATGTCTTTAGGTTATTCCTTCGCATCACCCTTTGTATCACTAAAACGCATTTGTTTATTGAAAAAATTTCGTACCGACAAAATCGACCAATTGTTGTAGTTTTTGATTATGTGAGCCATTTTTCTGTCGGTGTTCGGCCAGTCTTTTAGTAAACATATTTCCCCGAACTAAATTATGATGTTTTTACGCTATTTTGACCAACTTTAGCCATTTTCAACTCAAGAACTTGCTCTTTGATTCCAGGCATTGAACAAACAAAAAGAAAATAGAGCTCTCTAACGGCATATTGCATGGAGAAATCGGAAGCTTACACTAGAAGAAATATTTATATAAGGGAGTGCAGTTTCCTTTCGGTACATTCATTAAAATACTGCTTCTTCTTTTAAAAGGCTAAATTTTAATAGATATATATATCAGCAATATTAAGTACAGATAGTGTCAATATCTTTTCAAGAAAGAAGGACTCGAAAGGCAGAAAGGAAGTAACTTATCAACCTGTTTTAAAACACTGGCCACGCCATTAGTAAACGGCATATCTTAAAGTTTATTTTTTTAGATATCTAGAACTTTGGTTAAAACATGTGCGGACTACGGAACAATGCTTTCTGACAACTGTTCGTTGTTTTCTTTGGTGTCAGTTTGTCCTCTAGAGTCTAGACAATAGAAATGTTTTAGCCAGCATACCTTATGAATGAATTGTAGGGTATAACATAGGACTATTAATAAATATGTGCACTTTAAATACCACAAAAGTTGCTCAAGCAATTTCAAGCAACTTTCCAGCTGCGACACATGACATTTATGATGCAATAGAGAAGGTCAAATGATTGACCTTGAAGTACTACTAAGCCACTGCACTCACCACATAAAGAGTTCGCAGGGCAATTGGCCTCCCCTAAAGCATATCAAAAAAATGCAAACAAAAACAATAAAACACAGATTAAACAAATTGTGTGCGAGTGTTGTTTAAAAATAAAACAAAATCAAAATGCAGCAAAAGCAAAAAAAAAAGAAGCAATTTAATGAAACGCAGACAACACAGCAAACGCGGGCAATGAACGCTTGATATACGCAAAAAACCATACAGAAATACTGAACAAAAAGTAGCCAACGGAACGAGAAGCGAAAAGCACACGCAAAAGCTGACTGACTGACTGACGTTGTTGCACACGAGAAGAAACAGAAAACAAAAAACGTTAAGCATTTGATTGAGTTTGTGTTAGAATGAACTTTTTACATTTGAAATGCACATAATTTAACAAAAGGAAGATGAAATCTTTTGATGGGTGCTAAGCGATTCGAATGTTCCACTTGGCGTATGAGTAACTTTATTTATTTCTATTTTTTTTGGAAGCGGAAATTGTTTAGACAAAATATCAAAGTTCAATCAAGTCGTCACGCTCTTATCTCAAAATGTGTATCTGGTTACTGCCGACCAGAGGCCTTGGTTGGACTTGCTCGACTTTAACTATCCAATTACACTGTCATAGCACAACAATAACAATCAACAAACGGACACGTAAACAAGCCCTTAACTTATGCACATTGTAGTCGCTCAACCACTCGCTCCCACTCGCAAAAGTCAAACTATCAATTACAATTATGTATGTGCACAACCGACGACATCTGAGGCTGCTTAATATACATATATCTTATCCATCTATCTATACGAAAACAATTAGCCCGAGCAGCAAAGCCAGCAAGCAATAACAAAAGCCTTTTTAAACTCAAAACTAAATCGGAGAGTAAGTTAACCATATAGATGAGGGAATACAAATGGATAGACACCACATCACACACACACAGAAAAACGAGATGTGGCACACACTCAAATTTGTAAGAGGTGAGCCGAGTAAAGGAAATGCAATAGTCTGCTCCATATTGGCTTGACCCAAGCCACAACAGACACTGAAAATGATTCAGACTCAGCTGATGCCTTTGCACTGGGAAAAGGAGGTGGGGGGAAGCTATGAATGTATGCATGCAGCAGCAGCACACCACCAAAAGCAATTTAGAATGCTCTCAGCATCAAAAGAAGTTTTATGGTTAAGTCGATATGTTTGGCATATAAAATTAAAGATCAAATGAATAAATACGACAACAAATAATTGCTTTTTTTTCTGAATTAAACTTCAAACACACTAGAAATATTTTAAAGGGATAGAAGTTGTGCAAATTAATGTAACAAGTAGGTGGAAACAGAAAATTTGAGCGGAATATTAGACGCGCCGATCTCAAGCAAATTGAAATTCCCCAACTTCTTGAACCGCCCAAAAATTTATACAACAGATGACTTTGCATTCAAAAGTGGCACGAATCGCTCCATTTGAGCTGTCTCCTTATCCTGGTTTTTTTTACCGGCTTATTGCCGAGTAGATTTGTGTATATTGATTTCAATATGCAACTGAAAAGTTCCGAGATCTCCATAAATGTAATCACTTTCAGCGTTTCTACAATAAACAGTTCTCTTACGGACACAACACGTAAAGAGGAAGCAAAACGGCACATCAATTTCGGTTTTCGCGCAATAGACGATGCGCTCAACCAAAGATCGTTTATTCCAATTCCCTTTTTATCTCCTTAATTACCTTCCTCAAGTGTTTTTTGCGTATGTATGCGCGGTTTTGGGTGAGGCATCTGGGTCCTTTCACAGACCCTTAATGTTTTCTGCTCATTTGACAATAGTTTCGACGGAGCTCGCTAAAAATCGTCCCTTAAAGTTGTTATTGGTTCACACACCCGTCTGTTTTGCTCAACCGTAAATACGCAACAGATAACACTAAAAGAGGAGAATAAAGTTATCAACTCAGTGAGAGATCGTGCGCTTTTCATTTCTTTCTGTTTTTTATCAGTGAGCTGATAGAATTGACAAAAGTGTTGTAACGCCGATCGTTCCCATGGCAGCTATATGTTATAGTCGTCCGATCCGGCCGGTTCCGACAAATGTGCAGCGTATTTGTAACAAAAGACTTCGTGCAAAGTTTGGTTAAGATAGCTTTAAAAATGACGGAGGAGATAGCATAGAAACAGACGGACAGACGGACGGACGGACAGACGGACATGGCTATATCAACTCAGCTCGTCGTGCTGATCAAGAATATATATACTTTATGTGGTCGGATATGCTTCCTTATGTGCGTTACAAACATCCGGACAATTTTAATATACCCTCTCCAAGGGTATAAAAACACATAAAATTCAGAAAAATGCATAAAAACTTTATTTTAATCGATAGTACGGTCCATATAATTTATTGTTTGAAGATTATTTCATACAAATGTTGACCGTGACTGTGCCTAAAATGGTCCATCTGCTTAGTCCAGTTTTGGCATACTCTTTCCAACTTTTCGGCCTGTAACTCACGATAGAGAGAGGTTATCTTCCAATGCGTCAATTAAAGCGGGCTTGTCTGTATAGATATGAGCTTTAACATAGCCCCACAAAAAATAGTCTAAAGGCGTTCTAGGCGGCCAATTGACCGGTTTTTGAGTAACAGAGGCCCAATTGCTGCAAACGGCGAAACGATAATTGATGGTCATCATTAACACTGGCCAATACAGCTGCGATTTTTTCTTCAGTTCGCACTCTACGTAAGCGTGTTGGTGGTTTAATGTCCAACAATGTATATTCGGTGCGAAATTAAGTCACAATAGCCCGAATAGCTGCTTCATAAAACTGACCATAAAATGGAAGAAGCGCGCGATGAACTTTCTTAACAGAGCACGCATTTTGATAATAAAATTTAATAATTTGCAAGCGTTGTTCGATTGTAAGACGATTCATGGTTAAATTATAGACCAAACTGAAGATGTTTGACAGTGAAACAAATCACAAAACGTGCATGAGCTTTTTAAACCAGTGTTGCCCAAAAGTTAATAGCTAAAAAATCACCCTTTATAAGCAAGCCGCTGGTTTCTGTCTTCCGAATTTCGAATTCTTATTGATAATAATATTATTTAATATTATAAAATTTCATATTGATATAAAACAATTGATATTTATACCCGTTACTCGTAGAGTAAAAAGGGTATACTAAAGTCGTGCAAATGTATGTAACAGGCAGAAGGAATCATTTCCGACCATATAAAGTATATATATTCTCGATCAGCATCAACAGCCGAGTCGATATAGACACGTCCGTCTGTCCGTCCGTCAGTATGAACACCTAGATCTCAGAGATGGTAAGAGATAGAGGTTTGACATGTATGGGACAAATTCTTCTTTTATCTGCACGCAGATCAAGTTTATTTCAAATTTTGGCCACGCCCCCTCCCGCCCCCGTAATTTGGAAAAAACGTTAAATCTCCTACAGTTTTGAAGATAGACGGTTCGTACCTTCTAGAGATAGTTAGTAATTAGCAAAATCAATTTGCCGAAGAAATGACAAAGATCGGATGAACGGTTCTCAAGTTATGAGCAAAAAAGTGAACCAAGCACCCAACCCCCTCCCACCCTAAAAAATGTTGCATACTTTTTGGATGGTCACCCTAGGGAACACTGTTAAGCATGTTTTCTCATGAGTAACGGGTATATCGAAGTCGGTTAGAGCCGACTTTAACTTACGCTCTCGTTTTTTATTAAACCTGTGATCAATATAAATTTTAAGTTTTTTTCTTTGTGCACTTATTTGCTAGCTATGCTATAAACGTTGTAGATAGCCCGGAGACAGATAGCTAAGTGATTTTGTTTGATTTGAAAATGAAAATGGGATGACTTGCGCTTAGGTGAAGTCCTGATCTCGCTCTCAGGAGCCCGTCTAAACTGTAAGGGCGCGCGCACACATGCGGCTAAAAGATGAACTGACTGTTGAACTTAATGCTGTCCTGGACAAATAATGCTGCAATGCTTTGTTTGTATTGTAACCGTTAATAAGGAGAAGTGCCTACCTGGCTCAGTTGCTGAGCGCCGAGCATGCCTCATTGCGTACTTGTCATGCATCAAAATCAACGTTCAGAGGCGTTTAGAATTGGAAAGTTAAAGGAATTGAATTCTACAAAATGAATTCCACTCCAGAAAGTACGTACAATTTGAATGTATTGCTCAAAATTATTATTAACAATGCATGAAATAATGAATCATTAATAACAGTTGAGTTTTTTTTCTTGGTTAGATTATAAAAAGTCGTGCTAGAAAAAGCAACAAGTAAAAACTCCCATCATTTCTGAATTTTGGACTCACTAGACCAGACTTTCTTCACAATAATCATGATTGTGTGAGTGATTTGACCCAACTAGACTATTTTAAAGAGAAAAGCCACACACAATGGCTGGCCTGGAAGACAACATAGCAGCTGTCATTGGTGAGATACCGGCCGAAATGCTGGAAAAAGTGTATTGCTCCAAATAAAAATTTCATCGCAAATTTTCTGTTTTTCTATTAATTTTAAAAAACCAATGCCTAATAATTCATACATTAGAACCAACGGTTTTGGTTCGAAGACTGATTCATGGATTTTTAGATCGTTGAGACAAGCGTCCAGCTTACGTACGTCCGTTATAAATATACGGATTTGTTATGAGGCATATCTTATGACATTTAACCTTGAGTTATGCTTTATTTATTTTTGAAACGATAATGCCCCGATTTACTATAACTATTACTATAAAATTATTTGTTTCCGTTCAATTTATTGTAAAAGTAACATAAGGCATCTGAATTGACCGGTAGCATCATACCAAAAGTGTGCAACTGTTTGGCCACTTCAAAGAGCGTTTGTATATTCATTGCAACAAGCCCTTTCGTTTGTAAGCAGGAGAACAAATAGGAAAATTGCAGGACCATACCTATTGAGTTAGAAGGTAATGTTTTAATTTTAAATTCCTTTCACCAGAAAAATATCCTATTTTCGAAAACGTCACTGACTTTTCAAACTGCCCTCACACATTTTCCTAATATCCGTTAATTAACCCAAGAAGCGTCTCGTTGTAAAAATTTCACCAGATCTGGGTTAATTGATAGACACTTCTTCTTCAGCTCAATTATTAGCTTCCATTATCCACAGATTCAACTTGTTCTCCATCTTTCTCTCTTCACCACACCTAAATCATTGACTTAATCAATATTCTTAAGCCATGACCAAGAGCATTTAGCCTTCGATGTTTTAAAGTCAACAACTTTTTCTTCAATAACATTAACAAGTTCTCTCATAGAGAGAAAGAGACACAGAGGAAGAGGAAGAAAGGAGCTTGCTTGGTAGGTAAACTACAATTACGCTTCAATGCAGCTATAAGATATTGTATCTACAAAATGTATGTAGCCTGTATCTATGTATATGCTTCGGCTGTATGTGTGAGTGTGTTTGATAGCTTTTGCTTGTAGGAAAAACTTGTACCAAGGAGGCTGGGGCTGTGTAACAAGGCAACCGGATGGTTGCTGCAGCATATCCTCCGCCTCCCCCTGATAAGATAAGAACTCAACGCCGACACGTTCGTTCCTCTTTTTACAAAACATTGACAACTTTTCTATTAACCAACGGCCGACGAATGCAGAAAAGCAAAGTATCTCCTAGCAGTACATTTGTATCTACACAAAGAAATCTGAAGAGGCTGTGTAAAATGCAATGAGGCGGCAGCAGCACAACTACAAGTCTGCAATTGATTGCAGTAAAAGTTAAGTAGATTATGATGGAAAACTTTGAGACACACACACATACACACTCACACCCCAGATGGAGGGGCTCTGACTCTGTCATGATACGAGTTTGCTAGTGCAAAACCACGAGATGCTGAGGAGAAAACTTTTTCCGAGCATGTAGTTTCAGAAACAAGTTTTTCATCTAGCGCGCAAAAAAAGAAAAGAAGAAGAGAAGAAAAAAATACCCAGAAAAGAAAGCCCCGAGAATAAGATGAATAAGATGAATTTTCTTGCTACAATTTTATGATATTTATTTGGCAGATATAAAAATCTATCTACTGACCACAAGTCAATGATTGAATAGCCAGAGAGGGGCAGAGAGAGAAAGAGAGAAAATAATCAACTTCCTTTTGGCTTAACTTTGGCGGAAATTGTTAGCCCCTAACTGGTTATAATTTCATCAAGTTGATTGTTAAATATTGATTGAGCTAGTTTTGATGGTAGTTTTTATTTTTGCAATAAAACTGAGCTTAGAAATAGAGCAAGGTTAGTGAACTGAACCAGAGCGACAATGAAGTACGGAAAGGAGATACTTAAAAGAAGAAAATAATAATCAAAACGAAACTATTAAGAATAAATAATATTTATTAAATTGGAAATCAATTGTTTGCTTTTAGTTAACGTGGAGCAATCATAAATCAAACGAATCGGTGTGATCAAGTAGAATGACATTAGAAGCCGTTCCTAATAGTTTTATTCACAACCAACTTATATTAGTCCAGTCAATACCCGAGAGTTAGATGTGATGGGGTTTAACATACAATAAACATTTGTGGAGATTTAAAATGTTAAATATGGAAGTGGAAATAATGCACATACCTAAGGATTAGACAAGTTCACTCATAAAGAAGCAGAACGATTGGGCCTTAAAAAACGCTCTTGATTTTATCCTGTTTCGAAATTGACCGTTAACAATTCAAAAATATAAATAAAATTCTTGATTTCGGAAAAAAATTTAATTTAAGATCATTCCGTTCTTTAGTTCGAAATTGACCGTTAGAAATTTAAAAATAGAATTTCAAGAATTTTGCTCTTGGAATCGAGATAAATTCGTTCTCAATTTGGTTAAAAAAATCCCGAATCGTGCTTAACATATAGGATTTTGAAAAACGATCTTGAATCAAGAAATTTCGTACTTAAATCAAGAATTTTCTAGATTATTGAAACTGAAAATTCTTGATTTAAGTACAAAAATTCTTGATTCTTCTTTCAGTGTACAGATAAAATGTTCCATATCTTCTTTATCATTCATTTTTCAAAGACTTGAGCTTTTTTCCAATTCTCAGCTTATGACACTTAATTATACTCTACGATCGCAGCCAATCTTCGTCTTGTTTTTAAAAAAATGAGTTTACCTTCTGAGAGCTTTCTGAGCGAGTAGTTCTCGACGAGAGCCGATTTTTTGGGAACAAAAAAACAGAGACATCATACCGGTATAGTTTCGGTACAGAACGTTGCAAACTTAGTTCATATCCTATTTCCTTGTAGTTCTGGTAGATTTAAACGCTTTGGTTAAATACAGGACTTGCGTTCGGCATTTTTATTGTTGAGAAGGTAGTGTCTTATTTCACCAACTTAAAAAACAGAGGCAAGCTAACTTCGGCTCGACCGAAGTTTATATACCCTTGGAGCTTGATATATGCCTGACAGTTTGTATGGCAGCTATACTATATAGTTGTCCGATTTCGACAAATCTTGTTGAAATTATGTAAAATCATTTAAAACTTATAAATACGAGCGTTGGGAGCGATATCTTTGAAAACAAAAAAGTTTTTCTCACTAAGACTTTTTTTCAGACCTAACTTTTGTATGGCAGCTATACTATATAGTTGTCCGATTTCGACAAGCCTTGGTGAAGTAATGTGAAATCATTGAAAACTTATAAATACGAGCGTATGGGAGCGATAGCACTCAAAGCAAAAAAGTTTTTCTCACTAAAACTTGGGTTTTAACCGATCGTTCCTATGGCAGCTATATGCTATAGTCATCCGATCCGGCCGGTTCCGACAAATGTGCAGCGTATTTGTACCAAAAGACTTTGTGCAAAGTTTGGTTAAGATAGCTTTAAAACTGACGGAGGAGATTGCATAGAAACAGACGGACGTATATGGCTATATCAACTCAGCTCGTCATGCTGATCAAGAATATATTAATTAATTTCATTAAGTTCATAAATACGCTATATTGTGCAACATTCGGTTCATCAACCCAGGTAAGCAAACAACGCCTTTTTCTGAGCTGAATTAAAAATTGTTTTACTTGCCTTTTTTCTATCTATTGACCACGATTTGGTTTAATTCCCACATTTCAAGTGTTCACAAAAAAGAGTTCACCGATAGCGAACCGGCAGCGTTATGGGAGCGGAAAACAACAAAATACTTGGTAATGTATTATCTGATAACCGAAAAAGTCATTTAAGATTATACTGAATCTATTGATATAAAATAATAGACAAGGGGTTAAAGACATAAAAAACATATCTACAGGTGCATACAAATATTGCTAATCGATGAACTCAGCGTTTACTGATTTTAAAACAGAACGTATCATAGTTGTGAGGTTATAAGCAATTAAAACTTTTCCGTTATACGAACTTAATTTTTAATATTATTCTTTCAGAATAGTAGAAAATTACTTTTCCTCGATTTATTTTGTCTTCCTAATTTCCTTTCCTCTCAAAAATCAAATATTACATTTATTTATGTGAATTCTACTTAATCTCATTATTAAATTAATTTCCTTCATCTCTTTTTGATCCAATTTAAACCATAAAATCCCTTTTTGTGATGGAACTCATTAAATCAATTTGTTGATTACTTAATCGTTTTGGCAGCCAACTAGATTGATGGATTTGTAATTACTGAAAAACATCTGGTCCAGAATAGCACAAGCTAATTTATGTCTATGAGCGATACCTGGAAAAATGTTCTATTTACTGCTAAAATTATATGACTAAAGGAGAGAGAAGGAAATAAAGTACACAGAAACTTACACAAAATAAATGCATAGACACGTACCTGTAAAGAGAGAGGAGAAAACCAGAGATTAGATTCTAGTTTATTTTTTGGGGGAGTTTTGTTCAAAAGCCCAGTCCGACGGAAGTATTTGCATAAATTACCATAAATAAATCAACTGCACTTAGCTAATTTTATTTATTTATTGGCTATAAATGATTTCCACACCAGTTTTTGCGGGTTATTGTGTACAACTAAGTGAGGAAGTGGCAAGTCCAAAATAATGTGACGTCACATTCTGAACTGGTAGCAGCGCCAATGAACACAAAAATTATAAATAAAAGTAAACCAGCACAGCAGGTAGCCGCTTTTAAGTGGGACAACTAATCAAAGAAATATAAAGCTAACTGAATAACCGGACACAACATCTTCTTCTTAATTGCTTGAGTAAACATAACATTTTCTTTCTTTCTTCTTTTTTGGGGGGCTTCTTGCATGTCAAACATAAATAGAAAATTATGGGCATATGGGTCAGAGACTCATCATCAAGAAATCATATAAAATGTATGTATGAGAAATAATTAAAAAATCGCATGTCTAACAGAATTTTTGACAAATTGTTTGCCCCCGCGCAAATACACAAAAGTTAATGAACTTGCTAAACAGATAGAGAGAGAAAGAGAGTAAAAAAGACACGGCTAATGATAAAGCCATAATATACCACATTTTGTGTATGTGTTTGTAATAAAAAATGGAAAAAAAAGCGCGTGCTGTCTCGCATAAAAAGATTTATCATTTAAGATGTGTGGACTATGAATGAAAATGCCGACACATAAACAACAACAAACTATGGCACACACACACACTCAGAGAGTATTACTTGGAAAAAAAAAACATTAAAGCCAAATAAACAGAAGGCGTTTTTAGAGAGTCCGCCCCAACCATCAACTCGCGTCATAATTGTTTATCAAACTCAACTAAACTGGAGAGCAAGCAGCACGCTCTTTCTCTCTCTCTGTCTCTCGCTCTCCGTAGATGCGTCAGCCGTCGCGTTTGGATAATTAATGGCAAAACAAAATGTTTACATTTTTACAATAAAGACAAAAACAACAACAAACAAACCGATTTGGCTAAATAGCTATGAACAAGTTTTCAATATCGACAAGAACAAAAAAAATGTAGAGCTTATTAAGTTGATAATATAGTTTCCAAATGTTTATAATATACTGGAAAAATTATGAGAATTTTGGCTTGATGATATTTTGATGGATTTTGCATATGGTCAACTGAACGAACTGGAAACTGGATCATTAAAATTTCCGCTACCAGAATGGTCAGCTTATTTTGACTGACGAGCATAAACTCCAGTGCAACTTTTTAGAAGCAAAATTCAACCAACTGTTGTCAGCTGAAACGAAGCCACTGGATTCCAATTTCAAAATAGGGTAACATAGAAATAATATTAAACTATTCAATCAGCTTTTTCTGCCGCTCAAGTTGTCAGTCAATAAATAGAAGCATAAATCTTAGATTCTCGGAGTACAGACCCTGACAAACTAATGCTAGTAAGCCAGTTTTCAGTCCAACCGTTTCGAACCGAAATAAATATTTTTTTAAGCTGTGATTTATATATAAAGGTTCGTTCTGAAATTTCGAACCTATCCCTAAGTGAAAGCTTTGCTTGCAGTTTTGCCTACAACCGAACCGGGAATAGGAATATTGTTGAACCAAACCTGTACTAAACATTAATTTTTGGTTCGGCCCAAGTAAATCAATTTACATTCTGAATCCTATCGACTTTGCAAGAGTTTCTAAAACGACGTTTAGAATAAGTCACATATACCCCCAAAATAGTATTTTTATTGTAGATCCTTGCTTTTAAAGTGAATTAAGTGATATACAAAAGCAAAAAGCTTTAATACACATTGTCCCTCTTCACTAGCAAACACATAACCTCAAAAATTCGTACATCAAACATCATCCATAATAACAGTTCTTTGACTACCATTATTTTGAATATGGAACACATTAATTTCTTTTCTATTAAAACTGAGTAAATCATGGTGAGAGCCAAATATCGAACTTATACCTTCAATTCAAAAACCACGAGACTTTTATTTCTTAACATAAACTTTTGGGGGACTATAATTTTTCTAAAACATTTTTTATACCCTTGAAGAGGGTATATTGAAATTGTCCGGATGTTTGTAACGCAGAGAAGGAAATATCTCCGACCACATAAAGTATATATATTCTTGATCAGCATGACGAGCTGAGTTGATATAGCCATGTCCGTCGGTCCGTCCGTCCGTATGAACAAACAGATCTCAGGGATGGTAAGAGATAGAGGTTTGACATGTATGGGACAAATGCTTTTTATACTTGCAGGCAGATCAAGTTTATTTTCAATTTTTGCCACGGCCCCTCCAGCCCCCGCAATTTCGAAAAAACGTCATATATTCCACAGTTTTGTAGATAGATGGTTTGTACCTTGTAGTTAGTAATTGTCAAAATGTGTCGATTTGCTGAAGAAATGAGAATGATCATATGAGCGGTTCTCAAGCTATAAGCAAAAAAGTGAACCAAGCACCCCTGGTCATGGGGTCAAGCTTACATAACCACAATCAGGCTACCAAATCAAATATACATTTTAATTTAAATATAAATTGCTCACTTATTGATAAGATCTCACTCCCTCTCCAACTGCTTAACGAAACTTATATGCCTTCAAAATTTGTGAACGTTTCGGGCCCAGCCCACAGGCTGCAGACAGATAAGTTGATCTCATTAAAAAAATTTTTTAAGATGATCAACATTTTGTATTCGCTAAGCAACCCGCAAACAAGATCGTCTCTGTGTCAATTCATTGATTTGCATAAACAGAACAGAACAGGTTGAAGTGTCGACCCGGTTCCCCCGTTTAGACTTGCTGACGTGCAAAAACGTTTTATTTTGTATACAAAATTGCAAAAATATAAAAAATAAACTCGAAATTGATTCGTTGACATTTGACTAGAAGATAAATGCAGTAAAACAAATATACAAACACATTTATAATCCTAAAGCTATCCAAAAAATGTGGCAGCTACAAATTGGGTGTTTTTCTTTTTTGGTCAGTGGAAAAGGAAAAATCTGCCGCCCAATAAGGTCAAGTGGTTAAACAGCTTCCAAGCCCGATGTATATGGAAGAAAAAATCAATGCTGGTTTGCCTTTTTTGTGGCAAGTTCGTGCATTCGCCGCTTGTAATTAGCAAAAGAAACTGCATGAGGCAGCAACAGCAGCTGCTAATGTGGCTGCTATGGCTAAAGCTTATAGATTCCTAGAAAATGGTCATGCAATGCCCCCAAGATGATGGCTGATGTTGATGATGATGATTGAAGGGCTGTTGCAAGCATGTAATGGAAATTGCAGATGATTTTACTGGAATCTGCTAAAACATTTATGGTGGATGAGAGAGCGCATACTTGTATGGACATATAAATTGTTTTTGCAGATGCGTTTCTGATATGAAATGAATGATTCAAAAAACGCAACTGGTATTTTAAATGCACATTTTTGGCTAATTGGCTTGCTTTTAACACAGATTGAAAGATAACATCCACTAAAATGATGACAAAAAAAATAAACTGGTTTTACATTTCTATTTCATCAATTGGGTTATGTTGACTTTTCAGGTTTTGTGGTTAAACATCTTCATGTCAAAATTCTAGTCAGAAGACACAATAAATCTCACAAATATCTAGCAAGCTGAAGTGCAAAGCGAACTGCAGAGCAGACTTCAAAACTGCAGCACAAGTGTTTAGGTTCGGTTCGTAGCAGTAACTATTTACTTTTATTTTGGTGCGGTTTAAATTTCGACCATTAAAAAATCGTATCGACCGGAAAAAAATCACACAAAGAAAACTATTTTTCACGTTAATGAAATATTCTTTTGCTGCATAATGTTAACATGAAGCGGAATGGTATGATTAACCAAAATAATATTAATTTGAAGACAATTGATCCCGAATTCGAGTTTATGGGCGAGGAAAGTGAGGGGAGAGCGAGCAAATAATAAAAACAATTCTCAGTCTCACTTTATACTGAGCAAGGGCTCCATTTAAATCCAAGAAAATCTATTCTTCAATTTAAGACTTTTTCATTCTTACTTCCAAAAGGATCAATTCTAAAATGACTCCTTCTCCCTGTTACATACCTTTCCACAAACTTAATATACTCTGTGTACTCATAATTCTGCCGGCGTCCGGTCGACACACGCCTAGAGATAGAGAATAAATATGTTCTATAAATAGCACGCTCGAAGGCTTGCTCTCTCACGACGCCTGCTATCGTCTTTTTTTTTCTCTAAGGAGGCATTTGTTCGTTTGCTTGTAGCTCATGTTTGACGTCATGACGAACAAATTTTTTAAGAGATATAAAAAGCTTGGATTTAAAAAAATTAATTTATATTTGCGTTGCAATTAAGTGGCACTAAAATCCGGAAAAACAATGACATCAATCAACCATAGGGATTTAAATATATAAACAAGAGATGGTAAGAGACATGGTTTGACCTGCAGATAAAGAATATTTTCAAGTTTAGCGACACCCCTCCCGCACCCGCAATTTGGAAAAAAAGTTATATCTCCTACCAGTGGCGTAGCCAGGGGGGTTTTGGGGGTTAATTACAATACTATACTAAGAAAGAAGCATCTAAAGACAAATTAGTAGATTTGACCGTACTTAACAACAATATTGAAAAAAATTTCATCGATGGACCGCGAATTGTGAAGAATTATTATACATTTAAGTCGAGGCGGTCATCCAAGGTTTCCTTTTTAATTAATTTTTCAAATTTCCGGTTTTGTTCTACAAATATGTGAATTCTTTTCGTCAAATGTCAAATAAATAAGAAAACATTACACTGAGCAATAGCAAAATACAAATGACTTGAATGTAAAATTTTAAAATTTTTTTCTACAAATCTCGCAAATTTGGGGCCTTGTTTTATTTTGGGGCCTTCATTGAGCGGTCTGTTTATGAAGTCATAAACTCCTAACCACGCGCGTTTTAAAATAAAATTTGCCTGCGGCGCTCTATCTTTTTTCAATTTTACCTCCAAAGCAGAGACTAAACCCGAAATTAAATTCAGTTTGAGTCAAGGCATTTATATTGGCCTAAAGCTATTTGAATTGTACAGGAATCGGACAAGTAAACCGTTCCCATTTTCTATCAAATGTATCCGTAATCGAAATCGGACAAAATCCACAACCGAATCGTTGACAAATTTTGTTGAAATATTTTGTGTTTACGGAAACCGCTTGTGAAATGTGGACTTTAATAAATTTTCAATACATTGCTCGTTTTTGGAGTCATAATGTGGCAATTCGCCCTTCTCAGAGCCTTTCTATGTTTTGTGTGTAGAATTGAGTTTTTGAAAAAAAATCGCACTGGACTTTTGTCCTATGAAATTTGAACTTTATAGCTTAGTCCACTGAGGCAGCGTTGCAGTGCCTGTTTGTGTATGCGTCCATTACTACATGCGACTAGCAAGTAAATAATGGGGACAGGGTATTTTGAAGTCGGGTCTCGACCACATCCAAACTAAATCAGCAACTGTAGGCGGATAAAAGCCAAATTGGAATTGAGAATAGCCCAGGTCTTGGTCTTTTGTCTCATCAGAAGTTTTAATAAGCATCAGGTTTGTCTCAACAGTACCCTTGTTTTGAATTGAAAATGAAGAGTAAAACTAAGTGTTTTTGTCAGCGGACATTAGGAACTTTAAAAAAGCCCTATTTTACTTAAGAATTAAATTTTTCGATTCAATGGGATTGGGTAACCTCGACGTTTATTAGTAAAGTCTGCCTTTAAACGATAAAGCTGGCCTAATAGTATTCCATTTGTTGCCAAAAGAAATAAACACACGACTCCGTAAAAAGTTTAATTGCAAAAATCATTAAATACTTGTTGGTTTTTAAAGCTACTTTTCTTATAACAGGTACATTCCCTTTCCTTTCTTGCTTCAGTCAATGCAATTTATGCATATGGTTGAGACATTTCCCCTTAATCGAATACACCTTTTCCATTGCACTTCTCATACTCCTAAGTTAAGCCGCTTCAAAACCGTAGCATTCTCAAAGTAACTTCCTGTGTGCCTGCCTGGGTCTCCCCAGAAGCAGGCGAGCAAGAAGTCCTTTGACAAATCTGACAGCTGGGTTCGGGCCCAGCCAAAAAAAAAAGGAAGAAAAAAAGCCCAAAAGAAAAAGAAAGCAAACTCCAACCCCCCGAAATGGCAAGGCTCAACAACATAAAGCTTATGCTCGCTCAGTTAACAAAAGGGGGTAACAAAAGGGAGGCAGGCAGGCAACAGCAGTCGTAGTCATTATCAAAAACCCTTCAAGGTCTCTCAGCGTCTGCTTCTACAGATTTTTAT
This sequence comes from Lordiphosa clarofinis, assembly GCA_018904275.1. NCBI lineage: Eukaryota > Metazoa > Arthropoda > Insecta > Diptera > Drosophilidae > Lordiphosa > Lordiphosa clarofinis. The sequence goes on from JAEIGQ010000003.1 coordinate 1,230,902, forward strand.
GTTTATGACACGCACTCACATACTCCGATAGGAGAGCAAAGGGAGTATCATATATTTTATGTAAATTACGAGTCAAAAAAAAAAACACACACACACACATACATACAAGCACATGCATACCGAAAATGTTACCATAAATAAATGGTTTCGTTTACGACTTTGGACATTAACCTGTTAAATTTCTAATGTGCAAGTCAAGTCCAAAACACACGACCGCAGGAGTTATCCTGCTTGTTGTAGTTGTTTGCTGTTGCTGCCGCTTTTCCGGCCAACGTTTTGCATATTTAAGCAGCCTCAGAGCCTGAGACCTGCAGATAATCTACCATACTAATGTGTCCGTCTGTGTGTGGGCCAGACCAACAGACCCGTCTACAAAATCAATAATGATTACATTTGCGTTGCATATTTCACCAGCCAGTTGTAGGGGAAGAGGAGCAATAGACGGCAGGAAGTGCGGGTGTAGGGGGCAAAAAAAATTACATTTGTTGCCAGGTCAGGTGGATGGCTGCCTCTTCTCGCTGCTTGGAAAGTGTGAAGAAAAGTAAAACAAAAAAAAAAAACAAACAAAATACAGCAAAATGACAAAAGGCGGAAGGCGGTTAAGTGCGACCAAAAAGCCTACGCCCACTTTTCTAGGCCCCATAGCTTAATACAGTGAGGCCTCATTAAGTAAAATAGAAGAAGTAATGGAATTGTGCAAGCTGTCTTACTAGACTCCAACAAAAACAACAAACAGTTTTTGCCTTGATGTTCAAATATCGATCAATTTCATCGCAGAGACGCTGTGCTATTGAGGATATAAGGGGTCGGGCGAACGGGTCATTGGGTACCCAATTAGTATCGGATTTAAAGCATTAAAAATATCATGAATTCTGATTCAAGGCGTTGTAACCCCCAAAAAGGCAACCAAATGCAAGTTTTGTTTCCAAGTTTGGGAATTAGGATTATTCAGGTTCAAGGATTAAATAAGTTTTTTTTGGAAATTTTGGATATTTCAAAAAGGAGTGGCAGAATAAAAACAATGTGTTTTGAAAACTTTTATTAATTCTCAGGCCTGTCAAATATTTAGTTATAACCAACTTCAACAAAACATAAACAGTCGCTATATCTTTGCATCCCAAAATGGTAAAATTCTGAAAAATCTATTAAAAATCGTTGAAAACTTCGGTATCATCCTGACAAAAAAATTTAAATTTTTGGAGACTATGAATACGAAGATACGAAGTTATAAATTTGATTAAAAAACCTTATAACTAGGGTTGTCGAAAATATTATCGATATATCGAAATATCGATATTTTTAACCAAAAAGACGAATATCATTATCGTATATTTTTCAGAGGCGATATATCGGAAATCGAATATTTTTCGGTGATATTTTTGTTTTAGCGTTCGGTCGCACTGCTGCGAATGACTGTGTCTTGTGCTCTGGACATTTTAGACAAAATGTTTAAAAGTTATTTAATTAAAGTTGATGCACAAAAATCGCAGTGCAAACTGTGCAATAAAGTTTCAGGGACCAGTGGAATCTCAACACTGAAACGCTAAGCGTGGAAATGTCTAAGTATAAATGATTTTGAATTCTGGGAATTTGTGTCCATTGTTTTTTCAAATTGGCTGCTATTTATGCATTTTTTCATATTATGGATATTTATATCGTGATTATACATATATTTGTAAGTCTATAAAAAGGGCGTTAAAAGGCTCGTACAATTATAATTATGTTTGAATAAAATCTTCGATTTTTTTAGACGAAAAATTGACCAAAGCAGACATTAGTAGTTGATGCGATAAAGAATTTGGGAGCATTTTTAAGTAAATATGGAGACTAAGTAATTGAATTTTTTGTGTGTGTATTTTTAAATAATACACTCAATTCATCCCCACCTCTAATTGCCTACGACAAGTATTTATTTATTTAGATATGTAAAAACACAAAAATTTATGATCGCTTCTTTGTCAGAATTGATTGAAGAAAAGTATGATATTTGTAAGGATAAAGTGAAACTGGATTTTCAGCAAATCTACAGTTTTGCATTCCCTGCGATGCCATTACCATTACCAAGTTCAATTTGTGAGAGTTAAAAGTTAAATAAAAACTTAGTAACTTTTGTTAATTTAATAAATGTTTATTTATTAAATCTATATTTTTTATTCGCAGTCAAATTACAGTTTTTATTTCTCGTCAAATAATGCCTCAATTACCTCAAAAGATCTGAACCGGGTTTTTATTGAAAAATATCGAAAATATCGACACCAAAATATTTATATCGAAATGATACTTTTTCAATATCGCAAAAAATATCGATAGAGATATTTTTGAAATATTCGACAACCCTTCTTATAAGGGTCAAAGGTGATCGAAATAAAAGAATACCATGAGCAGAGCAATACAAATGAATTAAATATTAGTCAAGCAACAAAAACAACCACAAGAAATAGAAAGAGAAATGTCTAATACATAAGAAATCATTCGTGTCCAACAACACGACGGCCTATACAGATATTTGTTGTTGCGTTCGAATTTGCAAAAGTCTTAAGAGAGAAAGCGTTGTTGTTGTACTACATTAAGGCTCAAGCTATGCGTAAGGGCTAACTCTTTAAACAGCAAAAAAAAACTTTCATTTTGTTAAAAAAAAAAACGCATTATTGACGAAAGCTCGCTTGCGGAGTTGAGACAGAACATTTGTCTTTGAAGCGTCACAACTCACAGAAGTCATCCTGGAAGGATTGGAACTGCTATTGATATTTAACACTCTATTACAAGCACGTTCATTTTTTTCCACCTATTAGGTAATGGACAAAATTCGTAAATTTTGCACAAATCAGAGTTAACCCTGTAGCTGGCAGTAAAACCCCAACCCCCCCACCATAAAAGGGTTGAGTGCTTCAGCTCTGGTGGGGCTTCGAAGCAAAAGAAATGCAGTGCTTGGCAGCAGCAGCAGCAGAAGAAGAAGCAGTAGACGAAAAGAACTGCAATAAGTGGCGCGCAGGGTCAACGATAAAAGAGGGGGAAGTGATGGTAGAGACGGGTAAAACGGAGCGACGCCACTCAATACAAGACTCTGCAGTCAACGGCCTACAGACGATGACGACGACGACGTCGACTTAGCGACTTAGAGACGGATACCGGGATCCAACCAGTTAGAAAATGCAGCAGGCAGAAGAAAATGCAACAAAGTACAGACCTCAATCTGCAAGCCACCCACCCCCCGCAACGCCCCACCCCAATTCGCCTTCTCTATCACCCGCTTGACAGGTTGAAATTCAACGCAGCAGAACGAACGAAGCGACAGAGCAAAGTAAATGAAAAAATGGCAAAAGAAAATGCACACAGGCGGCAACAGCAACAACAACAATAAAGTCGCAAATGCACAAAATAGGCGCACAGTGCGAAAAAAGTAGAAAATGCAACCAGCACAAACCAAAAGCCAAAAGCATTGCAACCGAATGCACACACCAAAAGAAAGACACAACATAAAGAAATGGTGGTACGGGGAGGAAGGGGAACCGAGGATGAGGCCAGAAGATGATTTCTCAGATTGGACGTGACAAGTGAATGGAAATCATTTACCTAAGAACAATGCAAAAGATATTAAAAATGGTAAGAAATTAAAGTGAAATGAATTTTGAGTGAAAAGAGAGATATAAAATAGGTAAGTGATTTTTCGGAAGCTTAAGGCAGGTTGACACACAACCAAAGACCCACAAATGTATTGGATATAAGAAATGATATAAGCAACTCGCTTTCTGAAAGTCAAATTTTGGTTAGATGAGCATATGTATGTTTTATTTTATTGTTGAAATGTCGCCTAAAAGAATAATATCTTAGTTTGTTTTTCACTTAAGCCTTGCAGCGCTGTAACTAACTCTTTATATAAAAAGACGAGATACGTTAAATTTATATGACAAATTTTCATTGATTGCCGAAGTCAAACGAACAGAAATTCGAAAAAAACAGAATTTCCTGGAATTTAAAAAGTTTTCGAGTTTGTTTAAGAAAGGATTTGGATTTCGCTTGACAAAAGCCTTAGAGCCAGTAAATCAACATCAGTAAGATATTAGATAATTCCAATCGAACTTAAATGAAACATATGATAAGACAGGAATAAAATATAGATTCACAAATTATTCGCCAACGAAACGAGGGTTTAACGGACCTTAATAAAATTTTATGTTAAGTATCTCTAAGCTTGGAACCCACGGTATGGGTTCGAGCATTGGTACATACCGTTCCGGTTAATAATGTTGAGATTGGAAAAAAAAATATTTTTTCTTAAGGGGTTAGGCCTACTTAGAATTTGAAAATAATCCATTTTTGTTTATTTTTTTATTTAAGTAAAAACACTGAAAATTTTAAGTCAATCGCCCAATTATTTTCCAAGTCACAAGTACATTTGAAAAGACACCTCAGGGAAATTAGACACAATTAGACACGTATACCATTGGAGCTTGATATATGCCTGACAGTTTGTATGGCAGCTATATAAAATCACGCGCTAAATCTGAATCTGGAGTTAAAATCCAGCGTTTAAAATAAATTTAACAAAATCTCTGTAGAACAGATTTCAGATAATCAGAACCGGTTTTTGCATTTTTTAAAAGGACTTCTCAATTAATTACAAATATCTCAATTATGAAAAAACTTATAAGTTTTTACGCCAGATTAAAGCTAATAAAAATTTCTTTTAGTCAACGTAATGTTTTCTAGTTCGAATGAAGCCAAGAAGTTATATCACAACCGTAAGTCCTCTATAAAAAAATGATTGTTTTTGGTAGACCTCAAAGAAAAAAGATAGCTTAATGAAGTAGCGATAAAATCTTGCTTAGGGTTTGCTGAAATTGAATTTAAAATTTTTTTATATTTTTTCAATTACATATGTATTTAATGGAATTTCCATACGTTAAAGGTCTGTTGTGTGGACTAGAGTTGTAGATATTACTCAAAAATCTACATTTTTAATGATGATATTTACTTGATCCAAAAAAAATTTGATATATCTATATATCATTATTTTCTAAATCTTAAGAAAACTGAAACATTTTAAGGAACGTCTTCACCTTTAAACTGTTTATGACCATCTGTAGTGGTCGATATATCTTTTCTTTTCAACAGAGAAACTTTAAGATTTAAATGACCTAGTTTTTGAAACTACACTGCACACAGTCTCAAAGTACATTAATAAGGAGATTTTTTTCGTTAAACCTTAAAGGCTTATCTCAAATGATATTAAAACTAAGTTAGGCACAATAAGGACTGCAAACCGTTTCGGAGTCGAACCGCTGCGGGTTAGGGTTTGTTGGGAAGTCCGAACTGAACCGAACCTGAACCGAAGCAGAAAAATATCTTACACCCAAACCTAAACCGGGGCAAACAAAAGTTGAAAAGGGCTCGGTTTGGAAAAAAACTGGGAATCAAACCGAAACGAATTTCGGTTCCGGTTCCGGTACGTACCGAAACTAACGTTTCGGTAAAAAGTTATTCGTTATTATTCGTTTCCGGTTCCGGTACCCGTTTATTTCGGTATCGTACCGGAACTTACCGGTATGGACCGGTAAAACTAACAGAAATTTTAAAACTTAAGTCCAATCAAAGTGGGTAAGCAACAGTACACATGTATGTGTACATAAATTATCAATTTACTTTAAACTACTTTAAAATTAGTTACAAAGAAGGTAAATTAATGATTATTTCTTAGAAGCATGATAGCGGTCAATGTATTTCCGTCCATCTGATGTCTTAGCGGAGTCATAATATACTTCACGCCGGATAATAAATGTTCTACGCAGCAAAAATAACTTTTGATAGTTCATACAATTCCGGAAACTTTGCCGAATTTTCTGACCACCATTTAAGTACATTATCTTTATTTTGTAAACGTTTTAAGCTCAGGAAAACCTTGATCAGGCATCATACGTTAAACTGTCCTGTGAAAATACTAAGCTATTTGTATTGTCCTGATTCTTTTCTTGGAAATTCATATATAAATCGACTTCATCTCCACTTTCAGACAAATTAGTTGGGTCAGAGCTGCTTTCCTTATTGAGTTTTAATTGAACTGAAGTGGATAAAATTCTTGAATATATATCAGTCAAAGAAGTTACACATGTACTTTTCTGTTCAGAGGCCTGATATTATAACGAGGGTCTAAGAAAATACCACATAGGAATGCATTATTTTAAAAGGGACTGCTCTCGCGATTTTGTATTTCACTGAACAAAAGTTTTGATAAGCCAGAATCTTTTTTTAATTGAAAATAACAATTCAGCCAAATTGCATTAAAAATCCACCAAATCTAACTGCTCATTTCGTAGTCTAGTGGTTGCACTCAGAACCGAAGCCGTACCAGTACAACGTGTAGGTTCTTTTCGGTCTTTTCGGTTCTAAAAATATTGGTTCTCGGATACCGGTATACAAAAAATTAAGAAAATCGGTTCCGGTTCTGAGTTTCAATCGGTTCTTTTCGGTATACGGTTCTGTTTGATTCCATGGAAAAAAGTACATACAACAACATACAGGTTGATCAGTTTGTGTTTTAGGTTTCAATGTTCGAACTTTTTTAGGAAGTTCTTAGAAAAACGTTCTTACATTTTACATTCAATCCTTTTATTATTACTCCTTTTTTCAGATCCAAGAAACCTAATTTTATACATTAAAACAAAATCCGCTTGGAAAGAGATCAATTGCTGAATTGTTTGATCCTCAAATAGAACTAATTAATACAAGCATCAATCATTCTTAATCAAGTTCATATTTTTATGAACATGAAATGGAATCTTTAGACAAAGATCTACAAAAGAGGGTATGTCCAAATCGGTCTTTGTTTTAGAAAATCGATTGCAAAATCTGGATTTCAATAATTATTTAATATTTTATGCTTTTGGGACAATAATCTTGTAATTCGCCCTTGTCATTTCGCCAGAGCCTTTTAATGTTTGTAACATCGCACTGGACTTTTGTTAATTCATGTTGGATTTTATTGGTCTTACCACCTCGGGAATACTGAAACAATTTAATGAATCAATCTATTTGTTGTATCACTCAGTCTGTCCGGCGTTTTAGGCGGTAAAAGGCATTTGGGCTCAACCTTAAATTTTAGAATTTCAATTTAGTGAAAATTGATTGAAATTTATAACAAAAAATGTTTGAAAGTTATGCAGGAAATTAAGGGCGAAATTAAATGTTTTTGCTGTAATTATAAAAAACATTTGAAATAAATTAAACGTTATCCCAGACACTTTGACCTGGAAATGATAGTGCAGTTGAATTCTAGAGGTAACTTTAAAACTTTATATTTTTATAATTATGACATCTAAAACAAAACTTTATGAAACTATGGCTTTTGGTTTCGTCTTTGAAATCTACCCCACGTACGTATCGCAAGAATTGCCCATATCAGTCAATTTTCATACTTGCCCGGAATCATATTTAGACCTCCCTACTTTATGACCAAATATGCGTTTCAGCGTTTATCTGCACTCTACTGATTTGATTGCAAATCACTTAACCCAAATCCTCTCTCATCGATGCTTGGATATCCGTACATTTACCAAATTTTCCAAACGTTTATTATGCTGTAAGTGGCCACTCGGTGACTTCAAACTGGTTAAATTGCATTCCAGATTCCATATTCTCTAGTGTAAATGATTTTTCGCCTAAGTGAGAAAGATAGAAATTTTTAAATCCGTCTCCCGTGTTCAAGTGCAACAAAGCTTCGTCGTCGTGGACGACGACGTCGCCTTAAAAAGTAATCACAATTGAATTTTACAGACTCACAACCACAACGACAGCAATAACAATATGATGACAAAAGTTTTCCTGGGTCTAAGTGGGTTTAGCTGTTGGCTGTTTGTTGCCTTGGCAGTCTGATAAGAAAATTGAAAATTTCTATACCCGGCAACGCCTTTTTGCTTTTCCAAAAATGAAAATTTGACGATGCGGAAGTGATTAACCAAAAAAAAGGGCTGCCAAAAATTGATTCTCCATAAGCCTTGGATAAAAAGGGAAGCATATGCATAAAAATATATAAGAAAATCGCGCGCTTTGCGTGGCGCTGCCCACGCCAATTAGAAATTATAAATCCAACAGCAGCAACAACAACAACACGCTGCGAGTTTCCAGTTTGTCTGGCCCAGCAGCATCGAGGGCAGCGGCAGCAACCGCAGCGCAATTGAACAATTGAGCGTGGAGAGCGACTTGCGCAAGAGAGTAAAACGCAAACAACAGCGGCAGCAGAACCAGTAAGCAGAGGCAGCGACTGAGAAGGCGAAGAGGCGCGCAAAAGACAACAAAGCGTTTACCTAAATGCCAGGGTATGGCAAGGTTTAATGGCTTGCAGGTAAAGCAGAAGGTCAGTTGGGGAAATATTACTAAGATCTTTAAAAGATTAAAGTGTCTTAATCAGCTGTGCTACCAAATCAAAACAAAAATGTTGCGATTTTCATACCAGACTCCAAAATTGTTGCGAAAATGAAAAATTTCAAAACCTCTTGAAAAATCAAACAAAATAGTTTTCCAAATATTTTTAGATTTTAAAAATTATCAACAAATTAACAAGGAATGCAAGCCGAGTGTTAATAAAACCTAGTTCGGTTCAGTGGTTCAAAGAGATAATTTCGTAGAGAACTATCAATTTCGAATCCTCAGAATCTCGCTTGCTATCTTTTTTGCATATTTTGAAAATCGATTAATATGTTAAACCAAAATTTAAGGGAGGCTTAAAAAGACAAAAACCAAACCAGAAAACGATTTGAACGCCTCTGCCTCTAGGTTGAACTATTATTTTTTACTATTTCAGGGAATTTGATGGTTCTGATGGTTATTGAACCTTGCTTCGGCCCATTTCTCAGGATCAGGAAAAATATATTTTACGATGGAAAAGCTTACAAGGTGGTAGCTTTAAATTGTTTTCATTGATAAGATGACCAAAACTTTACAATGTTTGATTTCAACCGTTTTTTCCTTCAGATTTTAAGACTCTGTCTCACAGTATCAACTAGAGATTAAAATCTTTTATTGTACCATTCGAATAACAAACAAATTTGGACTAAATCGGGGGTGCCACAGAAATCTCTAGAGATTTTGCCGACGGTTGGTTTGTAAATCTCTCAAAAAATTCGTCGGTGCCACAGAACTTCGAGAGATTTCATTTCCTATTAGAAAATCTAGTTAGAACAGAAGATGTTCCAATTGAAGTTCCATCTCTAAAAACAGGGCTGAATTTCTTGCCAAACAATTTTTCTTCCTTTAGTTAAGGGTCTAAATTGATGTTTAAATGAAATTTTTTGATTGTGTAATATGTTTTATGTTGCATTTTTAAAATATAATTCAAATTAAATTCAAATTCTTACAAATAATGCAAGTTTAAAAATTTGTTGGCGCAAAAATAAGAATATTTTTCACCTTAATCCGCTAAATTAGATGCGACAAAAAACTCGCGACAAACGATAGGAGGAGCCTAGTGGTCGGTTTTGATTAACATGAAAGACTTTTGTTTTTCCAATAATTGAAACGTTAATTTCAATAGTTGAAGCTAATTAAATAATTTATTCGTTTAGCAATCATCCTAGTAAATAATGTTGTTTACATTTCAAAAATTTATTTTGCTTTTAAAATTGTTTGGTTGACCTAAATCTCTTACAAAACACGGGAGGTTTGAAACCAACCAAATGAAATTTCTGTGGCACCTAAGAATTGGAATTGGGTTGGAATTTGGTTGGAAGAGGTTTCTGTGGCACCCCACTTTATAAAATTAGGCAAGTGAGCAACTTTATCCTATTCTTATTAGAGTGTACCATACCAATATCCATACAATTTCGGTTGATTTTGGGTCGAAAGCCGAAGTTGGACTCATTGACTAAAACCTGCCTTTCACTTCGACAAATATCATCCTTCGTGAATGAAAATGGACTTAATATATAGGTAGTATTAACCAACTCTGCAAACCTAAAAAATTTTGCAAAAGGTTCGGTCCGGGGGTTCGAATCCGTTGTAAAGTCTAAAGATCGGTTCGCGGACCGGTTCTTGGAACCACTGAACCCAAAGTTTAGGTTCGAATCTCGGTTCGCTTGAAAATAGAATAATAGTTTCGATTTATCAATAATTATTTCTTAAAATAATATTCTTTATATCTCTTAGACCCTTTCCACTGGCATTAGTTCTTATCATTTTCATTTTTAAAAATTTTGCCGTTTCCATTGACAAATTGTCATTTTTTTGCGTGTACTTTTTATATTCAAATTAAAAAATACCAAATTCCTTCGTCGGGAATGCAATAATTTTTAAGATATTACAGAAAAGAAGGGCTTTATAAAATATCAAATCATTTGGTAGATATGATATCATTTTCTTCATTTCTATGGAGGAAATAGGAGGAAATGTAATTTTAATAATCAAATTCATCAGCTGACATTAATAACTTTTGAAAACATGTTAGCTTATGTTATTAAACATTATAACTTCTATCATTATAATAGCTTTTAGATTAGAAAGAACAAACTTAAGTGTTGATAAGGATCGTTCAACTGATACCTGAGTTGTTGGAACAGCAATTTTGTTAGGTCCTCGTTTAATTGACCATTCCAAAATTTTAAAGCATTTGTCGATGTTTTGGACACTTTTCAAAGGAACCTGTTATATATAATATTTGATATTTGTTTATTGCTCTCTATTGCTTTTATAAACTTCTCTTTCTCGCAATAAAAAGTCATCCAAGCTTAGTCGAAACGCAATCGCTTATACTAAAATCTGTAATTATTTTCAATATTTCCCTGTGTGTTTTGGAAAGACTACTTAATTTTGTGAACCGAATCAAATTTTTCAATAAAGTGGTCCGGTTCTTGTTCAGGTCCGAGGAGTCAAAAATATTACAGGTTCGGTTTATGGACCGGTTCGATAGACTCAAAAATCCCGATCCGAGCCGATTCTATGGGGTTCGGTTCCAGACCGGTCTGCAGCCTTATAACTCCTGCATAACTCTTTTAACCCATTTCAAATAATAGGAAGTTAGGACCATTTTCTAGCCCTAAAAGTACTATCCAAAAACAATAAACAAGTTGAAAAAAATACACAACAACGGCTAAGGATATAACGTTAGACTGATTGACATATACATTGAAACCACCTCCAGCCATACGTTCCTATACGTTGTTTTGCAAGTAAAGTAGTCATATATGTGCATCGGTTTATACGAGAAATCTCTAGAAATTTCTATAACACTCCTGTATAAGTAGGCTTTTCTAAATCGACTTTCAAAAAATGTAAACGCACATGTCACAATCATATCAAATCAAAAATTTTTTTTTTGAATTGGACAGAGGCTGGATTAGGATTATCTACTTACTAAACAAATAAAAAAATATGAAGTCAGGTAAAATTCAGTTAATCTCATCACCAATATATGAGAAGATGCAAAATATATATACCTTATCAAAAATTGTAAGCAAAGCAAGCGAGAGGTTTGTATAAAAAATTGGATTCAGATGTCAGTTGCAAGCAGTGTGTTAGTAAAGCAATTCTCGTATTGACTGCCAATATTGTTCCTGACGAAAACAACATTCTTTGATGCGAGTAGCTAAATGGAAAAGATGAACTGAAATGAAAATAAAGAAATCGACGATGTTAAGGCTGAAATGGCACTTTTCTTTTGGGGGTTTTTACCTATATTTCTCTATGTCGAAAACGTTGTAATCAGTGAAATGATGCTTGAATCTGCCGAAAAATTATTTTGAAATCTCTGAGATGATACACAACAGCGACTTTTGTCTATTTACAAAAAATTCCGAAAATAATTGTCCTTAAAAACTGAAAGCGATTTTATAGAATGCCATCACTGTTTTTAAATAGTTTCGAAGTTTTTAGGTCGATACGGTTGTGCAGAATATTAAACAAATAAAAACATAAGACCGGGAAGACGTAGACATAAAGCCAGTTTAAGTTTGACACAAGACAAAATTTCTGATAAACTAGGCTTATATGTCAAGGATGTTCTCCATGGTAATGAAAAATGTATTCAGGCGATTGATCCGAATTGATAAGAACTGTGATTTCTAAGAGACGATTTAAGAATTCGGGCGAATCTTTTTTTTATCAAGACGTTTAAGTGAAGGTAAATGGGGTTTTGAAGTTAAAAGGAAAAGAACACATTTGGTTTTTGGAAGCGAATGAATTAAACAATTCCGATTCCAAATGATTTGATCGGAATCGAAACCGAGAGCAGGCCTCATAATATATTCTTAAATTGCGAAAATTTGAAGAGGGATCTTAAGCATGAACCAGTGAATCAGACCTTGAGTCGATTAGCACTAAAAACCATATAATGAGTCGCACTTGTGGTAGATGATCCAGACCAATAAATTGAGCGTTCAAAAGATTTAAAAAACTATTAAGAAACCTGCAAGAAAAAGGAACTGGGTCGTTTTACATTACGATAATGATACAATGCCGAAAAAAACGTAACTTATTTATGATATTTGGTTATTTTTAAATAACATAAAAATCGAGAAAACTAAGCTAAAACTCCAAAGTTTTTATACCCTTGCAATTGCTGGTTAAGAACGCCAAGTCTAAAATCAAATTCTTATTTTACTTCATTCCTATCGTAATAAGATTCTTAGAAAATTTTTCGAATCTGTTAGAAAGCATATTAAATTAACAATCCCAGGGCTGAAGAACGATAAAATTGGAAAACAAATGTTGTTCTTCTTAACATTCATTTTCCGAGCAATCGGTCGTGGCCGTTAAGTAAATTGAATATCATAAGCAAACCTATTTGGAAAAAAGTATGTTTTTCGCTTGAAATCGCACGAATTCTTTTTTAAGCGACTTGAAAACATATGAAAAAAAATTAAGTTTTATCTAATTAAAAATCGGACTTCTCCGAAGAAAATAAGGAAATGGTAAAGAGAATCTATAGATAAAAAACAAAGCTAAAACCAATAAAGTGTAGAAAAATGTCGTATTTTGATCGGAGTCGAAAACTCTGGGGTTTTTGGGAAGTCCAAACCGAACCTGAAACTGAACTGAATTTATTTATCTTTTCGCTAACTTTTTACATTAACCAAAAAACGAAGAAAAACACAAAATTATTTTTATAATTACATAAAATACTCAAATTTGACAGTTATTTCTTCCACTCAATTTGATCCAAGTTCAGTATTTATATCTAAATATTCTTAACTAACAGACGGACGGAAATATGTGAATGGATTCACCACGTCGCCCTGATGGGGTCGGAATTAAAAATTCTTTGCGTTGCGAGTTTCTGGGCAACATCATAATCAGGGCTGCAAACCGGTTTGGAGTCGAACCGATTCGGAGCCGAAGACTGCGGGATTTTTGGGAAGTCTGAAACGAACCTAAACCGGAGCAGTCGAAAAGTGTTCAGTCAAAAAAATATTTCAATAAATTGTCCTAATCCAATATATATGTGAATGCAAGCATTTGCGCATTTTTGTTGATGTTCTTACGTTCAAATGTTAGTAGTAACGTTTTTGCATTTTAAATGCAATCTTAATACCTACATCTATATTTTTGGATTCAAAATGTCAATATATTTGATCAGCTTGTCAAGAAACATATTATTGAATTGTATAATCGTCTAAAGGAACAAATGAATATAAGCATCAATGATTCTTTACCATGTTCATTTTCTGATGAAAATGAAATGGAATTTTTAGTTTAGCAGCTAGAAAGTAATGAAAGGCAGGGAATCAAACCGGAACCGGAACCGTATACCGAAAAGAACTGATTAAAAATCGATACGAGAACCGATATGTGAAATTTTATGTATACCGTCTTCCGAGAACCAATATTCTTGGAACCGAAAAGAACCTAAGCGTTGTACTGATACAGTTTCGGTTCTGAACAACAACTAGACTACAATGCTGGAGGATTTTTATGTAATTTTCTTTAATCGTTTGCTTTCAAATAAGAGTTTGTTTTATGAATTCTGATATCGTTAAAATATTTTTTAGTAATAAATATATAATATTTTTTAGTAAGGAAGCTTTCAGCTTACGAAGCTATTAAAATCGTTTATCAATCCACGAATGGACCTAATCATTCATTAGTTAATGCTAAGTGTGGCCTAATATCTTGGGAACGGACACTAAGTTATGGCTTTGACATACCAACTTGTAATCAGCGTGAGTAGGCACGGATGAATTAGTGAAAGATGCTCGGGACACTCCAAAAGTTCTCAATTTGTAGAACCTAAACCAACCCCGTATATTATATCTCAATTATTAACACTCCAAACTTCCATCTATAAATTAATTTTCTTAAAGCATGGTTCGAATCATGAAATGTGGCCGTGTGTGTCTCAGTGGTTAGTGTGCTGGACTGCTGGGCGGGAGGTCGTGGGTTCGATCCCGCCTCTGAACATCTAATAATAAAAGTTTTTTTCTTTCTTAGAAAAATAGCTTTTACACATACGGTCACATTCACCAGCTATTGGCGCCAGCTGTTAAGTAACTAGCCATGAAAAAGCAATTCCTCAAACTTTGCCGTTCGGATCCGGCGTTAAACTGTAGGTCCCTTTCTCTTGTGCGAAAAATTTAAAAAGCACATACACCAAGAGATTGAGAGAAGCTTGGCTGGCCCTGTTGGAGGAGCTGTATAGCCAACATTTACATGGTTCGAACCTGAACCTAAGTTCGGCAATCTTCTGAACCCGCTCCACAAACCCCAACCCAGTGAACCCAGTCCCATCCCTGATCATAATATGTACCTATGAAAAGCTGGCGTATTGAGAAGATAATTAGTAAGATTTTAGAAACTGCATTTGTTGACTATGTTTTACTAGAATTTGCAAGTCCCCACAATGCAGCTGTGTCCAAAATATTTCAGATATACATATGTATGTATATTTATTTTCTTACAGATATTAAAACGGATGGATTAAAGATCATTTCGTGTTTAAAACTTCATGACAATTAATTAAATTAAATTCTTTGTCACATGTTTTTGTTTGAGTTACAGAAAAGGTAATTTCGCTTAGCGATTTTTAATGGATTTAAATGCAGTCTCAACTGATCACTTACTCTTAAGCAAGAAAAAAACTATTCCCAAACTTAACAGTGAAGAATGGATCAAGACTGCCAGAATTTCCAAGTGGAAAAAAGGGTATCAATCAGTCGAGTCCTGACCTTTTTAAATTCCTGCTTGGAGTTGATCAGAGCGGAATGCAAGGCATAAAAGGAACCAATAATAACAACAAAAACCAAAGAAAAAAAACAAGAGGGGCAGAGGCAAAAAAAAACGTGAGAAGGCAAATAAGAAATTAAAAAATACAAAAAAAAATAAAAGAAGTAAAGACAGAGGAGCCGCTGCCGCCGCTGTCATACAAAAATCAATTCGAGGCAGCATGGGGCTCGGTCGGTTTGCTTTTGCTTGGTGGATGGTTTTGTTGTGTTGTGTTGGATGCTGTCGTCCGTCTAAGCCTTCTTTATTTTTTGCACCAACAAATTATACAAAATTTATGAAAAAGCAACGCAACACGCGACGGCTTTGAAGCCGGCTGTAAAAGAAAACTGAGAGTAGAGAGTGGTGTAGAGCGGCGAGGAGAGCGGGGAAAGCCTAAATTTGTTTGTTAATCCCACGCGAGTTCCAAAAATGGTTCCAAGTCTAAGATAATGGATAATTGCATTTGTTCGCTCACGTTTTTTTGTTGTTAATGTTGCTTGAATTTGTTGATGAATTTTTCCGTAGTTTTGTTGCCCTTTTTGCTTTGCTTTTTGCTTGAGTGTGTTTTTCTTATTGCCGCCTCCTTTTTGCACACTTCTTTCTTTTACTTCGATTCGCGTTCCGCACTTTTTGCTTTTAAATTTGCATTTGCAATTTGCCAATTGCTGCTATTTTATTTATTTAATTAATTTTTTGTAACAAATAATTTTCCTCTTGTCACTTCTACACTTTGAACAATTTGCTGAATTTTCCCTTCTTTGTGTGATTGAATTTTCTTTGCCACTTGTGTGTGAGACGAGAAAAACGTTGGATTATTGGGAGACGCGCTAACTGCTGAACGTAGAACCGTACACCACCATTAATTTTTAATAAATGAATGCGCCGCTCTGCCTGGCAGCAGCAAAGGCAAACCAAACGGAACAACAATACAAAGCAAAACGGGGGTGTACTTTGCGCTCACTGAGAGAGCGAGTGAGAGCCAAACTCTTGCATTGGGAGAGAGAGAGCATTGCTCATTGTTGTTGTTGTTTTTGCTTTGCGTTCTTTCGATTTTTCGTTTCTTTTGTACATTCTCATTCCGCTTGAGCATTTTGTTGTTAGTGTGCGTTTGTTGTCCATATGTTTGTCCCGCTTGCACCTTATGGCGCGCAAATTGCGCATGATCGTCACTTGACAGACCACTGTTAGGAGTAACAGTGTAATGTTAGGCTTTAACAGAGCCTGTGAAAACAAATTGGGGAAAAACTTGATACAAATTTTTGGCAGACTTAAAAAAAAAAGGTTAAATTTGAAATTAAACCAAAAGGTAGCTTTGTGAGGACTTAAAATTTTAATTTGTTAAGAGAGAGCACTTAAATGTTAGTCCTAGCATTGAAATTGAAGCATCCTATCAACTACATCACAAACTAAACGAAAAATTAATTTCTAAATTAACAAGTTTTTTTTTTTAGCAATTTACATACACTTTAAGAAACTGCAATTTATTTAAGGTTCTTATAGACATTAACTTTTGGAAAGTCAATTGATATTTAAACATGGTGGAAACGGTAAACGTATCGTAAGATCAATTTTTTATTTTCACTTACTTTAAAAAAGTCATTCTGCATCAATTTCGCACTACGAAATTCGTAGTACTACATTTTAATATGTGTTTTGAACTTTATTATCCACTTCTACAAAAGTTTTGTTAGTTGGAGTCCAAATCTTGTACCAAAACCGAGTTAAAATCACTCAATTTTTGTAGAAGTAGAATTGAAAACATGGCTGTATAGCTCTAGATACCCGGGAATAGAAAACTGTAACGAAATGATAGGCTAAAAATAATTGTTCTTGCTTAATTATTAAGTTTTTTGAATAAACTTCTAATAAATATTTGAATATTCTTTCTCTATTCAAATGGAATTGATGTGGCGATAACAGGTACTGTTTGGGTTTGGGATATGTGTCCGGTCGAAATTTCGTACTTTAAGAACACTGTACTTAAAATCTGATTATTACGCTTTAAAATACTAGAATAAAATTCCAATATTTTTTATCAATCGAAAGACGTAATATCGAATTTAATCTGCCATTCTCCAGCTATACTATATAGTGATCCGATTTCGACAAATCTTGTTGCAGAGGAAAAGTGGAAGAACACGACCGGCTGCAGAATCTCTAAAATTATGTGCCAGAAGAGAGACAAAAAACTCACGCACTATACGCTGCAGCTCCAAAGAAGAGACTGCAGACTGCTTATAGGCATATTAACTGGTCACTGCCTAGCAGCCGCTCACGCGATAAAGCTAGGCATCACGACAGCAGACACCTGCAGGAAATGCAAGGAACCTGGAGTAGCAGCAACTCTAGAACACCTCATCTGCAGCTGCCCAGTAATCGCCACGACAAGACTAAAACATCTGCACTCCCCAAGCTTCACCACTCTGGAAGAGGCAGCCAAGAGCTCCCTCAAACAACTATTGTCATTTGCCAAAACGTCAAGGATCCTACAGGATTTCTGAAGGAAATGGTACCATAAAGCACCCGGCCTCACTAAGGACCGTAAGGTCTATGTGTGCCCCCCCCCCCCCACATGGGGCCAGCCGAAAATACCTACCTACCTACCTATATATGGGCTAATCCGAAAATTTTTAAACCAAGGGTTGAAATTTAAAGTTGTCCAAAGTCCAAAAGTTTGTTAATGGAATAATAGGGTACTATTCAAGCTTCAAAATATGTAAGCTATTTCTACGGTGGTTTGTCTCTTCGAGGCATACCTACACCTTCCTCTTGCTTCTTTAATTCTTGAAAAAAGGGGTTTTTATTGGTCACAAAATGGTAAAACAGTCGTTATAGTATTTTCTTAGAAAACTTAAGTTTGTTTCTTTCTTTTTTAAGTACTTTGTATATCTATATTAAAAATTTAATAAAATCGATTTACTCCTTGGTTTTTATTTGTGATTTTATATTCCGTTTCCAAATTACTTAAAGTTTTTATGCCTTTAAACTGATGAAAAAATTCCTTTTTACACTATTTTTGAAAAGTTTGTGATTGTAACTCCACGATATTTTTTTTTTTATTTATTAATATGTTTTATGGATTATTTCTGAGTCTAATCTCCTAATTGTTAGGTTGTCGCCGAAACATAACCTCTAAAATGTGTTTTAATATTATTTTTATATCGTAAAAATCGGTATTTCCACATCGGACCCTGTTTATCTACATTTCGCCAATCGGATGAATATTTTTCATTACGATTTTATGGGCGGATTTTTCATCTGACGTTCGACTATTCGTACTAGCTTACACCCAGTTCTCAATCGGTGAAAAATTTTTTTATACTTTTAGGTCAATGGATGTAACTCCACGTAACTCCCAGCACAAAAAAAGTTTTTTAATAACGGGACCCTTATCTTCTTTTGAGCTGTTATTGTCATTTCTACTAATTTTTGTTATTAGACTTTTTTGTTTATTATGCAAAATTCGCTAAAAAATTGGAACATAAGCCCTCTTTTACGCTCTTTTTTCAAAACAATAACCTTCACCCCTGCGTGACGCCGCTCATTTGGCAAATTTGCGTACAAATGTAACGCCGCCGCGTTAGCCCATATATAGTTGTCCGATTTCGACAAGTCTTGGTAACATTTTGTGAAATCATTAAAAACTTATAAATACGAGCGTTGGCAGCGATAGCACTAAAAACAAAAAAGTTTTTCTCACTAAAACTAGTTTTTCAACCGATCGTTCCTATGGCAGCTATATGCAAAAGGCATCCGATCCGGCCGGTTCCGACAAATGTGCAGCGTACTTATACCAATAGAATTCGTGCAAAGTTTGTTTAAGATAGCTTTTAAACTGACGGAGGAGATAGCATAGAAACAGACGGACGGACGTACAGACGGGCGGACAGCGGACATGGCTATATCATTTGCATTAAATTTATCACTTTTAAAAAACAGCTAGATTTTAAGTGCGATTGTCACCACGACATAAATTGTGTAAAATTTATTTTATTGTTGGTCACTAAAGATTTTTCTATTAAAAATAAAACGCCTCATATTTCATTAAAATCCATCTAAGATTGTAAAAGTTATTATATATAGCATTTAAGTAAAAAATGGAGGATTTTAAATTCAAGCAAATTGACTTAGTTTGACTTTTTTTTGTTCATCGCAGGTGGCACAGTTAGCATTCAAATTATTCTATTTAAGGGCTACTATGACCTGCCAAATTTATTTTGTACCTGGTTAAGTTTTTTGTAATTGACTTCAGTTCAAAAAAACATCAAAATTCGAAAAAAAAAAACTAAAATTTTATCCACTTTCTTGTAGATGCCAAGCATGCCTTCGACCGTTGAAAATTTTAAAAATTCTATCAAGTGGTTTTCCATTAATTCTATTTTCGAAGTTAGACTTCTATGGGCGGGGTACTAACAGCCGGGAATTTGGTAGAACAAAAATAGTGACTCCCTTCATAATAAAACCCGAATCAAGAAAAACTGGGTATGAGGTGTTGCCATCTGACGCCTTTTGTTTCAAAATTTACTGGCCCCGTTCCCAGACTATTTTGAGTTTTAACTGTGTAATATAAGATACACAATCAAAACTTATAAACATTTTTAGGGGAATATCCAAAATATAACCGATTCGCTATATTGTATATTGTCGTTGAAATTGTTGGCGGAGTCGAAAATATGTAATGCCAGCAAGGATATCACAATGCATGCAGCTATAAGATATAGTCATCCGAATTTGACCAAAACTTCTAAATCTGTGTAAAAGCGTATAAAACTAATAATTGCTGAAGAGGGAGGCGTTAACATTAAAAACAAAACAGTTTTTTTTCGCAAAGAGGTCCAAAATTAGTTTCGTTAATAACTTCGGTGTTTTAGCTCAGATCTCATTGTGCGATTCAGAGTAGATAGATTTAAGGTCCAATATAATATATATTATATTAAGCGACGTGGTTGTAACTTTAAAATTGTGGCTCTGACAGTTTTTAGCGGTTTAAGGGGAAAGGGTGGGGAAATTTTGCAAATCTGAAACAAACTTGATCTGCGTACGGCCTATACCTATGTACATGCAAAAAATTGTATCTCTATCTCTTATAGTCTCTGAGATCTACGCGTTCATACAGACAGACGGGCGGACGGACAGACGGACAGACGGACATGGCTTAATCGACTCGGCTGTAGATGGTGATCAAGTATATATATATTCTTTATAGGGTCGGAAATGCTTCCTTCTCCCTGTTAAAAACATTTGCACAACTTCATGATCCACTTTTACCCATTTTTAATGGGTACAGGGTATAAAAAAGGGAAATTTTTTGGCAAGAAATTCAGCCCTGTTTTTAGAGATGGAACTTCAATTGGAACATCTGCTGTTCTAACTAGATTTTCTAATAGCAAAATGAAATCTGTCGAAGTTTTGTGGCACCGACGAATTTTTCGAGAAATTTACAAACCAACCGTCGGCAAAATCTCTAGTGATATCTGTGGCACCCCACACATCTTCCACAGTTTTGTGGATAGATAAATTGTACCTTCTAGAAATAGTTAGTAATTATCATTATGTATCGATTTGCAATCATAATAAAGCTTTTTAATGCTCCAAACACATTAGTTTACAAAAATAAGGAAATGAATTGAAACATTTCTACACTGAGAAAAAAATCTTTCTAAAGTCCAGATTATAATCTTGGATCAAAGAAAAACGGTTTCAGAATTCGACTAGGACGAGGTAATCTTAATCCAAGATTATCAGCGGTGTCACAGAAATCTCTTCCAACCAAATTCCAACCCAAAACCAATTCTCGGTGGCACAGAAATCTCTTTCGGTTAGTTTTAAATCTCTCGTGTTTTGTTGGGAGATTTGGCGAAATTAACCACTAAAACAATTTTGATAAGTAAAATTGGTATTGGAAATATAATCAACATTATTTTTCTGCATAAATTGCATCAAATGAATTAAATCTTTTAATTGTTTTAATATTAAAATTTGCGTTTCAATAATTGTTTGCAAAACCAACCGAATGTTGACAAATCAACTCGCTACTCAACGTCAGTTGGCACCCTCTACACATGGTGACGCTCTCTGAGTACCAACAAGCGCTCTCTGAGTGCCAACATGCGCTAAGGGTTGCGAAGTTACATTTAGCGATTGGCGCAAAAATTTTTAAAAATGTTTCATTTTATTTTTGAAGAATATGACTAGAATTTGAATTATAATTTAAAACTGCGTCGTAAAACATGTAATACAATCAACAAATTCCATTTAAACACGAAATTAACTCAAAACTAGAAGATGGGAAATTTTTTTTTGCAAGAAAGGACAACCCTGTTTATAGATTTGAGAGAAAAATACCATAAGCATGGACACAAACCTCCTAACTCGATTTTAAAATAAGAAAATGAAATCTCTTGAAGTTCTGGGACACCGACGGATTTTTCGAGCGATTTGCAAACCAACCGAGGCCAAAATCTCTAGAGATTTCTGTGACACCCCCGTATATTTTTAATTTTAATTTTAATCCATCAATCTGGAATAAAGATCGTTTAGACTCGATTTTAATATGAAACAATCTCATTTTTAAATATGAAAAGAAAAAACAAACAAAAAATGTATATTAAGCAGGGAATCAAACCGAAACCGGAACCGTATACCGAAAAGAACCGATTGAAACTCAGAACCGGAACCCGAACCGGAACCGATACTTTTAATTTTTTGTATACTGGTATCCGAGAACCGATATTCTTGGAACCGAAACGACCGAAAAGAACCTAAACGTTGTACCGGTACGGTTTCGGTTCTGAGTTTCAATCGGTTCTTTTCGGTATACGGTTCCGGTTCCGGTTTCTGGCTTAGCAAAACTTTTGTTCAGTGAAAAAGAAAATCGCGCGATCAGTCCCTTTTTTTAGATCCTCGTTATAATGTCAGGCTAACCTCTGAACAGAAAAGTACATATGTAACTGCTTTGACTGATATATATTCAAGAATTTTATCCACTTCTGTTCAATTGCCATTAAATGAGGAGAGCAGCTCTGACCCAACTTCTTTGTCTGAAAGTGGAGATGAAGTCGATTTATATATGATTTTCTATGAAAAGAAACAGGACAATACAAATACTTTAGTATTTTCACACACATTAATCAAGGGCATAAATTCTGAGCATAAAAATGTAAATGGTGGTCAGAGAATTCGACAAAGTTTACGGAATTGTATGAACTATCAAAAGTTATTCTTGCTGCTCCAGCTACACAAGTAAGCGTAAAACGTTTATCTTCCGGTGTGAAGTTTATTGTATTGTATTGTATATAATGTATGACTATGACTCCGCTAAAAAATCAGATGGACAAGCTTCTAAGAAATAATCATTAAATTACCTTCTGTGTAAATAATTTTTTTATATTTTAAGTAAGTTTGGTGAAGACACTGTTTATAAAATATAATTTTAATCATCTTATGAATACAAACATGTATAATTTGTATGGCAAACACACGCAAATGAAATTGAAAATTTATATACACATACATGTGTACTGCTGCTTACCCACTTTGATTGGACTTAAGTTTTAAAATGTATGTTAGTTTTACCGGTCCATACCGGTACGAACCGGTACGATACCGAAATAAAAAGGTACCGGAACCGGAACCGAATACCAAAACAGTAGCAGAACCAAAACAGAACCTTTTACCGAAACGATAGTTTCGGTACGTACCGGAACCGATATTCGTTTTGGTTTGATTCCCTGATATTAAGCTTTTATTATTTTTTTATGTTTGTTTTAGTTACACTAGTTTACAAAAATAAAAAAAAATAAATGACCCATTTCAACTGAAATTTTGTTTAGTTTAGTTTTTAATTTTCAGTAGAAATGGGTCTTTTTGGCTGTAAACTAGTGTTATTAATAATTTTTTTCTTTCTGGAAAACTGATATAAATGTTAATTATTAATCTCCCGGTACTGGGACTTGGACTGAGAACCGCGGGGTGATTGACCACACTGCTTCGCCACTCAGCTCACGCGGCTTTTGGCCGTCACTTTTAAGGCTCCACCAGTAGCAGTATGAGAACTCTGCACGACAATGATTTCTGATGAGTTCTTATACTGCAATTGCGCAAAAATATTTACGGCTAACAGCCGAGTCAGCTAATGGATGCCAAAAGCTTCATTGGAACGAAAGGTTGCAGGAGGAGCGGTGTCTTTTTTTAAAAATTTTTTTTAGCAAAATAAATCTATTTATACATATCATAAAGTTTCTTAACTGAAGCTTTACAGAAAACTGTAGGATGGTTGATAAGTTGCGAGATGATAAATCTTGTTTTTAAGATTTTTAATCTCATTTCAAGGTTTTTCAAACTTGATTTTATAAGATTGCAAGATCCCGAAAAAAAGATTTTCAATCTAGATTTTAGATTGATTTTTATACCCTTGGAGAGAGGAAATTGTTCAGATGTTTGTAACGCATAGAAGGAAGCATCTCCGACCACATAAAGTTTATATGGGGCATTCCATACAAAAAAAACTTTTTTCTGGGATGATGTCTCCGAATTGGATGATAATTGGCCCAAAGGGAGCTTATTATGAGAGAAGCTTAACCCCAAAACCACTTTTTAAAAAAATTTTGAAAATTTTTTATATTTTTTTTATTTCTTGAAAAACAAAGGATTTTTTAAAAAACTTAGTCTAGCAAAAAAGACCCATCCTTCAAAAATTCTCAAAAAAATATATGTGAAAGCCGCATCTTTACCAAACATTTTGAGTGCTCGAACACATATTTAGCTTGTAAATTAAGGAAGTTATGGCCATTTTTGTCATGTAATCACAAAAATATTAGTATGAAAAATTTGTAAAAGATTTCTGATAAATTTTTTTTTGGATCTTAATTTGGCCCAAAAATCTTCTTTGAGCTAATAAATAAAATTTTAGGACCCAGAAAAGAACGCATTGGATTTGAAGCTTACAGTAAAATATATATAAAAGACATCCTATGACTTCGTAGTGGAATTCCCAGGACATCGATTTTAAATTATTCGATCGGTAGAGAATTCAAGCAGCGACCTGTATTGGCACGGTGTGTAATGCGACCGGGCGTGCTCGATGTTCTTTTCTTTCTTGTTTTTTCAATTATATTAGCCTAAAAATAAAGTAAGCTGAAAAGAAAAAATAAACCAATCGCATTCATAGATGATCTAAAAAATAAACCACACTCTAACTTATTTTGAAACTACACTTCTTGATGTAGTCTTGACTTTAAGTGAGGAATCATTCACAGGAACTGCATGATGAATTCCAAGCGTCCCTTTGATTGTTTTACAATTTTCGAACCTGGTTTTCAGATATTCTGCACACTGTTGGTAATCTTTTGTGGTGCAAAAAAAAAACATTGATGGTTTTCAAATGATCACTTGACCATTGATAAAGGTTTTTAGCTGTTAGTATTTGATTTCTTGTTCCTTGCTGCAGGCAGTATTGCCTGGCAAGCTGTTTAACCGCTCCCCTGCCCCATTACAAGCACCTTTTCCGTACTCTTGATTTCAGTAATATATGACAATTTCTCTTGGAACCACTTTGCAAAAGTGTACCATTGTACGTGGTTAAATTAAGAAC
Source organism: Lordiphosa clarofinis (assembly GCA_018904275.1). Lineage (NCBI taxonomy): Eukaryota > Metazoa > Arthropoda > Insecta > Diptera > Drosophilidae > Lordiphosa > Lordiphosa clarofinis. Next base: position 1,255,677 of record JAEIGQ010000003.1, read on the forward strand.
CAAAAATAAGTTTTATTAGAAATTTTTGATAAATTTTTCATACTGATTGTTTTGAGACTAAGTTTTTTGAAAAAATCCTTTATTTTTCAAGAAGGTAAATAAAATAAAATTTTTCAAAATTTTTTGAAAAAGGGCTTTTTAATCCTGAACATTTGGAAAAAAATTGTCAAGCTCTAACTTAAACCGTTTTCGAGTTATTGAAAATTTAAAAAATTCACAATATTAGCTCCCTTTGGGCCAATTATCATCCAATTCGGAGACATCATCCCAGAAAAATTTTTTTTTTGTATGGAATGCCCCATAATTCTTGATCAGCATGACGATCTGAGTTGATATAGCCATGTCCGTCTGTCCGTCCGTCTGTTTCTATGCTATCTCCTCCGTCAGTTTAAAAGCTATCTTAACCAAACTTTGCATGAAGTCTTTTGGTACAAATGCGCAGTACATTTGTCGGAGCCGGATCGGATGACTATATCGTATAGCTGCCATAGAAACGATCGGTCGAAAAAGTAGTTCTAGTGAGAAAAACTTTTTTGTTTTCAAAATTTTGTCAAAATTTTGGTGCCATATAACAAACTGGCAGGCAGATATCATGCTCCAAGGGTATATAAACTTCGGTCGAGCCGAAATTAGCATGCCTCTATTATTTTTGTATATTTTTACAAATTTAAAATTCCTTAAAATGGAATGGATTATTCTCTAATTCTGACGTTCTAAAATTAATCCATGTTTTATCAAATTGGTTCATCAGATATCAAGGACATTGTCGCACTCATGATCTCGTTATACCAATTACTCCCGGTTGTCATTGAGACATTAGGGTTCATAAAGACATAATTCATTTTTAATTTGGAAAACGGTTTAATTTTTCGATAACTTAAAAAAACCTAGTAGAGCTTTAAGTCTGAAATTGGTTGAGTCTGCTGCTTTTACTGAACATCTCCCGCTCAACCCTCCCAGGCGTGAAACACGGTTACCATTCCAGTATGCTTAATACTTAGCTCAAGCTTTTCATCCAACATAATATTACCAATTCATAAAGTTACTGAATATTGCACTCATTGAACAATAAATTGATTTTGTACAATATTAAATCTAAGTGGATTTACATATGCTTAATTAATAATGAACATTTGTTAGAAAAGCTGAATGAGCTAAGCTGGTGAGGTGGGAGTAATGAAAATTGGAAATGCTGACAATTTTGCCGCATTTCATGACAATTAGAGTTCATTCAAAATTCAAACGACCTAATTTTCAAAAAGTGCGCTGTCAAACTGTCCACCCCACCCACAATTGATGCAGCCCAAATGGAAAACCGCAGGCATTTAACTTTTTGGCACAAATGGAGCAGGGCCAGGTAATGTCAAAGGGTTATTCAATATCCTGACCAAAGTGGGGTATATTGATTTGAATCGGAAGATAAACGAAAAGGACTACAAATAGTTTACATATATACGTATACATGTTGAAGTGAATGTGTGATTCTTATGGGAGTCTGAGCTTTAAAGCCGATTATTATTACATTTTTGCAGTACCATCCCGAAATGCTTAATTTAAGAATGGTTCGGGATTTGTTAAGTACAATACGAACTATTTTAAAAGCGTTTTGATTTTACCTTTTGGTTGTAGTGGTCTTAGGTACAACCCGATAAGTGAAATATTTTCATAATTAAATTCTAATAAATTCTAAAGTCAGAACCAAGACATTCTTGAAACAAAACAAAAGGTTGAATCCTAAAGCTTTTCTCAATGTGTTCCTTAAACCATGCCTCCATACAAAGAAATTCCGCAGGAAATGAATGAACAAAAGACCAAGATGGTTTTACTGAGTTCTCATTGTTTTACGTAAAAGTTTGGTTTTATATTCTTATACATTTAACAAAAAATCAGTGTCAGTGACCCGTTCATATGTGTATTACTTGTAAAACATAATGAAAGTTACGCGTATTAACAGCCTAGCCTTGGTTGCCTTTACCTGTCTTTCGTAAAGCAAAACTAAAATAATTCACAAATTTTCAAGTCGCCTTAAATTTTTTTTTGTCAGTGTGGAACCTTGGTGCTTTAACATTTCCTAGATCACCTGCTAATATGTGCTACCCTTCCGTTTGTTTGACGTTTTCGGCGTAATTTCAGCAACGAAACATAAGCTGTGTTTGGTATGGCACAACGAAGATATTCCCACAAAGAAGTTTTGGACTTCGGAAAACCTTTTTTATGATACAGTTTTAAACAGAGATTAAAACCGAAACGAATAAAGGTTTGGGTTACGGTTACTGTTTTGGCTAATCGTTTTTTTGTGGTTACGGTTATATTACGGTTGTGGGATATCGGTTACGTTAATAACCGTAACCTAATTCTGTTTCGGGTTTTGGTTACGGTTACGGCTATTAGTATAAAATATCACTTTGACTAATCATGCTGGCAAAAGTGGGGAGCATTATAAATTCTACTCCCTAAAACTAACGCTTAAATCTTATCTATGTGGGTGGTACTGCTAGCACAACTTTTGATAATTTAAAAAATATCTGTAAATATTGATTATTTTTTTCAAAGGTACCAATATGTGAACCCTGCCAAGCCATATTTTTTGTTTTAGAAAGCATCAAGTGCAATATCACATATGTATAAAGAAAGATGAGGAAGGTAAAGATTTTGGTTAGCTGCACTCGCTCTTTCTAGTTCGCTCTCTTTTCTTTGTGCCCGTCAGCAACAGTGCGGCGTAATGTATGCAAGTAAAATGTTCATCGTGCAAACATCAAATAAATGTACGTCAGAGCAGGTCATGCATAACTGAGTGTCAGAGAGAGAAGTGCATATTTTTCTGTCCTCTCCATTTGGTTCTTCTGGTCTAGACCAAAGCCGGCCAGCCATAGCTACCAGGGGCCGAAGTCAATCATGTTTTTAGGCAAACGCGAGCCGAACTTATGGTAGTGTAAATCGGTGAAAACTGAATTGCATGTAAAACGGCTGTAGTCTGGAGAGCTCTCTTGCTCACTAACACAAGCACATTTTTCTGTCCTCTACATTAACCCTGCATTGATTTACGATTATCGAAATTTTTACTAGTAGAGGGAAACCGAAATTAGCCGTTATATTTGTTTCTGTTTCGGTCCTGATAACCGGTTATGGTAATAAAGGTTATGGGGTTACGTTTATAAGAACAAATTTTTTTTCGGTTACGGTAACGGTTTCGGTTACAAATTTTAAAGTGTTTTTAGCGGTTAAGGATTGCGGTTACGGTTTTAATCTCTGGTTTTAAATGTCAAAATTCGTAGATGAATCGGTAAAAAAAATGTTTAGATTTTACCAAGGGGCTTGTTCAAAACGCCTACATTCTCAGCAGCTGTGATGACTACGCGTTTGCCAGAGTCAAAGGAGAGAGAGAGGAAAGACACCCTACTCTTATTTACAGGGTAAGCCATATTCTACGCACTTTTGATTGCGATGCCAGATCGACCAGTTACAAAGTGCGCTCCAAGCGTCACACTATGGTCCCAAATACGAAAAAAGTTTAAAGTGCTCTTTAATGACCCATGGAATCGATCGATCATATGTAACTTTGCAAGGGTGTACAAACATTAGCTTTCCATTCTTTTTTTAGTTTTTCTACGTTTTATCTGTATTATTCATATATCCAATATGTATGTCCACCGCCGCCCACCCGAAACAGTAGCAAATGTAATTAAAATTTCACGAGTTTGTAAATGCTTTTATGTGAGTGCGAGTGTGTGTGGTAATCATTGCCCGTATACACACACACTCACACAGTGCAATGAGATTAATAATAATTTAATTAAAATGCACTTCCCTTGTAAACTGCTTCTTTTTGAAAATGGACCTGCCAACTTGCTACCTGCATATAAATTCAATTATGTTTTTGCACTTATCTGTGCTTCTGTTGTTCCTTTTGTGCCATTTAAATTTGGTTCAATAATATTTTGTTAACAATTTTTTTCTGTGTTATAAATAAATTTTTATTTTTATTCAATTAATTGACTTTTACATTTGTGTTTGTGTTTGTTGATGTCCTGCGGCCTACACAAACAATCAGTGAGTTGCAGGTGTGATGAGTTCGGTACGAAGGGCGTTAGTATGCGAGGGTGTGTGTGTGTGTGAGAGCTGTGGGTTGGCGTTGGGAAAGACAGCTGTGTACATAATTTAGCACTTTTGTACAATTTTAATCAGATTTATGTGGGGCAAAACGAAAATGTTTTCCGTTTTGAGGTTGGTTTTGTTGCAGCTCTGCCGAAAACAATGAAAAGAATGTTTTGTGAACAATATAAATAATTCTGATACATTTAAAAAAAATCTAAATTCATTTTGCATGTGAGTTTCAAAATCAAATAGAAAATTTTATTTTTATAAAGTTTAAGTAATCCAAAAATATTTTACCTATATTTTACCTACGAATAGTAAATTGTTTTCATTCTGGTCCTGTTTTACCGTGCTGAGCACGAACTCGAGTTCAGCCAGTGGCGTAGATAGCTTTTGCAATGGGGTGTAAATTTTGGACTTCTTTATTTTTTTGAATTTTGTTGAAGTCACGTTTCCCCAGAGTTCCCCAGAAGTTTTACTCCTTCTAATAATACGTGAAAGAAAATCTGTAATCGTGTGAAGGGCGTCTCTTGTTTGTTTCTTTGTGTTTCCAACATCTAACCAAAATAGTGATTAATTACTGTATCGGTATCAACGATTTGGTTTCCTTCCGGTTCTATCATTTCGAATAATAGCAGTAAACGGTTTTCAGTTCTGCTAAATATGTAGTTTCGGTTCCGACACCAGTACGGCAGTAGAGAATATTTTAGAGTCTCTGTAGTATAGAAAAACAAAATACCGGAGACTTTATAATAAATTTGCAAATACAAAATCAAGAAAGAAACTCGGTCAAGCCTAACTGTAATACAATTACAATTACAATTTGTGTATATTTAAATCTAAAATCTGATTCAGCAAATCGATAAAAAATCTTGATTACTAAATATCTCTTAAAGGTACAAACCTTCTAATTAAAAAAATGTGTGAGATATATAGTTTTTTTTTCCAAGTTCGGGAGCAGCAGAGGCGTGGTAAAAATTTAAAATAAACGAAATCTGCCTGCAAGTATAAGAAGTATATGTCCCATACATCGTTCATACGGACGGACAGACGGGCATGGCTATATCGATTCGGCTGCTGATGCTGATCAAGAATATATATTTTTTTTAATGTGTTGGAAAGAACTCTTTCTCACTGAGTACAGAGTACAAAAAATGCAAAATTTGGCTACAACTTGGTAATTCACGGTGAATACGCAGCAAAGTACGTTCGACTTTGCATGATGACGTTGAGAAGCACTCAAAGCTCCGTTAAAATAGGAACGAACTTCTCCGAGCCTTTTGATACCAAAAAAGGTTTTAGGCAGGGTGATACCTTATCGTGTGACTTCTTAAATATGCTGTTGGAGTATATACTGCGCCAGTATATGCCGCAGATGCCGATGATATTGACACTATCGGCAAAACCGAACGGGCGTTAAGCATGGCGATTTCAGAGATTAAGAGCAACACTAATGGAGTTAGCGGTAAACGAGGACAAGATGAAGTACCTATTCGCGGAAAGAAAGTCTACGCGTCTTGGACAATCTGTTACAATGGGAGAGCACAACTTTAAAGTTGTAGAGGGTTTTGTCTATTTTCGAACGATGATCACAACTGCACCCAAAAAGAATTGTATCAATATCAACTTAAAAAAAAACACGTTGACTTAAACTGAAACTGAAACTAGTATTATTTTTTTTTATTTCAATGACCTATATAAACCTAGATAGTATTCAAATGAAACTTTAAATTTTCATTTGATGCGCTACTATTACTATAAATTTGAAACTAAGAAATTTTTTTAGATCGAAACTGCAAAGAAAGTATAAATTTTAAAACGAAGCATGCCAAATGTCGCAGCTGCTTGACGTGTCACATTTAGGGATTTAATTTTTGTGCGAACAATTTAACACTTAGTTAAGTAAAAGCTGTAGAGGACCCTTTCCCAGATGACGGGATGAAGATGTATAAAGTGATTGCAAATGGAGCATACTTACAAGGTAAGTTTAAGCAGCTAAGTATAAACATTGTTATGGTCGTTTTTTGCAATCATATGTAAATAAAAAATATAACTCTTTAGACAGGACATAAAACAGACCACAACGCTGCTGTGGCTCTCTTAATCTGTGATATCAATTTGATACTTGGAGTATATAAGAGAATTCCATACTGAATAGTTTTAAGTTGATATCTAAATTGTGTCAGTTTGATGACAACTTTTTTTTGGGTGTGACAGCAACATTAGCCTGGAAATCCGAAAAAGAATCACGCTCGCAAAACGATGCTACTACGGGCTCCGTAGCGAGCTCCAAGAGCAGAGACCTCGCTCGAAAAACGAAAGTAGAGCTTTACAAGTCGCTAATCATCCCTGTCCTGCAATGTGTAAACAACATACCGCATACCGCGGGTTACACAGAGGATCTTTCATTGTGGTGGCTTTCGAATCTCCTTGGATTGGAAATGCTATTCGCGCTTATATGTTGCTCCTCCATATTCTAAGATTCTGGAGAACAAAGAAAGAAAGATGCCCATAGTTTCTTTCTACACAGAAAAAAAAGATTCCGTAGAATGGTTATGGAATTCGAAATATCTGCTTAAGATCCTTTCTTTTAAATATCCTTTTCACATTTTTCAGCTTCCTTTGGATGAAGAAAAAATATCAATGAAATATTTTTTCTCAGATATATCCGACTTCGAAAATATCCAATGGATCCCAAAAAAAGGATAGTTAACTATCCAGTCAAAATGGATACCGAAAATATCCTGAAGATCATCAGAAGTATTTTGTATAAATAGAAATACTTTCTAAAAGCTCAATGAGCATCGAAGCAAGAACAAAGTGTTTCTAATTATATGAAGTCCTGCGATGAAAGAAATTTTTCACATTGCAGGATACAGGCCTTAACCGGGCTTATAAAAAATTGAAATATCAAAGGCAAACTAAGACCAAATTTTAAGAAAGTGTCCGGCGAACTCCTATAATACAATTAAATTTGGTCAAAAATTGATAGAACTTTACAAAATTGGTATTCAACGAGAGCGCAAGTTAAAGTCGGCTCTAACCGACTTCGATATACCCGTTACTCATAAAAAAACATATTTAACAGTGTTTCTGCGTTCCTTAGGGTGAACATCTAAAAAGTATGCAACACTTTTGTAGCTCGGCTATTTTTCACATTTTTGCTCATAACTTGAGAACCGCTCATCCAATCCTTATCATTTCTTTGGCAAATTTATTCGTTTTTCTAATTACTAACTATCTCTTGAAGGTACGAATACTATCTTTAAAACTGTAGGAGATATAAAGTTTTGTCCGAATTGCGGGGGCGGGAGGGGGCGTGGCTAAAATTTGAAATAAACTTGATCTGCCTGCAAGTATAAGAAGCATTTATCTCATACATGTCAAACCTCTATCTCTTACCGTCTCTGACATCTAGGTGTTCATACAGACGGACGGACAGACGGACAGATGGTCAGACGGACAGACGGACATGTCTATATCGACTCGGCTGTTGATGCTGATCAAGAATATATATAATTTATATGGTCGGAAATGATTCCTTCTGCCTGTTACATACATTTGCACGACTTTAGTATACCCTTTTTACTATACGAGTAACGGGTATAAAAAGCCACTGCTCCAGTGAAAGACTTTGTAAATCCCATACACCAATTCCTTTCGGCACAAGAAATATTTTAATTTTCCTTAAAAATAAATTTCTTTGTTTGGCTTCGAATGGTCAAGTTTTCTTTCCTTTTCTCTCTCTTTATCATCACCCTTTGAGCCCTTTTAAGTGGCATTTGCAATGAATGAAAATGATTCTTTCGAAGAGGGGGGGATCATCACCCGGTTGGCACAAACAAAGTTTTGCAATGAAATTCAATTTGCACTGATTGCAAATACCTGGAAAAACGCCCACTAAGGGCTCATGCCCACCATCTCCAGTCCTTACTTTCACATGCAAATTAATGAAGGGATTAAAATATAAATTTCAATTACAACAACAGCAGCAACAATACCAACACGGACAATACCTAAAAATAGTAATTGTATTTAAATTAAATTATGTAATTAATATACCACAACTATTATCGTTGGGGACTTACAATAATATTTTAGTTCATTTTAAATTATTGAATAAGCAAACAATATACAATATATTAATTAGTTCAAAGCTGATGTTGATTTTGCCACGCGTGTTCTTGAAGTGACCTTCAACCAATAAAATGCAAATGTTGAATATGTAGTAACAAAGGGGTCAGCAGGAAATTAGCTTAAAATTGTACATTAAATTAAAAGCTGAATGGTGAATCAATTGGGAAGGGCATGCTGAATTGTTTTATAAAGATAGGCTAATTTAGTAAGCTTAGTTAGTTCATAAATGATAAATCGAATAAATAATGAATAAATCATGTAACAAGTTCTGCATACATTTGAACCAATCCAAAACAGGTGCTTGAAAGGCATCTTCTGCTTCTTCAGGTGTGAATAAGCTAGCAATTTCAGCAGATGTGTGGTAACAAAACGAAATTGTTAAAGGTAAGTTAAGTAGGACTGCAGTTATAACGTTTTGGGAGTGAGCCAATGTGTGAGACCATGCTTTGTCGTAATAAAGGCTTACCTCGACTGGTTGAACACCATATAGAAAGGATCGTCCTTAGTTCCACTCATGGCGTGGTTTTTAAGCAGAAACACGCGAATATTTTTTGTTTCAGTACTTTGACTGGACCTTGAGTTCGGATTCGGATTCGTCGCCACTTTTTGCTCGAGTTTTGAACAGAGTGTAATCGTATAAAAGCTTCTAGGTATAAGCTAAAACCACTAAACTTTTCGATGCAGATGCCAGATTTTAATTTTTTTGCATACCGCTAAGTTTCAGTTTAGATACTGCTTAGTCCAGCTTAGTCACTGTGTAGTCAACTTTTCGTCACTTTTTAATGACGACTTAGTCACTGTTTAGTTACTGTTAAGTCACTGTCAAGCCACTGTTAAGTCTCTGCTGACTCACAGTTAAGCCACTGTTAAGTCCAGCTTAGTGACTGTTAAGTCACTATTTTTTCACTTTTTAATCGCTGTTTAGTCAATGTCAAGCTAACCCTTTAAATGGAAAAGTTCGTAAATAACTGCTTAGACAGTTGTATATTTAAAAGATATATCCACTTGAGTTTAATTGCAACTGAATGAGGAAAGCAGCTTTGACCCATTTACATTGTACGAAAATATTTTCTCAAAACAGTTTAATGGCTTCAATCAAGTGTTTCTCCACATTAAACGTTTACAAAATATAGATGACAAAGTTTTCACAATTGAATGAAGTATCAAAAGCTTTTTTTGCTGTTCCAGCTACCCAAGTAAGCGTAAAACGATTATAATCCGGTGTGAAGTTTATCATGTCGCCGCTAAGAAACCAGATGGACGGACTTACATTGAGAGTTATCATGCTTTTAAGAAATAATCATTAACTAACCTTCTTTGTAACAAATTTTATTTAGAATCTTTAATTTTAATCATATTATACAAACTTGAGAATAAAATTGATCATTTATGTACATTAAACACATACATTTGTGTATAGCTTGCTTAACCACTTTGTTTGGACTAACGTTTAAAATGTTCCATTACCGGGAAATTGGGAGCCGGAACCGAAATTCTATTCGGTTCTAATTCGGATTTGGGTAAATGATTACTATAAGGTAGCTTTTTCCGAAAATTCTGGAATTATTTTTACTCGATGGACGCCGAATTATGAAGAATTTACGTGCAAAAACTAATTGGCGGTCGACCATGGTTCATTTTTCAAAGTTTGCATTTTTCCTCATACAAATATATGCCAGATCACATATGCTTTTGAAATATATGTCAATGGTTTCGAGAAAAAAAAAATTTTTTTTTAGTATTATTTTTTTCATTGAAAGTGGACAATTATTTGTGAAAATGAGCTGCGCCGATTGTCGGTATTCGCTTACAAAATTCCTATCGCTAAGCTCGGATGCTATAATGGAGTTTTTATGGAACCACAATGTGATGGCGAAGGAATTGATATGTCCGAGGTGCAATAGACTGTGTACTTTAGAATTATTCGAGGAATGCACAAACGCCAAGAAGATGAAAAAGGTTAATTGCAATTTCTTGCAAAGCGTCCGCAGTCATCAAAGAGCGAATTGCTAATGGCACCACAATTATGTCAGACTGCTGGAGGGCATACAATTGTTTGAGTGAAGAGGGATTTGTGCATCAGACCGTGAATCATTCACAGAATTTTGTTGACCCGTCTTCACACGCCCACACCCAAAACATTGAACACTTGTAAAGGGATCTTAAAGCAAACATTCCACGCTTTGGTCGGAGAAGGGACCACTACCTGGGGGATCTGGCCAAATTAAATTTTTATAAGACGTATCCCTCCCAAGAATGATAATATAATTAATGAAGATGGTAATTTCAGTGAGCTAAGCCTTTAATATGTAGAATTCTTGTAAGAATTAGAGTCGCAGGCGAAATTTTTATACCCGTTACTTGTAGAATAAAAAGGGTATACTAAAGTCGTGCAAATGTATGTAACAGGCAAAAGGAATCATTTCCGACCATTTAAAGTATATATATTCTTGATCGCAGCCAAACCTTTCCTTATATCTAATTGGACCAAACCGATACTTTGTCCACCCGGGTCAAAAACAAAAATCAGAATCTCAAATATATTAGTTTATTAAACAAAAAAAACGCCGAAACAAATTTTAAAATTCTGACCAAGTTTACGCACAAAATGTCCAACATTTATATTAAAAATATGGCTAAGATATTCCACAAAAATGATTTAAAAAAAATTAACTCTTCAAATTTTTAGAAATTGTAAAGATTAAATCCGAAACTCATCCCCTTTATATTATATTTTAAATTTTCGATTTGGAGAGCGAGCGCGCGTCAACTAAATAAAGTATGATCGCCGGAAAACTTTTTATTATATCTATTGGGATCAAAACGAATATTTTTTAACTTAAGCCCCATACGGAGTACGACGAAAAATTCGTTTTTTTACAGTATTTCACATAAATAGAAACACTTTCTACCAGCACATAACCATCAAAGCAAAGCCAAGGTGTTTCTAATTATATGAAATACTGTAAAAAAACGAATTTTTCGTCGTACTCCGTATGGGGCTTAAAAAAAATTGATACCAAAATGCATAGCATACTTTCTTGCATCTCTTAAGCTGCCTTTTCTTTTGTCATATATCACTAAATAGTCGGTTATCAAAATTCTCTAAAGAGAAACTCTTATCGTCAAAGATTCTCTTCATTCGCTTTATTTCAATAATCTTTTTAGAGATTTTTCTAGCTTAACAAACAATTTGCTTTGCAACTACTTAACGACGCTAAATGTGTGTCTGTGCCTCGTTTTTCTAAGCTAATTTCTCTGCTGCCGCTTGGCCAGTCATCCCCTTCTTCTTTTGGGGTTTGGCTTGTGGGTTGCCTTAGCAATGCAAAAGTACTTAAAAAGCTAAAAGAAGCTACAAGTTCATTAAACTAATAGCCAACAATTTATAACTAGCCAAGGGCCCAGCCCCCAACACCCCACAACAAGTCGACGACATAAAACTAATGGCTACCCACCTGACCTATGTAAGTCTAATCCGCTTAATGTTTTGCCTATCTCTTAAAATATGACCAGAGACTGCTCCACTGGACAGAACAGCCTCCATGTTAAGTATACATAAGAATCTTTGTAACTGTGTGCGTGAGTGTGCGAGAGCTGGTACTTACTTAAAATATTGATAAAAAGAAACGGGAAACTAAGAAGCCAAAACTTTAAAAGTTCCAAAAACCGTTTGCCAAATAACTTTCCATCGTCGGGCATGCGGGAAGCTTGAGACTGTCAAATGACTGCAAAATGAAAAAGTGTTGAACAATGCCAAAGGAAACCCCAAAAAAAAAACTTTCCCAGCAACTTAAATAGCCGCCAAAGACAAAGAGACAGATGATAATGTGATAAGCAGATTCGTGCCAGGGACATGTGTTCAGTGTCTAGGAAACGACTTATATGTACATACGAATACAAGCTCGCACATATGTGTGAGAGTCGACTAATTAAGTAAATTGAAAGCTAAAGTTTTGCTGTGCCATGTTACTCAAATAAAGGAGAAGGGAGACAGCTGTGCAGCAAAAGATTAATTTTGGGTATGAAAAGAACTCAAAACGGGGAACTGGTTTTCACATGCTCGTGACTGATGCTAACATTTATATTATGCATATTTGTAACTCAGATTTTAGAGTTTCTTTTTTAACCCCATCCAAAATTTATATTTACTGTTTAAATAAATTTTAAGCTTACCAATTTAATTTTTTATTTAGTTTTAGGCAGGGCTTAATCCCGAAACGAATTTCGGTTCCGGTTCCAGTACCGGTACGTCCCGAAATTAATGTTTCGGTTAAAGGTTCTATTTTGGTTTTCAATTAGTTTCGGTTCCGGTACCCGGATTTTTATTTCGGTATACCGGTACGTACCGGTACTCACCGATATAAGTAAATACTACTTATTTTTAATACTGAAAAAAAAAAAAAAAATTCTGAGATAAATTTAAATTATTTTATTCCTGTTTAATAAAACGAATCAAAAATCAATACAAAATGAATGGTTTCACTTTTTAAAATTATATGGCCTATATTTCGCATTCTTCGTATGTAATAACTAATGATTACATTATATGCTAATAAATATCATATAATGTACTTGCAAGTACCCGACGTGCGTTGCTACGCCGCTCACAAAGCGAAGAAGTGAAGCAAACTTGACAATTACCAATAATCAAATCTTTATCTAGCAAAATTCACCATCCGTCTATTTACCCGTCTTTATGACAATCAACATCATTATAAAACTTTGCAAATTTTGCGATTTTTTGGTCCGTTTGATCAACACGTCTCATTTACTCATATACGAATTGTTGCATATTTCTGATATTTTTAAACCTATAATATTCTTATGATAGTCTGAACTCATGCAATTTTGTAAATTTCCGATTTTTGGAACACTACTACTATTGCAGTCTATCAAATCTTCATTCGAATTTATTTAAGTTGTTTAATTGTTTGATCTACAACTCCTGTTTACCCGTCTACATTGCCATTTCCAAACTTCGCAATAATTGGGACTGTTCAATCTTTTGATTTTTTGTCTACATACGAAATAATCTTAGGTCCTATGAACATTTTTGGAATTTTGACTATTAGTTTGACCGTTTGATCTACAACTCCTATTGGATGAATCTGACCACCAGTTAAGAACGTTTTAATGTTTTCAAATACGTTTAAGTGCGATTTTGCTAGAAAGGGCTAATGTGTTTATATTTGCAGTGCAAATGCACAAATTTACTATATTACCTGTGTACTTTCGTGCAAAGTATAAAAACAAATCAACAGTTGCACTAGCTTTTGCTGTATATATGCACTGGCTATATTGACACGGCTGTTGATGCCGATCAAGAACTTTATAAGGTTGGAAATGATTCCTCTTAGTTAAATACTTTTGCACACTCTTAAAATAATTAGGTACAGCGAATAAACGAAAAACCGAAACCGTACCGGTACCAAAGTTTCGGTTTCGTTCCGGTTTTATCGGTTCCAATAATAAAGGTAAACGGTATTCGGTTCTCAAAAAAAAAATTGTATCGGTTCAGGTTCCGGTTCCGGTTCCGGTACTCGATTTGAAACGGTTTATTTCGGTTATCGGTTCCGGTTTCGGTTCCGGTATTGAGCCCTGGTTTTAGGGCATCTGAAAGAAAACAAATAGTGAAATATTAAACAATTTTATAATAGATTTTTGATTAAAGTTGAACAAACAGATCTCAGAGATATTAAGAGATAGAGGTTTGACATTTATGTATGGGACAATTGCTTCTTTTACTTGCAGGCAATATGAAAACGTCAAATCTCTTGAAGATAGATGGTTTGTACCTTCTAGATATAGTTAGTAATTATCGATATGTATCGATTGAAATGTTTGGGTTTTTTATACCCGTTACTCGTAGAGTAAAAATCAGGGATGCAGGCCACTTGGAAATACGGACTGGTTCGGTTCAATGGTTCACACAGTTTTTGAACCGCCGGTTCGGTTCATAGCATGGCCAAGCCAAGGAATATGGGCTTCCTCGAACCACTTTGATTCGGTATTTAGAAAAAGTCAGAGCAAATTTTGCAGATGTTTCGTCTGTTGTTGATTCGGTTTTGTTGGAATTCGTTCCTGATTGCAACCAACGAACTCCATCAAACATGGTGTGTTTTTTTACCTCTCTCACAAGAAGCGTAAAATATTTTTCTAGTATTGTGATGCTTTCTCCGAAGCTGACCTTGATTGAAGCTGTCGAAAGAAGTGCAGTAAAAGTCGCCACAGAAGCTGATCTTGATGAAGACAATCAGCGTCGTATGATCGCTTTCGCCGATCCCTATATTGGGCGAGAAGAAGAGGTGTTATCCTCCCCCGAGCCATCCACTTCACGAGAGTCTTGGGCTAGCCGCTTATCACTGTTGGATGAAATTGGGCCGGTGCAAAGAACTTCTCCGAAAAAGCCATCAAATCACGGTCGCAAGCCAATGCAAAACACTGTGCTTACTTCTCCGGAAAGCGTCGAGGTTTTGCGCGAGAAGGCAAAAAAATCAGCTAAGCGCGCAGCCAAGCGTGATTCTGTGTCGTGCCAGAAGAAGACCCCCCGAGAAACGCAGCCGGCCAGGAAAACGACAGGCAACACCACCAGCCGAAGGCGTCTTCGTCATCGGAAGAAGACGAAGATGTCGACTTCATTTGATTCCATTGCAATGTTTGCGATCGTCATGCGCATTTGAAGTGCGCTGCCGGCCAGCTATTTCACATGAAAAAGTTGCATTTCGGAATTATTTTTTTAATTTTGCCACTAAAGGCCATCATTTTTCGATTTTTTTGCCACTGAAGGCTTCTTAAATAAATAAACGTTCTTTTTTCATCAATTCATGGCCCTTTTACTTTATATTTTTCCAATTCTAGCGATTTTACAACCGGGTACAAAAAAAATTTGGGCCAAAAATCATCACTTCATATACATGGCTGCAAATTTTTTTCCATTTGTCTAAAACAATAGGCTACTTCAGAGGAAAGTTAGCTGGACTCTCAAGCTTTACAATGATGTTCATATCACCGCATAATGTTGACTTGGAGAAAAGGTTTTTGTGAAAAACGCAGTATTTTGCTAATAAAAATATATTCCATTTCGGTTTGGAGGGTTAAGCCTCCCCCCTCTGCGTATGCAACTGATGGCAGCTATAGCATGTCATCCGATCCGGCCGGTTCCGACAAATGTGGAGAGTTTTTGTACCAAAAGACTTCGTGCAAAGTTTGGTTAAGATAGCTTTTAAACTGACGGAGAAGATAGCATAGAAACAGACGGACGGACAGACGCACGTACGGACAGACGGGCGGACAGACGGACATGGCTATATCAACTCAGATCGTCATGCTGATCAAGAATATATATACTTTATGTGGAGAATTTCAGTATACCCTCTCCATGGATATTAAAATATACAAGAAAAATCCAAGACAACATCTGATGTGGCCATTCCCACTTCGTGTGGCCCAGCGATAATGTTGTTGGCCATGGCGACGAATAAGCACCTCGGTTTTACAGCAGTGCCCGCCAAAAAACAAACAGTCACAAAAATTTGTTTTTAAATCTTACAAAAAAAATTTAGATATGAAAAAAAGTAGATCTAGCCTCAACCGCTTCTCTCTTACAATGCGCAGCTAAATTGCAATATATGGATCCTCATAAATGAAGCTAGAAGCAAAAATTGGGATCCAATATCAGCTACCGCGAACAAGCACTTTTTTCAGATGCGTCATCTATTATATCTATAAGTCTTTGGAAAAACTTTCTTGAGGCCTGCTTTTAAATACTAATTTTTTACATTTTCAACTTTAAAGGTGAAGTTATGTTTTTTGGAAGACGGATTGGGCTGGGCCAGGTAATCAATTATAGACTGAAATAACTTCTTGAGGGAAGGCTACATTGAATGGTCTATTCGTGAACGTTGTGTAAAACTTTGTGGCCAAGAAAAATTGTAGAAAACGATGAATTTAAAATTGGCAAGCGCAAAAATATATTTGTGGCCGGGTGGTGGAGGGACAGTGTATTTTTGATGGATTGGCGAGAGTCCGACAAATTCTTTATAATTCCGGTGAAAAGGACAGCCTCTTGGAAATTTTCAAAGAGAATATAGCTGAAGAATCCACAATCATTTAAGATTGTTGGAAGTCGTAAAATTGCCCAAAAGTTGAAACTGTTGATCACTCAAAAACACTTTGCGGATTCCTCAACCCGTGCGCACTCACAAATCATAGGAAGACTTTGGCAGGAAGTTAAGGCCGAACTGACATTTTTCAGGCGAAAAAGATCATTATCTCTTATATTTGGCAAATATTATGTTTCTCAAACGGTTCCCGAATCTTCCAGAATCGGACAGCAACAATAATTATAATTGTTGTCTATGATGTACATTATTTAGAGGTAAATCTTTATAAAAGTTCTTTGCTGTGCAGTTAAAACAAATATTGTCGTTCACTAAAAAAACGAGAGCGTAAGTTAAAGCCGGCTCTAACCGACTTCGATATACCCGTGACTCATGAAAAACATGTTTAACAGTGTTCCTGCGTTCCTTAGGGTGACCATCAGAAAAGTATGCAACATTTTTTTTAGGGTGGGAGGGGGTAGCGGAGGGGCTTGGTTCACATTTTTGCTCATAACTTGAGAACCGTTCATCCAATCTTTATCATTTCTTTGACAAATCGATTAATTTTGTTAATTACTAACTATCTCTAATAAGTACGAATCGTAGGAGATATAACGTTTTTTCCAAATTGCGTGGGCGGGAGGGGCGAGGCCAAAATTTGAAACAAACTTGATCTGCGTGGAGATAAAAGAAGCATTTGTCCCATACATGTTAAACCTCTATCTCTTACTGAGATCTCTAGGTGTTCATACAGACAGACGGACATGTCTATATCGACTCGGCTGTTGATGCTGATCAAGAATATATATACTTTATATGGTCGGAAATGATTGCTTCTGGCTGTTACATACATTTGCACGACTTTGGTATGCCCTTTTTACTCTACGAGTAACGGGTATAAAAAGCAGCTTATAGGACGGTGAAGAAGGGGTCAAAACTAAGTTTTTCACTTTCTTACGTGGACAAGGCCTTCTGGCTATTCCACATAAAATAAACGTGCCTAGAACTTTACCTCCAATGGGTGGTGTGGGAATTAGTTCAACAATGAGATATTTCTCAAAGCACATACAAATATGATTTTATGTTTTATTTATGAAAATTCGTTTAAGAAGAAACCATGGATGACCCCAGCGATTTTTTTGCATGAACATTTTTCATAATTCACCATATATCGAAGGGAGTTTTTTTTTAGAATTTTCTGAGTTAAGGTTTTTATACTATTGTAGACAATTACCAAACTAAGATGACAGAATGACACTTGTCACTATGGGGAATTTTCCCAAAAATCAGGCATAAATTAGTAACTTAAAAACTAAGCAAGATATTGCGGTATAGTTTTTTGCCTTATATTATGTTTAACGTTCGTCTATATGTGCAAAAAAGTGGGCGTGGTAGCACTTCATCCCGCCTTAAAAAAATATATAACGAGAAGGCCAAGCTAACTTCGTCTTTGCCGAAGTTTTAATACCCTTGCAAATGTTTTAATACAACAGAGTTTACGAACGTCAGCATTAAAACAAACCATTTTTTTGATAAAAGCCACTTTTCGACCGATAGTTTCTATGGCAGCTATAGGATATAGTCATCCGATTTTGACAAAAACTTCCAAATCTGTGTAAAAGCGTATTAAACTAATAATTGTCGAAGCGGAAGGCGTTTACATTAAAAACAAAAAAGTTTTCTCACAAAGACCCACTTTTCGACCGATAGTTCCTATGGCAGCTATAAGATATAGTCATCCGATCCGGTCGGTTCCGACATATTAGCAGTGTGCAGTAAAAAGAAGACTCTGTGCAAAGTTTCAGCTCGATAGCTTTAAAACTGAGAGACTAGTTTGCGTAGAAACAGACAGACGAACAGACGGACAGACAGACGGACGGACAAAGCTCAATCGACTCAGCTCGTCGCCCTGATCAAGAATATATATAGTTTATAGGGTCGGAAATGAATATTTCTATGCGTTGCAAACTTCTGGGCAAAATTATAATACCCTTTGCAAGGGTATAAAAAAATTTATTTTTTTGTACAAGTCAAAATTGGTTTTTCTTGCTATTTTGCATAACAAGGAATGTACAATTACTGACGCGTATTAAAAATATTTTTCGGCCGCAAACTTTGTGGAATTTCGGGATTACTGAAAAAAAATGCGGCTCACTGTCATTTCTAACTGCACAATACTGCTCACGTCGCCGGAAGACTGCAAAGGGTTTTTGATTGGGTGTGACACAAAATTTCGGATAATTTTTGCCTTTAAGGCCTTATTGAAACTATTTTAAAAACAGCTGCATGGTCAGCTGGTTGGTTTTTTATTTTTTACGAACAGCTATGTTTGCTTCTTCTACCAGTTATCTCCAGCAGCTTGATTCCTACGACCTCTGATTCGCTCTAGCATAATTGACCATCGGGAACGACACTCTGGGTTCATGTGCTTCGCAATGGCTAAGAATTTATTTTCTGCGTTCAAATTGTTGCATTATTCGGTTAAATTTCTGCGACTTATCGCCAAAATTGCACAAAATATTCTTCCTTATTTTTTTTAAATATCTTTCATATGCGAGTGAAAGACTTTGGCCCAACCTCTCTTTAAAGCAATCGAAAATAACATCTTCTCGACTCGTCACATTTTTTCATTTGGCATGCAAGTAGGCATTGGAAAAAATGAGGTTGTGTCCTAAAAAGTGAAAATTTGCAAAGAAATGCGGTTGAGCAAAAGTGAATCAGAAGCGGAATTGATAGCTCTAAAAGGTGGTAAAAGTCCCAGCTCTAACAAATCTAAACAAAATTTGGTAGGTCTTTGCAAAGTTGAATTTTCATTCCCAATTTTTTTTTTTAGATGAATCGCTAATATCCTCAACTACAAGGACGCCACGGTTAATTTTTGCAGATAAAAGGCAATAACACTTAATACATACCACAACGATTAGATTCCATCAAAAATATTCGACAACACTTTCGGTTTTAATCAATATTTGACAATTGCAAATTGCAGCAGAAAAACACACACTTAACATTGAACTGTCATTCGTTAGCATAACATGACTTTATCAGCTGCTCACTTAACAGAGCGCTGTTAAATCAAAATTCATGGTATGTAACATTGAAGACTGATGTATTTGTGGTCTAATGAGACAAAAAATTTATGTTTTGAGCACTTTTGGAAAAGGGGTTAATGCCTAATATTTGGCAAAATTCCCCATAGTGGCGTGATATCTAAAAAAGGATCATTGGATAAAACCTATTTATAATTCTTCTCATGCACCACTGAGTCAGATAGAGGCAGTCCCATTTTCCCCCTTCTTGGGGAACCTTGGAAAATACCAACAGCTACTTCGAAAGGTTTCTCTCTTCTCTTTCTCTTATGTGCCTCTTGCAAAATCGCTTTAGTTTTATTTAAAATATCCATTTTTGTTCAGGAATTAAATGATTACTCAATTGAAAAAATTTTGTGTATATCAGCATTGTTCAGAAAAATTTACTATTGTTTAGGTACACAGAGAAAAAAAAGCACGTAAATCCAAATATTTCATATTTGATTTAAATATTTTTACCAATAAAAGTGCACCACAATGTGTTTTATTAAATATAAAGTGTGTGCCACTTAAATCTCACATTTAATATGAACATAATTGATTTCAAGTGTCCTGCTATTCTATTCGATGTGACGGCATATTAAAATTAAAGTAAAATTTTATTAAATTTAACTATGATTCATATTAAAAAATAATTAAAAAAAAAAAAACGAGAAGGCCAAGCTAACTTCGTCTTTGCCGAAGTTTTAATACCCTTGCAAATGTTTTAATACGTCAGCATTAAAACAAACCATTTTTCTGATAAAAGCCACTTTTCGGCCGATAATTTCTATGGCAGCTATAAGATATAGTCATCCGATTTTGACAAAAAACTTCCAAATCTCTGTAAAAGCGTATAAAACTAATAATTGCCGAAGCGGAAGGCGTTCACATTAAAAACAAAAAAGTTTTCTCACAAAGACCCACTTTTCGACCGATAGTTCCTATGGCAGCTATAAGATATAGTCATCCGATTTTGACAAAAACTTCCAAATCTGTGTAAAAGCTTATAAAACTAATAATTGCCGAAGCGGAAGGCGTTCACATTAAAAACAAAAAAGTTTTCTCACAAAGACCCACTTTTCGACCGATAGTTCCTATGGCAGCTATAAGATATAGTCATCCGATTTTGGCAAAAAACTTCCAAATCTCTGTAAAAGCGTATAAAACTAATAATTGCCGAAGCGGAAGGCGTTCACATTAAAAACAAAAAAGTTTTCTCACAAAGACCCACTTTTCGACCGATAGTTCCTATGGCAGCTATAAGATATAGTCATCCGATTTTGACAAAAACTTCCAAATCTGTGTAAAAGCTTATAAAACTAATAATTGTCGAAGCGGAAGGCGTTCACATTAAAAACAAAAAAGTTTTCTTACAAAAACCCACTTTTCGACCGATAGTTCCTATGGCAGCTATAAGATATAGTCATCCGATCCGGTCGGTTCCGACATATTAGCAGTGTGCAGTAAAAAGAAGACTCTGTGCAAAGTTTCAGCTCGATAGCTTTAAAATTGAGAGACTAGTTTGCGTAGAAACAGACAGACAGACGGACAGACGGACAGACAGACGGACGGACAAAGCTCAATCGACTCAGCTCGTCGCCCTGATCAAGAATATATATAGTTTATAGGGTCAGAAATGAATATTTCTATGCGTTGCAAACTTCTGGGCAAAATTATAATACCCTTTGCAAGGGTATAAAAAAAATATGAATTATGGTGAGGTGGTGTGGGAAGAGGGAGAGGAAGGGGGTGGGGGAAGGGTGTGGGGGAAGAGGGAGAGGAAGGGGTGGTGGAAGGGGAGGTGGAAGGGGAGGGGGGGCGGGGTAAGGGTTGACGGAAGGGCTCAGACTGAAATATATTTTTTTTTTATTTACCTTTACTGGGACTCGAACTCAGGACTTCGGGCTCTTAAACTCAAATGCTGACGTCTTAGCCTACACGACTATTCAGGGCTCGCGTGACTGTGCAGCAAGACTCAATTAAGAACACAGATAATTGTTAATTATGTTCAACATAAAATTAAAAACTTTTCATAGTTAAATTTACATTGTCTCATATTAACCACTGGATTTTTTTGATAAAATGTGTTTAAACTTTAATTTTAATATGATTACCTTTTACTTCAAGAATGGTAAAATCTATATTTAAATATGAAAAATATTTAATTTATATTTTTGCATAGTACATTTAAATCTACTACGGAAACCTTTGATTTTAAGTTGAACAAAATATTCGAAACATTTTTAACTTTACAACGTTTTCTTTTAGGTGTGTGCATAATATAAATGAATATGACGCAACATAAAATTCAATATGACCAACTTTAAATTAACTGGATTACACTTCGACTTTAATAATTTTCATATTGACTAGATATTGCTAATATGATTTTATTTAAACTTAAGTCATTTATATTTAAATTTAATATGAAAACTGGCATAATAGAAATTAATATGTTTGTATTAAATTATACTATGCACTTTTTTTTGCTGTGTAGGTACTTAGACGCTGATTAAATAAAATCAAAATGCATTTTGTTTTACTTTATACGTATAAAGAATTAAGTTATTTAGTAATTTAATTAATACTAGTAATTTTTAAACAACCTTCGTAATATTCTTTAACATTTTAAGGCACAACAACCTTTAAAATTGTTATCTCTTTATACTCAACTACTTAATATGCCCTATTGCCTTCAGTCAACTCACCCACAACAAAAGGCAGCAGCCGAAATGTATGCTATATAATGTGAACAAAACTTCTCACTTTCTTAGGCCAACACGCACGCACACACACACACATATGCTTTGCGCATTAAAGCTAAACAACAGCTGCGCCATGTCCTGCCCTGACTTTCATATATAAAAAGAATTAAAAGTGGCACGCAGGTTAAATCGCAGTTTTCGACAAATTTTTGCACACTTGGCAGCGCATTGGGCTGTGCTTGCTAATAAATACGGTGTATGAAAATATATGTGTGTCGACTATATGAGTTAGTGCACGCTTCGTTTGTGTATTTAATTTGCCACAAAATTGTATTCCATACACAAAAAACTTACGCGCGGTTTCCGAAAAGTTTAAAACGCTGTGAAAGCAAATTACCAACTTTTGCACCCTCCTGACTTTGTGTGAAAAGCAAAACCAAACAGCCATAAGCAGTTGCTGTTGCAGTCGTTGTTGTTGTAGTAGTTGCTGGCAGTTTTAGTTTAGTTTCTTGTTTTTTTTTTCTATGCAAATTGGTTGACTTTTCTGTGTGCTTCAATGGCTTGAAGCTGATTAAAAAACTGCACTTAAAAACTGTCAATGTCTGGCTATCATTAAATAATCAATTTTCTGATGAGAGTAATGAACAAATATTGGTAAAAATATCAAAACTATTTGACCGAAAAAGAGTGCAAGAACAAAAAACACTCTGTTTTGATTGAACAACGAATATTGTGGAAAATATTTTTATTTGTGTTGTTGCTCGGAAAAATGTGAAATTCTTTTTGAAGCAAAATAAAAGTAAAATAATAAATATGCATGAGCTGATAGAAATTCATGGAATATCCATCATAATTGTTAAAGATTCGTTAACTGCAATGGAGTGGAAAAAAGAACTAAAGCCACAAAACAGAAAGAAAAAGTAATTTAAGCAATAGGTTTCTATTATGGACAAAATTGATTAATTGAAAATGGAAATAAATGCAAAATTACGATAAAACACGTAGCCTAAATAAGATTCTATACAGAGCATAATACCGGAAACGGAACCGTTAAGCATATTATTGCACACAAAAGAAATTGTAACTGTAACATTTTTCGTTTTTGGCTTAAAAATTGTTGACTTAATGGTTTTTCCTGATGATTTTACTAATATCAACGTATGAAAACGACCAAAGTCATTTAAAATTAACTTTTGATTTTTTTTCGCAAAATTTAAATGCCCCATTTATATACTTAGTCTGAGTGTGGAATTAGAACTTTAGAATTACAATAAGACAATTATGCACAGATTTTGTTCACACATATCAAACCCATTCAATACAAGTAAGCTTTTAGTCGTCTAAAACGTCAGTCACTTCACAGAGTACGTAAAGGACAACTACTTCCACTACTTGCACTCTGATCAAGTTCATATTCAACTTTCGTCACGATGAGGGGATAACAAAACAAGTAAGAAAGTCGGTCAAGCACGACTCCAATATACTCTGTACCTGCGGTAGCAGCGCTGTCATCGAACTTTATTTTGGTCACAACTTGACAAGAAGATGGCGCCACTGATGTAACCATTTCAAAACTGATCTTCGATTCAAAGCTTGAGTAACGTTTATCCGATCTGTTCTTTACCTTAATATATTGAACTATTAAAGTGAATTTTTATACCCTGTACCCTAGGTGGGACATTTTATATATGGAAAAATGTAAGACCATACTGATAGGTAAGAAAAGCATAGCAAAAAAAAATTTCAAGAAAAAATGGGTTTTTGGGTTTGCGACAAAGTGTACAGTGTACCCATTGAAAATGGGTAAAAGGGGATCAAGAAGTTGTGCAAATGTATGTAACAGGGACAAGGACACATTTCTGACCTTATGAAGTATGTATATTCTTGATCAGCATCAGCAAAATAAAAAAAATTAGAGTTGTTGTCGCTGTGTGTTTCAGGTACAAAAGTGCCCATAAAATGCGAACCTAGGTTTTATTCGTAAAACTGGGTGTGAGGTTATGCTTACATAAGTCCTTAGTATCATAATTTAAGGGTCTAATGCCTGGGTTAAGTTACAATCGTTTCAATCCGGCTTTTCAATTGGGCAGATTGGCTCATTGGAACTATTATTGGAGATTACAATCTTCCTGGAAGATTTTTACTCATGTAAAGATAACCATTTAGAAAGTTATTCCAGTTTTTGTTTCTGATAATACATCAGAAAGCGATGTGCACTGTGAAACTCAAAAATCAAAACATCAGAAAGAATGCCTCAAGTCAAGAACTTCTTATAAAAGAAAGATAAACTGCACAAAAACTGTATGAAGGATAAAAAACTGAATAGAGCTTCTGGAGAAAAATGTCGGTTGCATTGTTAAGATCAGGGATCGTAAATAAGAGTTATGAGTTTGAAAAAATTGAACCTGAAAAAAATTATCTACGTTAATGGGAAAATCTTATATATACTAATTCGGGATGCAGGATCCTGTTAAGAAGATAAATTTTTATTTTTAATTTTAATTTTTAAAATTAATTTTAACTCTTATTTTTCGATCAAAATAAAAAAATTGTGAAATAATCATTAAATTTCAATTTTTATTTAAAAATCATAATATAACCATTATTTTCAATTTTTACTATAAAAATCTAAAAATAAAAGTTATTTTTCAATTTTTATTAAAAAGTCTAAAAATAAAAGTTGTTTTTCAATTTTTATTTAAAACTCCAAAAATAAAAATTATTTTTCAATTTTTATAAAAAAATCAAGAAATAAAAGTTATTTGTCAATTTTTATTATAAAAATTGAAAATAAAAATTGAATGTTAATATCTTGAGAACCGCGTAGTGTATTGCCAAAATTTAAAAACATTCATGATGTACAGCTCAATACCTATCATTTGATACATCACATGTCCTGAAAGGACCAACATTAAGGATCCTTAAGGTATGAATTCATGGGAGTAAAAAAGTAACAAGTGGTGGCAAGGAACCTCGTATTGTAAATCGAAAAGTTACACATATATATATATAAGGGTACAGCCAATAAAGTAATAAGGACACCACCCCGCCCCCTTAAACTCCCTCTCTCCCCATCAAGCAGTAATATTATTTTCATGAAATCCGTCAGGGTTATTGCAGGGTTGCAAACAGCTTTTGAACTGAACCAAATCGTAATCGAACCGCTAATTCCAACTGACTGACCGAACCGAAAACCGAACAAGCAAAACAAGATTCTTTCGTCACTTTCTTCTGAAGGCATGGCTAATATAAGCTGTTAGAGATTAATAATGTTTGACCTGATGTGGTGCAGAGGTTAGTGTGTGGAACTGCTGTGCGTGAGGTGTGGGTTCAATTCCGCCCCGAAACAGTTTTTTTTTTTTTATTATTTATTTATATTAAGTTTCACATTAGTTTTCACTCAACAAGAGACACCAATTATAGACCGAAATAATTCTTAGCGGTACAGAAAGCTTTTGAGGTTAAGATGCCAAACATTTTACATCCTGCAATTGCCCTCACATCTTTTAATATACAGGGTTTGTCGGGAAAGTAATAGCACTGAGTTCATTAAAAAATCAACTCGTATTCTCCTAAACCAATTGATCTTCAGGAGGATATAATGAAATATTGGGAAGGCAACAAATTCACTTATCCTCGCCTGTACCAGTTAGCCAAAGTAATTCATAGTGTGCCTGCTACCCAAGTTTCGGTGGAAAGAGCCTTTTCTTTCCTTAAACTGGTACTTTCCGACTTGAGATGCAATTTGTCATCCGAATCAATCAAAAAAATATTGATAGATGATTAATAAGTATTTATCTAAAAATACAACAAATAACTCAAGTAACCAATTTATTTAATATATAATTATTAATTTATTTGTTTAACTTGAGGAACAATATTTTTTTGATTGATTTAATACAGGCACCCTACAAGGAACGTTTTTTTGGAGTAAAAAACTAATTTCGAAACGCATTTGCCATCAAACTAGAAAACCATGATCGACCTCAAAACAATTTTTTTTCGGCCCATCGAAGTCAATTTGTATTTAAATTTTGGTTAAGAAGATATGTAAAATACGTTTTCGCGGATTTGGCGAAAAAATTTTCGCCTGCGGCGCACCTTTATTATACATCCCCAAGAATTTCTTCCAATAATGATAGCAACTTTATCAAAATAATACTGCCCTCACAATCAAGGCCTTTATCATTCCTAATCAAAATCCAGCGTACGTCCCTTTATGTTACAGAGAAGTATTTGATGGAAAGAATTAGAAAAACTTAATTGTAATTATAGAAAAAAGGTTAAAATTTAGGACTATTCAATGGGGAAGGGGGGCGGCAAAGTCGACTTCCGCCCCGGGCGGCATAACTACACGGTACGCCATTGAGCTGTACATCATGAATGTTTTTAAATTTTGGCAATACACTACGCGGTTCTCAAGATATTAACATTCAATTTTTATTTTCAATTTTTATATTAAAAATTGACAAATAACTTTTATTTCTTGATTTTTTTATAAAAATTGAAAAATAATTTTTATTTTTGGAGTTTTAAATAAAAATTGAAAAACAACTTTTATTTTTAGACTTTTTAATAAAAATTGAAAAATAACTTTTATTTTTAGATTTTTATAGTAAAAATTGAAAATAATGGTTATATTCGGGTGTGTTCCAGAAATCTCTAGAGGTTTTCGTATAAACGTTAGAATTTCATATTAAAGCTATTTGAATTTATATGTTGAGAAGCTCGAATATGCCCGGCTACTAGATTAGATGACAAATGTTGAGCGATTTGAAACCGCCTGCTCAAAGCCAAGTAGATTTGTTCCGTACGGTTTTCCTTCCACATAATCTAGTAGGCGGTCTGATTCTTCGCACTTCGCAAATAATGTAGTCCCAGTTTAGTTCGAAGTGCAATCGTTTATACGAAAATCTCTAGAGATTTCTAGAACACCCCTGATTATGATTTTTAAATAAAAATTAAAATTTAATGATTATATCACAATTTTTTTATTTTGATCGAAAAATAAGAGTTAATTTTTAACTTTTTGATAAAAATTAAAAAATAACTTTTATTTTATAATTTTTATTTTAAAAATTATAACCGTTACGGTCCCTGGTTAAGATAAAATAGAGATGACAAAAAAAGTAAAAAGTAAAAAAAGTAATAGGTATATAAACAAATTTGATGGTATTTCATCAAAAAGTAACTGTTGACGCAGATGGCGTGGCTCGGGCGCCATGTTATCTTCGCTTATATGTTCCGCTTTATCCGAAAATGTAAAGATAAAACAATCCAATTTAAAAATATTCCTTCAGCACTTGAACTAAAAGAAGCATTTGAGAAACTAGTCGAAATTGTTCAGAAACATGAATTCGAAGACGATATAGAAAGGGTTAGAAAGAGGCATGTGTAAAAACTGCCAAGAGCCTACTCCAACGGACGGTGGGCCACCAGCAGTCAGGACCCCGGACCAGCAGGGTCTCAGCTGCTTGAAGCGATGGCGGCTTGTCTCGTATCTCAGGCGAACGTTTTGGCAGGGTTGGTCCCGGGGACACGTTCTGGGACTGCAGACCCGGGCCAAGTGGCACCAGCAGAAGCCGAACGTCGCGGAAGGAGACCTCGTCGTTGTCGCAGAGGACAACATGCGGTGTTGACGGTGATGGCATGTTTAATTTAAGTAGTTTTAATTAGTCGGAAATTTATTGAAGTTATTTTTTGAAATCTAGTGTAAGTTAGTTTAGGGCGGAGCGGGAGCGCAATAAAACTCTCTTTTCGTCGGTCTGAGCGAATTCGCCCCGTTTCGCCACCCTAGTAAGCTTAAGAGATAGGCTTTAGAGAAATATTGGGCGTGTTCAGCAGAATAAGTGATCCCTGAGCAGGTATCAGAAAAAGATTATGCATCAAATAGTTTCTGCTGAACGAGTTGCTACATTTTTAACAATGCCGCGGGGTGTTGAATTCTGACGGTGTATCCACACTTTCGATCCGGGTTAACATAAAATCCGCATATATGAAGTCACAATTAGGTTTAATTATTGTTTAAAATTTATTGTTATTATTTACGGCCGATAGAAGCCTTATTTTTGCAATCAATGCACAAGATGCGCATGTTTTTATCGATAGTATGCCTATCGATAAGCAATTATTGTTGGTGGGAGCAGTATCACTTTAAAGTAGCGTACTATTTCTTCGATACATGCTCCTGTATCATGATATTTGAAATTGGCTATCATGATACTGCATCACTCGAGTTCAGCAGAAGGATCAGTGCAAATTTATACTTGATCAGGGAGCAAGTTGTTCTGCTGAACAAGGCCATTGTTGAATTTATTAAAGTTAGTTGTCGTTAAAGGCCCGTACGGACATCCGAAGTGCGTAATTTAGCTAACTTCACCTCATGTTTCGTCGCCGTGGAACGTAAGAGCAGTGTAACCAGACTTAAGAAAAAATTACGCCAAAAAATATGTTTCTGATATTTCTAATTTAATTGGCGGTGGGTCACACTGCTCGATCATTTGTATTTTGTTTTGATGCCAAGTTGATTTTTTGTATAAACTCGGCCACTTCTTCCCATGCCTTGTTCACAAAATTAAAGTCCGAGTGCTTGGGGTGGAAAAGATCAGATATGACAACTCGCTCTTTAACCGCCAAAATTAAAAACATTTTTTTGTCATGCAAAAACATTTTCAGACGATTCTTTCGCTTTTGTTTTTCTTCCATGTTCTTTTTTTATTTTATTTATTAATTCACTTAAGCTAAAAGCAGTCCAGCTGATCGATGCAGGTAGAAGCAGAGTGGCATAACATGGTGCATTCTCAATGCTGCTTCAGCTGGTCAAAGCACAATAAGCCCCACAGCCATCTTACATAGTATCCACAAATGTGCTGCTAAGTGCAACATTGTCTGTTAAGTGTAACTTTCAACTTCGCACCTCCGTACATGCAAGAAGTTCAAGAGGCGAAGTTGTAACTTCTGCTTCTTCTTCCCTCAATTTTTGTATGAAACTTCTCGCTACTTCTGATGTCCGTATGGGGCTTTAAGGCCCGTACGGACATCCGAAGTGCGTAATTTAGCTAACTTCACCTCATGTTTCGTCGCCGTGGAACGTAAGAGCAGTGTAACCAGACTTAAGGCCCGTACGGACATCCGAAGTGCGTAATTTAGCTAACTTCACCTCATGTTTCGTCGCCGTGGAACGTAAGAGCAGTGTAACCAGACTTAAGAAAAAATTACGCCAAAAAATATGTTTGTGATACTTTTAATTTAATTGGCGGTGGGTCACACTGCTCGATCATTTGTATTTTGTTTTGATGCCTTTTGACTTTTTGTTGTTCACAAAATTAATGTCCAAATGCTTGGGGTGGAAAAGATAAAAAATGACAACTCGCTCTTTCACCGCCAAAATTAAAAACATTTTTTTGTCATGCAAAAACACTTTCAAGCGATTTTTTCGCTTATGTTTTTCTCCCATGTTCTTTTTTTTACTTTCTTTTTAAATCATTTTAGCTAAAAGCAGTCCAGCTGATCGAGGCAGGTAGAAGAACAGTGACTTGACATGGTGCATTTTCAATGCTGCTTCAGCTGGTCAAAGCACAATAAGGCCCACAGCCATCTTACATAGTATCCACAAATGTGCTGCTAAGTGCAACATTGTCTGTTAAGTGTAACTTTCAACTTCGCACCTCCGTACATGCAAGAAGTTCAAGAGGCGAAGTTGTAACTTCTGCTTCTTCTTCCCTCAATTTTTGTATGAAACTTCTCGCTACTTCTGATGTCCGTATGGGGCTTAACCATTGAAACTGAGCGCAGCTATCCTTTTCGTTTTCGAAGTGCCGAATTAAACATACATATTTATTTTTAATTCAAAAACGTCTTATTTTTTTGTGTTCTATAAAAACTCTTTTAGAAAAAGAGTAACCATTTAAAATTTCTTGTTTTTTTTTACGAATTTTAAAAAGCTAATATTTTCGTGTCACATATTTGAAAATATAAATTGCATGAATATATTGGTCATGGAAACTAACACGGTGGTTTAATCACATTAAAAAATTCAGAAAAAGTAACACAAATTACACTAGTTAGCATAAATAAAAAAAAAATAAATGACCCATTTCTACTTTGAATTTTCTTTAGTGTAGTTTGCAATGGTGACCTTAAAAATCGGTTTCAAAAATATTTTCATGGCTCCGTTTTGAAATAAGAATTTGTGACATTATTTCGGTAGGTGCTCTTGCACTTTAGAACATATCTCTCTCTTCCTAATTAAGCTGCCAATAATCTACTATAGTACTTTCAGTTCAACGACCAAGAATATTTCAAAAAATCGATTTTTCGCTCGAAAATACTAAAAATATTATTTTTAAACGCTTAGGAAAAATATAAAAAAACCGAAAAAAAAAAATTTTATTTTTGTTTTTAAAAATCGCACTCGTCGAAAAAATATGGTTTTGGTGAGAAAAAACGGTGTAACACGTACCGTAGATGGATAAAATTAAGTAGAGAAACTAACAGTTAAATTTATGTATTTTGTGTGTTCCAAAAAAAATTAATTTGAATTTTTCTTCGTTTTTTGGCAGAACAAAAATAATAATTAAGTACGGATCAAAAGTCGAAGCAAATGAAATTTTTTTGAAATAGTCACGAAAATTCCACATTTTTTTGCACCAAATTGCTCACAGCTTCTGTGTTTGCTCATAGATTATGATCATCGTTATCTGTTTTTCTTCGTAAATGTAGAAAAAAGTAGAAGGCTTTTTATTATATATTTTCCAGGCGTTCAAAAATTAAATTTCTCGCATTTTCGAGCAAAAATCGATTTTTTTGAAATATTCTTGTTTTTGATATTAAAGCAATGCTTTTCGCAATTACTGGCAGTTTAATTACCTTTCGATTCATATCTTGCTTGTCTCCATCTGACAATTATGAAAATTATGAGATATGGCTTAAAATGTAAGAGCACCTTCCAATAAAATTAACCAAAAAATCATATTTCAAAAACGGAGCCATGAACAATTTTTTTGTTTTTTGAGATCACCATTCCAAACTAAACTTAAAAAAATTTCAGTAGAAATGGGTCTTTTTGACTGTAAACTAGACATGTTAAAAGCATACCTGTTAAATAATGATTATTAGTTGTAGTGATTATTAATTAGATTATTTTTGTTTAAAAGTTTAATTAATGATTAAATTGCGATTATTTTCGGTTTCACACAATTATTTAATGATTACGATTAAAAATAATCAAAAATAATGGAAAATTACCATAAATTATTAAAAATAATTGAAAATAATGGAAAATAATGGAAAATAATCGTTTCCATTATTTTCCATTATTTTCAATTATTTTCCATTATTTCCATTATTTTCCATTATTCCATTATTTTCCATTATTTCCATTATTTTCCATTATTCCATTATTTTCCATTATTCCATTATTTTCCATTATTTCCATTATTTTCCATTATTTCCATTATTTTCCATTATTTCGACTATTTGAGACTATTTTGAGAGAAACAAATTATTTTTAACATCACATTTAATAACAACAATGTTTCTGTACGAGATTGGCTTACAAAATATTATCAAGAACGTATTAAATATTACATGTTTTCACATAAAATTAAACACAAACATTAAACATATTCAGTAGGGGGGTCGATTTGTATGGGCCGAAAAAAACGTACCAAGCGTATAGCAAAAACGAAATCTACGGCCAATTCTAAGAAAATTTCACCAAGAAACCAAGGGTCTAAAATGAATTCCTAGTCCGCGCAAATCGTCTTCAAATATTTATGTTACTTTTTCCCAAAAGTCAAGTTAGAAAGTCGCTGAACACCTACTATAACATGTTCTGTATACCCCAGAGCTTGCATTTATCTGAAAAATTTCATAAAGAAGCCACACAAAGTGATACAGGTGTCAAAAAGTGAGCCCAGTGCTGCCCATCAACGTTGAAGCGGTGCTACCCATCAAAATTTTTTGTTTTACGTATAACTCCGCTATCGATCATCCGATCTTCATAGTTTCTTTGGCGAATCGATAAATAATCATGATTATAAAATATCTCTAGAGGGTACAAACCATCTATCTCCAAAACTGTGGGAGATATGAGGTTTTTTCTGAATTGCGGGGGGCGGAAGGGGGCGTGGCAACCTGTGACATAAAAATTTGTTTGCCGACAACTACAAGAAGTATTTGTCCCATACAAGTCAAACCTCTATCTCTTACCATGTCAGAGATCTGTAGTTTTACAGGCTTATGAACATACATAGGTACTACGTTTATGCTATGCTCATTTTGCAAAATCATTTCATGAAATGCCTCCGAAAGTGCGTGCTTAAACACCATTTCATAAATTCGATTACACACGAAAGTTAACTATGATTTCGACGTCAATTGCCGTGAAATGCCGTGGCGCAGGCAACTTAAAGTTGAGTTGGTGTTGCCAGATCTTTTGTTTTCTCATATGTGCTGGCCATTTTGTGAATTTACAGGAACATATTTGATTTTGCAAATTGAAGAAATCGTGAAATTCATAGCATAAACGTAGTAACAGACGGACATGGCTATCTGCTGTATTATTTTCTTTTTTTTAGCTTATGACTTTTCGCCAAAGCTTCTTTACGAAAAGGTAACTTTTATTCGAAATTTGTTTGCCGGAAAATGTGCCTGACAATACCGGCCGAGATAGCTGCCAACTTTTGTTGTCCCTGACAGCAACAAATTAAATTTTTGGTGAATTTTATTTAGAATGCACTATTTTAGTTTTTCTAACTGATAACAACGATCCAATTTGTCACTGAAGAAGATTATATAACACTGTGCAACAGCCAAAAAAACTACCAAACTACACTATGCGGAATCGATAGTGCTACCCGAACTGAGTAAAACCATTTCAGCGTTTGGGTAGATTGGTAGCACTTTTATTTTTATGGACCCTCAAAGTTTTTGAAATTGGGTGTGATAACAAAAAAAAGGTGTCATCAGATTTGGGAATACAGCTCATTCAGTTTTAGTGATAGCTGCAAACAGTCTTCGGCAAAGTTGTAGCTGACAGTCCGCAGAATAAATTTTTCTTACAAAGATTTTCAAAAAAATTATATTTTCCGGGAGTTTTTCTTAAAAAACTTTTTGGAAAAATCTATTTTTTTTACTTTTTCGAGTATAACTTTTAAAAAATCAAAATTTTTGGCATACATTCTTTGGGAAAAATTAAGCTTTTGAGGTAACAAACATCTGTTCTGAACAAGGTTTTACAATCTGAACTCTTCCACATCCTCTATTTCGGCCCCAAAAGTGTGTATATCCAATAAAAATCACTTTTTTGTTATCATTCTTCATTATGTTCTCAAGTTTTTTTACCAAAATAGCAGCTAATTAATTTTTTCAAGCTGTTAGAGCAAAACACTACGCGTTTTACTTGTTGTAGTCCATGAATAAAGAAAAAAATAATTTTTTGGACGGTATTTTGAAAATTCTCCAATTTATTATTATTTTATTATGTTATTGTTATTGTTGTTATTATAATTATGTTATTATTTTAACAAGCTAATACATTTTTTAACAAACTGAGATCATATTAGAGTTAATCTTTTTATTTTATTTTAATTTTTGTTATTTAATTATAATTATTATAATTATTTTATTTTAATGTATTGTATTTTATTATTAATTATTATTAAAAATATTAAATATTAACTCTAATATGATCTCAGCTTGTTTAAAAATGTATTAGCTTGTTAAAATAATAACATAATTATAATAACAACAATAACAATAACATAATAAAAATAATAATAAATTGGAGAATTTCAAAATACCGTCCAAAAAATTATTTTTTTCTTTATTCATGAACTACAACAAGTAAAACGCGTAGTGTTTTGCTCTAACAGCTTGAAAAAATTAATTAGCTGCTATTTTGGTAAAAAAACTTGAGAACATAATGAAGAATGATAACAAAAAAGTGATTTTTATTGGATATACACACTTTTGGGGCCGAAATAGAGGATGTGGAAGTGTTCAGATTGTAAAACCTTGTTCGGAAGATATGTTTATTAGCTCAAAAGCTTAATTTTTCCCAAAGAGTGTGTTCGAAAAATTCTGATTTTTTAAAAGTTATACTCGAAAAAGTAAAAAAAATAGATTTTTCCAAAAAGTTTTTTAAGAAAAACTCCAGGAAAATATAATTTTTTTGAAAATCTTTGTAAGAAAAATTTATTCTGCGGACTGTCAGCTACAACTTTGCCGAAGACTGTTTGCAGCTATCACTAAAACTGAATGAGCTGTATTCCCAAATCTGATGACACCTTTTTTGTTATCACACCCAATTTCAAAAACTTTGAGGGTCCATAAAAATAAAAGTGCTACCAATCTACCCAAACGCTGAAATGGTTTTACTCAGTTCGGGTAGCACTATCGATTCCGCATAGTGTAGTTTGGTAGTTTTTTTGGCTGTTGCACAGTGTTATATAATCTTCTTCAGTGACAAATTGGATCGTTGTTATCAGTTAGAAAAACTAAAATAGTGCATTCTAAATAAAATTCACCAAAAAATTTAATTTGTTGCTGTCAGGGACAACAAAAGTTGGCAGCTATCTCGGCCGGTATTGTCAGGCACATTTTCCGGCAAACAAATTTCGAATAAAAGTTACCTTTTCGTAAAGAAGCTTTGGCGAAAAGTCATAAGCTAAAAAAAAAGAAAATAATACAGCAGATAGCCATGTCCGTCTGTTACTACGTTTATGCTATGAATTTCACGATTTCTTCAATTTGCAAAATCAAATATGTTCCTGTAAATTCACAAAATGGCCAGCACATATGAGAAAACAAAAGATCTGGCAACACCAACTCAACTTTAAGTTGCCTGCGCCACGGCATTTCACGGCAATTGACGTCGAAATCATAGTTAACTTTCGTGTGTAATCGAATTTATGAAATGGTGTTTAAGCACGCACTTTCGGAGGCATTTCATGAAATGATTTTGCAAAATGAGCATAGCATAAACGTAGTACCTATGTATGTTCATAAGCCTGTAAAACTACAGATCTCTGACATGGTAAGAGATAGAGGTTTGACTTGTATGGGACAAATACTTCTTGTAGTTGTCGGCAAACAAATTTTTTATGTCACAGGTTGCCACGCCCCCTTCCGCCCCCGCAATTCAGAAAAAACCTCATATCTCCCACAGTTTTGGAGATAGATGGTTTGTACCCTCTAGAGATATTTTATAATCATGATTATTTATCGATTCGCCAAAGAAACTATGAAGATCGGATGATCGATAGCGGAGTTATACGTAAAACAAAAAATTTTGATGGGTAGCACCGCTTCAACGTTGATGGGCAGCACTGGGCTCACTTTTTGACACCTGTATCACTTTGTGTGGCTTCTTTATGAAATTTTTCAGATAAATGCAAGCTCTGGGGTATACAGAACATGTTATAGTAGGTGTTCAGCGACTTTCTAACTTGACTTTTGGGAAAAAGTAACATAAATATTTGAAGACGATTTGCGCGGACTAGGAATTCATTTTAGACCCTTGGTTTCTTGGTGAAATTTTCTTAGAATTGGCCGTAGATTTCGTTTTTGCTATACGCTTGGTACGTTTTTTTCGGCCCATACAAATCGACCCCCTACTGAATATGTTTAATGTTTGTGTTTAATTTTATGTGAAAACATGTAATATTTAATACGTTCTTGATAATATTTTGTAAGCCAATCTCGTACAGAAACATTGTTGTTATTAAATGTGATGTTAAAAATAATTTGTTTCTCTCAAAATAGTCTCAAATAGTCGAAATAATGGAAAATAATGGAAATAATGGAAAATAATGGAAATAATGGAAAATAATGGAATAATGGAAAATAATGGAATAATGGAAAATAATGGAAATAATGGAAAATAATGGAATAATGGAAAATAATGGAAATAATGGAAAATAATTGAAAATAATGGAAAATAATGGAAACGATTATTTTCCATTATTTTCCATTATTTTTAATTATTTTTAATAATTTATGGTAATTTTCCATTATTTTTGATTATTTTTAATCGTAATCATTAAATAATCATAAATTTTTCACCAGACAACTATATAATCACTACGACTATTTTCCAAAAATAATTTAATTGATTAGTAATTCTAATGGCAACTTAACAGGTATGGTTAAAAGCCTAAGTAATTCCTGAACAAAAAGTTCAAAATAACTAATGTTAAAAATATTACGTAATTATGTGAGCAGCAGCTAACATTATGTTTACAAATCCGAATAATTATTTTGCCGGAGTGTTGACATACCACAAAAACAAGGACATCTTTTTAAAAGAGAGTGGGCCCGAAAAACGCTTTTAATAAATATAATAAAAATCGGCTATAAAAATTCAGGTTTGGTACAAGAATAACAATAAAACGGGCTCAATCACTTCAAATATGGATATTATTGGGGCCGATAGCTTTTTCTTAAGTATTTTTCACTTAAACGAACGATTTCCGTTTTTACAATAGAATGTATGTGTTACTTCTTAAACCAGACAAGACAAATTCTACTACCGAGCATCAATGAAACCGTGACCATTTCGTTCAATGTTTCACACAAGCAAAACAAAGTTCAATCTTTACTTGCTTCACCTACAAATAGTCACCAAAACTGTTCCCTGTTGCAAAATTTCGAGCAATTTTCCACTTTTTATGCAATTAATCAAACAAACACAACAAACTCTTCTGGCTGGTTTCGTTTCCCCACTCATGAATATTTATAATATCAATTTTATAGAATATCGGCTCATCCCGAGGAGAAGTTGCTGCAGAGGCGGAGTAGATGGAGTGGCCACAGCGGAACCTTTAAAGCAAATTCAATTAACCCTACAGACCGTAGAGAGCATAAGCAAATACACTCAGCCAATACAAATAGACAAAATAAGGGGGGAGTCAGAGACCGGGACAGACCAGGACTGGACTGGACTAAGGCACGCGCCACTTTTGAAGCAAAACCTCAACAAATCCGTCGCAGGATGTACACAGACCAAAGCCCAACCACAACGACACAAAGTAACTAATTATCTAGCCTTAACCCCTTACTGTCCTGGCCTTCACTCCTGCTGTGTTTGCTTAAGAGACTCGGGCACTCAACGAGGCAACATTTTTAATACAGATCTATGTGAGTGTGTGTGATAACAAGACACACACGTGGCTTGACCGGATCCTAAAAAAAAGGAACGAAAAAAATTGAAAATTGAATGCAAACTCGATATGTTTTTCACATTTGAATGGACAATGGACCCCGCTAGCTAGGCCGCCCAAGGGGAGGGGAGGGTTGAGTTTTGTGTTCGGTCATCATTCCGAAGGCGAGAAAAACTTCAA
Organism: Lordiphosa clarofinis; assembly: GCA_018904275.1. NCBI lineage: Eukaryota > Metazoa > Arthropoda > Insecta > Diptera > Drosophilidae > Lordiphosa > Lordiphosa clarofinis. The sequence continues at coordinate 1,293,128 of JAEIGQ010000003.1, forward strand.
ATGAAATGTGTCAAACTCTGACACATGCTGTGCTCAACCGGTTGACCAGGAAACCTACCTAGGAGTGGGCACACAGTGAAGAGTATTGAATGTTTAAATTTTATAAAAATCTCCTACTCCATTCAAAGGAGTTAGTTATAGAGTGTGTCTACTGTATTTTGTGTGTTTTTGGTTTTTTTTGAAAAGCGGAAAATCGCCAAATATGTAACTGCTGGCTGACTTGTTGTTCTGCTGTTGTATGGAACATTGTTTGTTGCATTTGAATTGGGTTAGGCACGGGTTCTGCTGATGGAAGTGGGCTGACCCCCTTTTACCTCGTTCATTCATTCGATTAGTGGGCTTTTTTCGATTGTGTTGATGGATGTGGAGAACAAGGATTATAGAATGTACTAGTATTGTTCCGTTGTTGGAGGGTTTTTTTCTACATATATGGACATTTTATGGGTTTTATTTCCAGTAAATTAATATTTCAATTTGGGCTACTTATTTCGAACGAGGCAAACAAACCCACACAAAACAAAACTAATCATTTCGTCTAAAAATGGTTTCGACAGAAAACTCAACACACAGAGATTCCACCGATGGATGGCTGGATGTTGTGCTCTGTGCTGTTTTCCCCATTATTTGAACAGCACTTTGAAGGTTCACGAAATGAACATGGGTTAGCTACAACTACAGAGTGGGATGGGCATGGAGAGGTGGAGGTGGCGAAGGAGCTGGACTAGCAGAAGGATAAAGGACTTTCTCTGGCTAAAATCCCCGTTCAATGGCAGTAGTTACATTTATACGCTAACTAATGGTACGAGCCATTGAGCTAACGATCAGAACTGCAGTTAACACACGCATGTATCTCCCATAAAATACACTGAGAGAATTGAGTTGAAGCATACTTTTCTATTTTTCAAATCCTATTAAATAAGGTGCTTTCCACATGAATGTGAATAAAAATTAATTAAAATTTTTAATATCTAATTAAGAATATCTTAAATAAGATATTAAAACAGTGGTTCAGCCATTAAAACAAAAACAAATGTGTTAGTTTGGTTTTTTATACCCTCCATCCATTAAGAATGGGTAAGAACTATTCTAGCCGAGTTGTTAGAAAACGACCGCCAAATATACAATACTAGCTGAACCCGCCGCGACTTTATACGCGTCCAGGATTATAAGAAATTGTAGATACAGTTTCGAGTTCACTGCTGGCAAAAATATATATCAAAATTTTTGGTGGTAAGTAATTTTTAGATTTTGTTTACACATGTTACACTTTTTCCCATTCCTTCATAAAGAGCCCAACCAAATAATCTTGGCGCTAAAAAATTCCGGAATTGTATGTACGTCTTCCGCACGATTACATAGTTAATTTCGTGTCTAGCGATATATCCGTCCCGCGCCCATTTACAGTAAATATATATATTTCCTCACCCTCCTTTGTATATTTCAGCGCTCTCCACTTTTTCCCCTCCCTCCTCATCCTAAGTTCTTCATCTCTCTCTTTCTTAGTGAGCGCCTGCCAAACTAAATGAAGATCTATGACAAATCTTAGATCTCTAGGATAAGCAGTTTTGTCTGTGGGTTGATAATATTTCAGTCAGTCAGGCCTACAGATTTATAAGTATAGATGGACTTTCTACTTGATCAAATCAAAAGGCTAATTTTTTGCTTCCCGGGTTTTTCCAATCGATAATTTTTTTCTTTCTGTAACTTGGTAACACTGTTAGTGATAGCTGTTCGTTCTTATTCGCCTGATTTGGTTTTTAAAACTTCAGCAAGGAGACACAGTTTTTTCTCGATTGAGATGATAAAAGAGATATCGAAGGAGGCTCTGAAGGCCATTCCGAAGGAACACTTTGCCAAGTGCTATGATATGTACTGCATCAGAAGGGGATTACTTTGATTACAAGGATAGTGTTCAAAGAGTTATACAATTTTTTCTACTTACTACTATTTATTAAAACTTGGACGCGGACGAAGTCGCGGCGGGTAGTATTTTAAATTTTATATATATCAAAGCCGGTCCGATTACGGTCCTGAACCAGTAAAATATCCAACTAAATAATAAATGTAATACTTTGCGTGTTAGATATTTGAAAACGGTTTTAATTATTTGATTCCCTAATAACAAGATAAGATAAAAATAATTTTAGGAAATTTTTCGATGTGTCCTTAATTTTTTGGGCACTTTTAAAATCAGCTGATACAGTGGTGCGGGATATATGTATACATCAACTTGGAGCTTCTATGGTAAGTCTATTCCAAATATACACTTAAAATGTAAATATGGAAAAAGCAAATCTCTGTTTGTAAATTAATAGTAAATTCATGTTTTTTTATAGTTATCGGTTGATTTCTGTAAAGTTCTCTCGGACAGCGCTGCTTGAAGTTTGGAACAACAACAAACGCGAAGGAGACGCACTTTCAGTTGGTCTCCTCTGAACTTTTCCGAACCATTGCTTTCAAGTCTTTGTTTGAATAGGCTGAACAAAATAAGTTATTGCAGAATTTCATAAGTCCGCAGATCAGTATGTAGGATTGACATCACTAGCGTGTAAGTAACTTAAGCATCTCTAGATTTATCGTTATCGCAGTTGATCGACCAGAGTTCGATAGGCAGCAAGCAGAGAGAGAGAGAGAGATTTTAGCTTTTGGAGAGAACAGACGTGTGCGTGAATCGTTGCTATGAATTAATTAAGAAAAACGTGTGAACTAAGTTAAGTTAACAATGAACAATTACGAAATAAACATTGAAGTCATATTACATTAAATGGACGACGAATGGTGTTTTTAAGTCTTCGAAAGTTGGATCTCTACAAGTATAGTAAGGACTACGAATTCACTTGTCTAAATAACATTTCTTTCGATGAGGAAGTTAAAGAATATTGAGCAAATAATTAAAATCAAACAATCAATTCTTGTATATTAACATAAAGTATAATACAAATATTTGATTTTTTAAGTTTTTTTTCACAAGTATTATTAGGATAGTTTATAATTTAAACAAATGTATTATAATCCGAAATAATTTAGTCCGAAAATAGCAGATATTTTGAAATTTTTTGATTAGTTAAATAAATATGAAGCATTCACTTAAAATCTTTTCTGCTAAGTGAAACAACATTAATTTCGATTTATTTTAAAAATTTAAGAAAACATTATTGACTTTTTATACTCTGTAACGAAGGTACATAGAGTATATTAAGTTTGTGCAAAAGTATGTAACAGGGAGAAGGAATCATTTCCGACTATGTAAAGTATACATATTCTTGATCAGCATCAACAGCCGAGTCGATATAGCCATGTCCGTCTGTCCGTCCGTCCGTATGAACAAACAGATCTCAGAGATGGTAAGAGATAGAGGTTTGACATGTATGGGACAAATGCTTCGTATACTTGCAGGCAGATTAAGTTTATTTTCAATTTGTGCCACGCCCCCTCCCGCCCCCGCAATTTGGAAAAAACAGTTTATCTTCTACAGTTTTGAAGATAGATGATTCGTATCTTCTAGAGATAGTTAGTAATTGGCAAAATGATGATGAAATGATAAAGTGCGGTTCTCAAGTTATGAGCAAAAAAGTAAATCGCCCACCCACTATAACTAGCACCGCACAATCTTAGAGATAGAGAGAGAGAGAGCAAGCGAAGCTTCGAGATGAGCGCAGTAGAACCGCTGCATTCAGCTTCTACTCCAGGTATAGAGTATAAATAGTCGGGCCTGGCCGACTTTCGCACTCGTTTAACATAATGGATTGGATCTAAATATTCTTTTTTCAAACTCCAGCATTGTCATCTAATCATCAAGCGCTTTAATGAATACTTTTAAACTAATTTTGCAAGTTTCGCGTTTTTTTTACAATTAGTTACATAGCCTATGTTCGAGACCAGGTAATCAACTATCTGTTTGCCAAATTTTATCAGAATCTTTTCAGCCATTTGTGCGTGAGCTCTCATATATCTCTTAATAATAGCGCTCTAATAACTATTTTTTTTTCGAGATCGTTTTTTAAGTTTTTTCGATCATTTAGATAAAAGTAACATAAACTATGTTCGAGTTCAGGTAATAAACTATCTCAGTGCCAAATTTTATCCGAATCCGTTAAGGCATTTGTGCGTGATTGAGGTACAACCGGGGAAACTTTCACATTTATAATACTAGAAAGATCTTAGGAATTTTAACTTGAGAATTACAATATTTTTAAATAATAACTTCGTTCGACTACCAGTTAGTTAAAGAGTTATTTTTTTGGTGTAATGATTAGAGACCGGATTTATATGCTTTAGCATATTTAACATATTTTGTATGAAAAGAATATGAGTATATGTAAAAAGCATATGAGTATATTCTTTTAATTTCTTAAAACTGCAACTTTTTCGTTACTAAGATTGTAAGCGCTGTAGTCTAAGATACCCAGGTTTGATTCCCAGACGGGGTGATTTTTTTTTTTATTATACATACTAATTTTTTGTAAAAAAAAACTTAATCGGGGGTGCCACAGAAACCTCTTCCAACCAAATTCCAACCCAATTCCAATTCTTAGGTGCCACAGAAATTTCATTTGGTTGGTTTCAAACCTCCCGTGTGTTGGCAATTTGTGAAATCGCTTTTTAAGTGGCTCTACCTATCATTGTTAAGCGCCATCTACTTGACAAACAGCGGATTAAGGGCTGCAATTTATACCTGATGTTTGGCGCGAACAAATTTTTAAATTTTGCTTTATATTAATGAAGAATTTGAATTATATTTTTAAAATGCAACATAAAACATATTACATAATCAAAAAATTTCAGTTAAACATTAAATTAGACCATAACTAAAAAAAGGGAAATTTTTTGGCGAGAGATTCAGCCCTGTTTTTAGAGATGGAACTTCAATTGGAACATCTGCTGTTCTAACTAGATTTTCTAATAGGAAAATGAAATCTCTCGAAGTTCTGTGGCACCGACGAATTGTTTGAGAGATTTACAAACCAACCGTCGGCAAAATCTCTAGAGATTTCTGTGGCACCCCCGAATATAAAATTTAAAAAAAAAAAAATGGTGAAAAAAAATTTGATTGCTATTTAATATTGGAAACTCAAATGCAAAAACAACTATAAAAAATAAATATCATATTTATAAGAATATTTTATCGGACAGAATAACTCTGCACCAGAGTCCGGCGCGTCGCTATCTAATGTATAGCGCTCTGAGGTAGCGACGTCGGCACACTGACAGCATACGAGCTTAGACTCCTTTCTTTAGCAATGAAGTATTAAATGAGTGCGCTTTCGTGTAGCTAAAAAAAAATTTAATTTTGGATGAGGAGCTTCTAGAGAATCTGATGTATATAGAAAATAATTGTTCGGAAATCGCCAACACTATTTATACTCTGTACCGAAGGTACATAGAGTATATTAAGTTTGTGCAAAAGTATGTAACAGGTAGAAGGAATGATTTCCAAACATATAAAGTATATATATTCTTAATCAGCATCAACAGCCGAGTCGATATAGCCATGTCCGTCTGTCTGTCCATCTGTCCGTCCGTCTGTCCGTCCGTCCGTATATACAAACAGATCTCGAAGATGGTAAGAGATAGAGGTTTGACATGTATGTTTCTTATAGCTGCAGGCAGATCAAGTTTATTTTCAATTTTTGCCACGCCCCCTCCCACCCCCGCAATTCGGAAAAAACGTTATATCTCCTACAGTTTTGAATATAGACCTTTGGTACCTTTTAGAGATAGTTAGTAATTAGCAAAATGTGTCGATTTGCCGAAGAAATGAGCAAAAAAGTAGACCGCCCTTGCCCTTCCCCCTCCCACCCATTCACAACTAACACCACACAATTTTAGAGAGAGAGAGAGAGAACGAGAGAGAGAGAGTGAGAGAGAGAAACTTTGAGATGAGCGCAGCACCAGCATTGCATTCAGCTTCTACTACGGGTACAGAGTATGTTATATTCGGGCTTGGCCGACTTTCTCACTTGTTTTCTACTAGAAAAGCAAGGGCATAGTCTTATTAAATCAGTGCATATAAGTCTCTTAAGCTTGCACCTGGAGAAGTTGGGAACATTATTCGGAAGAAGCTTGATAACGTGATTGCAAAGATTACATTTTTCATGGAGTTGGTGCGATTATCAAAACTGTTTGGAAACTCGGATGCAAGAACTACTATAAAAAAGGAATTTAGGAAGAAATATTTTTATGCGCCCATTATTTCTTGCGCTGTTAAATGATCCTTTTCCATTTATAAAAATATTTATTGTTGTACGTTGCAACTCTTTATAGTTTTGATAAAAAAAATAAAACAATTACTTAAATAATTTTACTTAAAATTTATTGCTCAAATTTTTTATTTACTTATTTGCCCCCCACCAAGTTTCTGCTAAGTTTCACTTCAATTGTTGAATTTATATGTAAAAAAACATATTTTTTTAAACAGTTACCGTTTCAACCGAGATTTTTTTTCATTTTCTTGTGTGAAAGTCTTTTAGCCAATTTCTCGTATATCCAGTATGTTGAACCATTTTTTTTTGTAAATCTTCATATTTTGAGTATCTCGAAAGAAAAAACACTTTTCTATGCATAACTAAAATGTATTAAAAGAATTTAATAAAAAAATTTTTAAAAAAATGACCGGCCCTTACTGGGACTCGAACCTGAGTACGTAAGACTCGTATACTAACACCTTACATCTCTGCCAAGACACCTTTATTTTCTCGATGGAAAAATAGCACATATAAGAGAAGAAAAAAAAGAATATACTCATATGCTTTTTAGAATATTTTTTGGGAATATACTCATATTCTTTTTAGCATATAAATCCGATCTCTAGTAATGATGTATGTAACTAAACATAAATAACTACATACACAACTCCCATTAAGTTAACAAGTGTTACTAGACTTCTGATCCAATCGCTGGACTCCTTCCCACAGTGTATTATCCACAAATCTTCCTACATATTTGATTTCCAGTCAATCTAATTTGTTCGTGTTTACTTTAGCAATTCAATTTTTTTCTCTGTATCTTTACTCACTCAAATCCTTCGACAAAACTCTTGAGCGTTTAACGTCAAATAAAAACCAAGTAAATAATTTAGCAGTTGCCCGGTGGCAGGCAGGCAGAGCCAGTGCCACTGCCTCAAAGACTCTCTGCGTATTTATTTGCAATTTTCGCATTTTAAGCCGATAAAAGGGGCGAACGGGCAAAAATAAAATGACAAGCGTTTGACACAAGCACCGGAATATCCGTCAGTGTGGCGACGATGCGGACGAGATGCGTCCGTCCGGACTCTGAGTTCCGTGAGTTGAGTTTTTAGAAAGCAAAAAAAAAACAACAAAATGTGTCCTGCGTGTGCGATGTTTGCCTGCGTGTTACAGTTACATTCATAATACAAAAGGATGCCGGGAAGGAGGCTGCAGTACGACTAACCCGCCAACTAGGAAGCCAGGAGCAGCAGCATCATTTCCTACGCCATTTTTAGTTGTGTGTCAACTATTCTAATAGTTCTCGCTTGAGTATCTCTCTGTCTGACTGTCGAAGTGTGTGGGTGTGGGGACGAGTGTGTGTGATTTACAGTTACGCTGATTGCTAGGATAATGCTTAAGAGTGATGGGCATAAGAGATGCAAGTGTGATGTGAAATGATATGACGAACTCACGAAAGAAGAAAGCAAAATAAAAACATTAAAATAAAGTTATAAAATCTAAGGTTGAAATTTGTTTCAAAACGTACAATGGCCACAGGCAGTGCCGGTTTTGCTGTTGAGTCGAATTGGAGTTTCCAAGCGATTATAACATTACAGGCATGAGGAGGTAGCTGCTGGCTGGCATTGGATCAGGCAAAGACTGCTGATGATTTGCCAGAGATGCCAGTGAAACAGCGCTGCACGGTCAACTAGCCTCTTTTGTGGTACACCACACACCATGTTCTTGCTTTGAAGTTAACACAGAGAAAAAAAGATATATTCCAAACTTTCCTCAAAATTTGAATACAAATGTTCTAAAAATGCTTGAAATGAGCACAATTCAAACAAGTATAAGTATCGCCCTAGACGTAAAGCTACTAAAGTTTGCGACGGCGCAGTGCGGAAATGTTAAAATGTACCTGGTTCGATTACCATGTCTACTCCGACAAAAAAAATGTGTTATACTCTGTACCAAAGGTTCACAGAGTATATTAAGTTTGTGCAAAAGTATGTGACAGGGAGAAGAAGTCAATCCAACCCTATAAAGCCATGTCCGTCTGTCCGTCCGTCCGTCCGTATGAACAAACTGATCTCCGAGATGGTAAGAGATAAAGGGTTTGACATGTATGGGACATAATCTTCTTATAGTTGCAAGCAAATAAAGTTTATTTTAAATTTTTGACACGCCCCACCCCGCAATTTGAACCATTTTGAACATCTTGCACAAGGGTGTCGTGATAAAGGACGAGGATCAATTCAAATATTTAGGAAGAACGGTTGCCGCGAACAATTCAGGTTGTGCTCATATTGAAAACGCCATATCAGAAGCAAATAAAACGTGCGCCTTTAAGAAGCTTCTTAGCGGTTGCCGCTTTGGGGTCAACCCATGTCAGGGCTTAGTGTTGCATAGGGCGTTTGTTCGCAGCAAGATTAAGTATGCCTGCTCTTCGTTTAGGAATATGTCCAAAACGGCTAGGAAAAAATTAAGTGCGCACACCAACTTACACCTAAGAAAGGCACTAGGCTTAATCAAATGTACCCCAGTCCCAATCATTTATAATTTAACAGCAGAGCTTCCACCCAAATACAGAATAAGATTTGTCACTGCCAAAGAACTAGTAAAGATATTCGGCTATGACATGCCCGCCTGTGAAACCATAATTTCTAACCAGGGGCTCAATACTAGCTATGCAAAAGCATATAGAGAATTCTCTGATATCTTAGAACACATAGAAATAGTATCCCAGACTCCTATCACTTGTAAGAAGTTAAGTGCAGATCTTGATTTCTTCAAAGGAGCAGCTAGAAATAAACACGCGGTAGATTCTGAAACTACTATTACTCTTTTCAGGGGAAAAATAAACCAGCTTACTAATAGAGGCTTTCAAATCTTTTTTACTGACAGTTCTGTAACCAGCGCGCACTCCAGTGCTGCCTTTCTCCATGACGGGTCAGGAGTTTCAGCTGGTTTTTACACCAAAAAGATCCTCTCTTCTCTCTCTGCTGACCTTTTTGCCATAGACAAACACTCTCCCATGCCTTCTCGTGTGGCATGACTCACAGATAGTAGAAATGGAGCCCTGATATTAGGAAATCCTGTGCAGAATAACTATATTTCTCAAAACATAACAAGAAAAGTTAACACCCAATCACAGTTGGTATCAGTAGAAGTCCACTATATTCCACGCAAAACACAGCTGTGGATCTCGCTGCAAGAAGTGCACCATCAACTGGGTCATTTACGTCTGTCAAATGGAGCATCAAGGACGCAACAGGAGAAATCTACAGGAGAATAAAGGAAGACTGAGAAAGGGACTGCGCCAACTTCGTAGCTGAAAGACCTAGGGGATATTCAGAGCTTTTCCCAACCACCAAAGTTAAGCCTTGGTTTCTAAAATCCAGGCTAAGTCCAAAAATTATTAAAATCTTAACTAGACTGCTAAGCGGCAACGCATTCGACAAAGCTACCCTCGCTAAAATGCACGTAGTTAACGATAACCTATGCGATAGCTGCAATACTATCGATAACGCCTCACATGTTATTTTCAATTGCACGAAATTTAGCTCATCACGTCAACATTTTCCATCACTACTCAAATATGAAAACTTTTATAATTTCTTTAAACACGAGAACATTAACTCTTACGAAACAATCATAACATTCATTAATGAAAACAACTTAGATCTATAAAGACAAATAACTACAAGATTACAAGATCACATTCAGCATTGGCGTTTTCCACTTGACACAAAGTGGGCGGCCAAATAATTCCAGGTTAAGCTTGGTATGGAGATACTTGCGAAAAGTGTGCGAAATCTCTGTACAGTATTTCGTCGATAGCAAGTGCGAAATAAGTTGCTCATCTCTAGTTGCTTGCTTTCAAATTTAATTTGGCGGGACAATTCAAACTAATTAACAGCGAATATTTATGGTGGCCTTTAATGAAGCAGTAGTTGGAGCAATAGCTTTATGTGATTTGTAAGAAGCTTTAGTTAAGGCACCTAGGGTTCGGCAGTGTTTGTTATATCCTTACTTCCTGTGAAGATCCATGTGGAGGCAGTTGTTTAACTTAAATAAATCGCAAAATAATAAATCGTTTGTAAGTTTCATCGTTACCTTTATTTGTAACTTTTCAATCATTGGCTCCAATTGGCAATTGGTGCTCTTTGGACACGACAAGGGAAATGGCAGAATCGACTGTTGTGGCCATTTCATCTCGACGTTATGTACTTATAATGCAATATCATAGATTAGAAGATGTTGTCCACGACTTGCGGTGACAAAGAAGTCCCAAGTCTGACCATTGAAAAGTTCTGCGGCTCATCCGGTCAAAATACGGAATCGCCGTCGTTCACAATTGAATTACTTTGTGCTGGACCAAGTTCCTCATCAACAGACCTCTCGTTCGAGGAGCGAAGTTTATTGAAAAGAGAACTAGCACTTATTTGGTCACATGCATGGCACACATACCTTGTGCCGACAATTTGGTCAAAAAAGACACAAGTGGAGCTAACTGCCACTTCACATCGTTGCGATGGATACTCCATCACCGCTTTAACTCTTGGCGTGCTTAGGACGCCGCCAGTGAACGGTGGCGCTGTCCTTTACCCAAGCCCAAGCCGCGTTGCAATGATCTCCTAGCAAAAACAATCAATTGAGAACAGCATAATTAAACTCAATAAATTTCTATACTTTTACAGATCATTTTTGACAAACCGCTATCACCTTTACCTCCAATGAAAAGATGTTCAGCCTTTTTAATGTTTTTGTATAGTTGTCCTACTCATTTTAAAACTCCGCGCCACAACACTTGTATCTATATGAGTGTCTACCGCCATGCAGAGTACGAAAAATATGTTTTACATATATTTCACACCTTCGAAATCAACTCTCATCACTTGCCTATCGGGTGACTATCGCGTGACACGTTGACGTCGGGTGGCAACGCTGTGATATCGATATGACAATTTCGCGCGTGAACTCCATACCAACTCACGAAACAGCAACTTGCGAAATCCGTGCGAAATCATTTTTTTTATATGGACTTTTTTATTTCGCGGGTATCTCCATACCAAGCTTTACCAACGGGTCTCTTGGTAACTTAAAACCACAAAAAAAAACAAAAACAAAAGCAAATACCGCCTGGTGTTATAAATAGATTTTCAAATAAGAAAATGAAATTTCTTAAAGGTCTGGGACACCGACTCATTTTTTGAGCATTTTGCGAACCAACCAAAAATCTTTACAGATTTCGAGGACACCCCGAATACGACCTGATCCTATTTGACCTGATCCAAAATTATCCCAGTTGAGTATAAAACGTTCTTGAAAACGGAGCGAGTACTGAGACACCAACAATTCGCTTCGTCAATAAACATGGACACGCCAACTCGATATCTAACAAAGTCACCGCGATCATCTATAGTTTCTTTTTAAATGAATTTTAAAATAAACATGTTTTGTACTTTTCGTAAAAAAGAAAAAAGACAGTTTTTGAACGACTGAACCTCGAAGCTGAAATGCGATTGCATTTCCAAGTGATGTGCATAAATGGTCTTAGTGACTTTTTCGACAATTTTTGATTTGAAATTATGTTTACTTGAAGGCAAAATGTTAAAATTTGCACTACACATCCCGGCAAAGTTTTTCAATGTTTATTGTTCAAGCGGTTTGTGCATACTAACTTATAAACTCTTTTCCACGCGCGATTTAAAAAATTTCCCTGATATAAATTTCGTTTTCGGTCAAGGCATTTAAATTGGCCTAATGTTATTTAAAACTGTACAGAAATCTCGTATTGTATAACCGTAATCGAAATCGGCCGAGTTATTCACCACAAAATATGTTAAAAAATTGGATGCCTTTTTAGAGCCTTTCCATGTCTTGTGTGTGGAAATGAGTTTGAGAAAGAAACTGGGCTTTTGTTAATTCTTGTTCTTTCTTGTTGGGGTTTCCACCACAGAAACACTGAAATAGTTTTATAGATATTCTGCCCCGCGTTTGCAACATTTTTGAGACGGTAAAAGGCCTTTGTGCTGAACCTAAAATTTTAATATTACGATTTACCTTCATTTACCTATGTTGCAATTAATTTTCAATAAAGAATGGTTGTAATATTATGGTGGAAATTAAGAGCGGAATGAAATATTTTTTAAATCAAATAATTGCTATCGAAGACACTTGCACCTGGAAATGATAACGCAGTTTAATTCTAGAGGTAACTCAAAATTAGTTTTTCGTTTTTGCTAAAAATTGTCAATTTAATGATTTTTCTTTTTGATTTCACCAATTTCAATGTTTAAAATTAAATATGTGTCCCTTTGTTTTCAAACTGCTAGTACTTTTGTTTTTTTCCTTCGCGAATTTCAAATGCGCTATTTATATTGTCCGAGTGTGGAATTAAACCTTGAGAATTACAAGCACACAATAATAAACGCAAATTGGACATACACTGAATACACATTTACTACAAGTAAGCTTTTAGCGGCCCGATCTTAGATGCGCGGCGTGGCAGTGTCGTCTAAGACGTAAGCCACAACGAATTTCAGTCCAAGGGAACAGAGTTCGAGTCCCGCCAGAGTAAGTAAAAGTTATTCATTTAATTCGTTGTTTTTCGGAATAACAAAATTATTGAGGGCGACCAGCAGCTGCAGCGCACAGTTATTATTCCTTTATATACAAAAATTAAAAGTGGAAAAATTTTGTTATTAAATTAAATAAAATATAAATCAATGACGGAAATTGGTGAATTTATCAATTAAAAATGTTGCATTTACCAACGTTTTGTTTTTGTGTGTATAACATGTTTAATTATGACATCTTGAAAAAAAATCATTAAACTATGACCTTTGTTTTCGACTTTGAAATCTACCATCCCAAGTACCTAGCTTAAGGTAGCGAAAATATATCCTAAATGAACTATAAACTAGCTCTAAATCCCTTTACAATTCATTGCTCATCTCTACGATGCATGCTCGCGAATGCTAAGGGGAAGTCACGGAAGCTCCCATCCACACACACACACAAGAACTTACTGCCAAAGCGGATGTTAACTTAAAGGTATTAAGAAATTGAATCAAAGTGAAAATATTATAGGAAAAGGCAAAGGGACCAGAAAGATGGAGTAAAGTGTAGTAGCAACGAAAAGACGATTGCATTTTTTCCGTTGACTAAGTGCCGCCGACTTTGAACTATGACGTTGGCTTTTAGTGTATTAGGAAAATGTCAGGCTGCTTTGAGAGTGAGAAGTGAGAGGAGCAGGTAGGTGGTTACTGGCAGTGCGGATGGGGGCTGAAGACACAGATAGTAAGGAAGCTAGCAACTAATACATAATAATGCAATTTTACCCAGGACAACGAACAAAGGATTCATTTGGCTTACGCAATGGAAAATTGAATGTACTGATAAAACGATGTGGAATTTCTGAGATAAATGAACAAGGACAAGTAGGATGGAGGGAATTGAGTTATTTTCACAGAAATGTCACAGATACAGTAACTAAAGCCAAACCATGGAGACAATAATTATAAATAGAAATATCACTTGTCAACTTGTGTTTGGAAAACTCAATTCCAGTTAAAAGTCAAGCGAATGTTAATAGAACTTTCTCACACAAACTTTTCTTGGCATTTTCATTTACTTGGACTTCCAGCTTTTTGGAAGTCATCACTTAATTATTGAGGCTAAATTTCAGTTGAAAATTAAAGACTCGACAGTTATCTAAATACCTGCTTAATTGATAAAAAAATATGTTTTTAATTTTTAAATCTAAAATAATTTATTTATATTTTTTAAATATATTTCAGCATTATGCAAAAATATGCAATGTTACGTATACTTAACAACAACTTCGGTAAGTTGTTGCTTAGTTACTTAATATCAGATATTCAAATCGTAACCGAAACTGTAACCTTTATAAGTACCGAAACAAAAACAAAAATATAATTTAATTTCGGTTTTTTTCTCTACTTGTAAAAATTTCGAAATCGTTAACTTATTTTGTGAATGTAAAATTAACATTTCTCAAACATAAATTGCGTCGTACTGTTGCTTATGTGCACAAAGAAAAGAGCAATCGGGAGAGAGCAATGAGCAATGAGAGTTTTAGTAGCAGTAGAGGTTCTTTATTATTATTAATTAAATAAAATAAGAACATTTTACATATTTAGGCATGGCTTAATTTCCGTCAGCCTTAATCGAAAACTTATACATAGCATTTATGTTAATCCTAGAGAGCTACAGGTAGACTTTCCCTTCAGAGCTACACCACCTGGCTTTCCCCGCTCGTCGCGAGATAGCAGATCTTTCGCTCTTAAGGGGGCCATCCCAGGCTCTTAAAACTATAAAAGTGAAAACATTTTACAAATATAAAAACTTGACATTAATAAAATATAACTCTTGGACATGAACTTAAGTAAATATATTAAAAATCCTCATTTACTATACTCCTCCTATATACTATAGCACCCTCAATATAATCCGCCAGGTTTGCCCAACCCATGGCTCCATCCAGAGCCGCGACGACCTCCTCTGCCTCAAACACTTCCTTCTTAAAATATTGACATCGAAACTCTTTCAAAATAGGGCATCTTCCGATAAAATGATGCATGTCGCAGCAAATCTCCACTCGCTTTTAGGATCCATGTAAAAGTCCTCTGTGTGGAGCCGTAATTGCAGAACTCAGCCCCTACCGCATAGTTTAAGTTCTTGAATATGCGAACTTCGCTCGATCTGGCCATGTTCACATGTTCCTTCCTAGTTCCTTCTGTTAAGGCTGTGAGTAGAGATACACTACCTAAAATCCATTCCGAGTACGTTGCATTTCCACTAAGGGTGATGTTATGATCCCCAAGTTTTCTTCTAAGCGTCGCGTACCATCCAATCTCCTGTCGGAGCATATACCGTGACAAAATATGCGGCAATCTGGTGCTGTTGTACTCGAAAAGAGTTCTCGCTAAATATGTCCGTCTTCTAGACCTGCATCAATCGCTAATAGGCAGTTTGGCGTATTTGCCGGCAACTTAAGAATTCGTTTTATGAAATACCTCTGCAGTTGGTCTGCTTCCTCGCTTACCTCGCCTCTCCAAACTTGAGCCCCATAACAGAGACACTTTGCGCTAAGGGTCAGGTTATCGCTTCCTAAGAATTTACCCCATACGGTGTTTATGCTTCCTTTTGTTTCTTTTAACCTGGCATCCACATGTTTTTTAAAGCTCATAGTGGGTGTAAGCACGACTCCAAGGTATTTAAATTCCGAAACAACTTGAACAGCCTCCGTATGAAAGAACCATTTTTCTGATAATGCCAGTCTTCCTCCTTTTCGAAAAACCATAATTTGCGACTTTGACCTGTTGAGCTCCATTCCCCAGATAGTGCAGTAGCTTTATAGTCTTCTTATCATGTCCTGCAGTGTCTCTGGCTTGTTCGCAAGAATGACGATGTAGTCCGCATACATGAGCATATTTGTGTCTCAACCTTTTAGATGCTCACGAATGTCATCCAGATATAAAGCAAATAGCAGCGGTGACATGAGGCATCCCTGTTTAACTCCATTGTGTGTTTCAAAATCCTCCGATAGACCGTTACCTGTCCAAACTTCGCACGAAGTTTTTGCGTATACGTTTTCTATAAGTTTAATCATTTTCGTTGATACTCCTAATCGTTGTAGCTTGTATAGGAGGAGTCCTCTAGGCACACAATCGGAAGCAGCCTTAAAGTCTACGAAATAGGCATAAACTTTGCGTTTTTCCTGGAGTTTTATTTGGACTATTGATGCCAGATTGAATATCCCATCTACTGTCGAGTATCCACGCCTAAATCCTGCTTGGTATTCACTTAGTTTTCCGACTTTCTCAACCCATGTTGCTAGTCGTGTGGTCAGAACACTCATAAAAAGCTTCGCTGTAGAGTTGATGAAAGATATTCCACGGAGCGGTCGTTCAAAACAGTAACCGTAAGCCTAACCGTTATTCGTTTCGATTTTAATCTTTTTTAATTGTCTCATTTGTATATTTGCACCCCCACAAAAAACCTTTTATAATCTTAAAATGTCTCCAACAACTGGGCACTCAATAAATAGCGAAAAACATTTACTCAATCAATCCATAAACTCAACGTAACAATTACTGTTATGTGTAACCCACATAAAATGCCATTCCGCCGCCCAATTGTCCTGAGCCTCGCGTTCTTTGCACTTAATCTCAATTTGATGCCTATTTTTATTATATATTTTCATATGCATTTTTATTTTGGCCATTTATTATATGTCCGTGTACCGTACCATGTACGTGTATTTATGTATGTATATGCCATGGTCCATAATCGCATATGCCATAAGCGTATTAACGCAATTCAATTTCGGTTCAACAACAACAACGACACCAGCCACCAGAGTAGAGGGTAGAAACAATGTAGATGGCACCACCTGAACACAACCGAGTGAAAGATTGGCAGGACTAAAGGGGTGGGTGAAGGTATTGAAAAAAGGCAAACAGGTATTGGGTAGAATCGACTTTTAGATACCTCGGAATAATCAGTTCAAAATTATAAACCGAAATTCAAAATACACACAGAAAAAAAATCCGAGAATTCCAGTCTAAAATCAAACCCAAACAAAATCTGAAGTAGACCAAGCCCGGATTTCCTCGAACCAAGTACGAGAAAGATGGATTTAATCCCGATTTTAGTGTTATTTCGGCAACACACGGAAATGTTTTTATCTTATGATTCAAGCTCGATTTAATCCTTTAGTCGGATCCAATCAAGAATGCCCAACATTGATTTAAACTCGATATTACTATGTGACTTGATCTCGAAGTTGGCTTGGTGCAAAAATACCGGAGATTAAGTGCTATAGCTGGCAGAGAATTTCAAGGTAGCGGTTAGTGTAAAAAATCCACACCACCAAAAAAAGCGAAGATTTTGTTTTTTTTTTTTCAAATTGTATTTTTAAACAAATATAATTTTTTGTTATTTCTCGATTTCAGGAAAGCACACTTCCAGTAAATATTTTCAGCATTTAAACGTTTTTTTCGTTTTGGAAAGCAATGGGAGCTGTGTTGAGAGAATGCTTTCTTAGTACAATGTCCGATCACTATAGGAAGTTATTGTGAAATTTTGAAATTTCTATTACGGTTTAGCTTCTAGGCTGATGATCATCGACAATGTCTTATCATCTTATGTATATAGATGTGCATCACGATATACATATCCACAATATGAAACAAGTGAGAAAGTCGGTCAAGCCCGACTATAACATACTCTGTACCTGGAGTAGGAGCTGAATGCAGTGCTGCTGCTGTGTCTCTCTCTGTTTCTATCTCAGTCTCTTTCTCTCTCGCTCTCGCTCTCTCTCTCTCTAAGGTTGTGTGGTGTTGGTTGTGAAAGGGCGGGAGGAGGGGGCTGGCGGGGGGAGCTTGGTTCACTTTTTTGCTTATAACTTGAGAACCGCTCATCCGATCTTTATCATTTCTTCAGCAAATCGATACATTTTGACAATTTCTAACTATCTCTAGAAGGTACAAACCACTGTGGAAGATATGACGTTTTTTTTCAAAATTGTGGGGGCGGGAGGGGGCGTGGCCAAAATTGAAAATAAACTTGATCCGCCTGCAGCTATAAGAAACATTTGTCCCATACATGTCAAACCTCTATCTCTTACCATCTCTGAGATCTGTTTGTTCATACGGACGGACGGAGAGACGGACGGACAGACGCACATGGCTATATCGACTCGTCTGTTGATGCTGATCTAGAATATATATACTTTATAGGGTCGGAAATGATTCCTTCTCTCTGTTACATACTTTTGCCAAGCATCTCCATGCTTTGCTTTTAAGTGCGCTTTTATATTTGTTGAGTTTCCACCGGCCCCTAAGACTTTATTGCACAGTTTTCACTGCGATTTCTGTGCATCAACTTTAATTAAATAACTTTTAAACATTTTGTCTTAAATGTCTAAAGCACAAAAAACTGTCAACTGTCTGTATCGAAATATGCTATTTCCGATATTTCGCCTCTGCAAAATATGCGAAAATGATATTCTTCATTTTGGGCAAAAATATCGATATTTCGATATATCGATAAGATTTTCTACAACCCTAGTTTGAAGGCTTTTCTAAGTTGTCAGTAAAGGCAACAGATAACAAACGCTAGAAACCTACAATTGATTTTATTTGACATAGGCTGCCTTCACACTGTTCGACACATGACCCATGACATCTAGTAGGCCCGCATTTCCCCAAGAAATTCTATGAATTTGACAAGCCTTACAAATTTAAAACAGAAGTTCTGTTACAGAACCAAAAGCTAAAGGACTACTAAACTATCATGTGTCATGTGTCGAACAATGTTAAGGCAGCCTAACACTTTTCGTTAAGTTGAATATATTTCAAGATAATCTTTAACTATCTTCAGAGTTGCAAAAAGAAACAAAAATTTATATGCAAAAAATTAAAATTGGATTCCTTTGCTGTAACAAAAAATTTCCCTTCTATAAGCGCCATCTACTCTTCTTTTTATAGGGTATCAAAAGGTAAACGTATTAACTTCCGTTCACTTTTATAGGCACAAGCAACCCAACCACCCACACCCACACCCACATATGTATGAGCCAGCTCAACTCCATGATGACCAGAGTCCTCGCTCACGTTCATACATGCATACTTGTATATTGTCCACCGGGCTGGGTCAGAGAACTACATCTGCGTGTTTGTCAAGCCTCCACTCCACTCGACTCGACTCGAACTGAAGCTCCCAACTCTCATGCATATGTATTTTAGGCCCAGAGACCGAGAACAATTGGATGATGCTGATGCTGCCGGTGTTGTGTCTCGGCTTGTAGGTACCTTCGCCCATTGCAACTGACAGCCTGTTCAATTTTGCATAGCTTTCTTCTGTCCACTCAATGGACGGAGGATTGTCCCTTACCTGGGGTTGGGTGTTTGTTTTCGGGTCTTCCTTTTTTTTTTGTTTTATGGGTCAGCAGAGCGAACGCTCGCGAACTAAACGAAAATGTTGTTTTGGGTGTATGAGTTTCTAAATTGGTCTTCAAACTTGCGTTGCACGTGTCGGATTGTTGGGTGTAAGGCGATTTAAAATGATGCCGATATTGGAAGGGTTGAAATTGGGTTGACTGAGTTTTATAGCTGTAAACGATTTGGCAGACTGTTATTGAGTTAGGCTATGAATTTGTGAATCGAAATGTTAAACAAGTTTTTTTAAGAGTGCGAAATGAAAAAGTGGACAACAATTTGAAAAATGTATTGGAGAGTTTTAAATCTTCTATGTGCTTGAATATAGAAAAGAAGTCGCCAAATTTGAAGACAAATATTGATACTGGTATATGCATACTGCATATACAGCGGAAGCACACAGAAACTGTGACGTACTGGACAGAGGCTGCCGAGGGTTGTGTGGACCATCGTCGCTCTGGCCAAGAAGTTGATTTTCGAACGGAAAGGCAAAATTCATCTGGACCATTCATCTGAACAAGTCCACTCAAGATAATCAAAAAGATTGTTTCTTTATTCCTCTGTGAGAAAGCTATTTAGCAAAAGATATTCAGCCAATAAATTTAGATTTACTTCCTCGATTTTAGATAAATAGAAAAAGGATTGTAATCTATGAGATTTGGTCATAAAGTATGTCGAATTTTAAATTTACGCGGGCAACGTATATTCGACTTTCTATTTTTTTGTGGCGTCCCTAGTGCTGACAAGTACAGCCCGTCAGCTATTTTGTTCGCACAAGTTTTAGCTCATCTTCGATTTATGACTATAACAAAAAATGGATCAAGGAATCTGCATAAAATTTTGTACGACACACAAAATTAATTGCTACGACGCCTTCCAAATGTTGCCTGTGGCATATGGTGAAGCTCAATCATCCCAATGAAAGCTGCCGCAATAGCCAAGACCATGTCCTCAGAAACGCTCGGTATTGTTATTGACCCAACTCACATATCGTTCATTATGCTATAATGTTTGGCTAGAAACAACTGTCTAATAATGGCGCAGACACCGTATTCAATCGACTTGTCCCCCTGTGACTTATTCTGTTCCCAAAACTAAAGAGGCCCATAAATGGACGACCCTAAGTTATGATTGAGGCGATAGGACGGCATTAAAAAAAAACTAATCAAGGTCACAAAAATTTTTTGATGTGAAACATCTTTAATTTCGGGACGGACGATTTTAGTAGGAGTAAAATTTGATTTCAGTGTCACGTGACGCTGACGGACGATTTTAGTAGGAGTAAAATTTGATTTGAGCGTCACGTGACTCTGACGCCAACCATATTATGTTGCTGTCTTTGCTTTATGCAGTGGCTCGGCACACGCACACACACGCAAGATGGTTGGAGTAAAAACTGATTTGAGCGTCACGTGAGACTGAAGCCAACCATTGCTGCTGTCTTTGCTTTGTGCAGTGGCTTGAGCGTCACGTGAGACCAAAGCCAACCATTGTTGCTGTGTTTGCTTTATGCAGTGGCTCGGCACACCCACACAAGACGGGTGGTAGAGTGATGGCAGGGGAAGATTGGTGATGGGGGTGGGGAGAGATGCAGAGAAGAGTTTAAGATCACACACCCACTCCCAACATTTCATTTACAGTTCTTTGCCTTTGGCTCAGCCAAAAATCAAAACAGAGAAAACTACCACAACAACAACAGAGAGAACATTATGGAGCGTACTCCCACAACTTTTGCTGTAAACGCGAGAGGAGAGTGAGTGCTACTAAGTACTGAAAAAGACAGGGCACTGAGAGCAGCATCAAACCATTTTAGTAGAAGTTAAATTTGGTTTCTGCGTCGCGTGACCTGACGTCATTCATATTTTGTGTTGTTTTGATTTGTGCAGCAAACAAACACACAAGAGGATGGGCCGAGGGGAAGTGAATAGGTAGGAAAGATGCTGAAGAGGGGCAACTGGGTGGGTTCTGGAAAAGATCTGGGTGTGATCTTGGTGCGATCTTGTGGTATGTGGGAGAGATTTGGGTGGAATCTTATCTGGGCGCGATCTGGGAGGGATCTGGGAGGGATCTGTGTGGGATCTAGATGAGTATCTGGGTGGGAGCTGGGCGAGATCTGGCAGAGTACTGGGTGGGTTTTGGGTGGGGAATGGGGGTAAGATCTAGGTGGTTTCTGGGTGGGATCTGTGTGGGATTTGGATGAGGATCTGGGTGGCAGCTGGGCGAGATCTGGCTGAGTTCTGGGTGGGTTCTGGGATGGATCAGGATGGGATCTGAATGAGATGTGGGTGGGTTCTGGAACGGATCTAGGCAAGATCTGGGTGGGATCTGGAAGGGACCTGGGTGGGATCTGGATGGAATCTGGAAGGGATCTGGATGAGATCTGGGTGGTATTTGGGTGGGATCTAGATGGGATCTGTTTTTAGTATTTCTACTCCCCTTCATTTGTCTTCTTTCGAAAGAGTGTCCTTGCTGAATTATATACTATTGACAGAGCTTGTGATTTGAAAATAAGCTATTAAACTTATCATCATGTTTCACATCAAAGTCTCGTGAGTGCTAGCGACACTCACATCTTTTTTTTTTCTTTGAGCTTTGAGTATTGGAAAAAACTTTGGCATAAATCCTTATACTTATAAAACTGTGTGCCCGCCTGACTGACATACTCATTGACTGATACATTATCAACCCACAGCCAAAACTGATTTTCGTAGAGATCAAAAAATGGGCATTGACATTCGTTTAGTTATGCAGGCGCGCACTAAGAAAGAAAAATTGGTGAACTGATCCGCGAAGTGGGTGAAAACGCCAAAAAAAAGTTTGTCTAAGCCATATAAAATTAACTGAGGCGCTGAGTGCACGCGAGAGAGTGAGAGAGGGAACTACTCACACTCACACAGATTAGGTATGTGTTGTACAGATTTGTTTTGGTTTTCTGAGACAATTGATAGCGGCTATGAGATACATGTGTTAGGAAGAAATAGCAATTAACTAGAGAAAGGAGGATAGGGAGTACACACAAAATAAAATGATAGGGCGTGGGGTGGAGAGGAATGAGGTGGGGACGGGAAAGAGTGGGCAGCACGGGATGAAGTAGGTGGGGGGAGGAATGAGACAGGACGGGAAACAGTGGAGAGCGCAGACAGAGGAAGAGGGCTAGGAAAAAGAGACGAGAGCTTTGGTAGAGGGGGTGGGGAAAAAGGGTGAAAGTCAATTTGAATTCAATTGAAAATTTGTTTTGATAGTTTGTAATTATTGGTTCAACAAAACGGGGCTTACGTTGTGTTATCCAATTAATTTTTGGGAAAGACTTCGGAGTCTTTCTATCTCTATATATCTAATCGCTATACGTTCCCAATTTTGGGCAAGAAGTGCTGATGCTGCTGTGTAATCCACAATCTTAATACATATATTTACTAGATATGGGTGCAAGACGGAAAGTCGCTAGATCCGAAAATCTTGGACACGGACAAAGTCGCGGCGTATTATATTCGAGGTGGAAATAGTATTAAACAGATATTAACACATACTTTTTGAAAAAAAAAGATGTGAGTGTCGCTAGCACTCACGAGACTTTGATGTGAAACATGATGATAAGTTTAATAGCTTATTTTCAAATCACAAGCTCTGTCAATAGTATATAATTCAGCAAGGACACTCTTTCGAAAGAAGACAAATGAAGGGGAGTAGAAATACTAAAAACAGATCCCATCTAGATCCCACCCAAATACCACCCAGATCTCATCCAGATCCCTTCCAGATTCCATCCAGATCCCACCCAGGTCCCTTCCAGATCCCACCCAGATCTTGCCTAGATCCGTTCCAGAACCCACCCACATCTCATTCAGATCCCATCCTGATCCATCCCAGAACCCACCCAGAACTCAGCCAGATCTCGCCCAGCTGCCACCCAGATCCTCATCCAAATCCCACACAGATCCCACCCAGAAACCACCTAGATCTTACCCCCATTCCCACCCAAAACCCACCCAGTACTCTGCCAGATCTCGCCCAGCTCCCACCCAGATACTCATCTAGATCCCACACAGATCCCTCCCAGATCCCTCCCAGATCGCGCCCAGATAAGATTCCACCCAAATCTCTCCCACATACCACAAGATCGCACCAAGATCACACCCAGATCTTTTCCAGAACCCACCCAGTTGCCCCTCTTCAGCATCTTTCCTACCTATTCACTTCCCCCCTCGGCCCATCCTCTTGTGTGTTTGTTTGCTGCACAAATCAAAACAACACAAAATATGAATGACGTCAGCGTCACGCGACGCAGAAACCAAATTTAACTTCTACTAAAATGGTTTGATGCTGCTCTCAGTGCCCTGTCTTTTCAGTACTTAGTAGCACTCACTCTCCCTCTCGCGTTTACAGCAAAAGTTGTGGGAGTACGCTCCATAATGTTCTCTCGTTGTTGTTGTGGTAGTTTTCTCTGTTTTGATTTTTGGCTGAGCCAAAGGCAAAGAACTGTAAATGAAATGTTGGGAGTGGGTGTGTGATCTTAAACTCTTCTCTGCATCTCTCTCCACCCCCCATCACCAATCTTCCCCCTGCCATCACTCTACCACCCGTCTTGTGTGGGTGTGCCGAGCCACTGCATAAAGCAAACACAGCAACAATGGTTGGCTTTGGTCTCACGTGACGCTCAAGCCACTGCACAAAGCAAAGACAGCAGCAATGGTTGGCTTCAGTCTCACGTGACGCTCAAATCAGTTTTTACTCCAACCATCTTGCGTGTGTGTGCGTGTGCCGAGCCACTGCATAAAGCAAAGACAGCAACATAATATGGTTGGCGTCAGAGTCACGTGACGCTCAAATCAAATTTTACTCCTACTAAAATCGTCCGTCAGCGTCACGTGACACTGAAATCAAATTTTACTCCTACTAAAATCGTCCGTCCCGAAATTAAAGATGTTTCACATCAAAAATATCAAAATTCGCGATGCCTTGTAAGAAATATATGTTTTCAGCAATTATATTGATGGACCTATCGAAAGTAATGTGTATTCGAACAATCTTAACACAAAAATCAAAAACTCATGAAAATATCGGAGGACTCTCTTTGAAAAACACGTTAAATACCATGACCCTTATATAGGGAGTGACAAATTCGGCTTTCACCCGAGACGAAGCCTTAAGCCAAGTCAAAGCATGACCCATCAGTAAGCTGATCGTTACTGTAAACCAATCGCGCTGAAATGTGAAAATCCAAACACTATATGTAAAAAGAAAAAGACGACCATACTGAACTGACTCCATGATTTGTAATGTAAAAATGGCTATACAGCCCCAAAGGGGCCAAG
The DNA here is from genome assembly GCA_018904275.1 of Lordiphosa clarofinis. Classification (NCBI taxonomy): domain Eukaryota; kingdom Metazoa; phylum Arthropoda; class Insecta; order Diptera; family Drosophilidae; genus Lordiphosa; species Lordiphosa clarofinis. The sequence continues at coordinate 1,317,578 of JAEIGQ010000003.1, forward strand.
CCAAGCTTTCGCAATCTCTTGGCGTGTGTGCTTTTAAATTTTTCACACAAGGGAAAGGGAGCTACAGTTTAACGCCGAATTTGATATAGCATCTTAAAATATCTAGCGGGTACCTACCAAATTTTCCTATTTTAACCCCCTCTCAACGATTAAGGTTTTAAAAAGTTCATAATTCTTGATCTCTCATTTTCCTTTCACCAACTAATCTAATGTAAAACTCTGTACCTCACACAGAAAGAACTAAAAGTAGGGAAGGAAAATAATAAAATGTTAAGATTTAAATCAACTTATAAAAGCATTCAGTCTTGGAAGCTGCACCCTGAGCTCTTTTTCTCTCTCTATTTCTCTAGTTCTCTTTCTCAGAACATGTCAAGTAAACTTATCAGAGCGACTTCCGGTGTGTGCCACAACAAGACAAGGCAGGACATGGCAAGACCAGTCAACAACCCACCCAGCCATAGAGAACGCCAGCCAATATCCTGCACAACATGGCGATACAATGCAAACAAACGGATTCTGCTTCGCCTTTTCGTCCCTCATCCCATGCAACCACACCGGGGCCATGTAAACCAACTAATGAAACTGTCAACTGGCCACAACGGCAAAAGGAAGGTGGGATTGAGACTGGTTTGAGAGTATGTTAGCTTGCTTTATCGTTGTGCCTTTCACTTTTTTCACCCATTTTTTCCTCAGCCGCAGGACAAGCAACAGGCTTACCCCCATCATCATTGTCGTCGTCAGCAAAAGCAGAGAGAGAAAGAATTGGAAGATTCATTAAAAGACCTCGCACTAAATTGATTGCCCAGTCAGCGTTTGATTAGCACTCCAAGGCTTAAAACTTATCAGTTAGCAGTCAGAAATGCAGCCACTGCCCTCCTCCATCCAAAGACAAAAGACAAAAACCTCATCCAGCAGCTACTTTTCACAAATTGAAAATTCAATTTTCGTTAGACAATGCTGTTGGCACTTTGAGAGGGAAAAATGAAAATGGACGGCTGGCCGGCGACTGATTGAAAATTCCATATGAATTTTCCTTTTTCTCGCGATATATTTAGCATTGTCATAATCGAATGTGAATGGTCCTCACGCTGGGTTCTCTGGGTCTGGAGTCAGTTATGGAAATGGATTCTCGAACCATTCACATGGTATGTCTATTATGCATAAGCTGATGTCTGTGGGTATGTGAGTGTGTGAGTGTGTGCGGGCCAGGCACAAAACGGAACAGCTGCCTTTATGCTATAATACATATCCAAAAAGTTCGAGTCATTGCCCTAGCCAGATGGGGTTAAGGCAAAATATTGTTAAAGCGAAAAAGTTAGACCATTTACAAAAAGTAAAGCAGTGGCAGCTTAAACATATATGTTTTCATTATTTTTTCTTTTTTTTCATTTTTTTAGTTATGGCTTAAATTCCTTGTAGAGGGCATATAAAAATTAGCTCAAAAGCTCTCAAGGCTATTCCGGAGAATTCGCGCTGGGAGCGCTGCTTCGTCTGAAAAGGAGCCTATTTTGAAAGTTTTTAAAGAATTGTAACGATTGGCTCAATAAATTTTTTATATCGACTCAGTCCTATTACTTTCAGTACAAAATCTGTACTTGTGCTCTAACGAACGCTGCATTTTCGGCTTGCAACAATCACAGAAACACGTCGCGCAAAAATGCCTGTCCTGACTCTCTAGGTGGTCGGAAACAACTAACCAGCCGCTCGTTCGTTAGCTAGGAACGCCCTCTACCGAATCCAGTCGGTGCGCGCACGCTCCGAAGTACAGTCGCGGCGAAAGAAAATCAGTCCTATTACTTTCCAGACAAACCCTGTATTTTCGGTCGCTAAATCACCACTAATATGGGACGACCAGGTGCGGAAATACATTTCCAAGCTTGGTGTGAAAAACTGGTGCCAGCTCGCACGGCATTAGTATCAGCAGGCCAATCAAGAAGAAGAAGAAGAAACTCAAATAATTGTCCATTTACCCCCAGCGCTTCAGGCCTCCGGGATGTTTGCATTTGTAGCTCCTGTAACCTTTTCCGGCGAAATTTATTGCTGCATTGAATGACGTTACGGAAAAAACAAAGAAAGTACGTCAAAATTATATTTAAAATGCAGCTGAAACTGGCCTTTATTATAAAAGAGCATAGTGTTCAAATATGTCTAGCACTGACAAGATTACACCTTTGTTAATTGACTTGGTTCAAAGCGACGCAATTGCTTTAATAACGTAAGGTCACTTCCAGTTGATTATGATTTAAATCAAAAAGCATGGATAAACGCAACAATTTTCAAAATATTGAACTTAGATGAACAAAATCGAAAAATTAAAGTTCCAGACGATTTTGAAGACTATTTCGATTGTGATGTCGATTTATCATGTGAAAGTATAATGACGGATGAAGATATCAGAGGGAGGACGATAATAATTTTCGATTGGCAATCGAAAATGAAATGGGTATGGATGAAAACAGTGGAGATAATGACGCTGCTAATTATATTAATGTTATAACAAAATGTGAAATGCAAGAGTGCTCTCCGGACAGTATATGGGCTACTCCAAAAATTTGTAAGCCAAGGGCAAAAATTTAAAGTTGTCCAAAATCCAAATGCTTGTTAATGGAATAATAAGCTTCAACATATGTAAGCAATATTATTTCACGGTGGTTTGTTTGTTCTTGGCAGAGGCATACCTACGCCTAACTCTTTCTTGTATTATTTCTTGTAAAAAAAGGGTTTTTATACCTTTAGAAAGGGTATGTTGAAATTGTCCGGATGTCTGTAACGCACAGAAGAAAGTTTCTCCGATCACAAAAAGTATTTATATTCTTGATCAGCATGACGAGCTGAGTTGATATAGCCATGTCCGTCTGTCCGTCCGTCCGTCCGTCTGTTTCTATGCTATCTCCTCCGTCAGTTTTAAAGCTATCTTAACCAAACTTTGCACGAAGTGTTTTGGTACAAATACGCTGCACATTTGTCGGAACCGGCCGGATCGGATGACTACAGCATATAGCTTCCATAGGAACGATCGGTCGAAAATGTTGTTTTAGTGAGAAAAACTTTTTTGTTTTTAATGCTATCGCTCCCAACGCTCGTATTTATAAGTTTTCAATGATTTCACAAAGATTTGTCGAAATCGGACCACTAGCTGCCATACAAAAGACAGGTGAGAAAAAAGGTTTTTGTAAGAAAAACTTTTTCGTTTTCAATGCTATCGCATCCAAACTTGTTACTGATCAATGTTACATGCTACCACACAATTCTGCCAAGTTTGATCTAAATCGGATGACTATAGCATATAGCTGCCATAGAAACGAATGGCCGAAAAATTAGATCTAGTGAGAAAAACTTCATTATTTGAGCTCTTTACACTTTTCAGTTATGAATATATTGATAAATATATTGTATAGCTGCCAAATAACAAACTGGCTGGCATATCTCAAGCTCCAAGGGTATATAAACTTCGGTTGAGTCGAAGTTTGCTTGCCTCTATTTGTTATACTCTGTAGCAAAGGTACATAGAGTACATTAAGTTTGTGCAAAAGTATGTAACAGGGAGAAGGAATGATTTCCGACCATATAAAGTATATATATTCTTGATCAGCATCAACAGCCGAGTCGATATAGCCATGTCCGTCTGTCCGATTGTCTGTCCGTCCGTCCGTCCGTATGAACAAACAGATCTCAGAGATGGTAAGAGATAGAGGTTTGACAAGTATGAAGCAAATGCTTCTTATACTTGCAGGCAGATCAGGTTTATTTTAAATTTTTGCCACGCCCCCGCAATTTGGAAAAAACGTTATATCTCCTACAGTTTTACAGATAGACTATTTGTACCTTCAAGATATATTTAGTAATTAGCAAAATGTATCGATTTGCCAAAGAAATGATAAAGATCGAATGAACGGTTCTCTCGTTATGAGCAAAAAATTAAATAACCCCTTCCTCACCCCCTCCCACCCTATTACAACTAATATCGCACAATCTTAAAGAGAGAGAGAGAGAGAGAGAGAGAGTGAGAGAGAAAGATAGAAAGACTCAGAGATGAGCGCAGCACCAGCATTGCATTCAGCTTCTACTCCAGGTACAGAGTATGATATAGTCGGGCTTGACCGGCTTTCTCACTTGATTATTGTTAGAAAAATGGGAAAAATGCCGTTTCAGTATTTTGCGCTTTGCAAAACTTAAAATTTGTTTAATTTTCTTTCATTTAAAGTACTCATTATATTTGTAAAATATCTAACATTTTTTAAAAATTTAAACTAAAAATCGGTGCACACGTTCCGCACTGTGTACGCAACGAGAATAGGCTTTTTTAATTTAACAGAATGAATTTGATTAATTTGGTTTTCTAAAAAAACCTTCATTACACATTTTTATACCCTTGGTATATTGAAATTGTCCGGATGTTTGAACCGCACAGAAGGAAGCATCTCCGACCCTAAAACTATATAGTGACATATCCAGTATACTGAACAGGTAATTATATATATTCTTGATCAGGCCGACGAGCTGAGTCGATTGAGCTTTGTCCGTCCGTCTGTCTGTATATACGCAAACTAGTCTCTAAGTTTTAAAGCTATCGAGCTAAAACTTTGCACAGTCTTCTTTTTACTGCACCCTGCTAGTATGTCGGAACCGACCGGATCGGATCTTATAGCTGCCATAGAAACTATCGTTCGAAAAGTGGCTTTTATTTATAAAAATAGAGGCCAGCTAACTTCGGCTCGACCGAAGTTTATATACCCTTGGAGCTTGATATATGCCTGACAGTTTGTATGGCAGCTATACTATATAGTGGTCCGATTTCGAAAACGCTTAATGAAATTATGTAAAACGAGAGCGTAAGTTAAAGTCGGCTCTAACCGACTTCGATATACCCGTTACTCATGAGAAAACATGCTTAACAGTTCCTGCGTTTCCAAGGGTGACCATCCAAAAAGTATGCAACATTTTTTTAGGATGGGAGGGGGTTGGGTGCTTGGTTCACTTTTTTGCTCATAACTTAAGAACCGTTCATCCGATCTTTGTCATTTCTTCGGCAAATTGATTCATTTTGCTAATTTCTAACTATCTGTAGAAGGTACGAACCGTCTATCTTCAAAACTGTAGAAGATATAAAGTTTTTTCCAAATTGCGGGGGCGGGAGGGGGCGTGGACAAAATTTGAAATAAACTTGATCTGCGTGCAGATAAAAGAAGCATTTGTCCCATACATGTCAAACCTCTATCTCTTACCATCTCTGAGATCTAGGTGTTCATACAGACGGACGGACGGACGGACGGACGGACGGACGGACGGACAGACGGACATGTCTATATCGACTCGGCTGTTGAAGCTGATCAAGAATATATATACTTTATATGGTCGGAAATGATTCCTTCTGCCTGTTACATACATTTGCACGACTTTAGTATACCCTTTTTTACTCTACGAGTAACGGGTATAATTATTAAAAACTTATAAATACGAGCGTTGGGAGCGATAACATTAAAAACAAAAAAGTTTTTCCCACTAAGACTTTTTTCAGACCTAACTTTTGTATGGCAGCTATACTATATTGTTGTCCGATTTTGACAAGGCTTGATGAAATTATGTGAAATCATTAAAAACTTATAAATACGAGCGTTGGGAGCGATAGCATTGAAAACAAAAAAGTTTTTCTCACTAAAACTAGTTTTTCAACCGATCGTTCCTATGGCAGCTATATGCTATAGTCATCCGATCCGGCCGGTTCCGACAAATGTGCAGCGTATTTGTACCAAAAGACTTCGTGCAAAGTTTGGTTAAGATAGCTTTAAAACTGACGGAGGAGATAGCATAGAAACAGACGGACAGACGGAGCTTGGTTCACTTTTTTGCTCATAACTTGAGAACCGTTCATCCGATCTTAGTCATTTCTTCAGCAAATCGATTCATTTTGCTAATTACTAACTATCTTTAGAAGGAACAAAACGTCTAACTGTAGGAGATATAACGTTTTTTCCAAATTGCGGGGGCGGGAGGGGGCGTGGCCTAAATTTGAAACAAACTTGATCTGCGTGCAGATAAAAGAAGCATTTGTCCCATACATGTCAAACCTTTATCTCTTCCCATCTCTGAGATCTAGGTGTTCATACAGACGGACGGACAGACGGACATAGCTATATCGACTCGGCTGTTGATGCTGATCAAGAATATATATACTTTATATGGTCGGAAATGATTCCTTCTGCCTGTTACATACATTTGCACGACTTTAGTATACCCTTTTTACTCTACGAGTAACGGGTATAAAAAGTAACAAAAAGTTCAAGCAATACAAATATTAATAATTGATAAATATCGATGGCAAACCTGCTAAATCGGTATTTCCAAAATCGGAAAATGAAATCACAAATTAATTCGAATTTTATCATTACAAACTGGGTTTCAAGCAAATCGGATGAAATATATTTCTAATGCTGATTTTTTCGGATATTTTCTTGCCTGGAGGACAGATTTTCCGACATGGAAAAATTACATTTTAAATTATTTCGTTTTGTATCCTATAAACCGAGTTGTATTTTTTGCTTTCAGAGTTTTTCAAACAATTTTCCGACCGTTGGGTAAACTTTTCCAACATTGAAAAATTACATCTCAATTTATTTCACTTACTATCCTTACAAACCGAGATTTAAGTTATTCTGACATAAAATACATTTTTTTAAACAGTTCGGCTTGATGGAAAATTTGTAACGTCCGCAACGTAACGGGACGACTTATCAATCTTTTGAAATGTGGATTGAAATGGTCATACTTAATTTTTTGTATGTAGACCTTTTTTGTTTATTAAGCAAAATTTGCTAAAAAAAATGGGCAAATGCTCATAACCCTCAGGATCGACTTCCATTTTTTGTAAGATACGCAACGGATTTTAAAACAAGCATAACTTTTCTTCAAAAACAGTTAACCTTTTATTTTGGCTAGGTTCGAAAGTACTCCCAAAAAATGCAATTTGCAAAAAGTTTCATTAGAATATACCAATGCGAACGCCAGCTGAGTCAATTTTAACAAGCAACTTGCGTTCGAATGTAACGTCCGCAACGCAGGATTAACCCAAATAATGGGTTGGTTTAAAAATGTTCAAAAGTAACATGCTAAGAAGACGCAGAACCCTTTAAAGAGAAGGTTAAAAATAATCCTACCCTTGGACCTCATCACATCAAAATATCCTATCACATACTCACTACCTTTGCAAATGTATCTTTATCAGTAAGCTCAAATGAACATTTATTTTTGCAATCTGAAATTTTTATAAAGACCGAACGATTAATGGCAAAGTAATAAAAACATTTTGGCTTTTCCTTAAGGAACCCAAAATTTTGTCATATGCTTGGGCTCAGCATGCGCTGTCTATTGATATAGTGTTAATGCTCTGTTAACTAACATAAGGAAAGTCTATCCAACATTTATTGTCCTGAGTAACGATCAAATCAAAGTGGGTTCTTGTTCTGTTCAAATTTTTAATATTAAACAAATAGCGCAGGGTACAACCATGATTTTACATTTTAAAGAATTTATTAATTTAGTTAAAACGAAGCCAAGCTAACTTCGTCTTTGCCGAAGTGATTTTACCCTTGTGAATGTTTTAATACATCAGAGTTTAAGATCGCCAGCATTAAAACAAACAACTTTTCTAAATATAACCCACTTTTCGACCTATAGTTTCAGCTATAAGATATAGTCATCCGACTTCGACCAAAATTTCCTAATCTGTGTAAAAGCGTATATTTTTAATAATTGCTGAAGTGGGACGCGTTAACATTAAAAAAACAAATTTATTCTCACAAAGACCTACTTTTCGACCGATAGTTCCTATGGCAGCTATAAGATATAGTCATCCGATTCGGCCGGTTCCAGTGAGCAGTAAAAAGAAAACTCTGTGCAAAGTTTTAGCTTGATAGCTTTAAAACTGAGGGACTAGTTTGCGTAGAACAGAGGGGACAGGCGGACGGACAAAGCTCAATCGACTCAGCTCGTCGCCCTGATCAAGAATATATATAGTTTATAGGGTCGAAATGAATATTTCTATGCGTTGCAAACTTCTGGGCAAAATGATAATTATATAAAAATTCAGTAATTTTCAAATGCTTAAATAATTACTTATTTTTCTTTTTTTTCAATATGATTTTCAGATACGCGAGTATAAAAAGGGTATTTGAGCAAGGTCTTTTGGTAAAGAAACAAAATGTATTGCTCAACCTTTTACGCGTATGCAAATTTATGACAGGTGGCAATGGACTGGCTGCTGGAGAGGAGAATGAAACAAAAACTGGAGGAGAGCTGGAGGCGGGCCGAACGGATGTGTGCGGATATGTTTTGCCGCTTGAGTGAGTGTTGGTATATGCGTTTTTTATACGCATACATATATGTAAAATAAAAGAGTGGCTTTGTGTGAACGTGTGCGTGTTTGGGTGGTTGAATCTGTCAACACGATGCCTGACATAAACGTACCAAACATACATCGCTGCCTCAGACCCGTCCCCATGCACAACAGGAAATTTTCACAGTTTTCGGGACTTAAGGGTTTTTTTTTTTTTAAAAGTGCTAAAAATTAGACAATTATTTTGTCTTCAATTCATAAATAAATCAATCTTCAAAGTTGCATTCCTATTAGTCTGCATATGCTAACTAATGATTGTTGAGAATTAAAAGCATACTTTTCTGCTGCGACTTAGAATTACCATAATTGAAGTTCCGTTTCTCAAGGCACTTTGGCGCACTTTATGAGATAACTTGCATTATTTCAATGTTAAACGAAATGCAATGTAAAAAAGAATAATCTCATAAATTGTCTTAGATGTTGTTTAAGTAAAAACAAGACATTCAATTATCTGATTAAATACTCGAGATGATTTGCGGGACCCGAAAAAAAGTGCGGTATCGAGTCGTGGCGGGATTGAATTGAAAATTTTTGGTCGGGATCGGGAGGGGACGGGACGGGATTAGTGGAAAATACGAAATTTATTAGGTCCAAATTTATTTTATTGGCGCCGACAAACAAACAGCAAGTAAAAGCCAAACTCTTAGGTAAAGACGGTGAAATTAACTTTAAACCGTGATCACCCAAATTCGAAGTATGGAAACACTTTAAATTTATAGAAGCCAGAAACAAGCAGGTGAATTTTGTGTAAAGGGCACATATAAGTAAGCATATGCAGGCATGGAGATTTAGTATTAGAGATGCCTCTCAATTTTGGTGGTGCTAAACTATAGTGACCAAAAAGGTACTTATACAGCGGTGTCACATAAATCTCTTCCAATCGAATTCCAACCCAAAACCAAGTCTAGGTGTCACAGAAATATCTTTTGGTTGATTTTAAATCTCTTTGCTAGCAATTTTGCAAGCAATTTTGACAAGCAAAATATTTTGGAAATATTATCAAAAGTCTTTCTCTGGATATGTTGCATCAAATAAAATAAATATTTTATTTGTTTTACATTAAAACTTGCGTTTCACTAATTATCTGCGAAACCAACCGAATGTTTACAAACCATCTCGCTACTCAACCTCAGCTGGCGTCTTCTACCTTGGCGTCTTCTCAGTTGACCAACAAGCGCTAAGGGTTGCCAAGTAACATTTTATGATTGGTGCAAAAATATTTTTTTGGAGAACCTGACTTTTGAATTATAATTTAACATATAACACAATTAAAAATTTCATTGAAATATCAAATTAACTCAAGACTAGAAGCTGGAACACCTGTTTTGCGAGAAAGTGCAACCCAGCTTATGAATTAGGTAGAGAATTAGGACCATACACAATTCTTCCAACTCGATTTTCAAATAAGAAAATAGAGGCAAGCTAACTTCGGCTCGACCGAAGTTTATATACCCTTGGAGCTTGATATGTGCCTGACAGTTTGTATGGCAGCTATACTATATAGTGGTCCGATTTCGAAAAATTTTGGTGAAATTATGTAAAATCATTAAAAACTTATAAATACGGGCGTTGGGAGCTATAACATTGAAAACAAAAAGTTTTTCTCACTAAGACCTTTTCAGACCTTACTTTTGTATGGCAGCTATACTATATAGTAGTCCGATTTCGAAAAACTTTAGTGAAATTATGTGAAATCATTGAAAACTTATAAATACGAGCGTTGGGAGCGATAACATTGAAAACAAAAAAGTTTTTCTCACTAAAACTAGTTTTTCAACCGATCGTTCCTATGGCAGCTATATGTTATAGTCATCCGATCCGGGCGGTTCCGACAAATGTGCAGCGTATTTATACCAAAAGACTTCGTGCAAAGTTTGGTTACGATAGCTTTAAAACTGACGGAGGAGATAGCATAGAAACAGACGGACGGACAGACGGACAGACGGACAGACGGACAGACGGACATGGCTATATCAACTCAGCTCGTCATGCTGATCAAGAATATATATACTTTATGTGGTCGGAGATGTTTCCTTCTATGCGTTACAAACATCCGGACAATTTTAATATACCCTCTCCAAGGGTATAAAAATGAAATCTCTTGAAGTTCTGGGACACCGACGGATCTTTAAAGCGTTTCTGTGACAACCCCGATAGTGCGCAAAATTTCACTTTAAAGTACCTGAAGGAAATCGCGAGACGGACATATTCCCAAATTATTCAGAGAGCGTCTGAAGTGTGTATCAAGCAGAGGTGGTAACCACCCAGGAAGCTGCCACTACCTTAGCACACGCACGGTCAAGAAAGGAAGCGTATTTATATACACAGATAGTCAAGCCTCACTTAAAGCACTTGACTCACATACCAACAACAACAGCTAAAACACTTACGGACTGTCGCTTATCTCTGAATGAGATCGCATGGGTGCCTGGACATTGCAACACAGAAGGAAATGAGTCTGCGAATGTGAGAGAGCCGAATACTGAATACTGAAAGACGCTTTAGCATACTAGAAAAAAGCTTTGAAACGATTCTGTTTCTTAATAAAAAAATCTTAGAAATTTCAAACGCTGTCAATAAAAAGGTAAATATCTATATATAAGCCAGTGTTTGCAAATAACTCACACATAAAATACATTGTTAACGAACACTGATAAATAACACTAGACATTTGGAACAGTTCAAAATCATAAGTGTTAACATAAGAAAAACATGTTTATTTACATTTTGAACATTTTACGTTTCGACACACGAAAGCAATAACATACTGAGCGCTGTAACTATTAATTGAACTTCCGTTACAAATTTATATTATATAAATATTTGGCTTGAATAGCTGAGCTTCTTTCAGAATTTTAGCTTCTGTGCTTCAAATTTTGACAAAGAAAAAGGACTTTCAGTTATTGGCCTTTCCCGCAGTGCCAAATATCCTCATATCTTACGCAATTGCTTAGTAGAATGTTCGTACCTTTAAGACATATCTTCATAGTAATCAGTTATATATCGATTATTCCAGAGGTTGGAAGTATCGTATGGCAATCATTAAATAGTAGGTCCCAGAGCATTAGGCTATATCCAGCTTAAGGATCTAGCTCAAGAATATCTAAAAAAGTGATTCAAAACTGAAAATGAAATGATTGCAGAAATTTGAATTTGCTTATACTGAACCGCGATAAAATACCATGGATAACCGATGGTGAAGAATTTAGAATGTGATTTAAGAATGTTTCAAACCACTTTACCGAGTCTGATGAGTCTTTAAATCAGCGAAGACCACGCCTGGCCCGCAGGGACCGCATTTCCCAATCGAACTGTTTTGAACATTGTTTAGAAAACGATGTTTTGTACATTGTGTGTTACTTACGAACCCTGATATAAGCCATTCGTTTCTTCATAAATAAATTGAAATATTTTTTAATTTTATAAATTCCTAAAAAATGTTTAAGGTCGGATTAGGCACGTGTCGAAATCGGGACGGGACGGAAACAAATTTTCCTTACCGCGCCCATCTCCCATGGGTAACAAATTAAAATTTTCCAAAAACATAACGACACCCTTACCAAAAAACTAGAAACCAAAAGCATTGCTCAAGTGTTAAAATATTAATAAATGCCTGAGAAATGGGAAAATTTCCTATAGTGTCACAAACACACACGCAGAGAGGCAGAGGGAGAGAGCGCGAAAGAGGCATTTGTTTGCCTATGTTTGTTGCATGTGTTTGACGTTAACGCGACACAATTAAGTCGCAGAAGTGCGCCCACACACACATTTACATCCACAGACACAGAGGCACACGTCAGCCATTACACATTTTAATTTTGAACCGACAAGAAGGAAGCTGCCTGCCTGTGTGTGTGTCTATCTATTCCTTTCTATTCATACAAGTGAGACCAGAACTTTCTTAATGAAATTTCAATTTATCTTCATCTAAAAAATGCAAATTACATTTATGAAGAGGTTATCCCTCTTCCCATTTGCAGCCCATTGCGGTTGCCTCTCTTTTTGATTTTAATTGAAAGCATTATATGCACACATTTTAATTACACAATTTGAAAGGATTATTAAAAAAGATAAATGATTAAAATAAAAAAACAAGATAAAATCTATGCAATGTCTGGGAATTTTGTGCATTCGACTGAAAGAAATTTATGTGAGTGGCATTGAAGCTGATGGATTGATGAAGAGGCTTTTACTTTGGCTTAGCAAGTGAAAGTTGCCTTGAGACTAGGTTGAAGCATGTTTAGAGAGAGAGAGAGAGAGAGAGAGAGAGACTGCACTTGAACGCAAATCAACCATGGCTCGATAATCAAAAGGATTTTGCATAACCTGACTTGAACTAATGATGCCTAAACAGGCTGAATAGTTGCCACCCCCCTGGCACTAGAATTATGCTTAACCAAAGATTTATATATATTATAGATGACGCATGTGAAACAAAAAATGACTGTTTTTGGAAGCTGATTTTGGATCACAATATTTGATTCTCGCCGCCTGGACAAGGATATATATATTGAAATTTAGTTACACGTTCTCTAAATTATCTATAAGACTGAGAGCTAAAATTTATAATTATTAAGGATGACACATATGACGCAATCGGTTTGATTTTTCTTGGGAGCTGACATTGGATCCCAAATAAACGAGAGCGTAAGTTAAAGTCGGCTCTAACCGACTTCGATATACCCGTTACTCATGAAAAACATAATTAACAGTGTTCCTGCGTTCCCTAGGGTGACCATCCAAAAAGTATGCAACATTATTTTATTTTGCTCATAAATTAAGAACCGTTCATCCGATCTTTATCATTTCTTCGGCAATTTATTTTGCTAATTACTAACTATCTCTAGAAGAAACGAATCGTCTATCTTCAAAACTGTAGGAGATATAACGTTTTTTCTAAAATGCGGGGGCGGGAGGGGGCGTGGCCAAAATTTGAAACAAACTTGATCTGCGTGCAGATAAAAGAAGCATTTGTCCCATACATATCAAACCTCTATCTTTTACCATCTCTGAGATCTAGGTGTTTATACAGACAGACGGACAGACGGACATGTCTATATCGACTCGGCTGTTGATGCTGATCAAGAATATATATACTTTATATGGTCGGAAATAATTCCTTCTCCCTGTTACATACTTTTGCAAAAACTTAATATACTCTATGTACCTTCGGTACAGAGTATAAAAAATTGGATGAAATTAAAATCTAGAAAATATTACACAAAAGACTTGTCATGGGTTCAGCTTGGCTTTAATACTAATGTGTTCAGTACACACAATTTTAATGTTATTCCTCTTGATGAAAATCAGAAATAAAGATTTTGCTTAAGGGGGTATTCTCCATGCGCAAACATTTTTTTTTCGATTTTTTTTGCATTTTTTTATAGCTTGGATATTTGAGAATATCGCCCCAAAAGGATTTTTTGAAATTCGAAATACTTTAGAAGATATAGCCTTTTTGGTGGAGCAATGTTATTGCTAAAGCGAGAAATTTTTGAGTTAATAAATTTCCAGTCAATAAAACTGTGATATAACGGCTGGTTCTTGAACTTGTATGGTAACATATTGTCGCCCGGATCGATATCGACTATTAATCGGCTTTTAATCGATAATTATCGAAGGCTATCCTACGCAATGCTGCTATCGACTAAATCGCTCAGAAACTAGAGCAGCGGCCGCATCAAAAAAAGGCAGAATGGCACTCAGAGCAAGAGAGCTGAAAATGAAGAAGGTCCGCTGTATGCAGCTGGCATCGCCGACTAATATCTGTAAATATATAATATTTGTAAAATTTTTGGTTACTTTCAAAGCAACTTTTTCGGACTGCCAAGCCACAATTCGACGCAGAATTGTCACCATTCTAGAACTGCATTTTTTGATTTTTGATTTTTTTTTTCCCCAAAAAAACGAACTTTAAACTTTAAACGCGTTTATCTCGAAACCACGTTTTTCGAACTGGCGGCCATGATATCTCCAGTTACACTGAACCGATTTTGATGACCTAAACTGAAATCGACGCAGAATTATCACCATTCTGGTCTGAACCTCAATCATAATTTTAAAAAAATTTTTACTTTTTTTTTTTACAAACAACAAAAAAAAAGGCCAAAAATAAATTTTTTTTTTTTTGAATGGCCGCCATTTGTCAAAAAAATCGCAAAATTTTTTTCGAGGTTCAGACCAGAATTACGTCTTTTCTGATTATAACCCCGTTTTCACTTTTCATTTCAGACATCCCGGAGACCTCGAATAGGACACCTTTTTTGACGGCCGATAACTTTTGAAACAGCCCTCGCCTCGAAGCAGTAACAATTTTTTTATTTACTCTAATCTGTTTGTAACATAATAAAAAAAATAGAATTGGAAAAACTCTTTGCGTTTTCAAAAAAGATTTTTTTTAAAAAGGTCCAAAAAACAGCCCTGACATGGAGAATACCCCCTTAAGATTACCAATTGCCATGTTCCACTTACACATATAAGTCTATTCATTGGCCCGAATGTAATTATTTTGAAATCATACGATTTTTTCCATTGTTCAATTCGACATCGTTCATCACGGGCTTCTCCTGGAAATTGTATATTTTTTTCTGCTATTTTAATATTCTATGACTTAACCGACAGAATACGCTTAAAACATTCACTCCTTATTTTGTTATATCAACAGATAACACAGTTCAACAAAAATAGGGGTCATCGCGGGCCGGGGAATAAGGTTGATACCGTTCGACGGAGGCTTTCAAGCTGAATACAAGTCAATTTTCCAAATTTTTCTAGCACGTCAAGTTTTTAAGATATCAATGGTCAAAGTTGTTGAAAATGCCTAAAACTGCAAATATCAAAAATATATTAAAAAGCCATCTTTAACGGAATAATGCTAATGCGTGTGAAAATTTAGATAAATAGGTTGATCTTTCCTCTAACGAGGGCCATAAACCAAATTTTTGATTGATGGGCAAAAAACCGTAAATAAATTAAAAAGAAAGATGTATATTTTACATGTTTTGAGCAAACAAACAAACATAATTTTGTGTCAGTAGGCTCTTTTGAAAATCAGTTTTTAATTGTTTTTAAATTTTTTAAATGCCGCGAGAGTGCTTAAAAACCACCGGATTCTTTCTGCTATGTTTGCGCAAGGTACACTCCAAAGTGTCAAAGAGAGTCCATCAACCAATCGGTCCAAACGAGTTACGAAAGGGTCTTTGGCAGTCGAATGGGCAACTTGGACAAATCAATGGTACCACATTCGAAAAACAAGTGAGAAAGTCGGTCAAGCCCGACTATAACTTACTCTGTACCTGGAGTAGAAGCTGAATGTAATGCTGGCGCTGCGCTCATCTCTTAGTCTCTCTCTTTTTCTCGCTCACACTCTCTCTCTCGATCTCTGTCTCTCTCTATAATTGTGCGGTGTTAGTTGTAACATTTTTGCGCATAACTTGAGAACCGCTAATCCGATCTTTATCATTTCTTCAGCAAATCGATACATTTTGCTAATTACTAACTATCTCTAGAAGGTACAAATTATCTATCTTTAAAACTGTAGGAGATATAACGTTTTTTTTAATTGCGGGGGCGGGAGGGGGCGTGGCCAAAATTGAAAATAAACTTGATCTGCTGCGCATAAAACATTTGTCCCATACATGTCAAATCTCTATCTCTTACCATTTTCGAGATCTGTTTGTTCATACGGACGGACGGACGGACAGACAGACGGACGGACAGACGGACGGACAGACGGACGGACAGGGCTATATCGACTCGGCTGTTGATGCTGTCGAATATATATACTTTATAGGGTCGAATGATTCCTTCGCCCTGTTACATACTTTTGCCAAACTTAATATACTCTATGTACCTTTATCGTTAAAAATATGATGCCTTCTTGTCCCGCACTAGCAATCATCTACAGGTTGCTACTTTTGCCTATCCAAAGTATCGGACTTTTCGACAGAAATCCTTTCCCACCAAATCTTCTGTTGACAATATGCGCTCGACAAATATATTGAATTGGAATGTCTTTCGCAAAGTAAATTTATTCATTCACCTGCGTCTTATTCTCTTTAATGCAATAAAAAAAAATAATGTTTTGGATAATTAATGTTTAAAATTTTTTCATGTCCTATATTACTCCATTGCTTTTTTTGTTTTTACGTGGTGAAAGTTGGAAAAGAAATCCGTTTGATTTCCTCTAGTTTGAAACATTGTCTTTTGAGATTAGCGTCCAACAGTAGTCGGTCAGCATGTGAATAGGGTTTTTTCCATGGTATCTTTTTTCCATGTCCGACATGTCCTGATGAAATCTTTCCCCATGCTTATCACTTGTGTCGGCTAAGCGTTCGGGGAAAAAATCCAAATGAGAGTCCAAGAAGTGTATTTTTAGTGACATGTTACATTTCATTTCTTTAAAGTTTTGGAGCATCTCAGAACTGTTTGTTTGTTGACCTCCAAGAAATTCACTAAAAACTCTCTGTACTGAAATCCACGTCTTTTTTTCAATATCACTTAAGGTCTTCAGAAAGTCCCCATCTTCTTTCATCAATCTGCGTATTTGCGGCCGAATGATTTGTCCAAGTTGCCCATTCGACTGAGAAAGACCCTTTCGCAAGCCGTTTGGACGTTGTTGATTTTCAAAAGAGCCTACTGACCAAAATTTTTGTTTGTTTGCTCGAAACATAAAAATAAATCTTTCTTTTAATTTATTTACGGTTTTTTGCCCATCAATCAAAATTTGGTTTATGGCCCTCGTTAGAGGAAAGATCAACCTATTTATCTAAATTTTCCACGCATTATTCCGTTAAAGATGGCTTTTTAATATATTTTGATATTTGCGTTTTAGGCATTTTCAACAACTTTGACCATTGATATCTTAAAAACTTGACGTGCTAAAAATTGGAAAATTGACTTGTATTCGCTTGAAAACCTCCGTCGAACGGTATCAACCTTATTCCCTGGCCCGCGATGACCCCTATTTTTGTTGAACTGTGTAATTATTGACTAGGACTTAAGCGTCAGGTTTGAAACAGCGTCAGCTGTGGTTGCAATTAGAAATGTACATTAGGTCGGACCTCGAAACGGCAAAATGGAAAACTGTAGGTCTCAGCATATACAAAGCTCATATTTCTTGCATAATTAATAATTGTGAAAACAAAAAAAATTTTTTTCATTTTAAATTGGCGAAGCAGAGCCTTAAACTTTTGAAAAAATTACTCATACAATACGTTCACCAAATACAAATTTTTACAACTTAACTATTAGTTTATTTTAATCACTGTCATCTTTTGAGATACCACATAGACTAAATATAGTCAACGACTATTTAATAACTTAAGTCACAAAAACTTTAGAGCCTAAACGCTCCAAGTAAAACTCGACTTTTTTCCATTTTATTTTGTTTACGCTTATTATTCACCAAAAAGTATCAAATATGAGACTATGACTTCAAAATATTTTCATTCTCAGCAGGTCCAATATAATGTACAAATTAGTGTTGTGAAAACTTCATTTATGCACTCACTTATGAACTCATTTCACGAAATGATTTTGCAAAATGATGATAGCACAAACGCAGTGTAATGCGTTGAGGCTGCCATTATAGGGTGAAGGTTTTAAAAATAGTTTATATAAATGTTGACGCAAAAATGTGTGCTTTTAGCCTGCACTGAATTTCAAATTATGAAGTATTTAAATTATTAAATCTCAACTTCATCGGAAAAAAATATTGAAAAAGTTAGCCAGCGAATTTATTATTCTCTATTGTGTTTGGCATACACAAATACACATTTTAAAATACCTGTGGCTGTATTGAAGCTTTTGGTATTTCTGGTAGAATGACGGTGGCTATAGAAGCCTTTTATTTCTAAAAAAACGCATCAATTTACTATAAGTTTCTGATGAACGGTGTTCACTTCACATTCCCGATGTCCGGGTGTTTTCTATGAAGCATCGCGAGCTTTTGCTCAGGATATCTTTGTTTTTCTTATAATGGAAACGAATATACAGCAAAGAAACCAATTGGGAAGGCTTCTACTGCACGCTAGAAAATTATATGCCTAGGGTTGGGTTACCGAAACACCCTCCAGAACTATAAATTGCTGTAAATGCAGTAAAATTGCTAAACACTGCCATTTGCTACTGCCCTGGACGTACTGGGCACGTTGGCAGGAACTTCCTAGAGTGCTGAGGACTATGAGAGGGTGCTACGAGTTAAGTCTTTTGACTTTGCAGCTGTGCACTGTTGCTTCGGCGACATTAGGTTGGCGCTGGTTCTCTTTCGAGCAGAATTACGTGCCTTTTCCCTTTGAGCAGTTAATATGGAACAAAAACTTCCATGAGAGAGAAATAACTCTCCTTCCAGATAGCCAAGCAACGCTCAGTGCGCTTAGCAAGTACCAGGGACCAAGCAAATCATTCCTTTTTAAATAAAAATCAAAAATCAAAACATAATTATTATGTTTTTATTCTCATAAGGTATTAAATATCTAAATTTTTCCATTGTCCATAATCATTGTGAATGATTTTTATACCTTGGAGAGTATATATTGAAATTGTCCGGATGTTTGTAACGCAGAGAAGGAAGCATCTCCGACCACATAAAGTTATATATTCTTGATCAGCAGGACGAGATGAGTTGATATAGCCATGTCCGTCTGTCCGTCCGTCCGCCCGTCTGTCCGTCTGTTTCTATGCTATCTCCTCCGTCAGTTTTAAAGCTATCTTAACCAAACTTTGCACGAAGTTGTTTGGTACAAATACGCTGCTCATTTGTCGGAACCGGCCCAATCGGATGACTATAGCATATAGCTGCCATAGGAACGATCGGTTGAAAAACTAGTTTTAGTGAGAAAAACTTTTTTGTTTGCAATGCGATCCCTCCCAAACCTCGGATTTATCAGTTTTACATAGCTCCACCAAGATTTATGAAAATCGGACAACTATATAGTATAGCTCCCATACAAAAGATAGGTCTGATAGGTTGTTTTCAATGCTATCGCTCCCAAACTTGTTACTGATCAATATTACATGCTACCACACAATTTTGCCAAGTTTGATTCAAATCGGACGACTATAGCACATAGCTGCCATAGGAACGATCGGTCGAAAAAGTAGTTTAAGTGAGAAATACTTTTTTGTTTTCAAAAATGTCTCTAAACTGGATGAATATATATATATAGTATAGTTCCCATATAACAAACTGGCAGGCATATATCATGCTCCAAGGGTATATAAACTTCGGTCGAGCCAAAGTTACCTTCCCTCTATTTTCATACCCTTGGAGAGGGTATATTGAAATTGTGCGCTTTGTAACGCAGGGAAGGAGGCATCTCCGACCACATGAAGTATATATATTCTTAATCAGCATGACGAGCTGAGTTGATATAGCCATGTCTGTCCGTCCGTCTGTTTCTATGCTAATCTCCTCCGTCAGTTTTAAAGCTATCTTAACCAAACTTTGCACGAAGTCTTTTGGTACAAATACGCTGCACATTTGTCGGAACCGGCCGGATCGGATGACTAGCTGCCATAGGAACGATCGGTTGAAAAACTAGTTTTAGTGAGAAAAACATTTTTGTTTTTAGTGCTATCGCTCCCAACGCCCGTATTTATAAGATTTCACATAATTTCACCAAACTTTTTGAAATCGGACGACTATATAGTATAGCATAGCAGGCATATATCAAGCTCCAAGGGCATATAAACTTCGGTCGAGCCGAAGTTAGCTGGCCTCTATTTTTACATTTAAAACTTGACTAATAAATAGTACTTTAGATTTATATATAAAGAATCATTCAAAAGGATTATGGACGATGAAATATAATATAAATAGTTAAAATTAATAGCGAACAATTTTTTTTATAAAAATTAAACATAAGAAATCATCTGAGAAGCTGAAGCGAAATTAAAATTGTTCCACTTAGCAGAATAGCTATTACGTGAATGCGTGAGTTGCTTTCGGTCCCTGATAAGTACACCACTAAGCTAGTTTTAGAGACAAAAAACAAACAGGTCCCACAGGGCAGCTGGAACAATCTAGCCCTATAAAGTAGATATATTCTTGATCAGCATCAACAGCCGAGTTGATTTAGCCATGTCAGGCTGTCTGTATAAACGCGTCGATCTCAGTGACTCTAAGGCCGTTTTCTCATGTTGCTGTTTTAGCATATCTAGGTGGACTTGCTGCATTTCGTTTGCTCATGTTCAAGGCGAACCATCTATATCAGTGTCACGCAATACACATATGCTTATTTCGCCACGCGAGAGCGCATTTAGTTAACACTTGCTTGTTATTGCAAAAGAGAGCAGTATACGCTCGTATAGTGTCTGTGTATCGACGCCGCTGCTACTGAGGATGGATGTCGTTACTTGTACACACAGAAAATTTAACGGTGCCGGATCTAGATCAGCGATGGCCAGCGAGAGCGAGGCCAAAAAGTGAGAGTGTATTAGTGTGCGAAAAAAAATCTCCGTGAATTTGCTTCGACCTAATCGCTTTGAACTCTGTCAAGCGACTGACACTTTCTTGCTCCCTTGATGTCAGCTTCGGCAAGAGTTCGGGTCATGTATGTGTGAATAGCGAAATGTTGTCGCCCCCGGGATGGAACTGAAGGCCAACGCTGATCTAGATGGATTTCGTAGCAAATGCACTTCATCCTCAAAAACAATATGCATGTACAATTGATATTAGGTATTATTATGTGTGCGCGCATTTGGTCACACTGAAAAGCATTTGAAAACTAAAAACAACCATGGCGCAAGTGCCCAAATTCATAAGCTCTGTGCTTACCCTCTAGTGCTGTCGGTGTCAATTGCGACAAATTGATCGACGCTGCATTGTTGAATTGACGACAGTCCTTCGTCGACGCCAAATGTATGCAGGCAGCGTCGACGGAGAGCAAGTGTGCAAAAGAAAAGAATAGGAATGCAACGAATGGTAGCTAAAAAGCCGCTGTCAAAATACTCTTGCAGTTGTTATGCAATAATTGTTTCTAATTGCTTTTTATGCAATTTTACTGCATTTGTATTACAAATACAATGCTCTTATTCGAGAAGTAATTTATGCATTTAATTACATATACATATATTTCACCTTCTTTAAGTCTTCTGAATATTGAAAAGGGTATACAAGCGCCGTAATAAAATTTGTATAAGGAAGTGCGAAAGGCACGCTCCAATAGTCTGATCTCGCTAATTTCACTTCATTCGTATGTTTCCATACTCCTTTTGTTTTGGTACTGCCGGCAAAATCAGTTCAACTTGTGCAACACAGAGGCAAGTTGAGCCTGTGACAAAAAATTCATTATTGTTATTTAACAATTTTAATAAATTAATCATTGCAACTGATATACAAATTTGAAAGAAGGTAAGGCCATAACAAATTCATATTGAAGTTCAAAATTATGAGTATATATAATATAATTAAATTTTTACTTTCAGTATTTATACCTAGGTGGACCCCCCAGAAAAGCAACTAAACTCTGAAACTAACGCGTTCTGAAGAACAAAATTAATTAGCCTTATTCTTGTGTTTGTATTCCTTTTTAGTTATATTTTTTTTGCCTATT
Source organism: Lordiphosa clarofinis (assembly GCA_018904275.1). Classification (NCBI taxonomy): domain Eukaryota; kingdom Metazoa; phylum Arthropoda; class Insecta; order Diptera; family Drosophilidae; genus Lordiphosa; species Lordiphosa clarofinis. The sequence goes on from JAEIGQ010000003.1 coordinate 1,339,526, forward strand.
TTTTTTCTTTTTTCAGCTTAAGTGTTATTGTGCAGAATAGAATACAATTATATTGAATTCAATTGTCTTTTTTCAGCTTGAATAAAGTCAACGAAATATAAACTAAAACAATCTATAACTTCTTTTGTTTAAATAAAATTTATTAACCCATTTATAAATGCCCTATTTCGTCAACACATCATGATGATAGATTCGAATGTTGGCACCACATTGACGACATTTCGTTAACGAAACGTCAAAAGTTCTCTTTTGACGCTTTATATACGTCGACGAATCGTCTATGCGGAAAGCCGTGCACTACCTCCTAGGACATGCCAATGTTAAAGGTAAACAATGGCTCAGTGCAAGGGTAGTCGAGCGAGCGTCGATGGCATACGCTAAGCCATTGACGATTCGTTGATGCTGCGTTGGTGGTCGGTTACTAGAGGGTATTGCAGGCAGCTAAGGCGTGTGTGTGTATATGTGTGTGTTTACATGTCTGCCTCAATTGTACCCAGCGGGCCAGCAAGCGAGCATTTTGCGAGACTCTCGCAAAATTCCCACAAACGAGCTCGCATGTAAGCAAAGAACGTAAGTGAAATTTTTTATTGCAAAGCACTCGCACACGTGCTTTCCTGCGAGAGCTTTGCGATAAAAGGTCGTGCAAAAAAAAAAACAATGAAATAGAAAGAGAGAGTGAGTAAATAATTCAGTAAATCTTGTATTCGGCTCGCTAGAAATATTACAAAAGTTTGGTCCGGTTCGAGTGGGCAATAATATTAGGAGTTCGGTTCATGGTCCGGTCCGGCGAACCCAAAAAACCTAACGGGTTCCGTTCCGGGCCGGTTTCTAGTGCCATTCTGGCTTGGTCCAGTGGTATGCAAAAAGTAAAAAGAGAGCAATCTCATTCGGAATTGAGAACATAAAAACTATAACGAAGCGGAATTGCGTTCGATTTACTTATCAAAAAGTGGAGTAAAGAAAATGCCTGAAGAACTATTTTTCTATACTAAACAGCTTTAAAAACGACATTATGATGAGACAGCAGACTTTTGGACAGTTTCAATCCGATTTTTATCCTAGCAGGCCAGCGTGCACTGTCCCGTTACATGCATGAAATCCCAAAAATTAATGGTAAAAAATCGCATTTATTAAAATTACTTAGACTTTGTTGTATTTATTTAGTTGCACATCAATCAAAACCAGGGCTTAATCCCGAAACGAATTTCGGTTCCGGTTCCAGTACCGGTACGTCCCGAAATGAATGTTTCGGTTAAAGGTTCTTTATCGGTTTTCATTAATTTTGGTTTCGGTTTCGGTCCGGTACCGGTTTTTATTCGGTATACCGGTAGACCGTACTCCCGATATAAGTACTACTTATTTTTAATACTGAAAAAAAAAAATTCTAATAAATAACCCGCGTGCGTTGTACGCCGCTCACAGCAAGAGTGAGCACACCTACTTACCTTTTTTATCTTTATCTGCAAATTCACCTTGTTTTTTACCCGTCTTCTAGAATCGAATCGTTATAAAATTTAAAATCTTGTTTTTGGTCCGTTTATCACACGTCTCTTAACTCATAAAAGAATTTTTGCAATTTATACTTTAACTAATTTGTAAATTTCCGATTTTGGACAGTTCGTCTACACCCATATTTTTACCCTCTACTATTGCAGTCTATCAAATCTTCATAAAAATTTTGGGAATAAGAAAATTTAGCAAATTTCCTTTTTTTAGTTTTTCTTGTTTTTTGTGTTTAATTGTTTGATCTCACCTCTGTTTACCCGCATTGCCATTTCCAAACTTTGAATATTTTGACTGTTCTTTTGTTTTTTGTCTACATACTAAGATCAAGAACTTTTAAGGTCGGAAATGATTCTTCTCAGTTAAATAATTTTACACTCTAACTTTAGGCACAGCGTATAAAAAAACCGGAACCGTACCGGTACCAAAGTTTCGGTTTCGTTCCGGTTTTATCGGTTCCAATAATAACGGTAAACGGTATTCGGTTCTTAAAAAAATTTTGTATCGGTCGGTTCGGTCCTACGCGATTTGAAACGGTTTATTTCGGTTAACGGTTGGTTCTGGTTCCGTATTGAGCCCTGATCAAAACACAAGGCAACAAAAACAAATTATTTTCGGCCGCCATAATCGTTGCGAAAAAAATTGGTACAAGTAGCCAGTAAGTAGAAAGAAGAATCATTTTATGGTTATTTAAAAAATAAAATATTGAGAATCGATTTCTATTTTTCTAGCTAAAGCTATCTGTCACTTAAACCTAAGAAACCCGAGAGTAAAATATACACACACCTAGAAGCCATCTAGAGGATGAAAAATCTAAAAAGATAGGCTTAATCTTAAACACAATTCTTAACTTATTTCTCTTGAAAATTATGTTCCAGAACTTTGATTTGCTAGAATGTTAAAAACGCCCAAGCTTAAACCAATATTAAGGTCGTTTTTGTACAAATCTTTGTCTACCCATTTGATTAACTTTGGTGTAATTTTGAAATGTTCTTCTAGGACCTTTCGTTCCCCGCCTTTAGTCGCGCCTTTTAATTTTCATTCGATTCAAATTAGTACATAAAATTCCTCATTAGCTAATTCAACTCTCACAGCTAATTGCCTGCATTTCCAACTTTCCACCCACTTTGCAATTTTTATCATCAACTTTCTACTCACATATGTATGAATGATATGTTTCCCATCATCAACACATTGTCATTTAAAGCCACATTTAAGCACACACACACGTCTAATTAGCAACTCATTAGCCAACCAGACGATGCAACACAATGTACGAGTATTGCAACTGAATACAGCCAATGAGTGTGTTGGAGACGGGATGGGGTTAAATGTGAGGCACGTGGATCAAGGCTTATCGGAGAAATGCAGGCTTTCCGAACTACATATACATATGCGCCTACGACTGATTCAGACACGTTTATTGTTTCTGCCTGGCGAAATAAAAGTCAGGGGCGAGGAACTGTTACCAACTCTCTGGCCATTACCATTCAATAGAACCAAACCGCAATAATGACATTTTCATGTGACATTGTCTCGTAACCAATGAATCAATGTGGAAATGAAACTGACCAGGTTGCAGGTTGCTGGGTTCTGGCTGCCGCTTCCTATCCGATAATGTGGCTAAGAACGGTGAATGGTCAATCAGGAGCCGAGCGTGAGTGGTGTATGCAAATGTCCAGTTCTCTGCAGCATTTTCCAATTATCGATAAATAAGTGAAGACACGTTGTCGTGCATCACATAAAGTTTGTAAAGTCAGCAGCTGAACATCGATGGCCCGGCACATATTAAAAATGGAACAAGAGTTGAAAATGCAAAATCAAATAAAGTTTTACAGTCACCAGCATAAAAGGTTGGGAAAATATATTTTGTATGGATAATCGAAGCGGGAATGCACTTACCCACAAAGTAATTGAGTAAATTTGGTTGGTAAAGTTTTAAAAATATTTTTTAAATTTAAGTTTTCTCTGAAAAAATTTCAAAAATAATGTTGCCAGCACTGATTTATTTCGCAAAATAGATGTGTATTGTGTATGTGGTCATTTATTGGCATACTTTAAGAGGGTGTATAAAAAGATTGAAAATCTGTTTAACCAGCTTAAACTTTGACAGAACATGCGTTTAGATAGTCATTATATCTTTTTTTTGGACAGCAACTTTGACGGCCGAGAACATTTTGAACAGCCCTCGAATCGAAGCAGTAAAATTAGTCTTGTTTCTGTTTGTAAATAATAAAAAAAAAACAGAATCAGAAAAACTCATTGCGTTTTTAAAAACAGCCTCGACATGGAGAATACCCCCTAAAAAATTAAAAAAGTCCATAACTCATCAACTATTCGATTTCCCATTTACAGCTTAGTGCAGCAAATTCCTGGATACAGAACAAAATTTTAAGAAAAAACCCTGCAGTTCTGGAGGTGGCGATTGACCATGCTGGAACTACCTACCCCGCTACTTCCCACATGGGTACTTACTAGAGTGACCCTATGACATGCGAACGCTGAACCATCCGGCTATCTTTTCGGCTAGTGCCTACATGGGTACTTAGGGGAGAATGGGGGGTTCTGAGCCGCTGGGAGTTGTGAGCCACTCCAATATTGGCCACAAAAAAAATAAATTTAAACTTTTTGTTTATGTCAAGTGTCTTCCTTCTTATTACCTAACTTTTGGCTAGCAACCGATCAGTCAACACGTTCTTTAAGTTTGTGAACCAGAACTCGACTTATTTTTCAACAAAACAAATTTCGTGATCCACTTTGAAAACAAGTCGGATTTGACTTCCAAAGAGAATATTGCAATGATGCCAAATAAAACAGAGGAAAAACTCTCCAAAGAAGTAAAAAAAACATTAAAAAGGCAAACAAAAGAACAGCCACCAGCTAAAAGTGCTCGTAGATAAAAGAAAACAAGCCTGATGCCGTCGATCAATTTTCACCCTTCATTGATATTTCTTAATTCAGAATAAGAGAAAAATTGTTATTTTTTTCATTTAATAAAGAATATTTGCTTAAAAATACGAATTTTGAACTTTTAGATGGGTGGCTTACAACCCCCACAAATTTTTGAAATTTCAAAAAATCACTTTTTTATACCCTTGGAGAGGGTATATTAAAATTGTCCGGATGTTTGTAATGCATAGAAGGAAGCATCTCCGACCACATAAAGTATATATATTCTTGATCAGTATAGCTGCCACACAGAAGTTTGGTCTGAAAAAAAGTCTTAGTGAAAAAAAATTTTTGTTTTCAATGTTATCGCTCCAAACGCTCGTACTTATAAGTTTTCAATGGCTTTACATAATTTCAACAAGATTTGTCGAAATCGGACCACTATATAGTATAGCTGCCATACAAACTGTCAGGCACATATCAAGCTCCAAGGGTACATAAACTTCGGTCGAGCCGAAGTTAGCTTGCCTTTTTTTTTTAATATGGAATATAAAAAACCACAAAAATTTGTTTTTTAAAACTAGTGATGTGCATCCTTTACCTAGAATACAAAATTTACAGAACGAAAAAATATTGATTTTTGGCGAAGTTATGTTCGAAAAACAAAACTATGATCACAACCCCCCACTCTCCCCTACTTAATTGACTCTATGGTAAGCGAACGCCGAACCACCCAAAAAACAAAACAAATTTTTATGCCCAGTAGATTCTGTAACCCACTGCGAACCAGCGAACATGGGTACTTCCCTGAGTAACCTTAAAAAAAAAATTTTTAGAGCTGAACAATGTGAATTTAAGGCTTTTTGAACAATTCGATGCTCTGCAGTACACGAAAAAATTTTTTTGTGCAGCCTTTCATGTTATTCCCATAATTTGATGGGTTTTTGAGAAAATGGCTTACAACACTTTTGCTTTTTCAAATTTTTTTCATCAATTTGCCTGTAAGTAAATTTTTACTCCTTTTAGGCCATTATTTTGCGTTTTTTACGTCAGTTAGTGCTTAGTGCTTTAGTTTCTTATGTTTAAAACTTTTATATGATGTCAAAATATAAGCTTCACTGAGGGGAGTTTTACTCAGATTGATGAAATCACCTGTGTCCCTATTCAAGTGCATGCTAAAGATATACTTTTTGAAGAGCTCCTTGAAAAAAAATTTTTTAACAAAAGACTGCGTCAATTTGAAAAAGTTTTTTTTGTTTAATTCAATAAAGAATGAAGTACTAAATGCTAAAAAATATTTGCCTTTTGATTTAATATGGTTGTTTCAGTCAAATAGTTGCATATTAGCTTTGAAATGCTTGTCCCTATTCAAGTGCATGGCAGTTTATATTTGGTAGACAAACCGAAAGACGCTAAAATGCCTTGAACTGAAGTAATTAATTGATTTGAGCTGTTTTCCTGCTGGTGATTTAGAATATTACTAACGAGAGCGTAAGTTAAAGTCGGCTAGTTGTCGAAAATATATCAAAATATCAATATATCGATATTATTTTTTAAAACTGATAGATTTATATCGTGATTTTTTTTTTTGTCCAAATATCAAATATCGATTTTTTTTGGGATATTTGATATTTGTGCATTGGTCACTCTGGGTAGTGAGCGCAAACGAATTTAAAAGACGCCAAGAGAAAATGGATTCAAATTTGATGAAAGCTAATTCCAGCGACATAAAAAATGGCACAGCCATAGTGACATATTGAAGGAAAGCCCTGCATTAATGGACCAATTACGAAAAGCCCAGACCGATGAGGGAATTCCGGAAGGCTGTATAAAGACCCTGCAGCAAAACGTTGACATGCGATGGAATTCGTGCCTTGATATGCTGACGTCCTTTTTGGGTCTTGCAAATAAAGTGGCAATCATTCTTATAAAAAGAGCCGAATTTGCTAAAGAACTACCAGAAATGCTAACGGCTAAAGAATTAAACATTTGCGGTAATTTTGTTAGCCTTTTAAGCCCATTTAATGATGCAACTGAGAAAATAAGCGGTGAATATAATGCCACTGTCAGTATGGTAATTCCGTTAATTTCACTATTGTTTAACAAAATACAGATGTACAGATACTTACTAAAGGGTCGCTTTGTAACCTATTGGAGAAAAGGTTTAAGCCACTTGAGTCTAATAAAATATTAGTGAAATCCTCATTTCTTGATCCTAGGTTTAAAAAGATATTCATCTCGCCAATCGGGGTACAAGAGGCGACTAGTTATATTTTAAAAGAATTTGATACATTTACACAAGAAAACCCGGTATGTCAAAAATTAAGGATTGTAGGTATTAACTTAAATAACAATGATTCTTCCCAAAAATAAAGAAAAAAGAAATGCTAATTAATTTCATTAAAAATTTTACAGATTTCATAAGTCGAAAATTCAGATAACCCGTGTTTTGCTTTTATGGAAGCCCATAATAGGTCGATTTTAAAAGGTCTTTCAATAAAAGAAACGCAAAATAGTGAACTGAAGTTATACCTAAGGTTGTCGCAAACATCATGGGAGAGTAATCACTTAATCTTCTGGAATTCGCATAAGCTGTCCATGACGGGACTATCCAGACTGGCCCTAAGGTAAGGTTATTACCCCTGGTAAAAATGCGTAATTTGCGACTCCCGTATCTGCATGCCGGATTTGCATGTAACGCATCGGGTGTTTTAAACGTCTTTTAAATCCAAATATTGGAAATAAAATTATTTCATTTGTATATTGTAAACAACTCTCGAATCTAATGGAAAATATTGTTATGTTTGCTTAATATAGACTATATCTTTTTATTTTGGTGCAGAGTATTACCTTTTTTTGGGAAAAAATTAAAATATCAATTATATCGATATATCGATTTTTTTAATGTAATATATTTAATATCATTTGATATTTTTTCAAATCAAAAAATATCATCGATACGATATTTTAAAAATATTCGGCAACCTTAGCTCTAACCGACTTCGACATACCCGTTACTCATGAAAAAACATGTTTAACAGTGTACCTTAGGGGGAATATCCGAAAAGTATGCAACATTTTCTTAACTCGGCTATTTATTATCCGATCTTGCTGTGTTTCAGGGTTAAATTTATTGCTAATATAAATTTAAGTTATAAATTTGAACCCGTATCTTAAAAAATTTGGGAGAAAGAAGACTTCATGTCAATTTTTGTAGCTCTAGCTCTTATAGTCTCTGAGATCTAGGTGTACATACAGACAGACAGACGGACGGACGGACGGACGGACGGACGGACAGACGGACAAGTCTATATCGACTCGGCTGTTGATGCTGATCAAGAATATATATATGAACCTTATATGGTCGCTCTGTTAGTCGATATAGCCCTTTCCGTCTGTCCGTCCGTCCATCCGTCCGTCCGTCCGTACGATCAAACAGATCTCAGAGATAGAGGTTTAAAATGCATGGGACAAATGCTTCTTATACTTGCAGGAAGATCAAGTTTATTTTCAAATTTTGCCACGTCCCCACAATTTCAAAAAATTGTCATATCTTTCATAGATTTAAAGATAGCTGGTTTGTACCTTCTAGAGATATGATAAAGATTGGATGAGCGGTTCTCATGTTATAAGCAAAAAAGTGAATTACCCACTTCCAACCAACACCGTAACATCTTAGTGTGAGAGAGAGACAGAGAGAGAGAGAAAATTAGAGATGAGCGCAGCAGCAGCACTGCATTCATCTCTTACTCCTCGTAAAGAGTATGGTATAGTCGGGCTTGGCCGACTTTCTTACTTGTTTTTCTTTAGTTTTGGAGTTTCTTCCTCTAGTTCAACAATCGAACATATTTTACCCGAAAGCAAAGAAAAAACAATATTTCTTGAACTTTTTTTTATAATGTCTCGGGTTTAGTGAGTTTATTTTAAATTTTTACCATCATACATCAAACTATTTTTTCGTGACTGACGAATCATTAAATCGCGAATATTGAAGAGTATAGTGAAGTATGGCTCTTTCTCATCAAGGAATTAAGAGATAGCAAGAATCGAAATTTCAATAGCTGCTTAATCCTTGAAAATTTTCATAACATCGGACAAAAATTACGGAAGTTATGCCTGAACATATTTTTCATGCTGATTTCAGCTGTATGGGAAGCAGAGACAACGACGATCTGCCTTAATTTCTATTATTATTTCTTTCTTTATTATTTATTTTCTTATTTTCTGAGAAAATAAATTGTAATTCATATTTCAATTTTTCCTTCGATCAAAACTTTTAAAAACAGAGAATATCTTCTTTCACCCACCCAAGTAGAGTATTTGGCTTTACCTCAATTGAAAAATAATCGTAAGCTAAGGGCTTGTCAGTCAGCTCGTTTACCAAGTTGGTAAACAAATAAGCAAACTTTTGGTCTGGTTTTTTGGGGCGTGGTATGCCACTGAAGTTTTTCACATGAGCAGACGTTTTAATTTTATCGAACGGATGAGAGGCCAGGACAACGATGATAACTACCAGCCTGGTGCAGCAAGCATCGAAAAGGGGCCAAACAATTGAGCACGCTTGGCAGCGCAAATAAGTTCGGTTAAAGAAGTGAAAATGTCCAGGAAAAGCAAGGTGGGGCGAAACCCGTTGGACAATGACAAACGGTATTAAAAAATGGCTAAAGGACACACACGGGGACACACAAGGACACACAACGACGCAGCTTTAGTCATGTGTGGCCGCATTTTACAAGCGGTTGCTCTTTAATTTAAATATGTTTCAATGCACAAAGCTAAATTAAAATGTATTTATAAGGCACAAAGGATGTAGGATGAGGACAAACAACCCTTTTAATGACTATTTTTATCAATATGGTTTTCACCTTGCTGGCGCGGGCTCATCACAGCGTTAAGTACGAAATCCTTTAATAGGAAGCAGAGTTTGCGCTTGTGCACTTGCTTCATTTAGCGCGGAAAGTCGAAAAAGGGAAGGGGATGCCGTGTGGTGGGTCCTTGTGTATTTTGTCGCACGCTCAAAGTGTCAACCACGAAGCCGACGTTAAAGCAGCCGCAGATTTTTGGACGTGAAACAGGCGGTGTAATTAGAAAAAAAAGTCCGTGTGGGAGGTTACAAAAAAACTGGCAAATATGTTCAAATCTAATCGAAACCGCTGCACAGTTCTTAAAGCTTTCTTAACGAGAGACGAAACCAAGGTACGGGGTGGGCACCACACAACTCTTTCCATTGCCTCAGAAGGCAAAACTTTCTTCTAGTGAATCTTGAGACAGTCAAATCGGAATGCCCATCTCAGTTATCTCAAACAAATGGAATTGAGAAATAAGTACAACACACAAGGTGCTTTCAGACGGATGAGAGAGATTGAATTCAGTACCAGAAACATCTTTGAAGTGTAGCTAACAGCGAGAGTAAGCATAGTAAGTAAAAAGTTTATAATATAAATTTGCATAATTCGTTGTTTTTCCGAACCAAACTTGGTGGGTTGATGGAAGTCCTGCTAAAATTGAGCTAAAAAACCAGTAAGTATTGACTTCAAAAATTAACATAAATTTTTTGTTAGGACGATAATACTTTTGTAATCAAGCCTAACCTAATGTAAAACCTCTATCTCTTAGATCTGTGCGCTCATACAGACGGACATGGCTATTAAGAATACATTCTTTATAGGGTCATTCCTGCTGCCTGCTACGTACTTTTGTACAAACTTTATATATTCTGTGTAGCTTTGGTACAGAGTATAGAAATAGAGGAAAGCTAACTTCGGCACGACAGACGTTTTTATACTCTTGCTGCTTTTATCATCTATACACACAACAAAAATTGTTAATTTAACATTTTTCGTTTAACATTGGCTGAAAATTGTTGATTTAATAATTTTTCTTGTTGATTTTACCAATTTCAACGAAAAAGCAAGATAAAAGTCATTAAAACTGCTAACATATTTGCACCACGGATTTCAATTGCGCTATTTATATCACCTGAATGTGGAAAGAGAACTTGAGAATTACAAGCAAGCATTTATGAATGGGGGAATAAAGGAGAGCGTAAGTTAAAGTCGGCTCTTACCGACTTCGATATACCAGTTACTCATGAAAAAACATGTTAAATAGTGCTCCTGCGTTCCTGAGGTGGACACCCCAAAAGTATGCAACATATTATAACTCGGCTATTTATTATCCGATCTTGACGTAATTTTCAGGAATTATAGTTATTGGTAATATAAACTTATGTTATAAATTGGAACTCGATATCTTAAGAAAATGTGGAAGTTATTCAACATTTTTTATTGTGGGGGCGGCGGTGGGCGCGGTCAAAATTTGAAACAATCTTGATCTGCGTGCAGACAAAAGAAGTCTACGTGTCAAGTTTGGAAGTTCTAGCTCTTATAATCTCTGACATCTAGGTGTTCATACAAACAGGCGGACAGACGGACAAGTCTATATTGACTCGGCTGTTGATGCTGATCAAGAATATATATACTTTATATGGTCGGAAATGATTCCTTCTCCCTGTTACATACTTTTGCACAAACTTAATATATATTTTATGAACCTTTGGTACAGAGTATAAAAAATGAAAATTGTATCAACTGTTACGTCATCTGGAGTCTACCCGTTATTGCGTCTTTTATATCCCTTATTCCAATTCAATATTTTAAAATATATCGCTTTCATCACTTTTATTCCTTGAAAAAATTGATTTTAACCCACTCTTTAGTTTATCTCCCTCAAGAAACGCAATGAAAGCAGTAAGTGATGAAGGAAACTAAATTTTAAGGTTTAAAACCACACCTCGTACATTTTCAGTCCACTTAAGGTCTACAGGCTCATTGAAGTCATTCAACTCGTTATTGAGAAGGAACTTACAAAAGCATGGCAGATTTTAAAAATTCTTGTAAGTAATTCCGGATGACGATTTTACTGCTTCTTTGACGACTAACTACGCCAGCGATTGATATTCCCAAGGTTGCTTGTAATTCCCAAGGTTTAATTCCACACGTGACAATATAAATAGCGCATTTAAATTCGCGACTAGTTTGAAATCAATGGGACATATAGTTAATTTTAAATGACTTTTGTCTTGTTTATACGTTGAAATTGGTAAAATCATAAGGAAGAATCATTAGGCAACAATTTTTAACCCAAAACGAAAAATGTTTCACTCACTATTTTATTTTGTTTTTTTGTGATTATAAATAATCCAAGTTGAATTGAACAATTTTCTTAAATTGTCTATCTTATTTTCTAGGTATTTTCAAATGTCAAACATTTCCACCAGAACTACATGTTTGTTGGTACTTTTTTAATTCTTTCCCTTGGGCCCAGCCAGACTGGCTTTTTTCGTCTTGATGGCATGCAAATAAAATTCATACTCAAATGAATCCAAAGCACGCTTTTGGGCTGAGCCTTTAAAAATATGTAAATAAATTGCCGCCTAGTTGAGTTTTGGTTGTAAAAAAAATTGTGTTTTCTTCTACGTTCGCTTCTCTCATTAAAATAAATAATACACAAACAGGGCCAGCTTGTTTCGCCTACCTTTTTTATGAATTTCAACTCTAATTCAATTTCTTGAACGCTGAATTGCTTTTTTTTCGCCAAGTCTAGGCAAAATAAAAGTGTAGGAAACGGTAAGCATGATTATTATGACGCCGCGGAAGGTTATACCTACTTACATATATACTCTTATATATTTTTTGGAACGGAGCAACATTCAGAAAATTGTAGCGCAACGGATGTTGCATCCTGTTCGAGCTGTGGAAAAAGTAACCTTCGGAACCCGCTTGATCCGGCTATCTTCGTCGGCAATGTGGGGAGGTTCAAAGTTGTTACCCCGGCTACTAGCTCGTGATTGATACTTATTTAATTTTAATTTCACGGGTTGTTTTGATTCTATGGGGTATCGAAAGCCTATTATTTCCGGAGAATAAAGGGGTTGAAGAGTAGTATAAAAAAAGGAGACTCAGAAGGACATAACATGTTCTGGCCACCTGAGGTGTTGTTCAGTGGCCACATTCCCCACCCACCATGATCACCACTGCAGGTATGGAACTATGTCCATTGGTGATCCCTAAAACAATGAAGCGTAGTTCACTTCATCCCATGGCGGCTCATTATGATTTCCGGGCGAAAAGTTTATCTTATTCGGACTTCATTATAATTTATTCATTGAATTCATAATTGAAAAGGGTAGCATAGAATTAAATAAAAAATAAAAAATTTTAAGGAAATTTTTTAGCATTAAAGGGTATCTGTTAGTCTAAGCATTATTTATAGGTTGTTTACTTTATAGATTTAGGGACAAATTTCATATTCAATTCATTCTTTGTTCGGTACTAACTTTAATGTCTATAAAAAGTTTAACTAGCGCAAGTGAAAAAAAACCAAAACGTTTTATAAAGACGTTGGGTTTGTGTTGTTGGAAAAATTTAATTTGGTTTCTTACCTTCGTGAGCTTTTGGTCTTCCGGACCTTCCACAGTGTTTCTAGTCAGGGTTTGGTTACAGCTCCATGGGCGAGAAACCAAGATCTTCCGTTATTTTCGTTGTGTGCATTTGCTCTGTCTTATCAGCAGCGATTTAACGGCGATCCGTGCCGGCGCTCAAGTAAAGTAGATGGGTAAAAATAAATTTAAAGAGCACGGCTGGGATCAGTGGGACACTTCTTATGGTTTCTCTTATGGCTTCAATTTACTTTGCGGTTGGGTGCGTGCACATTTCTCTTTACTTTGTGTTTTTAAAAAATAAAAAACCAACTGTTTGACGATAAGAGCGGATGACAAAAGCTGCGCTTACTCTTCAAACAACAAAATATGTTTTAATTATGGCCTGAAGGGCTTTCACTTACGGCTTGATGATCCAGCGGGGAAAGGCCTTTCTCCAGATGATCAGCTGTGGGGGTTGAATCTCGTTTTTGGATTAGAATCATATTGCTTGTTGTTGTTGGTGTGAGTTTAGAAGAGCACAGTGCCACTCAGTTGCCAAAAGGGTTTTTATAGCAAAAAAAAAAAATCTTTACGACTCTCTTCTAAGCGTTTTGCCAAATGGGCCCAAATAACTATTTTACTGGACCGCACCACTACTTTAGCTCTTTACTTTCAATTTCACTTGGCTTCTTTACTTTAGTCACTTTAGCTTTGGTAGTTAAAGATATTGTAGGGAACCCGTTCCTCTTTGGTGGGCTGTCAGGTTCGTTTTATTCTAGCCGATTGAATAAGCGTTGTCGTTTCGCGGGGCTGCCACTGCACTGCACCACCTTATATTGGAGCAAAAGGGCCACGTAAGTATTTGATGCTGGTGAGAAAAATAATCGTTCACGCTGCTGGCCCCGTGTGCCGTTTGGTGCCTGTTTGGCGGTTGGTTAGGATTCTGAAAGATCCGATTTAACCTTGCCTTTGGTTTGGTGGGTCTGCCGCACAATAATTAGCTGACCAATTGACGCAACGGTAACCACCAATTTGGGCGGCTATTGGCTGGACAGCCAAAATTTGACGGTCACGAAAGTAAATCTTGGATTTTTCTTTGACGTTAATGATTTTAATTTCTGTTTTTGGGCGTGATTACTCCTGTGATCACATTAGGTTAGTCAGCGGACAATAATTTTTCCCTGCACGTCTGTAGCCAGAACTTTTACGGAACGAGGTTGAAAGTTGGCGTGCCCTGCAACGTGTGCGTTTTTCGATTGTAATCTATATGCCTATCTAATCGAATGGTATCTTGCTCCCAATCGGTATTCATATCTATAGGCTATGAAATGTTAACCGATTTTACTAATGGTGCACACAAATATCACTCGCTTTCTTGTAAAATTTCCTAAGAAGTTTGAGCTATAGACGGGATTTTTGTGCTACTTTTAGGCTTGGTGGAACTTATGAGACAAGCGCCACTACAAATGCAAGAGCCCGAGAGAAGTTTCTGCCTTTTTGGGTGGCCGAGGGAAAGGTGAAAACTATTGAAGCGCGCTTTCAGTTACTCGGTGAGGGTGAGGAAAGCTCGACCTGCCCACTGCCCCTTCTGCTGCGCTCTGCTTTACTGTTTGCTGGAGTGAGCAAGTCCATTGCATGCTTGAATGGTCGCGCAAAACATGCCATCATCATCATCAAAGGGAAATTAACCTAAACGGCCATGAAGCTGTTTGTTGTTGTTGCTGCTGCTGCTTCAGCTCCTGCTCTGGCTGTGGCTGCTTTACACGCCCAGCAACCACAGCATGTCATGAGGCTTCCTTCTCTTGACTCTTTCAGCCCACATTTTTGCTGATTATGAGGTTGAGCAAACGCAAACTGCAAAATGTGGTCTGCCCGCTGCAGTTTATCCAACTTGGGAGCTAAAGTGATGCTGGCGCCCAAGCAGCCGCATCACCAGATATGGATCCCACCAGTTTATTTGGTGCTAATTGTGGCTGTTTGGCATGGGCTTTGGGTTAACTGCGCTAATTGAACTGGGTCTTGCCGCTGTGCAAGAGGTGTTTATTGAGGCGTTGTTTTCTGTTACAATTGGCACAGATTGCGATGCGGTGTAAGTTTGAAGAATAAGTACGATTGATTAAGGTTCATATTTGCATGGAGATCAGATGAAATTAAATTATAAATTTGTATCCCTGGTAACAGGGTGAGCTGGATATCCTCCACTAACCAAAATGACAATAGTGTTGGTCGAGGGTGTCAAAGAAATCTCTAGAGATTTTGGCCTCGGTTGGCTTGCAAAATTCTCGAAAAATTCGTCGGTGTCTCAGAGCTTCAAGAGATTTCATTTTCTTATTTGAATATCTAGTTAGAAGGTTTGTGTCCATGCTAATAATAAATTTTAATCAAATCTTGTTTGCCCTTTCTCGCAAAAAAAAATTTAAATTGATTTGATGATTTGATGAAATGAAATTTTTTGATAATGTTATATGTTTTATGATGCATTTTTAAATTATAATTCAAATTTAAGTCATATTCTTCAAAAATAAAATGCAAAATTGACCTCGAGCCAGCTAAAAAATCCCAAATAAAAAACAAAGGTCGCTATCCGCAACAACATAAAATGCAAAATTTAAAAATATATTTGCGCCAGTCCTAAAATATTAATTGGCAACTCTTAGCCCTTTGCCTATATGTCCTCGACAATGGGTGCTGTCAAATGTGGTATACACTATCGCGGTTTTTCGCAACCATTTTGCATGTTACCATCTCTTAAGTACACATTATATTAGTCAGTTTCTCATTATAGTGTTGATCTTAGAAATTAGTTCCACTTTCTAATTTTGACCTCTACAGGCAGGGTTCTAACAGTGGTGACTCTCTTTATATTAGTAGAATTTTCCAAATATTTAGCTTTAATCTTTTTTCAACCAGCAACAGGTGTTGTAGCTGTGTATTGCTAGTATACAAGTGCCCATTTGAGCGAACTTGACCTGATCAAGAAGTTTAACATAAGTAGACGATATTTGTTGTGTTCTTCTGAACTTACATCATGCCTTTTTCTCTCCCGAAATCGTAACGTGCAGAATTTGGTTCTGATTTCCAAATGCATCTTAAATCGGTGCAATATCACACCGATTTAGCGGTTTAAAGTTCCACCTTGCGACAAAAAAAATCAAAACAAATCTTCTGGGTGGGACATAGCAAAGGTTGTAGGTGTAGTAAAAATAATTTTTGTAGCATACTAGATTTTTTTGGTGCACATCGAAATTTTAATTAACGATAAAAAAAACACTTACACTAACTTCCTCAAATATAAACTGATTTTCATTTTCTTAGGTCTTCAAACATGCGATACAAGGCTTAACAGGTTTAATTTCATATATTGGAGTATTTCCTACGTAAAGAATTTTTAGGGGTTTTTTTTCAACAATTTCGGATAGCGAAATTTGCGCAATGTCTTGTTATGCACCATATACGGGGGTGCCACAGGGAAATTTTTTGGCGAGAGATTCAGCCCTTTTTTAAGAGATGGAACTTCAATTGGTACATCTGCTGTTCTAACTACATTTTCTAATAGGAAAATAAAATCTCTTGAAGTTCTGAGCAAAATCTTTAGAGATTTCTGTGGCACCCCAGATAATTTCTTTATAGCACTGTCGACACTATACTGTCGAGCACTGTATAGTAAATACTTTAAGAATTTATCTTTTTAAATTTAGAATGGCTCTTAGTAGTATAAAAACTTAAAAAAAATATCAAGCTTGTTTAAATTATTTAAATTTTAATAAACTTGATTTGTGACAGTTTAGAGGCATTTGTTGAACTTATCGTTCACCATTTTTGGAAAGGCAACTGAAAATGTCTACTCGGTCTTTTTCTCTGATCACACTAGTTAACAGCATTTCCGATCCCGACCATCTGGCAGTCATTTCGTATGTAAATCCATTTGCTGAGTCCAAAAATCCAATCCGCAAATGTTATTATGGGCCGTTTTCAAGAAATCGCGGAAAAGCTAGTTTTTCGATTTGTGAAAAAAGTACCTTTAGAAGAATGCGTATATCTTTGCTACCGGTTCTTGCATTATGAACAGGTAATGCTTACTTTGAAGGTAATTGAACGCCCTATCATTCGTTGATACACCACTTCTTAATCCGGTGCTGGACTTAGGCGTTATAAAGGCTTTTATCGGCAACTTTGCATTGAACTTATCACTTTTTAAAAAAAAGCTAGATTTTAAGTGCGATTTTCACAACGAAAAAAATTGTGTAAAATTTATTTTATCGGTGGTCACTAAAGATTTATCTAATAAAAATAAAACGACTCATTTTTAATTAAAATCCATCTAAGAATGTAGAAGTTATTGGCATTTTAGTAAAAAATGGTAGGTTTCAACTTTAAGCAAATTGACTTAGTTTGACTTTTTATGTTCTTCACAGTAAGTTACTGATTGTAACCATTCTAACTATTCTATTTAAGGGCTACTATGACCTGTAAAATTTATTTTGTACCTAGTTAAGTTATTTTGTGATTGACTTAGGTTGAAATTTATTGTAAGGCATCCAATTGAATGCAAAAATGATCTTGACATGCTATTTTCGACTCCGCTAACAATTTCTATCGAATGGTTTCCATTAATTCTATTTTCTAAGTTAGACTTCTATGGGCGTACTAATCGCTTGTCTATTGAAGTCGGGAGTTCGATATAACAAATGTGGTGACTCCCTTCACCTTTAAACGCGAACTTGACGTGATCAGTAAAAACTGGGTATGAGGTGTTTCTATCTGAGGCCTCTTGTTTCGCAATTTATTGGTTGGTAAAACAGTCAAACTAAGTCAATTTGGCTGAAGTTGAAACCTTCCATTTTTTACTAAAATGCCAATAACTTCTTTATTCTTCATCGGATTTTAATGAGTTATGTGGCGTTGTATTTTTAATAGAAAAATCTTTAGTGACCAGCAATAAAATATTATACATTATACACAGATTTTTTCGTGGTGAAAATCGCACTCAAAATTTAGCTTTTTTTTTTAAAATTGATCAATTTAATGCAAAGTTACCGATAAAAGCCTTTATAACGCCGAAGTCCAGCACCGGATTAAGAAGTGGTGTATCAACGAATGATAGGGCGTTCATTACCTTCCAAGTAAGCATTACCTGTTCATAATGAAAGAACCGGTAGCAAAGATATACGCATTGTACTTTTTTCACAAATCGAAAAACTAGCTTTTCGGCGATTTCTCGAAAACAGCCCCATAAAAAAATTTGCCGATTGGATTTTTGGACTCAGCGGAAGGACTTACACAAGGAATTGCTACCAAATGTTCGGGATTGCGAAATTTTTATTATTTTGAAAACTAGTGTCTTTAAGTGGCCAGCAAAAAACGGTCATCATGTTGATTTTATTTTTGGAATCAAAGCGCTTTTATATAGTAGCGGTTTCTTGGTGAATCCGTACACCATGTTCGTCGCTAAACTGTCTAAAATGGATTTTTATAGACATGTTGTAAAAAGTTAGTTACAACCAAGCCTGCAAAACCTCTAAAATTTCGCAGAAGGTTCAGTCCAGGGGTTCGGTTCGCGGACCGGTTTTTGGAACCCCTGACCCAAGGCTTTGGTTCGAACCTGGGTTCGCTTAAACACAAAAGAATACTTTCGAGTTATTAATAATTATTTTTAAAAATAATATTCTTTTGTTTTATTATTGATACTATCAAATTTCAAAACTGCTTTGTTTCATTTAATAAGGTTTCTTCTTACAGCTGTTTCTACATACATATATGTATACTAGCTCTTAGAAGAAAACAATTACTTCCAGGATGACATCGGCTTCTACAGAATAATGTTAACTTTTATAGCAAGAGTAGAGATGCTCAATCTAAATTACCGATCACACCTGCAAAATCATGTTAATGAATGCTCACTATGCAGCTTAAGGGAACGCGAGGATATAATGCACTTTTTGGGAAAATGTCCAATCTCGCAAGAAATTATGCCTTGGAACACAGTATCTGCGTATGGAGGAACGCATCAACTTATTGAACGGGAGCAACTGGAACAGCCTATCATCATATGTAAGCCGCGCATAAAAATATAGGCTCACGGCAAAAAAGCCATGCCTGCTATATGCCAAAAATAAACTCCTACTACTAGCTCTTAGATCAGAAAGAACAAGCCTCAGTGCTGAAAGGGCTCGTTCTACTGATTCCTGAGTTGCTGTAAAAGCTAGTATAGTTGAGGCAAAATTTTCAAAAGTTTAAAACATTTGTCGAAGGAATCTATAACATAATTCACAGATTTTTTATTTGATATTTGCTTTCATTTACTTCTCTTCTTCGCAATTTTAAGAACTCTCATTAAGAATTTCTTTTTCAAGCTTCTTCATGTCTACAGTTTTTTTTTGGTTTGAAGCAAGCATAGCTTAAATTCTCAGGTCTAAAAACAGCCAATATTGGTACTGAGCTCAATATAGAAGACCGTTTATCGAGGCACTTAGATAGTGATAAACAATGACAACTTTTTTCAAGCGAGCTTGCGTAAATACCGTAATCATATGGATACAAGCATAAGAAATGTGGGAGTAAAATAAATGCAAAGACAACTTTTAACAGTGCAGCCCAGAAATTTTCAGAGATTTATGTATAAAAGTTTTCAAATCGAATTAAAATTGTTTGCCTTTATATGTGTATTTGCAAAATTATGCTCGGATACCAGATCAGGTGGTTCACGCTAAGCGAATTGAAACCGTTTGATTTCATTCAGACGGTGTCTTTTTATATGTTATAGTAACCAATGCTTATTAACCATACATTAGCTCGTCAATATACATAAAAATTAATCCAAATAATGTTCAAAACACAATCATTTGTACCAAAATATTTACAGATTTGCAATATTTTCCCTTATGATTGGTGAACCGAACCTATTTTTTTGAAAATGTGGTCCGGTTCGGGTTCAGGTCCAAGGAGTCTAAAATCTAAGGGGTCCGGTTCATGGTCCGGTTTGACGGACCCAAAAAAACCTTAACCGAACCGGTTCTAAAGGGTTCGGTTCCGGACCGGTTTGCAGCCTTGGTTACAACTGTAGTCGGCAAATAGTCGGCTATTATTGCAGAGAAAATTATCGTAGAGTGCAATATAACTTTCCCAAGCTCAGCAGTGTCCAATTTGGTTCTGAAATGGGTACTTTTCAGCAGCTTTCGAATTTGTAATACGATAAAAATTACTAAATACCAGTGCTGTAAACTTGAATTACCATTACTATTACCATTTTTCACATAATTGAAAACAATTTCTAATTACCATTTTTTTGTAATCGTAATTAAAACTTGGAACTACGATTATCAGTGAATATTATAAAACTTAATTACTTTTACAATTACTTAGATAATTGTAGCTGAAAGGGTGATTATTGAATAATTGAGCTTAAAATGTTGAATCATTAATGTATTTTTAGGTGTCAAATTTAATTACTTAAGCCAATTATCAAAGCCATGGTAATAACAAGCTTATTTCATATTATCCATTGAAATCATGTTGGACTTCATCACAACTAATTTTTCAATCGAAAAATCGGAAAACGAATGGCGTCTTGAGTAGAAAACGATATTTGCAAATGAAAATATTCTTTCAGCTGGGGCTGACGACATAAGTGGTGTTTTACCTAGTCGCTATCTTATTAAGCATTGGATATGTTTGAAAAATCTCGAGATTTTTCGACGGATCTGTGGTTTCGCAACTGTTCTTTAATATAGTGTTTTATTGCAGAAATAGAAGCGTCATTACCATTATCTATTGTTTGGGCTCCATCTATGTAAAACTTTATTTATTTTACTAATATAATAAATGTGAAAGTTTGCACTTTTGTCCGTTTGCCTGTTTGTACGTCAATCACACTCAAATGGCTCAATGAATTTGGATTAAATTTGGCACTCAGGTAGTTGATAACCAGGGCTTGAACATATGTATTACTTTTAAACAGCTTGATGATTAGATGACAAAAAAATCGCGAACTTTTCCGAATTTTTAAAGGATGTAAGATATGGCAGCTATATGATATAGTCGTCCGATCCGCATGATGTTGACAGTCGTCCGATCCGCATGATGTTGACATTTTTGAAAAGCTTGATAAATATAAAGCACACGTGCCAAGTTTCAATCAAAAAGCTTTGCAACATGGCGAAGCTTTTTTCAAGGGCATCTTTTTATTTGTTTATAACTTCAAAACATATCTTTTCAACAATAAAAATCTCCATCTTTTTGAAAACATCAAAATTTAAGTTACGTTTAGAGCAAATAATTGTATATCCTCAGAAGCAATATCATGGTGGTTAACACTGAGAAAAAATTAAATATTAAATATTATTAAATAATTAAAAAATCCATAAAATTATAATTTGAGCAGATCTAGTAATATACTTTTCGCCAATATCAACTTGAGACCTGTCCGATGAACCAAACCTGAGATATCACGTTTTTAAAAAACGCCTTCTTTCCATTTTTTCGATTTTGACGATTTTTGAAATTGTTTATAAAATTAACAAAAAATGTTAATTAGAAATAAATTAGTTAAAACGTTCTATCCCTTACAGTTTTGAAGATAGACGATTCGTACATTTTGTAGATAGTTAGTAATTAGCAAAATGAATCGATTTGCCGAAGAAATGATAAAGATCAGATGAACGGTTCTCAAGTTATGAGCAAAAAAAGTGAACCAAGCCCCCCCGCTGCCCCCCTCCCACTCCAAAAAAAAATGTTGCATACTTTTCGGATGGTCACCCTAAAGAACGCAGGAACACTGTTAAACATGGTTTTTTCATGAGTAACGGGTATATCGAAGTCGGTTAGAGACGACGTCTTGTTACCATGATCAGATTTAGATTTCAAAGGCGAAACCAAAGGCTCCATTTACTATTTTTTGGATAGTATTACGATTTTCCAGTTACCTCTAGAATTAAACTTCACTTCATTTCCTTCATATTTTTCAAAAAATTTTTTGTTCAACATAAACTAAAATAATAGAGACAAGCTAACTTTGGCTCGACTGAAGTTTATATACCGTTGGAGCTTGATATGTGCCTGACAGTTTGTATGGCAGCTACACTATATAGTTGTCCGATTTCGACAAGTTTTGGTGAAATTATGTGAAATCATTAAAAACTTATAAATACGAGCTTTGGGAGCGATAGCACTAAAAACAAAAAAGTTTTTCTCACTAAAACTAGTTTTTCAACCGATCGTTCCTATGGCAGCTATATGCTATAGTCATCCGATCCGGCCGGTTCCGACAAATGTGCAGCGTATTTATACCAAAAGACTTCGTGCAAAGTTTGGTTAAGATAGCATAGAAACAGACGGACGGACAGACGGACAGACGGACAGACGGACGGACGGACGGACAGACGGACATGGCTATATCAACTCAGCTCGTCATGCTGATCAAGAATATATATACTTTATGTGGTCGGAGATGCTTCCTTGTATGCGTTACAAACACCCGGACAATTTTAATATACCCTCTCCAAAGGTATAAATATAAGCACAAATGCGTTTTACTGTTTAAAAATTGTTCAAAACGCTGCGCAAAGAGGAAAGAGGTTAATTCTTTAAATTGTTTCAGTGTTTCTAAGGTGGACCAACAAGAACTAACAAAAGTCCAGTGCGATTTTCTTTCAAAAACTCAATTTTACACACAAAACATAGAAAGGCTGTGAAAAGGGCGAATTGCCACATTATGGCTCTAAAAACGAGCAATATTTTTGAAAATTTATTAAAATCCACATTTCACAATATGATATAATAGTGCCTTGACTCAAACTGAATTTAATTTCGGGTTTAGTCTCTGGTTTGGAGGTAAAATTGGAAAATGCGCGTGGTAACGAGTTTATGAGTTTATGAACAAACCGCTCAATTAAGGCAGCAGGAAATAAGTCCCGAAAATATAAAATGTTATCTTCTATCTATATATATAAAAAAGTTCAACCTGACTGACTGACTGACTGACTGACTGACTGGTGACCGTCGCACAGCCTAAACCATAAAAGATAGGAAGATGAGATTTTCACATTAGTTTTATCTTATGGTGAAAGTGAGTACTAAGAACGGATTTTGGAAAATTCTGTTGGCAAATGTGGAAAATTCGCGGAAAACGGTTGTATGAAACTTTTTGTTTTTCATCCGATCAAGTTCAAACTCATTTTCAAAGATCTATATGAAAATTCGACAACAACTGCATACCAATCTTCCGGAAAATTCACTCCGCTGGGTGGAAAGTGGGTGGTCAAGGTTGTATGGTCGAAACTTTAGTTGCCAGCGATTAGCGCCAAACTCATTTTCAAAATTACACATAACAAAACATAAGTTGTAAGCATAGTACGCGATTTTGGAAAATCTGCACAAGAGGAAATTGGCCGGAAAAATCTGAATACAAAAAAGTTTTAATCATGGATTGGCTTGAAACTCGGTTTGTAAGTATAAAATACGAAATAGTTTAAAATGTTATATTCCGAAGTTGGAAAATTTGACCTGACGGTCGAAAAATTCCCGAAAAACTCTGCATGAAAAAAACTATTTTTCATCCGATTGGCTCGAAACTCGGTTTGTAAAGACAATATACGAAATAATTTGAAATGTGATTTTTCAATGTCGGAAAAGCCGCCCAAGAGGAAAATGGCCGGAATATTCTGCATGCAGAAACTATTTTTCATACGATTAGCTTGAAACTCGGATTGTAAGGTCAAAATGAGAATTTATTTTGTTTTTAATTTTCCGATGTTGGAACTATCGCCGGGATGCTCACTGTGAAGTGAATGGGATGTGGGTGGAAAGTTGTTTTGGAAGTGGGTGGTAAGTGGATGTAAAGTGGGTGAAATGTGGCAGGAAGTGGGAGGGATGTGGGTGGGATGACGATTGGATTTTAATGGGAAGTGGGCGGGAAGAGGACGGGAAGATGGCGGGAAGATGGCAGGAGGTGTGTGGTATGTGGGTGGCAAGTGGGTGGGAAGTGGGCGGGAAGTGGGATGTGGGCGGGAAGTGGGATGTGGGTAAGTGGTGGGATGTAAGTGGGAAGTGGGTGGGTGGAATGTGGCGTTATGTGGGAGGATTGTTGGTGGCAAGTGGGTGGAATGTGGGTGGGATATGGGTGGGATGTGGGCTGATAGTGGGTGGGATGTGGGTGGGTAAATGGGTGGGTAAATGGGTGGGTAAATGGGTGGGATGGAAATGGGAGGTGGATGGGATGTGGGTGGAATGTGGCGGTATGTGGGAGGGATGTGGGTGGGATGTAAATGGTAAGTGATCGGGATTTGGGCGGGAAGAGGGCGGGAAGTATGCGGTATGTTGGTGGTTAGTGGGTGGAATGTGGGTGGGATGTAGGTGCGAAGTGGGTGGGATGTGGGGGGGAAGTGGGTGGGATGGAAATGGGAAGTGGATGGAATGTGGGTGGGAAGTGGGCGGAAAGTGGGTGGGAAGTGGGCGGTATGTGGGTGGGAAGTGGGTGGGATGTAAATGTGAAGGGGGTGGGATTTGGGCGGGAAGAGGGCGGGAAGTGTGCAGAATAGTGGGCGGATAGTGGGTGGGATGTGGGCGGGAAGTGGGTGGGATGTAAATGTGAAGGGGGTGGGATTTGGGCGGGAAGAGGGCGGGAAGTGTGCGGAATAGTGGGCGGATAGTGGGTGGGATGTGGGTGGGAAGTTGGTTGGATGGAAATGGGAAGTGGATGGGATGTGGGTGGAATATGGGTGGGATGTGGGCGGAAAGTGGGTGGGATATGGGCCTGAAGTGGGTGGTAAGTGGGTGTGCGTTGGTTATATACTGTTGAAGGCGCAGCGAAGCGTGACGGGCTATTTGCTAGTGTATATATAAATCTGTACGCCCGACTGACAGACTGACAAATTATCAAGCCACAGCGAAAACGGCTTATCGTACAGGTCTGATTTTTGGCATAGACCTTCGTTTAGTTATGCAGGCGCTCACTAAGAAAGGAAATTGGAAAATTTTTCTCCAATCTATTGAAAAAGCCAATGAAACGTTTGTATGGGCAATTAACGGTTCTTGCGCTCAGGCAGTGTTGAGGAAAATTTGTTTCGCTGCCCAGCAAACATTTTTTATCCCTGAAGATAAGAATGCGATTCTTCCAGTAGGTGTCGCTTCACTCTGGCGATATCGCATATTTATCGCATTCTCATCTTCCTTCGGGAAGAAATGAGCCACTCTGCGACACTTCTTGGAGGAAAGAAATCGTTTCTTCTGGGAGTTACGAAAAAGTCTCTTCTCAGGGATGAAAAAGCGTTTCACACAAAAAAATTCAAATTTGTGCTTGCAGCTGCTGCTGCTCCCCTGCTACCTTGCTGCTGCTGCTGCTGCCCTGCTAGCTTGCTGCTGGTTGCCGAATTAATCAAAGATATATTTTATTACATGAAAAACTTTTACTTACTTTGCATTCTTTTGGACTGAAAACACAATGGGGGACTAACGTTTTAGACGACTGTGCT
This sequence comes from Lordiphosa clarofinis, assembly GCA_018904275.1. NCBI lineage: Eukaryota > Metazoa > Arthropoda > Insecta > Diptera > Drosophilidae > Lordiphosa > Lordiphosa clarofinis. The sequence continues at coordinate 1,364,807 of JAEIGQ010000003.1, forward strand.
ACGCTCTGCATCGCAGCCCGGGCAACAAAAGGGTTATTTGAAATAATTCTGTCTGAAAACATTCACCCATAAATGGTTGCTTGTAATTCTCAAGTCTTTATTCCACATTCAATCGATTTAAATAGCGCAGTTAATATTGAAACCACATATCGCCAATGTCTCCCTTTTATGTTAAAAATGCGATACCTTATGTGTTTTGTTTTTGTAAATCGCCAAACTATCAGCAGACTCTGAACTCAAACTATCGCCAAACTCACATTTTGACGAGGGAGAGAAGGAACCCGACAAAATGTTTGCAGAGTGAGAACGCGAGAGAGAGTGAGAGCGCGCTGAGGGCGTGTATATGTATGTGTGTGTTTTTTTTTCACATTAACAAGCAATAAATCAAATTGAGAATGGCCTCATCCAATTGCATTGAATCTTATGGCTCATACAAAACACATCGATAGCTTCAACAAAATGTTGATAGCGTTTCAAAATAATTTAATTGAAATTTACAAAACTAACTGCCAAAATATGTGTGTTTGTGTTTTTTGCTTGCAAACAGCCAAAGGCGTCTGCCTTTTGTTAAAGATGGTACGTGACTTGAACTATTCTACAGGAAAAGTGATGGCACACATGTCGTGAGCAGTCTGCTAAAAATTAGTTGTCTCCTTATCTCATTTGCGAGTTTTTGTTAATTAACTAGGCTGTGAGCTGATAATATAAGAGATTTATATTGATTGAAACACCTAAAATTTCATAAAAACATTTTGCAATGAAAAATGTGTTTGACGGAAAAAACTAAACAGTGTTGCCAAAACAGCTTATTTTTCAATTTAGCTTTTTGCAGATAAAAATCAGGGGGCAGCGGGAACTGTTACCTTTATGGAATATATATTTATTTTTTCCGCTTTTAAAAAAGAAAAGTTAAATTTGCTTCTAATTTTTTCGCACTTATAAATAAAATGTCCCTTGACTGTTCAGCATTCACAAGACAGGAAGGGAATAATTTTTAATTCAGGAATTTTCACGCTACTTGAAAATTTGGTTTTGTCCGGTACGACGGGACGGGATAGAATTTAATATGTGTACAGATCACTGTTTTTTCCGCGCCTTGCTTAATCCTCTATTCCCAGATTGATTCATTTTAATCAACCGTAAATTCGAAACTGTCTAAACACTAAGCTAATGAAGCCAATGATATTAAAAAAGAATTTGCTTTTTAACAAATAAATAATATACAAATACAGTGTTCAGAGAGCTATACAATTTTTTTTGCTAACTACGATTTTTTCAAAACTTGGACGCGGACGAAGTCGCGGCGGGTTTAGCTAGTTTCATTTAAAAACAATACTCCATTTTAAAGTATGAAAATACCACTTCGATAAAATAAAGCCCGAGAAAAAGAAGAAGGCCCCAAGTTTTGGAAATAATACACCAATTTCAAAAATTTGATATACAAAAATCGCGGGTTTTTTTCAAATTTTCGCCTGCGCCGCTAAAACTGAAAAATTTTTTTAATTAAATAATGAAAATTTGATACAAAAAATCGTGCGATTTTTTATTTAGCAAAAATAAGAAAAATTAAATAGCAGCCCGGTCTTATTTCAATTAGAAATTTAATTTAAGAAATAATGCCCCAAAGAAGGAAATAACGCTCCAAATTGTATCAAAGAAAGGTGGTGTTTGTTTCTATTTGTTGGAGCGTTATGTCATTTTATTTTTAGGGTCTTAATAATCATTGAAAAACTTTGTGTAGAGCAAATTTTAAAATTTTACCTTCAAGTAAAACATAATTTTAAATAAAAAAATGTTGTACACGTCATTTGTATTTTGCTTTTGCTTTTAAGCTCTGTGGTTAAATCGCTCAAAAATTGTAATGTTGTCTTATTTATTTGACATTTGACGAAAATAATTAACGTATTTGTAGAACAAACCCGGAAATTTTAAAAATTAATTAAAAAAGAAACTTGGATGACCGCCTGGAATCAAATGTATACCTAATAATTCTTTATAATTCGCGGTCCATCGATGACTTTTTTTCAAAATTGTGGTTAAGTAGGGTCAAATTTACAAATTTTTCCTTAGATGCTTCTTTCTTAATACAATATATAAAAACGTATTCCACGACGGCCAGGAGGGGGGGGGGGGGGGTTAACCCCAACCCCCCCCCTGCGTACGCCACTGATTGTAAAAGTAATTAAGTTTCTGAATATTCACTGAATAATAATAAATCCACGTACAATTACGATTATTAAATAATTGTAATCAGGAATTGTTTTTTCATTACCTGAAAAATTGTGTAGCAATGAATAGTAATTAAATACGGGAAGTAATGAATACACTACAGCTCTGCTTAATACCTATATGGGCAAATGCGTTTTTTTCAAAATTCAAATAACTCAAACAAATATTACTCGATTTCAATACACTAAGGTACAGAAATAAAATGTTTTTTGAAGGCAGAAGTCGCAAAAAACTGAACAAAATCGATATGTATTTACAATTTTTACTTTTATTGTTACTATTCTCTTTCCAATGAAGTACATATAACAAACAATCGTAGGATGCATAGTTTAAGACTTATGATATCTACCTCGAAAACACGAATAAACCCGTTATTCAAAACTTTGACGTGCACGAAAAATTTGTATGTTGATAAAAAAATAATGGAAAATTTATTTTTTTACATCGCTTGCTGTACTTACCTTTTTCATATGACATTGGCATATATTTAGTTAGTTTGAGTGCTGAAGCTTATTCAGATAGTACACACCTGCAAAGAACCGTAGATGTGATTATTCAAAAAGAAATGTATTTAGTTATATAATTTGATTTCAGCTAGCATAATTTTCGGATCATCCGCAATTCTTCAAACGTGTCGAATTTATCAGCGCTTAATTTTTATACAAAGTGTTTTCGTTCTCTCTTGTTTCCCTGTCCTGATTTATATCTAGCAATTTTCCTACATTCAACAAATGCTCTAATAATATTTGCCCTTAAGCATTTTATGATTACAGACACATCATAAAACCCAATTTAGCTCTGACCCGCCCCCGTCTGGCCGACGCTCCACCCCCCCTCCTCGACCTTCACCACCTAGAGTACTTCTCCTTTAGATATTGACTGAAATCTCAGCTGCGGAAATATTGAAATCTAAAAAGCAAATAATTTAATTCGCTTAAACTTTCGTTTTGGGCTGGAATGAGCGAGAGGAAGAGAGAGAGAGAGGCATCCAGGACATAGACAAACGCGGCCGCTGTTGCCTTACATCCGGCCAGGGAACATGCGGGGAGGGGGCAGGGACAGGACGTGAGCTGTGTAGCCACAGCCGCCATCAAATTTGAATTTGTCGAGGGGAACCCGGGAGGAGATGGGGGTTGTCTCTGTCACGCATTGCCTACCACCGGGGTGAGACACAGAGAAGTGACTTCTCGCCGAGGCACTCAGCGTTTTTAGCGCAAACCTGTCAAGGCTCACACATATACACACACACCACACGAGACCATCTTCACTTGCTGCTTCCTGGCAGGACGACAGCCGTGTCCGTGTCTGTCTCTACAGTCTCATTTGCTTTCAATTTTTATTTGCCGTGTTACAACCAACAAGCAACAAAGTTGCCGTTGCCCGTGAGGCATTTGACGCGTCTCTAAATGTTTTTGGGGCAAGCACAAGGGGTACGGGAATGGGGCGATCAGAGTTTGGCGGGCATTGTTAGAACTTGGACAGTTCTCGCTCTCTCTTTTTTTTGAGTAAAAAAATCTTCACTTGAGCAGATAATTTTAAACGCTGTTGTTGTTGTTTATAATGATGATGTGAAAATTTTTCTTTGGTTTTTTTTTTTACTTATTATTAGAAAGCAGGGAGATGCTATCTTATTATGTGAGAATATTTATATAGTTTGTCAAGAAAAGCTCCTGTCTGTCAGCCCTCCTAAAAGTGGGCAATTAAAAATCATCAAATGTGCTTAGAGGTTCGTAAACGTCTTCAAAGTACCGCGGCGTGTGCGGAGGGTGGAAGACATTTTGTGTAAAATTTATAGGAATTCTCTCAATTTTATGCTCTTTCAACTATGCTAATTTGGTAAGTAACAGCTCTGGGGCTTTATTATGGTAAATAAATGAAGGAAACTTGTGAATTTACATCCTTGCATTGCCTTCTTGAAGATTTTCACTATCTTAAGGTTGTACTCTCCCTTTGAATAAGTTTGGACAGGGGACTCTACTATTTTTCACACTGACGCGAGCCGAACTCTAACTATGTAAAATGATAAGCACAGAAAGCAAGCTAATCGGCTGAAGTCTTTCGTGCTCTCCAACATAATCACTTTTTCTCCATTTGGCGGGCCATGTTCAAGACGTGTGGACTCTTTGTGCTCAGAGACTAAGTACTTCGTCCTGAAATCTTGAAATCGAAGAGAATGGTTATCAGGGCAGGTGGGGGCCGATGGGCTCGTTATATAACCAGGAACATGAAATAGTCAGAAGATACAATGACCTGTGAGTTCTCTTGTCAGCAAATATGTGTATTACGGAGCGTATCAGGGCGAAACAGAAAGAGCCTAGAAAGAGTAGAGAGAACGTTAAGCCAATTATCAAGGTCTATACAGAGCTGTGCAGCAGAGATTTGGGGGTATTTGCGGTAACCGGATCTAAAGTGTCTTCTAACCTTCTTTATTAAAAAAGTTTTCAGACCTGCAAAGACATTTTGACTACATGTCAAAGGTTATGAATATGCCCACGTATGCTGTTAGGAGAAACGGGCTTCTTCTTTTCCTGGAAGGAACTGGCAAATGACTGCAACTGCGTCATACGACTGGAAAACCCCTTCCATTAGCAGCATTCACGGACATCATTAGCAAAATTTGGGAAGTGGAAAGGGAAATGTTTTTAGACCAAAGCCAGTAACAAGCGGTTTAATGTACAAATCACTTTTGCATAATCTAGGTGATTTTAATTACTTCAACGATGATTTGGGCATCTCCATAGAGGCAATCACAGTATTAAGCAGGTTAAATCGGCAATCACCAGCTCAAAACTATCTACTGAACAGTAGGGTGTCCCAAAAAAAAAAAATTTTGGGGCACCGGCATTTTCTGAAAGCTTGTAGCGTAAAGTAATTTTGAGATTTTTATCAGATTTTTCGTAAGACATTTAGAGGTCGCACAAATCGATTTTTCCCCCAAAAATCGGGGTTTCCGTATTGTTTTCTAATTCGACTTATAACTTGGTCAACATCCACGCTTTCTTAGTTTTCAAATCAACATTTTATGGAGAATTGCCGAAACTTTACTTTCATGAGCATAAACCATAAGTTTTGGCTTTGCTCTAACTTTTTGTGGCATCACTTATTACATTTTTTAGTACATTTTTCATGCATTTTACAAAGAACGCATTATAACTTTTAAATTTTCTATGAGAATTGAAAAAACTAGTAAAGCAGTTTACAAAATAGTTTAATTTTTAAGAAACTGAATTTTAAAAGTTGAACTTTGCTTTTACCGTTCCAGAATTATACTCTTTTAAAGCATTATAAAGCTCATTGGGAACGCAAAATATATAATTCACTTCAATCGTGCAATCAGTTAAGGTACCTTCAGAAGAAGGTAAGCCTTACTTCTTGAATATCTTTAAAAGCGCACGGTAGATTTTTATTAAAATCAATTTTTATGAAGGTATAATGGGCGTTTGCATGCGATATGGAGTACAATTCTTAAGCTCACCCTTAAATAAATTCATATAGGGAGTAAGCCAGATCTAAACAAGTAAGACCATTGCAGTCGAGTTAGCTCGACTTCAAAATACCCTGTACAATTGACAAACACACACATACACAAACAAACACACACGCACACATACACACAAACGCGCCCTCACAAACGCGGGCGCAAGCAGCAAACGTAATGCGTAATTAGCAAAGCGTGGGGGGAGGGGGTTTGCAAAAATTGTTTCGTTAATAACTTCTGTGTTTTTGCTCAGATCTCAATGTGCTTTTCAGAATAGATAGATTATAGGCCTAAGAAAATATATATTAAGCGACGATGTTGTAACTTTAAAATTGTGGCTTTGACAGTTTTTTGCGGTTTAAGAGTTGAGGGGGGGAAATTTTGCAAATCTGAAACAAACTTGATCTGCGTACGGCCTATACCTATGTACATGCAAAAATTTGTATCTCTATCTCTTATAGTCTCGGAGATCGACGCGTTCATACGGACGGACGGACAGACGGACAGACGGACGGACGGACGGACGGACAGACGGACATGGCTAAATCGACTCGGCTGTTGATGCTGATCAAGAATATATATAAACTTTATAGGGTCGGAAATGTTTCCTTCTCCCTGTTACATACATTTGCACAACTTCATGATCCCCTTTTACCCATTTTCAATGGGTACAGGGTATAAAAAATACAGATCTACGTTTTCAGTTCTGCCATCGAAGACCTAGTTTTTTACTAGAAGTTGCCTAAGAACAACATTGACCATTTGGGCTAAACCCAGCTTCACTAAAATCAACTAATATATGAGTAAAGTGCTTCATAAGCAGCAGAAAAACAGGCCATATCATTTGAATACTTTAGTTCAGGACATCTTGGCGTACCACGGTTGGTCCACCAAAGACAATTTTTATTACAATTTTCCTTTTTTTTTGGAAGCAATGACAAATTTTTCTCATAAGATTAATTGCATAATTTTTCGGAAGCTTGTAATACCCAAACGGGTATTGAATGAATTGCTGATATAAAATTTCATTTAAAACGCGAAGCAGGGCTTTCGTGGTGAATCTGAAAACTCAGTTGGTGAAAAAAACATCACGATTCTAAGTTTGAAGCAAATCCGTTGCAAACCAGGCAAAAAGCTCACAATATTATTAGTTTCATGCAATGGGTACACAGCTTTAAAAGAGTATAACTCTGGAACGGTAAAAGCTAATTTCAACTTTGAAGTATGAGTTTTTTAAAAATTTAACCATCTTTTAAACTGCATCACTAGTTTTTCAATTTTCATAGAAATTTTAAAAGTTATAGTGCGGTTTTTACAAAATTTATGAAAAATTTTCAAAAAAGTTTAATATATGGTACCTAAACAAGCAAATGCAAAGCTAAAATAATCTGTTTTTGCTCATAAAAGTAAAATTTGGAAATTTTTCTTTAAAATTTTGATTTGAAAACGAAGAAAATCGTGGTTATTAACCAAGTTATAATTAAAAATGGAAAACAATACGGAAAACCCGATTTTTGGGGAAAAATTCGATTTGTGCGACCTCTAAACGTCTTTCGAAAAATCTGAAAAAAATCTCAAAAATACTTTACTCCATTAGCTTTCAGAAAATGCCGGTGCACCCGTGAAAATAAAAAAAAAATTTTTTTTGGGACACCCTACTGAACAGGTTCAATATTAAATATGAATTGAAGCAACCCCCATAAAAAAATTGCCATCCTAATTTTAACAGAGAAAAGGTATCATTTGCGACCCTATGGGGTATGTATATTCTTGATCCGCATCAACATCCGTCCATCCCACCGTCCGTCCTTTTGTCTGTGTGAACACCTAAAATAGAACAAGTAAGACCATTGCAGTCGAGTTAGCTCGACTTCAAAATACCCTGTACAATTGACAAACACACACATACACAAACAAACACACACGCACACATACACACAAACGCGCCCTCACACAAGCGGGCGCAAGCAGCAAACGTAATGCGTAATGAGCAAAGCGTGGGGGGAGGGGGGGGTGCAAAAATTGATTCGTGAATAACTTCTGTGTTTTTGATCAGATCTCAATGTGCTTTTCAGAATAGATAGATTATAGGCCTAAGATAATATATATTAAGCGCCGATGTTGTAACTTTAAAATTGTGGCTCTGACAGTTTTTTGCGGTTTAAGGGGGGGGGGGAAATTTTGCAAATCTGAAACAAACTTGATCTGCGTACGGCCTATACCTATGTACATGCAAAAATTTGTATCTCTATCTCTTATAGTCTCGGAGATCGACGCGTTCATACGGACAGACGGACAGACGGACGGACGGACGGACGGACAGACGGACAGACGGACATGGCTAAATCGACTCGGCTGTTGATGCTGATCAAGAATATATATACTTTATAGGGTCGGAAATGTTTCCTTCTCCCTGTTACATACATTTGCACAACTTCATGATCCCCTTTTACCCATTTTCAATGGGTACAGGGTATAAAAATGTTCGTTGTCAGAAGTAAACTGAAAAAAATTATTCAAAAATCTAGATTGAAAATTTCTTTTTGAGAATCTTATAAAAACAACTATTTTCTAAATGCTTAAACGGGGAAGACCCTCCCTCTACGACGACAGCGTACAAAGGGTTATATGGTAACACAACGGGCCTTCATTGGCCTAAGTGAAGAAAAAGAATTCTCCTACTCTAACCATTGCAACCTAACCTAACCCATAAAAACAAGATTGAAAAACTGTGAAATAAGTTTAGAAATCTTAAGAACGAGCTTTATCATCTTGCAACTTATCACCCATCCTACAGTTATCTGTAAAGCTTCAGTTAAAAAACTTTATAACTTTATGATATCTCTATATATATATAAAAGAGAATGTCCTGATTCACTGACTGATCCACTGATTCACTGAAAATCCGCCCACGAGGAAAATGTCCGGAAAATTCTGTATGCAAAAAACTATTATTCATTCGATTCGCTTAAAACTCGGTTTGAAAGGATAGAATACGAAATAGTTTGAAATGTGATATGCCGAAGTTGGAAAATTTTACCTGACGGTCGGAAAATTCCAGAAAAATTCAGTATGAAATTAATATTTTTCATCCGATTGGCTTGAAACTCGGTTTGTAAGATCAAAATGAGAATTTATTTGTGTTTTCATTTTTCGACGCTGGAAATACAATCGGGATGCCCACTGGGAAGTGGATGAGATATGGGTGGCAAGTGGGTGGTGAGTGAATGTGGTGAGTGAATGGGAAGTGGGTGGGATGTGGGAGGGAAGTGGGTGGTATGTGGGCGGAAAGTGGGTGGTATGCGGGTGGGATGTAGGTGGAAACTAAGTAGAAAATTGGTGGGATTGGGGTGTGCATTGATTCTATACTTTTGAAGGCGCAGCGAAGCGCGACGGGATTTTTGCTAGTCTATATATATAAAAGAGTTCAACCTGACTGACTAACTGAGTGACTGGTGACCGTCGTACATCCTAAACCATAAGAGATAGGAAGATGAGATTTTCACAGTAGTTTTGTCTTATGCTGAAAGTGAGTACAAAGAACGGATTTTGGAAAATTCTGTCGGGAAATGTGGAAAATTCTGAAAACTGTTGAATGAAACTTTTTTGTTTTTCATCCGATCAAGTTCAAACTCGTTTTCAAAGATCTATATGAAAATTCAACACAACTGCATACCAGACTTAAGGAAAATTCAACACTCCCGGGTGGTAAGTGGGTGGTCAAGGTTGAATGGCCGAAATTTTAGTTGCCGACGTTTAGCTCCAAACTCATTTTCAAAATTACACAACAAAACATAAAAAAATTGACTTTACAATTTTGGGAAATCTAACCCCAAAGTCGAAAAATTCGCGGAAAACTGTTGTATGAACTTTTTTTTGTTTATATTCCGATCAGATTCAAACTCATTTTCAAAGATCTATATGAAAACTCAACAATAACTGTGTTCCAATTTCCACCACCCGGAAAAGTCGGAAAAGCGTCGGAAAAGTTTGTATGGTAACAATTTTTTTTTCATCCGATTGACTTTTGATTGAATTTTCTAAATTGAATTTTGGAAAACCCGCCCACGAGGAAAATGGCCGGAAAATCCTGCACCTGATTGACTTGAAACTCGGTTTGTGTAAATAGTAAGTGAAATAAATTCAGATGTGATTTTCCGATGTTGGAAAATTTGACTCAACGGCCAGAAAATTCCTGGAAAACTCTGCATGCAAAATACTATTTTTCTTCCGATTGACTTGTAGGTTTGTTGGGATGAAACACTAAATAATTAGTGATTGCATTTTCCGATGTTGGAAATACCGACGGGCGAGATGTGGTTGATAAGTGGGTGGGTTGTGGGCGGAAAGTTGGTGGGAATTGTGCGGGAAGTGGGTGGGAAGTGGGAGGGATGTGGGTGATAGGTGGGCGGGAGGTGGGTGGGATGTGGGCGGGAATTGGGCGAAAGTGGGTGGGAAACGGGTGGAAGTTGTGTAAGAAGTAGATGAGGAGTGGGTGGGATAGGGGTGGCTAACGATAACGAATTTTGGAGAATTTGATCTTAAGCCTTTAAAAAATAAGCTAAAATTGTTGTCGTTGTGTGTTTCAAGTACAAAAGTAGCCACTAAACGCGAATCGAGGCTTCATTTAAAAAACTGGGAATGAGGTGTTGCTTACAAAGGTGTCTTTTATCATAATTTATGGGTCTTGCGCCGGGATTTTTTTAGTGTTGTACTGTGTTATTAAATATACAAATATGATTAATAACTTCTTAGTCTCAAAAGGAACAACAGTATGCACTTTCTTTAGATTAATAACACAGGTATACAAATAAAAGCCTATTTTGCACCATAGAAGATTGCAATCTTTCCATATGCGTTATTGTTCAATTTGTGCGTTTTTTCGTTTCTAAAAGATATATGCATTAATGTGTGTTGAGTAAGGATTGTTTACACTTGTAGGTACTGGAGACATATTAAGGAACCATTTAAAACGAAATGTATTTTAGTGTGAGCTGCCTTAAATAAAATTACTAATTTCGATTTTGTTATGAAGAACATGTTTTTTCCTATCTATGAAAAATTTTCGGCCAAATTTTTTGTTTGCTATCTCCTCTGGTGTAAAAGCTATTTAACCTGTGTAACTATTTAAATGAATCAGAAAATTAATAGACAATTATGGAAGCTTTAATAGTCAGTTATGGAGGCGTTAGTTTTGCTGACAGATGTACCTTCTAAACGTATTTAGTAATCAGCACTGTTTACCAATTTGCCAAAAGATTGCTAAGGATCGAATGAACCATAGTTAAGTTATGAGCAAAAGAATGTACGCAGCAGCAGCGCAGCAGAATTCATTGTAAGCATACACTTTCGCTGGTATAGATTATTCTTTATTAGGGCATAACTACTTTCTCACTTGTTTTGGATATTAAAAGTGTATTTGAAGGCTTGCAGTATTAAATAATTGTGTAAAATTTAAAATTGGCTATGCAGCTCCAAGGGGGCCAAGCCAAGCTACTCCCAATTTCCTGGCAAAGTTTGAGAATTTGCTTTTTCATGGCTAGTTATTTCACAGCTGGAGCCAATAGCTGGTGAAGGTGATGTGTAAAAAAAGCTATTTTCTGAAAGTTTCGAGGCGGGGTCAAATTGTGTAAATTAGGAAATTCAAAAGAATCTGTATAAGTTTTAAATTATACTTTTGCAAAATTGAACCTATGAGAAGTATCAATATTCTTATTTCTGAATTTTGTTCGATAAATACCTCCATTAAATACTCTAATGTTCCTTCAGAAAATTATTAAGTATATTTTTCTTAACCTTCATCTTGGCTGTTTACCTACAGCAACTTTAAGTCTCTCCACCGCTTAAGATTAAATGACCAAGAGACCGAACTCCTGTTACCTACTTTGTTTACATGCCATCACGTCCGTTGAAATTTTTATGGCCCTTGGGCTAACTTGACTACTGCATTTGAAATCAGTTTTGGTTTGCATAGAAAGAAATGGAATTGGATTTGGGGTTGGCTGACTTTGATGTTCGTTTCTTGTTCATTTTATGAAAAATACTCGTACTTCCAAGCAACACAACACTCAACGCCTATCGATTTACATGGAGAAGTTGTCGAGCGTTTTGTGTTCTGTGATTTTCAGATTTGATTGACTGGCTGACTGACTGATTGACTGATTGCCCCTCGTCTCGTCAAGCTGTCAGGTTTTAGTCTCTTTGACTTGGTTCGTGTTTCTTGGCCAGGCTAAAAGCTTTTGTGATAATCACAGTTAAATGTCTATTTTAATCTAAACTCACATACCTGAACTATTCTATGAGCCGCTCAGATGGTTGACTTGAATACTAAAGTTAGACTAAGGCAAAAGACAGTAGAAAATGTTGGACTTCTTGCAATGCTTTATTAATATTCCCACACAAATATTTTCAAGTGATGATTTTACACTTTTTGTTTGTCCCACAAGTCTGCACTCAAAACTTTGGCACTAAATTGAAATTTTTTTAATTCCCCTTGGCTCTTGCACTCCAGCTCTATCTCTTCTCTCATCAATTCTTTTCTCTCTTTCTAGGCAAAGTTCGTGTTTAATATGCAAATTACTTCGTTTCTAATTAAAATAACTCTGCAGTGCTTTCGATTTTTTTTTGGCTCATTTCGAAAACACATTTTGGCTGACTTTGTGTGTCCCCCAACGACTGAAATCCCCTGCCCTTTCTCATCATGTACCACCACCCACACCCATCAGGTGGATAAGTGTATGTATGTTGCTGGGTGGTCGAGGGCTTTAGCTTTGGGATCTATTAGCGCTGGCATTGCAGCTGCCACACCAACAGGGGAAACATCTTTTACCGCACTGTGGGGCAGAATGTTCGAGCTTTGGATACAAGAAAGTGGTCGAGTATGCTGAAAAAAAACCCCTTTTCGATATTAAATGTTGTAAAATCTAAATTGAGTCCAAGAAATAATAAGACTGATTTTCTTCTGCCGCGACTGACTACGCCCTGGCTCACACCGCCTTTTTTGTGAACAGCCATCTGACCAAGGTCGGCATCCCAACGCTTCCGCAGCCGCCCTACAGCACAGATGTGGCCCCCGCACTTTTTTTTGTTTCCTCGCCTGAAAAGGCCGATGAAAGGCAAGCATTTTGAAACGACAGAGGGAATCCAAGCAGCAACCACCGCGGCTCCAGAGAATGCTCGGAAATCGCGCTGGCAGCGCTGCATCGACAAAGAAGGAGTCTTTTTTGAAAGTTTTTAAAGAATGTAACGATTGGCTCAATAAATTTTTTAAATCGATTCAGTCTTATTACTTTCCGGACAAACTCTGAACGAGAAATTTCGAGCAGATCAAAAGAGGAAGCACGGAGAAACACGGCTCCTTTAACGCATTCTTACACTCAATTGGAAAAAGATCATAACCTAGCTGCGTGTATGGTGACTCAGAACGATAGGCCGAAAGGCGATGCAACCTAACACGATGTGTATTACATATTACAGCAGGCAACATCGTATCGAAAACGACTGGGAGCGAAGGGCACTGAAAATTCATTGGAAGTTTTGTTTATGAAATTTAGCGAATCAAGAAAATAGACCTGGACGAAAGAACATAGTGGGGAGTTTGGACGCAGATAAGAGATGAGAGCGCACTTCGAAGTAATGCGAAAGTTTTTCCGAAATGGATACAGGCCTGAGAGAGAGGTTGGTTTTTAGTATGGGCGAGTCTACATAAAAAATTTATGGGGATTTTTTTACCAAGTCTTGACGTTCTTTAACCCAATCAACCGATTTGGATGAAGTATATTTCCTGTTCCCAAATGCTTCAAACAAAAATTATACAAAAAATTAAATTTTACTTTAAGGGTACTGTTTACCCTCAGAAACTATTTTCCATTTTTTTTATTTGCTTAAACGTTCTATTATGATCTTATAAACATCCTGTAAAACTTTCAAGCAGATTCGAGACTCTAATTTACAGAAATAAACAAAAACAATTTTTCCCGACCCTTTTATATGAAACTTTTTTTCATCGACCCTCGTAGTTTTAGAAATTCTTAGTTTTTTCATTTTTTTGGTCGAAAAGTTCATAAATATTTATAAAATGTGCCCAATAAAAAAATTTTTTTTAAGTAACCCAAATTTCCTGAGATCTGTTTAACCAATTTTGATCATTTCCTTTTTCGGTGAAAGCTAACACCCAAATGCCCATGTTTAAAATCTATCAAAAATAACTTTTATATCATCGAAAACAGTTGTAGAATCTTTAAGTGCGATTATCTAGGAACCACATTTTCCAAACTGGTTGCAAAAATTTTAAAAGTATCTGTTGACCTATTCTCAAATTTATTTTAAAATTACTCGTAATACCCACCCTTCTGGTGTGAACTAGGATATTTTTGATCGCGCGAAAAATAACAGAGCTAGAACCAATAGAGTGAGAAAAAAGTAGATTTTCGAAACTTTGACATTGATCTCATAACTTCGCTGTTTATTGACCGATATATCCTATCTGTTTTTCTATAAGAGTTTTTATAGAACAAAAGAAATTTGATTTGCGTTTGATTAAATATTAATAAATTTTAATTTGGCACTTTCGAAAACGAGAGGGATAGATGCGCTCAGTTCAATGGTTTACGACAACTAATTTAATAAAACTTCAACAATTTCTCTAAAGCCTATCTTAAGCTAGGGTGGCGAAACGGGGCGAATTCGCTCAGAGCGACGAAAAGAGAGTTTTATTGCGCTCCCGCTCCGCCCTAAACTAACTTACACTAGACTTCAAAAAATGACTTCAATAAAATTTCAAATAATTAAAACTACTTAAATTTAACACGCCATCTGCGTCAACACCGCCCCCATTGAAGGGCTGCACAGGCTTCAACAGCTTGGAAGAGGGGCCAGCTTGTGGATAGCCCTCTTGTAGGTCCCTCCAGTGGTCGTCTTAACGTCTACGACCCTGACCACGCCGTCCTGCCCGGCGTGAGTGGCCGTTACCCTGCCCAGGAGCCACTGTTGGGGAGGCATGTTGTCCTCTGCGACGACGACGAGGTCTCCTTCCGCGACGTTCGGCTTCTGCTGGTGCCACTTGGCCCGGGTCTGCAGTCCCAGCACGTATTCCCGGGACCAACGCTGCCAAAACGTTCGCCTGAGAGACGAGACAAGCCGCCATCGCTTCAAGCAACTGAGACCCTGCTGGTCCGGGGTCCCGACTGCTGGTGGCGCGATCAACGGCCCGCCTATCAGAAGGTGCGCTGGGGTGAGAGCCTCTCCATCGCTTGGGTCTTGGCTCAGCGGACCCAGTGGTCGAGAGTTCATCGCTGCCTCGACTCCCACCAGCACCGTCTGAAGCTCTTCTGCGCTTAGGAGCGCGCTGCCCACCGTCCGTTGGAGTAGGTTCTTGGCAGTTTTTTACACCTGCCTCCCATAGTCCCCCGAAATGCGGCGCCCTTGGAGGTATGAACGCAAACGTGCATCCGCTCCTTGACGCGAATGCCCGAATTGCGCTCTCCTCTGCCTCTATCTTCCTTCTTAGGTCCTCGAAGTGGCGACTCGCTCCGACGAAGTTCGTCGCATTGTCGCAATGGACGACTTGGGGAACGCCTCGGCGACCAACGAACCTTTGGAAAGCCAATAAAAAAGAGTCAGTTGATAAGTCTGATACAAGTTCTAGATGTACCGCCTTGGATGCAAAACACACAAAAAGGGCTATATAAGACTTATACGGAGGCTTTCCACGAATCTTAAGAGACGTATTAACAGGGCCACAAAAATCAACGCCACATGTAGAAAATGGGCGGAGAGCACGAAGCCGATCTGCAGGCAAATTTCCCATAATTTGCGTCATCAGTTGAGGTTTGCACTTAAAGCAACGGATGCATGATCGCACTGTCTGACGACAGACCTCTTGAGCGTTAACTAGCCATAGTCGTTCTCTGAGTTGGCTTACGAGTGCTCTAGGGCCTGAGTGGAAGTTGGTCTGGTGAAGATAACGGACATAGCTTTGCACAAACTGCGAGCGCTTCGTCAACAAAAGTGGAAACTTGGCATCGTACGAAATAGGAGCATTTACTAGTCGCCCCCCAACTCGCAACAACGAAAAGGCACACCAAGTTCCCCGACATTCATGGATGAAGGGATTTAATCGCTGAAGACTTGGGCCTACACGCGCGCTCTTTCTAACCCTTTCTATGTCGTCTTCGAATTCATGTTTCTGAACAATTTCTACTATTTTCTCAAATGCTTCTTTTAGTTCAAGTGCTGAAGGAATATTTTCAAATTGGATTGTTTTATCTTTACATTTGTGGATAAAGCGGAACATATAAGCGAACACTCTCAGCAGTTTAAGGTGTGACGAGTACCCCTCGATGATGTCCAACAACTCTGAATTTTTCCTTGAAACTGTCAGCCCGACAGCTGATTTCCGAACTTCCATCTCGAGGATCTCTTTTGACAACGTAAAATGAGGGTTTTTAGGCCAATCTTCTTCCGCTTCTAATAAAAAGGGTGGACCAGTCAACCAAATTGACTCCATTAACTCATTAACGTCACAACCTCTAGATACAATATCTGCTGGGTTCTGCTTTGTTGGTACATGCCGCCACGTTGCGTTCTCTGTCCACTCTTGAATTTCAGCCACTCTATTCGAAACAAAGGTAGATAAAGAAGAGGGATGTGACCGAATCCAATGGAGCGTTATTTCTGAGTCTGACCATAGCACAATGCGTTCGATCGGAGCCTTAATCCAAGGCTTGACTCGATGACAGAGTTCTGCTAAAAGGTGAGCGGCACATAACTCAAGCCTTGGGAGGGTTTTGGTCTTGAGCGGCGCTACTTTAGATTTAGAGGTCAACAATGACACTTTAAAACCTTCTGCAGTCAAACAACGAACGTAAATACACGCACCATATGCTCTCATAGAAGCATCGGCGAAGGCATGAATTTGAATCGGTGACGTTGGCTCTATGTGTACAAATCGTGGAACAGCCACTTTTTGTATATTCGACAAAATTTGTTTAAGAGCTTCCCACTCAGTTTCCAATTTCATTGGAATTGACTCATCCCAGTCCAGTTTTAATAACCAAAGTTCTTGCAATAAGATCTTTCCTTTTATAATAAGGGGACTAAGCAAACCGAGGGGATCGAAAAGTTTAGACGTCACCGACAAAATGTTCCGTTTTGTCGCTCGTACACTCATTGAAGACTCGTCCAGCTTAAATTTGAAGACGTCTTCATGAGGTACCCAAAGAATTCCTAACGCTTTTGTTGAGTCTGAGTCTGAGATCGTTATTGGTTTGACTGTGCTCTCGGATGCGGAAATCTCAGGGCAGTTCGAAAACCATTTTGCTAGTTCGAACCCTGCTTCTTGCAACACCTGAGATACTTCAGACTTAGTCGCCTTCAGTTCTTCGACACAACCAGCACCAGTCAACATATCATCGACATAAAAATCGGACCGAATAACGTTTGCTGCTTTTGGGTGGGAGACTTGGGCACTTTCACTCAACCTTTTTAAACACCGGATGGCAAGAAAAGGGGCTGGCGCAGTGCCATAAGTCACAGTGTTCAGTGCAAAAATTCTCAAAGACTCAGATGGATCTCTCCTCCAAACTATGAGCTGAAACTGTCTATCTGCTTCATTAACCATTACTTGGCGATACATCTTTTTAATATCCGCAGTTAGCGCATACTTATTTAGTCTGAAGCGGAGTAGAGTCGAGTATAGCTCCTCCTGGATCGTAGGACCGACCATCAGGATGTCATTCAACGCAACATGAGTAGACGTCTTGCAAGACGCGTCAAAGACAACGCGCAGCTGTGTGGACGTACTTTCTGGTCTCAAGACGCACTGATGCGGAATGAAATAGTGAGGAGTGTTAGGAATTTTGTTCTCAATTTCTGACATATGTCCCAATGAAAGGTACTCTTCCATGAAATTCATGTACATTGCCCTTACTTGATCATCTCGGGACAATCTTCTTTCGAGCGACAAAAACCGCCGTTTGGCAACTTCAAATGAGTTGCCCAATATCTTAGGATCAGACTTGAACGGCAGTCTTACTTGGAAGCGACCTGATGGTAAAATTTCCACATTATTTGCGAAATGTTTCTCACACAACTGTTGTTCTGGAGACATAACTTTGTTTGAAGATGGGAGGCTTTCCAGTGACCAAAATTTTTGTAATGTGCTATCTATCGAAGCTATCGAATCCTCTTGACAACTTAGATTTACCACTTTCTCTTGGCCGTTGGACGAGTTCATTGTATATCGTCCAGACACAATCCAACCAAGAAGGGTTTTTTGTAAAATCGGACAATTTGGACCTTGTTTAATCTGACCGATAGCTAAAAGTTCAAAAAATGTTTCAGCTCCTATCAACATGTCTATTTTTTGTGGCTTATAAAAGTAGGGATCCGCCAATTGTAGGTTTTCAGGAATATTCCAGCCGCTCACGTTTACTGTGTGGTCGGGCTGGTAGCTCGAAATCGATTTTAATATCCAAAAATCTGCTGAAAACTCACTGCAATTAACTCGCGACTTCACCACAGTATGTATCTTTTTCTTGACTTGAGAATTGGCTTCTCCAATTCCTAGCAAGCTGATACATGAATCTTCCCTACGTATCTGCAATCGTTGGGCAAGCTCTTCTGTTACGAAGTTTGTTTGCGAACCAGAGTCGAGCAGAGCTCGAGCTAATATTAGTTCGCCGCTTTTAGTTCGAACGTTTACGATTGACGTAGCCAAAATCACCTTCTCTAATGCCGTCGCATGCATAGCATGTGATGTGGAAGAGTGATCTATATTGGAAGTTTGGTCATTGGATGGTGGTGGTAACGCTAAACTGTTGCTAACAGCTGTATATCTGTGGAGGAGCGTATGATGTGAACGGCTACAAACTCGACACTTTGCTGTCTTGCACCTTGCAACAGTATGACCCCTTTGTAGACAGTTTATACATAAGGGAGCTGACTTTGCGAACTCAAACCTTTGTGCTACTGATAACGAAGAAAACGACGAGCAATTCCCAATCGAGTGCCCTTCTGAATTACAATACACACATTTTTTTTGGCATTTTTTGATGGGGGTTGAGTCGCAGAACACGAAAATGAGGTACGGTTATGCTTGCTTTGAATTGGCTTCGCTTCTGATGTTGGTTTGGTAGACTCCTCAGCTGACATATGCTGGTATCTGCGATTTAACACCTTCTCGCAATCTACCCAAAGCGGAATCTTATCAAAGTCAAGTTGATCTTCCCATTTTCGTTTGGTCACTGGATCGACTTTGTTCATAACTAGATGAATTAGCATAGCATTTGCGATCTTTTGGTCATCGCCAATTGTCAGCAATGAAGCATACACAGCCGAAACTGTGTCGATAAGGCTTCGCAAGGCCGATGCTGTGGGCGAGACAATTTTGGGAAGACCGAACAACGCTGAAATGTGGTCCTTAAATATAAGGCAGTCGTTGTCGTATACATTTTTTAAGCTTGCTAATGCTTTCTCGTAATTGCTCGCGGTGACTTGAAATGCTCTAACAGTTCCGAGAGCTTCACCTGAGAGACAAGAAATTAAATGATTAAATTTCTCTATCGATGCAATGGAGTCATCTTTATGAACTAACGTCTCAAAAAGGCTAATAAAATTTTTATATTCCGAATATTTCCCACTAAACTTCGGTAACGATAAATTCGGAAGACGAGATCGCGTTTGTAAGGTAGTGGTAGCCTTTTCTTCTGATTTTTTATCAGCACTTGCCGTTTTGAGTGCAGTAATCAGGGATAGTAGACCGGCCTTTGTCAAAATACACATTTCTTCTAATTCTCCACCATCCTCATCTTCATCATCAAGCTCGTCAATTTTTCCCTGTAATTGACTCGCTTTTTCAATGTATTTATTTAGGACTTCTAATCTGCACTCCAATTCTACTAATTTACGTCCTAAGCTTCCTGAATCCAATTGTTTTTTGATCCTAAGAATATTTTTCGTTGGACCTTTGATTTTTATTTTTAACTCCTCAAGAGTTGGCCGGGACTTTTTCTGATCTTCTGGATCAGGTGACATTGTTATATACAAATATTATTCCTTTTTTGAAAACTAATATGCTCAAATAATAAGTGTAGGGGAGTTGGTAAACTACTTATGATCCCCACTGAACTAATTATCGAAAATAATTTAGACGACAAGAATTGGTGGCAAACGTTTCCAAAAATTTAATATGCCTAACCAATTGTAGGGGAGCGCGCTTCACTTGACCTACCGCTGCACAGGCGCGCGCCAATTTCTAAGCGTTAGCAACAGCAATGATGCCGTTGGGCGAAAACGAAAACGAAAAGAGACACCGATTGCAGTTGCTAACACGTATGTATGTATGTGTGCGACGCGCTGAGCTTGGCTGTGCTGAAAGAACGGTTCAAGTGTTTGTGTGAGTGTGCGAGAGGGGTGAAGGGGCGACAGAACAGTTAACAAATTTAAAATGTTTTGCATCCAAGATGATTGAATTGTTAATAAATAATCATGCAAATTGTTAATAGTTTTTTCAAGCTCTACTATTTGTACTCAAGTGCCAAGAATTGAAAGGGACGTGCTTAAATGCAGCACCGAATTAAAAAGGAAATTAATTTATTCACTTTTGACCTTTCAATTTTTAGCACAATACCTCTGGGATGTAGTTTGGGCTCTTGAGTCCAGCAGCCACTTTCCTTTTGCAGTCCAAGCAATCACAGGGCTTTTGGTTGTGCTTAGGCATATTACACGGCCGGCGCGAATTAGTTGGTTTGTTTGTTTGTTTTAATTGTTGTTACCGTCGCGGGCCAGTTATGTGTATATGAATGTAGTTTTGTCAAAACTCTGTTGCACTTTTAATTTGCTTGTTGATGCTTGTGTGTGTAACTTCGACTTTTTTAAACTTTTAACTTGTTCCACTTAACTTTATTTTAATATGTGTCACTGTCACTCCTTGTGTTTGTTAAGTTATTTATTTAATTTAATCAAACAGTCCGTGCTCGGGCGCCATGTTTTTCTATAAGAGTTTTTATAGAACAAAAGAAATTTGATTTGCGTTTGATTAAATATTAATAAATTTTAATTTGGCACTTTCGAAAACGAGAGGGATAGATGCGCTCAGTTCAATGGTTTACGACAACTAATTTAATAAAACTTCAACAATTTCTCTAAAGCCTATCTTAAGCTAGGGTGGCGAAACGGGGCGAATTCGCTCAGAGCGACGAAAAGAGAGTTTTATTGCGCTCCCGCTCCGCCCTAAACTAACTTACACTAGACTTCAAAAAATGACTTCAATAAAATTTCAAATAATTAAAACTACTTAAATTTAACACGCCATCTGCGTCAACAAAGAACCAATAGAGTGAGAAAAAAGTAGATTTTCGAAACTTTGACATTGATCTCATAACTTCGCTGTTTATTGACCGATATATCATATCCAAAATATCCTAGTTCACACCAAAATTACATCAATTCTAAACAAACCCTCGTTTTCAGTTCTACATTCAGATAATCCGTTCTCAAAATTTTTTTGCAACGATGGGTCTATGTTTAAAATTTTTGGTTAACTTTGAACAAGAATACAACAACATCTGCAAGAACAACAACAACAATACTTTCTTAGTTTAATTTAACCGATTATCTATATAATGAAAAAAAACAGATTCCTTTAAATAATTACACCTGAAGGTATACAGTAAGTTCACAGAGTCATGAGAAATGAAAAAGTGGTCATAAAAGTAGAAGCATATAAACATTTTCATGTTTTCAGTGCTTATTAAATTTTTTATTTTTAGGATAGAAAAAGTGTATTGTTAGAAATAAAGTCAATGTTAAAAACACCAAAAATAAACAAACGGGGACTTGAACCCACGACTTTGGCGTTCTAAGCGAGTGTCTTTTCGCTGGGCAACAGGGCTTTTTGCCAGCGTAGTATCGTAATGCTAAGTTAAGCACTTCATTCTCGCGTGAGCTTAGTAGTCGAGTGGGCTAAGATGAGGTCATCCGTGCAGTCTTTGAGGTCCTGACTTTCAAGTCCCAGACAAGGTAATGTAAAAAAAGTTCAATTGTAATAAATTCTAGCTTCGGCGCTTAGAATAGGGTGTAAGTGGTCGTCCATTCCTTTCTTCTTACCCCGCCCTTCCCGAGGAGAACACATAATGTTTATAAAACAAGCTTAAACCGTTCATGTGTGAGAACTAAATGTTCATATCATAATGTGAACGAATGTTGTTGAATATCGAAAAAGCGTGCTTAGTAGTAGACTATCGTCAAGAAAAGTTCTTGATTTCGTTACAATTCGAACGGATATTTTTCTCTGTGTTGATCGACTCAAACTATTTTCTGGTAAGCCTAGACAATTAAGTATTATTCAAATCAGTCATTGTTGCAAGCAATTTAAATTTGAAGTCTGATCATAAGGCTTCCTTTGTCAACATGTGTTAACAACACAGTTTTTGTTTGCTCCGAATATGTCAACACACAATTTGCGGGAAAGTTTACTTTTTAGCTTTCATTTGAAGAAAAATGCAGCTGAAAGTCATCGAGTGCAGCAAGAAGCACAGGAACCATGCTGCACGGCCATACGACAAAATCAACACCAAAGTCAAATATTAACCATGCCAGGTCATGCTCTTGGTGGGAACCGGGTGAAACAAGGCAACTCTACCGAACTCAATTGTTGCGTTTGAACGGATGCGTTTGGAAACGATCAAAGGCACGACAAGACAATTTTGCAACATGACAATGCTCGGCCTGTCAAAACTTTTTACAACTAAAGCGTGGTTTTTGAGCAGCATTCGGATTTAATAAATTAAAAAATCAAAAAGTGATTGTTTTAGTGACCTTTTTGATTGAAAATCATAGAACTTTTTAAGCAGGCTCTAGGTCATTTAAGTTTTGGATATTGTCCAAAACTTGTCTAAAACAAGACACGCACAACACCACAAAGGAGTGTGGTTGACAGTATAACGCTATTTCATGAAAACCAATTCAATCATCAGCTGTCTCTGCCTGTCCTTGGTGTGTTGGCAGAAGTCACCTCATGACAAAATTGCTATAACCGCTTGGGAATCCCAAAGGCATGCTTGTAGCACATTGTACGTAAAACTTCATAAAACGTATGAAGTTTTTATTTGAGTTGATAGAACGATCTATATAGTTTAATGGTTAAAAAATAATTGATCGGAGCAAAAGGGCAAGTTTAATTTGATTTATTTTATATACATATTTTAAATCTAAATGCCTTTTGGCTACTGTGTGTTTTGAAACTGTAACTATGTAAACAATTAGCAAAGAGCTTTGAAGAGCTTTTGTTATCTGAGCGAAGCATTAGGATGCAGCAGCTGGCTAGCGGCTGACGGCTATTGCGTCTATCAACTCTATGCAACTCCAGAGATCAACAAATAAACATTAATTGGCAAAAGGTGATAAATTCGTTATTCTTCTTCTAAACAATCATTTCTGTCGCTATAGACCACTGTCCGACACCGTTCAGTTTTCTGTGTATACAAGTAGCGACGTCCATCCTCTGTAGCAGCGGCGTCGATACACAGACACTATAAGAGCGTACACTGCTCTCTTTTGCAATAACAAACATGTGCTAACTGAGAGCGCTCTCGCGTGTCTGAACGCACACATGCAAAGACAAAATAAGCATGTGTGTTTTGCCGGACACTGCTATAGACATAAGCCCCAACATAGCTACAAAAAAATTGTATAAAGGCGTTATATCGTTCGATCTTGGCGGCCAATTGGCCGGCGCCAAACGTCATGTGGCACCGTCTTGTTGAAACCACATGTCAGCCAAGTCCAGTTCTTCCATTTTGGTCAATAAAAGTTTGTAATTCTCGCAAGGTAGCGTGTTGCCAAAAGGAAAGTCGCTAAAAAAACACTCTTTACTATTGGTTTTCATCGATGACGCATGCCCTTGAGAACCAGAAAATTTTGCACTTTAAAGAACTCAAAAATTTTATCGATTTGTGGATCACATTGTTCGAAAATTTATTTTGAAAGATGGGAAAAAGTAAAAAAAAATAGTTTGAAAATTTATTGAAAAAAAAAATAATTTAAATGTAATAAATTTCCAATTTGCCTTTTTCACTTTCATAAAAAGCAAACAGAACCCATTTGTAGATTAGTATTCTTTTTCAATACCAGCTTGCATTCTTCAAATAAATTGATGCCAGTTTTGAAATTTGGTGTAAGAAAACCCACATTATGGTCCACTGCCCACCGCAAAGGTAAGTTTCAGTTTGGGTTTGGGGCTTTTGCGTCTGTCGCGCGCGTTTTAAATTACAAAATATTTTCCGTTAGAGTTGCGGTTATGCGATATGCGGTAATTATAAAGCGTTTTTTTTTGAGGGTTTACAAAATTTAAGCAGCTAGGAAATTTTTTACAATTTATTTAGATGAGTGAGTGTTGAGCTTTAATGAGGTTGTAATGAGTTAAGTTGAGGTGGGGGATAAGGGTTAAAAAGTTCCATTGTGAAATGCGAGTGGAAAGCGTTGTAATTTGTGAGAAGGATTAAGGGCTCATTAGGAAAGGAAAAACTCTCAAGGCTCGGAATTAGTGGGGGAAAACGTTTAAACGTTAAAAATTAGGGATAGGGGTTAGAAAGTAGGAAAAGAAAATGCATGCTGCCCTCGTATACAGACAAATATTAAGTCCTCGTAGTCCTCTAACAAATTAATAGAAAATGCTTTGGCAAACCTGCGGCCAAATCCAATCGCTTTCGCTCAACTTTGTCAGCTCTAATTAAAATTGCAATTTTTACGGCTAAAAACTTTTCAATTAATCTAAGTAATTAAAGTAAAAGAGACCAAAGCAACAGAGAGAATTCATTCCTGGCTATCGCAGCTACCCAATAACACATCTGCAACAAATCAATTTTTGCAACAACTCTTCCCCCCCTCCCCACCCACCTACTCACTCTCCCATTGCACTTTGCAGTTCACTTACAAAACTATTTCTGGTTTTGGTTTTAGTTTTATGGTGGGCGCTGGAGGAAGTTTATCAGTTAACTTTTCAATAAATTGTCAACTAAATTGAAGTGCCCTGCCCCCGACTTGTGTGTTCCTGATATATCAAAGGACTTTAAATCAAAATTCAATTACACTTTTCATTTGATGCTCTTAAAATTGAGCAGGCACGTCCTCTATGTTGATGACGTTGGGGTTGGGGTAAAAGTGCTTTTGGGCCTGATTGGGGCAGGTTGCCAGTGTTTTCCCACCTGCCGGCTCTGTGTTTGATAGTGAAAATCAACAACAGAGGAGCGAGAGAGAAATTGTGTCGATGCCTGACATTGAGAGTTTCAGATTTTCCAGCCGCCTTTTTGAAGTGTTTTCTGTGACGTTTCTGGGTACGCCCACTCGAAACAATGAATTGAAATGGGTCACAGTGTATTGGATTTTCGTTTGGTATACGAGGGCAGTTTGACAAGTAGCTTGTACTTGACAGACCTTGAACATGAAATTCGCACAGATGCGACGGGTGACAGTAGACCATAGGACCATAGGAGCCAAGGAAGCATTTCGGCGTAGACAGACAATGCTTCAGTTATTTTGAGAGGTAAGAGAAGTGCGATAGTTCAACATTTCTTTTTACAGAATACTTCAAGTTTTAATTTTGTTTTCGATTTTAGTTTTCCACACACAAAATTTTCAATTACACTTGGTACCTTAATATGCACATACGTGTTTGTGTGTGTATGAGGGAAGAGGGACCCAAAGGGGGTTTCGCAATGACCAGCACTTACACCAACTTATAAATAGCCTCAGTCTGTGCAAATTTTCACATTAATTAAATTTCAGCGACGACGTCGACAACGATGAAGCACAAACACAACCAAAACATCACAAAACCCGCAGACCAGCGGCGTCAACGGCCAACACCGTTGACATATTGAAGGAAAACGACAGATTTAGTACATAATATATAGACAACATATATGTCTATGTCTTTAGATATAGACATGAAATGGCAATGCGGTAGGGCTGGGGCAAGTCAAAACAAGTGAAAAAGTCGGTCAAGCCCGACTGTAATATACTCTGTACCGGTGAAATTGTAAAATTGGCTATACAGCTCCTCCAACGGGGCCAAGCCAAGTTTCTCTTAATTTCTTGGCGTGTGTGCTTTAAATTTTTCGCACAAGAGAAAGGGAGCCATTTCATGGCTAGTTACTTCACATCTGGCGCCAATAGCTGGTGAAGGTGACCGTATGTGTAAAAGCTATTTTCTAAAAAAATAAAAAAAAATTTTTTTATTAGATGTTCAGAGGCGGGATCGAACCCACGACCTCCCGCCCAGCAGTCCAGCACAATAACCACTGGGCCACATGCGGCCACAACCACATAAATAGGATGCTGGAAAAAATGTCACGTTCGACATGTCACGTATCGACTTAGATAAATATTTTTTTACAAAAAATGTACCTACTTAAGATTTTTAAATCAAATAATATATAAAACATTTCAAAGAACTATTTATTCATAAGATATTCGGGGGTGACACAGAAATTACTAGAGATTTTCGTATAAACGAAGCACTTCGAACTAAACTGGGACTACTTTATTTACGAAATGCCAAGAATCCGACCACCTACTAGATTATGTGGAAGGAAAACCGTACGCATCAAAACTGTTTGGCTTCGAGCAGGCGGTTTCAAATCGCTTAACTTTTGTCACCTAATCTAGTAAATGTAAATGTAAATGTTGGCTATACAGCTCCTAAAACGGGGCCAAGCCAAGCCTCTCACGATCTCTAGGCGTGTGTGCTTTAAATTTTTTGCACAAGAGAAAGGGACCTACAGTTTAACGCCGGATCCGAACGGCAAAGTTTGAGAATTTGCTTTTTCATGGCTAGTTACTTCACAGCTAGCGCCAATAGCTGGTGAAGGTGACCATATGTGTAAAAGCTATTTTCTAAAAAAAGAAAAAAAACTTTTATTATTAGATGTTCAGAGGCGGGATCGAACCCACGACCTCCCGCCCAGCAGTCCAGCACAATAACCACTGGGCCACATGCGGCCACAACCACATAAATAGGATGATGGAAAAAATGTCACGTTCGAAATGTCACGTATCGACTTAGATAAATATTTTTTTACAAAAAATGTACTTAAGATTTTTAAATCAAATAATATATAATACATTTCAAAGAACTATTTATTCATAAGATATTCGGGGGTGACACAGAAATTACTAGAGATTTTCGTATAAACGAAGCACTTCGAACTAAACTGGGACTACTTTATTTACGAAATGCCAAGAATCCGACCGCCTACTAGATTATGTGGAAGGAAAACCGTACGCATCAAACCTGTTTGGCTTCGAGCAGGCGGTTTCAAATCGCTTAACTTTTGTCACCTAATCTAGAAGCCAGGAATATTTGAGCCTCTTAATATATAAATTCAAACAGCTTTAATATGAAATGCTAACGTTTATACGAAAACCTCTAGAGATTTCTGTGTCACACCCGATTAAAACTATTTGGGCATAGTTTTTGTGTTAGGTTTTGCTAAACGTTGTCTTTATATAGCTGCTCCCCAAAACCACTTCTGTTTTTGTCACGTTCGAATAGCTTCTAACTTTGTCATTATTTTGGAAACCGAATTTCAACGGAGAGAGGAGAGAGAAGAGAGCGAGAGGAATAAAAGAAATACAAACTTAGTTTTTAATTGTGAGTTTTTGTATTTGTTACTTGTGTGTCTTTGTTTTTACTGTGGCATGCGTTGGCCCTCAATACAAAAAACAACCGCTTTGACAGACACACACACTCAGACACCCAGTCGCAAAAATACCAATAACAGAAGGAATGAGTGTTTAACTCGACGGAAAAGTTATGAGTGTCAGTCACTCTGCATTCGCATTTGAAGCGGGTAATGCTGCAGTCAAAAAAACAGGCACTCTTCCAGATCTCTGCTCTGTACCAAAAGTACATAGAGTATATTAAGTTTGTGCAAAAGTATATAACAGGGAGAAGGAATCATTTCCGACCCTATAAAGTATATATATTCTTGATCAGCATCAACAGCCGAGTCGATATAGCCATGTCCGTCTGTCCGTCTGTCTTCCGTCCGTCCGTATGAACAAGCAGATCTCAAAGATGGTAAGAGATAGAGATTTGACATGTATGGGACAAATGCTTCTTATACTTGCAGGCAGATCAAGTTTATTTTCAATTTTTGCCACTCCACCTCCCGCCCACGCAATTATGAAAAATCGTGATATCTCCCACAGTTTTGTAGATAGATGATTGTTCCTTCTAAAGATGGTTAGTAATTCGTAATATGAATCGATTTGCCGAAGAAATGACAAAGATCGGATGAGCGGTTCTCAAGTTATGACCAAACGACAGCGTAAGTTAAAGTCGGCTCTGACCGACTTCGATATACCCGTTACTCATGAAAAAACATGTTTTACAGTGTTCCTGCGTTCCTTTGGGCGACCATCTGAAAAATATGCAACAATTTTTTTAGGGTGGGTGGAGAGGTAGCGGGGGGCTTGGTTCACTTTTTTGCTCATAACTTGAGAACCGTTCATCCGATCTTTATCATTCGGCAAATCGATTCATTTTGCTAATTACTAACTAACTTTAGAAGGAACAAATTGTCTATCTTCAAAACTGTAGGAGATATAACGTTTTTTCCAAATTGCAGGGGCGGGAGGGGGCGTGGCCAAAATTTGAAACAAACTTGATCTGCGTGCAGATAAAAGAAGCATTTGTCCCATACATGTCAAACCTCTATCTCCTACCATCTCTGAGATCTAGGTGTTCATACAGACGGACGGACGGACGGACAGACGGACATGTCTATATCGACTCGGCTGTTGATGGTGATCAAGAATATATATACTTTATATGGTCGGAAATGATTCCTTCTGCCTGTTACATACATTTGCACGACTTTAGTATACCCTTTTTACTCTACGAGTAACGGGTATAAAAATAAAATTCCCACCTCCACCCCCTCCCACGCACTCACAACCAACACCGCATTTCAATCAACAACGTATGAGTGAGAGAGAGAGTGAGAAACTTTGAGATGAGCGCAGCAAAAGCGTTGCATTCAGCTGCTACTCTTGGTACAGTGTATGACATAGTCGGGCTTGACCGACTTTCTCTCTTGTTTTCATTTTCAATGTGTACGACGGTCAAGGTTCGACAGAATGGATATGCCCCTATATTACTTTTTATAGCCTTGAAAAGGGAATTATAATTTTACCAAGAAGTTTGCAACGCATAGAAATACTCGTTTCGGAACCTATAAACTAAATATATTCTTGATCAGGACGATGAGCTGAGTCGGTTAAGCTTTGTCCGTCCGTCTGTCTATTTCTAAGCAAACTAGTCTCTCAGTTTTAAAGCTATCGAGCTGTAACTTTGCACAGAGTCTTCTTTTTACTGCACACTGCTAATATGTCGGAACCGACCGTATAGGATGACTATATCTTATAGCTGCCATAGGAACTCTCGGTCGGAAAATCGGTTTTATTTAGAAAAATTTTTGATTTCAATGCTGGCGTTCTAAAACTCTGATATATTCAAACATTTGCAAGGGTATTAAAACTTCGGCACAGACGAAGTTCCTTGGCCTTCTCGTTTTTCGAAAATTTTGCATAAATTTTGTAAAAAACTTATAACATTTAAAATTTCTATAAATATTATAAAAACTAGTGATTCAGCTTAAAAGGTTGTTAAATTTAAAAAAATTTAAATTTATTCTTCCAAATCTTTGTTCCCTTGTACTTTGTACCAGAGGGTATTTTAAAATTGTCCATATTTTTTTCGCTTTAAAGGAAGCATCTCCGACCATATTCTATAATATAAAAATGAATCGCAAAATGTGTTGGTAAGCGCATAACTCAACAACGCCTGAACCAATTTGGCCAAATCTTTTTTTAAAATGTTCGTTGAAGTTCAAGGATGGTTTTTACGGCGAGAAAAATTAGAATTATTGCTGGAAAAACCCTAAAAATAGCCCTTTTCTTTTTCCCATACAAATGATTTGTAACTATAACGTAGTCCATTGGTGGGATGTGGGTGGTATGTGTGCGGGAAGTGGGGGGATGAGGGTGGGATGTGAGTGGAATGTGAGCGGGATGTGGGCGGTAAGTGGGCGGTAAGTGGGCGGTAAGTGGGCGGTAAGTGGGCGGGAAATTGGCGGGAAGTGGGTGAGATGTGGGTGGGATGTGGGCGGGTTGATGGCGGTAAGTGGGCGGGAAATTGGCGGGAAGTGGGTAATATGTGGGCGGGAAATGGACGGCGGAAAAAGGGTGGGAGTGGGTGGGATGTGGGTGGTATGTGGGTGGGATGTGGGTGGGATGTGGGCTGGAAATGGGCGGGAAGTGGGTGGGTTGTGGGCGGGAAGTGGGTGGGAAGTAGGCGGGAAGTGGGTGGGATTTGGGCGGGTTGATGGCGGTAAGTGGGCGGGAAATTGGCGGGAAGTGGGTGATATGTGGGCGGGAAATGGACGGCGGAAAGAGGGTGGGAGTGGGTGGGATGTGGGTGGTATGTGGGTGGGATGTGGGTGGGATGTGGGCTGGAAATGGGCGGGAAGTGGGTGGGTTGTGGGCGGGAAGTGGGTGGGAAGTAGGCGGGAAGTGGGTGAGATGCGGGCGGTAAGAGGGCGGGAAGTGAGTGGGATGTGGGTGGGATGTGGGTGGGATGTGGGCGGGAAATTGGCGGGAAGTGGGGGGATGAGAGTGGGATGTGAGTGGAATGTGAGCGGGATGTGGGCGGTAAGTGGGCGGGAAATTGGCGGGAAGTGGGTGGGATGTGGGCGGGAAGTGGACGGCGGAGAGAGGGTGGGAAGTGGGTGGTATGTGGGTGGGATGTGGGTGGGATGTGGGTTTTATGTGGGCGGGAAGTGGGTGGTATGTGGGCGGGAAGTGGGTGGGATGTGGGTGGTATGTGTGCGGGAAGTGGGGGGATGAGGGTGGGATGTGAGTGGAATGTGAGCGGGATGTGGGCGGTAAGTGGGCGGGAAATTGGCGGGAAGTGGGTGAGATGTGGGTGGGATTTGGGCGGGTTGATGGCGGTAAGTGGGCGGGAAATTGGCGGGAAGTGGGTGATATGTGGGCGGGAAATGGACGGCGGAAAGAGGGTGGGAGTGGGTGGGATGTGGGTGGTATGTGGGTGGGATGTGGGTGGGATGTGGGCTGGAAATGGGCGGGAAGTGGGTGGGTTGTGGGCGGGAAGTGGGTGGGAAGTAGGCGGGAAGTGGGTGAGATGCGGGCGGTAAGAGGGCGTGAAGTGAGTGGGATGCGGGCGGTAAGAGGGCGGGAAGTGAGTGGGATGTGGGTGGGATGTGGGCTGGAAGTGGACGGAAAGTGTGTGGGATGTGGACTTGAAGTGAGTGTGCGTTGGTTCTATACTGTTGAAGGCGCAGCGAAGCGCGACGGGTTATTTGCTAGTAAAGTATATATATTCTTCATCAACGTAACGAGCTGACATTGCAATATCCGTCCGTCTATTGTTTCTCCTCCGTCAGTTTGAAAGCTATCTTAACCTAACTTTTTACGAAGTCTTCGACTTTAATCTAAGTCTAAATCTAAATCGAAGGACTATAGCATATGGCTTTCATTGGTCGACAAAACACTAAGACCCATTTTTCGAGTTTTAAGTTTTAGAGACATAGTCCGAAACTCGTCCCATATATTGGCAGTATATTTAAAATTTTTGGTTTTTGGGGCGAGAGCGCGTCCACTAAATGTAGTCCGATCGCAGCCAGCTTTTTATTATATAAAATTTATTGGGACCAAAACGATAGTTTTGACGCATCAGCAAAAGCAAAAATCAGAATCTCATATATTATATATTAATAATTCTTCAAAAAAAAATATCAAAAAAATATGTGAAAAATTGGTTGTTTTGAAATGATTCTGGCCAAGTTTACGCTTTAAATATGACACATTTATATTTAAAAGGATATAAAAAGAATTAACACATAAAATTTTATTTAAATCCAAAACTCATCCCCTTATTTCCCATATGTTTCAAACTTTCGATTTTGAGGGCGGACGCGCGTCCACTAAATGAAGTCCGATCGCTGCCAAACTTTTTACTATATCTATTGGGACTAAAATGAAAACTTTTCCGCCAGGTATTTTGAAATCTATTTTTAAGGGCCAGTCTATTAATCACATTACATTTACAAAACTTTTTAGATTGCCACGACAAATTTTTTATATTACTTAACAATTTTCTTTATTCCTCATCGCTACTTTCTAAAAAATCACTTGAATTAGAGTACTTTCATAACTTCAATTACATTTTCTAACAAATCTAAAGCTGATTTATTTTTTTCCCCTGACTCTTGAAATGCCTCGATACTACAGCATCTGAGGTAATGAACATTATATTCAGAACATCGAGGTGGCACTTTTACTGATTGCATTTTCCCGAAAAAAGGCTCTCAGTAAAACTTGAAATCTTTGTTTCACGCTTTCTGGGCCTCCTTGGTTAATTGACCTGGTGGGTACAATGTAACTTAATTACCTCCACCGATGTGGGTAGGCACCTTCTTATAGGCTATTTGTAGGACAAATGCAGTAGCCATTCAAGAAACCGAACCCATCCATGTTAAGTTGAAAGACCAAATTTCTAATTTTCTGTTTTCACTTCTTCTAATAACATTTCGTCTATGTTATTAAATTGTTTGCTTGTTGCTCCGCAAATGTAACGCTTACATGTTGATGACGCAAATATCAAGAAAGCAGAAAAGGCAAAAAAGGCACGCAAAAAAAACGCAAAGGTACACAGATTATATTAAGTTTGTGCAGAAGTATGTGACAGGGAGACGGAATCATTTCCAACCCAATAAAGCATATAAATTTTTGATCAGCATCAACAACCGAGTCGATATAGCCATGTCCGTCTGTCCGTCCGTCCGTATGAATAAGCAGATCGCAGAAACGGTAAGAGATATAGGTTTGACGTGTATTGGACAAATACTTTTTATACTTGCAGTCAGATCAAGTTTGTTTTTAATTTTGGCCTTCGGCATATAAAAAAAATATGCTCTGTACATAGGCATTTCCATGACGTCGAACGGGACAATCGTACTCATTTAAATTCAGGGATGCAAACCGGTTCTGAACCGAACCGAACCGAACCGCTTTTGCTCTCGTGAACCGAACCGTAAACCGAACCGGTGTGTTTTCAAAAATGTTTAACCGATTCAAAACCCGAAAAATAAAATGGTTCGGTTCGGTTCACTTTAGCTTTTGAGTTACTGGCGAATAGTGAGCAAAATTTGCAATTAGCTTTAACATATATATTGAAAATTACTTGGAAATGCAGAGAAAGCTTAAAAAAAGCTGAAAACATCAAACATAATACTCAAATGTTAACTTTTTATCTTTAATTGAGATTGGCCTGATATAGAAAATGAGTAGGTATGAGTATTTCTATAGCTGGAGGACTGTAAAATTAAGGAATCAGTAATTCTCAACTTTTTGAAAAAAAAAGAGCTCCGACTATTTTTCAATTCGATTTCGTAGATTGCAGGAATCAAGCCTGCTTTCAGAAGAAGGAAAAAAGGTAGCAAAATCTCATTTAATCTCATATATGATATAAAAGGCGGTGTTTTACATATCGAAGTCGATTTCCGTATGACCTGATGGATTTCCAATTATAAACGTTTGCATTTCAAATTTAAATTGCCCTACTTTTGATCATATCTGACAAAATTATATCCGGTTGCTAGATTAGATGGTGAATTTAAGCAATTTAGAACCAATTGCTCAAATCTACTTGTCTTTGAACAATCCGTTTCAAATCGCTTAAACTTAGCCATCTGATCTAGTAACCGAGACTTTTAGTGCCACTTCACACAAAAATGCAAGCAGTTTAAAAGTGAAATACAATCGTTTATACGAAAATCTCTAGTGATTTCTGTGGCACCCCCGAGTATGTGAAGTGCCAAATATGTCAGAGATTACTTGATCAGGTCAACAGAAAATTGTAATTATTTGACGATTTTGATTAGCTTGGCTTTCAGTAGTTTCTTAACAATTCAACAACAACGTCACTTGATATGTAAAGTTGTAGGATTTTAAAACGAAATGAAAACTTTTATAAGGAAATTGCCGTCCAAGTTAGTCTAAGTCTTTGTTTAATGAATAATCTGAGCACTTGTATCAAAAACATGTTTCTTTAGTTAATTAAATGAAATAAAGTGCGAACCGAACCGAACCGAACCGCGGTTCAGCAAGTCCCAAAAACCATTCAATGAACCGAACCGGAGGTTCAAAAACTGTGTGAACCACTGAACTGAAACTGTCCTTATTTCCGTGTGGTTTGCATCCCTGTTTAAATTTAAAAAAAATTCAAAATCAAACGGATTTTAGTTTTCGCAATAGGATTAACTTATAGCTCTTCAATAGCCCTAAAATTGGTGCAAAGATTAATTTTGGAATAATTTCTAATTTTAAGATAATCGCAAAAAAACAAGACATTCGCACAGAACTGGTTTTCGCGGGAAACCATTCAAACGTTTGAGCGTTTTAGCGAATCCCAAGACAATTCATTAATGTGATCAATTTTAAAGTGTAGTGCAGTGATGTCTTTTTAGAATGGTTTTATTTTCACCGCACGGAACATGTCCCACGAGATAGTTTTTTCCATCATTATTTCTATGTGGTTTCTGCTATAATGCGGAGCAAAAACTAACAGTTAATTGCATTGACATAATTTCTTATGGTTTCTTATTTATGTGCCATCAGAAAGTTTTTAGATAGCAAAAGTACATGTAATATTCACTTTTTTCCCAAAAAAAATATAGCAAATTTAATGTCAAAATGCGAAAAATTGCAAACAGAAAGCAGCGCAGTTGCTGCAAGCTGTCTTTTGCCCATAAGTTGACTATCGTTTATCCAATCATATGGCGGATTGGTAGATAATGATGATTACAAAAAAAGGCAGTGTAGGAAACATCTATCTACTCTGAGAAAAAGATCGATTTAAAATTAAGATTATAATCTTGAATCAAAGAAAAAGGGTGTCAGAATTCGACTAAGACGAGATAATCTTATATTCTCAACTTT
Source organism: Lordiphosa clarofinis (assembly GCA_018904275.1). NCBI lineage: Eukaryota > Metazoa > Arthropoda > Insecta > Diptera > Drosophilidae > Lordiphosa > Lordiphosa clarofinis. The sequence continues at coordinate 1,399,536 of JAEIGQ010000003.1, forward strand.
AATCTTAGTTCATCAATCTCGATTTAAGATCGCTTATACTCGACTTTAAGACGAAACAATCTCATTTTTTAATATGAAAAGAAAAGACAAAAATAAATTATATTATGCATTTACGTTGTGTTTGTTTTAAATTCTACCTCTACTGAAGATCTACACAAAGGAAAGATTATAATTCTTGTTTATAAGATTTCTAAGCAAGGGTTTCAATGGTTTTAAATCTTGTGTTTATAAGATTGCAAGATTCTCGAAAAAAAAGATTTTCAATCTAGATTTAAGATTGTGACTGTTTCTCGGTGCAGGTCCTAGCAAACATTTAATTAAGTATAAGTATATGTCCCTTACATGCCAAACTTCAATCTCTGTTTTTTTCATACGGACTGCCACGACAGATATTGACCCGGCTGTTGATGCTTTATATGATCGGGGATCCTTCAAACTTAACCTACTCTGTGTACTTTTAATGCAGAGTCTAAAATTAACACATTAGTAAACGCAAAAGCCCCTACACATAATAGATGACGCGCCTCATACAAACTTTTGTATTTTTCGTTTTGAAGCTTGTTGACAGGGTAGCGCGGGGCACAGACGAAGAAATTAAAAAATAGAACAAGCCTTTCACAGCTGCCAAGGTCAACTTAGTTTCGATTTTATCATTGCTCAACATCAAAGCAAATGAGTTTCACATTTTTTCGACTAACGCCGGATAGACTCTTATCTCATGGAAGTGGAGTTGTGTGTTCGAATCCAGGTGCAGGCCGGAATTTTTTATTTGATCGGTTGACTGAAGAGAATAATTTTGTTTCAAATTCATTTTTGACTTCCTCTATTGTCTTCGTCCTTGCCACATCTGATGTGGCCATTCCGACTTCGTGCGGCTCATCGATATTGTTGCTGGCCAAGAAAAAATTAAAAATACAAACAAACTCAAGCTTAAATTTTTTTTAAGTCTAACAAAAAATTGTTGCTATTAAAAAAGTAGATTTTGCATTAACCGAGGTTTGAACCCACAAAAGAAAACTGAAAGGAAGCATTCTTACCCACTGAGCCAACGCTCCTCGATGAGAAATCGCAGCTAAATTGCAATTCTCATGATCGATATAAATTAAACTAAAAGCAAAAATTGGGATTTAATGTCAGCTCCCACAAACAAGCTCTTCTTATTTCTCATGCGTCTTCTAGAATTTCTATAAACATTTAGTAAAAGCTGTTTTCTAAAGAAAAGAAAAAAATTTTTTATTAGATGGTCCGAGACGGGATAGAACCAAAGACCAACAAAATCTCTAAGATGCCAATCGCCCATACAATGGTCTAGCAATATGCAGCTATTTGTTTGGAGGCGACGAAAATAGCGCTCTCTCCGCTCACACAAAGTTGAGAGCGTAAAAATCTAAAAATAGAATACGCTTGCTTGTGTGAGTAATGCTTGAGAATACGTGTGTACACTTACAGTCGCACAGTGTACGATTTTGCCCATCTAGGGGGACTTAAATCAATTGCGGCCGTAGTTTAAGAGATATCGAATTGAAATTTCAAATGTAAGACTTTTTTAGCCATACCGAAGTATGTGTGTAAGATAAACCAAATCGGACTAAAACTACTTCCCTACCATACAATATCGCATTTTTCAGTTTATCCAAAACACGATTTTCTTATGAGAGCTATATAATAGAGTCACCCGATTTTGATGAAAGGATATTAAATAAATAATTGCTAAGTTTGGTGACGGTATCACTGAAAACAAAAATGTTTTTCTCACTAGAACTAGTTTTTGTCCCGATCGTTCCTATGGCAGGTATATCATATAGTCGTCTGGTTTTGATAAAACTGTGTAGAATTACGTGAAAGCATATCATCTTAATAAATACTAATTTAAAAGGCTCTACCTTTGAAATCAAATAAGTTTTTCTCACAAAAACTAGTTATCCGACCAAGCGTTCCTATGGCAGTTTAATATAACTGCCGGTCGGACACGACAAATATACAGTCTATATGTATTTGAAGACTCTGTGCAAAGTTTGATAGCAAAAGATTTAAAACTGACGAAGTAGATAGCAAAAAACATACGAATTACACGTGATTTTGTTCGAAAATTGGTCATACAATAAAACGAAAAACTCAAAATGGCGGAAACATGCGGACGGTTTTTCATTGATAATATGTACTGTGGTGGCATCGAACTCGATGGAACTTACAAGTTGGAGACCATAGAAGCAACAAGTTCTTTTTCCAACTTTCCTAGTATAAAGATGTTTATAAAAAAATTATATAAAATGTTCCAGGAAAGGGATAAAGACGCGGAATTGAAATTTTTCCAATTCAACTATTCAAGAATAGGAAAAAATAGCTCTCCTTGGAAACAAGACACTCACGGCTAAGTTTTAATCACTTTAATTTTGGGCCTGATGCGAGTTGTCAAATTGAATTTTTATAGCGTTGCAATGTGGCATGTTTAATTACTATTTTATTGCTGTTATTGATACTTTAACTCTGATTTTTGTTTATTTTAATAACTGGATATTTAACTACCATTTTAAAAAAAATCATTTAACTTGAAGCACTTTTTTTTATTAAAGTCCCCCTTGATTGGCAAAATATTACACTCTGAGTCTTAGGTTTTCGCTGTATGGGTATAAAAGGGCGGCTGGCTCTAGAGCGCTCTCTGGCTTTTGGAAAAAATTTCAAGAGAGCCAAAAGCCAGTTGAAAAGCCAGCCCCAAAAAATCGTGTGCAAAAAAATCGAATGGCGTTCTTCTATATTCTTCATATTCTAATGTCTTTGATAGAACCCACTCCACTCCACGCACAGCTGGCCGACGCACTAACCTCTGTGCCACACCCGGCGAAAGTTATTCAAACGGTGCCAAATTGACAGCTTAGTATTCGTATTCAGCGATTATTACTCGCTTACTGTTTTACTTACTCTTGCAGGTTTCTAATACATATGTAGCTTAAAAAGCTCCAAAAGCAGCTTGGCTTGAATGCTTTGAAGTCAAGCATATGCTTAAGAAACCTTTAGTTAAAAGTCCAAAAGGCAAAGTTTTAGAAGATTATTTAAAACCAAACTTATAGGCTTGGAAAGTCATATATTTTCAGACAACACTATGAACAATAACATTCATATGGGGGTATAGCTCAGGGGTAGAGCATTCGACTGCAGATCGAGAGGTCCCCGGTTCAATTCCGGGTGCCCCCTGTCCAGTTTCTTTGTTTTATAAATTAAGAGAAAATAAAATTATATTTTAAAAGTATTCAGAGTTATCGTTTTTGTACATTTCTGGCACAAAACAGTTTCAATAATTTTTTTTCTTTTTTTACGCTCTCAAATATCCCCTCACCATGACAGCATAAACCGATTGTACTCTGGTCTGCTGCCAAATCTGCATAAACATTTTTACCGAGTGAGCCACTCCACAAAAAATGACGATGAAATGAGAAGAGATCCAAGTTTTTTGCCTCCAGCCCTGTGACATCTCGAGTGCTTCGCCAGGCCACTGCATTTGGCATAGAGGCGACGACGGGAATTCAGAGATGGTCGAGATGGACGAGGCACTCTCGTCTCGGTTTTCCTCGCTGTAACAAACCGACAAGGAGGCACTTTACAGTGCCAACGTTGTTGTCGTCGCTGACGTCGTTTATTTATAGCTAAATTTCTGTTTTTGTTTTTTCCTTCATTTCTGTTGCCATTTGCTCGCTTACAATGCTACGCAAAAATATGCGAAATGGCTACAAAAAAATTTATTTGCTGTAATTATTTCTGATTTTTGGCAAAAATTGTTGTTCAACAACAAGACACTGAACATTTAGAAATGCATTAAATTTATTGTTAATTTAAATTGAACGACATGAAATACGCAATAAGGCTAATTGGGGAAATAAAGCTTTACGACAAAATGACATAATTGTATGTAGCTCAGCTATGAATAGCCATGAATTTCCCTCAGGGCGTTGTCTTTGAATAGCTTAAATTATTTAGAAGCCGACATAATTGAAATGAAATCAGCTAGATAAGTCACTTCATCTTAACTCTAAATCCCTGACTAAATAATTGAGTATCATTTAGCAGACAGAAAGACAATGTTCTAAAAATATAGTTAATTGAATTATTAAGTAGAATAGGCAAACACACAATCCTCATAGGTAAGTAAGACTGTCAGAGAAAAGATGTACTAAAATGAAAAATGTTGTGTACTTATTCCGTCTGCAGGAACGAGCAGAAGTTTAAGATTTCTAAACTTTCCATTTTTGTATATATTTAAAAGTGTCAAATTAAATAATACAAAAAACGAGAAAGGCAAGGCTAACTTCGTCCGTGCCGAAGCTTTAATACACTTGAAAACGATTGTCTGAACGGTTAGCGGCTTCGACCAAACTTCGCAGATCAGCTTAAAATCATTTAATATTACCCATGACCGTGATTGAGAGCGGTAATATTGAGAAAAAAAAAACAGTTTTTCTCATTAAAACCCATTTTTCGACCGATCATTTGTATGGCAGCTACAAGAAGTAGTCATCCGATCCCGTTGGTTCAGACATATTAGCAGCGTGCAGACAAAAGAATACTCTGTGCAAAATTTCAGCTCGCTAGCTTCAAAACTGAGGGACTAGTTCGCGTAGAAACAGACAGACGGACGGACGGACAGACGGACAGACGGAAAGTCGGACGGACAAAGCTTAATCGACTCAGCTCGTCACGCTGATCAAGAATATATATACTTTATGTGGTCGGAGATGATTCCTTCTATGCGTTGCAAACTTCTGGGCAAAATTATAATACACTTTTCAAGTGTATAAAAAGGCTACACACACAGAATGGCTCTGAGAAGGGAGCATTGCCACATTATGGCTTCAAAAACGAGCAATATTTCGAAAAAATTTAACACAGACTGTATACATAAAATTTTTGAACAAAATTCGTCTAACTCGTCCAAATTCAATTACGGATATATTTGATAAAAAACGGGAATGGGATGCTTGTCCGATTGCTGTACAAGGAAAAAAAGCATTAGGCCAGTATAAATGCCTTGACTCAAACTCAAAATTAATTTCGGGTTTATGGGATGGTAAGTAGTTTATAAGCTTATGGACAAACCGCTCAATTAAGGCAGCAGGAAATAAGTCCCGAAAATGTAAAATGAAATAAGGCCCCTAATTTGGAAGAAGCTTGGCTTGGCCCCGTTAGAGGAGTTGTATAGCCAATTTTACATTACATTTGACATTTACTCCAATTTGAAGTATGAAAATATGGCCCAACTGCGATGAAATAAAGCCAAAAAAAATTAAAGAAGGCCCCAAGTTTGGGATATAATACCCCAATTTCAAACATTTGATATACAAAAATCGCGCGATAAATGCGCCGCTTAAATTGAATCAATTGTTTTAATTAAATAATGAAATGATACAAAAAATCGTGCAATTTTTGTATTTAGCAAATATAGAAAAATTGAATAAGAACCTAAAAATCAATATTAAAAATTGGCGTTAGTTTTGCGGTATTATTTTATTCTTCTTTTGAGGACTTATTTTATTTTGAAATTTTATTTTGGGAAATAATACACCAAAAAAAGAAATAACTCCCCAAAATTTAAAAAAAAAAGTGGTTTTTGTTTTCTATATAAATTGTTAGGGGCTTATTTCATTTTATTTTTAGGGCCTTATTTCGCAGAGCGCTTAATTAATAATCATTAAAAAACTTTGCGAGATGTGTAGTGCAAATTTTAAAATTTTACCTTCAAGTATAACATAATATCAAAAAATGTTTTGCTTTTTTGCTATTGCTTTTAAGCTCTGTGTTTCAATCGCTCAGAAATTTTAATGTTGTCTTATTTTTTTAACATTTGACGAAAAGAATTCACATATTTGTAGAACAAAACCGGAAATATTAAAAATTAATTTAAAAATGAACCTTGGATGACCGCCTCGTCTTAAATGTATAATAGTTCTTTACAATTCGCGGTCCATCGATGACAATTTTTTCAAAATTATTGTTAAGTAGGGACAAATTTACTAATTTTTCTTTAGATGCTTCTTTCTTAGTACAGTATTTTGCATATAAAAATATATTCCACTGTTTCTAGTCAGCTGAGTACCCAGAAAGAAAAGAAAAAAAATCTTCTATGACCCAGTACTAAGTTCGGTAGTTTAAAAAAATACAGCGATATCTTTAAGTGTCAGCGAGGGTTCAACAGTGCGATTCTTTCAGTCTCACAGATTCAGATACTGACTCGTGCCTCATTTTAATACAAGATAACAAAACCTTCCCATTATATTATTGGAATAAAACCGCACAATAGCATTAATATTTTATTTAAGGGTACTGTATACCTTCAGAAAAATTTTTTTTTGATTTATTTTTTTTTTTATTTGCTTAAACGTTCTATTAGGATCTTATAAACATCCTGCAAAACTTTCAAGCTGATCCGAAACTCAGTTTTAAAGATATAAACAAAAACAATTATTTTTTCCGACCCTTTTATATGAAAATTGTTTTTATCGACCCTCGTACTTTTAGAAATTCGTATTTTTTTCCTTTTTTGGTCAAAAACTTTATAAATATTTATAAAATGTTCGATATTATAGAAAAAAAAATTTTTGAAAAAAAAAATTTTACTTGGAAATTTTTGGAGATTTTATTTTTTATCATGTCTTGACGCACTGTGACTCAAATTTCTAGAGAACTGCTGAACCGATTTTGATAATCTTTTTTTTTCGGTGAAAGTTAACACCCAAATGCACAAAATCCGATTTATACATTTATTAAATATAATTTTTATTTCATCGAAAACAGATGTCGAATCTTTAAATGCGATTATCTCGGAACCACTTTTTCCTAAATGGTTGCAAAGATTTAAAGAGTACCTCTGGACCGATTTTCAAATTCTTTCCCTTAAATTGCTTCTAATACCCACCATTCTGGTGTGAACTAGGATATTTTTGATCGGTCAACAAATAACGAAGCTAGGAACAATACAGTGGGAAAAAATAGTCGATTTTCGAAATTTTGACTTTGAAACCCCATAACTACGTCATTTATTGACCGATCCAAAATATCCTAGTTCACACCAGAACTACATTATTTCTCAACAAAACCCTGTCTTCAGTTTTAAATTCAGACCATCCGTTCTCAAAAAATTTTTGCAAACATGGGCCTATGTTTTAATTTTTTGGTTAACTTTGAACAGAAATACAACAACAACCGTAGGTACAACAACAACAACAAAAATTACTAAATTTAGTTTAACCGATTACCTATCCAATGAAAACGCTTCTTCATACCACTTATAGCTTTTGAGTAATCTAATTTTTTGTAAACCTTTAAAAAATGACACCTGAAGGTATACAGTACCCTTAAGAAAAAAAACAGCGTGGCGTTCTCAATTATCTTGCGCTTATTAATTAATCGTTAAAAATTGTGTGACTGCCAAGCCCTTTTGATTTTGAAAATAACGAGATCAAAGCAAAATAAAAGCTTGTTGGCATCAAGAGGTAGCAAATGACTAATTTCTTTCTAAGGGAATAACAGAAAGTTTTCTATACCGCGCTGATAAGTCTGAAAGCTAAAAGACTTGGCTGGAACTTAGACAGACAGACGGACATGACTAAACCTACTCGGCTTTTGATGCTGATCTGTTGAAAGTAAAAGACGTTACTTCATGTAAGCTAAATATGTACCATCTGGCAACACCACTTGTTATCTCTGTCGCAGCAAGAGTTCAGTTCTCTCTTAGGTTTTAAGTTCTTATGTATCCTCCTCCTTACTCAGTTCTCTGTCACCCTTTCACCATACAACATTGCGCTATTAAATATTATATAACCAACAGGTTATGGGCCCAGAGCAAGGCGTTTGGTAAAATTAAAAAAACTTTTAAAAAGACTAGAAAAAGTCTACGGGAACTCAAAATGAGTGTATCAATACAAATTAAACAAGTGAGAAAGTCGGTCAAGCCCGACTATAACATACTCTGTACCTGGAGTAGAAGCTGAATGCAATGCTGGTGCTGCGCTCATCTCAAAGTCTCTCTCTTACTCTCTCTCTCGCTCGCTCTCTCTTTCTAAGATTGTGTGGTGTTAGTTGTGAATGGGTGGGAGGGGGGTGGGGGAGGGCGAGATACTTTTTTGCTCATAACTTTAGAACCGCTGATCCGATCTTTATCATTCCTTCGGCAAATCGATACATATTGCTAATTACTAACTATCTCTAGAAGGTACGAAACGTCTATCTTTAAAACTGTAGGAGATATAACGTTTTTTCCGAATTGCGGGGGCGGGAGGGGGCGTGGCAAAAATTGAAAATAAACTTGATCTGCCTGCAGCTATAAGAAACATTTGTCCCATACATGTCAAACCTCTATCTCTTACCATCTCCGAGATCTGTTTGTTCATACGGACGGACGGACGGACGGACAGACGGACAGACAGACGGACAGACGGACAGACGGACATGGCTATATCGACTCGGCTGTTGATGCTGATCATGAATATATATACTTTATATAGTCGGAAATGATTCCTTCTCCCTGTTACATACTTTTGCACAAACTTAATATACTCTATGTACCTTCGGTACAGAGTATAAAAACTGGACGACGGAAATTATGATTTGTGGAGTTTGTCCATGCGAAGTGTTTTAATTACATCGGATTTGTGGAATGTCGTGTGTGAAGCTGAATTAAAGTCAGAAGGCGATGCTGCAGCGGCTGCACGCTGGGTCATCCCTGATCAGAAGGCGCTGGCATGTTTAATTTTGAATGTAAAGCCAACTCAGTTGATGCACATTAAGTCGTGCATAACCTCTGCAGAAGCATGGAAAAAATTGCGTAACATCCATTTACCCACGGGACCAATCAAAAAAGTGCAGTTATAACAAAAATTGTTACGTCTTAAAATGCAGCATGGCGACAACGAAGCACAGTATGTGAATTCATTTATGAACAACAGAAAAATTGGCGGAGTTGGATATATCCATAAATGATGAGTTAAAAGCTATTATGTTTCTGTCAAGTTTGCCGGATTCGTGGGAAAATTTTGTCGTCGCGACGAGCTGCCGCCGTTCGATACAGTAAAAAACAAATTCGTAGAAGAAGGTTCGAGAAAAGAGGAAAAAGATGAATACATACAATACAATTCATACGAGAATCAGCAACGAAAAAGAAACCAACAAGTTCGCGAAAATTCTAAACGCGACGATCGAAAATATGAAGAGAATCGCAAATTTAAGGGGAAGTGCTACAATTGCGGTAAGCCAGGCGCGAGTGAATGCAGAATCAAAAGGAATGAAGTAGAAAAAGAAAACAAAAAATAGAGGGAAGCTAACTTCGGCTCGACCGAAGTTTATATACCCTTGGAGCTTGATATATGCCTGACAGTTTGTATGGCAGCTATAGTGGTCCAATTTCGACAAATCTTGTGGAAATTATGTAAAATCATTGAAAACTTATAAATACGAGCGTTGGGAGCGATAACATTGAAAACAAAAAAGTTTTTCTCTCTCGGACTATTTTTCAGACCTAACTTTTGTATGGCAGCTATACTATATAGTTGTCCGATTTTGACAAGGCTTGGTGAAATTATGTGAAATCATTAAAAACTTATAAATACGAGCGTTGGGAGCGATACCATTGAAAACAAAAAAGTTTTTCTCACAAAAACTAGTTTTCAACCGATCGTTAGTCATCCGATCCGGCCGGTTCCGACAAATGTGCAGCGTATTTGTACCAAAAGACTTCGTGCAAAGTTTGGTTACGATAGCTTTAAAACTGACGGAGGAGATAGCATAGAAACAGACGGACGGACAGACGGACGGACAGACGGACGAACAGACGGACGGACAGACGGACAGACGGACATGGCTATATCAACTCAGCTCGTCATGCTGATCAAGAATATATATACTTTATATGGTCGGAGATGCTTTCTTCTCTGCGTTACAAACATCCGGACAATTTTAATATACCCTCTCCAAGGGTATAAAAAGAACAATCAAATTTTTTAATGTAGTCAAGGACAGAACAAATACTTGGTGCCTTGATAGTGGCGCTACTTCGCACATGTGTTGTGACAAGAGCAAATTTATTTTAATCGCAGAAAATAAAGCCACGAATATGTTAGCCGCAGATAAATACGTTGATTTGCCCGGTATTGGAACTGTTATTTTGCATGCTGGAAATAGAAAAATAACAATGAAAGATACTTTGTATGTCCCTCTATTAAACATGAACTTCGTGTCCGTAAGCAAAGCAGCAAAATACGGAAATCTTACCACATTTGAAAAGAACGAAGCCGTAATAAAAAACAGCAAAGGCGAAATCATGTTACGTGCAGTTCAGGAAAATAATCTGTATTTGTTTGTCGATCAATTCCAACATAATCAGAGGTGTTCTAGAAATCTCTAGAGATTTTCGTATAAACGATTGCACTTCGAACTAGACTGGTACTACTTTATTTGCAAAGTGCGAAGATTCAGACCGCCTACTAGAATATGTGGAAGGAAAACCGTACGCAACAAATCTACTTGGCTTTGAGCAGGCGGTTTCAAATCGCTCAACTTTTGTCATCTGATCTAGTAGCCGGCCATATTCGAGCATCTCAACATATATATTCAAAAAGCTTTCATATGAAATGCTAACGTTTATACGAAAACCTCTAGAGATTTCTGGAACACACCGGAATAAAGTGCATTTGTCCCTTGATTCATCGCTTGCAATAAAATGGCATAATCGTTTTGGCCACCTAAACTTCAATAATATGAAAAGCCTTTGTGAAAATGAACTTGTGCATGGAATGAATATGAAAAATGTAAACATCAAAACGAACTGCGATACGTGTAATAAATCGAAAATTTGCGTGCTACCTTTCCCACAAAAGGCGAGTCGTGTAACAAAAAGTATGCTGCAACTAGTTCACTCCGATGTGTGCGGTCCAATGAACGTCAATTCGATAGATGGAAATCGATACTTCGTGACTTTTATCGATGACTACACCAGAAGGGTGTTCGTTTACTTTATGCGCGCAAAAAGTGAAGTATTCGAGAAACTTAAATTGTTCAAGAGCTATGTTGAGTGCCAAACAGACAAGAAAATTAAAGCACTAAGAAGTGACAATGGCACGGAATACTTGAACACCCAATTCAATGACTTCCTAGGCAAGTGCGGCATAAAACGAGAATTGACAGTTCCATACACACCAGAACAAAACGGCGTAGCAGAGCGTGCCAATCGAACTTTGGTCGAAATGACGAGAAGTCTCCTTATTTACGCAAATTGCAAAAAATTCTTATGGGCTGAAGCTTTTCAAACCGCAGCGTATTTGCGGAACAGGTGCCCAACTGCAGCTCTAGAAGGTCGCACCCCATTTAAGGCATGGAAAGGTCGGAAGCCGTCTGTGAAGCACCTCCGTATCTTTGGCTCACGCGTTTTTGCACTGGATAAAACGAAGAAAAGCAAGTTCCATGCAAGGGGAAAGCAGTTCATATTTGTCGAATATTCATTTGAGGCAAAGGCGTACCGACTCTACGATCCCGAAAAACGAACAGTTGTGGAACGACGCGACGTGAAATTCTTAGAGGGTGAGTTTGAAACTCCTAAATTAGACGTAATCACCGAATTTTTCACAAACATTTTTCGCCTTGAGCCACCCACCGAGATGTTGCAGCCTGATCCAGCTAGCCAAAATGACCAGGACCCGGAAAGCAGTGACTACTCTGTACTCGACGAAGTAGTCTTCAGCTAAGGTTTTGAAACTGGAAAAAGCTATTTATAGACTCAAACAATCTGGACGAGCCTGGAATAGCACACTAGATGAGGTTTTGAAGAGTCTGAACTTCAAAAGATGTAAGAGCGAGCCATGTCTTTATTTCAAAGTCAATCAACAACACTAAATTGCGGTTTATGTGGACGACCTAATTATCATGTGCCCCAACGAGTACGAGATTGACGAAATAAAAGAAAAGATCGCAGCTAAGTTCGAGATTCACGACAGTGGCCCACTAAAGTACTTTCTTGGTATGGAAGTAGAGCGAGTTGGCGAACGAGGTCCAGTAATCATGTCCCAGAAGAAGTACATAGAAAGTCTCTTGGCCATGCTTGATCCCGGTTTTCAAGTTACGTGCGAAAACGAAATTTGTGCCAAGGTAAATATAACAGAATACCAATCGCTAATAGGTTCTCTTATGTACTTAGCAGTTTTGAGCCGGCCCGATATATTGCATGCCACTTGCAAATTGTCTCAACGAAGCACAAATAGAGCACGAAACTGCAGCCAAACGTATACTACGATACCTTTCCGAAACTGTGAACCTGAACATTACATATCGCAGAAGTGGAGAGCCAGTTCAGGGTTTCGCAGACGCAGATTGGGCTAATGCAGATAGAAAATCATATTCAGGATACGCATTTTTCTTAGGAGGCAGCGCGTTTTCTTGGTCATCTACAAAGCAACCAGTGACGGATCTAGGAATTGGCTAAGGAGGGGGCTAAGGGCACTCAAAATCACTCAACATTGTTCGGATTTTATTGTGCTTCTCAGAATAGATATATCATCTCATACAAAAGTCGATATGCTCTGAAGGTAATAAGTTTCCCAAGGTAAACATAAATAACTTGTTTTTTGTTCATTGTTTTGAACAATTTTTATTACATCAACACAACATTTGAACAATTTTTATTTATTAAAAAAAGAAAAACTAATTATGAAAAACAAAAAATATTAATATTGTAATGATTAACAAATAGTTGCAAGATGATAAAATTTATTTTTAAGATTTTTAAGCTCATTTCAAGCGTTTTTAATCTTGTTTTTGTAAGATGGCAAGATTCTCGAAAAAGGGGATCAACCCGAATCAAAGTTCGGTTCCGGTTCAGGTTCTGGTACGTACCGAAACTTCCGTTTCGGTAAAAGGTTCTGTTTTGGCTCGGTGGATTTTATTTCGGTATTCGGTTCCGGTTTCGGTACCAAGATTTTTATTTCGGTTTACCAGTACGTACCGGTAAAACTAACAGAAAAATTTAAACGATGGTTCAAACAAAGTGGGTAAGAAAGCTATACGCATGAATGTGAACATATATTATCAAGTTTATTTGCGTGTGTTTGCCATACATAATGCACAAGTTTATATTCACATAAACGATTAAAATAAAAGAAAATGAATAAAAAATTTGATTTGAGAAAGGTAAATTAATAATTACTTCTTAGAGGCATAATAGCGGTCAATGTATTTCCGTCCATCTGATTTCTTAGCGGAGACATGATCAACTTAACAACGGACAATAGTAATTTTACAGCAAGAATAGCTTTTGATGCTTCATGAAATTCTAGAAAATTTGTCGAATATTCTGAACACCACTATGTAACTAACATTTGTATTTTGTAAATGCTTTGTTAAATATGCTGCTTTGATAACCGTAGGAGGTTCAGGGATTTTTTGGCGCTAAATGGCACAACCAGGTCTGCGCATACCTATATGTGATTTGTATGGAAATACATGTTAAAAAACAGAGCTGGAGGCAATCGGATTATGCCCCGTTTGCATGTATAGCCGCCATCCATCTGATCCATGGTGTCCACTCTGGACTTATACATATTGTAGTCCAGAATTTGAAATGGTTTCTTCGAAGACTTCGATAAGTCGACAGTGCTATTATAATGCTTCGTAGAGATGAGAACCACAGTTGTTTCTTTTTTGGCTCGTATATCTCGCATAGTATATCGTATATCTCGCATATTATTATTGTGGTAATCGAATACACTGCTAAATACATGGTATGCAGGTTTTGATTTTGCGCATGGTGCCTAGATATGGCAAACGTTTTGTCATCAAAACCGCGGCCAAGTCATAAGACTAAAGGAAAATTTCGGGATATAATGTTCGTTCAGAACTGGCGAATTTTTCGATCAATTTCAAAACAATGTTCTCTTCTTGTTTACCGCACGCTCGTCATTTGTCCGTTTTTCAACAGATGTTTATTCCGTATTTTAAAGGTTTTGGGGATGTATACTGGGTAAAGCGCGTGCGGCCTAAGTACTGGAACGAATGCTCGTCAATAGTTATCTGAGCACCCGGAACATGTAAACGCCACAAGTTCTTCATAATTATGTTCCAAACCTAGTCGATGGCTTTTGACTGCTTATATTATTGCTATTATAAGCGTTGTATATTGAGCGTTGCTCTTTGCGCTTCGGTGGCAGTTACAGCGACTTCATAGAAATCTTTAAAATTATCATCATCGTCATATGGATTTTCGGCTTCTATGACGATGTCTTTCTTAGCTTCGGAACCCGCATTTTCTAAAGGGGGCACATAATCTCTTCATTAGTACTGGCAAACCATTCGGCTTACCTTTCTCCCATTTCATTCCTCTCTTTTCCCACAAATTTTGGGATATTCTGGTGCGATTCAGTACGTCGATTCAGTCGATTTGTACGTTCTACATAGAATGTGTATGTAGAACGTACAAATGGACTCAAACCACGACAGTGTGAGTTTCAATCGCATGCCACACCATTCATTATTTCACATAGGTCTGCACAGACCTGCTTCAACCGTTTGTGACTTTTGTTTTGAAAGTTTAAATAAAACTGAATACAAACACAAAATCGGTTTGATTTCGAGCTCATTGTGTTCTCAATACCTGCTTCTAGGAAGTCATTGACGGATTTGTCTCTAACATCCAAAACCAAAAAGTTATACACACTTTTATATGAAAAAGGTCTGCACAGACCTGGTTGAACATCCTAGGGTTAAAATACTTCACTTTTGGTGTTGTCCTCTTTCTTTTTGTACAAAGCCATATGTATATCGCTCACTTACTTTAAGAGTGTCATAACTCCTAAAATCCGATTTTTTATTCTCTGTACCGAAGGTACATAGAGTATCAAAAACATCCTTCCGCTACCTTCTCTATCCATGGCAAGTTGACAACCTCAGTTTTAATGAAAAGTTGCGGTTATCTCTTCCTAGCGTAGTAAAGACCACATCCAATCGCTACCGCAACGGTACATTGCGAAACTTTTAATGAAGCTGCCAGAGCAAAACATTTTTGACTTTGAACGAGCATCTTCCTTCAGCCCAGAAAAGCATCAATCAGCAGCAGCAACAGCATCAGCACCAGTAGAAGAGGCTGCTTAAGCTGTGGTAAATGGCTTTGCTCGCTACTAATCAAATTAGAGTTTGCTCTACCTGAACGCAATCATCATCCTTAGCAGCAGCAAAGTTACCTTTTGTGGTCAACCAACTCAAGTTGCCTGCTATTACATTTCATTAATTATTTACACCCACCGCTATCTGTTTGACACAATATTTATGTAAAATTTTAATGAGAAGAACTTGCCGTCTGTGTGGTGTTGCCTTGACAAATCGCAGCATATTTTTGTGGCAACGCAGACGCACGCTCACGCAGCTACTTAAGCGCAAAAAGTGTTGCATACTTTTCGTGGCGCATGCAAGGACGACACGTGAATGATGTGCATGACAGTGGCATTGGGGAATAGAGCAAAGGAGAAGAAGGAGAGGCAAGCTTACATGCTCTTTACATGGCCATTAGGTATATACAATATATGTATATCATATCTCAAGTAATAACAATGACAGCCAACGAAAAGATTTTCCCGCTTTGTGTGTCTGAGTGTGTGATATATTTCATTCTAAATGCCAAATATTTCATATAAAAATAAAATATGAGCAAAAAGTTACAAGGGGGCACCCGGATTTGAACCGGGGACCTCTCGATCTGCAGTCGAATGCTCTACCCCTGAGCTATACCCCCAGATAACTGAGTTAGCTTTATTTGTTAATTAGATTTGAGGTCAGGTTTGTTGCTCTGACTAATGAAGGCGTCGGGCTGAAGTATAAATATAGGCATCAACTATCAAGTGCGGGAAGTACACTCCGTTCTACACCTTTCCCTCTGGGAACTAAATGCAGACGAAGCATTACCAACGTCAACAACTTCGAAAAAACAAGGAGCTATCAAACCACTTCATATGGGCATTGCCATAGAAAGATAACACAAAAACCAAAAGCATCTTTTTATTTTATGTAGCTAAGTTTATCTTTGAACTGTAATTGTAGGCAGAGACCTTTTACAGAAGTGTCAAAGAAATAACTTACGAATAAAGGTTCTGTGGTGTACTGGTTAGCACACTTGGCTTTGAATCTAACGTTCAAGTCTTGGTACACTCAAAAAAAAAAACAGGTCAAATCGCCCTAAAATTTAGAAATTCACCCTAAAAAAGGGGTCAAAGGCGATTCGCCTTATTTTTAAGAAAACGCTTTTCTTTAAAATAAAAAATTGTGCTTTAGATTTCAGAAGCAATTTTTCTAAAAAACACTTAGACAACTTTTGCTGTTAGGTCGATTTAAAATTTCCAAGCGGTTATGGCAGCGCTGGCATAAGGAGGAAGCAGCTGACAGTAAACATATAAAACAAGTGAGAAAGTCGGTCAAGCCCGACTATAACATACTCTGTACCTGGAGTAGAAGCTGAATGCAATGCTGGTGGTGCGCTCATCTCAAAGTTTCTCTCTCTTTTTCTCTCTCTCTCACTCTCTCTCTCGCTCTCTCTCTCTCTCTAAGATTGTGTGGTGTTAGTTGTGAATGGGTGGGAGGGGGTGGGGCGAGGGCGATATACTTTTTTGCTCATAACTTGAGAACCGCTGATCCGATCTTTATCATTTCTTCGGCAAATCGATATATTTTGCTAATTACTAACTATCTCTAGAAGGTACAAAACGTCTATCATCAAAACTGTAGGAGATATAACGTTTTTTCCGAATTGCGGGGGCGGGAGGGGGCGTGGCAAAAATTGAAAATAAACTTGATCTGCCTGCAGCTATAAGAAACATTTGTCCCATACAAGTCAAACCTCTATCTCTTACCATCTCCGAGATCTGTTTGTTCATACGGACGGACGGACGGACGGACGGACAGACAGACGGACAGACGGACAGACGGACATGGCTATATCGACTCGGCTGTTGATGCTGATCAAGAATATATATACTTTATAGGGTCGGAAATGACTCCTTTTCCCTGTTACATACTTTTGCACAAACTTAATATACTCTATGTACCTTCGGTACAGAGTATAAAAAGTTTTAGGGGGAGGTAGGGTAGAACCGACCACAGACCAAACCGTGTGTGGTTGTGTATTTCGATCCACCCCGCCCCAACCCTTCGGTTTTTAGAGTTTGGCCCACCCTCCATCCCCTATTACCAAACCACTTTTTTCTAAGCTATAGATAGATATATAATTAATTTAGAAATTTTTTTTTACTTACTTTACTGGGGGGTCCTGTGTTCAAGACAGGACCTCTCTCAAATACTGAACACTCGGACGACACCTTAGCATCTGGGTGATTGTCATAACAGTCTTCGTTTAAAGTTTGATCAAGATTCTATTCTAAGCGTCAAAAACATGTGGACAATTTGAATAAACCATCTGCAAGGGTATACAAATAACTTCTAAATCTTCTGCATTTTTGTATAATTGATCAAATTCACATAACATAGACAGATAAAATAGTTTAGACACAACTCATCAAATTCAAGTTCAATCTTCAAAACGTACACTTACCCCTCCGCCAAGACACCACTTTACCACCCCGCGATATCCCGTTTCCATGACACTTAAACCACAGCCAATGATTAATATCAAAAAGCCATCGGAAACCCCAAAGACCCTTCATTAGTTACATTCTCTATTCAAAATGATAAGCTCATTAGTTTAATGCAAGCATAAACAATGTCAGGAGGTTTGCTTGCTATCAAGCAGACATTAAGTATACGCAAGGTGTACGTTCAATGTGTGTGTCCGTGTGCATATGTTTGATACCCCAAAAATAAATGCTTTTTAAACTGTAAGTTAGCTATCATCTTAGTGTTCAGTGTTCACCTGCTGCCATATTAAAGCTGAGGAATTCTCGTTTGCATCTCCTGCTACTCTCTTGCTGTCTGGAGTCCTAATGCCTCTTGAGTGCTCCGCTTGGCTGGGTTTAAACTCTTTGCTTGGCATTTCAACGCAGCTCCATCTGCGGGATCTACAATGCCACTTTGCATTCGTTGTCCACACACACACACACACACAGGCAAAACTCAAAATTGAACTTCAATCTAGCCTTCTTTTCTTTCTACAAACGCATGTAAATTGGCCAATTTTGAGCTGTCCCACCCTTTGCGCCGGGCGTTGTTGCTTTTGCTTGGCATCAGCACAAAAAATTGCATAAAATCCTTTTCTTCTCTTTTTCTTTTTCTGGCTTTGCACATCTTTTGATTTGCAACTGGCGCACTTTTTTTTGTTGATTTCTCTTTTAGTGTAATTTTTTTATTTTTTGCATTTTATTTGTTGTTTGTTTGACAGCCGTTGAAGGCGGGTTGGTGGCTGGGGGTGGTAGCTCTGCTATCTAAGTCTCCATCTCTCGAAGGAATTGCATTTTTGCTGCTATTTGCCCAAAACGGTGGAAAATTAAAATTGGCATTGGATATTGTTATATTTTTATGCAATTGACAGACCAAAAATTGTGGAGGAGGATTTCCTAATTGGATTCCTGACAGATTAAATATTGAAAAATAAACAAATAGACAATCTCACCTGTGCCACACTTTGCAGCTTTCTAGTCCGGCTTATGCCCCTCATCATCGTAGTTTTTCTTCCTGTATCCAGCTAATCTCAATTACTTTTCACACATTTCCCAGCTACCCACATCATAAACTTTATGCTTCATTCAGAAAAACTACAACGTAAAAAACTTTTAACAGCATATCACAACATTTCTCTAATTACATGCTGCATTTATAAAAACAATTTTAAAGTCCTTTATAAAAAAAAACCACACAAAATGACAAGCACAAAATGAGTGAAGTTTAAAATATACAGGACACATCAGCAGGACAACCATTTTGCAGGAACAATATTCAATTTCCGACTGTCTAATAAGTTTTTGGCTAACATACACACACACCCACACTCACTGGAGTTGAGTTGGGCCATGTAATAAGCCGAGTCGCCCAAACTCTGTGTTTGTCTAACCTCCGACAAAGTTCCATTACTCAAACCAGGAGTGCAGACGCAACATTTTCCTTTAATTTCCTCTTTAGTTTTTCATTTTCCTTTTTTTTATTTACTACGCAAACTACAAACTTGGCATTTCCCTGTTCAACATTTGATGGCACTAAAATTGTCAGCTTAAAGACTCAACTTTAATGAATACTCGCGAGGCGAGTGCAAACACAGAGAAAACCAAAAAAGAAAAAAAAACGACTAAAGTAACAACTAACGGGCCATATAAAATTCATTTCCAGTAACAAACTTTAAGCCCGAGCGGAACGCGTTCATTTGGGAACAACATTGCCGACGAGGAGGCGACACAGCGGTGGTGCTGATGGTGGGAATAGATGAGGATCTCCGGGGTATGTCGGTATCATTGAATGTTTATGCGTAAGGTTAAAAAGATGAAAATTAATTTGAATGAAAGCAACAATGAAGCGAAAACGAAACACTAGGCCCATTTGTGAAGATTCGGCCTTTCCAAAAAATTAACAGCGGCCAGTTAAAAGAAGAAATATTCGCTGTATCATGCTCAATATTGTGAAAAGTTATTATATACAGGCCTGTTCCCGTTTTCGATTCCGATCAAATCATGCGGAATCGGAATTGTTAAATGTACTCGCTTTCAAAAACCGACTGTGTTCTTCGGCTTTTAGCTTCAAACCCCCATTTTCCTTCATTCGACCCTCCTGTTGATGTAAAGATTCGCCGTATCTTAGAAATCGCAGCTTTTACCAATTCCGATCAATCGAACTTTGTACTTGAATCAGGTAAGAACGGTGTCATTAGTACAGTAAATACGAAAATACTTGATTCAAGTACAAAATCCTTATTTCAATTACGATTTTTGCAATCCCGAAATACTTGTTTGAAGACTAATTCGGGATATTTTAAAAACATGTTGAACTATTATAACATCTTTTTGGACAAACTATTAATTTAGTGTGGTCTTAAATACAGCCCCTATTTACTCTAAAAATAAGTGCAAAATGTTCTTTATCGAAATCTAATTAATTCTAAAGTCAATCCAAACCATTTTTGGAGCAAAATAATACTTACAAAAATAAGTACAAAGTGTTCTAGACTTAAGCCTATAAAATTCTACGATTTTCC
The DNA here is from genome assembly GCA_018904275.1 of Lordiphosa clarofinis. Classification (NCBI taxonomy): domain Eukaryota; kingdom Metazoa; phylum Arthropoda; class Insecta; order Diptera; family Drosophilidae; genus Lordiphosa; species Lordiphosa clarofinis. Next base: position 1,419,682 of record JAEIGQ010000003.1, read on the forward strand.
AATTTGTCTTTGAAAATAGGTCTCTGTGTATTATCAAAGTCCAAAGGAAGTGAATTAACCAAAGACCAAGATGCTTATACTGTAGGTCGGAAGTCTACCCCCACTCTATAACCAAAGTGTTTGAACCAGTTGGGAGTTTCGAGATCAGATTCAACTTAAAATAATTCACATTTTTCGTAGCACACTTTTTGGAGCTTGCATTGTTAGTCTATTCTGTTCTTAATCCAAGAAATTTTGTACTTGAACTAAGTACGATCTAATTAAAATTTTTATTCTAACTGTAAATACGAAATGTTAATTTAAACTCTCGTTTTTCTATTTTAGAATGCTTCGTACTTAATTTAAGTACATCCAAGAACAAGACATTCTTGAAATTTCCCGATCGATCTAGATCTCTGCCGGTCGTTTTTTTCTAAGTGTATGTGCTTCATTTTTATGTTTGGCCAAGAGCATCAAATCTTATCAATAATCCTTCGGCTTTCAGTTCAAACATATATAGCCATGTGCACATTGAACTCTATGTGATTAGGGTTATATGGAAGGTGACACTCTTGTCTACGGTTACTAGATCCGGTTTAAGTATAATCGGAATTGCTTCGACAGTTGAAACCGACAGCTCAATGCCAAGTAGATTCAATCGTAGAAAAAGGAAACCATGATCTAGTAACCAAAGATTTTTTTGACAACTTCCACCCACCCCCGTTTGTAGTCGGCCTGAGCACAGGCTAGCCGACGCGTCTCACATACACACCAATACAATTGCAATGAAAAAAATTTCTGAAAATTTTTCACACGCGCGAGAAAAATATTGTGTTAAAAATTTTCTGGACTTTTTTTCACAGATGTAACACGCGTTAAAAAAATTCTCGTGATAATATCATGAAAAAAATTATTATTTTCTTCTGGAAAAAATTGTTAGTAACACGTGTGAAAATTAAAATTTTTTTCATTGATGTTAATTATCATGGCAGAAAAATATCTTTTGAGCATTTTACGAACCCTGCCCATAACCTTTAGGACAAACCCTGTATAGTTTATAGGGCTGAAAATGAATATTTCATCGTCGCAAACTTCTGGGCTAAATTATACCAGGCAACAAAGCCCAGTTTAGAATAGGCGCTACGACGATACAAGGAGGTAGACTGTCTTGAAACGTACTTTTTCAAGAAATTTTTTCGCTTTCCACAATACACGCCAAACATAATGTTGTAAAGGCTATTGCTACACTATCTTTATTCAGCTAGTCTGCATTTCGATTACATGCAAAAACCTTGAACATGGAAGAAAAGTGAAAGATATAGGATGAAATTTGTTGAAGAATCCCTAACTGTGTTACCAAGTCAGCTTTTTCCCGTGAGGTGAAGAAAGGGGTGATGAAAGAGGTGATAAAAGAGCGGAAAATAGGTGATGAAAGAGATGAACAAAGAGGTGATCAAAGAGGTGAAGAAAGCGGTGGTGAAAGAGGCAAAGATATGACAAAAGAGGCGGAAAGAGGTGGATCAGTGACTACACAGTGCCTAGCATCACGTTCAGTGTACGCATAGATTCATTGAAGTTAGAAAAACTACGATTACCATTTAAAAGAAAAAAAGACAAACATCAATACTCTCAGTGCAAAAATTTACCAATATATTTAATTTATTTATAATATATTTAATTTCTTATTCAGTGCTTGCAGTCGGCGATTTTATTTGAGTACACTTGGTTGAGTAACAATTTGGAATATGCCCAGTGGGCCAGTGCCGTCAGATGTCGAAAAAGACCAAATACTGGCGCTCAAAAGGAAGTTTCGCTTATTTCGTGAAATTGTCAAAAAAATTGGTAACTCCGACAAGGCAGTTTTTAAAGAGCAATGTAAATATCTAGATTCTACATCAAGATGCCTACATCATTTTATCGGATAAGCAAAAGTTTAATTTCGACGGTTCTAATGGGGGATTCTGCGAGTGTGAATGCTTGAAGCTAACATTTCCAAGCACTCATATGACCTTCAGAGACTTCAGAAGATTTTGGTGTTGAATTTATTGTCTTTTCTTCGCGGTAGAAGACGTTGAAAGTTCACTTTCCAACAATATATGTCAGCCAGTTTTACGATATACTTATCCGATTTTGATCAAACTCTCCCAAATTGTGCTGACGCAGATAATTTTCATATCTAAAAATTGTAAAGTGGATACCAAACAAAGAAATAGAGCAGTGGCCGGCAAAACACACATGCTCATTTTGCCTTTGCATGTGTGTGTTTTCTCACGCGAGAGCGCTCTCAGTTAGCACTATTTTGTTGTTGCATTGAGAGCAGAAGAAGCTTGTGCACTGTCTGTGTTTTAACGTCGCTGCCGCTGAGCAGTATTGAATAAACAAAACATACGGGCGTGCCGGACACTGAAATAGAGGAAAGCTAACTTCGGCTTGACCGAAGTTTACATACCCTTGGAGCATGATATATGCCTGCCAGTTTGTTATATGACAACTATCTATATATATAAAAAAGTTCAACCTGACTAATTGACTGACTGACTGACTGACTGACTGACTGACTGGTGACCGTCGCACAGCCTTAACCATAAAAGATAGGATGATGAGATTTTCACAGTAGTTTTATCTTATGCTGAAAGTGAGTACTAAGAAAGGATTTTGGAAAATTCTGCCGGGAAGTGTGGAAAATTCGCGGAAAACTGTTGTATGAAACTTTTTGTTTTTCATCCGATCAAGTTCAAACTCATTTTCAAAGCTCTATATGAAAATTCAACAACTGCATACCAATCTTCCGGAAAATTCACCCCCCCCTGTATGGGCAAAACTTTTGTTGCCAGCGATTAGCACCAAATTCATTTTCAAAATTACACATAACAAAACATAAGTTGTAACCATAGTACGCGAAATAATTTGACACGTGTTTTCCCGATTTTGGAAAATCCGCACACGAGGAAAATGGCCGGAATATTCTGAATCCAAAACAGTATCTATCATACGATTGGCTTGAAACTCGGTTTGTAAGTATAGAATACGAAATAGCTTAAAATTTTATTTTCCGAAGTTGGAAAATTTGACCTGACGGTCGACAAATTCCCGGAAAATTCTGCATAAAAAAAAACTATTTTTCATCCGATTGGCTTGAAACTCGGTTTGTAAGGTCAAAATACGAAATAATTTGAAATGTGATTTTTCAATGTCGGAAAAGCCGCCCACGAGGAAAATGGCCGGAAAATTCTGCATGCAAAAACTATTTTTCATACGAAACTCGGATTGTAAGGTCAAAATGAGAATTTAATTTGTTTTTAATTTTCCGATGTTGAAGTGTGGGAAGTGGGCGGGAAGTGGGTGGGATGTGGGCGGAAAGTAGGTTGGATGTGGGTGGGATGTGGGTGGGATGTAAATGGGAAGTGGGTGGGATTTAGGCGGGAAGAGGGCGGTAAGTGTGCGGTATGTTGGCGGTAAGTGGGTGGAATGTGGGTGGGATGTAGGTGCGAAGTGGGCGGAAAGTGGGTGGGATGTGGGTGGGATGTGAGTGGGATGTGGGCGGGAAATGTGCGGGAAGTGGGTGGGATGTGGTCCTGAAGTGGGTGGTAAGTGGGTGTGCGTTGGTTATATACTGTTGAAGGCGCAGCGAAGCGTGACGGGCTATTTGCTAGTACTATATATTCAATTAATTTTGAGACATTTTTGAAAACAAAAAAGTTTTTCTTACTAAAACAACTTTTTTGACCGATCGTTAATATGGCAGCTATGTGCTATAGTCGTCGTAAAAGACTTCGTGCAAAGTATGGTATAAAACTGACGGAGGAGATAGCATAGAAACAGACGGACAGACGGACATGGCTATATCAACTCAGCTCGTCATGCTGATCAAGAATATATATACTTTATGTCGTCGGAGATGCTTCCTTTTCTGCGTTACAAACATCCGGACAATTTTAATATACCCTCTTCAAGGGTATAATATAATTTCTTATAAATGTTTTTTGAAACCTATTCTATTGAAAATGCCACAAGAAGTCTTGCAGAAAGTTTTTCTGATGGCAATCAATTCGTTAAAAATTAACGTTATTTCGCAAATATTTTTATAATTTTTGCATTCGATTTTTTGAAAACATGACATAAACTTAAAATTAGGGATGTCGAACGATGTTTTTTCGATATTTTTTGTTGGGTATTTTTGTTGGTTTCGGCCATAAGTAGGGAGGCATTATCTTTGATATTAAAAGTATTACTGATATTACCAAGAAGGAAGGTTCTTTCGAGGGCATTATCTTTAATATTAAAGTATTCCTAAACAAAAAATATCGTTAACGATATTTTGACTATCGTCAATATATCGTAAATATTGGCCACAAAAAGGAAGTTGTTCGAAGTTCACTCTTTTGGAATACTTTTAATATCAAAGATAATGCCCTCGAAAGAACCTCCCTTCTTATGGCCGACACCAACAAAAATACCCAACAAAAAAATATCGAAAAAATATCGTTCGACATCCCTACTTAAAATATAATTTTAAAATGATTCATAAAACATATATAGCACAATCTTAAAATTTCAAATTAACTCACAACTAAAATATGGGAATTTTTTCGGGAGAGATGCAACCCTGTTTTTGGAGATGGAACATTACTCGGAACACAAACCTTTTAACAAGTTGTTCTAATAAGAAAATGAAATCTCTCGAAGTTCTGTGGCGCCAATGGATTTTTTCGAGAGATTTAAAAAACGTTCTGTGATCAATATTTACGGTTTCTGGTTTTTTTAACTTTGCCTTGAAATGTAATGCAGGGCATAAGCGTAGCTTTGAACTTAAAAATCAATCTGTAACCAATTTCATTCGATTGATCCTTCTTATATAGTTATGGGCCTTAGTGCATGTAGAATAGGAATTGTCTGATGAAGTCAATGATTTAATTATTTTGTATTAAATCAATAAAATAATAAGAAGATAAAATTTAAAAACCTAAATTACCCGCATAAACCAACCGATTTTAAACACCACAAAAAAATAGATATGTATATTCTTCTTGTGGTTGTTGCTGTAGCTCATGGTGCTACTGTTGGTGTCTACTCTAGTACGGTGACGGCGAATGCAAATATAAGCAAGCCTATATAATAAAAATGAGAATTGTCGAGCCAGGGGAAAATCGGGGTGTGCGAGGAAACAAAATGGGAGCTGTGGTTTGCACGGCCTCCGCCCCCGGAAAGCCATGGAAATGACAGACGATGTAAAAGAGTTCATTAATATTGCAAGGTATGCAGACGCTGACGACATTGTGGGGTGTCCGGGGAAAGGGTAGGACAAACGAGGACACAACATTTTGACGGTGTGCGCAATTATTTTGTAATTTGTCATATTTTCTAGGCCTCCACAACGTCAACGTCGACGGCAGCGTCCCAAAATATTTCAAGTAGCAAAGTCTCGGACTCAAGTGGCTCGACGGCCTACTAAAAACGGAATATGATGTGGTGGGAGGGGGAAGGACCAGCTATACACCTACCGACATAGCGTAATTGTTTGTATTTTACGCTTTACATGAAAGCTAAGCAAATCTTTTGTTACACTGTGTCTAGCCCCATCCGCCTACCCAGACCATCGTTTTCTGGCAGCAGCTTTTGTTTGGCCTTACGCTTTGTGTGCATATTCTAAACATGGCGGCGCTCTCGGCTCGGCTACCTCAACCTACTTTTTTGGTGGAGCAGCAGTAGCAGCGGAGGCAGCAGCAGACTGCGTTGTTGCTGTCGTTAAGACTTTAACAGTGCCTTCAGTCCCTGCCAGCCCCATCTTCCTCGTACAGTCAGTCAACATTGAGGCAGTCAGTCAGCCAGTTTAGTTGTTCTGCATGTTTACCTAAAACCCTTTCATGCTAGTCATCATCAATTACTCTCATAATGGTACCCTGTAACGGAAATAAGGAAGTTAAAACAAGAAAGAAAGTCAGCTCAGCCCAATTGTAG